>CM044981.1:18385934-19806869 GCA_024586325.1 Stellera chamaejasme
CTCCTGTCAATCCATTGGAAAATCTGGCCTCACTCCATCATCATCACGTTTAGCTCCTGTCAATCGTTCTTTTTGGCTAGAAAACGGAGCCAGGAAAGAGGAAGAAAACGAAGAAAGAAGAAATTCGGCCATTTATTCTTTTCTCCCTCCTCAACCATTTTCGATGCCACAAACCACTGCCATTATCTTCGTCTAGTACTTGGGAACCTTTCCCTCAAATTTCGTAGCCTGAGGTGCTCTGTAGAAGGAGATTTGCTCAAAAACCCGAAAAGTATTATTTCGGGTTCAACGGCCAAATTCGGCCGCCAAGGTCACTTTCGGCCGGAACCACTACCACCATTCGAACGAGACTGACGAGCCAAACCGGAAGGACCCAAGTCCGCCGCGACATCTTGACGTCCGCCGTATCGCCGCCGTTCCGCCGCCGTAGAGCCCAGTTTCCGGCGAGAAGTTCACCGGAGAAGAAGAAGTCTGCAACTTCTTTTTGGTAAAACCCGAGTTTAGCCCCTAAACTTTCTTCCTTGTTCGGTCTTACCCTATCTTTTGTTTCAGGTTACACTGAGGCCACTGGAAACTTTGAAAAGTGACATTTTGGCCATTGCACCTATTTATTTCCGAAATGTTTTAATTGTTTTAAAAATACTTCTTTATGTTGTAAAATCATGAAATGTTAACAGTATACCTTAAATACCTCATATTTGATTTTCCAACTTTATTTCTTTGATTCTGGGTTGTTTTTATATTTTTTGAAAATAGTATTTCTTAATTTTATTTTACTTTAAGTTGTTGGAGCTAGGAAATTGGAGAAACTTATTTATATACTATAAAACTAAGTAATTAGTATAATTCTGAACTTCTGCAAAGTAACAAATGTGTTTATAATTTATTTTATATTAATTTTGACTAGTTGTTATAAAAGTATATATACTACGAGTAGTATATTCGTAATTTGAAAGAGAAATGCTTTCTTGTTATAATTTCACATTGAGTATTTTAGAGCCTCTGTCCTTTTGTGTTTCGAACATATTTTTGAGAGTTGTAACTTTTAAATTTTCGAAAAATGATTTTTCTTTTTTACTTTCTTGTAAGTTATGGTCTAGAACTTAGAAAATTGATATCCTTCTTATTTTTGCTCTTTCATTTATGAAAATTTGCAAGGATTTTTGGTTAATTATATATTCTGTGTGGAAAATTTCAGGAGTCACTTTTGTTCTATAAATATTTATTTTTATTTATTAATTAAGTTTCATCTTTACTTATTTGATTAAAAATAGTTAAGAGTTGAGAAAAATGACATTGTGGATCTAAATTTTTTAAAATTTACAGGGAAATTTAAATGATTTTACTTGCTGTACAGATTTTGACAAAAAAAAAATTTGTTGTATAAATTGTACTTTCTTTTATTAATTAGTTTTTCCCTTGTTTATTTGTTATTAATTAGTGTGAGTTGAGCAAAATTATCATTCTTGGTCAAAAATCCTATGTTAGTGTTTACAACAGTTTCAAAGTCTTATTTTCAACTTTTAAATTATTTATATTATTAAATAATTATTTTAACCCTTAAAAATGGTTTAAAATTCTTAAAAATTAGTTTTTGTGCGTTTTGGCCACCCAAAAATTATTGGACTCCACACCTTAGTCCAAACCTTACCTAGAACTATCTTGGACCATTAGGGAATTGTTAGAGCTTAGTTACACTTCCGTAAATTCTACCAGCCGACACCGGTAAACATTCTGGCGGAGTCTCATAAAATTTTCATTGATTTTCTTGCTATCGCTAGGTTCTATATTTCAAGTTTCAACTCCGAGCGAAGTGCCAACCATTCCTGATCCGTAGTTGACGCTTATTCCCAGCTACATCCAAGTAAGGGGGTTAAGATGAGGTTCTTCCTTTGAGTCGTCTTATTTTGCTTCATAAATAAAATCTCGAATAACGAATTCTAAATTAACAAATGGACTTAATAAATATTCGATCGGGTTACCTTATATGTTCACACTTAAGAATTGTTATCATTTGGGTTGTTGACCGATTGATTGACATATATGTATGATATGTACGTTGGATGTTGCATACGCTAGTATCTTGCTAGGACCGTTGTACTCGCTAGTGGCATGTTAGGCTCGTTAAATGAACTCTGTTAGTTTTATGCTAGGGCCGGTGAGCTAATAATTTGTTAGTATCATGTGTAGGTACAATATGGGGTAGTAACATGTTTAGAGTTGGAATCAAACGCTAGTATCATGATAGGACCGTAAAAGTTAACCTAAGCCGCTAGATAACAAATTAGGTACGAAAATGATGATTAAGGTTGGGTAATAAGTCACGAGATAAGAGTGCACACAAGTAAAACAACCAGTAAATTGTAAATGAGTGTCATGATATCACACAAGTATAACAATATTACAAGTTAAAAGTAGAAAATATTAGGGCATGACATTTCACCTAAAGGCTTAATGAAGTAACTGGATAGCAATCATGCATCACTATTGGATGTGACATGTTGTTGATGTATTGTATCGCATGACTCCATTGGAAACTGGACAAAATGAGATTTCTGGACAAAATGAATTTTCTGGACAAAAAGAATTTTATGGACAAAATGGGTTTTCTGGACAAAAGGTTAAGACATGAGAGGTGTCGTGGATTCGGCCCTACGTGACTTAACTAAGCCGTAACTTTAGACGAGCGGTTGGGCAGGTGATCCGAACCCAAGCGTGTGTGATTTGCATGTGCTCTGCCATCCAGAGGCGTGATTGGCATTCACGAGAGGCTCTGTCTCGGCGTAGACATCCCATTGGGCTTTGGCCTGGCGGTATCCCTAGAGGCTCTACTTAAGGGGCATTCCCGAGAGTGCGGTGTTGTACACACCCACCGCATATAGATTCATGCATGTCTTTGTGTCATCCTGAGGCGTGACTGGCATTCACGAGAGGCTCTTTCTCGGCGTAGACATCCCATTGGGCTCTGGCCTGGCGGCATCCCTAGTGGCTCTGCTTAAGGGGCATTCCCGAGAGTGCGGCACTGTACATGCCCATCGGCTAGGCTCATCCGACGGCATCGGTTTTCAAAAATGGTTTCCAAAATATTTTATGGCGTATGATAACCGGACTAAAGATTATTTTTGCATTTAGACTTCGGCATAATTCAGACTGTGAAAATGTTATCTATTTCATGTTGGTCCATGTATCTACATGTTGGTTATTGTTTCTTGTTGAGCTATACTTTGTGTGTATATGTTGAATTTATTATGTTTAAGTTCTTTATTTTAGATTTTGTATTTGAGAAAATATTACGACCCTGAGGAAGGGCCTGTAATCTTTCCTCCTTACTGAGCATTTGGACGCTCACCCTTTTATTTACAGGTGAGTTTTACGGGGATGACTTCTATGCCACTCCCGTTGACTCGGAGTACGAACATGTGTACTTCGAGGAGGAGCAGCGACCGGGTGGAGACGCGCTGTAACTTCTCGGCATGGCTTCTGAGTGTTGTTGGGTTTAATAAATGAACTTTCGTAATTGTTAATTCCCGCTGCACAACCTGGTTTGTAATATCTGGACGTGTGTTTGAGTAACACCTTCTTTTACTGTTGTGAAATTTTTATAACGTGAGTTTCAAATTTCCTATTAAATAAATTATTTTTCAAAAATTTAATTTACCCTAAAATTTCCTAGTGGGTAATTGGGGGTGTTACAGTTCAGGTCTAAACAGGTTGACAACTGCAGGAGTACTAGAACTTCTACATATGGATCTTTTCGGTCCCATCTCCACAACAAGTCTTCGAGGTAAACGTTACTGCCTTGTTATAGTTGATGATTATTCAAGGTATACCTGGACATTCTTCCTTGCTAAGAAAAGTGAGACTTGTGAGAATTTTGTCAACTTTGTTAAGAAAGTACAAAATGAGCAAGATAAGAAAATTGTTGCTATACGTAGTGACAATGGTGGAGAATTTGTTAATTCTGAAATGGAATCTTTCTGTATTTCTTTTGGTATATCTCACAACTTATCTTGTGCAAGAACACCGGAACAAAACGGTGTGGTAGAGAGGAAAAATCGCACCATCGAGGAAATGGTAAGAACTATGCTCTATGATTACTCTCTTCCTAAATACTTTTGGGCAGAAGCAGCAAGCACTTCATGTTACATACTCAATAGAGTCTTGATTAGGCCTATCCTAAACAAGACCCCTTATGAGCTATGGAAAGGTAAGAAACCCAATATCTCTCACTTTCATACCTTCGGTTGTAAATGTTTTGTTCTGAATCTGGATAAACAGCAACTAGGGAAATTTGATTCAAAAAATGATGAGGCAATCTTCCTTGGTTACTCTCTAAAAAGTAGAGCCTTTAGAATTTTCAATAAAAGGACTTTGAAAGTAGAAGAATCTATACATGTTGTTTTCGATGAAACTAACGTTGTTGTCAGAGAAGAAGATGATGCTCCTGAAGATCAGGATAACGCACATCAGAGAGAAAATGCTCCAGTGGATAATCAAAAAGAAATCAATGCGTGAAGTACGTCTCAACCTGTTGAGACAGCACCAGAAGACCAAGATTCGGTCGCGGTTCAGAATTCTCAAGCCCTACCTCATGAATGGAAATTCAAGCATAAATCAAGCCACCCTCAGGAGAACATTCTGGGTGATATAACCCAAGGGGTAATGACACATTCAGCTTTAAAGAATTTTTGTGCGTTTAATGCATTTGTTTCCCTTGTAGAACCCAAAACCATAGATGAGGCACTACAAAATGAAAACTGGATAAACGCCATGTAAGAAGAGCTGAATCAATTCAAAAGGAATGAGGTATGGACATTAGTACAAAGACCAAAAGACCATTCAATAGTTGGTGCTAAATGGGTCTTTAGAAACAAACTTGATGAAAATGGTATTGTCACTAGAAACAAAGAAAGGCTAGTTGCCAAAGGCTACTCACAGGAAGAAGGAATAGATTATGATGAAACCTATGCTCCTGTGGCTAGACTTGAAGCAATAAGGATGCTTTGTGCATTTGCATGTTTTATGAACATTCAACTTTTTCAAATGGATGTAAAAAGTGCTTTTCTAAACGGGTTTATAAAAGAGGAGGTATATGTTGAACAACCTCCCGGTTTTGAAGATCCTCACTTTCCCGACCATGTCTACAGATTAAAAAAGGCTCTTTATGGTTTAAAGCAAGCTCCTAGAGCTTGGTATGAAAGGTTGAGCACTTTCTTAGTTGATCATGGTTTTACAAGAGGAAAAGTCGACAATACACTTTTCATTAAGTCTTGTGAAAAAGATATGTTACTTGTGCAAATCTATGTTGATGATATAATCTTTGGTGCAACTAATCAATCCTTGTGCAAGGAATTCTCTAAGTTAATGCAGGGAGAATTCGAGATGAGCATGATGGGCGAACTAAGCTACTTCCTTGGACTTCAAATAAAGCAATCAAAGGAAGGGATTTTTATAAGCCAAGCCAAGTACATAAAGGATATCTTGAAGAAGTTTGGCTACAACACAGCAAAACCTAGCCCCATACCTATGAGTGCAACGGTAAAATTGGATGAAGACTCGAATGGTAAACAGGTTGAGCAGAAGCTTTGTAGAAGCATGATTGGCTCTCTACTTTATCTTACTGCAAGTAGACCTGATATTCTCTTTAGTGTATGTCTTTGTGCAAGATTTCAGTCTAATCTAAAAGAGTCTCACTTGCATTGCATCAAAAGAATTTTTAGATATTTAGTTGATACACCAACTCTCGGTTTATGGTACTCAAAAGATACTTTGTTTGAGCTTCATGGTTTGACTGATGCAGACTTTGCAGGCAGCAAAGTAGATAGAAAATCTACAAGTGGAACTTGTCAATTTTTTGAAAGTTGTTTAGTTTCTTGGTTTTCAAAGAAACAAAACTCAGTTGCTTTATCAACTGCAGAAGCTGAGTACATAGCTGCAGGAAGTTGTGTCGCTCAAATTTTGTGGATGACACAACAATTGAAGGATTTTGGTTTCAATTTTAGAAAAGTCCCCATTAAATGTGATAATACAAGTGCGGTTTGTTTAGCAAAAAAATCATGTTCATCATTCTAGAGCTAAACACATTGAGGTAAGGTATCACTTTATTAGAGAACATGTTGCTAATGAAAATGTGCTACTTGAGTTTGTTGATACAAATCACCAGCTAGCAGATATCTTCACAAAACCTCTAAATGAAGAAAGGTTCACATTCATCAGAAGAGAATTGGGCATGAGCAATCCAAGGTGAAAGTGAGGTATGTTTCTGTAAACCCGTTGAGTGTCTGTCAAAAGGAAAAATGTCAAGCAATGTGAAAATAAATTTCATAATTGCGAAACATAAATTCCTTAAATTAAATGTGTACATGAATGTTCCCAGATTTTTTATAAGTTTTTTTTATAAAAAAAAGAAAGCCAAACGTTTTTTTTAAACCAAACGTTTTCTAGCTTCTTAAGGGTTTTTAAAAAGGGGTGTTGTGAGTTTCAGAAAAAGAAAAAGGTTTTATTTGCAAAAACCTAGTTTTCGGACTACGCCCTTCAGACCTCGCCAAATCCCTCACTGTTCCTATTCCCTTTTGCCCTAAAACCCCAAATTCGCGACAGCATGACCTCCACCTCCAACAAAAATTTGACTGAGCAGAATACTTCTCCTCCACTAGTCGAACGACCACAACAGTCGAGCAGTTCAAGCAGTGAAGGGGATTTTCGTATCCAGGCAAGAAAAAAGTCGATTAATTCAGAGACACATATTGGCCTAAACCTGATGAGGTCGGATGATATGTCCACTGGAACGGTAGATGCATCTTTGGGAGACCAGGAATTTCTGGTTCAGGTTGCCGAGAATCTACCTCGGCTCGGACTTTCGCTGGGACAAACCCTACCAGCACCAGCACTTACAGCACCGGAGTTCAGCCCAGTCGCGACTCCAATTTGCAACGCATCCTCTTCATCGGTGGTAAGTGTCTCCTCAAAGGAGGATGACGAGTTCGAGGTAACTCCGACAAGTTATTTGGCAGGTTTAAAGAAGAGGAAGAGGCAGCCTACAGCCCCAGTTTCGAGTAGAACTCGCAGACGTGGGGATGGTTTGCGAAGGTATGTAGCGAAACCCTCTCCAAAAGGGAGGACTACGTCGGCCTCTCATTCTGTTGAGAAACAGCCCTCTCCCTCCACTATGAAACGCAAGAAAGCAGCATCCTCTGTCTCCTCTACAGCAAAGAGACCGAAGGCTGATATCTCTACTGCCAAGGCCAAGAGTACAAGGAAATCAGTGGCTCGACAGACAACACCTCTTCAAATTGTTGAGGTAAACCCAAAATTCTCGATTTTTCTAAGGCATTGCTATGTATCTAGAGAATCACTTGAAGCATTTAAGATCAGTGAAGTGGGTGAGTGGCTGGACTTTTATGGCCTAATGCCATTTGTTTCATCAAAGGCAAAGGGTTTTCAGTATCTAGTTTCTGAATTCATGTCAAAACTGAAAGTAGCTTCTGATGAACTAAGCGTAGTGTCCAAGGTTTAGAAGAAAACCATTGAAATCACCCATGACCAATTCTCAGCTGCATTAGGGGTTCTAGATTGCGTGAATGAGGAGCCCGACACTCCAGAACTGAGGAATACAACATTCACATACTTCTTCGGTGATCTCGGGATATCTTTTGATGCTTTGACCTACCAGTTTACATGCATGATGTTCACTCAACTTAATCATAGGGTATTGCATTGGATCATAGGAGCTATTCTGTTTCCAAAGGAGGGCACTCATCTGGTCACTTGGGGTGACCTATGCCTGATGTACAAAGTTATACATGGCATGCCCATTGACTTCGGCAGACGAGTAGTCCAACTCCTTGGACTATCTGTTGAGGGAAGCCATGGAGAACACATGCCATATGCCACACTCATCAGTGGGTTCCTTGAGCAGTATCAGATACCTGGAACAGAGGCTGGAATAGAGAGTTGGGAGACTTCCACGTACCTTATCAGCACAACAGTTAAAAAGAGTGGGTTCAAACAAGCTGAAGATGCTACCTGGGTAAGGATTCAAAGCAAGCATGAACTGGTGTTACGGTCACCCCGAGCGGGTTGCGACCGGGTGACCCGGGGCTCCGGTTTTGGCCTGCGGGTCACGTTTTTTGGCGTTCAGACGGCTCCCGAGCCCTATCCGAGTATCATTTTGGCGAACCCTTCCGTATTTGAGGTCGTGTGGGTCCCCCGGACGTTTCCGCCGAAAATATTTTTCCGGCGCCGGGGGGGTTGTCTCGGGACGTACAGCGGGCTCGGTAGCACTCTCGAGACCTCAGTTTGGGAAGCCGTTTGTAGTTTTGGAATCATGGAAATGTCCCGGAGGTTTTTATGGAGAGTAATATTTGGGGCGGGACGTTCGGTTCCGGGCGACTCCCGGGGCTCGGGACGGGAATCCCGGGGCTCGGGATGGAAATTTTCTGACGGCTTTTGGGTAAGTTGTGTTATAATTTAAGATGGAATTTATGAGTATTTTTGTGGAATTTTGGTGTGATGGGATTTTGGTTCTGTTGGACACGCTCGCACGTCGGGATTTGTTCGGGTTCAGCGAGCTCGGTAGGACACTCTGGATTTGTAAATGAACTTTTGAAACATGTTTTATGAATGTTATCATATTCTGAAGGTTGTGTCCAAGTTTCGTTTATTTTGGAATTCAGTAATTATTTTTGGGCAAAAAGAATTGGAATTTTCGGAAAAGTCGGGAGATTAATTGGAAATTGGCCACAAAATAAAAGTATTTCAGCATGGGGCAGCAACTACTTTCGGCAGCATTTGGGAGATTTAATAGGACACTTGTCCTATTTTAATTTAGGAAGAGAGGGATGGGTTTAAAGTGAGGGAAAAATATATTATGGTTAATATTTCCTAAAATGAGTTATCTCATTTCATTTCACCTCTTTTCTTCTTCATCTTCTTCTTCTTGCTGCTGCTGCCGACGCCATTGTTGATCAACCTCAAGCTTGAAGTTCTTCTTCTTGGTAGAAATCAAAGAGGAATAGGGTGCTTTGAGTGGTAAGCATCCTTCCTTCTTCTCTTTTCTTATTGGAATTGAAGATTAGTGAAGAAAAGTTGAGTTTTTGCAAATGATGGGTTTGTTCTTAGCTATAAGCTAGGATGATTCTCTTCCTCCCATCTTTTAGTATGTTGTTCTTGGGTTGTAGGAGAGTGTTAATCAAGTGTTGGATTTTGGAAAACACATCTTGGATGAGGAACCCTTGTTTGGCCGAATTTCTTGGAAAATTCCAAAATGATGTGTGTTTGTTATCTTGGTTCATGCTTCAAGTATGTTAATCCTAGCATGATTCTAAGCTTATGTATGGATTCAATTTGATGGAAAACAAGTTGAGGTAAAAACCCCCTTTTGGCCGATTATTTAGGTGTATGTTCAATGTTGGATTTTGTTGTTTGGATGCAATTGGATAGCATGCTTGGTTTAGAAGTGAAATTGGTGGTTGGAATGGTTGTTTGGTAGCTTGAATGGATTGAATTGGAAGTTGGGTGAAATGTTGGTTAGGAACCGAAATGTTGGAATGATTCTTTTTCAATGTTGGAGTTTCATTTTGGTTGAATTGGATGTTAAAATGGAATTGGGGTTGAATTTAGGTGTGGTTAGAAGTTTGAAACGTTGATTTCGGGTAAGAATTGGAAAAGTTGCATTTATGCGGATTTATCGGAAAATGTCGGGTAATGAAGGGTTTTAAGGTTGGATTTAATCAGTTCTGCTTGTTGGATTGTGTTTGACAATGTATAATTTTGCATTGCCTAAGTTGGTTACGAATTGATGTTTCGTGGGAATCTGGAATTTTACGGAAGTTAGATTTTACGGAAGTTAGATTTTGCATTGCCTAAGTTGGTTACGAATTCGATGTTTTGTTGGATTTTCGGTTTTGGGGTCGGGGTGTAGTTTAGTAGAGTGGTAGGTAAGGTTGTTAATTTAGCTTGAATTGTGATTCGAGGTCCGGAAGTTAGAAAAGAGGGGTTTTCGGGTTTCGGGTCGTGGTTTGGAAATCGTCGAACCGGTCAAATACTCTGGAATTGTGAGGTAAGGGTTTGGTTCTGCTATTTTTGGTAAGATAGGTGTATGTTTAGTTTCACCGTCTGCATTGCAAGTATTTCGATAATATATGCCTAGGGCATATTCGTAGTCTGTAGGTGTATGTGTTGTTGCACTACATTTTGCGGGTATTTGAAATTTCGCTTTAAGGTACGTTCTGTAATTTGTAGGAGTATGCCTTATGGCATACCACATGCATTAACCCTACGACAGTTGTGGGTTCGCTACCCCAGCTGGTGCACCATGCTTCTGTAATAGCTTCGGCTTCTGACTCCCTTAGAGGGAGGCTGTCGTTCTGATTTGTTATAAGGGTTTATGGCGATTTAGTATCGCATATTTTTTCGGGATTCTGATCTGTTTTTATTACATGCACGATATTCTGTTTTCTGTCGTATATATATTCTGTATATTGTTATCTTTCTGTTTTGCAGGGTTACATATGCTTATCTTACCCCAAATCCCTTACGGGTCCTTTCGAGGACTCACCCTTTTGGGTTCTGTTTTGGGTTTGAGTAGACACAGTAAGCAACCAGCGGAGTAGGTTTCGTGAGGCTTCGCCTTGGTTGGGTTGAGCAAGTTGCACCTTGCGGGCCGGGATTTTGTCTACTTGGTCCGAATCCCGCGCGAGGTATTTGTTGTTTAGGCCTAGGGTTGGCTCTGTAGTTGCATGTGCATACTTTACGGATGATTGTGATGATTGTATAAGTATGTATATATTCATTACATTGCATGTTACGGCGCTTGGCGCTTGCTAGATACCCTAGGTTCGGTGAATTCTGTATGTACCTATATTGTGTGCGTAAGTACTCGTCCTTGGAGGACGGTGCTTACTTTGTTGTTATTACATGAACAGTTTATATGGTGTTGGTGATGTGCTCGTCCGTTTCGAGGGGCGAGACTCATCATGGATTTCATTTTAGTTATATGCATGAAAATTTCAGGTTGCTTCCACAATCATTTTTCGGGTCCGCTACGCGCAGCAGGTCCCGATGGACCTGCCTTTCTATATCACTCCGGCTTCCGCTTCCGACGTCCCGGTGCCCCCGCCTCCGCAACCGGGCTCGGGTGGCGTGCGGTGACAACTGGCTTTGGCCAAACTAAGGGAGAACAGTGCAGTACGAATTGCAAGACAACAGAACAGGGATAGAATTAACAAAGAAAAGGCGTCTAAATCTGTTGAGACAGCTGCTGAGGAAGCAGTTCAACCTGTTGAGACAATGCCTACCATACCTTCAGAGGAGCCTGTTCAACCTGAAATCCTCCAAGCTGAGCCAGCAGAATCCTGGACTACACCTCCCCAGTCACCTTCCAACCATTAATCAACCTTTTCAGCTTTTAACTATGTGGTGTTTTTCTTTTTAGCAAAACAGAACTGTTTTATTTTTCAAATATTCTGGGACTGTACATATATGTTGCTACTGAGTTATTCCTACATATAAGTTGTGAGGTAAGTGTTTTTAGTTTCTGATGAGCTTTTCTAATGTTGATATGCTGAAATGCTTGAAACTCCTTGCTTGTGACTATGATACAGGTTTATCTTACTAAGGGGGAGATTCAAACATTTGTATTTTCGAAACTTCGTTTTACTAAGGGGGAGATTTTCAAACAGTTTTCTCAATACCTCTAAAAAGTTTTGTCATCATCAAAAAGGGGGAGATTGTTGGCTTTTAAGGATTTTGATGATAACAAAGTTTTGGGACGTTTTGTAAAGTTTAGAAAAGTATGTGCTATGTTTGGTACATTTTACCTATTAATCTCTTTGTACTAATGGATTTCGGTTTACTATGATTTGGGCCTCAGTTTTAAAGGTTAAGTAAAGCCCATCTCGTTTAAACAGGTTTAAAAAGTGGTTTGATAGGAAGGAGAGTTCGTATAGGACTCTTTCTCCTTTGTTTTCGTTGCTAGCTTTAAGCAGCCTTTGAAGAAAACAACCGTGGCGAAATTCCTGGAATTTGAAACGAAAGAGACGTTGAAGAAGCTCCAGAAGACTCCTCCATTCAGTCTTTAAATACAGACTTCAGTTCTTCGAAGAAAGTACTTCTTCTCTTGACAAGCATTCGAGTTTCGGTTCATAAGCAAGCAAGTTATTTCAAAGCTCTCCAGCACTGATCTTCTGAAGAACAAGCTTCATCTCATTAGTATCTTTTCTGGGTTTTATTTCGAGAGAAAAATTCTTTTGGAAAATCGTTTTGTGTGTTTTCGATAAAACCTCAACAGGTTTAGATTTTCGTAAAAATCAAAGTGTTTTTAGGTTTGTTTTGGTGAGCCTCGGGAAAACCAAACAGAGTTTTGTATTAGGTTATTAGTGAGCCTCGGGAAAACTATTTTGGGTGTGTGTTAGGTTTTTTTGGTGAGCCTTGGGAAAACCATAGTTAGGTTTGTAGTTGAGCCTTGGGAAAAACTATTTGTACTTTTCTTGGTGTAACCTTGTTAAAGTATAGTGGAAGAACTCTCAAGTTGTGTACTTGAGGAGAGGACGTAGGTCTCAAACCGAACCTCTATAAATCCTGGTGTCGTTTTCGTTCTTGCTAGATTTCGCGTTTCTAAACGTATTGACATCGAGTCAGAACTTTCGGTCTGTGTTAATTCGAAAAGTTTTTGAGGCCAACCAATTCACCCCCCTCTTGGGAACCTACTTGGGACAACACTCTGCTCCATTGATTACCATCTCGACACTTGCTATCAAGCTTCAGGCAAACGATGGTCTAACTTCATCGCTGTCGATTTTTACAAGGTAGCTAAGAGTGATTTATTAGAGACAAGATTTATTCATTCTACAATTTTAACAGTACTCAAGAAGAAACAAGATACAATAATGAGCTTGAGTTGTTTAGAGGAGTGATGGTGGGGGTGCTCCTCAAGCTGTTGATGTGGCCAATGGACATCTAGTTTGTGGGTGTGGGAACGTTGCACTTTGAAAGCTTTTGTGGGTGACGGCGATGGTGTTTAGGCTGAATTCAGCCCTAACCTGGCCAATGGACATCCTCAGATAATGTTGTTCATCCCAAGTACAGGGCTAAGGGAGTAATGCATGCCATATAAGGGTAGTTGCTCTTTAACCCCATACCTGTAGATTCAGATAGAAGCAAATCCGTGCGGACCCGGGACCCAAAGCGAACAATATCTTGGCACTGTACACGGTCCATTACCCCATTTTTGTAACCCAAAATTCGTGGAAAATTTGAAAATTTTTAGACTTTGAAATCCTTTTGTGAATAAAGCCATGAATAAAATTTTGAAGGTAAATAAAACTTTTTCTAAATATCAGAGTAATAAATGAAAGCGTTTCTAAAACCAAACAATAAAATAAGTTGACATACTTGAGTTTGAAATAGCGCAGCATAAATAAATCATGTCCCCCAAAATAAAGATTCAACGAAGCCATGTCGAACGACTACAACGCGTCATCACCCAGAGTCTGCTCCTCCTAGTACTCTTATCCCGACTTTAGTTCGGTAAACTCGGGATAGTACTCAACAGCAGGATGTTCACCTGAAATTGTAAGGGGTGAGCGTCCATACGCTCAGTAAGGAGTGTATCAGGACCTTCATTAGGGTTCTGATACGTCCTCAAATAAACAAGTATACAAACAATGGAAACTAAGTATGATTCATTAATAAATAGTAATCCAAACATCCGAGTACGATGAAAAGTTAATCATGAAGTATGTCTAGTAGATGCGTCTAACATGTCTGATACAATAAACCATTTATTTCTTATTATTACCAAATAAATGTCATTGGACGAACCTACACTAGGTGTGTACAGCACCCACTGTGGGAATGTTCCTTAAGCAGAGCCACTGGGGATATTTATATTCTTCCTAGAAGATACCCATCCGGGGAAGAGCTTCTCGTGATCGCACATTCACAAGTCTGGTCTACTCTCCAGCAAGTGAAGCCAGAGCACTACCTAACGGGTGCGCCCAAAATCTACATGGATCAGGTCTACTCACCCGCCATGACATGTTCGGGTCATCCGTCCCAAACCTTTCCACTCCTCACACTAACGACAGTCAGGTCATGAAGTATGGTCTGCCCACCACTCCCTCATACCCCATTGATTACGCTTACGCTAGGTCATGAAGTGTAGTCTGCCCGCTACTCCCTCATACCTAACTCGCTAACCACTCGAAGTCAAGCATGTTTGGTCTGCTCCCCATGCTATGCATACCCCGATGAGTAACGGCGTTACATTGGGTTAGATCATGCTTGTTTGGTCTACTCGCCATACAAGCATACCTAACCGGTTAGCCATCTAAAATCATATATGATTGGTTTGCTCGTCATACCACGCATACCCCAAGTGGAAGTCATGCATGTTATGGTCTACACACCACCCACACATAACCCAATGGATAACCGCGTCTTAGACTAACTCGCTACGTTGTCAGGTATTGCTCGGTTGGCCTGTTCGGCACACAAGCATTCTTGACTCGTTAACCAATTGAAGTCATGTATGTCCCATGCCACACATAACTCCATTGATTAACGTCTCAAGATAATCAAATGCAATTCTTAATTATGCTCATGCAAGTGTCAACCAACATCCAATGCGTTAACCGTTCGTGATGCATGTCGTCTAAACTTCTATTAGTTCTTTAATGCAATGCCATGACCTAGGCATTCTACTTTTAAACTTTATATCTTGTTACTTGCATGATGTCATGACAATTAATTATTCATTAATTGTAATTAGCTTACGTCATCTCTCAATCTTGTGGGTTGTTAAAGAAAACCCCTTTGTCTGTTGATTTCATGCCTAACTATTTCACTACATGAAGGAGACAATTCTCACTGCGGCCGTAACTGCGGTTATAGCCGCGGTGAGCGACTCCCCACAATAAACGAACTGCGCGGCGGTGGCAGTTCGTTTTACTGCGGCCTAAACCGTAGTGAGGCCGCAGTACGCCCTCGTGGGCCACGTGCCCTACCTACCACCATCCCTACTGCGGCCAGGTACTGCGGAGGAGGCCGCAGTAGGGTCGTCTATATATATACCCCCCATTCCATTCCAATTCATTCCAACATTCGCAACAATACATTCACAACGTTTCATAACCTCTCCTCTCTCAACTATTACACGAAATATCATCATTAAATCTGAGTGGAAGCTGCGGTACCGTCGACTTCAGGTGTATTACTGAGGTAATAAATATTTTATGTATTTATTTATGGTTACATAGTTTTTCATTCAATTTAATTTATGTATTGGTAATTTTGTTTTCTTTTTAAGTAATTTAATTAAATTAGTTGAGCCATAGTTCCTGTCTATGAAAACTTGTAAAAATATATTTTTTTACACTTTATTTCAAAATTTTGGAATAACGTTGTAAAATAATATATTGTACATAGTTTTCATGGATTGTCCAAGTTGGACAGTTTGTAAAAGTTTACTATAGGTGTATTAAACTTTTATGGTTGTGCATGTAAAACTGAGTGGATTACATAAATTTCAGTCACATTTTAGTCTTGTTCCACGTTATACCTGTTCTGGGAGTAATATTCCAGAGAAATGGTATAATGTGGAAATAAGGAGAAATGCTACAAAAATTTATGTAATTACAGTTTTACATACACAACGATAAAAGTTTCTTCACTAGTAGTTCTTTTATGAACAGGATAGGACCCATGCACCCTGGATTAGGAGAAAATGATATGTGAATATTTATATATGAATGTGTGCAGTATTTAAGTACTTTTGTGTTTATTTTTTGTAATATATAATTAATTGTCATGTTTGTTATTGTTTTTATTGATGAATGAATGATCATAGGAAAGGCCATAAATGGGCGAAGGACGTGATTGGATGTATCGGCACTTTGAGGATGAGACTCGCTATATAAGTGAAAGATTTTGGACCGGGCTTCAGGAATTCTTGGATTATGCTTTTTTTGTTGCTAAATCAAATGGAGAAGAACTGGTGAAATGCCCGTGTAAAAAGTGTAAAAATAGATACTATTATGATCGAATTATAGTTGACAATCATTTACTATTAGACGGATTTAAACACAATTATCATGTGTAGGATTGTCATGGTGAACGACCTGAAATCAATCCATGTGTTTATCGAGGTTATCGATTTGATGAACTAACGTCAACATCCGCAAATCGCGCAAGTACGAGTACTGCAGTACTTAATTCTTCTGAGGGTAGCCAAGAACGACCGGCTTATGAAGAAATGGTTCGTGATGCTTTTGGGTTTCATGAGCACTGTAATAATTTTGAAAATGATCAGAATAATGACGATGAGGACGTTTCAGCGCCCAAAGTGCCAAACGAAAGGGCGCAACAATTTTTCCAACTGTTGTGTGATGCGTCAAAACCTTTATATGAAGGTTGTGGTGATAAGTACACCAAATTATCGGTTATATCCAAGTTGTGGAGTATGAAAAGTCAACACAACGTATCAGATGCCTTTTTCTCTGAGATGATCGGATATATCAATGAAATATTACCCGAAGGAAACTCGTTGCCATCGAACATGTTTAGTATGAAAGTTATGTTGAAGGATCTGGGGTTACCGTATAGAAAAATTCATGCTTGCGAGAATAATTGTATGTTGTTCTACGGTAGCTTCAGCAAGTTATTGAATTGTAGGGTGTGTGGAGCGGATAAGTATGAAGTGTGTGATCCGGGTAAGAAACCGAAACCGAAAAAGGTTTTACGATATTTACCAATCACTGAGCGGCTATAATGGCTTTACCAGTCGTCTAAAACCGCAGAGTTCATGACATATCATATTAGAGCAAATGAAAATGTATCTAACATCGTTGGACATCCATCTCAAGGTGAGGCATGGAAACACGTTGGCGAGCGTTATCCGGATTTCGCACATGAGTCTTGAAGCGTCGATTAGGGTTAAGTACGATGACTTTAACCCGTTGTCCGAAGCAGGACAATCGTATTCGATATGGCGGTATTCATCGTTGTTTACAACTGCCGCCTGATTTATGCATTAAGGAGCCGTACACTTTCATGTCTCTGCTAATTCCAGGTCCCCGATCTCCTGGCCGTAACATTGACGTGTTTCTACGTCCACTGATTGAGGAGTTACAAGTTTTATGGAATAGAGGATTGGAAACTTGGGATGCGCACCGTAATCAGAACTTTGTTATGCGAGCATGTTTGCTTTGGACGATAAGTGATTTTCCGGCGTACGGAATGCTATCGGGCTGGAGTACGCATGGAAGACTTGCATGCCCATACTGCATGAGTGATGTTAATAGTTTTCAGTTGAAGCATGGACGAAAAACCAGTTGGTGGGGTTGTCATAGGAGATTTTTACCACGTCGGCATGCTCTGCGTAACAATACCGAATCGTGGGGAGAAACTGGCCGTAGACATCCGTGTGTGTATAAGTCAGGTCATGAGATCTTAAGATTCCCAGCATTCAGAACACCGTGGGACAAAATGATGGTTGATAAGTTTGGTGATGAGCACAATTGGGTGAAGAAATCAATTTTCTGGGAGTTGCCGTATTGGGCAGACTTGAAAGTACGGCACTGTCTGGATGTTTTCCACATTGAAAAAAATTTGATAACATTTTCTTTATAGTTTTGAATGTGAAAGGGAAAACGAAGGATAATGCACGGTCGAGACGCGATTTGCGGGAGCTAAATATCCGTTATGAACTGCATTTGAGCATTGGACAGAATGGGAAACCATTTCAACCAAAGGCGTTATACACGTTGAGCGATGATCAGTTGCGATGATTTGCAATTGGTTGAAGCATATCGTTAAACTTCCCGATCTGTATGCATCTAACATTGACAGATATGTCAAAACGTCAAATAATACATTTTACAGTATGAAAACTCATGATTGTCATGTGTTCATGGAGAAACTGTTGCCCGTTACATTATGCGGTTACATTTCTGACGGCATTTGGACGACAATTGCAGAATTCTGCAAATTCTTTAGGCTACTGTGTTCTAAGGATATTCACTTCGACGATGTTGAGAAGCTTGATTAATTAATCATCGTAACACTGTGCAAGTTGGAGAAGATCTTCTCGCCATCATTCTTTGACTCGATGGAACATCTTACTATGCATCTACCTTGGCACCTTCGAACTTGTGGACCTGTCGGATATTGGTGGATGTTTCCTTTCGAACGGAATATAAAGAAGTTGAAAGCAAAATGTGCGAACAAACAATTTTTTGAGGGCTCGATCATTGAAAAGTTCTTGATACAGGAGATAGCATTTTTTGTGAGCATTACATGGAAGATAATCAAGGAACACGGGTTCACATACGGAACGAAATTAATTTTCCTATAGTTGTTAACGATTCGAGACTATCAATTTTCAGTCATCCTACAAAAACTTTTGGGAAGGCTCGGGCTCGAGAATTGTCTGCTGAAGAAGTAAATCATGTCCAAACATACATTCTTCAGAATTGTCTGTAGGTGGAGCAATTTATAATTCGATTTAACGAGTTGTCCCGCAATCGGTTCCCATAAATGAACGATGATGTTGTGGACAACTTAAGGCTAGCAGAGTTTGCACGTTGGTTCAAGAATGTGGTTAGTTGTGTTTATTTACTCATTTATTTGTTACGATCTTAATCGGAACGAAATTTATTATGTTGATTACCAATTCTGTATAGGCCGACGCAAATCAGGCAGCTCTCCCACATGCACTATAGAACCTGGCATGCGGTCCTAGAATGAGGGCTAAATCGTATCCAGACGTATATGTTAATGGGTACAGGTTTCACACAAAACAACATGGTGAAAATAAAAGGATAGCTAATTAGGACATCTGCGTCCTGGGGGACACAAATGCGCAAGACTATTTGGATTTCTATGGCTGGATTGACGAAATTCTTGTCCTTCAGTACAGGAACAATAGTCTTACAGTTTTCAAGGGTACGTGGTTTTCCACCAATAAAGGCATCCGCACCGATAAAATTTCAGGGATCATCGATGTTGACTACACATCCCGACTATATCCGGATGTTCCATTCATTCTTGCAAGCCAGGCCCAACAAGTGGTATACGTCGAATAATCTTCAAAGCGTCGTGACCTAAAAAGCGGTGGGCAGTTTTCAAAACGAAACCTCGACGATTTAAGGACGAAAGTGTTGATAATGTAAGTGTCACTGTAATCGATGCAGACCCAGACGAGATTGGTACGGAACATCCTTTACAAGAATTGACGACACTTGGTGAAACCATACGACCGGCCCCTGATGCAAGTATGTCATTATTAGATCATCATGCCCATTTTGATATAGTTGAAGTGGATAACGACGTGGAAAATCAACTGTTGTATGACGATGAAGATGATGTTCATGTTGATTTGTAGTAGAATATCTCCTATTTGAATTTGTAATTTCGAAGAATATTTGTACTAAAATTGAAATTCTAAACAATGTTAGTGCTAAATTCTAAATTTAAAAGATGTTTGGGCTAAATTGCAAGTTTTTGCTGAATTACAGTGGGCCCCACAATATCCAAACCCATAATAAATACGGGGGGAAACGAAAAGTTTGAAATTGGAAGTTTATGGGCCTCACTGCGGCCTCACCACGGCGTAGCCGCAGTGAGCCCACTGGGCTGGGCCTTACTGCGGCCTCATGCGCAGTAAGGCCGCAGTGAGGCCCAAGCCCATGACCTCATTGCGACTACTGCCTCAATAAGGCCGCAGTGGCGCCCCTTAAAATCTGAATCGTCTTCTTCCTCTAATTTGCACCTTCGAACTCGTCTCTGAAACGCTCGAAACCGCCGCGACCTCCATCTCTGTCGAAGCCACCGCTGCGTCCCTCCCTCTACTTTGTCGCCGCCGCAACCGTCGAGACCCTCCCTCTCCCCCGGTGAGTTTTCTTTCCGATTTTCGCGGTTTCTTTATGAGTTTTTGGATGTTTATTGATTTTTCGGATGTTTATGATTTTTCGGATGTTTTAGGATGTTTATTGATTTGTTGGAATTAGTTGAAATGTGTTGTGGATTTGTTATGAAAATTTTGGAATATTTTGGAAATTTTGGAATATTACTTGATTTTAGGATGTTTCTGAAATTTTAGGATGTTTATGGAATGAGTTGTGAATTAGTTGAAGTTTGTGATTTTCTCGTAGTTTTCGATGACTTTGGGTTCAAATGCAAGATTTGAAGAAGTTTGGAATATTTTAGAAAAAATTGGTTTTAGGATATTTTGGAAATTTTGGAATATTTTAGGAAATTTTGGAAATGTTTATTGATTTTAGGATGTTTATGGAATGAGCTGTGAATTAGTTGAAGTTTGTGGTTTTTTCGTAGTTTTCGATGACTTTGGGGTTCAAATGCAAGATTTGAAAAGTTTTGGATCACTTTGCAAGATTTTCAAAATTTTGTGGCTTTTTCGTAGTTTTCGATGACTTTGGGGTTCAAATTCAAGATTTGAAGAAGTTTTGGGTCACTTTACAAGATTTTCAAAACTTTGTGGCTTTTTCGTAGTTTTCGATGACTTTGGGGTTCAAATGCAAGATTTGAAGAAGTTTAGGGTCACTTTGCAAGATTTTTAAAACTTTGTGGCTTTTCCGCAATTTTCGAAGACTTTGGGGTTGAAATGCAAGATTTGAAAATCTTTTTGGATTAGTTGACATTTTTTTGAATGCTTCGAGGTATGGCGGACACACCATCCAGTAGTGGTGAGCGGCAGGCATGGTTGAGAAAATCGGACCGGACCGGCCGGTCGGACCGTGAACCGGTGGCATGTCCGGTCCGGTTTTCGGTTTTGAGACCTTTGCTTAGAAACTGGTGAAGACCGGTGAAAACCGGCAGAACCGGACAAAACCCGCGAACCGGTTAAACCGAAAACCGCCGGTTTTCTGGAAAAAAGTTTTAAAAAAAAAATTAAACATTTTTATTTTACATTTTTAATGCTCATTGTAATTTTAAAGCATATATGTGCTAATTATTTTGAGTTTTGATGGATATATGTTCTTGAGTTTATTATAAATTACTTATTTACTTTAAGATGAATGATAAATGTTTGATATCCCGCGTATTTAACTAATACCAGTTGAACCGGTGGCGCAATCGATCAAACCGGTCAGACCGTGAACCGGTAACTTGAACGGTTCTGTGTCCGGTTCGGTTTTATAAACCATGGCGCCAGGATGCGTCAGGCTCGGGTTCACGTAGGAGATCTTTCTCTCGCGGGAGGCGTGGTGGCGGCTCTCACTCTCACACATCGAGCTGCCACGCACCATCGTCTTAGACACCGGAGCCTATCGACTCGGTGGAGCAGCATATTCCTCCTCCTCAGTCCGATGCACCACCTGTCCAGCGCTGACGTACAACATTACCTCCCGCACCCGAGAGGGGTCCAAATGTGAGATTGGTCGCTCATATCGGCCAGTAGGTCTTTAATTTCTAAGTTTTCATAAATTTATTAATTTTAGTATTTTATTTCTGCATATAACATATTTCAACACTTATGCAGTTTGAAGCAACAAACATCGGGTGTGCCCAAGGCGATCGGTGCAATCGTCGCAAGCAAGTTCACAGGCTTCCCGCCTACATACTCCGACCTCTCAGCGGATGAGCAGGCTGACTATGCCCACCAATTCGCGATAATACAAATACTAATTATTTCACTATTTCTATATACTTTTTTTAAAACTAATTCTATAAATTTTAACGTTCTCATGTTTTCTGGAATAGATCCAATATTCATGGACGGATCACAAATTCCTGGAGAAGCTTCATTCCCGGTTCACGAATTCTACCAGAACACCCAAGACAATATCCGGGATTAGGCCTAGAGAAGACATCCTTTGGATTGCCAGGCTCCAAACTACATGGACTGGATGGACATGCCTCCGCAGAGGATAGACCCTGCGAAGTGGAAGCTGCTTCTGGAGCATTACTGCAGTGCGGAGTTCAAGGTGAACGCCGCACGGAACAAGATAAATGCCAAGAGCGAAAAACGACCAAAATTCAAGTCGCATGACAACAAGTCAAAGACGACTATTTATGAGAAAATGGTAACTTTTTTTTAAAAAATTATGTATAATTACGTATGTATAAGTGAAACTTTTGAATACCTAACATATTTTAATTGACAGTGCAAAAAGGCGGGACAGAGGCTGCGGGTGGACCAGTTTAGGGAGGATTGGCTGGGCAAGGAAAATGCGGCCTTGGTAAGTTTAAGTAGTTTCTCAATCATTTATATGTTTAAATTATTCAATTTATTATTTATTAACATAAATTTCTTCATCTTAACTAAAAGGAGTACAGGAAACGCTTGATCGAGAAGTATGGGGAGGACGGGCCGTTCCCCGATATTGATGAGGGCGATGGGTCGGTGTCCCGCCCAGCTTTCTCAACCCGAGCTGTTCGAGCAACCTCGACCGTCGCAGGTAATAAAATTGAACTTTTACCACTTCCATACCTTTAAAGTACATTGACAATTCATCATTATAAGTATAACATTTTCAAAACGAAAATTTGATTTCAACGCGAGATCGACCTAGAGGAGCAGCATCGGAGGGACATGGATGAGATCAGTGACCTAGGATGCAGGGTCGCCGCTCTCGAGGACCAAGGTGCTCGTGTGCAAACAGAGGTTGAAGCTCGAGTGGAAGCTCAAGTGGAATACCTGGTGGAAGCCCGGGTGAACGAGCTGATGTGTTCCACAGAAGCGGCGATCAGCAGCATGTGGTCGGCGCTACGTACGGGGGGACATGTCCGACTTTCCGACGTGCCAGTGACTTTGGTCGCCGGATCATCCCAGCCTTCCCCCTGGATCGCCCCATGTCACGAGCATCCCTCCTCCAATTCCCGACCTCACCCTCACCTCCGCCCAACCTGATTATCAGTCGGTGCTGCCACGGACATCGGAGCAGCAGATCCCGGAGCCCACAGCGCCACCGATCAACTTCTTTCAAAACTTGTTCGGGTTGGACGATCAAGATTTCGATGTTTTTATGCAACAAAATCCTCCGAACAATTAGAATTAGAATTACTGTAAATATTTTTAGGATGTAATTGGTTAATTATCTTCAATATACATTTCATTTATATTTATTTCAATTAATAATTACTTTCTTAATTAACATTATTATTATATTTATATTTATTAATTTAAATAATATTTACTAAATATTTATACGATTTTATTTTTTCACAAAATATTCAAATTATTACGACCAAAGACGCAGTGAAGGCCGCAATACATAATGGCGGCGCCGTCAGATGGCTGTCAGCTGCTGCCAGTCTTACTGTGGCCTTCTCCATGGTGAAGCAGCAGTACGTACCGCGGCCTCAGCCGCAGTGATTTTGAAACTGCAGCCTTTTTCACCGCGGCATTCACTGCGGCCCTCGTCGTAGTGGGTACGACGGCCCAACTGCGTCTCGGGCCGCAGTGAGGGCCGTTATTCGGCCACCCCCCGGGTTGCGGCCGGTGACCCGGCTCGGTTTTGGCTGCGGGTCACGTTTTCGGCGTTGACGGCTCTCGAGCCCTATCCGAGTATCATTTTGGCGAACCCTTCCGTATTTGAGGTCGTGTGGGTCCCGGACGTTTCCGCCGAAAATATTTTTCTGGCGCCGGGGGGTTGTCGGGGTCGCCTCGGGACGTACAGCGGGCTCGGTAGCGCTCTCGAGATCTCAGTTTGAGAAGCCGTTTGTAGTTTTGGAGTCGTGGAAATGTCCCGGTGGTGGTTGTGGAGTTTAATATTTGGGGCGGGACGTTCGGTTCCGGGCGACTCCTGGGGCTCGGGACGGGAATCCCGGGGCTCGGGATGGAAATTTTCTGACGGCTTTGGGGTAAGTTGTGTTTGAATTTAAGATGGAATTTATGGGAATTTTTATAGAATTTTGGAGTAGCGGGATTTGGTTCGGAGTTGACACGCTCGCACGTCGGGTTTTAGTTCGGGTTCAGCGAGCTCGGTAGGACACTCCGGAATGGTAAATGGACTTTTGAAAAATGTTCTGTGAATGTTATAATATTCTGAAGATTGTGTCCGAGTTTCATTAATTTTGGAATTCGGTAATTATTTTTGGGCAAAAAGAATTGGAACTTTCGGAAAAATTGGGAGTTAATTTGCAAATGGGTGCAAAATTAATAATAAAGCGTATGGGCTGCAGCAGCTGATTAATTCAGCAGATTTTTTGGGAAGGAGGAAGGGACACTTGGCCTTTTTTAATTAAAGGAAGAGGAGTATGGGCTAAAAGGTGATGAAAATATATAAGGCAAATAAATCAATTAAAATGCATAAGAAATTCCATTTCTTTTCTTCTCTCCTTCTTCCCTTCTCTGCCGCCATAGTTGAGCTTCTCCCAAGCTCCATGTTCTTCATTTTTCTTGGTTGATTCTTCAAGGATTTGGGT
Source organism: Stellera chamaejasme (assembly GCA_024586325.1). Lineage (NCBI taxonomy): Eukaryota > Viridiplantae > Streptophyta > Magnoliopsida > Malvales > Thymelaeaceae > Stellera > Stellera chamaejasme. Next base: position 18,410,322 of record CM044981.1, read on the forward strand.
TCAAGAAATTGGTAAGCTTCCTTCCTTCTTCTCTTTTCAAGTTGATAACATGTTTTGGTGGAGAAAAGAGAGCTAAATTTGGAATTCATGGTTGTTCTTCACTGCATGATTGAGTGATCCTCTCCCTCCCATCTTTTAGTATGTTGTTCTTGGGCTTGAGAGGAGTAAGAATCTATGGTTAGATTTTGGAAAAACTCCATGGAAGAGGAACCCTTGTTTGGCCGAATTTTTGGGATAATTTCCAAAATGATGTGTGTTTGTTATCTTGTTTCATGCTTTAAGTATGTTGTTCCTAGCATGATTCTAAGATTATCTATGGTTTTAATTTGATGGAAAGCATGCTAGGGAAGAATTCCCAAGTTGGCCGAATTGCTCAAAGGAGGGTTTTATTGATTTTGAAGCAATTGGTTAGTAATCTTGTTTAATAATTGCAATTGGTGATAAAAGAGTGCTAATGGAACTTTGTTTGGATTGAAATGAAGGTTGGGTGAGAAATCCCCATTAAGGCCGAATTGTTCAAAATTGGGGGTTTGTTGTGTTGATGCAATTGGTTAGTAAGTTTGGTTAGGAAGTGAAATTGGTGATTAGTGGGATTAATTGGAAGCTTGAACGGTTTGAATTGGAAGTGTGGTGAAAAATTGGTTAAGGATCAAATTGTTGAAGTGATTCTTTTTCAATGTTGGTGGTGTGTGTTGGTTGAATTGGATGCTAAATTGGTAATGTGGGTGGAAGTAGGTGCGTTATGGTGTTTGAAATACCATTTTCGGGTTAGAAATAAGAAAGTTAGTTTTATACGAGTTTACAGGGAAAAGTGTCTGTAATGCGGGTTTAGGGGTTGGAATATGTTTATGGGTGTTGGAATAACAATGTTCAGGCTCGGTTTGTGAAACCGAGCTTTCTGTGGAATTTTCCGGGGAAGTGCGGGTTGTACAGAAATTTCTTTCTGGAGTTATTAGGATGTGTTCTGACTCAACTATGGTTACCCAGCTTGATTCTGCGTTGGTGGAGTAGCGTGGGACCATTGGAGCCAAGTTGTGCATTACGGGTCGAAAGCTGGGGTTTTCCGAGTGTTGGGCTGCGGGGCAGCGTATCCGAGGTAAGGGCTTAATTTGGTAAAATGTACGTTTGTTCTGTTTCAAGGCCCGGATGACCTTAGAGGCCCGGGTTCCTATTCTGTTCTGTATATGGTTATCAGGTAATGTAAATTCTGTTTATGTTTATGTATTATTATTATTATTATATGTTATTTTCTGTGACGATACCCGAATGTTCGAAGAGGCCACGGGTTCTCTTTGGTTCATTCGTATCCGCACCGAGTGCCGATACTTCGATGCGTGTCCGCACCGGAGGGTGCCGACATTACGCGTATATCCGCACTTGGGGTGCCGATATATACGTGACCGTACGACAGTTTGGGGCTCGCGACCCCAGCCGGTACCGTGCTATCTGTTCTGTTCTGATCTGCATATTCTGACCTCTGTTGAGGGCTGTCGTTACGGGTCGTTCTGGCGGTTGGACCGCATATGTTGGATTCTGATTTACGTTATGCTTATTGTTCATATGTACATGCATATGTCGTGATATTCTGCTTTTGCGAGTTCGAGATGGTTGCCCCGGCAAACCGCACTTTTACCTTAAGCCCTTATCGGGTCCTTTCGAGGACTCACCCTTTTGTTTGTTTACCATCTTTCAGCGATCGACAAGCAACCAGCGGAATAGAGATCCGCGGTGCTTCCTGACATTTTGGGTTCTGTAGCAGCAGCAGTACCACGTGCGGGAATTCTTGAGCGAGAGGCTTCAGATTCCGCACTTAGGTATATATATATATATAGTATTTTGTTTAATGGCTCTGTATATGTAGCTGCATGAATGTAGATCAGATCATGAATTTGTATATGCCATATGATCGGAAATATATTCTGCCGTTGATGCCTTCTGAGTCGAGGGCGGAGCCCCGACTTGCCTATATTGGATTTGTAATGATCTGAATTCGGTGTTTCTGTGGTTGTTGCGATGAACAATGTATGGTATACCATGAACTGCTTGGTTGGTATTTTGTTGAGTTATCATGTATACTTGCCATGTAAGGATTCTGTAGGTTGCTAGTCGTTTCTCGTTTGTTATGTATTTGAGCTCGATGCTCACGCCGCGCTTTCCGTCGTAAGTTCCGGTTCTCCGACGTCGCGGCCGGCTCCGCCTCCGCAACCGGGCGGGGTGGCTGTGACAAGTTGGTATCAGAGCAGGTTGGGTCGGATTGACCAAAAGGTAAAGTATGTTTGGTTTTGATATGAAATGTGGAAGGCAAGTATACAAGTCCGAGGGTGGACTTTTGGAGTAAGATAAGTCTGTTCATGGTTAAGTACCTGCGGAAGATGACTTCGAAGGGCAAGCTACTGGTTTACACCACATTCTGGAGTGGTTCGGTACGGAGCCTGATCAACTCCTTATTTGAACCATTTCGGAATGCGTGTGGAGCGGTGGCGGTTCTTTGGAGCATTATGGAAGGTGTGGGTGTTATATGAAGTGATTCCGTGATTATAAGCATGATCTGATTATATGTTATGGATTATTATTTAGTTTCGGGATTCTGAAAAGAATCCTTGCATCATGCATTGCATTACACTACGAGCCTTAGAAAAGCTGCTAGCTTCGTAGAGATTAGGAGTGACCGACTTTTGTCCGGATTCTGTTTGGTCTGAAATTTTTGAGATATGGTTAACACGCGTTGATAGCGTGATTGGAGTACCGGAGGCGGGACTGGGATCCCACACCTCCGTGGAATAGGATACGGGTTCAGCGTAACCCCGGGTCTGAACAACCACACTCACCGCCCCGAGGCTTAGCCGCCGTAGGGACCCCTCTCGATTTGGTATTACCGCCACCTAGCCGGTTCAAAGGCGGCAGATGGCGGGGAAAATCTGTTTATGCCACGGTAAGGGCATTTTGATCAGGTGGTGATAGCGAGACTTTAGCCCTGCTTGCTCTGACTTTGGAATTGGTAAGTGAGCGACTCAGGAGCGTGGTCACTACGACACCTAGACTTCTCGTCGGTCCTATCAACGACGGGAGAGATCGAGACACCGGTCGACGAGGTTGGACTTTTGGAGAGGTTTGAGTTTGAATTCCCCGAGGTTCGGCGGCCGAGGAGGGCCGGAGGTAGTAGAGACTTGGTTTGCAGGAATTGACAAACTCACGGAGGGAGGCTATTCGAGCCGGTTGGCCGGGGCCAGCGGCTACTCGGCCGATTGCTTCCGATTCGAACCGGAGTTCGGATTGACCCGATATCGATTTCTAGTGTCTGGCGATGTATAGGACATTTCGCGGAAAACATTTTTCGGGCCGGGGGTTGCCGTTGGACGATTTTCGGGATTTCAGGCGGAGAAACGGCTCGGGAGTGACCCGGGACTCAGATTTGCGGTGTTGAGGAAGATCTGGAGTCGGGATATAATTTACATTTTTCCGTGAAGAAAAATGTTCGGTCGAAATTACGGTTTGGGCGGTTTTCGGGCTCGGGCGAGCCAAGTGTGACACTTGGCGAAATGTGATTAGTGAAAGTATTGGACTTGGTCTCTTGTTATTTCTAGTGATTATGATTCACTATGATGTCAAAAAGGATGTCATGTGCAAAGCACATGACTTATTATTACAAGACTTAAGTTTTGGCAAGTCTTGCAAAAATGCAAACGTATTCTTCTTCCTTCTTCACTGCCGAATTCTTCCTCTCTCTAAAGCCACCATTGTTGTGTTTTACAAGCTTCCAAAGCTTGCTCTAGATTGCTTCTTGGTCCGAGAGTTCAACTGGGAAGCTGATCAAGAACTCGAGTACTACGTCCTGTCCGAGGTATGGTTCGATTCTGCTGAGTATTTGGCAATATTGGAAAGTTGATGTTCTTGGCTTAGATCTGAGTTTTGATGGAATTGAACCGTTGGATCGTTGTGTGGTTCATATATGTTGATGTTGGGTAGGTAAGGATTAGGAAATAACGTTGGATCGTTGGAAACACAACACGGTGAGAACTCACCTTTTGGCCGAATTTTTGACTGATTATGTTGGGAATTTCTGTTGAATTTGATGTGTTACGTGGATTGATTTGTGATTATTGAAGTGAATTCTTGCATGTTCGAATCGGTTCTGAATTCGATGTTTCTGGAAAAGCGGAATTTTACCGAATTCTGTAGGATCTTCGATTTTGGGTCGGGGTGTAGTTTGGTAGTGTGGTTGGTAAAGTTACTAATTCAGCTTGAATTGACAGATTCGAGGTCCGAAGGTTGAAAAAGAAAGGTTTCCGGGTTACGGGTCGCGGGAAATTGTGTTTGAGATCCACCTGCAGTCGGGTACTGCTCCGATATCTATTCCTCCTTATCGGATGCCTATTTCTGAGATGCAGGAGTAGAAGAAGTAACTGGAGGAATTACAGCAAAAGAGTTTCGTTCGACCGAGCACTTGGCGTGGGGTGCTCTGGTTTGTTTGTTAAGAAGAATGATGGGACACTCGACTTTGTATTGATTACAGACGGTTGAATGCTCTTGTTTGGAAGAATAAGTATCTGTTACCGATGATTAACGATCTTTTGATCAACTTCGGGGTTTGAGGGTTTTCTCAAAGATTGATCTCGATCCGGGTATTTTCAGCTTAGGGTAAAGGTAGAGGACATACCTAAGGCGCTTTTCGCACCCGGTTTGGATACTTTGAGTTTACGGTCATGCCGTTCGGGCTGACCAATGTTCCGTGACATTCTTGGATATGATGCATCGGGTGTTCCGACCGTACTTGGACTCATTTCGGTGGTTTTATTGATGATATTCGATATATTCTCGGGATGAGGATTCGCATCGGGATCATCGAGGGTAGATCTGCAGACACTTTGGGAATATCAGCTTTATGCTAAATTCTCAAAGTGTGAGTTCTGATTCGGGAAGTCACCTTCTCGGGACACATTATATCTCGAGCATGGTCTGTCTGTGGATCCAGAGAAGGTGAGGGCGGTTCGGGATTGGAAACAACTTACCACGGCACGGAGATCAAGAGCTCCACAGGGTTAGCAGGATTTTATCGGAGGTTTGTACTGGGATTTTCTATTCGCATCTCCGCTTACGTAGTTGACCGGGAAGGGTCAACGATTTATCTGGTCTGATAGGTGTGAGCAGAATTTTCAGGAGTTGAAACGGTAGTTGACTAACGCTCCGATTCTGACTCTTCCAGATCCGAACTTACCGTATGTGATTTATTCGGATGCTTCCACATCCAGTTTGGGGTGTGTTGGCGCAGGAGCGTTTTGTGGTAGCTTATGGTTCGAGGCATTGCGACCGCATGAGCTGAACTGACTGATACATGATCTGGAGTTGGCTGCAGTGATTTATGCGTTGAATCATTGGAGGCAATATCTGTTTGGTAATAAATTTCAGATTCTTACCGACCATAAGTCTGAAATATCTGTTTAAACAGAAGGAGCTTAGCATGAGGCGGCATAGATATCTCGAATACATTAAGGACTATGATTGTAGTATCGGGTACATCTCTGGCAAGGGCAACGCGGTTGCCGATGCTCTGAGCAGGAGGTATATCGGCTTAATTAAGAGAGGAAATGTTGGTGACCGATCTGAGGAGAGTGATCTGACATGCCTTTGGCACAGGTGGCGACTTTGGGAGCGTGCTCGGGTTATTACACTTATTATACATTACGAGTGGCTTGATTGAGTGCGCGGCGCAAGGTAGAGATTTGGTATTGAAGAAGTTATCCGGGAAGATAAGGGTTTATGGGTTACCGACGTTTCGGTATAGGCAAGGATTGCTATACTTCGAGACCGCCTCGTGTACCAGAGGATCGGGGAGTTCGGAATGATATTTTAGAGGGGCACACTCGAGCAGTGTGAGCATCGAGGAACCGGCAGGACACTGCAGACTTTGCCCATTCCGATGCTGGAAGTGGGGTAATGTTATGATGGACTTTCTGACCGCACCGCCCGACACGGTTCCATCATGATGCTATCACGGGTTTTGTGGATCGGGTGACAAAGTGCGTACACTTTCGCCTATTCGGTCACGCTGACCCTGGAGAAGCTTGCCCGGCTTTACATCGGGAGATTGTACGTTTACGGAGCGCCGAGACTCCATTGAATCGACCGTGATCCGCGTTTTACAGCACGGTTCGGATTACTTTTCATGAAGCGGCCGGGCACGCGACTCCATCGTGTGCAGCTTATCACCCATGACGGACGGACAGTCGGAGCGGGTGATTCGATATTGGAGGATATGTTGCGAATCTGTACTTTGGATTTTGGAGGAGTTTGGGGCTAGCAGTTGCGTTGATAGGGTTCTCGTACAACAATTGCTTTCAGACTACGATTGGCATGATACCATTTGAGGCGTTGTACGGGAGGAGGTGTACGACACCATACTGTTGGACAGACGCGTCTGATGGGGTTAAGCTGGAACCCGAGCTTTTTGGGAGTCTACGGCAAAGATCAGATTATTACAGCGCGGATTAAAACCGCTAACGCCGCACTGCTGCTTATACGAACCGCCGCCGTAGGGCTCTTGAATCGGCGTTTGGTGATAGAATTTGATAGAATTTGGTGGAGGTAGCACCGTTCGGAGAGACAAGAAGATTTGATAGGCGGGGCGAGCTACCCCGAGTTATATCGGTTTTTATGAGTTTCGAATAAGTTGTTAGGTTGGTTTTCCCCCCAATCAAGCTGTTTTATGTGGTACCTTCGAGGATAGCTGTTGTGGATCGGTTAGACTTAGGTTCGATCTGTCTGCAGGGTTGTCTGGTAGAAATACCGGCAAGCGACTCGGGTGCAATAAGATGCACCGGAGGGTGGGACGCCGTGAGACTCTGTATGGTAGTCTAAACTACCACTCCCGCCGCACCGATACGGTGGTCCGATTGTTCTTAGTAAGAGGAATATTTACATTACGGTTGGTAACGACGCTGTTTAGATGGTTCGAGCTACTCTTGGAGGACCAAGAGTTCTAAGGGGAGAATGTTACGGTCACCCCGAGCGGGTTGCGGCCGGGTGACCCGGGGCTCGGTTTTGGCTGCGGTCACGTTTTCGGCGTTCAGACGGCTCCCGAGCCCTATCCGAGTATCATTTTGGCGAACCCTTCCGTATTTGAGGTCGTGTGGGTCCCCGGACGTTTCGCCGAAAATATTTTTTGGCGCCGGGGTTGTCGGGGTCGCCTCGGGACGTATAGCGGGCTCGGTAGCGCTCTCGAGACCTCAGTTTGAGAAGCCGTTTGTAGTTTTGGAGTCGTGGAAATGTCCGGTGGTGGTTGTGGAGTTTAATATTTGGGGCGGGACGTTCGGTTCGGGCGACTCCCGGGCTCGGGGCGGGAATCCCGGGGCTCGGGATGGAAATTTCCTGACGGCTTTGGGGTAAGTTGTGTTTGAATTTAAGATGGAATTTATGGGTATTTTTGTAGAATTTTGGAGTGACGGGATTTCGGTTCAGGTTGACACGCTCGCACGTCGGGTTTTGGTTCGGGTTCAGCGAGCTCGGTAGGACACTCCGGAATGGTAAATGGACTTTTGAAAAATGTTCTGTGAATGTTATAATATTCTGAAGATTGTGTCCGAGTTTCATTAATTTTGGAATTCGGTAATTATTTTTGGGCAAAAAGAATTGGAACTTTCGGAAAAATTGGGAGTTAATTTGCAAATGGGTGCAAAATTAATAATAAAGCGTATGGGCTGCAGCAGCTGATTAATTCAGCAGATTTTTTGGGAAGGAGGAAGGGACACTTGGCCTTTTTTAATTAAAGGAAGAGGAGTATGGGCTAAAAGGTGATGAAAATATATAAGGCAAATAAATCAATTAAAATGCATAAGAAATTCCATTTCTTTTCTTCTCTCCTTCTTCCCTTCTCTGCCGCCATGGTTGAGCTTCTCCCAAGCTCCATGTTCTTCATTTTTCTTGGTTGATTCTTCAAGGATTTGGGTTCAAGAAATTGGTAAGCTTCCTTCCTTCTTCTCTTTTCAAGTTGATAACATGTTTTGGTGGAGAAAAGAGAGCTAAATTTGGAATTCATGGTTGTTCTTCACTGCATGATTGAGTGATCCTCTCCCTCCCATCTTTTAGTATGTTGTTCTTGGGCTTGAGAGGAGTAAGAATCTATGGTTAGATTTTGGAAAAACTCCATGGAAGAGGAACCCTTGTTTGGCGAATTTTTGGGATAATTTCCAAAATGATGTGTGTTTGTTATCTTGTTTCATGCTTTAAGTATGTTGTTCCTAGCATGATTCTAAGATTATCTATGGTTTTAATTTGATGAAAAGCATGCTAGGGAAGAATTCCCCAAGTTGGCCGAATTGCTCAAAGGAGGGTTTTATTGATTTTGAAGCAATTGGTTAGTAATCTTGTTTAATAATTGCAATTGGTGATAAAAGAGTGCTAATGGAACTTTGTTTGGATTGAAATGAAGGTTGGGTGAGAAATCCCCATTAAGGCCGAATTGTTCAAAATTGGGGGTTTGTTGTGTTGATGCAATTGGTTAGTAAGTTTGGTTAGGAAGTGAAATTGGTGATTAGTGGGATTAATTGGAAGCTTGAACGGTTTGAATTGGAAGTGTGGTGAAAAATTGGTTAAGGATCAAATTGTTGAAGTGATTCTTTTTCAATGTTGGTGGTGTGTGTTGGTTGAATTGGATGCTAAATTGGTAATGTGGGTGGAAGTAGGTGCGTTATGGTGTTTGAAATACCATTTTCGGGTTAGAAATAAGAAAGTTAGTTTTATACGAGTCTACCGGGAAAAGTGTCCGGAATGCGGGTTTAAGGGTTGGAATATGTTTATGGGTGTTGGAATAACAATGTTCGGGCTCGGTTTGTGAAACCGAGCTTTACGTGGAATTTTCCGGGAAGTGCGGGTTGTACGGAAATTTCTTTCGGAGTTATTAGGATGTGTTCGACTCAACTATGGTTACCCGACTTGATTACTGCGTTGGTGGAGTAGCGTGGGACCATTGGAGCCAAGTTGTGCATTACGGGTCGAAAGTGGGGTTTTCCGAGTGTTGGGCTGCGGGCGCGTATCCGAGGTAAGGGCTTAATTTGGTAAGATGTACGTTTGTTCTGTTTCAAGGCCCGGATGACCTTAGAGGCCCGGGTTCCTATTACATTACGTATATGGTTATCGGGTAATGTTACTTGTTTATGTTTATGTATTCTTATTATTATTATATGTTACATTGCGTGACGAGACCGAGCGGTCGAAGAGGCCACGGGTGCTCTTTGGTTACATTACGTATCCGCACCGAGTGCCGATATTTCTGATCGTGTCCGCTTTGGAGGGTGCCGACATTACGTGTATATCCGCACTTGGGGTGCCGATATATACGTGACCGTCACGACAGTTTGGGGCTCGCGACCCGGCCCGGTACCGTGCTATACATTACATTACGATCTGCATATTCTGACCTCTGTTGAGGGCTGTCGTTCTGGTCGTTACGGCGGTTGGACCGCATATGTTGGATTCGATTTACGTTATGCTTATTGTTCATATGTACATGCATATCTTTGTGATATTCTGCTTTTGCGAGTTCGAGATGGTTGCCACTGTGGGCAAACCGCACTTTACCTTAAGCCCTTACTGGGTCCTTTCGAGGACTCACCCTTTTGTTTGTTTACCATCTTTCAGGCAGTCTGACAAGCAACCAGCGGAATAGAGATCCGCGGTGCTTCCGGACATTTTGGGTTCTGTAGCAGCAGCAGTACCACGTGCGGGAATTCTTGAGCGAGAGGCTTCTGATTCCGCACTTAGGTATATATATATATATAGGATTTTGTTTAATGGCTCTGTAGCTGTAGCTGCATGCATGTAGATCAGATCATGAATTTGTATATGCCATATGATCGGAAATATATTCTCGCCTTTGATGCCTTCGAGTCGAGGCGGAGCCCGACTTGCCTATATTGGATTTGTTATGATATGAATTCGGTGTTTACGTGGTTGTTGCGATGAGCAATGTTTGGTATACCATGAACCGCTTGGTTGGTATTTTGTTGAGTTATCATGTATACTTGCCATGTATGGGTTACGTAGGTTGCTAGTCGATTCTCGTTTGTTACGTATTTGAGCTCGACGCTCATTGCCGCGCTTTCCGTCGTAAGTTCCGGTTCTCCGACGTCGCGGCCGGCTCCGCCTCCGCAACCGGGCGGGGTGGCTGTGACAACCGTCCTCCACACGTAGTGTTTACTAACGGCTTTATACACATTTCATGGTTCTATGCATAAAAACCCTAAACATGTCACTATCAATTTTCGAGCCTAAGCATGACACTAGCGTCCCTTGGACCTACACATGATACTAAGTTCATTTTGATTCTCCAGTCCTAACATGCTGCTAACGAGTTTTCTTTAAGGTAACGGTCCTAGCTTGATACTAGCGTTTGCATACATCAATCACCGTACAATGATCAAGCATCAATCATAATCAATGTTGCAACCCGTAGTTCATAGCTTAAAGAGTAATTCAAGGTATTAAGAAATTATACTACCTGGGTTACCCGTTCGTCCTTTTTGTATTTAGCCAAATGTTTAACTCAGAATTCATTATTTGATATCTTGTTTACGAAAACGAAGAGAACTATAATAAAAAATCCGTACACTACCCCCTTTCTTGGATGTAGCCGGGAATAAGCATCGACAACAGATCAGGATGGCCAGGCACGTCGGTTGGAGTTGGAGCTTGAAGTTGAGAACCTAGTGATAATAAGAATTTAACGGGAAATTTTATGAGATTCCGCAAGAAAATGCTTATCGGTGCCAGGCGGTAAGATTTACGGAAGTGTAACGGAAGCTTTTACGATTTTCTAATAGTCTACGATAGCTAAAGGTAAGGTTTGGGCAAAAAAAGTAGAGTCCGGTAATTTTTGGATGGCTAACATGCACAAATACAAATTTTAATGAATACAAAACAATTTTTAAGAAGGGAAAATAATTATTTAATATTTTAAACAATTCAAAAGTTAGAAGTAAAAATTATAAAATTTATAAAACACTGAAATATGATTTATATAAAAAATATAGCATTTTATCAACTTTACTAGTTTTATAAAGAATAAGCAAAACAAAACTTAAAATAAAACTTATAGCTAATAAAAAAAATAAGATTTACAATTTAAGTTTTTAAAATACAAAGGATCTTATTTTTCCTAACTCTTGTAATTTCTATTAAAATATAAACAACCAAACCAAAAGTTTAAAGTTGGAAAATTATAACTTTTATAATTATAATTATAAAAATAAAATAAAAGTTTGTATATGAATTTAATGAGGAGATATAAATTTTAGAGTTTATTAGAGTGGTTTTATAAAATAAAAGATAAGTATTTTAAAAGAAAAGAAAACAATTAAAAGACTAAACTCAATGGCCTAAATGTAAGTTTTAAAACTTAAGAAGTGGCCTAAATGAATCTAAAATAACCATAGGGGTCTAGGTAACACAAGTTAAAGAGCAAAGGGAAAACGACCAACACTGTCATTTTACCCAAAAAAATTAAAAGAACAGGATGTTCTTCTTCTTCAACGCGAGCTTGCACGAGGCGGCGGAGGATACGGCGGCCGGCAGCGGCGATGGCTCAACTGCATTTTTTGGCGGCTGTTCTTGTTCCAGCTGGTACGGCGTAGGATGGTGGAGCTAATGGCTGTTCGTTTTCGGCGAACGGAGCTCCGGTTGGAGAGGAAAAGCGTTCCGTGGCGGAAAATGGTTTCCGGCTTCGTTCTCCTCCGCTTTTGAATCTCCGGCGACGTGGGAAGGTGGGTTTGCTCCATCTCGTCATGGAAGAGCTAATGGTGATGGATTTTAGAGGCCAAAACGGCTGGAGAGGGAGAGGGTGGTGGAGACCGGTTACGACGCATTCGGTGATTTATTCTTCGGTTCCTCCTCTTCCTCCTCCGATTCAGTCCTATTTATGGGCTCTAGAGTTGATTGACAGTGGTTTGAAGTAATGATGGTGGAGTGAGGCCAGGTTGTGAGTTGGATTGAAAGGTGAGGAAGGGTGAGAGGCGTGAACGGCGTCAGCGGGTCTTCTGTCGAAATTTTCAGTCTTCTTCTTTTTTTTTTTTTACTTTTAAATTTTAATACATTTTAATTAACACTAAATTATAAAACTACCCTCTCCCTTATTTACTAAAAATAAATAAATAAAAGAGGAGAATATGAAATATAATACATAAAATAATACATGAAATAATAAAAATACATACAACAATTGAACATAAAATGATGATGATGGTAAAAAGTATTGAGTTTTAGAAAATGATGAAATACATAAAATAATAAACTTATATAAAATGATACAAGATTACATGTACATAAAATGATAAAAATGTAGTATTTTCATAAATTGGTAAAAACAAAACACATGAAATAATAAACAACATATTCATAAATAATAAGATAATAAAAATTTATGAGATGAAGAAAATGTAATAAGTTCATAAAATAATTTTAGAGTATTTCATCGAGATGCTTCAGGGCTGGCTTGTTGAAGATTTTCTTGATACTGTTGTTCCTCTGTTTTGCTACCACACATGCAAAAACACTAGTACTTTGGGCTGATTTTTTCCCCTTTTCATTATGGATTATGGTGGCTGGTTGTAGGGTGAAGAGAATTTGATGGTGCGGTTGGAAGACGGTGGGGGACTCCCCGGCGGTCAAGAGGTGGCTAGCGGTGGCGTAGAAAAGATGGGAAAGGAGAAGGATGGAGAGAAACAGTTGTTTTAGAAATATTAAGGTACAAGGTGGATTTACTCGGACCCCAAGCCAGGTAAGTGTCAACTTATTAAATTTTTTGTCACGTGTCACAATGGCGAATTTAATGGAGGATGACAAAAAAGTCCAAAGACAAAACGTCCATGGTAAAAAAAATCATTTCTTAAAATAATGACAAAAAATGACTCTTTTGCACGAACGTGAGTGGTAAAAAGGGATTTTTTTCCCTTGGTTCAAAAAGAGTAGTATAGATATATATATATATATATATATATATATATATATATATATATATATATATATATATATATATGTGTGTGTGTGTGTGTGTGTGTTTGTGTGTATCATGAATAAAGATAATGTCTTAAACGTAAAATAGAATAAAGGTGGAGATATTTTTAATATTATATTAGAAATAAGTCAAAATTGGTCAACATGTGTAGTATTCATAATATCCCATCATATTTATACTTAAATATTTATAATGATAAATAACGGAAAAAAATCATAAAAAATATACTTAGAAAATTTATACTTAAAATTATGATTTGCATATGAATTATTTAAATTTAAATATCTAAATATTCATGAAAAAATCATAAATTAAATATTAAAAAACAGTAAAAATCAATGTATCTATATTTTAAGAAGGGAGGGTATATATTTATAATGTGGTGAAAATATTATATTTTTATCCAACGAAATATGGGAGAATTATGAAAAGTTAGCTGCTGACTGTTTTTGGACTGCCCTCCACAGTTGACACACAGAGAAGCAAGAGGAAGCCTGAATATGCCTGATGGTTGTTAGTTTCTAAATTACAGAGAAGGAATTTGACAAGCTAAGCCAAAACTGTTGATCAAAAGCAATTCACAACTGCCTACCTAACTCTTCAAGTCTTGTTAACTAAAGAATCCCACTTGAAACCCAAAAAGATGTCCATTAAACACATCATGCCCCCTTCAAATATACATAATGTCCCATCTGTACATAGTCACTTCTGAAATCTTTTCAAGGAACTCAGATCCTCTGTGTCCCCATTTCCCCTGTGCCCTTATGGAACCCTAGTATGTTTCTATAACGCCGTTATATACTCTGTTAAGTTTATTATCTTACCTATTAACGGAATAATTAACGGTATCAATAAAATATTTTAGGGGACAGAATGGGACAGAGAAATTGTGGGACAGTGGATCCTCATTCCTTTTCAAGGCAGTAATCTCTTCATATCATGCACTTCATCAATGCTCCTTGCTTGGTTGTACACAGACTCAAACGCTTGCATACACACACTGGAGAATCCCACCATAGCTTGAAACACAGGAGGAAACCCCATCTTCAAGTTGTTTAAAGTCATCTCCCTCGTTGCACCGACAGATTCGCCATGCTTACTTTTCTCTTCTTCCGCCTTTGCTCTCAAAGCCTCCACCTTGGCTCGCTTTTCTGTGACTGGATCCTTGCTCATCACTGAAAATGGACCGTACTTGCTTTCCAAGGATCTAACTTCAGCAGCCTTCTTTTCAAACTCCTTGATTGCAGAATCTGCTTTCTTCTTCTGCTTATGCTCCTCGGCCTGCTGGACGACGATGGTGTGGATTACAGACAGGAAACTCTTGATTCCTTCGGAGGCTACCTTGTCAGGTATTCTATCTACCGCGAGATGCCATTCCTCACAGAAGGCATAGATCTTTGATTCTCGGTTGGTTGATGTGAGGGGAGGTTTGCTGAACTGGAAGAGGCTGAGCCTGAGCCAGCCAGTGAGGGATCGAATGTAGTCACGGTGGGACTTGACTAAGTTGCAGAAGGATTGATGCCATTGCTGCACTTCAAGTTCCAGCTGGAGAGTTGATTGGCGATGAATCTCTGATGTCGGTTCCTTTGAAGGGATGAAGTTCAGATATTCGAGTTGCTGGACGATGTGAGTGTGAACCTGATGGATCTCATACATGCTCCTCCACATGGACATCAACCTGCAGGAAGAACCATTTAGCAACATACATTTGTCTTTAGGACTTCCCTTAACTTCGTTGGGCACTTAAGTAGAAACTAATGCACGGTTTGGTTGAACTCAAGTCATGTGCAATCAAATACTCCCTCTGTCCCGTTATTTTGTAAACATATTGACCGGGCACGCTATTTTAGGTGGAGTTGCTTTTGTGTTGACTTGTTAAATGGAAAAGAGGGATAGTTAGGTAAATTCATGTATAAAACAATTACTAAAAGGGGAAAGTGTTTCAATAATTTTGGGACGGAAGGAGTATCATAGAAGTATATGATACTCCCTCAGTCCCAAATAGGTTGTCACTTTTAGCTTTTTTGTATAGATTAATATTGTCTTTGGTCATTAATTCATTTTACATAAATTTCCATCATTACCCCCTTTCAAATCTATTCTCACCCTCCTCCCAACCCACTTCCTAGACTCTTTGAGTGAGTGCATTTACAAGAGGTAAAAGTTGACTAAAATAAAATAAAAGTGGAAAATGGCCATTTCATTTTGGACAAAAATATTTTGATGTTGTGACAATACACTTGGGACGGAGGGAGTATTTTCTTTGCAATTTACCATAAAATTGGATACATATATGTTTGAATAGAGTAAATTTATTTAAATCAAGAATGAATTTCAAATTTTTAATCACATAAATGACTTAATCAAATGGATTATTTTGCTTAAGCCATTTCCGGCTTAATCCAATGATTAGAAATTTGAAATTTTATTCCCAAATTAAGTATATTTATTGTTTTTTAATTTATCAAGTTATAGGGTAAATTAGAAAAGAAAATATATACAAGCCAACTAAATGGGAAAATACGCAATAGATTAACAAGCTCACAAACAAACATCATCACCACAACAACAAACAAGCTCAATTTAGTAAGTTTTTTAAATTCTACAGCAGTACTTTCACCATAACGATGGACCGATTTCCCTGATTGAATCTCGTGCAGTGCTAAAAACTTTTACTATTGTCCTCTTGCTACTGCCATGGAAGTAAAACTTGAAAATAAAACCAAACAATAATCCAAATTCGAAAATAAAAAGACAGGAGTCACGTGAAAACTAGAAGAGAATTTTGGCCTAATGCATCTCTCTTGAATGCTGGAAGATTCCTTTTCCGTTTCTTTTCGTTTTTACTCAAAAAATAAAAATAAATTGCACCATTAGAATTTTCTTTCAACTTGTGTTTTACTCAAGCTACTACTCAAAGAATTTTTTTAAGAAAAAAAAATTCATAAATTAAATGTTGGAAACTAAATTGGGCGATTTTTTAAGGGAGTATCAAATTCGAAATTTTGAGCAATTAAGGACTTAATTTGGTCATTAAAGTTTTAACCAAAATTACTACTACCAACAAGTGGTAAAAAACTGTATAGGATAGTTAAAAAGAAACTAACCCTTTAACAAGATCAATGAGCTGAGGATAGAGCTCCGTCTCCCGCAATTTGTTGATCTCTACAGAAGTTGTTTCAATGGCCTGTGAAGCAACCATCATCTGTGACTCCAATCTTTCAACTTCCTTCTTGGCTTTCTCCGTCTTAACATACTCACTTCTCTTCACCTCCAGCTTCCTCAACTGAGCAATCCTCTTCTCATGCTCTATCTTTATACCTTGTGCATTCTGGAAGAGTGCGTGTTGATTTTACGATATCAATCTCGGAATGAGACATGACTACTGCAATTATACCTTGTGCGTTTTGAAAGAGTGCGTGTTGATTTTACGATATCAATCTTGGAATGAGACATGACTACTGCAATTATACCTTGTGCGTTTTGAAAGAGTGCATGTTGATTTTACGATATCAATCTTGGAATGAGACATGACTACTGCAATTATACCTTGTGCGTTTTGAAAGAGTGCATGTTGATTTTACGATATCAATCTTGGAATGAGACATGACTACTGCAATTATACCTTGTGCGTTTTGAAAGAGTGCATGTTGATTTTAGGATATCAATCTTGGAATGAGACATGACTACTGCAATTATACCTTGTGCGTTTTGAAGGAGTGCATGTTGATTTTACGATATCAATCTTGGAATAAGACATGACCACAACAATTATACCTTGTGCATTTTGAAAGTGTGCATGTTGATTTTACGATATCAATCTTGGAATGAGACATGACAACAACAATTATACCTTGTACGGATCAAGGGTTTTTTTTTTCTAAAATGAGAAATAAATTAAGCTCACCTTGACTTCTTGGTACAATTTCTTCTCCCAAGCATATAATCTCTCCACAGTTGAACAATGGCCCTTCCCAGTAGCCATGAATCTCTCCCCATCTTGTTTCTGACTCAATCCCCATGTCCACAATGTTGGATTCAGATGACAACCATAATTATCCAATTTGCCTGCAAAATTATGAAAATTCATGAAACTAAAATTGAAGATCCACAGAGATTTCTAAATTTTTAGTACATTTTACCTCCTTTGGTGTGACCAGAGAAGTTGGCATTTGAAACTTCTAGAAGTGCAGAGAGTTCACCACCAGCATCAGCAGCTTTCAGAAAGTACTCATCAACTTCTTTCACAATCTCCACCAGTTCTTTACCGTTTCTAGAAACAACCATCGCCAGCTCACTTCCACTGCCGGTATCTTTAGAGAATCCGCTGACCACCGACGGCGGCGGCGCCATGCTAGCAGACCCGGTGGCGACTGTGACAACCGCCGCATCAGATGATGACGTGGCAGCCTCCCATTCCTCCTCAGTAGCGGACCTGGAAGCCACCGTGGTCTGAGAAAACGGATCCCAGAAGTCCCAGCCACCGGAGGGCGGCGGCGGAGGCGGCGGTGGAGGCAGTGCAGAGGAAGCAGTGGTGGTGGAAGAAGTCCACGCGTCGGAGCTCGGGCTCATGGGCGGAAGCGGCGGCGGAGGTGGGTGAGGCTTCGGCGGAAGCGGCGGCGGAAGAGTGGTCTCGTTGCCGGAGAACTGTAACAGAGCGGCGCCGGTGGCGCGTAACGAGCGGAGATACATAGAATGCGAAGCGGAAAGTGCTTGTCTCGCTTTCACAAACTGTTTCATATATCTCTTCCTCGCTTTGCAACGAGAAACAATCTCTTCTCTCTCAATTCGCGAGTACCAACAACCCATCTTTCTTCTTCTCCTTCTTCTTCTTCTTCAA
The DNA here is from genome assembly GCA_024586325.1 of Stellera chamaejasme. Taxonomy (NCBI): domain Eukaryota; kingdom Viridiplantae; phylum Streptophyta; class Magnoliopsida; order Malvales; family Thymelaeaceae; genus Stellera; species Stellera chamaejasme. The sequence goes on from CM044981.1 coordinate 18,428,165, forward strand.
ATTATCTTCTTCAGAACATTACAAAAACAGAGCAGATCGACTCTGTAACTTCCCCTGTTCCTGAGATTTGAACTAAACCCATAAACAGGAAAAAGCAGAAATCTTTAGCCAACAAAAAACAAAGTTAATTTTCACTTTTACTAAAGATCTCACACTCACAAGCTTGTAATCTCCTCTGCATTAAATTTTTGTCCTTGCTCTCTTTTACTTTTTTTCTTCTGGAATTTTGATAATTTCCTGAAGCTTTCTGTACTTTCTTTTGCTTCCTCTGCTGCTTTTCTCTGATTCTAACCTAGAGGTGTACAGCGGTGGAGAGAACAGAGAGGGAAGAGCTTCATTAGTGGTACAACATGAGAGATGGTAGAAGGCAGTAGGCATTGGGCAGAGAGCCTGTGGTATATTTAATGTCTTATGACCAAAGTACCCTCTAAAGATTCAAATTTTTTATTATTGGAAAGGAATGAGGCATTTAAATTTAAAGTTTTTGAAACCCATTGCAAATGACCTGACAATAAATACTCCTTTTGTTGCAAGACGAGGGACTAGAAGACGGAGCAGCGAGGGGTAAAACTAAATGGGCTTGATGCCAAAATAGGTATGAGAGGGGTAAATTCGTAAATTTCTTACTGTATCTGTATTACAACGGGCATTAGAAGTTACATAGGGGCTTCAAACATAAGAAAAACGCGCGAACAACGCCGTGTTCACTCTCTTCTTATCCACGCGAAGAGGTGAGGTGAATTCACTCGGTCGCGCGCTCCGCCTATTTGGGCGAAAGTGAACGCCTTGTTCACCCCTTGTTCACCTCTCTTCACTTTGCCGCTCGCCGTCGTCATCGCCCCGCCGCCGCCGTACTTTCGTCTTGCTTGAGGTATGTACTTTCGTAGTTGAAATTGTCGATGGGTTAGGTCGATTCGTCTTGCTTGAGTTCAGTGTCGGGTCGGTAGAGCTCATCGTGCACTCCACGGTGTGAATTTGAGCTTTCAGTGTGAATATGAGCCGCATCTCATGCCGCAAGACGACAATGTGCGCAGCGCACATCTGTGCGCATGAGGTGCGCACATTAGTGTCTTATGCGCACATGCGCCGCGCATATAAGTGCGCGCATTAGTATCTTGTGGCGCATGAATGCCGCATATTGTGGCGCATGATAATGTGCGCAAACACGATTAGTGCGCACATGGTTGCGCACATGGTTGCGCATAAGCTGTGCAAGAACTCTCTGGGAGTCGCATCTGTTGTACTATCATGCGTAGAATGCCATAGAAGTTGTGTATTTGTTCTAGGTTTATATTCCTCTGTAATAGTTGAAGCGTGGTAACTTGTCTTTGTTGTGTTGATGTGTTGCATGTTCGAGCGAGGCCATGTCTAGCCTTGACCCGACCAACCCGCTGTGAACGCCAGATTCAATTCTGAGCAGTATGCCACGATCCTAGCGTTTCTAGAGGATCCGGCTAATAAGATGAAAGTATTCGGTGTCAGCGGGAAGACAGAGGTTGGAGTGCCACCTCTGCGTAAGAACATGGCTTGGAAGGAGTTAGCGGCCATCATCAACAACAAATACAAGGGCAAGTTCAAGCTTGATGCGAAATCATGGGTGACCGTTGGCGGAACTACTTGAGCAAGTATAAAGCCGCCCGTGAGAAAAGCAACGACCTTGGTTTTGGTGTGACCGAAGAAGACCGGAAGCGGAATATCCACACCATCCAAAGCGGCTCGACTACTTGTGCCCGCATTTCGGCGAATGCATGCTCTCGTTGGTGATCGGCCGAACATCGATCCTGCTGCGGTGTTCGATAGTGCCGCGTCACGCTGGAACTGATCTCAATGAAGTTTTAAGGTATGTTGAATGTAGTGTTTAATTTGAGAATAGTTTTGCGTACTGATGCATCCATGTTTATGGTAGGTACAATAATGATGAAGAGGTGACATTCGGTTTCGATGACCACCGGGCGGATGCGGTTGTTGGCGCTCCGGTCCTCATGAGTTCACGGAGAGTCCGTGCGACGGTGGAGTCGATGTCGGGAACGTTGTGGGTAGCAATGGCGATGACCTCTACCCATTGTCTCCTCGAAGGAGGCAACCGCGGGACGATGCGAGGATGAGGTGGTCGGTACAAGCGGGAAGCGCGTTGCGGCGGTGGACCGGGACGATGGGAAGAAGTTGAAAAGGGATCGAAGGAAGGCGCCAAGCATATCGGGTCGAAAACGCCTCGCATGCCCGGAACCAATTGGCCCCAGGCACTTCAAGATTGCTCATCCGCGAAGGCCGCTGCTCTTCTCACCATTGAGGAAAAGAGGCTGAAGTTCGAACAAATGAGGTGGGAAACGGAGCGCGAGGAACGCGAAGTGAGGCGCAAGGAGGAGCGGGAGCTTGGCGGCGAAGGCGGAAGGAGGAGCAAGAGCTTGGCGAGCGAAGGCGGAAGGAGGAGCAAGAGCTTGGCGAGCGAAGGCGCGAGGAAGAGGAAGAGCTTGGCGGCGAAGGCGCGAGGAGGAGCAAGAGCTTGTTGAGCGAAGGCGCAAAGAGGACAAAGAGGATGAGAGAGTGAGACGTGTGGAAGAGAAGGCCGAGAAGTGTAGGGAGAGGAGGTTTGCATTGCTGCAAACCTTGATTGCAGATGGGAAGTCACCCGGCGAGATCAAAGAAATGTTGGCCCTCATACAGAATGAGTGTTGTAATGAATTGAGCATCTTTTTACGCACCTTCTTGATTGTACGATACTATTTCATTGCTTTGGAATTGCAAATTTCTTGGTTACTACAGCGTACGTTACAACCAAAAGAAAGCGGTATCGTGCAAACCTAGAAATCCGCGCATAACATTCATAGTTTAATCTACAAATAACCTACAAGCGGTTGGACCGCATAGCGTGCGCGGCGCGCACACACGTGCGCACGGCTAAGCGCATGATTGGGCGGAGATCTGGCGCGCGCCGCACATATCTGCAAGACAACACGCGCAGCATGATGCGCATGATCTAGGCACGATTTTTTGGTTTGCGTATTCGTTGAGCGGTTTACCTTACATGGTTGCGTTACGTTGTCAAAAATATATTACTATTAAACAGAACCAAAGCGGGTTTCACACAAAACATCCCGTACTTGTAGCTACTTACGAAGAACATGTTATTATTGAACTAGAGGAAGTACACCATTCAAATAACCCTTCGCACGGCATAATCTTTGACTTCCTCTCTAAAGGCATTCGCGCGTTCCACGTCGGTGCCCCCACATTCTCTGCGAAACTCACGTCTCACAGAGTCACTTCACCGAACAGCTCCTCCCACGAGTCCCGAGATTGCTCAACATGTTGTGTAGGATGACACAAGCGGTTGCTAGTCGAGCACTGTATCGCACATCATCCCGAGATCTTATTTGCCCGCGATGTTCCCGCAAACATGACCATCTCCCTTTCAGAATACCGATGCTGTGCTCGTTCCTCACTCGTGCTTTGGCGAGTACGAAATTGAACTCTTTGTTAATGAGAACGTCTGCTGCAGTGACTTGAAGGCGGGAATAAGGTAACAAGAGACACCGTAAGCCGAGTCCCCGATCAGGTATTCCCCTTTGCTAAAGTAGTGGCTGGGGGTCTTGAACTGTAACGACTTCCTCCAAACTCCAGCATCGTGCATAGAGCCAGGCCATCCGCATGAAAACCCAATGATCGTCTATCATCATGAGACAATTTGCATATTTATGGAATACCTATGTTTGCGGTCCCAGTAACATTCCCCATTGACAAGCGGCTTCTCCGCTAGAGGAATGGTGGTTCCATCTACAAAACCAACACAGCCCGGAAACCCTCCACCTCCATGACCTGTCCAATCTCCACTCTTCTTTCTTTGGTAGGCCACAAAACATACCTGGTGCCAATTTGCAACGGTCGTCACCACTGCCCGTAAGCAGAACCATGGTTCCAACACCGAAGCCAAATAGCATTGGCGCATTGCGGTGGCTGCACCGTTCCCATTGTGTCCGAGACGCCATGAGCAACACACACTTGCCATGTATTGCGATCTGTGCACACTTGCTCCGGTTGTGGAAAATCGGACACGGTTCCAAAAGCTCAACTAGTCGGAGGAACGACTCCAAATCGCACCGAAAGTTCTGTTTGAATTCGGCTGCATTTAGGTTGAGTGCACAATTCAGCAAGAACTCCGTGGACCGTGGCGACCTAACGCGAGTGTTAAGGTAGCGTGAGTTCTGATTAGAACATAGGCATCGTATAGCTCCTCAAACTTATCGTCATCCTCATCAATTCCAATCGAGATTGCCATTTGTTGCTCAAGAAGCGGATAGAGCAGTCGACGATCGGATATTTTCGGCATCGCCGCTTTCACTTCACGAAGAGGAAGCCAACATGTTCATCACTTCACGCATTTCATAGAAAAACACAGCATGAGTTGGTCTTAAATCTTTGGAGCAGCGTCTTGTGCGCGGCGCACGATACGCCGCCTAACCAGCGCCTGGCGTCGGGACACGTGACAACCATGCATGCGCGTAGCACTGCCGCGCGCATGATCTATACGCACACGCAAAGCGACTTGTGCGCGGCGCACAGCTGCGCGCACATAATAGCGCACACATGACCCTACCTCTGCGCACAGCATCTTAACAACCAAGACAACGGAGGGGCCGAGACGCGAAGCAGATGGGAAGGCAGCGTTACATCATAACAGTGGGTTGTTGAACATACCCATTCACATGTGCGCATTTCTCTCCCAAACGCAAGGCGCATTTCTTCACGAGTCTCTGTTTCTCTCGTACTTCCTCACATGCGCGACCTCAAGCTCGATTCTGTCCAGAGAAGATGACCTCAAGACTGATTTCGGTTTCAAGATGAAGGAAGTAAGTTTGGATGAAGGGGACTGATTTGGTTGCAAAGCAACACGAGTTGAGCGCAAGGAAGGAAGTTGAGGCGGGAAACGCCACATGCGGTGAATTCACGTGTTTTTAACTTGTAGTTCACGGGTGCCTCAAACTTAACCCTCCTATTTTCACTTTTCTCACTCACCTCCAATTCACTCAGTTTTTCACCTAATAACTTTTTGTTCACTTCCTATGTTTGAAGCCCCTAATAACACAACCATGTAAGTAAAAAAGGGATTCCGCAGAGGGAGCCACTGGGCATGAATGATGGTTATTATCAGCATAGCGGAGTTACGTTTCCGAAAATTTCAGCACTGCATTACTCTCATGGCTGCCCACTGTTCCCCTTATGTTTGACATATTGTTTCATAAGGAAAAATGTTTTAAACAGTTTTTTTTTTCTGAAATATATAGTCACTATTTCCTAATTAAAATATGCATTTGATGGGATAAGAACAATAAGGAATATTATTGTTTTAAGGTTAATAGTGTGAATTGAATTGAACAACTTATACCCGCGCTTCGCGACGAGTACAAATCATGATATTAGTAAGAATTAAATATAATTATAACATCTATATCTATATCTATTATTATATATTAATACGGGAGCTTTGTCACAATAGCAAAAGAAAAGTTAACGGAGCGATTTCGTAAGGACATCTATGATCCACGTAGGTGCCACCTAGGATAAGAGTTTTTTTTGCGCCATATATACATTAATAAGCCCACCATTTTTTAAGGAATCAGCCTGCTACTTTTTAAGGAATCAACCTACCATTTTTTAAGGAATTAGTTTCCAATTTTAGCCCTCAAATTAGTTAGATTGATTCTCTCCATATTGAATTCATTAATTAGATTGATTCTCTAAAAGGTATTTAATTCATTAATTGGTAGTATTAATCTATAATCTATTATTATATACTAATAAGAGAGCTTTGCCACAGTAGTAAAAAAATGAACGGAGTGATTTCGTGATGACAACTAGGATCCACGTAGGTGCCAACTAGGCTAAGTTTTTTTTGCGCCATGTATGCATCAATCAGCCCACCAATTTTTAAGAAATCAGCCTACCACTTTTTAAGGAATCAGCCTACCATTTTTTAAGGAATCAGTCTACCACTTTTTAAGGAATTCGTTTCTAATTTCACCTCTCAAACGGGATGAACGAACAAACTAGATGAGACAAATGAAATAAAAATATGTAGACAAAAATGTTTGATAGAAAAACAGTTTCAAAAAAGAAAAAGAAAATGGATGAGAATCTTAATTAACACAATGAGATTATGTACAATCTCAATTAAATGAGAAGTGTTGATTTTTTGGTGAGGAATCCAAATTCAAACCAAATTCTCCTACCCAAACCGCAACATCTCACTATTAATTACACAAGAGTAACATTTTTTTTTCTTTTCCTTTTTCAAATTTCTTAATTGTGTCAAAATTAACTCAATTGATTTTATCTTTAATTATATTAACGGAATATTTCATTTTAACCTCAATTCCGTTTTAAGTTTTCAGTATATTTTAGTCATTTTTTCAAAAAAATTTGTCCTGATCGAGTTCTTTCGGTCTATGTTGCCATTTAATCAGGTGGATGTGTGGAAATGTCCATTTTGCCCTTAATTAATTGCTACAATACGTCACAGTTTTTTTAAACTTAAGCTATTCTTACCCAACATTTATTAAACTAGACATTAACACTTCTCAAATTTCTACATACTTTCCTTTGTCATCACATAAAAATATGTGTTTTTTTGCTATATATTGCACATAATGTTTCTATATATTAACATGTTTGGTAGGGTTAACATGATTAATTGATAAATTAATGCATCCGCGATGAGCCGAGTATTTAAACTATTTGACATGATATAAAAAATCCATAAATTATTCTCATGTTGGTTATTGGTCTTATGACTATTTAGAATTACATCCTTAGTCCGCGAGACGGGTAAGCAACCATTATAACGGTCTAACTTAACCGCGAGACGGGTAAGCAACCACTTTAATGACCTAACTTAAGCGCGAGATAGGTAAGTAACCATTTTTCATGGATAAGCAACCATTATAACGGCCTACTGAAATTGTTCACTACGTGAAGAAGACTAAGCTTACTGCGGCCCTTACTGCGATTTGGGCGCGATGGCTCAAAAACATGATAAATCGGCGATTAGTGGCGATGGCGTTCTGCGGCCAACGCCGCAGTAAGTGGCCGCAGTAAGGTTGCGTTAAGGCCACGGTAAGCCATTTTTAGGGTTTCCCCATCCGCCTCTTCCTTCATTTTTTGCATCTTCTTCGTCTTCTTCATCATCGTCTCCTCCTCCTCCTCCTTCTTCATCTTCTTCTTCTTTCTTTTCATCATCATCATCATCTTCTTCTTCCGTTTTCTTCTTCTTTCTTTCTTTCTTCTTCCGTCTGCTTCTGCTTCTTCTTTCTTTCTTCTTCTTCTTCTTCTTCTTCTTCTTCTTCTTCTTCTTCTTCTTCTTTCTTTCTTTCTTTCTTTCTTTCTTTCTTTCTTTCTTTCTTCTTCCGTCTTCTTCTTCTTCTTCTTCTTCTTTCTTTCTTTCTCTTTTCCTTCTCTTTTCTGTTACCTCCCTTCTCCTTCTTCTTCGCCGCTCCACTGGCGCCGTCGCACCGCCACTTGCTCCTCCTTGACCGCCGGTTTCTGGGTATTTACGGGAATTTCATCTGGATTCATCCACCTTTTTTTAATTATAGAAAACGGTTAATGCAGCCTCGTGCGTGGTGAGGCCGCAGTACACACCACGGCCTCAGCCGTAGTGAGCGTGATACTGCGGCCATTTTTACCGCCGCAGTACGCACCAACTGCGTTGAGGGCCGCAGTGAACGCCCTCCTCTCCACGTAGTGGTTTCACGATTAAGGATGTACACTAAATAGTTGCAGAACCAATAAGCAAGATGATGAATGGTTTAGAGACATTCTATATTCTTAACCCCACCCAACTGTGGATCTTGGTGATCAAGTATAATGTACTTAAGCACACTAAGAACATAGTTGGATGCATGCAAATCTTTACTATTGCATGTACTTTCATTAGTTACTGTAATTTACATTTAAATTTTTGGATTATAAATGAAGTTATACCAAACACATCGTTTTTAGTTTATATTCTGAATACATGGTATCCATGTCAATATTTCAATAATAAATTACACCGAATATATTGTTATTTGATACATTAAAGATTTTGATAATTATTAATTCATTGAACCCGTGACGAAGTCGGGTAATAGAACTAGTTATATACTAATACGAGAGCCTTGCCACAATAGCCAGAAAAAAAATGAACGAAGTAATTTCGTGAGAACACCTAAGATCCACGTAGACGCCAAATAAGCTAAGAGTTTTTAGGGAATTAGTTTCCTATTTGAGCTCTCAAATTAATTAGATTGATTCTCTCCTTATTGAATTCATTAATTAGATTGATTCTCTAAAAAATATTCAATTCACTAATTGGTAGTATTAATTTCCTCTCCAGTATAATCAATCACATTCAATTGCAAACAATATATTTATGGGAAATATTAAAAATTAATTCATAGCTTAATTTACTTATACTATTATATAATATCACAGAAGCCACACAATAACAAAAAAAATGGAAATATTATTGATTGAAATATTTTTCACCCGTATTTGTTAACTTACATTTTTCACGTATCACTCAACAAAATGGAAAGTCATCCACCAATTAACTTACATTTTTCTCCCGCATTTGTTAAATGAGTAAATTCCGCTGGCAGTCCCGTAAAAATAATTATTGTCCTGTTTTGGTCATATTTTAAAAACTTGTCATGTTTTGGTCCTATCTAAGGGTTCACTATCCTATTTTGGTCCTTTCCGTCCATTGGTGCCGTTAGTCTTGACGGATCTCTATGAAAGTACCATTTTGCCCTCCTGGTTACCTGACGTGGCACTCACGTGGACCAACATTTAATGACATGGTCAAAAATACGTTGCCGACGTGCGTGTACGAATATGGGCTCCACCTTTCTCCTCAACACCTGCTGCCCCTCATCCCCAAACTTGCGCCTCATCACCACCGCCGCCTCACCGCAGCATGGACATGTTCCTGGATTTGGGCAAGAACCTTAATTTGGTGCCCCAATCAGATTCGTTATCCGTCTGCCGCCTGAAATCCCAAGAAATCCTTCCTCCGATGAAAAAATGATCTCTACCCCACATTCTTCTCCATTCAGGCATTTCAACAAGCACCTTGAGGACTTCAAGCGAAGCTGAATCTCTCTTCAAAATGTTATAACCTCCCCAAAGGTACCGACTCAAATCGAGACCAGCGTAGAATGGCACAAACACAGCAGACGCGAGAGACTAATCATTCGTTAAACATTCGTAATTCTTCATCTTGTTATGAAAAATGACTTTTAACAAGAAATGATTCATCCTAAACCAACCCGTGTTCGTCAAAACATCCTCAGGATCCCCCACTTGGTGCCCAAACTCCTCTTAGGCCACAAAGGAAGATACTACAATAGAAAACAAAACCAATTCAACTTCATCCGTAGCATTATCGAACGACAAAGAGAGCAATACAATTCAACTTACCCTCAGGACCCTCCACAACGAGTGGCTCTGTGACAGCTACTGGAGCTGCCGGAATCTTAGCGGAGTACTTCCTGCCTGATCACCCCCACTCTACCACGGGAGCCAAGGGCGAATGAACCAAAACCTCCCAGTCTATGTTGGCCACCTCCTTCGCAGGCGACGGCTCCACGACAGACGGGATAAGCTCGTTAGGCACAGCTTTTTCGTCCACGACCACAATGGCCCTCCCCCGCAGTCTGGACAACCTCTACCTCACGCTCTACCAACACTGATACAGGCGCCTTGGCCACTGCCATAGACTTCTTCGTGGCTGGCGATGCCCTTCTACCCAAGCGGGGTAGGGAGAAAATTTCCTTACACCAACCAAAGCCCTCCTGGTTGTGAGCAATCTTGCCCCTACAAACATCTTTGGGTGATGGCCCACTCCTGAGCTAACGCTCTTGGCTGCACCTGAACCCTCGCCATCCGGGCTCATCACCACGACTACTTTCCCCACTCTCCACCAGTGGCGAGAGTTTTGTCGGACATTGGCGATTTCGCAAGCCCCGCACTCACAGTGGCTTACCCAACCCCTGCTACCGTGACTTTTGGTCCTTCCGCCTCTTAAATTCCCTTAGTGGAAACAGGGACGCTCAAAACCGCCAATGCTGCGGACTCCACTCCCTTCTCCACGGTGCCTCAGCTGGAGACTTCTCTCCTGAGGTCGTCGCGACCACTTTGGCAACCTTAGCAGTTTTAAAGGTACCGTCCACCAGGGTAGCCTTCCTCTTGCTAATCAGGGCCATCTCGCCCTCTCCAGCCCCACCTTTGTTGAATGTTTCCGCGCGATGAGGAACAATTTCCCCTATGACCTTCTTTAAGGACTTGCCATGGCCCTTACTCTTGCTCAACATCTGATGAGCATGGATGGCGGTGAGGGTATTCGTCCACTTCTTGTCCACAAATACCCGAGGCTCCTTGTCTGTAACACAAAACAAGGTTTACAATTTCAATATCATGAAAAACACATATCACACGAAGATACATACCTTGCAGCACCGCCAAAGCCCTTTCTAGGGCTTCCATGACCTCTCCTCGAAAGTCATAGTTCCACCCCTTAAAGGGTGGTGGAACCTCCTTGTCTACCAAGTGTCCTATGGTGAGGCTCGCTCATCAGAGCACTGACTCATCCAAGTGCTGAGGCTTGAAGGGGTACAGCTCGTCGCAAGCAAAGTGACCGTATACTTACCCCAGCCACTTGAGGAGGCCCTCGTAGTCCTTGTGCCTCCTGCCATTGACGTCAAAATAGGCCTCGCAACAATCTCATACGTGGGCATGGTGGTCCTCGCGATGGGGAACTTCCATCTAGCATCCACGGGCACAAAGAAGAATTTCTTGTGCCAATTGTGATACGATTTCAAAGGTACGAAGAAGGACACCGTTTGATTAACCCTAACATAGTGTGGGGTGACGTGGAAGCAGACATATCCGTTCTTCAGCAGGTCCAGGCGGTAGACACCTGCCACCAAACGCATAGATCCTCCATAATTTGGGGCAGAGGCATCCCAGTCCTTTCATAACCTTCAGCGGGAACAAACCATAGCGCACCTCTCTGAATTCTCTGGGGTGACCGAAATCTTCTTGGAGTTCAACACCCCTTTATGCGTCTTCCAGGTTTCTACCGGGAGCTCCAACCACGAATACTTCACAGACAGCTCCATAACGGTCTTGTCGCAATCAATATTGTTCCTCTCGATCGTTAGAAATGTGGGTCTGACTCCAGTAACTTTGGGTGCCATCTACAACAACAAATAAAGAAAGAAAAAAACAATTAGCATGCAACTCTCTCTTAGGAATTTTTCCGAACACCCACACTACGACCACAATATCTCTACGGTTGAGGAATGTCCAAACGAAAAAGCTTTGAACTTCCCGAATCTCTTCGGCAAATGAAAGCGAGCACGACGTAACAAAATTGAACGCATGAGCAAAAACCTTTTGAAAGCACGAGCAAAGTGCCCTTGTCTCACCAAGTCCTCTCATTTTATAGTGAAGAATCGACTCCTTGACTACTTCGGTTTTAAGTTACCGTTACACCGAAAGCAGCAGAGGAAGGAACAAGGAAACACAAGTCGGCCAAGGGAACCTCCTCACTACGAGGTGAGGCAATGCCCTTGAAAATGCCTAGGAATGAAGATGGAATCTAGCACCTTTTGAATACAAGTTCAAACAATACTAGATATTATGTTGGATCCTCTTGCGTGGATCACTTAAGGAGATGGAATGCAAGAAATGAGAACAAGAAAGCCAAAACCTCACTTGGAGAATTTCTGATTTCTTATAAATATGTTCTAGGTTACAATGGGACTGCTTCTAGCTTATATAGTGGGGAGGTGTGAGAAGTAAGTCGGCTTAGTACAGCTGTGCGTGCACGCAGAAAGCAAACAGTGCTTTTTGGCATGCGTGCAGAGTGAAAAGTTTCCAAAAAGGTGAAAAAAAGTAAAAACTAGTCTAGAAAGTGTTCGGGTGTCTCTTTCCTCGTAGGTTCTTACATTCCCGAGCAGCTGCAGAGAAAGGACGCTTTGCTGTCGAACTTGGTCGGCTAACTGGTTAAGTGTGGTGGCTTCGCAGGATGCCTTCGCCAAGGGCCTTCGCGGAAGTGCCTTCGCCAAGGGCCTTCGCGGAAGTGCCTTCGCCAAGGGCCTTCGCGGAAGTGCCTTCGCGGAAGTGCCTTCGCCAAGTTCTCCGGAGGGGCCATGGGTTCTCCCGAGAGGCCATGGGTTTCGCGGAAGAGGCCATGGGTTCGCGGAAGAGGCCAGGGGTTCGCGGAACTTCACTGTTTTCTGAATAACTTGAGCTCGGAACTTGATTGAGGTGATTCAAAAGCCATTTTTCTCCTCTTGAAAAGAGCTTCAATATGAAGTCCATTGCTCCAGCTTTTGATGAGTACAGATCCGCATCACTTCTCCAATGGAATGCCAAAGTCTTGAAGTTTGTTGGCGCATTTGTGGTGATGTCCACATCATACTCTCCCTCTTGAGAAGATTCGTCCTCGAATCTAAATGGGGTGAAGCCTACAAAAATAAGATACCGCAACAAACTTGGAGGACATTAGGGGGGTTAGTGAACTAAAGCTTAAACATGAAAATCACAAAAATGGTTTGAAGGAGTGAGATGGGCAATCCGCCCTTTCTCTTCACTTCGACCTTACGCATAGCTCAAGGTCAATCCCAGGGTCAAACGTAAGCCTAGGCCATGCATTCTCTTTATCTAAAATGAAGGAGTCATGATCATGCATTGAAGAGAATTTATGGCTAGGGGTGGGTGACATGGGATACGCATCATGTAAATACATCTCATGGTCAACCAAATCATCATGCTCCATGCATTCGAGAGGGAATTCAAATATGTCATATTCATCATGGTTGAGAGAATTCAGCAATCGGTGAAATGCATGCTCGTTTTTGGATAAGGTATCACAGGCATGCCTATTCACTTCATCACTAAAAGAAAAGAATAGGTTACCTCTCCCCAAGTTAGGGGAGGGAGGATCCTCCTCCAAAACCGAAAATCTTTCTCCTTCTTCAAGGTATTGCACATCCGTGTCCTTCCCTTCTTCTAACTCATGCACAAACAAAGAAGAACAACAAGATTTAGAAGGTGAAATTGTTAGTTCTTCTTGGAGATTAGTTGAAGGCCCGGGTGCAACATTCTTTTCACTTATTTGGCTAAGGAGAGCTCTTTCCTTTCTTCTCTCTTTCCTTTTGTTTCTCTCTCTCTCTCTCTCATATTCTTCAAACTCCTTCTTCAGACTTTCAATTATTTGAGAAAGATCTTCACTCGGATTTTGGCGAGGGCTCTGGTTTGGGTAAGGAGTTTGGGTTGTGCAAGTGTTGGGAGGTGGGGTACATGGCTCGGCCGATCGTGTTTGTGGGGGCGTGGGGCTCGGTCTCCTCCAAGGGCTAGGGCTTCTAGTGTGGGTGGAGGATGTAGGCCGAGAGGGGGACCTTCTCACTGGGGAGTAGTACGGAGAAGGTGGCTCTTCTTGAGGTGAACCATATCTTTCTATTAATAACCTCTTCAGTCCACTCCAAGCCCGAATGGGGGCTTCATTGTAGTGCTCTCTTTGAGCGAAATCTTGTCGCCACCATCTTTTGGCTTCTCCCTTTAGACACCTTATGGCAAGGTCTAACTTCTCTTCTTTATGAAATTGGTAATACCAAAAGTGGTATTCCAATTCTTCGATCCATTGCCATAAGTCATCTTCAAGTTTGTGCCTTCCTTTCAAGGGATGAAACCCAATGAAATGTAGGTTCTCTTCCTCCATTTGGCACACCTACACGCTTAGACAATAAAATTAGTACCACTCATTTCTCCTCACGTGTTTAGGTGAGCACTCCACACGGTTTCACTCTTGATTCTCCACTCAAGGTTTTCACAAGTTCTCTTAACTTGATCACACTCAACTTTAGATCAAATGCAAACACACAAGTAGGAACAAGCAATAATATCTAGTGAAAACCGAAACTTGCAATTCAAGAAAGATAACTAGTTACTTGAAACTAGCTTTTGAATGATTTAAGGTGGATGGTGGTTGAAAGAAGTATGATGAGGACATCGCCCCAAAGACCCTCGGGTTCCAGATGAACCGCAACCTCAAGCGCACGCGACCCCTGATCCACTCCAAGGCATTGGCGGAGCCATGACCAGGTCCCGGTTGAAGCGAGTTCAAGCAAATCTCCACGCCTTCATGAGGCTCATGGAACAGTATGACCAAGAGGAAACTCGAGCGAAGTCCTTACAGCTTCGTCAGCTCGGCCTCGCGTTGGATGAAGAATACGCGAAGCCCTGTGGAGTCTTGAGCATAAGTATCCTTGAAGAAGGGAGCAGCCCTACCTTGGTGCGCGAACGCTTGAACCCCAAGAAGGCCTCAAGTAAAAACATACCCGCGAAGGCTCTTGGCGAAGGCGTTCCCGCGAAGGCACTTGGCGAAGACATCCCGCGAAGCCTCCATACTTAACCAGATAGCCGACCAAGTCCGACAGCAGGGCGTCCTTTCTCTGCAGCTACTCGGGAATGTAGGCATCCCTTTTCGAGGAAAAGACACCCGAACACTTTTTAGACTAGCTTTTCTTTTCACCTTTTTGGAAACTTTTACTCTGCACGCATGTCAAAGGCACTGTTTGCTTTTTGCACACACGCACGGCTGTACTAAGCCAACTTACTTCTCACAGCCCTCCACTATATAAGTTAGAAACAACACCATTGTAAGGCAGAACATATTATTGAATTTAAGCAATTCGGCTGAAACACTCCCGGGGAGTCGTCGGCTTTTGTGTTCTCCATTCTTGCATTTCCACTTCCCTAGTGATCCAGGCAAGAGGATCCAAGCATAATATCTAGTATTGCTTGACCTTGTAGTCAAGAGGTGCTAGATCCCATCTCCTTTCCCAGGCATTTTCAAGGGCATTGCCTCACCTCGTAGTGAGGAGGTTCCCTTGGCCGACTCTGTCTTCTTCGTGTTCTTCCTCTGTTTCGTTTCCACCTTCTGGAAACCTGCCTCTACCAAGCTAGATCCGAGCTCGTGATCACACCCTCCTTCTCGTGATCACATCAAGTGGTATCAGAGCCAACTTGCTTGTTAGAGGTACTCGTGTTCTTGTTGAAGTTTTCTTCAAGCAAAACCTTTTGTTACCTTCTTACGCTTGAAGAAATATCGGTTGATGAACTCAGTTGAGACCGAAAGGTTGTTTAAAAAGTGCGTTTGTTAAAGTTAAGAGTCTCGAGTTTAAACAAAAGAAGAGTTGTTCTGTCGTACAAAAGCGCAGGGAAAAGTTTTATAAAGAAAGAAAAACGCTGCACAAAGTTTCTGTGCCTGAGAAAAGTTCTTGCGTGTTCTTAACAAAACGCAAGTGAACAGTGTTTTTGATCCGAAATAGTTTCAGAACTTGAACAAAAAGTGTTTGTGACTGCAAAAAGCCTTTTCTCATCCTCCAACCTGTTTCTTTCGACCCCAACTCAACCCTGACATCCTACAAAACTGGTTTCAAGTAACTAGTCATTTTCTTGGGTTTCAAGTTGCGGTTTTACTAGAGTTTTGTTTGTGTTTTCTTGCGTGTTCATCTTTGATCCAAGGTTGAAAACGGTATCAAGTTTAGAGAGCTTGTGAAAGCCGTCAGTGAACAGCCGAAGTGACAAAGTTGTTGAGGGAAACACGAGAGCGAGAGTAAACACTCAGGGAGTGGTGAGATTCTTTCCTGACTACATAACTTCAACAGTACTGTGTTACCGATGGTTTCAACAGACTCATCTCCCCCTCATCCATCCCAGCTAACCGTGCACAGCACGCTAGCAAAGATCTTACAGAGGTTGGATGAACTGGGAGCTCAAGTCGCTATGACGAATGAGCGACTAACGAGAGTGGAGGTAGCTCAAGGAAAGCAACCGGAAAGCTCGCAAGCCCACGATGATGCCCATGCATCGCGGGCTCAAGACGGAGTCACCCATACCACTTTCGATCCTGCATCAACGAAGCCACAGGCCACCCCTCACAGCCGTCCGACCACTTCTACAAGAATAGATCGTGGTGTTGACATCCTGGACAGTGATGACCAGGAGTATTACGCGGAGCCACCGCCCAAGCCCATAAAGAGAAGGGTCTTTCCCGATAGAGCTCAAGCCAGAGCCTATCTCCACAGAGACCTCGTAGAAGATGAAGAAGCAGAGCGAGGCCGCGTCCATCGAGGTTTCAACAGAGACCTAGGAGGTAGGGCGCAAGCCCCAGATCAACAAGCCCTCGCCAATATAAAGCTCCAGATCCCACCCTTTTACGGGTCCAGTGATCCGGAAGAGTACTTTACATGGGTGGCTAAAACGGAGCGGATTATTGATATGATGGGGTACACCGACGCGATAGCTTTGAAACTCGTGGTCATTGAATTCCATGATTATGCTCTTACCTGGTGGGAGCAAGAGCATCACGAGAGAGCCAGGATCCGTTGTCGTCCCATCACCACTTGGGAGGACCTTAAACGGACCATGAAGAATCGGTTTGTGCCTAGCTACTATGACCGAGATTGTGCCCAGAAGCTGCAGCGCCTTATCCAAGGTCATCGCAGCGTCGAGGAATACCAGAAGGACCTCGAGAAGGCCTTGATGAGAGCCAACGTCAAGGAGGACGAAGAGGCTAAGTTGGCCAGATTTTTATATGGCCTTCGAGAAGACGTCGCCAAGACGGTTGAACTGTGCGACTACCGGGATTACCAAGATCTGGTGCATAAGGCCATCCGAGTGGAGAAACAACTGAAGAAGGGGAACTCATATCATCCCGCCCATACACCCATCAGGGGCTCGGGCAGCAAGACCCC
This sequence comes from Stellera chamaejasme, assembly GCA_024586325.1. Lineage (NCBI taxonomy): Eukaryota > Viridiplantae > Streptophyta > Magnoliopsida > Malvales > Thymelaeaceae > Stellera > Stellera chamaejasme. The sequence goes on from CM044981.1 coordinate 18,444,967, forward strand.
TCCCTTCGTCAAACCGCCCCCGCCAAAACCATACACCTCTCCCGCGGCGATGCCACCCCCTCGCCAAACTTACCCCAACACAAGACCCCCATCACAACCTCAGCCGAAGCTCAGCACCAACACTTATGATGCCCCCCGCCAGTCAAGGAACATCGAATGCTTTAAGTGTTTGGGCAAGGGACACTATGCGAGAGATTGCCCCAACAGAAGGGCTATGGTCATTCGGCCCAATGGGGAGTTATCTAGTGAGGAAGAGGAAGAGGTCTCCACTGAGCGACGAGATCAGGAGAGTGAAGCAGAAGAGGGAGAGCTGCCTATGGACGGACTCATACTAGTCACCAAGAGGGTTCTGCAAAGCTCTCCAAGCATCACTGAGAGCACACAGCGGGAAAATTTATTCCAATCAAGAGCTATGGTGAATGGGACTCTCTGTAGTCTCATTATCGATAGCGGGAGCTGTGTCAACGCCGCCAGCGAAGATATGGTCGCTGAACTGGGTCTTCGCACCATCGCACATCCTAAGCCGTACCAACTGCAGTGGGTCGATGACAGGACCTTCGTGAAGGTCGTCAAACAAGTCGAAGTCCCCATCAAGATCGGCAAGTATGAGGATTCCATCACCTGTGATGTGGTGCGAATGCAGGCCACCCACATCCTATTGGGTAGGCCCTGGCAGTACGACAAGGAGGCCATACACTATGGCAAAACCAACAAATATGCCCTCACCCATCTCAGTAAACCCTACACCCTACTTCCCCTCACACCCACCCAAGCTCACCAAGATCAGATTCATCTGGCTAGTAAGGCCGAGAGAAAAAGAAAGAGCGAGGGCAGAGAGCGAAGAGAAAATGGTGAGAAGGTTCAAGGAACCTTGAGTGAAAAAAAAGAGTGTGCATTGATGGGAAACACCCCGAGAGAGCCCACGAGAAAACAAGAGTGCCTTCCTCCCATGGCCAAAGAGAGGGATTTTAAAAGAGCGTTCCTTGGAAACAGGACCTGCTTTCTCCTGATTCCCACTCATTGCATGCTAACACTTGACAATGTGTCTTCTCTTCCTTTCTATGTGCAGGAAGTCCTGAAAGAATTCGGCGAAGTATTCGATGAGCCGCGAACCCTTCCCCCCTATCGCGGCATAGAGCATCAAATCGACTTGCTTCCGGGAGCGCCTTTACCCAACAAGGCCGCCTACCGGACCAACCCTCAAGAATCCAAAGAGATCCAATCGCAAGTGCAAGAGCTGCTGGACAAGGGGTTCATCCGCGAAAGCCTTTCGCCATGCGCAGTACCGGTCATACTCGTGCCAAAGAGCGATGGCACTTGGCGCATGTGCATGGACTGCCGCCCCATCAACTCTATCACTGTAAAGTATCGCCACCCTATACCTAGACTTGATGACATGTTAGACGAATTGAGTGGTGCATGTGTGTTTTCAAAAATTGACCTTAGAAGTGGCTATCACCAAATTCGGATGAAGGAGGGTGATGAATGGAAAACTGCTTTCAAAACCAAAATTGGTTTGTATGAGTGGAATGTTATGCCCTTCGGGTTATCTAACGCACCAAGTACTTTCATGCGTCTAATGAATCATGTTTTGAGGCGTTTAATTGGGAAATTTATGGTGGTATACTTTGATGACATACTAGTTTATTCTAAGAACCATGAGGAGCATGTCGGGCACTTGAGGCAGGTCCTCGACACGCTTAAGTTAGAAAAACTGTATGCCAAATTTGAAAAGTGTGTCTTCGCATCCCAGGAAGTTAACTTTCTTGGATATGTAGTGGGTGCGAAGGGAGTCATGGTAGACGAGAGTAAGATCAGTGCCATTCGGGACTGGCCTACTCCTAACTCCTTAACTGAGGTAAGATCCTTCCTAGGACTTTCTAGTTTTTACAGGAGGTTTGTTAAAGACTTCTCTTCCATTGCTGCCCCTTTGCATGAGCTGGCTAAGAAGAATGTCGTCTTCGAATGGGGTAAGTCGCAAGAGAAATCTTTTAACGAATTAAAATCTCATCTGACAAATGCCCCTCTACTCACTTTGCCAAACTTCGACAAAGTGTTCGAGGTAGAGTGCGATGCCGGTGGTATAGGCATCGTGCTGTCTTGCACTAAGAAGGCCGCCCCATCGCCTTCTTTAGCGAAAAGTTGAGTGGAGCCACCCTGAATTACTCCACATATGATAAAGAGCTATACGCTCTTGTGTGATCATTACAAATGTGGAGTCATTATCTTCTGCCTAGAGAATTCGTAATCCATACGGATCACTTGTCTTTGAAGTATCTTCAAGGACAAGGAAATTTGAGCAAAAGGCATGTTAGGTGGGTAGAGTTCATTGAGTCTTTCTCCTATGTTATTAAATATAAGAAAGGAAAAGAAAATGTTGTTGCTGATGCGCTCTCTAGGAGGTATACGTTACTCATGACTCTCGATACAAAGGTTGTTGGTTTCGAATGTTTGAAAAGCATGTATGAGCATGATGTGGATTTTGGTGAAATATTTGTCAACTGTGCTAAAGGTAGCCAAAATGGCTACTATGTGTTTGATGGCTTTCTGTTTAAGTTAAAAAGGTTGTGCATTCCAAGAGGGTCAATGCGCGAAGTCATCATCAAAGAGGCACATTGACGCGAAACCGACAAGTGATCTAGATGCACCCATGTGCAACCTTGAGGATCCAAGAGCTCACATGCCAAAAGAAGAGGTCATTGGCTCTTATGACACTTCCACCTTTAATGGACCTATGACAATGAGTCAAACCAAGAAGGCTAAGGAAGCTCTCAACCTGTTGATGCACAGTTTTGCAAAGTGTGAGGAGCAAAGTGAAGATATCCATAAAGATGAAGGAAAAGTGCAAGCACTCCTCAATTTAGGCCAACCCAATTCCCAAATGGTGCAAACAATTTTCAACATTTCGGTTTGGGCTCAACCAAATGACAATTTGGCCCAAGTGCATGGTTCACGAATATCTCAACTTTGTTGAGGCAATTGGCGCATTCAATGCTTTCCCAAAGCTTCCAACCGTTCACTTCTCTTCAGGACGAACTTCAGCAGCCTTGAGGACTCAAGAGTCATCCAAAATCATCCAGGAACCATTGGTGAGGAAGGAGTTACAAGCCTTGAAGCCCCTCCATCAAGAGCACTTAAATGAGGATCATTTACTCCACATTTATTGGCCAAAACTCATCCCTCATCTTCCAACTCGAATTTTTATCATTTTATTTCAGTTTTGAGTTGTTTTGGCTAGGTCTACCCATTAGCTAGCCTAGAATAATTTTTAGAAATAATTATTTTAAATTCTCATATTTACATCTCCTTTAATATCCATCATTAAGAATGGAGATGAAGGGACTTGTCAATAGGTTTAGAATTCCAGACTTCCTTGTCCTATAAAAGGAGGTCTAGGTTAGTTTGCAAGAAACAATTCGAACATCCAATATATTTCACCTTTTTCCTTGAAATTGAGAGTGATTCTCTTTTCAACCTATCTACATTTTCCACTCAATTCTTGTTAAGTTTTCTTTACAAGTCTACTAAGACCAATATTGCCTTCTCATTGGAAGAAGGAGGTGTTGGCCCCATCTACCTTCCCCCACAATTTTGGCAACGAAGGCTTTCTTTGTCTTGGACCTTTTCGGTATCAAGAAGGAGGAGTCGCCAAGGCATAACACCATCTTTGCCTGGGCAAGGATCCAGGAGGAGTTGGCGGCCATATCCGTTCGTTTCACAAGCTTCCGCATCGTTTTGCTTTGTGCATTTCGGATCTGTCAACTTTGTTGACATTTCCGCCTCATCAATCAAACCTACCCGTGTTGCTCCTTTGTTGGCTAGATCTGCTCCTCGTGTTCCCGGATACCCTCCCGGAATCACATCAATTGGTATCAGAGCATTCTGACAACCACATCAATTGGTATCAGAGCCACTTGCTCAACAAGGAGAATTTTTCTACCCTTTTCTTTTTATTCCGCAACATATATCATTTTTGTTATCATTGTGTTTTTCTCGGTTTTTCTTGCCATTTTTAATTTCTTGTTCCAGTGTTCTGCTATCTGCATTGAAAAAAAAATTGAAAAAAATTTGCATCTTGTTTGCATTTAAAAAAAAAGAAAAAAAATACTGCTACTGATTCAACCTGTTTACAGATTGCAGAAAAGGCCATTTGAAGAATTATTGGAACAATTTTCAAACAAGGGGCAAGAAAAAGAACAACCTCAGAGCCTTTTCAAACCTGTTCTTTCAAAAGTTGCGGAATATCTTTTCCAAAACCCACAAAAGAATCGTTTTGCAAAAGTAACAACACTTCCCTCAACTGTTGAGGTTTGTTTGAGTTTTGTTTTATTGTGTCTTTTGAGTCTTGTTTTGAATCACTTTCCAAGGATTTTGAGCCGGAAAAAGTTGCTAGGTTTATAAAGAGAATCTTGTGAGTTTCTGAGTGAAAATGACTAATGAAAGATTGTTAGTACAATTCAAAATAATGTTGCAGGAACAAGTTGCTCCGATAAATGAAAGGCTTGCCCGATTCGAGAATGGTCAAAAAGATGAAAAGCCTCATGGCCAAGGATGTCTCAAACACCTTCAAACCATAGTCCAAGGCACTAAACGTGTTGAGGATTATCATAAAGATATGGAGACAGCCCTTTTTAAGGCAAGTGTGATTGAGAAAGGTGAAGTGAAAATGTCTAGATTCATTCAAGGACTTAGACCTGAGATTGTGGAGATCTTGAAATTATGTGAGTATAATAGTTTTCATGAGTTGTTGCAAAAAGCCATCAGAATTGAAAGAAAGCTTGAGAGAGGCAACACTTCCGTCAATGTTCGACGATGCAACACTTTACCAAAAGCTCCACAAAGATCCCAACCATCACCACCAAAAGGTACCCCTTCCAAACCTTCCATTTCTATCTCTTCCACTTCCCAAGACCATTTCAAAATCATCCACCTTTTAAATCTCGTCATGAGATTGAATTTCTGGAAGTAATGACCATGAGAAATGAAGAAAGCAAAAGTTCTCAACTGTTGAAGATGAATTTGCACATGTTGTAGATGAATATGCCTTTCCGATTGAAGGTACTTTGATGGAAGCAAGTGAAGTGTTACATGTTCAACAATTTCCTCCAATTTGTCAACAAAAGAATCTTATCCATTCAAGAGCACGTGTTATTGGTGTGACCGGTAAATACACAACTCAACCTGTTGTGAAACATCACTTGACTTCCGTAACCCCCAAACACGCCCATGCTGACCAAGTCCATTTTCAAAGTGAGGTCGAGGGTAAGGTGGGTAAACACACAGGAAACACTGAAAATAAAATGAAATCCCAAGTGGATTTGCAAGAGTCAAGTGTCTTTTGGGATGGTGAGAGAATAATTAGAGCAAAGAGTGGTAAAATTGAGTTTGAGAGAAAACAAGAGAGACCTCCACTAGCTCAGCGTGTTGAACCAGAGAGCGGTTTGCCTCCAACAATCCCAAATGATTTACTAACGTCTAGTGAATTGAAATTTTGTTCTTATTTATTGTTTATGATGTAGAATGATGATGTTCAAGAAGGTAAGAACATCAACCTTAAGGAAGAGCAAGAAGTTGTGGTTGAAGTACCACTTGTGCCACCTTTGGAAATTGTGTCTACAATTGTCCAACATGTTGAAAATAAAAGTGAAAACTCGTTGTTTGAAGCATTATCCAGAAAGGAAGAAGAATCGCGTCAAGAGGAAACATCAGTTTTGAGGGATGATAACTTCTCTCTTTACTCAAATAAATTATTTGTTAAAAATGATTCTTTGAGTATTAATTTATGATGTTGGAAAATCTGAAACTGTGCATGAAATTATTCCATTGAATGATTTGTGCTCTAGTTTAGGATTGGTTTTGTCTTCTCAACGTGTTGAATATGTTGAATCGTATGCTTCATTGTTATTGCCTAAGATTGAATATTGGAAAATTATTCTTAAGCATGCGTTGTTTTCACCATCTATTCTCACTATTGCTGTAAGCAAATTTGTTGCTAATTCTTGTCTAACAAATTCTCAACATGTTGTTGTGATTTGAAAATTGCACCATTCAATTGGTCACATGAAGATGTTAAATATGTTGAATATTCCAGAAATAAATTGGACAATTCTAAAATTAGTGTTGAATTCAACTTTGGTCAGGAATTGTTCTTATGTGATAAGATGGATGATACATACAATTTGTTGTTGAATGAAATGAATGAAAGACCCATATTCGTGTTTGATCCGGGAGTATGTTTGCATCCATTCAACCTGTTGACTAAGCATGATGATGATGTATATTCTAATCTTTTTCTTAACAATGGTGATTGTTTATCTACTACCAAGCTTTGGTCTTGAGAATGGTGATGATATGCAATATACAAGTTCTGGATTTAATTCACCTTGCTATGACATGATGTTCAATGATCACCATGCTACCATTGACTTTTCCAAGCAATTACATATCTTGTTCTCATACATTTTATGTGTTGCTATTTTTGCCCATAAAGTTTATAATCTAGCCAAAGAGAAAGGGCTACATTTCTTTTGCAGATTCAAAGGATTCATATTTGAAGTCCCGAGCTTCCAAAAAGATGTCCACATTCATGAGAAATTACTTCAACAATTTTCAAGACATAAGCCCCTTGAAATTTTCAAGAGGGCTACCAAGAGAGTAATTTGTTTCTCAACTTGTTTATACATTGGATGTACATGTTCGGAATTGCTTCATCTAACCTCTTATATTTTTCTGTTACAGAACATTATGATTCGAGGTCGAATCATTTTCAAGAGGGAGGAATGACGCTTGAAACCGACAAGTGATCTAGATGCACCCATGTGCAACCTTGAGGATCCAAGAGCTCACATGCCAAAAGAAGAGGTCATTGGCTCTTATGACACTTCCACCTTTAATGGACCTATGACAATGAGTCAAACCAAGAAGGCTAAGGAAGCTCTCAACCTGTTGATGCACAGTTTTGCAAAGTGTGAGGAGCAAAGTGAAGATATCCATAAAGATGAAGGAAAAGTGCAAGCACTCCTAAATTTGGGCCAACCCAATTCCCAAATGGTGCAAACAATTTTCAACATTTCGGTTTGGGCTCAACCAAATGACAATTTGGCCCAAGTGCATGGTTCACGAATATCTCAACTGTTGAGGCAGCAGCTGGCGCATTCAATGCTTTCCCAAAGCTTCCAACCGTTCACTTCTCTTCAAGGACGAACTTCAGCAGCCTTGAGGACTCAAGAGTCATCCAAAATCATCCAGGAACCATTGGTGAGGAAGGAGTTACAAGCCTTGAAGCCCCTCCATCAAGAGCACTTAAATGAGGATCATTTACTCCACATTTATTGGCCAAAACTCATCCCTCATCTTCCAACTCAATTTTTTATCATTTTATTTCAGTTTTCAGAGTTGTTTTGGCTAGGTCTACCCATTAGCTAGCCTAGAATAATTTTTAGAAATAATTATTTTAAATTCCCATATTTACATCTCCTTTAATATCCATCATTAAGAATGGAGATGAAGGGACTTGTCAATAGGTTTAGAATTCCAGCTTCCTTGTCCTATAAAAGGAGGTCTAGGTTAGTTTGCAAGAAACAATTCAATCATCCAATATATTTCACTTTTTTCCTTGAAATTGAGAGTGATTCTCTTTTCAACCTATCTACATTTTCCACTCAATTCTTGTTAAGTTTTCTTTACAAGTCTACTAAGACCAATATTGCCTTCTCATTGGAAGAAGGAGGTGTTGGCCCCATCTACATTCCCCCCACAATTTTGGCAACGAAGGCTTTCTTTGTCTTGGACCTTTTTCGGTATCAAGAAGGAGGAGTCGTCAAAGGCATAACACCATCATTACATGGGCAAGGATCCGAGGAGGAGTTGGCGGCCATATCCGTTCGTTTCACAAGCTTCCGCATCGTTTTGCTTTGTGCATTTCGGATCTGTCAACCTGTTGACATTTCCGCCTCATCAATCAAACCTACCCCGTGTTGCTCCTTTGTTGGCTAGATCTGCTCCTCGTGTTCCCAGATACCCTCCCGGAATCACATCAATTGGTATCAGAGCATTCTGACAACCACATCACACATGGTGGCGGCCTCATGGGGCACTTCGGTGTTCAGAAGACACTTGAAGCTGTGAAGGAAAATTTCTTTTGGCCCGGCATGAAGAGGGACATCACCAAGTTCTGCGCCAGATGTGTCACATGCCACCAAGCCAAGTCTACTCTACAACCAAAAGGGAAGTACACTCCTCTCCCTACACCTTCTCTTCCTTGGGTTGATATAAGCATGGATTTTATAAGTGGTCTACCTAGGACGTCGCATGGTCATGATGCTATTTTTGTGGTAGTGGATAGGTTTTCAAAAATGGCACACTTCATTCCCTGTCATAAAACTGAAGATGCCTCGCATGTGGCTGACTTATTCTTTAGGGACATTGTGAAATACCATGGCCTCCCGCGATCCATTGTCAGTGATAGGGATTCGCGGTTCCTAAGTCATTTTTGGCGAACCCTTTGGTCTAGATTAGGCACTAGCTTGATGAACTCAACATCTAGTCACCCTCAAACAGATGAAGTCGTGTATTGTTTCAACCCTTTGACCCCTTTGGACTTAGTAGCCTTAGACTTTGCCGAGCAAGTGGATATAGAAGGAAAAGAGAAAGCCCAACACATGAAAGACTTGCATGCCAGGGTTCACAAGCAACTTGAGAAAGTTAATGAGTCCTATGCAAGAAGGGTTAATAAGGGTAGAAAATTTAGGAGTTTTCAAGTTGGGGATTGGGTATGGTTACATTTAAGAAAGGACCGATTTCCCCAGGCTAGGAAAAATAAACTTGCGCCAAGAGGCGATGGCCCATTCCAAATCACTAAGAAAATTGGAGAAAATGCTTATGTACTTGACTTACCTTGCGATGGCTCTTATAATGTACATGCAACGTTTAACGTTTGTGATTTGGCTCCCTTTGAAGGACAAGCAGATTTTGAGAATCCGCGGACGGATTCTTTCGAAGAGGGAGAGTATGATGAGGACATCGCCCCAAAAGACCCTCAGGTTCCAGATGAACCGCAACCTCAAGCGCGCGCGACCCCTGATCCACTCCAAGGCATTGGCGGACCCATGACCAGGTCCCGGTTGAAGCGAGTTCAAGCAAATCTCCACGCCTTCATGAGGCTCATGGCGCAGGACGACCAAGAGGAATCTCGAGCGAAGTCCTTACAGCTTCGTCAGCTCGGCCTCGCGTTGGATGAAGAATACGCGAAGCCCTGTGGAGTCTTGAGCATAAGTATCCTTGAAGAAGGGAGCAGCCCTACCTTGGTGCGCGAACGCTTGAACCCCAAGAAGGCCTCAAGTAAAAACATACCCGCGAAGGCTCTTGGCGAAGGCGTTCCCGCGAAGGCACTTGGCGAAGACATCCCGCGAAGCCTCCATACTTAACCAGATAGCCGACCAAGTCCGACAGCAGGGCGTCCTTTCTCTGCAGCTACTCGGGAATGTAGGCATCCCTTTTCGAGGAAAAGACACCCGAACACTTTTTAGACTAGCTTTTCTTTTCACCTTTTTGGAAACTTTTACTCTGCACGCATGTCAAAGGCACTGTTTGCTTCTTGCACACACGCACGGCTGTACTAAGCCAACTTACTTCTCACAGCCCTCCACTATATAAGTTAGAAACAACACCATTGTAAGGCAGAACATATTATTGAATTTAAGCAATTCGGCTGAAACACTCCCGGGGAGTCGTCGGCTTTTGTGTTCTCCATTCTTGCATTTCCACTTCCCTAGTGATCCAGGCAAGAGGATCCAAGCATAATATCTAGTATTGCTTGACCTTGTAGTCAAGAGGTGCTAGATCCCATCTCCTTTCCCCAGGCATTTTCAAGGGCATTGCCTCACCTCGTAGTGAGGAGGTTCCCTTGGCCGACTCTGTCTTCTTCGTGTTCTTCGTGTTCTTCCTCTGCTAGATTCGCTCGTTCCACCGTGATCACATCACTTGAAGAAAACAAACAAGCGAAACCTGCCTCTACCAAGCTAGATCCGAGCTCGTGATCACACCCTCCTTCTCGTGATCACATCAGTTCAAACAATACTAGATATTATGTTGGATCTTCTTGCGTGGATCACTTAAGGAGATGGAATGCAAGAAATGAGAACAAGAAAGCCAAAACCTCACTTGAAGAATTTCTGATTTCTTATAAATATGTTCTAGGTTACAATGGGGCTTCTTCTAGCTTATATAGTGGGGAGGTGTGAGAAGTAAGTCGGCTTAGTACACACGTGCGTCTTGTATGAAAAGCAAACAGTGCTTTTTGGCATGCGTGCAGAGTGAAAAGTTTCCAAAAAGGTGAAAAAAAGTAAAAACTAGTCTACAAAGTGTTCGGGTGTCTCTTTCCTCGTAGGTTCTTACATTCCCGAGCAGCTGCAGAGAAAGGATGCTTTGCTGTCGAACTTGGTCGGCTAACTGGTTAAGTGTGGTGGCTTCGCAGGATGTGGCGCATTCGTGGTGATGTCCACATCAACACCGCAAACGGTTGTAACGGCGGTTTGGAAGCCCAAACGACAAGCGTCTCAACAGACTTGAAATACATGGCTCTTCTCATATTCTGACTTCTGGGGTGGTCTCCTTGGTATATAGGGACCCAACCCGCCTGGCGGGGCCCCCTGATCCAGGTCCAAAAGTGAAGGCCCAACACACTCAACGCGAGAATCCGACAAAGGCACAAATGACCGTGCGGGGGTGTCACTCGCAAAGACACCCCCCTCGCCACAGCTCACCGCGAGGGGGTCCTCCCCCTCCCCTTTACCTCATCTCTTCTCTTGATTGAATAAAACATGACTGTCTTAATATGTGAAGGAGGGCCTTCGCCCGCGACTCCTCGCCATGCGAGGCCTCTGCACTTAGTAACTCAAAACTCGCCTTGGGAGTCCCTCACACGATCCCGCCGGATAAGCCACGATCCCAGGGAGTGTCTCCACCATCCATAATGGATCCCACGACCTCAGGGAACGTCTTCCACCATTCATTAATGTGCCCACGATCAAAGCCCATGATCAAGGCGCACCAGAGGCAACAATCCTCCCCCTCCTCCTCTATAAAAAAGAGACTTGAGAAAGGTACACCCTATCTACACACCCTCACTCCTCTTTTTCCTTATGAGTGCTTCGTTTTCCTCTCTGCAGATCATTCTCTCAGCAATAGATCATCACCTCCTGCTAACGAGTTACGTTAAGCACACCATATTATCGTCTCTAACATTTGAGAACTCAGCCCGCTTAGGAACGAAATTATCAAGTTTCAACATCACCAACCCGAGTCTTCACACCATCCTCTGCAACCTCACCACACTATTGGTTTTCATCATGAAATGCTAACCCAAGCTTCTATCTTTTATACTCCACCAACATTTTCACAATATGGTCGGGAACCCGAGAATCCACTCCCTAAACCCGCAAAACCCAGCAGTCCCAAACCCTGGGTATCCAAGGAAGGGATGATTAGCATTTAACTTCATCCACGCCATCTTCACCACTATTTGCAAACCGCATATGCAATTCTTCCTCAAATTCACGCTATAACAACTGCTAGAAGACCGACTAGATGTCATTTGCAAACAAGTTTCAGATCTAGGGTTTGCTCAAATTAAACCGAATTTGTTACCAATTGAGACCTTTAGGTTTATCAATGTCTACATGTCAATTATAAACGACATTAATGCTACAAGTCACCCACGTATAAGAAAATGTTAGTTTAAGACTCTTTTGAGTTATGATTTGTAACGTTGAATTTGTTTTTTGCAAGATGAATACATGCATATATATATTTATATATTAATATATATATATATATATATATATATATATATATATATATATATATATATATATAAGAGAGTAACAGATTACAAGAAAGGGAATAAAAGGAGGACTCTTGAGGGAGGAGCTAGCCAAAGAAGTGTAACGTTGAATATTTGATGGTGAACTCGAAAACTTTATAACTTATTGACTAAAAATGACAAAAAGTTACTCTTTTAATGCATTTCCCCATTTCTCCCACTACAAATCAATTTCTCTGAAAATGTTCCGGACGACAGTTTGAATCGATGTGGGTCCGCTTAAACTCTATGAGGCTCTACCATAATTGGATTCCTTGAATTTAGATCATCACAATTAGTAATCTGTCAAGTCATTAAGGTTGATTACAAGGAATAATTTTTTTTCCTAATTAGGACGGAGTATTTTTTTTCTTCTTCTTTTCAAGCAGATGGAATCTGCCAAAACCACCCAAGCTGACCATTTTTGTTTTTATTCCGAGGATGCCACGTCAGTCACATGTAGTCCTCCTCCTCTTGTGTCAGCTTCATGTGTTCCCCAGTACCAAAGCCAAGTACAAGACAATCGTTGCTTCTCTACACATCATAACCCCACTGTTCTCTGTCGCTGCTATGTACCGTTTCCGTTTGCTCTACAATTTCCGCAGCTTGTCGGTCAATTTCATATATATATATATATATATATATATATATATATATATATATATATATATATATATATATATATATATATATATATATATATATATATGTATATATATATATATATATATGTATATATATATATATATAGATTAATGAAAAGAACAAATCTAGCGGTTTTAATGTCTCTTTCTGACACTTTATGAATGAAATGTGATGCTTTCGGCAGAAGAATCTTTCATTCAATTTCAAAATATAATGAATGGCATTCTCAACCAATCCAGAATTTTGCAATTGTTTATATTGATGATGTCCTGATATTTTCCAATTCTATTAATCAACACTTTTTACATTTTGAAAAATTCTATAATGTGATAAAGCAAAATGGGTTAGTTGTTTCCCTTCCCAAAATGAAGTTATTCCAGACAGAAATTAGATTTCTGGGTCATGACATTAAAAATAGCCAAATCAATCCGATTGCAAGAAGTCTAGAGTTCACAACAAAATTTTCTAATGAGATTAAAGACAAAACCCAGTTGCAAAGATTTCTAGGTTGTCTTAATTATGTTTCAGATTTCTTTAAAGACTTAAAGATAATCAGAAACCTTGTACCAGAGGTTAAAGAAAAATCCAAAACCTTGGTCTAATGAGCATCTTGAAGTCAAATTAATCAAAGAGAAGATTAAAACTCTTCCATGTTTAAGTATTCCAAATCCAGATGCTAATTTAATTGTTGAGACGCCTTGATAACATTGGTTATGGTGGAATCTTAAAACAAAAGGTTAATGATCAAAATGGTGAATCCCTAGTAAGATTTACCTCGAGATTACGGAACCAAACCAGTTAATTACAGTACTATCAAGAAAGAGATCCTTTCGTAGTACTTTGTATTAATAAATTTCAAGATGATCTTTACATGAAGAAATTCTGTTAAGAATAGATTGCAAATCTGCTAAGGATATAATTGAAAAGATGTTAAAAATTTAGTTTCTAAACAAATCTTTGCTAGGTGGCAAGCTTTACTTAGCAATTTTGATTTTGATATTGAATTTATTAAAGGTGAATCCAATAGCCTTCCGATTTTCTTTCAAGAGAATTTTGAAGGGACAAAATTATTCAAGATGAGCAAGAAGGTTGCGATCACCAAATCCGATCCAAAGGAGGAACGAATTACTGCTAATACTTCTAATACTCCTAATAAAATGGTAATGATTTCTCCTAATGACTATTTTCGGAATAGTGATACTATTCCACCTACTAATTACTTCCAAGCCCTTTCGGCTCAAAAAACTAGCCTTGAGCTGGTATCTCCAAATCGTTTTACTGTCCTGGGAGAATCAAAACTGATATCCCCCAGCATTCCTAATAATACCAGATCAGCCACTTTTTCTAATAAGCCCGAGTTTCTGCCAAAACAAACCTATCATGTTAAGCAAAAGGCCTATGAATTCCTTTTTTTGGCAGAAAAGAATTTCTTCACTACTGAAAACAAATCCAAAGCCTCCTTCGACACTGTCGTCGAAAAGATTTTCTTTCCTGATTTCCACTATCACAGTGAGTCTATTAATAAATCAGGGACTTTTATGAGTTTATACTGACAGACACGAAATCTGCGGTAATAACTCATTTTAAGAATTCTGGCTCCAATTTTATTAATTATTCCAAAGTTAGGATCGATAAGGTTATGACTCCGTTCAGTTGGGGTATGCCTTTATCAACTCCTAGACGTTTTCAAAAGCCTAATGATGTTTTCAAAAGTTTTAATTATCACGACTACATGAAAGCTTGGACCAACACTTGGTACTTGCGCAGTTTTAATCATTCATGGATGTTCTTCTTCCATGAAAACCTTATTAATGATATCCCCAAATGGTTTATTAATGATTTCTGATTCTTTATGGGACTAGAAAAGAAATTTCTTCCTGACATTTGTCAAGAGGGATTTCAATGTTTTAATGATTATTTTAATGAGCCTAATGATCCCTCCCCCGGTTCGAAAGAATCTTTCTTATTAATGAGGTTCGTGATCAAGTACAAAATACCATGGATAATGGCTTGGCAGTACACCTTCCTAGAAGAAGATGAGCCCTGCCTGGCACGAGAATACAAAATCAAGTTGTGGGAAAAATTCAATCCAGAAGGTTGTTCTAAGGAAAAGGTCCGACAAGACCACTTCCAACCAACAGCCAAAGAACAGCAAAATCATGCCACTTTTCTCACGGCGAAATCAAGAATTCAAGGTGGTGGCAAAGACGCAATAAACCGAGAAGAATGGCTCAAGCTAATCCAGAATCTAGCAGTGCTAGTGTTTCCAATGACTCGCAAGACCCATGTCTACTGAAGCGGAGAACCCAGTTTAATGACGGTCCAGTTCGCTCAGGATCCATATGAAGACCTTACATTAGATATATAAGGATAATCCAAAGCCCAGCCCATTCGGGGCTCAACTTCCTAATCAGCCCATCCAGGGTCCAGATCCTACTGATATTAATGACTGAAGATTTTCAAGATTCAAAATTGCTCCAGACGACAGACAAGAATTAATGACTTAGCAAGATAATTAATGATTCAGCAGATAAATGACTCCTTCGGAAGAAGACAAGAAGATTAATAACTCATCAAGACTTTTTCAGACACATTCAAATCAATGACTATTCAAGATAAAGACGCATCAAGACTTTTGAGACAAATCCAAATGACTGTTCAACACTGTTCATCAGTCACCTCTAGATTATTGTTCAAGACTATTCAAGACTCTGTTCATCAGTCACATCAAGATATTTTAATCAGACTCTACTCAAGAAATGCCAGATGTTTTAATCAGACTCCACTCAGACTCCACTCAAGATATTTTAATTCAAGTGCGCAACACGTCACGGATGACGATACAGCGGACTTCAGAAGGTTTTAATTCCGGGTTCAACTCTCTATAAATAGAGACGCCCGGCCAACGTTTCAAGACACCATTTGGCACCCTGCCTAATAGCAAATATTGCTCTTCTCTCTCTCTCTCTCTCTCTCTCCCAAATACTTGTAATAATCTTTTAATCACTCTGATGAATGATCAAGGGATGACTCCATCGTATCCCCCTATTCCACCTACTTCTATTAATAAGTATAATACTAATACTATTAATGCTATACTATTCCACCTACTTCTATTAATAAGTATTTTTAAAATAATAATAATGCTATTAATACTAATACTATTCCACCTACTTCTATTAATGAGTATTTTCAAAATAATAATAATGCTATTAATACTAATACTATTCCACCTACTTCTATTAATGAGTATTTTCAAAATAATAATACTACTACGCCTCCATGAGTATTTTAAAAATAATAATACTACTACGCCTCCATGCTACTACTTTTCCTTTCTAATTTCCACTTCCAAAGTAATATTTATTATTCAGAGGTCCGAATTGATAAAGGTTAATAAGCCTAATAAAGTTCTCAAAAAGATTTTAATGAAAGCTTGGACCAACATACGGTTCTTGCAAAATTTTAATCATTCATGGTTGATCTTCTTCCATGAAAATCTTATTAATGATTTTAATGATCCCTTTCCCCGATTCGAAAGAATCCTCCCCTTTTTAATAAGGATAACTATTAATAACTTCTGGACCTCTATAGGTCTTATTAATGATTTTAATGATCCCTTCCCCGATTCGAAAGAATCCACCCTTATTAATGAGGTTCGTGAGTTCGTGATCAATCCAAAAATTTAAGCTGATCTAGCAAGCTAAGCTAGCAGCATACGGCGATCCAGTTCGCCCAAGATCCTTATGAAGACCTTACATTAGATATGTAAGGATAGTTCAGAGCCCAGCCCATCAAGGGCCCAAAGTCCTAATGATATTAATAAATCAAGATTTTCAAGATTCAAGATTGCTCCTCCAGACGGCAAGATCCAAGACACGACTCATCAATTTTAATAATTCAAGGACAGACAAGAATTGATGATTCAGAAAGCAAGATATATATATATATATATATATATATATATATATATATATATATATGATAGCTATTTCACTTTAATCAATTTATTTATATAAATATTTAGTAGAAAATTTTTCAAAAAAAACATAATTATAAACTTAGATACATCAAATTACCATTTGTATTTAAAATGTTTGAATATATTATTAAAAATGTTTGAAAAATAAAAGTATAGATTAAATGTTTAAAATTATGTGATTTAAAAGTTTAGTGCATCCGCACGTTGCAAGGTGCATTTTCTGATTCTAAATTACATAAATGTATTTATATGCATAAATGTAAAATGAGTGTGGTTTTCAAATACGATTTTTTTTTAAAAAGAACTCTTAACAAATACTCCCTCAGTCCCTTAAAAATTGAGTGAATTGTTTTCCATGTTCTGTGTTGCAATGTTTGATTCAAATTAAAACTAAGATAATTATTAAAAATTGAGTGAGTTGTTTTCCATGTTCTGTGTTGCAATGTTTGATTCAAATTAAAACTAAGATAAATAATGAGAAAAATTGAAAAAAAAAATATTTGAAAAATTTATACTACAAATTATGATATACATATAAATTATTCAACTTTACATATCTAAAAATGCATGATAAAAAATCATAGATTAAATACACTGAAAACATGAAAACAATTCACTCAATTTTTCAGGGAGGGAGGGAGTACTTTCTAAATTCTTCGTGATGAAAATTTAGGTTGAAGAGATGCATTAAAATCAAATACGACTTCCGTGGGAGAGAGAGAATATTAATTTTCTCCATTATGAAGATTAAAGGTATCTGTAGAAAGTCCCAAACACTTGACTTAGTGATTATGGTCGAGTAAAGTGCATTGGAGGTCCCATAACTTTAATTATTGTCCTATTGAGGTACCATTTTAACTTTTTGTCCTCTTTAAATCCTTTTTTTTAACTTTTTACTCATTCGTGATCCTTCCGTCCATTTTTGCCGTCAAGTTTAACGGACCATTGGAGAAAATGATAATTTTAACTACTGAACTTTTCCTAAAAGCTCCATTTACACCTTAAGTTTTGAACATAATAATTAAATCACCCCAAACAATTTTAAAGTTTACAATTTTACCAAAACTTTTCAAACATTGCAAATAAACCCACCACCTTTCTACCCACATCCGACAACCGGATCGCCACGGCCGCCGGATCGGCAGCCCGACCGCCGGATCGGCGGCCCGGCCGGATCGGCGGCTCAGCCGGATCGCGGCTCGCGGCCAGCCGGATCGGCAACCCGGCCGCAAGCGCGGCCCAAGGCACCTTGGGCTGCGGTCCGCTGCTGGCCGCTAATCCGGGCGATCGATCTTGGGGTGGCCGATCCGGCGTCTGGCTGCCGATCTGCGGCTGGCCGCGTCCGGCCGCTGGCCGCCGATCCCGGCGGGCGGCTGATCCGGCCGGGTGGCGATCCGGCGGTTGTCCGGATGTGGGTAGAAAGGTGGTGGGTTTATTTGCAATGTTTGAAAAGTTTTGGTAAAATTGTAAACTTTAAAATTGTTCGGGGTGATTTAATTATTATGTTCAAAACTTAGGGTGTAAATGGAGCTTTTAGGAAAAGTTCAGTAGTTAAAATTATCATTTTTCCCAATGGTCCGTTAAACTTGACGGCAAAAATGGACGGAAAGACCACGGATGAGTAAAAAGTTAAAAAAGAGGACTTAAAGAGAACAAAAAGTTAAAATGGGACCCCAATAGGACAATAATTAAAGTTATGGGACCTCCGGTACACTTTACTCGATTATGGTCATGAAGACACTTGTAGAGAGGTCTCGAGTTTAAGCATCCGATATCTCAATCACCTTCCTCCTTTGTATATAAAATAAAAGGTATGTGTAGAAAATATGCATAATAAAAAGTAATAAGATAGATATGTAACCAAAGATATATACTGCTGAAACGTAAAACAAAATTATGATCATAAAGTAAAATAAGTATTGAAAATGTTTACCGAAGAAAAAACGTTAGTAACGTAAATTATATAAGTGAAATTTCCTAAAGAGAAATCATAACAACTATTTTGGGTAAAGTGCACCCATGGTCTTATAACTTTAATTCTCGTCCTATAGTAGTCATGTTTTAAATTTTTGTACCAATAAAGTTCCATTTTTATGTTTGACTTTTTTTTAAGTTTTTGTACCAATAATGTCCCTGTTTTAAGTTTGCACCCATGGTCATAACAACTATTTTGGGCGAATCGCTAGTCCAGGCCGGCGAATCGCTAGCCTGAAGGTTTTTCTCCGTTTCGGATTTTTCAGCGGTGGTCGGTGGCGTCCCGACGATGGTCCGGTGGTGGTCGGGGTGGTTCGGTGGGTGTGTTGGTTTTAGGTGAGATTTGAAAACTTTTGGGCTCAATTGTTAAGTTTATAATTGTTTGGGGTGATTAATTGTTAAGTTTAAAACTTAGGGGGCAAATAGATTTTTCAAATAAATTTCAGTGACTAAAATTATCATTTTTCGCGAAGATGCGTTTAAGTTTAACGGAATAGGACTATGAATGCCGAAAATACTTAAAAATGAGACTTTATTGATACAAAAACTTAAAACTGGACTGTCATAGGACGAGAATTAAAATTATAATACCATATATGCACTTTACCTCAACTATTTTTATGGTTTTCTGCAAATATATTTATATATATATATATTAAGATATATTAAGTAGCATGATACTCTTTTCTTTTTATTGGAATACTTTTTTGGGACTTCCTTTGATGTTTTCAATGTTTCATTAGCTATCTTCATTAGGTCTCAGTTAGAACAATTTCTAGAAAATTTTCACAGATTTTATCTTTACCAAAAAGAAAAAACGGAAGAAGATTATCATTTTGTCTATTTTACCCTTTATATGGAGACATTGTTTTATGCATTTATTGAGTGGCACTTATGTAAATTGAGCCAACTTTAGATCCAATTATCTCATAACTTCTCTGACTCCATATTTGAAATTTGAACGAAACATGGAAAATTTTTTTACTAGTGTTCCACTGAACACATCCTATGAGAGGGAAAATGAAACTATCAAAAAAATATTTTCCTCATGCTACAAATAATTATTATGGACGTCCACTAATTCTCATCAATTCATAATCCAAAGTGGTTCATATTCTTGTAACTTATGTGATATATGAACTAATTCTATATTAATTATATTAGAAGTTTTGGAGCTTTATAAATAGTGGCTTTGAGTGAGGAATAATACACAGTCTATTCACCTCTAACCATCTCTTACTTATTTTGTTATTAGTTCTTATTTCATAACACGTTATCAATAAGATTGACTCTTAAAATATTTCTCCAACCGTAATTGTCTTTCAATTTTTCTGAAAGAATAAAAGTTGACAATGGTAATGGTTCTCAAGTACTCTCCTCTCTCTCTCTCTTCCACTTCTTTGGTTTTGAATTTTAAATTATGTCAAATGATTATTATACAACTTCGTTGAAGAATATTGCTACAATTTCATCACTATTGAAATTTTTTATTTGGTCTTGATTATATCTTGGAAATCTGTGTATTATCTTTCACCCAGGTGGTATGAATCAATACAGAGATATGATTGAATTGATTCGAAATCTGGTAGGCTTGGATGGTTGGAGATTTAAAGTGATTCTTACATTAATTAATTTATATTTTGACATGAATTATATTAATTTCTTAATTATACATGTTTGATATATATGTTTAATTAGTATTAATTTTATAGTATATCTGATATGATCTATTTTCTTTGTCTTGTTTTCGCCTACATGAACTTTACATGTTAATTTAATTATTAACTAATAAATTGTTTAATATATTGTGTATACTAACTTATTATATATTATAATTCACCGTGTCAAATCTTGCAAAACTTGAGTATTTTTGGCTTCGGATATAACTAAAAAAAATATTATCATGGGTGTTGGATGCTGAAGCACACCTAGATATGAATAGATACATTTGATGTTACAAGGTTATAAATCTGTGAGTATAACTCAACCATATTTAGAATTACCTTTAAATTGATGTTGTGTGGAGAGAAAAATACTAATGAAGAAATGTTAGAGAAAACATTTTTGATTTTTCATGCCTCAAATTTGCTCCTGCAGCAGCCATGTTGTGAACAGGTTTCAAGAAATGTTATGAATTGATTTCATGTTCACTTGTTTTTTATGAACTACCATGAAACTAGTCCAACTAGTTCTGGTCCATTCACTAAAGTGAATGTGACATAATATAATGAGTATAATAGAGGTTGCCGCTGTGGTTGTCGTTGAGGAGGTGGGAGAGGTAATTATCATGATGTTCATTTTAATAACTCAATTAGCCACTAGGAAAACATGGCAGTGAAAATAATGAAATTAATAAAAGGGTAATGGAGAATGCATGTCATTGCAATGGAGGTAAAAACCATTGGCTGCGTAATGGAGAATGCATGTCATTGCTATGGAGGTAAAAACCATTTGCTGCGTACCTGTTGTACACCAAAGCATCTTGTTGATGTTTATCAAAGATACATAGAAAAATAGAGATAAATTGTATCTACTAACATAACAAAGTTGATGGCCATTTTGACGGATCTGATTTTGGTGTCTCTAATGATCCTATTGAAACAACTCATTTGGATGTTGCTAATTTCCTTATCGAAAGGTGATTGATCAATATATTAGAATCAAGAATAATATGTTTTGAGTAGAGTTTTTTTTAGGGAAAGATTCATTCAAAAAAAGCCGAAAACAACCTAAAGAGAATGGACGAAGCCCTTAATGATGAGTTCAGATGCTCTGACCATAAGCGAGCATGGTTGCAGCTAGACTGCAAACCAACTAAAAATCAATAAAGTAAACTAAAGTGCAAACCGAAATAGAAACTAAAGAGACACCTACAGATAGAGAACCCACAAAAATTGTGAGAAAGGACATAAGCCGTAAGTTGCTGTTGAGAACCAAGTGGAAACCGGATTTTAAACTTCTACCACCTAGCCAAACAGCTTCATACGAACTCCCATCTACAACATCTTCGATCGGTACAGGGGCAACCAACCACCACCCAAGCTGTATCATACAAGCTTGTAAACGTCTGTGGTTGTAAGAAGTACTGGGTAGAAAATGGAGAATCTCATTTGAACCTTCATAAAAAACATCAAGGAACAACCACCAATCCACAACAAAACTGATCCAAGCCAAATAACTATACCGGGTGCATGAGGGAGGCTCCTGGTGGGTGTCGAATCCACCAAAATTAAATTCCTACTCCTGTAACAAATAACTGTAGACAATGGTGAGTAGGGTCGAACCCACAGAGATCAGTCAAATTATTAATTCTGAATTTGGAACAATAAAAGTAAAGAGGGGGTGTTGGAATCAAGTATACTAAACTAAATTAACTGCAAAAATTAAATCTATGCTAACAATTGTCGGTCCAGGGTTGATATTCCACTCCAAACATCCGGTTGATCATCAAAATAAATATTTCTTCAATTCAAGTAAATAAATTGGATTCTTCTTACGCCAATAAAAAGAAACTAAGAATTCATATGTAAACTAACCAGAACAAGCATCTAATTAATTCCTTCATCCCGAGATAACAGACCTTGAAAAGTAATTTCCATTTAACCTCATAATCAACATGAAGAATGGTGATCGAATTATTTTATTCCAGATAACCATCTAGAGAAGCTAGTATGATTTAATCTGCCCTATTTCTTCCTATGAATTAACAAGAAATTTACGAAATTTCAATTAATCCACTTGCTTCTAATAAATTCTTTCACACAAGCGGCTAAAAGAATTAAAGCAAATTTACAACTAACTAATTCAACAAGTGTGAACCAATCAATTGCAATATTAAGAACGATGAAGAAACAAATACTTGAAATTAAAGAAAGTTAAAGTATAAAATCAATTCTCACAACTCAAAAAGTTTGGAGATGGAAATATTCCCGGACTAGACTAAAAACTAAACCTAGAAAACAATATGAGAAGAACTAATAATTTGGCCTAAGAGACGCGGCCTCTAGGTCCGGCCTACCATGCTATCTCTAAGCTATTTATAAGTAAGGAATCCTAATCCCCGTCGGACTTGAACTAGTAGTCTTCACAAAATTGGCCACTTAAGAGTTTTTCTTTAATCTTCAACCCTCCACGTGATTAAGCTACTCCATAGTCATGCAATCCTAAATTGGCTTCTCTTGTACTTCTTTGTCCACAAGTAATCTTCCTTCACATCTCTCATTTCGTCAGTTTAGTCCCCCAAAGCTAATTCAAACTGCTCCAGTCCTTGCAACAGCAGCAGGTTCTCACTTTGTCGACCATTTAGACCCCTTTAACTTGAAAACTGGGTGTTAAGTGCTGCAGATGAAATGTAACTTAGGATGTCAGATTTCAAAGGCATCTAGAATAATCCAATTCTGACTACTGTAGCTCTAAATATGATTTTTCTACCAAGACATCTCCAATCTGTCAAACAATTCGAAAATAATCCAATCATGAATATCTATAAAATTACCAATTACACCCCTATTTAATCAATTGTCTCCAAATAAGCTTTATGATATTAAACATACTTAAAATGAGTCCTTAAAGCTAAAACTCCATTAAAATAGCTAAAGTATGGGAAGAATAAATATAACAATTATCAACTGATCAGCTCCAGACCCCACACACCTAGACCACAACAAATCATTGCTCCAAGCAGGGGAGCCATCGCTCAACCCTGCTACACCATCCTTCAATTTGCAGGACATCCTGCATGTTAAAATTCCTCCCATCATAACCACCCTCTAGGTCGAAAGTATGTGTACTTTCGTCCATGAGAAAGTTATTTCCTTCCATCACAACCACCTACATTTTCTATAAATAATAGAAGATAATTTCGGCCACAATAGACTTGGTTTTCCCATAACCGAATTCTTTTCTTCTTCTCTCTTCCTTTTGGCCGAAATTGCAACACTTCCTTAGAGCATTTCGGGTGAAACTCTTCTGTTTCTTCAACACAAAACCACCCCATTACATCTCATGCAATCAATCCTCCTGAAGCAACTCGAAGGCTTGAAGATCCAAGAAGAACTCGTCACCAACTCGGAAGACTTGGAGCAAACGTTTTTAAGGAGCAAAGAACAATTTCCTTTTGTTGTTTCTCCTTGGTGCTAGGTATGTTCTTCATCTTCTTCTTCTCCCTCATTTTCCTCTTTCTTCTTTATGAAAGTGGAGAGGCATGATTTTGATGAAACACATTATGCTGTCAGAATCTCTAAAATTTTCACTGCAGCCTTGACCTATTCCAAGAGCAACATTTCGTCCCACACCAGCACCTCCGAACCACAAAACAAACCAAATCAATCTCACCAACAAAGAAAATCCTAATTTCCAAACAATTGATCCCACGTGATTAAACAAAGCTCCTCCACAACCATCATCAAGAATTGTTATAGAACCATAGAGCTTAACCCAAGCATGGCCTTAACCCAAGCCACAAACCCAAAGATCCATCCATACATCCTTGAAGAAGAAAGACCCTCTGTAGAAATCTGGACCGATCCTGGCCATCGGACCTAGAAACGCCCTTGTCTTGGCGGTGGACAACGAGTCAAAGAAGATGGCCTCCGAAGCATCCTGCGAGATGTGAACAGAAGCAGATGAGAACAGAGTAAGACTATCGGACCTGTCGCCAGAATGAAACAAAAGCCATTACCAGCCGGAAACTGGAAAAACTATAGTGGCGTCAACAAGAGACGAAGAAACCCTAGAGGACATCTGTTTTTTCTATGTCCTACTCAAATATCGCTCTTGAGTGGAGTTGTTTTATTTATGTTTATAGTTTTTTTATCGTAAATAGGATGTAGATTAATTATCAAGAGAAATAGCGTTACATAACCAGTCAAGATGTGGGTAATCCCACACCTTTCGACCTATAAAAGCAAGGCCATGTCTAGCTAAAACTTGTGCTACATTATTTGCAACTCCACGAGTAAACACACCAGAACAAGAAGTGAAAGTAGACAAAATATGACGAGTGTCGTCAATATTGGAGCCAAAATGGTAACGACTTGGGCTCGCACTAGAGAGTAGCTTGTAGGCGATAACCTGACAATCCGACTCAACAACTACTTCGATGTTATTCAAACGCCTGACCTCCAGCAAGCCCCAGAGAATAGCTACATTTTCCAAGTAAAGTGGGTCAGCTCTAGCATACATGAAACCCAGCAAGGAGAGCCGCCATGTTTTCCTAATCGTGGAGAGCCGCATCCATTTTGATTTTGACTATGCCCTGAGAAGGTGGTGACCATGTAACAAGTGTGCGCGGTCGCTGCATCGGAGGAGGAGCACGGGTAAGTTATGCATCGGACCAGTCCGTGAGCCAAGATTCCACCTTCCTAGCCAAGGACGATGGTCGAGCACACCGTTGCTCATAATATGCCGAATTCTGATTAGTCCAGAGAGACAGAGAATTAAAGCTGAATCAGAACCAAATTTCAGATGAAGCTGGTCAGGTCAAATGTCATGATCCCATTGAAAGTTAGAGGTATTAATGCCAGAGCAGTCCATAACTGAATAGTAAAATGACATTCCCAGAATAAATGTAGAGTACACTAGAACTCCATACCACACACAGGGCACTTAGGAGGAGCCAAGACTCCCCGAGAGAGTAAATTATCATGCATAGCTAGTAGATTAGCGCAATTGCGTCAGAAATGCGTTTGAACCCGCGATGAAAGTTTAAGGTCCCAGACCCACTTCCATAAATAAGAAGTCCAAGGATCTACCATATAAAGGATAACATAAGCGGGGTAGTTGGTAGAACATACCATAAAAATAGTTTTATCCACCATGCCCCAAGTGAAGATATCCTCCTTAGTACAAGAGCTGAGAGGAATACCACAGATCAAGGTCGCATCTGTCGGGTGGAAAAGAGCACGAGTGTCTGACTCTTTACATGATAAGGAAGACGAATCAATGAAATCCGAAACTTGAAGCCTGAAGGTCATTGTACCCCGGGATCACTGTGGTGTGAAGGGTGAGCAGTGGACCTGGCACCCACTTATCAGACCAAACAGAAATGCAAGCACCAATCCTGACACGCCAAAAGCCAGCCATCGAAATGACATCACTGCAAGCCATAAGAGCTTTCCATACCATCAACAACTATTTAGAAGAGACAACATCGAAAAAAAAAGAATCATGGAAATATTTACCTTTAAAAACATGTACTACCAAGCCCATGCCTCCTGCTTGTTTAGACCAACAAAGTCTCTTCCAAGCACACCAAGGAATTTTCTGTTCCTCCACATTAGGGGACCAGAAGAAGCGGGTGGATAACGAACGAATCTGGTCCGTAATAGGGAGAGGTATAAGAACACAGCTCATTATGTGGGTGAGCATAGACTGAACAACAGACTTGATCAAAGTCATCGTCCCTGCCTGAGATAAAGTCACGACCTTCCAGCTAGCAAACGTTTTCGTTACACGTTGAACAAGGAAGTCTGGGTAGTTAGATTTCTTCCTCCTCAGAAGCCAAGGAAAACCAATATATTTGACCTCATTTAAACATTTTTGAATATCCATAATTCTCTGAAAAGTTTGTCGTCTAGCCACATAAATGTTTAGAATGAAGAAAATAGCCGACTTAGACAAGTTAACCCACTGGCTAGAAGCCCGCTCATATGACTGAAAAAGAGACTTGAGTTGCAGGGGCCCTGAAACCGTATATCGTAGAAATAGGACAAAGTCAATTGCAAAAAGAAGGTGAGAAACAGAAGGGCTGCGCTGGCAGATAGGGACACCCTCAAGCTGACCTTGTTATTCCACCCTAGATAAAATCGCAAACAAACCTTCAGTGCAGAAGAGAAATATAAAGGGAGACAAAGGGTCACCCTATCGAAGTCCCCTGGTGGGAGTGAAAGACATAGAGGGAGATCGATAACCAGTACTAAGTAGGTAGCTGACTCCACACAAGACATAACCAAAGAGACCCAGGAGGGTGGAAAAGCCAAAGAGAGCATCATTTGTCTTAAAAAGACCACACCACTCTGTCATAAGCCTTCATCATGTACACCTTAACTGCAAAAGAACCAACTCGACTACAATATGTATTGTTAATACAGTAACGGGTCTCCAAAGCAATAAGAGCATTATCTAGCAACAATCGAACAAGAACAAAAGCCCTCTGATTTTCAGAAATAAGTATAGGCAGGATAGGCTTCAATATGCTAACCATGACCTTAGAAACGATCTTTTAAAGAACTTTACATAAGCTTATAGGTCGAAAAGCAGAGTAGTCAACTGGATCTTTACATTTGGGAATCAAGGCTAGAAAAGTATGATTAAAATTCGCGGGCAGAGGTTCCCTAGAAAAAAAAATGCCAAGAGTAAACGAAGTTACCTTATCACCAACAATGTGCCAATATTTCTGATAAAAAAGGTTGGAAACCATCCAGACCTGGACACTTGGAAGGATGCATTTGGAATAAAACCCGCTTTACCTCGATATGAGTGTAAGGCGTAAGAAGCGAGGCTGCCTATTGTGGATGCAAGGTTATCTACTCTTTTGTGCTCAAGTTTTACAATTTATAACCCTCTTTCTAAGCTCCAAGTGCAAGGATCGCGTGTAGTGTGTGGCTTATGAGCAAGGGTGTCGAACCCTAGAGAAGAGCGTGTGCTGATTGTGTGTAAAGTGCAACTAAATGACAAGTGAGGTGGTGAAAAATAATGGGTAATGATGATGTAAAAGATGCTAGACAACAAAGAAACAAACAACAAGCAATATTATAACCACTATGTTGTTGGAGCCTAAAATGACACTACCTCGCCTTTTACTGCGGTTTAGTGTCAATGCGATTAAGACTGCATTACAAGCCGTAGTATGTTTTGTATCATCCACGTAGTGAACTACCAGAGGCTGAGCTACATGTAATGAAGGGGGGGTCCATGGACCACCTTTTATCAATTGTATGTATATATGGTGTATAATTTATGGATAATATCTCATAAAAATTATAATTGACACCCTATAATTTGTGATATTATTTATATATTTTATATTTCATTCGTTCTAAAAGTTTTATAACACTAAGTGGCGTCTTCAAAATATTGAAATACAGTCAATATTTCTTTATTTATTTTCCAAAAATGTATTTTCTCTTAAATTTTCTAACTATATGATTTTTTTCTTGGACAATTTGTTCTTATAGTTAATTTATTTTGACATTTGTTTCTCAGTTTATGTTTCTCAGTTTATTTTTGCATTTTTACAGTATAAAGAAAAGGTAAAATAGGAAAACTAAAAGCCAAAATTCTCACTTTAAGTCATGTGTCAACTTTAAATATTATAAAAATTTTGAGGCGGAGAAAGTAATATACATTATAAGATATAAATAGTCCCCCTTTTATAAAAATCCTGGATCCGCCACTGTGAACTACTACCAACTCAAGAAACTATGTATACTCTAATCTAGAAAATGGACAGCTCAAAAGATGTGCTTGTGTTTGTTAACAATAATTTTGACCATTCGTGATATAAGTAAAACAGTTTTGTGTCGAAATCAGTGTTTTGTGCAAAAGTAGGGACTTGATTGAATAAATTTAGATAAATGTGGGTTTAGTTGGGAAGAAATATGAAGTGAGGATTAAATTAAAATTAAGGGATCTCTTGGAGGATTGAATGATGGGTTTGATCAATTTTTACTTATTCTCATGTTGCAGAACTCTTTTGTGCGGCAAATTTTGAGGAGATTGAGCTATAAACTCATCACAAAACTCATGAGGATGAAGCCAAAAAAGTTCACCTTAACTAAAATTCTTCATGCTTTTAACTTGGAAATAAGGCTCTTTTGTGGCAGGGAGGAGAGAGGCAGCATCAAAAGGAGACAACTTCATCTTCGAGGATCATCTTCGTCGAGCGACCGGAGCTGCCGCCCTCCGCCTCCGAAAATCACCTCGCAGCTACCCTCCAGCAGGCCTAGGAACGTTGCAAGGCCCAACCACAGTCATCTCCTCTGTCTAAGATAACCGTTTGCCATCGGGAGCTCGCCAAACTGCAACAAGCATCACGAACGTAGTTATCGGCCCGTCACTCCACCGGCCCAGCCGCAACCTTTTTCTCAGCCAAACGCCACCACCAGCCACGGTTGCAACTCTGATCAGCCGTCCCATCATCACCGGCGTACTCCCTGACTTGCACCAGTTCAGACGTTCGAGGCCCTGACTCGCGCGGAGCTGCTGCCGGATTCGCTTCCCTTAACCGCCGACGCATTCCCAGCCCAACCGAGGCTCCAGTTGCTCTGCTACAGCACCTCCGACAGGCTCGTCGTCCTCTGACGAATCTCCCTGCTCCGCCAGAAGCCGCCGGCAGCAGCTTCTCCGCACGGAGAATCGTGACCCGATCCGGCCAACCGAGCAGTCGATCAACCGCTCCGGCGCTGCCACGTTGCTCTCCGACCACCGGCGTGCCGTCCCTGTTTGCGCCGCCGCCGTCCACCTACGATTTGCTACCGACCCACGAAGCTCCGTCAAACCTGCAACTACTGCCGCACCTGTTTCTTTCTTTTTTTCCTTTTTCTTTTTTTTAATAATTTGATTTAAAAAAACCTGGTTTAACGATTTGCCCCTTTATCTTTTCTATTTTCTTCATTTAAGTCACTAACTCTTATCTTTTGTCCATTTTCGCAGGTTCACTGATTTACAAGTTTATTTTGTTGCAAATAGGCCACTCACAGCTTCATCCTTTTCATGTTTTCTTATTTTTACTTTGTCAATTTTATTGATAGTCATTATGTTTGTCCTAATAATTAATTCCAATCAATTGTGACTCAATTAACATTTTTATCATTGTTTATTGTTAAGAAAAAATACAAAAAAAAACCTATCATCATCATTCATCATCTTTTTTGTAAAGAATTTTTCTCGTAATTATTATCTTATCGTTCTCACCACCATCATCGAATTAATTTATGACTTTTTCTTTTATTCGTGCAGAGTTAGCTCAGTTTTTTTTGAACCCATCACAAAAAACAACAAAAAAATACCAAAGCATTGAGGCAAGTGGACCATCCTCAACTCCGAGCAACTCGACCGCATCAACTCCAAGCAACCGCAACACCGACTCGACAAAGTTAGCTCGGTTTTTTTGAACCCATCACGCAACTACCAAAGCATTGAGGCAAGTGGCAACTCGACCGCATCAACCGCAACTCTCAACTCCGCAACTCGACCGCCGCAACACCGACTGACAGTACGCATTCTAACCCCTAGTTCTCCCGGTTCACAGAGCAAACTACGTGAGCTTTGATCCCGATTCAAACGGTACGTAGGCAGTTTGGAAGCCCATAATCCAGGCCCAAGTCCAATTAACTAAAATTAACCCATTGTTTGAAAATAAAAAAATTAATCATTTTGCATTATTTAATTTATGGGAATCGACTTTTATTTTGTTTTAAAAATTATTTTCAGACAAATTGGGTGCCTAACACCTTCCCAATTTGTACCCAATCCCCGGACTTAAAATCTCTGGTTTTTGCAGAATTGCCTTTTTCTAAATCTTAGAGTAAAAAATTGGGTTTTTCCTTAATTTCCCATTTTCTAAAAAATAAAGGTGGCGACTCCCTCGTTTTCCCCAAAATTGGCGGAAAAGCCCCCGACGAGCGGCCCTCCCGCTCACAGTGTTCACTAAAGAAGCATTCTCTTGGGTTTTTCTTTGAAGCTAGGAGTTATAGCACAAATTCCCTCGATGCAAGAGGTGAGTTACTACTACTAAACCGCCCCTTTCTCTAGGCAACGATCTAATCTCCCAAGCAAGTGAGGTTAGCCATTTTCATGGTCTATTCCTTACTTCTCAAGGCTTTATGGAACCTAACTTAAGTACCAACTAGCGTCTAATGGTCGTTTCTTACAATCAGAGAGCTAGTCAATTGATTCCCACAAGTCTTTGTTCATCAAATATCTTTTGGACATTAAATCGAACACCTAGGGTTAGAGATGGCAACAGAGCGGATTATCCGCAGTTATACCTAAACCGTAACCGTAACCGTAACCGCGACCGCGAATATATAACTATCCACGGTTAATGGATATCCGCCAATGCGGTTATACTCTAGCACCTATTAATGAATATCCGCGGTTAGTCCACGGATATTACCTGAAAATACAATACAATACAGAATCTCAAGTGATAGCAAACCTAATAAATGTAGACAACTAAAAGTGATAGTCTGATAGAAGCTAAAGAAAAAAGTTTAACAAAGTTCAACAAAATATTTTCATTTTCTGATTGTCCATCCTTCAGATCTTCGCCATCATCAGCAGTATATTATCAAGAACTATAAGACATTAGAAGGACATATCTTAAACCAAAGCAAGTAGGAAAATCATATACTAGATAGCAATAGAAATTCGGGTTCAGTTAGAGGGTAGTTTTTTAAATGGGAATTGGCTGAGATGGGCTAGTGGCCTACTTGTATTGATGGGTTGGTTAACGGTTACGGATATCCGCGGTTCGGATAGTTGATATCCGTAACCGTAACCATTAGTCTCACGGTTACTAAATTCCACCTATTAGCCAATAACCGCGGATAATAACCACGGATATAACCGCTATAAAGTCATGGTTATCCGCGGTTGGTGGGTATCATCCGACCCACTACCATCCTTACCTAGGGAGTGTGAATGCATGAGGCATCTATACATCATACAACTTATGAAAAATGAGCCCAAGAATTAATATCAATGTCTTCTAATGCAAGGAATCACGTGGCTTAGCTCCTAAGCTAGCAAACCCAAGAGAATATTATGATCTACTCACTATATCTCATGTTGTAAAAAGAGGACAACAAGAAAAGAAAGTAATCATGCACAAATTAATGAGAGAAGAGAGAAAGAAGAAACTCTATTGATGATAGTTTTCAAGAATTCCTCCAAGAATCTTTAATCTCCCAAAAGAGAGAGGGTTCAAACGCCTAGGAGTGAGCTCCAAATGGAAAGATCTGTTCTAAACCCGAATTCAATGTTTGTCCCTTGAAAAACTCAGCTTACAAGAGTTTAAATAGTAGTTGCTAAGTTCCTAAATTTCCCTAGACATGTTGGGCATTAAAAAGCATGAAGTAAAGGGTAAATACATCCTAGAAAGGAAGTGGAAATGAGTTGGAATCAGTCTGCACAAGTGTGGGGACGAATCCATGTGTCTGGGTCGAGAGTGCACAACTCTCGCGATCAGCGCACAAATGTGCGCACAAGTCACGCACAGACGCTCGAATTGCGACTCTTCACCTCCTCATTTCAGTAGATGCACATATGAGCGCACAATGTGGGCATAGATAACACACAAAATGGCTCCTGTGTTCTCCTTGGACCTTCCTCTCCTGAGCTCAGCGCACAACTCGTGCACAGTGCACAAGTGTGCGCACATGGTGACGCACAAACACTCGTTCTTGCATATATGAGCTCTCCACTTGAATGATGCAACACACAAGTTCCACACATCAACAGGGTGAGCGCACAGGTAGCGCACAGATGGTGCACAAGTGGTACACAACAGCTTCTAAGTTGATTCCTCAACTTCTCTTCCATGCTCGGCTCCACTGATAATGGACTCTTCACACCTTCCTTTGATTCACGTGCAAAGACCTCAGAAAACGCACATATGCTCCAACTCCATCGAAAATGCACCTACAAGGGATAAACACAACCACCAAGCAGAATGCACACAAATGTACATAATAGTGCATAAAGTGTGTCATATTCAGCTTAAAACATATTCGAAAATGTGTATGCGTGTTCCACACATCACTACCATGGTAGGTGATATGCATGGATGAATTGCAGAAAGGACAAAATGCTGGTTGGTCGAAGACTGAGTCCGAAACAGTTCTTGATAGAACAAAAGAGCCTCTTGCTCGATATCCTTTTGCTCTGACAACATTGCCCTTGAGCGGCTACGGATTTTAGCAATCTAAATCCATTGCCTTCGAGCATTCACGGATTGGCGGGAAAGAACTTCGTATTCCTATCCTCTTTCAAGAGCCAATTATGACATGCACGATAACTCCAAAAGGCTTCCTCCCATTCCAAGAGGGAAAGAAGTTCATCGGATAAGGCCTTCCTAGAAGCCAATTCTCACTAACAACCACCCTCACAATCTCTTCTTCAATATAACGGATAGAATGAAATTCTTCTCCAACCTAAGGAGGAGGAAAGTCTTCATTCTGCATACGCGACATATCAGTATTGACTCATGTCATAACTATTAATTACGGAGCTGCCACTACTTATTATAGGGGATGACAATCCGTAATTAATAGTGGTGGCTTCAACCAATAATAGTATGTCAGGTGTGCAGGAAGGATGACTTCCTCCACCTCGGGGAGGAGAAATTTGTTTTCTCCATAACAGATACGGTGGTGAAGTCCCCAAAATTCCTCCTTTTGCCAAAGCGAGAGTCGATTCCTACAATGCTGCATACGAAAAGCAATGGAGGGGCAACCATCCCGCCACGCACTTTAAAGAAGCAGTTCACATCTGACATCGAGTGTCCACATCTATCAAAACGCCAAACTCTCCTTCTGCGGTGGTGTTGCTAGTACAAGTGAACCTCCACACCATTGTGATCCGAATTACAAGGCAAATTAAAGTTCCTAACCCAGGAAGTAGAAAACAGAGATTTCCTGAGAAAAAAAAATACTGTCGGTGACAACATGCTCCCAGGTGAATGGCACACCGGAGTAACCAAGTTCCTCTACTCCAGAGTCAAGTAAAGCACTACGGAATGAATCCATTTGGGACTGCCGACGTGGAAGACCACCCCACTTTTCCTGAGCCCAAAGAATCTCATTGAAGTCGCCTACGATGAGCCATGGTAGGCGAGAAGCAGCAGCTAACGTGCGAAGTAACTCCCACGACCCGCCACGGCGAGCGACCTCTGGGTGGCCATAGCAGACGGTTAGATGCCAAGAGTGCCCCGAAGAATCAATGCGGACGTTGATGTGATAATCCGAGGAAGAAAGAGGGGTAACAACCAGCGGCGAATGGAGTCCATCTCAGAGGTTGTCTTTCACGTTTCCAATAAGAAGAGCATGGCCGACTCTGACTACTGCACGGTACAGCGAAGAGCATGGACAGTTGTAGGAGTGCCCAGCCCTTGGAAATTCAGTGAAATCACACTCATGGTGGAGAACACGCAAGGAGAAGAAACCAAGTGCTGCTGCGAGGCAAAGCCACTGGTTGAGGGACAACGCACCAGCGGAGGACGGAGGCAGCAGGAAAGACGACTTCACCACAAGCAGAGCGACAGCGCCTAGGTTACTCGACAAAATGCAAGTGTAGCTTTCTAGGGTCAATGTAAATGTTCTATGTTTGTAGTTTTAATGTAAGTGTGATTTATTCCCATTAGATAAAAAAAATTGTCATTGATGTGTGATGTGTTTCCTCTATTTATATGAAACAAGACTTCCTTTGCCCACGTTTTGCAGTGGGTACACATTACAATATTTATAAGAATTTGATAAGGTAGTAACATACTAAAAAAACAATTTTACAATTTACCTATTAGCTTTAAACCTTCAGGGTCAATGTGTAAAGAATAAAATAAAAGTTAAATGAGAGAGTTAGTCTTTTCAAGAATTCAAAGAAAATGTAAAATGCAATAAATTAGGATGAGGTGACACGATGATAGACGGATAGTGTTCATCACAATAAATTTATGTGACTGCATAGAGTTATAATTAGTGAACACATTTTATATCTTAACATTTAGGCAATTCACACTAAAAGAGGAAAATATAACAAAAACTTGTGAGTACAAAATTTTAGGGACCTCTCTAGAAAAAAATAATAAACCGAATACAAATATGGTAATTATACTATTAAATAAAGTAAAACAAAAAAAGAATGGCAAATAGAAATCATTTTTCATTTACAGGAATAAATATAACAGACCTATATAATGGTATAATTTCAAGTAAAAAAATAATTAATTTTGGCTTAAACTTTTCACATTTACCATATTAGCTCTAAGACTTTAAGGACCGACGCACAAAAGGATTAGAAATAAAAGTCAATCTAGAGAGTTTGTCTCTACACCATTTCAAGAGAAATATAAATACTGAATAAAATTGCATCACATTAGGATGTGGTGATTCAATCTCTTTGGGAGTTTAGGGTTATTCTTCTATAACAAATTTCGTAATTGTATAGAATCACCATTTTTCTCGAACAAATTTCATAATTGTATAGACTCATAATTCCACATTAAAAGAGAAAGAAAAGAGAGAAAAATATGAATGAAACTTTAGGGTCCTATGCAAAAAATGGAAAAAAAATGTTAAGTGAAAATAAAAGAAATTAAATCAAAGCAAAAAAGCAAACAAAAACGGAAGTTACTTATTGTTCATCAACAATAACTTTTCGTGAATATATAGATATATAATTTTATCAACGTTTATAATAACTTGTAGGTTTTAGAAGAAATAGATGCTTCATCAATTCGATTAAAATAAAGGGCAAAGATATATGTCTCGTAGACAGTGCAACCACACACACTATAATGAAGGATAAGAAATATTTTTCTTACATGAAGATAAATTAGGCAAATGTTAATACTATATCTAGTAGTATGAAATTGATTAAAGGCTTCAGAAGAGCTAACATATTGTTATGTAAAGGACCAAAGTTTCAAATTGATGATATACTATATTCTTCTAATTCTCAAAGAAATCTATTAAGTTTTAAAGATATCCGCCGAAATGGATATCATATTATGACAACTAGTGAAGGGCATGTTAAATACCTTCAAATTACGAGTATGACTTTGGGTGAAAAGTCTATGTTGAAGAAATTAGCTGCATTTTCATTAAGTTTGTACTACACAAAAATTAGTATAATTGAGTCACACGTGATTGTAAACCAGAAGTTTACAAATCATGATTTTATTGTTTGACATGACTAGTTGGGTCATCCTAGATCAGCAATGATGCAAAAAATTGTTGATAATTTATGAGTATTCGTTGAAGAACTGGAAGATTCTTCGATCGGATAATTTTTCATGTGCTGCTTGTTCTTAAGAGAATTTGATTATTCTCTCACCAACTAAAATAAGGTCTGAATCCATTATTTTCTTGGAAAGAATAAAAGGAGATATATGTGGACCTATACATCCACCAAGTGGACCATTTAGATATTTTATAGTTTTAATCGATACATCAACTAGATGGTCGCATATTTGCTTATTATCAAGTTGCAACCTGGCATTTAGCAATTACTTGCTCAGTTGACAAGATTGCGAGCAAATTTTTCAGATTATCCAATCAAGACAATTCGTCTTAACAATGCTGGTGAATTTACTCCCAAACTTTTATTGAATATTGTATGTCTATTGAGATATGTGTTGAGCATCCTGAAGCACATGTTCATACACAAAATGGTCTAGCAGAATCACTTATCATACGCACGCAATTAATAGCTAGATGATGGAAGCATATTTTATATATTTTTTACCCCATAATTTGTACTTAATTATTATGTTCATAAAATGTGGTGTTTATACATTTAATTTACTAAAATCTTATAGGTAATCCAATTGGTAAATTTAGAACTCAAAGAAGTAAAAATGTGTCAAGTTTGGAAGCTTTTGGGTTAAAATGAAAGAAGGAGAAAGGTTAAGGGGCAAGCTGTAAAGGAAACATGAAGATGAGGTCGTTTTGGAAAAAAAATTAAAAAGCTGAAGGGGAGATAGAGGTTCAGCCCAAGAAGAGGGCTGAAACCTTCTTCTCTCTCACGCAAACACGAGTTTCAGATGCAGAAGCAGACCAGATCTCGGCCAGCCAAGGGCTGACTCTTGCCAGCCCCTCTCCACCGCCGAATCTCACCATTTCCGTCGAGCCGCCGCCGTAGCAGCTAGATTTTGTGAGAAATCTTGCTGCTGCCTTTCCCCACACCGTTGGAGCTTTGCCAGCAGGCCCCAGGCCATCGGAGAACAAGCCCAGACTCTGATGCTTCCTCCCCATCCATTTTCCAGCTCATTTTCGCTCGTCGGATTTCGGTTGTTTTCTGAACTTTAATTTTAAATAATTGTTGGTTTAATTTAGTTGATCTCTATTGTTACTTTCATAATTACCATTGAATCATGGTTGGGTTAGTGTAAAACAACCCGAACTACCTCGGGTTCGGGCATTTGTGGATTGATTTACTTCAAACTTGCTACGTTTGAGAAATTGGTACCACATGCTTATGTTCGACGAGTGCTCAAGAGATACTCATTGAACGTAGACCACAATTTGAACACGAGTTTCCCGCTCCGATCGAGAGATTCAGAGGGGTTACTTAGGAGAATGAGGTTAGCCCGTAATGGTCTTCATCTCGATGCAAGACAAGAGATTATTCTTTGTCAAGGTAGAAGAACAAGTTTCGTGACTTGAGAAAGCAGAGACCGTTATTCGAATCATTTCCTCATATATCTATAATTTCTCGTCATTGTTATTGATGTGTAGATGTTGCTAGAAGCTTGTCTCATGCTCAATGACATTGTATGTCCGGGTTAGAGATGACACGTGCATGCTGACATTATGCTCGGGAAGAAGGGCGAGAGAAATTTTCCCGAGTTTTGGCCACAAAGCGGGTTCGAGTGGTTTGTCAAACCACTTAGGAATTTATGGTTTGCACTTAAAGCCCTCTCGTTGGTGCGGGACGAGATATTGATCTCGGCCATCGTGTAGGTAACTGACTCGAGAGATGTCCATTATCCCAAAAGTCGTAATTTATCATTATAAATTATCTAGGTGCAATGGTGTTTGACTTTCATGAAGTATTAGACTCGATCTCTGAGGTGGTTATCTATTTATTTTTATGCATCAGAATTATTTAGATAGGTAAAGTATCATAATCTAACTATTTAACATTTCACACATCTAGTCCATGTGGATTTAGCCCTTACTCATCGAGTGTTACACTCGACTCATACACTTGTAGGAGTGTAAAGTTTTGTTTACCTATGAGATTAAAACTCCTAGTTTCTTCCTTGGGACATGCAATTTTTCATGAAGTAGCACAAATTCACATCAGGCCTACAAGTTATCACACATTCTCTCCCTACAGTTGGTTTTTGGTTAATTAGGAAACAAATATTTCTGGATGTGTTGTATATGTCCCGATTGCTCCACCACATACCACAAAGATGGGACCTTAAAGAATGTTGAGAATATATATTGGGTATGAATCCCCATCTATAATTAAATATCTTAAGCCATCAACGAGAAATATGTTTACTGCTCTATTATTTTTTGAAGTTATTATTATCAAGCAAAAGCAACTAAACTTATAATGATAAATTACGACTTTTGGGATAATTTTCTAAATAAAGAAAACTCAACTAAAATCTAGTTAAAACAAACAAAACTCTAGCAAGAAAGTTGGAAGGTTTTCTAATCTTATGTTAAAACTTCTCCTAGGATTGATTTTTGGTTCACTTCACTTGGATTTTCGGGTTTATCAGTCAATTCAGATATAATGGAGAGCTGGATAAATTTCATGCAAAAGTTCATTACTCCTTAAGCAATTCTCATACTACCTAGATCAATGCAAGGCCTTCCCCATTGCACCTAGATAATTTGGCATTAGCTTTAGCCATGATAGATTCTCTCAATGTCCTAAATCACGACCCATCGGCTGATTCTAGAACACCTATTTATTCTCTAGATCCAGTTAATCAAAATCTCTCTTAAGCTTTTCAACTAACCCATAATCAATAATATATAAATTAGTGGCCGTCTAACAGCTACAACTTGAAATTAAGCTCAAGATAACAAACACAAAATAGTCTAAATCAACATCAATTATGAAAATCCAAGTCAAGTATAACCTACATCAATCCCATAAGAGTAAAGGAACTACTTGCTCAAAATGTAGAAAAACACAATAATAAAGTAGAAATCCATAAACAAAAGTTTAGAAAAACCAAGAATTGTCTCCAAGATGGCTACAAGCTATTGAGAGTCTCCAATCTGCTGTCTAGAAGCCCTAGGTTGCAAAAACTTGTAAACTCCTGAGTTTATGACGCTTAAATAGGGCTAAGCAGTCCTAATCAGGTCGCCCCTGCACTAACTATGTTCGCTCCACGGCTCCCAGCTCCATCTTTCAGGTTGGTCCTCCAACTTTCCTTTAGTGCATTTTTAGCCCTGAACGCTTCCCTTTTTCATCTTTTACCACTCCAATGGACTCCTGCAAAATTACTTGCGCAAATACTAAGAAACTAGCTAACCAGAGGATATAATTGACATGTATTTCGAGCAAATACATGTCAAATCAGTACGTTATCAACAAGTTGCAATGAATTATCATTATCTCATTTCGATCATCACATAAAAGAATGTGAATTAAAAGTTCAAAGGATAATTCATTTGCAAAGTTTAGCAAATAAATTACCGAACACATTTTATGTCCTCAAAAAATGACTAAGACACATGTTCCAGCTGCTAATGCTCCAACTAAAATGATGTCCTAGAAGAACAACCACTTGTTGCTAATGTGTCTAAGACACGCCTAAAGTGTGAAAGACCAATCAGTTCCAAAGATAAAATTCCTCAAAAAATAAAGAAGCAAAGAATCAGAATTGCAAAATTAAGGAAATAATGTCTCTAGAAGTGTTACAGTCACCCCGAGCGGGTTGGTGACTTCTGTGTATCCTGGGGCTTCGTTCCAAGCATGCAGGGCATGTTTTCTGTTGGTCAGATGGCTCCCGGATCTTTTCTAGGTAACATTTTCGAGAATGCTTATATATTCGAGGTCGCACGAGTCCCTCGCACCTTTCTGTGGAAAATATTTTTCGGGGGCTGGACGTTCATTCTCGAGCGACGCTTGGGGCTCGGGATGGAAAATTTGATGGCGCCAATGGTGTGTGGTGTTATATGACTCGGGATGAGTAATGTGGTGATAACCAAGCAAGCACACATGACGGGATTACTTGGTTAAGCTAGGAAGCACACACGTCGGGATTTGCTCGGGTTAAGTTGGCGCGGGATGACACTTAGACACATTTTTTTGGCTTGGACTTGGCATGGTGACTAAGGTGTCTAGTAGGTGATTCACTATGGTGACTAAGGAGGTGTGTGTGTGCTTGTAAGGTGTATGTGTGTGTGTGTGTGTGTCATAAGGATAAGGAGTATATAAGGTGAAAATTGGAAAGGAAGTCATTTTGGTTTCATTTCTTCTTTCTCAAAACAGTCGGCTTCATCACTCCTTCTCCCTCTCATGTGTGCTTCATCTTTCAAGAGTTAATAAAGGTTGTTCTTGGTGTCAATCTTGAGGTAAGCATGTATCTTCCATGATTTTGGCATGTTTGAAGCAGGAGTTGTGGTTGATGCACCTTGAGGCCGAATTCATGGCAAATCCTAGCTAGGTGTTGTGTTCATCTCCTTGCTTCAAGCTTGGGATATGTTGTTATTGGTATGATTTGGTGTAGGAATCAAGGTTTGGCACTTCGTTTTCTGAATTTGTGAACGTAACTGTGAAACTCGACATGCTAGCTTGCTTGCTTGAATTTGGGAAAGTATGATTTAAATGCTTAGTTGTGCATGTTTGAGTATAAACAACTATGTTCTAGCTTTCTGTGAAGTTTTGCGGGAAAGTGCGGGATTAGTTCCCGGGGGTCTGGATTGATGAATTCTGATATTTAAATGGTTGTTCAGCTTGAATCAGCAGTTGTGGAGTAGTGCGGGACTTTGGAAGTCACACTACCGCGCTTCGGGCCAAGCGTCGGGATTTTCCCGGGATTCTTCTGCGGATCGATAATAGTGTGGTAAGGGTTTCAGTATTGCTCTTGATTCTGCATTTCGGATCATGTTATGAAATGCGTGTCTGGATGTACCGAGGCTGAGTTTGGATTGAGGGTGGCCCGAGGATACCAAAACATGGTCAGTCGGGATAGGCATCGGTGTGTAGGTGCGAGGACTCGAAGATGCTGATGTTCTGATTCAACTCCTGCGGGGTTGATGTTCTGATTCAACTCCTACGGGGGTGGTATTCTGATTGGGTTAGCTACCCCGAGCTGGTACCAGACTCGTGTCTTCGGTAGTTCATTATTTCGCTGGGCCAAAATGGACTATCGTTTCAGAGCGTGTCTGTATGTTATACTAACAATTCTTCTTATGTCCATTGCATATGTTTGATTTGCACTAGTTAAGCATATGTTGGCTATCTGCTACGTGTTTGTATTTTCTTTGTCTTTGTCTTTGTTTTACAGGTTTCTATACTTAAAGAGAAACTGTGCCTATGCCCAAGTCCTTACTAAGTTCTCAAAAGAGGACTTACCCCCTTTCTGTTTACCGTTTTAGGAGTACCTGACCAACAACCCGCATAGTGAGTCTGGGGTGTGTTGTCTGATTCTGTTTCAGGTACCCTTTTGTTATGTCTGATTTTCTGTCTGTAAGGGGCAGTCTCTTTGAGTAACTATAGTTTGGGATCTGATATATGAAATCTGAATCTATATCAGAAATCTGAATCTATATCTGAATTTGAATCTGTAGTCTGAAATCTGAATCTGTAGACTGAGAGGAAAGAACCAAGAAGAAACCCTTGAACAGATTACATTTTGCTTACTAATTTTTTCGACCTCACAAGCCCAATTCAAGCCTAATCGATCCGAATTTTGAAGTTGAACCTTAACGAGTTACTCGCTTATAGAGTTTCAAAAACTTTCGAGCCGAGCTCGAACCTTTCAGAAGCATGTCAGGTCAGATGTTCGAGCCTGATTTTCACGAGCTTGTGTTCGAGCATGTCAGGTCAACTAACGCTATTGCG
This sequence comes from Stellera chamaejasme, assembly GCA_024586325.1. Taxonomy (NCBI): domain Eukaryota; kingdom Viridiplantae; phylum Streptophyta; class Magnoliopsida; order Malvales; family Thymelaeaceae; genus Stellera; species Stellera chamaejasme. The sequence goes on from CM044981.1 coordinate 18,486,189, forward strand.
GCCAAAGAGCTGCTTGACAATGCATTAGTTCAAGGACTGAGTTAGACTAAGTTATAATTTAGAGATTAAAATGCTTGAGTCACTATAGTTTATATATGGAAGAGACATTTAAGCTTTATTATGAGCTAGTAGTCACTGTGAACAAAGGAAACAAACAAGATTGGGTGCTATCCAGGCGGCATAGCACAAGAGCTCCTCTATTTATAATGAAGCTTTAACCTATTCTAAGCAACAGTCCAAACTCTATTAGGAGTAGGATATTACATATGATGAAAGTAAATAACTTGAACTAATAGAAGACATAAAAGAATTAGAATTCTAGTTTAATACGAACTACTGCAGTAAAATATAAAACTAGTAGACTACTCCTCTAACTTGTCGAGCAAGGCTATGCTTGATGGACACGTCTGCACATCCAACACTGCCTCCCCTTAAACTAACTTCATGTTGCAGTTAGTTTATCTCTGACACTGATCTCATTCCATGTAGGCTTCTCAATTTCACAAATACTTCCAAGTCTGAGGGGTTTGGTCATCAGATCAGCTACTTGATCATTGCTGCCACAGTGCTTCAGAACTGCTCTTCCTTCTTTGTATAGGTCTCTCAAGAAGTGATATCTAACGTCTATGTGTTTGCTGCGGTCATGAAGTACAGGATTCTTTGAGAGCTTGATAGTAGAGCTGTTGTCACACATTATGGTGATACACTCTTCAATTTGGCCTCCAGTTTTTGCCATAATTCTTTTAGTCCACAAAGCTTGGCAAGTACAGACTGTTGCAGCCATAAATTCAACTTCAGTTGTGGACAAAGTTACTATTGGTTGTTTCTTAGATGCCCACGCTACTGCCCCTGAATTGAGAATGAACACATACCCACTGGTACCCTTTCGATCCTCCAAATCACCAGCATAATCACTATTTGTGAAAACAGACATATTGTCCTGGTCTTGTTTCTGATAATGAATACCAGTCAGCTGTTCCTTTTAAATATCTGAGCACTCTTTTGGCTATTTCGAGATGTATTTCAGTAGGTTGAGACATGTATCTACTCAGCAAACAAGTAACATACATCAAATCTGGTCTGGTGGCTGTAAGATACATTAAGCTTCCAATTAATTGTTTAATGTACCTATCATCAATAGCTTTACCACCTGAATATTTGTGAACTTTGCAACCTGGAACAATTGGATTTTTGACTTCATTGGAATCCAACATCCCAAACCTTTTCAAAACCTCCCAAACATACTTCTTTTGGCAAATAGCTTCCTTCTTTATGCTGTAACACTTCTATTCTGAGAAAGAAATGCATTTTTCCTAAATCTGACATGTCAAACTCTTGTTGCATTAAATCTTTGAATTCTCTCAATAACCCTTCATCATCGCTTGTATAAATGAGATCATCAACATAGACACTGACAATAATGATTTTCCCTTTCATGTCTCCTTTTGTGAAGAGGTTTTGTTCACTTTCGCACCTTTTGAATCCTTCTTTCAAGAAATAAGCCTCCAGCCGACTGAACCAGGCCATGGGTGCCTGCTTAAGGCCATATAAAGCCTTATTCAATTTGTACACTAGGTGTTCCTTTCCTTTCTTCTTATAACCTTGAGGTTGTTCTACATATACATCCTCTTCGAGATCTCCATGTAAGAATGCTGACTTCACATCCAGCTGCATAATAACCCATCCTTTTTGTGCTGCTGTAGCTATGATGATCCTAACAGTATCAAGACGAGCTACAGGAGCAAATACTTTTGTATAATCAACACCATACTTCTGAGTATACCCCTTTGCCACAAGCCTAGCTTTGTGTTTATCAATCTTCCCATGATCATCAAACTTTGTTTTATAAATCCATTTCACTCCAATGGTTTTAGTTCCAGCTGGTAGTTCTGTTAAGAACCATGTATTATTCTTCTCAATGGAAGACATCTCAATGTCCATTGCTCTCTTCCAATCTTGACTTCTTGCTGCTTCTTCATAGTACTCCATATAGGATCTGCATTAGGTGATACAGCAGTTGTAGCAGCTACTAAAGCCATGAAATTTGTGGTATTTTCTTCATAATCCTGAAACCAAGTTGGTCGAGCTTTCATCCTACTGGATCTTCTAAGTGTTTGTTCTGCTGCTCCAGCTAGTGTTTCTTCACCATCTTCTGCCTCCCATTTACCTAGTAACTCTTTTCCTTCCTCTTGATCATCTTCTTCCTCATTCCAGTCCAAATCAACTAATATTTGGCTTTAAATGTTTCATCCCAGTCCTAAAATTTCTCTTCTTCAAAAATTACATCTTTACTGATAATGATCTTATGTGTAACAGGATTAAATAATCTGTACCCTTTAGACTCCTCATTCATTCCCACAAATATGCACAAAATATTAGATATGTAAACATTGTATTTTGATATATTCTCTCTAGCTTTATTATAGGCAAAATTATAGGACCTTACCGTTGTATTCTTGTGTATAAATACACACTCTCATATCAATGAAAAGGCAAGCATTCAACTCTTTCATGGTATCGAGCTAAATCCCTCAAATCTCTCTTTTCACGATTCTGTTCTCCTTTCTCTTTTCGTTCCTATCTCTCAATTAACTCTCCCTAGTTCATCTCTTCCTCTCTCGGCCCTCTCGTTCTTCAACAATGGCTAGCGACAGCAACACGCCGCCGGCACCAGCAACACCATTCCCACCCATCCAGCCCTCCATGTCAACAATATAACCACCTTCATTCGTGATCCCCTTGAAACCGACAAGGGCCTCTATACCACATGGGCTGAACTTTTCAAGACACATGCTCGAGCCTTCCTCGTCCTCGACCATATCATTCCCTCTTCCGACGATGAATCCAAAACTCCTCCTCCGTGATGAAATCCAAAACCCAAGTCTGTGGTCTCGCATTGATGCAATTGTTCGCAATGGATATACAAGCACAATCTCGTCAGATCTTCTTAATAGCATTATTGCTCCAAACCTCACCGCCGCCGCCGCTGGAGTAAATTGGAAGGTCAGTTCTCCGATAATAAAAACTCTGTGGCTCTATACCTCCAACAAGAACTTGCTAATGCCAAACTGGAAAGCTTCAATGATGTATCTTCTTATTGCCAACACTTGAAATCCCTCTCGGATCAATTGAGCAACGTTGGTGCTCGGTTTCAAATGATCAATTGGTACTTCAACTGATCTCCGGCCTCACGGACGCTTACGAAACAATCGGTACGCAAATACGGCATGGAGATCGCTGCCGGAATTCCACAAGGCCCGCTCAATCTTGGTATTGGAAGAATCTCGCCCGGAATAGAAAAACCACGGCTGCCGCCACCAACGATTCTGCCGCTTTAATCGTGACCAACACTTTCCCGCCGCCTTCATTCTCTTCATCTTTTTCGGTCGGCAGCCTAATTCCAACAGGCCTCACTTTGCTCAACGTGGCAGCAATGGTGGAGGCCGTCGATCACGGGCGGCAGTACGGTGGAGGCCGGTGGACAAATGGAAACGCGTTTGGTGGAGTCGGCGTGGAATGCGTAACCAGCAGCTGTTTGGTAACCGGTGGACTGGACAGCCCCAATGGGCTCATAGTCCTTGCCCCTATCCCACATGGCCCATGTACACAAATCCAGCCCAACATCCACTACAGGCCCAGAGCCAAATCCAGCCAGCAGCAGCCTCCCTCATGCAACCGGGCCTTCTTGGAGCGCGACCTCAGGCTCATCTGGCCCAAGCATACACACCGAGAAATATAGAAGCCGCAATGCACACTCTAAATATCACACCACCTGCGGATCCATGGATTATGGACACTGGCGCAACATCCCACATGACAGGAGATGGAGGTAAACTCACTTCCTATTTAAATAAGAGCTTTCATAATGGTATTATGGTCGGTAATGGTCATTATATTCTGTCGTGGGTCACGGTAATGCTTCCTTACCCAATAACACCAAATCCCTAATTTTGAACAATGTGTTGCATGCTCCCCAAATAATTAAAAACCTTATCTCTGTGCGAAAATTTACTGTTGAAAATAACGTGTCTGTGGAATTTGATCCTTTCGGATTCTCTATGAAGGACTTGCGCACGGGGATCCCTATTATGAGATGTAACAGCACCGGTGACCTTTATCCAGTAACTTCGTCTGCGTCGTCCTGCTCCTCTAGTTTTGTTACTTTTAATTTATCACCGTTTCTTTGGCATAATCGTTTGGGCCATCCTGGCCATCATATTTTAAATATTCTTAAGCACAATAATTTTATTTCTTGTCGTAACAATTTGGATGCTTCTATTTGCAAATCGTGTGTTTTTGGGAAACAAATTAAGTTACCTTTTGTTGATTCTAGTAATAATTCATGCATGCCTTTTGATATTGTTCACAGTGATGTGTGGACTTCTCCGGTTCGAGCACTAGTGGCTATAGATATTACGTGCTTTTATAGATGATTATACTAATTTTCTGTGGACATTTGCTTTATCAAATAAGTCTCAAGTGTTTAGTGTTTTCTTATCTTTTCATAATTTTATTCGTACTCAGTTCAATAGGGAAATAAAAACTCTTCAATGTGATAATGGTGGAGAGTATAATAACTCTCAATTTCATAATTTTTGTCAAACACATGGCATGCAATTTAGATTCTCATGTCCCCATACCTCTCCTCAAACGGCAAGGCCGAGCAGACAATTCGAACAATCAATAACATGCTTCGCACTCTTCTCACTCACGCTTCCGTCCCTCTAACTCTTTGGCCTCATGCTCTTGCTCACGCCACTTACCTTCTCAACATTCTTCCCCACAAAACTCTAGGATTCGTTTCTCCCACACAAACTCTCTACCATCGCACTCCTAATTATAGTCATCTTCGTATCTTCGGTTGTCTATGTTACCCCTTAGTTCCTTCCACTTCCCGTAACAAACTTCAACCTCGTTCTCTATCCTGTGTCTTCTTAGGGTACCCTTCCAATCACCGCGGATACAAATGCTACGACCTCTCAACTCGTAAGATCATCATCTCTAGACACGTTACCTTCGACGAATCACAGTTCCCCTTCCAAGCCCAAACTGCAGTATCCACTAATTCACGCCCTCCCATAATTGATGGGTTCTCCTTGCCTCTGGCCCAACCCATTCCCCCTCGCCCCACAGATCCACATAACACAGCCCATCCCCTTCCTACACCGCCGCCCGGCCCCACATCAGACCCTCTCTCCACACGCACCCCACCTTCAACTCCCCACCCAGGCCCATCCGACCCTTCTTCTACCTCAGCCCAAACGTCACACAGCCCCACTTCACCCTCCCCCACGTCCCCGCTGCCTTCTCCTCAATCTTCCACCTCCCCTACCTTGACCGACACAAGCCCATCTCCCGAGCCTCAACCCATACCACCACCACCTCATTCCATGCGGACCCGAGCCCAACATGGCATATTCAAACCACAACGTCGACTTAACCTTCATACACAAACCATTTCTCCTATTCCAGCAAATCCGTCCCTTGCTTTACAGGATCTTAACTGGAAACAAGCCATGGTTAAAGAATACAAAGCTCTTATCGAAAATAAGACGTGGGTCCTTGTACCCCGTCCCCCGAATGCTAATGTTCTTCGTAGTTGGTGGATTCTCAGGCACAAATTCAATGCGGATGGAACTTTTGAACGCTACAAAGCTCGGCTAGTGGGCAACGGTTCAAATCAGCTTGTTGGGGTTGATTGTGGTGACACGTTCGGTCCGGTTGTGAAGCCTGCGACGATTAGGGCCGTCCTCAGCATTGCACTCTCTAAAGGCTGGAACTTACATCAGTTAGACGTCAAAAATGCCTTTCTTCACGGTGACCTCCATGAAACAGTCTACATGCATCAACCATTGGGGTTTCGGGACCCCGCTCATCCTAATCATGTCTGCCTGCTTCAGAAATCACTCTATGGTCTTAAACAAGCTCCACGAGCATGGTATCAACGGTTTGCTACCTTTCTCTCCACCTTGGGTTTTTCTCACAGTACCTCTGATCACTCCCTTTTTGTGTTTCGACGAGGCCGTGAGACAGCTTACTTGCTATTGTATGTCGATGACATTGTCCTTACCACCTCTTCAGATACTCTCCGGCTATCCATTATCAAGCAACTGAGTTCTGAATTTGCTATGAAGGATCTGGGTCCTTTGCACTACTTCTTAGGGATTTCTGTCTTGCAGCGCCTGTGCTCTCTCTTTCTCTCCCAACAGAAGTATGCTTGAAATTATAGCAAAGGCCGGTCTCTCCTCTGCAAACCCGTGTCTTACTCCAGTTGACACCAAACAGAAGCTCAGTCTCTCTTCAGGATCTCCTATCATGATCCAACCAAGTATCGCGATCTGGGGGGCTCTACAAGATTTGACTCTTACCCGCCCGACATTAGCTATGCGGTTCAACAAGTGTGCCTATTCATGCATGCTCCCACGACTCAACATATGGCCGCCATCAAAAGAATACTTCGTTATGTCAAGGGAACTATAAACTTCGGTCTTACAATGACAGCCTCCTCTCTAGGTTCTCTTGTGTCCTATCTTGATGCATATTGGGGTGGCTGTCCGGACACGCGCCGCTCGACTTCAGTGGTACTGCGTCTTTCGGGAGATAATCTTCTATCTTGGTCTGCTAACGCCAACCTACACTTTCTCGCTCCAAAGGCCGAAGCCGAGTATCGTGGGGTGGCCAATGTCGTGTCTCGAAACCCGCTGGATTCGCAATCTTCTTCTTGAACTTCACCGCCCTATTCGAAAGTCCACTTTGGTCTCCGTGACAATGTAAGTGCAGTTTATCTCTCCGGTAATCCTATACAACATCAGCGGACGAAACACATCGAAATGGACATTCACTTCGTTCGAGAGAAGGTTGCCAAAGGAGAAGTACGGGTACTCCATGTTCCTTCCCGACATCGATTGCAGACATCTTCACTAAAGGCCTTCCACAAGTGCTTTTTGATAACTTCAGATCTAGTCTCAACGTCCGTCCTCCTCCCGTTTCGACTACGGGGTGTATTAGATATGTAAACATTGTATTTTGATATATTCTCTCTAGCTTTATTATAGGCAAAATTATAGGACCTTACCGTTGTATTCTTGTGTATAAATACACACTCTCATATCAATGAAAAGGCAAGCATTCAACTCTTTCACAAAAGACTCTTATTATCCAGCTTAGTACGTTTAGCATCGGGAATATGGACATGAGCCAAAGATCCAAAAATCTTGAAGTGTTCCACTGATGGCTTCACCCCACTCCAAGCTTCTTGTGGAGTGACATGTTGAAGTGCATAGGTAGCATATCTATTTAGAATGTAGAAGGCCAGGTTTGCTGCTTCAGCCCAAAGCATTTTGGGCATTTTCTTGTCAGTGAGCATGGACCTTACCATGTTCATGACTGTTCTGTTCTTTCTTTCAACCACCCCATTATGCCGAGGAGTGTATGGGGTGGTCAATTGTCTCTTGATCCCCTGTTCTTTGCATAAATTATCAAAAACGTTTGAGGTGAATTCACCTCCCCTATCAAGCATTTAATGAACAAATTTGTTTCCTTTTCAACCTGTCTTTTGAATGTCTTAAAATACTCCAAGGCTTCAGATGTTTGACTCAATAAAAAACATCCACCCTTTCCTACTATAATAATCAATTAGACAAAAAATATACCTCTTTCCACTGATGGAATCTGGTGAAATAGGGCCACAAATATCAGCGTGCAACAGTTCAATCTTATTTTCAGCTCTCCAAGTGCTTTTCATAGGCATGATGTCTCTATGTTATTTTCCCTCCATGCAACTACTACAGACTTCATTTTCATTTGGAATCATGAGAAGACCATGAACCATTGAATCCCTTTGGAGCGTCCTCAGGCCATTATAACTTAGGTGCCCAAACCTCCTATGCCAGGTGTCACGGACTGATTTTCTCGCTATGCCCGTGCGGCACTTAGTCACGCACCCTCGTGGCTAAGTCAGCCTAACTCGCCCCAATGTGCCTAAGTCTTGCTTGAGAATGCTTGAGAAGAGAGCAACGAAAGTTAGAAGGAGAGAATGAAAGCTATACAACTCTTTTGTATTGCTCAAGTGTTGGCTACACAACTCTGGATTTGGCTTGCTTGGAGTTGGATACAAATGAATGTCTAAGGTCTCTATTTATAGGCAATCCACCTCCTCAATGGACGATGGAGATCTACTTGATCCAAGGGCTAACATTACTCTTCTAGAACCTTCTAGGCTAGCCTGGATCTCTCTACAACTATCTACACATGTCTAGCACCTACTAGACTTCTCCATATAGTTCTAGCTCAGCCTAGAACTCTCTAGACCAAGCTAGAGACTCCCAAAGTGCTCTGGAGGGTTCCACGAGCTTCCAGAACCTTCCAGAACCTCCTAGCACTCTCTACGCCTTCCGGAACCTTCTAGCATGCCCTAGGGCCTTCTAGCACTCTCTAGTCCACCCTAGGCTCTTCTGGTCCCTTCTAGACTCATCCGACATCTTCCGGTCCAGTCTAGACAAGCCTAGAACACCCTGGAGTATTCTAGAATATTCCAGAGCTAGAATGTCCCCCATGGTTCTAGAGTCTTCCCAAGGTTTCTTCCTCACCGTAGCTCCTCTTAAATCCGCCTTGCACACTCTGAAGTGTGTTGTCCCACATCCCGGATCCTTAGCCCTATGCCGTCCGCGTGCCTTAAATGTTACACCGCGCGCCCCAACACATGCCTCGTGCATTCCGTTACAAGCGGGTCGTGACACAGGTGAAAGGAGTTACATGAGACCTTGTCTGCAGACACTTATCAGTTTTTGTCCTTATGATGAACATCCTGTTGCTGCTCATCTTGGATTCCAGAATTGGTCCTTTCTCTAGATGAAAACCTTGCACCAGCCTTGTTGAATTAAGATTGACAGGCCCTTTTCTTGTAATTGTCCCATACCAAAAGATTGTTTTTGAGTTCTGGGACATAGTAAACTTCATTGGGAGCATATTTCACTCCTCCTGAGCTGATCTTCACAATACCTTTTCCTGCTACACTTAATTTGTTGTTATTACCGAGCCTTACTGAATGGTTAAAAGACTCATCTAAACTTGTGAATTTGTGTTGATCTCCACACATGTGGTTTGAACAACCAGAGTCTAAAAACCATTCATTCCCCCTGTCTTGAGTCTCCTCATAAGCCATTAAAGCAATCTCCTCTTCTTCTATTTCTTCTGTAGTCCAATTTGATTGGCACTCATACTGATAATGTCCCAGTTTATGACACCTGAAACATTCTACTCTGGCTTGGTTGTTAAAGTTGTAATTTTTTCCTCTTCCACATCCTCTTCCTCTAAATGTTCCTCTATAAAATCCTCTCCCTTGACCTCTAAAACCACTTATGTCATCCTGGCCTCTGCCACTATTTATGTCTTCTTGGATTCTCAATGCTTGATCTTTTACCTCACTTCTCTTGAACTTTTGTTCATGAACAAGAAGAGAGCTCTGGAGTTCATCTACACTCATCTTTGTTGTGTCTTTTGATTCCTCTATAGAACACACAATGTAGTTGAATTTTTCAGTGAGAGTTCTGAGAATTTTTTCAACAATCTTCTCATCACTCATGTCTTCTCCCAGATTTCTCATCTCGTTCGATACGAGCATTACTCTCCCAAAGTAGTCCGTTATTGATTCACCAGTCTTCATCTCTAAGATTTCAAAACTCCTTCAAAGCCTTTGTAGTTGCACCTTCTTTACCCTTTCATTGCCTTGATATTTGATTTTCATTGAATCCCACAACTGTTTAATCGTATCCTTTTGTGCTATGGTTCTTAGCTGCCTTGTCAATGCCTCAAAACAGATAATTTTTTGCCTTGAAATCCTTGAGCTTCCTTTCATCAAATTCCTTCTTCTGTGCATCTGTTAACACAGCTGCTATGCCTTCTTCAACAACACTCCAGAAATCCTTTGACCTTAGGAGATTCCCCATGAGCATATTCCAATGCTCGTAGTCCCCATCAAACCTGAGAATCGAAGCTGCTGTAAAGCCGCTTGAATCACTCATTCTCTCACTCTTGATTGTTTGCTCTGATACTAGATTCTGAACAAAGGAAACAAACAAGTTTGGGTGCTTTCCAGGCGGCATAGCACAAGAGCTCCTCTATTTATAATGAAGCTTTAACTAAATAACTTGAACTAATAGAAGACATAAAAGAATTAGAATTCTAGTATGAACAACAGTAAAATAGAATTATAACTTGAACTAATATGAACTACTGCAATAAAATAGTAGACTACTCCTCTAACTTGTCTAGCAAGGCTATGCTTGATATTTGATTTTCATTGAATCCCACAACTGTTTAATCGTATCCTTTTGTGCTATGGTTCTTAGCTGCCTTGTCAATGCCTCAAAACAGATAATTTTTTGCCTTGAAATCCTTGAGCTTCCTTTCATCAAATTCCTTCTTCTGTGCATCTGTTAACACAGCTGCTATGCCTTCTTCAACAACACTCCAGAAATCCTTTGACCTTAGGAGATTCCCCATGAGCATATTCCAATGCTCGTAGTCCCCATCAAACCTGAGAAGTGTAAAGCCACTTGAATCACTCATTCTCTCACTCTTGATTGTTTGCGATACTAGATTCTGAACAAAGGAAACAAACAAGTTTGGGTGCTTTCCAGGCGGCATAGCACAAGAGCTCCTCTATTTATAATGAAGCTTTAACTAAATAACTTGAACTAATAGAAGACATAAAAGAATTAGAATTCTAGTATGAACAACTGCAGTAAAATAGAATTATAACTTGAACTAATATGAACTACTGCAATAAAATAGTAGACTACTCCTCTAACTTGTCTAGCAAGGCTATGCTTGATGGACACGTCTGCACATGCAACAGTCACTAGTTATTTTAAAAAATTATTAAAACGATATGATTATATCTTTTTAAAAACTTATGCACAAGAAGAATGATCAATTTACCTTTTGACCAAAAACAAATTTCTAGGAAGGAACAGAAGGAAGGGGACAAAAGGGGAAAAAAACTAGTAACAGGGAGAAATGAGGTACTCCCTAGTATTTTACACTAGTAAATAAACAGAAGACGTAAATGGTTTTATTTATCAATAAATGGTACAAGAAGAATGACCAACTTCTGGAAGAGCCTCCTTCTCTAAAGGAACACAAGGAGGTCAAGGAGAACAAGTTCATCTCCACCAAAGTTAAATAATAAATTAAACAATAACATGAGACTACCTATGATCACTGGTTAAGTAATTTAAATTATTCATTGTCAGAAAAGTCAGGTTCTTGGGCTCAAGCAGAGGGTAATATCCTGGAAAACCTTGAGTCTCTTCTCTGGTGCAGCACTTTTCTTCTCTTGTCCTAAAACTGCTGCAATAATAGCCTCCTCAAACTCCTTATTATCAGGCAACAGCTCTTCAAGCTTCTCACCAACTTCAGCAGAGCTCAACATTTCAGTTACTCTGGTTGAATTCATGGCATTTCCTGACCTAGTCCTCTTGAGCCTTTCATGAATTTGGTTCCCAAGTTGCTCTTTTTGCGTGAGCTTGGATGAGTAGAAGGGCGGTGCGTCAATGTTTAGAGCGTTCACAAGAAGGGCAAAGGGCTTAGGAGGATTCCTTGGCTGAGAAGTAATGTTTGAACTAAGATTCTCATCAGCAAAATCATCTTGAGATTTGGAGAAATGACTGGTTTTGGTGGTGGGTTCTCTGCAAGGATGCTGCCAAATTGATGATTGACCCAGAAAGGGCTTATTAGGAGGGTTTCTTGCGTGAGAAGCAACGTTTGAACTGATGTTCTCATCGGCGAAATCATCCTGAGATTTGGAGAAATTACTGCTGGTGGGTTCTCTGCAGGGCTGAGGCTGCCAAATGGATGAAGAACCGAGGAACGTGTTGAACAGCTTGCTCTGTTCTACACGATCTAACGTCTTGTTCATCATCTCTGATTCAAGATCCTTGAGCATCTGCTGGGCTCTCTCGTAAGCTTTCAGATGAGAATCTACGCCCCTCGGCCCATCCATAACCGCCGGCTTTACTCGCCGGAGATTCTCTTTAGCCTCGCCGATTCTTCCTTGTTTCATAAGACAGATCCCCAAATTGCACATCTTGTTATTATCCGGAGCAATTGAGAGTGCTCTGCGATATGCATCTTCTGCTTCGATGTAGTTGTCTTGCTGCATCAGAGCCCATCCTAAATTTCCCTGAAAGGTTCAAACTTTGTCAGGGGCTGTAAAAAAAAGTCGACAACTTTTTGATAAATTTCTGAAATTTATTTTACCAGTAATCGAGTTGCTTCTTGCTCAACAGAGACCTGGAACTTCTTGCCCTGTGATCTTGCCGTTTTCGTGCGTTTTCCATTGAAAGCTAAGCCTTGTTGAATCAGAAAGAGTTTGTGCTTTAGTAAAGCTATTTGGTCATCTAGTCGCCCACACCTCTAAATGTTCATCAAACAGAGATTGAAAGTCAGTATTTTCCAATATTAAACTCATTGATTCTAGAGAGAATAAAATGAGTTTTCATAATTGATGGTTGAGACCTTGTAAAGATCCAAGAGAATGTTATCAAGAGACTCCTGAGCTTGATCGGAGCACCGGCTTCGAAGTGACTTGATAGCTTCAATGGCCTCTTCAGCTCTGTTCTGCTGCTTCATCACGATCGCCATGTCTTTCAGAGCACTATCAACTCTATCTCCAGCATTAATGGCTGCCCAGAACAGAGGAATTGCCCTCTCCGGATCCTTCTCCACCAACTAGCAACAAATCATATAACATATAGATACCCAATAAGCGAAATCGAATCGAATGTCCAAAGATTCAAACTTTAAACAAACCCAAATCCTTACTTGAACATTTTTCGCTCTCACGTACGGTGAGTCACCGACAGGAACTTTGTGGATCGCATGGAACGACTCGGAGCGAGTTCGCAGTACCCCAACCGGCTTCGCCGGTGACGACGGGGCCGACTTCGTTGGCCGGAAACCGGGAGGAGCGTTCCTCATATCCTGGAGCATCTTCAAGATAAAATTGAAGAGAAAACAGAGTAGGGGTGAGGGCTCGATTAGATTCGGGGAAGAGGAGAGTGAAGGATTTAAGAGGTTTTTGGGAGAAAAATATTCGAATTTTCCGACCGTTGTTGAGTTTACCGTTTTACGTACTAGCCGTTGCGTCGTCAGCGTCCTTCAATAATTTACTTATTTAGCGAGATCGGTTAGATGAGGATGGTTTGTAATTACGACCTATATAGATTATCGGATTACTTCCAATTTTGTCCTTTAAAACTTCATCGTGGCAATTGGATCTTCATTGTTGTAAATATTCCTCTGTCCCAAAAAGATTGTTTCATTTGATTTTCGATATTTGTTAATTTTAACACTGAATATTAATTTTCTCCAGTTGGCGCTTATGTATAGTCAATGTCCACGTAATCGCCTAGTGGCGTGCCACAGAAGCACCAACTGGGACAAATAAAATTTAGTAGCAAATTTACCTCTTTAATAAAAAGTTAGTAGCATCCTCACTTCAAAATGAATTTCAATGGTAAATTTAGAGATTTCATAAATTTCAGTAACAAAATGACCATTTTACCCATTCCATTATTAACAAAAACACTTCGTTAATATTTTATAGTTAGTAATAAAATCTTTCTTTCACTCTGAAATTTAGAGAGTCAATCAGCGAAAGTTATTATGGCTAACGTGTCGGATGACTAGCATTATTGTAGATAATTTTATGTTGGATGTTATGTTAAGAACAAGGAAGAGGATAAATCAGTTGTTTCCAAATACAGTAAGGCTGATAGTATAGCTATGGAGTCACGCACAACAGCACAAGCCTGACTTGTGGAGAAGATGATCATGCAGTGACCTATCCTTCCATTTCTACAACTATTCCTAAGGTCATCAGCAAGAAGAACCAAAATCTGTTAAGGAATATAGGGTCTGTTAGCGTTATCATGATTTTCCTTAAATGTAATTTCAACCCAGTGACGGATCTAGTATGTAAAATCAAAGTGTGCAGAACAAAAAAAAAACATCTAATGATAGATGAAAATTTTTATAGGTGAATATTTGGGAGAACACTCAACAAATAGGCCCATTTCAATAATAAATGAGTCAGTAATAAATGGGTTTATGTCAATGCAGACTCAATATTTGAAAAGAACATTAAATATTTGGGTCTATTACGGGTGGAAGAGTAATTTTTGGAATGGTTGGGTTGAGTTATATATGGATATAAGTTTTTTTGCCAAGTTCGTTGGGCCCGCCATAAGGTTGATCCGCCAATGTTTCAACCACACTCCCAAGTTACAAAGTTACATGTCACCCCTAAACTTAAGTAATATAGTACAAACCAAAAAAAACTGTGATTACTGTTGCATGACCCCTCACCATGCCTTCGACTCTGGCCTTCCTTCCACTCCGCCGGCGACACGCGCGAGATACCACCTCACACAGTGGTGGATCCAGAAATTTTTCTAAAAAACTATCATAAAAATATGGTAATTTCATAATTTCACTATATATATATAGTTCCAATAATTTTGATGTAAAATATTTGTAATAACGAGAGTAAACGTTAAAAAAAGAAGTGTGTACGGAGAGAATGTAACACTAGATAATATTTAGTATGTAACCATTTTGATTATTTAATTTCAAATATAAAGTGATAAATTATTTTTTTAGTTGAAAGTGTGTAACAAATTTTGAAGCAAAATGAACTAAAAAATGAAATTTCCTGAGTTGTTTTTATTCATTCAAGATATTATGATAGGATATTCCAATTTTATTACTAATATGTACTATTATCAAAAAAATAGTTAATTTTATTTAATCTTTGTTATCCGTGTCATAAATGTTTAGGACATATTATGAACTTTTTGGAAAACCTTTAAGACCTACATGTTAAAAAACAACAAGTTATATGAGTTAAATAGAAAACAATGCATAGTAGTAAGATGCCAAAAGTAATTTACCCAAATTTTTTTCATTTTCTGGCCTATGTGTGACATGAGACCCAGCTCTCTCCATGTTTTTCTTTCACTTTAATCACTAACCATCCCTTAAACTATTCAGATATTTTTTAAATGGTCACTATTTTATTTATATAAAAAAGCTATCACTATGGCTGTATTTTGTAAAATTTTAATGGGGTACGTGTCCCTGTGTGCCTCCATGTAGATCCGCCCTGGCCTCACATGACGGTGAAGTCGCCCATTCTCCCAACCCGTCCCGCGCAACGGACCCCACCTGGACACCCCGGCTTGCCGTCGACCCGCTCGCATCACTATCATCTGCAATCAATTTGATGCAACCATCAAGGGCAGAACTGGGACAAAATTGATGTGGGTGCAAATTTTCTTTTTTTACTCGAACCGTACTTAATTAATTGGCCTATTTGACTTTTGAGCTTGTATAAATGACTAATATTATTCCTAAAAAGAACTTTTCAAAAACCTAAAAATATACTATATTTGAATACTAGAAATATTGAAATTTCATTTAGTTCTAAATATGATGATTTTTAATATCAAAATGTTAAATAAAAAATTATAGATTAATTTCTAAAAACTAAATTGGCCAATTATTTAAGTATGAAATAGTTGTGGGGTCAAGGAGTTGAAGTGATTAGATTGAAAATTAGAAGGTTGAGGATACTTTAAAATACAGTTTAAGGATATATGTGTAATAAGATTTTAGTAGTAATTTTATGAGGGAAAAATTACATAAATAGGGTTTCATTTTATGAAAGATATACATATATACCCTATACTCTGTAAAAGTTCAGTGGGGGTAGTTGCCCAAACAGCCCCCTACCCTAGGTCCGCCTCTGGACGCCATCTGAGATGCTAGCATCGACACACTCGCTCAGAAGGACACCCTGGTGTGACAAGATGAGCAAGGCTTGACGGCAAGGCAATCGATGCTCAGTGGGGCATGAGGAATCGATGTCGTAGGTGGCCGATTACACTAGATCTCAAACCCATGCCACTCAAACCCTGAAATTGCTGAAAGCCTGATATTGCAAACAAACCCATAAAGATGTTGATTTTGACTAGGTTTTGGAGGAATTCGTGAAAGAGATTCCAAACTACAATGGTTTGCTCTGTGTTGGGGATTGGATGCTGGAGGACGGTCTCTCTTACAATGATCTCATTCAATCTTGTGATGAAGATTCTGCAAGATGACATTCAACGGACTTATTATCATACGCAACTTGTCATTGAATTGTTCATAGAAATCCAAGAATCATATTATCCGGTGATATGTTTCCTCACACTTCATGTTGATGGGAAGCATTTTGCATATGTTCAAAAGATAAGAATACATGATAATATTGTGACAAATGAGATCATCTCATCATCATAATATCAATATAAATCTTCTAGAGCTTTCATATTTGGAGCTTGATGCTTTGACACTTCCTCTTAATATCGGATAAACTCGAGGTTTAGACTAACCTTTCTGAATTGTCCTATTTTAATCATATTTTAAGAATTTGTTTTATCTAAGTCTCATTGCTTTAGATTTTATTTCAATTAAAGTCCATCCATTAGGTTGACTGTTACTTGATCGAAATGACAAAAATATCCTTGTAGAATTTACAACTAATTCCCCCACTTTATATATATATATATACATATATATATATATATATATATAAACTTTCATTTATGTCCTATAAGTTTCACTTTTCTCATCTCTCATAAATCCACAAAACGGGAAAAATGCTAAAGTAGGCCTAAAACTTTCAAGATTTTCGAGTTTTAGGCCTAAAACTTTTAAACTTCGACCTGTAGGCCTAAACGTTATCTTCGTTGCTGGGTTGTAGGCCTAAATAGCCAACTGGCCGACGGAATGCTGAAGTGGACAAGTGACGTAGTTAAATTTAAACACTCAGCGTTGACCTCACCAAAACGGCATCGTTTTGATTTTTCTCATCAACACTTAAAAGCCTCACTTCAGCCCGATAGTATCAGAAACATCAGACTCGAAGAAAAACGAAAGCGAACTGAAGACGATTCCATTGTTCTTCATCTTCATTCTTCAGCTTCATCTCAGAAACCCCAACTTCCTGCCTCCTTTCTCTGTTGCAGCAAGAATGAGAAGTTTTGGGTCCTCCTCATCCGCGACGTCGAATAGCTAGGTGAGTAAATCCGCTACTTTTTGTTTTTGTAAGTTGCGAGCAGTCGTAAGGATGGCATGGACTGACTATAATGCTAGAAGACGATTTCTTGGTTGCCCTCAGTTCGGGACAGACCGATTTTGTGGGTTCCGTGAGTGGATTGATGAACCAATTCCAGAGCATATAATGAAGATGTTGCTGGAGTCGAAGACATTGAAGCTAGGGGTAAGTGGGTCTGTTAAGGGACAGGGTGTGGGGAAAAATGAAGGTGTTAGTGTCATGGATCAATCTGTTTTCATGGAAGAGGAGTTGAAGAAATTGAAGCAGAAGATGGAAGATTCGCAGAGGAGCATGGAAAAATGTGTAGATGAACGATTGAAGGTTTTACAAACGGAGAACAAGAGAATCCATGAGAAGAACAATGTCCTAATTTTTCTATGTTGTATCTTGTTTGTCATTGTTCTTTTGAAGTAGTGAGTGGAGGTTGATTGAAGAGCAAATGTTGAATGAACCGTTTTGGTCATGCACAAATGCTACTTTTGTTGATCACTTTAGTTATGTTGTAGCAAGTAAACTTTTATATTAATCAAAAAATAGGCCTAAAATTTTATAATTTAACAGTCAGTAGGCCTATATGTTTCTGGATCCAACTTGAGAAACAATCTCATTCACAGAAAGTAGCATATATGCTCGCAACCTGAAAATTTCATTCATCTCAAGCACAGAATGTTAACAAACTGCATTAGAAAGTAACCATGTATTCAAAATATTGTTCCATACATGTACTACTAGTATGGTGTGTTATACCATTCCTCCTTTGTGATGATGTAGTATGTATTTCTTTTCAAACTTCTTGCCCAACATTTCAACCTATATTAAAATTGATAGTGTGGGAGAAAGATATTCCGAATAATTGGAAAATTACCCAATCTCTCTAGATACAACCAACATTAGCAAGTACCTCACGCTTATCTCGCAATTGCTCTTTCTGTCATCTCATTAAGCCTATTATCACACTTGCTTTTGCAGAGGACCTGTGAGAAGTACATCATAGTCAAACTAATACTTGTGAATATTCAACATGAAACCGCACATTGATGCGTAGTTAAAATAGCAAAAGTAGGCTCGATTGCAAAATCAATATCCTTCATCTTTCTCTCGTCTTCTCGGGACAAAATGAAATTTCATAATCAAAGCCATCTTGTTTTTAAAACTAGATTGAAGAAAGTGATTGGCCTCCCTTTATTTCTCCATGCCGGGAATCCTTTTCACTGGATACCGAGTCAAAGACTCGATCGTAGTGCAACTTGTTGTCCACAATCCCCGCGGTTACTTGTCATTAGTCGAAAACAGAGATCAATAAGCTAGAAACTAGCTTGTTTGACGCAAGCTCTTAACTTTATCTATTTCTATTAGTAAACTAGGCATATTGTTGTCCTCCTGTTCATAAGATCAAAATGCATATTGACTCTAAGGGCAACCTAAAAATTCGAAGCTAGATCACAATGCTTCATATACCTTATTGGAAAGGCCTCAACCACAAATTACCCTAGTGAATGAATGCCTAACGTACAAGAGATTATGTCTCCAATTGCTAATTGTATGCAGGCAAATCGAAAGTCCAAAAGGAAAACATACAAAAAATACTCACAAGCATAGCTTTTCTTTTCTTTGTAATTCATTAACGATTATCAAGAAATTAAACCCAAACCTGACCTTCTCAAAGACTTCTTTCATGATTGTTGATCAAACTGACCAATGATCTTGCTAGAGGATTTGTCTATATCAATCGCTCGATTATAAGGTCCCCGCTTGATGGGTGTTAGATTGCCGAGGAATCTAAAAATTCATGCCATGGCTCCATCTCCAACCACCGATACCCACCTCAAACTCCACCGCTCGGATCGCCCGATGCTTTGATTCATCCTTTCCTAACGGTGAAAGGGGTCGATTGGCCTCCCGACGAAGCGTGATTTACTCCTCCGGTTACGATAACGGTGTTGATCGAGAGATTAAGATGGTCACCGTTAAGTGATTAGCGTTGCTCACCATGTGGCTCAGCCCTCCGCCGACCGTCTCTCTATTCCTCTCTCTAATTTGCTAATTTTGACCATTATCCTAATTAGCCAACATTTGTCATCATTTACAAAAATATCCATCCACATTCAAATTAAAATCTCATATCATTTACATGCATCCTTCTTTCTCTTCTGCTGTTGGGGTTTTGTATCATCAAATAACGCAGCGGAAAAATAAAACGCCGGACATGATCCATGTACAATCGAAAACGGTACAATTATGGTTGAAGAAATTACCAGAAAATTACTTCAAATGCGTTCCCGGTAGATCTCGAACGCATGCACTTCTACGATATCCACGCGAGCAATTACCGATTCCCGGATCTATCTCTTCCTTCGAGTCGTGCCTCACCAAAACTAGTGATTTTCTGACAGTCGTGACATCGCTCCGCCAGACCCAGTGTGAACCAGGAGGGTAGTGAAACTTGTCGTTCAAGATGGGGGAACGATCCGCTTTGCGCTTCCCCTCCATCGAATGCTCTTTATCAAAGCTGAGAAAGTAAGTTTAGTTAATAGCTCTTAATCTCGATTGAAAAATAAGTTCTACCAAGTGGGTCGGACCATTACAACTACTTATGTAATCATAAGCTAGATTCCACGTCCCACGTGAATCTTCCCTTATACTAGTCTCGCATGTGTTATATCAACCTTTGTTCTTTATAACACTCGACTAGGGCCATTTAGGAACATATCATGCTCCAAGGTTTTATTATTATTATTATTGTTCTTTATTAACGCAAAAACAAAAGACAACAATAATAATCTGAAAAATGCCTCTTAATTAAATAATCATGTCAGCGTTCCAAAGCCAATACACACCAATATAGGTTGGATGGCTTTTGGGCACTACATACACCTACATCTGCTCCCTTATATACTCCATCAAAGAATCAGCCTTCCTTCTAACAGCTTTAGAAAAAGCTTTCTTTGCTACTTCATTGTCAATTTCCTTCCAACTTGCAGGTTTCTATTGCTTCTTTTTTGCTGTTGTGGCTTCTTCCATTAGCTTGTTCACAGTGACGGATTTTCTTGTACGATCTGCTGCCCTTCCAATTATCAGCTCACCTTTCATGTCAGGCTGCAATTCAAATTAAGAACATGATTTTCTAACTATAACTAAGTAATATAACGTTAAGGTATGTTGAATTGAGAAGTGCATACATTGAGAGTTGTTGTGGTCTGATTAGTCTGTCAATTCACGTAAGACTTCTTCGAAGGGGATTTTCCTTTTTTAGATGAAACCCTTTCATCATCTTCAGCTGATGGAATTCTTTCAGCATCTTTGGTGTTATTTGCTACCTTCGTCTTATATTTTATTTTTCTCCCTTTAGCTAGTTGTGCTATTGTTCTCTACAAAGGTATAAGATATCAGTGCACAATTGTTGTAAATCAACTAGATATAAATAAACAACTAAGTGTTTGTTTGAAAGCTTACTTGTGGACAACCACCCTTGTTGTGACCTTTTTCCTTGCAAATCAAGCATGTTACTGTCCCACCTTCCCTTGACATTCTGCTGCCTTTAATCATTTCTAAAGGATCCAATTTTCTGTTTCTTGTCAGTCTACCTTTAGTCTTTTTGAATGTTGCTGGTTTCAGTGAAACATCATTTATATCCTTCTCCCAAAATTTGCTACTAGGAATAGGATTCATCATAAAGGAATAGATTTCCAAAACCTTTTGTCGACTGTAACACACATCTAAGAACTTCTCAGGTTCCTCATCACTATACCTCGCAACAGCACAAGTATGCTTACAAGGTATTCCAGTTTTCTGCCAAGCCCCACAATCACAAGTCCTATTTTGCACATTAACAGTCAAAGAAATATTTTCTTCATCCTTGACCTCAAACCCCTTGTCCCCATTCCAAAAATATGTGCATAACAAACTATCTTTCTTAACCTTTTCCAATTTCTTGAAAATGTTAGGGTCATATTCCCTAATCCATTTTGCACATGCATCCCTCTGTGTATGCAACCTCACCATAACTTGCCCTCTCACAATTTCTAGCAAAGATAAAATTGAACCAACATCCATCAACTCCAATTATTGGCCTACATCCAGCTATGAACCCATTTTTCAGTGCATCAAAACATACATAAAAAGAGTTGAAGATGTGCTTATTCGACCCCTTTGAAGGCTGATCCAACTTTAGCAAACAAGTGGTGCCAGGATTTCTTAACTTTAATTCCTCCACATACACAAGTAGTAATCCATACTCCTTCATGTATGATCCCTCGATCTTCTTGAAGTCCCTGTTCTTGGTGTTGGAGACCACATCCTTACTGATTTTAGCACCCAATCTGTCCCTCACAAGAGTTATAAATGCTGCATTTTTTATTGTTGGCATTTCATGTGATCATAGGATCCCCAAGCAACAACAAAGTATCAAAGTTAAAATAGGAGGTTGAATGAAGCTTGGAGGCTCCTTTTTGATAAGGAAAAGAGCATGGAAATATTGAAGGTGAGGCCTCCTGCGTGAAAGCGAAGCCCTCACGTGAAGGCAAGGCCCTCATGCAAAGCCTCCAGCGCGAAGGCGAAGTCCTCAGGAGAAGGCAAGGCTCCCATGCGAAGCGTCCAGGCGATGGCAAAGCCCTCAGGCGAAGCCACCCCTGCGAAGCCTCCACGGAAAGGCCCCAATGCGAAGCCTCCAGGCAAAGGAGAAGCCCCAAGCGAAGGCGCTCATGCGAAGCTGTCACCCCACCCCCCCTTAAACCCCGCACGCGCGGAAGCGCAAGGAGAACGGACCAAACCGGGGAAAAGGGGGAGGGGGCGACGGTTCGCTCACAGCCCTATCACAATAACAATACTAATAAGCCAACTGCCCCTTGGGATCACCCAAAATTTTCCTTAAACCAAAGCATTATTACTTAACCAAGTCCCCTGATACTTACCTACGCGAATGGGGTTCAAAAGAACCAAAAACCCCAAACTCAGGGTCCAGGCGACCGCCCGGCTCAAGCCCGGGAGGCCTGAACTTTCGCCTGACCTGCTGCCCAGAAAGTTGATGAGCCCGGGCGATCGCCTGACCTGAGGAGAGGGGTCGCCTGGTCTCTCGCCTGCCTAGGCGACCGCCTGATCCAAGAAATGGGCCGCCTGGCCTTCCCCCCGGACTTACCAATTTGCCTCCTGGGCCCAGGCGACCGCCTGCTCCAGGAAAGGTGCCGCCTGGATCTCGCCCGACCATCTGTATCCTACGAAAGGGATCCAGGCGACCGCCTGCTCCAAAAATGGGTCGCCTGGCCCTCAGACCGAGCCCAAAACCTGAAGTTTCAATGCAATATCGAACGGTTCCGAACTTGAACTTAACACCTATGCAAATCATACCATATACACATATCCCAAGCCTTACAAAAAGGAACATGCATGTTATGAACGATATACAGAGCCAGAAACAAATTCGGAATACAAAAACCAACCAAGTGGCGGTCTCTCGGGATCCAACCGCGCTACTCGATGATATTGCTGTTGCTGCTGTCTCTAGTCCAAAACCTTTAAACTAGCAACCCCGCCACTACTCGGGGGCTTGCCTTTCCTTTCCTTTTCCTGAAATGGTAGATATAAGGGTAAGTTCTCGCAAGAACTTAGTAAGAGTGCAGATATAAACATGGTGCAGTGATCAATATCATTCGATACAATGTACCTGCAATTGAAAACAGAACGAACACAAGATGCACAAAACAAACAACCAATCATATGCTCAATCAATGCAACGCAACCATATGCAATGCAAATCGGTCAATCACAATCACGATCAATAACACAATCGAAACGGTGATGCCCTTGACCTAGCGAAGGCATATCGGTCACAATCGGTCGGTAGAGCATGGTACCAGCTCGGGGGAGCGACCCCCATCAATCAATCAAGATTTAATCATCGATAACCATCGTAGGTATATCGGACTCCCGGTCAATTCATCGATAACCATCGTAGGTATATCGGAATCCCAATCGATTTCTGCACAAGCAATGTCTATACCACGAAACTAGGTTGGCGCCATCGGGGCACTCCCCTCTTCCAAACCTAGCCTCAGTCTATATCCGAGTATGCTTGCTACGCAAAGCGGTACTCCTAAAACACACTGAACCCTTACCTCGGGTTGAAGTCCGAATCAGAATTCCCGATCGACGATCCCGATAGAAATTTCGGCAGAGTTTCAGTCCAAATTCCAAACCACTCCCTGTTCACAAACAACCCCAGATACAGGATAAATGTTCAGAATTCACAGAATCAACCATTAACAATGGCGCCAAATTCGAGGCTCGGGCCGGGAAAAACGGCTTTCACACCGAGCCTTTTCTAATAGCACCAATTACACTATCAGAACCAGAACTTCACTCTGATCACAAATATACCCTTACCTTTCACTGAATCCTCCGTTGGATTTTACACCAGATTTTTCAGACGCGCTTCGGCACTACCTCGGGCGCGTTTCTTCCTACGTTCCTGTTATCAAACATGCACAAGAAGGTGTCGAGAATGCTTAGGAACCAATGAATCACACAAAGGAGCACATTTCACTATTCACTCCAAATTTCAAATGCTCATAACTTGCAAACTACACTGATTCTTCCAAAACAGACTTCAGATTATTCATCTACACATCTGATGTGGTTGTCATAATGCTCTGATACCAATTGATGTGATTCCGGGAGGGTATCCTGGAACACGAGGAGCAGATCTAGCCAACAAAGGAGCAACACAGGGTAGGTATGATTGATGAGGCGGAAATGTCAACAGGTTGACAGATCCGAAATGCACAAAGCAAAACGATGCGGAAGCTTGTGAAACGAATAGATATGGCCGCCAACTCCTCCTGGATGTTTGCCCAGGCAAAGATGGTGTTATGCCTTTGGCGACTCCTCCTTCTTGATACCGAAAAAAGGTCCAAGACAAAGAAAGCTTTCGTTGCCAAAATTAGGAGGAATGATGATGGGGCCAACACCTCCTTCTTCCAATGAGAAGGCAATATTGGTCTTAGTAGACTTGTAAAGAAAACTTAACAAGAATTGAGTGGAAAAAGGTAGATAGGTTGAAAAGAGAATCACTCTCAATTTCAAGAAAAAAGGTGAAATATATTGGATGATCGAATTTTGTTGCAAACTAACCTAGACCTCCTTTTATAGGACAAGGAAGTTGGAATTCTAAATCCATTGACAAGTCCCTTCATCTCCATTCTTAATGATGGAAATTAAAGGAGATGTAAATATGGGAATTTAAAATAATTATTTCTAAATTTATTCTAGGCTAGCTAAGGGGTAGAACTAGCCAAAATATATCTAAAACCTGAAATAAAATGATAGAAATTCGAGTTGGAAGATGAGGGATGAGTTTTGGCCAATAAATTAGGAGTAAATGATCCTCATTTAAGTGCTCTTGATTGAGAGGCTTCAAGGCTTGTAACTCCTTCTTCACCAATGGTTTCTGGATGATTTTGGATGACTCTTGAGTCCTCAAGGCTGCTGAAGTTTGTCCTTGATGAGAAGTGAAGAGTTGGAAGCCTTTGAAGTGCATTGAATGCGCCAGCTGGTGTCTCAACAGGTTGAGACATTCGTGAACCATGCACTTGGGCCAAATTGTCATTTGGTTGAGCCCAAACCGAAATGTTGAAAATTGTTTGCACAATTTGAGAATTGGGTTGGCCCAAATTGAGGAGTGCTTGCACTTTTCCTTCATCTTTGTGGATATCTTCACTTTGCTCCTCACACTTTATAAAAGCGTGAATGAACAGGTTGAGAGCTTCCTTAGCCTTCTTGGTTTGACTCCTTGTCATAGGTCCATTAAAGGTGGAAGTGTCGAAAAGCCAATGACCTCTTCTTTTGGCATGTGAGCTCTTGGATCCTCAAGGTTGCACATGGGTGCATCTAGATCACTTGTCGGTTTCGCGTCATTCCTCCCTCTTGAAAATGATTCGACCTCGAATCATAATGTTCTATGAGAAAAATATAGGAGGTTAAATGCAGCAATTCCGAACATGTATATCCAATGCATAAAGAAGTTGAGAAGCAAATTACTTCCCTTGGTAGCCCTCTTGAAAATTTCAAGGGGCTTATGTCTTGAAAATTTTTGAAGTAATTTCTCATGAATGTGGACATGTTTTTGGAAGCTGAGGACTTCAAATATGAATCCTTTGAATCTGCAAAAGAAATGTAGCCCTTTCTCTTTGGCTAGATTATAAACTTTATGGGCAAAAATATCAACACATAAAATGTATGAGAACAAGATATGTAATTGCTTGGAAAAGTCGATGTGATGAACCAAGTGATTGGAAGTGACATTTTCACATGGAATGGTACCTAGTTCATCATTTACATCACATGATTGCTTTAGGGATGCTTCTTGTACATGAACATATATAGAACATATAGCCAACAAATATGCAAAAATTGATACAACCAGAGATTTAAGATTTAGCATACATACGACAAGTTCAATGCACAATTATGACCAATTAATTCACTATGTGTCCCTAAACACATAAATTCATCCAAAACATGCTTTTCAAATATCAAAATATCGTTACATACACATTGTTCAATGAAGATGTTATAACACAAATCATCATATGGCGAACTTAAACTGAAACAAGTACACTGTAAATCATCACCATTTTTAATCAACTCAATTCGAAACATGGTAGTAGGTAAAGCTTCACCACTTTCAAGCAATGGACTTTGAAAGAAATTTTGCTCATGCTTACTCAACAGGTTGAGATGACTCAAACATACATTTTACCGGGTCAAACACAAATATTGTTCTTTCAATCATTGCATTCAACTTCATCAAGCATGCGCCATCAAGTTTGACACATAAAAAGAATTCATTACCAAATTTAAATTGAACACTAAATCTAGCATTGAGAAATTTCCTTACAGAAAATTCGGCATGTTCAACACGTTTAGCATCTTTATATGCATCTGATCCAATGGATTGTACAATTTCCAAATCACTGTCAACACATTGAGAAACTGCATCCCATGAATTAATTACAAATTCGCTTTCTACTCTAGCAAGAATAGAAGGTGAAAATGAAGCATTCTTGACAATATTTCTCCAATTCACATAAGACAAGGACATTGAAGCATATGGGTCAACATATTCAACAGGTTGAATAAAAGACTGAACAAATCTTAAACTAGAGCACAAATCATTCAATGGAATAACTTCATGCACGGTTTCATATTTTCCAATATCATGCAAATTAATACTCAAAGAATCATTTTTAACAAATAATTTATTTGAGTAAAGAGAGAAGTTACCATCCCTCGAAACTGATGTTTCCTCTTGATGTGGTTCTTCTTCCTTTCTAGATAATGCTTCAAACAACGAGTTTTCACTTTGATGTTCTTGCTCTTCCTTAACGAATTTTCAACATGTTGGACAATTGTAGAAACAATTTCTAAAGGTGGCACAAGTGGTACTTCAACCACAACTTCTTGCTCTTCCTTAAGGTTGATGTTCTTACCTTCTTGAACATCATCATTCTCCTGCACAAACATTAAAGAAGAACAAACTTGCAATTTACTAGACGTTAGTAAATCATTTGGGATTTTTGAAGGCAAGGTGCTCTCTGGTTCAACACGTTGAGAAAGTGGAGGTGGCTCTTGTTTTCTCTCAAACTTATTATTTTTCGACTTGAAACACTCAACTCTTTTTTTTGATAAGACCACTTGGGTCTTTTGCTCACCATTTTCTCTCAGACCTTCATCTTTCGTTTCCCTAGTTATTCTCTCACCATCCCAAAAGACACTTGACTTTTGCAAATCCACTTGGAATTTCATTTTATCTTCAGTATTTCCCATGTGTTTATCCATCTTACCCTTGGACTCACTCTGAAGGTGGATCTTGTTGTCATGGGGTTTGTTGTTGGGCTAAAGGCATCACAATAACGTTACATCAACAGGTTGAGCTGTGTATTGATTGGTCACACCAACAACACTTGCTCTTGAATGAAGAGGAGTATCTTCTTGAGAAACTGGAGGATTTGCTTGCACAAGTAGAGCTTTTCTTGCTGTCATCAAAGTACCTTCAACTGGAAAGGCCAATTTTTCTTCGGAAACATGTTTTGCACATTTGTCTTCAATAGGTTGAGAACTTTTGTTCTCTTCATTTCTCATGGTCATTACTTTTGGTGGTGGTGGTCGGGATCTTTATGGAGCTTTTGGTAATGTGTTGCATCGTCGAATCTTGGAGGAAGTGTTGCCTCTTTCAAGCTTTCTTTCAATTCTGATGGCTTTTTGCAACGACTCACGAAAATTATTGTACTCACATAATTGTAAAATCTCCACAATTTCAGGTCTAAGTCCTTGGATGAACCTAGACATTTTCACTTCACCTTTCTCTACCATACCTGCCTTAAGAAGGGCTGCCTCCATATCTTTGTGATAATCCTCAACACGTTTAGTGTCTTGGAGTATGGTTTGAAGGCGTTTGAGACACCCTCGGCCATGAGACTTTTCTGCTTTCTGACCATTCTCGAATCGGGCAAGCTTTTCATTTATTGGAGCCATTTGTTCCTGCAACATTCTTTGGAATTGTTCTAGCAATGTTTCATCAGTCATTTTCTTTTTCTCTCAAAACTCACAGATTCTCTTTTATAAACCTAGCAACTTTTTCTGGTTCAAAAATTCTTGAAAAAGTGATTCAAAACAAGACACAGAAGACACAATAAAATAAAACCTCTAACAAACCTCAACAGGTTGAAGGAAGTGTTGTTACTTTTTGCAAAACGGTTCTTTTGTGGGCTTTGGAAAAGGATATTCCGCAACTTTTGAAAGAACAGGTTTGAAAAGACTCTGAGGTTGTTCTTTTTCTTGCCCTTTGTTTGAAATTGTTCCAAGAATTCTTCAAATTGCCTTTTCTGCAATCTGTAAACAGGTTGAACCAATGTCAGATTTTTTTTTCAATGCAAATAAGATGCGATTTTTTTTCTTTTTTTTTTCTATGCAGATTGCACAACACTTGAACAAGAAATTTAAAATAGCAAGAACAACCGAGAAAAACACAATGATAACAAAAATTATATATGTTGCAGAATAAAAAGAAAAGGTAGGAAAACTTCTCCTTGTTGAGCAATTGGCTCTGATACCATTTGATGTGGTTGTCAGAATGCTCTGATACCAATTAAGGTGATTCCGAGAGGGTATCCTGGAACACGAGGAGCAGATCTAGCCAACAAAGGAGCAACACGGGGTAGATATGATTGATGAGGCGGAAATGTCAACATGTTGATAGATCTGAAATGTACAAAGCAAAACGATGCGGAAGCTTGTGAAATGAACGGATATGGCCGCCAACTCCTCCTGGATCCTTGCTCAGGCAAAGATGGTGTTATGCCTTTGGCGACTCCTCCTTCTTGATACCGAAAAAAGGTCAAAGACAAAGAAAGCCTTCGTTGCCAAAATTAGGGGGAATGATGATGGGGCCAACACCTCCTTCTTCCAATGAGAAGGCAATATTGGTCTTAGTAGACTTGTAAAGAGAACTTAACAAGAATTGAGTATAAAAAGGTAGATAGGTTGAAAAGAGAATCACTCTCAATTTCAAGAAAAAAGGTGAAATATATTGGATGATCGAATTTTGTTGCAAACTAACCTAGACCTCCTTTTATAGGACAAGGAAGTTGGAATTCTAAATCCATTGACAAGTCCCTTCATCTCCATTCTTAATGATGGAAAATTAAAGGAGATGTAAATATGGGAATTTAAAATAATTATTTCTAAATTTATTCTAGGCTAGCTAAGGGGTAGAACTAGCCAAAATATATCTAAAACTTGAAATAAAATGATAGAAATTCGAGTTGGAAGATGAGGGATGAGTTTTGGCCAATAAATGAGGAGTAAATGATCCTCATTTAAGTGCTCTTGATGGAGGGGCTTCAAGGCTTGTAACTCCTTCTTCACCAATGGTTTCTGGATGATTTTGGATGACTCTTGAGTCCTCAAGGCTGCTGAAGTTTGTCCTTGATGAGAAGTGAAGAGTTGGAAGCCTTTGAAGTGCATTGAATGCGCTAGCTGGTGTCTCAACAAAGTTGAGACATTTGTGAACCATGCACTTGAGCCAAATTGTCATTTGGTTGAGCCCAAACCGAAATGTTGAAAATTGTTTGCACAATTTGAGAATTGGGTTGGCCCAAATTGAGGAGTGCTTGCACTTTTCCTTCATCTTTGTGGATATCTTCACTTTGCTCCTCACACTTTGTAAAACTGTGCATCAACAGGTTGAGAGCTTCCTTAGCCTTCTTGGTTTGACTCATTGTCATAGGTCCATTAAAGGTGGAAGTGTCAGAAAAGCCAATGACCTCTTCTTTTGGCATGTGAGCTCTTGGATCCTCAAGGTTGCACATGGGTGCATCTAGATCACTTGTCGGTTTCGCGTCAACATCTCAATGAACGATTTGAGTACCTTACCTCGAAGTTTAATCACAAAACGACGAAGATCAGTTATGGAGCTCAAGCTTTAAAAATGGCGGCACACAAGAGAGGGAGAGAGAGAAATGGATGAAGAAGAAGAAATGAGAGAGTTGACCAAAAATAATCTTTTCTTTATACTTATATATATGTATTATTTACATATATACATATACATCTTCCTTAATTCTTTTCTTTCCTTTTTCTTCTTCAACCAAGAAGGGACACTTGTCCCTTCTCTCCCTCTCCTAGCCACCCCTTTCCCTTCTTTTTTTTTACCGAAAATGTGCAATTTTCTTTTATCTCACACACATCACAAAATTGCAATTTTGTTCAGCCCGAAAATGCAATCTTTTACCAAACTTACTCCGATTGGAACAAAACTTTAACCACTTACTCAGGACATCATAAAACCCATAAAACATATTTCTCTTCTCCAATTATAAGTCCCGAGGCACTCAGAATCGCAATTCCCGGGAATTACGCGCAGCCGCGTAATAAATTCTAAATCCATCCCGG
Organism: Stellera chamaejasme; assembly: GCA_024586325.1. Classification (NCBI taxonomy): domain Eukaryota; kingdom Viridiplantae; phylum Streptophyta; class Magnoliopsida; order Malvales; family Thymelaeaceae; genus Stellera; species Stellera chamaejasme. The sequence goes on from CM044981.1 coordinate 18,516,298, forward strand.
GTTGCCCCAAAAATCACCAAATTAATTCCACAATTACCAAACATGTAATGCGAGTCCCAAAACAAATTTATCAAAAACCCGGTAATTAAACTTAAACGCGTAATTAATTTAATTACGTACCGGGTGTGGGTAACAGAAGCTTCCAGGCGAAGGCGAAACCCCTTGGTAAAGCCACCCCTGCGAAGCCTCCAAGCGAGGGTGAAGCCTCCAAGCGAGGGCGAAGCCTCTCGGCACAGGCGAAGCCACCCCTGCTCAAGAATCCGGCCAACCATCCCAAGCCATCCGAAATGCTCCTTTTATGAAGATACTTGGGAGTACAAATATTTACTTTATGTGCAAAAGATTTTTTAGGCTAACTTTTACCTTTTACCTTTTTGGAAGCTTTTAGGAAGATATGCATGCAAAAGCACTTTATGCTTTTGGCATGCATGCAAGGGTGTAAGAGCCTTTTTTGCTTTTCCTTGAAAACTTAGAACATATGTAAAACGCTTGAGAGGTTCATTTCCTCAAGCTTCGGTTCTCATAACTTGCTACCTCCGCCATTCACCTTGATGTTTATCATCGAGTTTAATATCTAGTATTGCTTAATCTCGTAGTTAAGAGGTGCTAGATCTTCCATCTTCCCTAGGCATATCTCAAACATTGCCCAACCTCGTAGTTGGGAGTTGTTTGAGGTCGAATTTATCATTCCCTGTCTTCGCGACTCCTTCGAGCTAGATCCGGCGAATGCGTGATCTCGCTTGATCGCATCAAATGTCTGCGTGATCATATCAAGTGGTATCAGAGCCAAATCGCTTGTTGGAGTTGTGTGTGATTTCTTCAAGGTAACGCCTTTATCTTCTACTTGAAGAAAGATTTGTTTTTGTGATTTTAAACCTTGTTAGATTCGGCCATCTTTATACCTCCACCCTCCGCCTTTGTTTCTGTCAAGTTGTTGTGAAGTTTATTGTGTTAGAAGTTGTTGTTGTATTGAGCAACTTCATAAATTCGAAAACCAAAAAACAAGATTGCAGTTGCGGGTTCGCCAAAATCGCAAGTTTCGGGTTCTACCCAAAACCGCAATGCGCATGGGTTTATGTGCATAAAAGAGTGAGGTTGTTGTGGAAAAGTGAAAAGAAAGTGGTGTACAAAAGATTCGTTGTGAAAAACATCACAGCCACCCCGCCCGGTTGCGGAGGCGAGGCCAACCGTGACGTTCGGAAACCAATAACTGCGGCGGAAAGCGCGAGAACGGTACTACAACTCGCAACCTACAACATCCAAACACGGCAAGTATACAAACAAGCAGTTCATGGTGAAACAAGCATAAATCCCAACAACTGATCACAGAATCACAAAGGCCATTTCATATCATATATCCAGTCTATACAATATAGGCAAGTCGGGGCTCCGCCCTCGACTCAGAAGACAGTTCAAAATCAGAATATGACCAGAGTAAATACCATATACAACTCATGATCCACTATACATGCATGCAGCTACAACTACAGAGCCATCAAAACTAAAGCCTAAATATACCTAGTGCGGAATCGGAGAACTGCTCTCTCCCAGGAGGTTTCCGCACGTGGTACTGCTGCTACTGCTATCCAGAACCAAAGAGAGAGAGAAGAGTTAGTCAACTAAGAACTGTCCAAACCAAAGTATGAAACACCAATCCAAAGCCTCAACCGAGACTACCCCTTAACCAAAACCAACCAAGGTTCCAAAAATGGAACGTTAAATACCTGAAAGCCCAAAACGACCAAAGCACCGCGGAAATCTACTCCGCCGGCTGCTTATCAGGTCTGCCTGAAAGGTGGTAAACAAATAAGGGGTGAGTCCTCGGGAGGACCCAGTAAGGGCTGAGGTAAGATACAGTTCGTAACCAACCAAACCTGCAAAACAGAACAACCACAGGTATGCACATATATAATGATGAAATGACCGATGCAAGGGTAGTTCTTCCCCGGCCGAACCGGCGTACCCCCAGCGTCGGGTGAAATGACCGAGCAAGGGTAGTTCTTCCCCGGCCTAACCGGCGTACCCCCAGCGTCGGGTGAGATGGCGCATCTCGCGGTCCAACCGCCCAATCCAAAGCACGGTACCGGCTGGGGTCATGAGCCCCGTAAAATCCCAATGGTATACCGGCACTCCCGGTGCGGGTATACATACAGTGTCGGCACCCTCCAGTGCTGGACACACCAATAAACCATCGAGCACCCGAGGTCTCTAAGACCGTCCCGGGTCTCCCATTAAAACCACATATAGTACAATGATATGATATGACAATATAAACCAAGATACTCGCACCTAGTGCGGAAATGCCAAACCAATACAACCCGTGGCCTCCAAGACCATCCGGGCCCTGGAATAGACACGAACATGTACCTTACTATATAGCAGGTTCCGGGATCACCGAACCACTGCCCTCAACCCGGGAACCCGCCTTAACTAAACCCGTATACACAATGTCCCATACCACTATGTATAACAAGAGAAGTTAAACCCTTACCTCGAAACACTGCCCCGCAGCACAACTCTCGGGAAATCCCGACTCCCGGCTCGAAAGTACAAATTGAACTCCGATGGTCCCAAACTGCTCCACTAACGCAGAATTAAGCTGAACAACCACAAACCAAGTAAAACACATCAAAATACACCCCCAGAACCAAACCCGCACAATCCCGCACTTTCCCGCAAAAATCCACAGAAAGCTCGGTTTTACGAACCGAGCTAGAACATCCTTAATTACACACCCACAACCACATTCCAACCTTTAAACCCACATTCCAGACACTTTTCCCGGAAAACCCGCATAAACCTAACTTTTCCTACCATTGTCCGAAAATGATGTTTCAAACACCATTACGAACCTACTTCCATCCACAATACCACTTTAGCATCCAATTTAATCAAAACACCACACCAACATTGAAAAAGTTCCACTTGAACATTTCGGCCCTTAACCAAATTTTCACCACACTTCCAAATCAAACCATTCAAGCTTCCAATTAAACATACTAATCACCAATTCCACTTCCTAAGCATGCTTACTAACCAATTGCACCAAAATCAACAAAACCCCTTTCTTGAACAATTCGGCCAAAAGGGGGATTTCTTCCCTAGCATGCTTTCCATCAAATTGAATCCATACATAGGCTTAGAATCATGCTAGGAACAACATACTTGAAGCATGATCCAAGAACACAAACACACACCATTTTAGAAATTTCCCAAAATTTCGGCAATTTAGGGTTTTTGCACCCAAGGAGTTTTTCCAAAATCTAACACTTGATTCTCACTCCCCTCCAACCCAAGAACAACATACTAAAAGATGGAAGTAAGAGAATCACCCTAGATGGTAGTCATGAACAAACCCAAACTTCATAAATCTCTCTCTTTTTCTTCACCAAATCTTGTTTCCAACAAGAAAAGAGAGCAAGGGAGGAGATTTACCACTTAAAGGATCCATTTTCTTGTTGATTTCAGCCAAGTCTTGAAGAACATGAAGCTCCATGAATAGTGTTAATGGCGCATCCAAGGGAGAAGGAAGAAGAAAAAGAAGAAGAAATGTGATGAAATAATAACCCATTTATGGAATATAAGCCTTATAAATTTTCTTCCCTTTTTCCCATCCCTTTTCATCTTAAATGAGAAATTGCCAAGTGTCCCCTATCCCCTTCCATTTCATCTGAAATTCAACCCTTGCCCATACCCCATTATTGCTGTTTTGTGGCCAATTATAAGTTAATCTCCCAACTTTTCCAAAAGTTACAATTTTGGCCCAAACGCAAATACCGAACTCCAATTTAAACGAAACTTGGACACAATCCTCAGGATATTATAACATTCATAAAACATGTTCCAAATGTTTATTTACAATTCCAGAGTGTCCTACCGAGCTCGCTGAACCCGAACAAATCCCGACGTGCGAGCGTATCCACCTGAACCAAAATCCCGTCACGCCAAAATTCCACAAAAATAACCATAAAATCCATCTTAAAATATAACATAACTTACCATGGAGCCGTCGGAGAAATTCCATCCCGAGCCCCGGGATTCCCGTCCGAGCCCCGAGAGTCGCCCGGGACCGAACGTCCTGCCCCAAAAATTATTCTCCATAAAAACCTCCGGGACGTTCCCACGACTCCAAATCCGCAAACGGCTTCTCAATCTGAGGTCTCGGGAGCGCTACCGAGCCCGCTGTACGTCCCGAGACAACCCCGACAACCCCCCGGCGCCGGAAAAATATTTTCGGCGGAAACGTCCGGGGGACCCACACGACCTCAAGGATGACGGGGGAATTCACTCGCTCTTTGATCCGCAGAATAAGGCCTAGGAGCTTTCTCGCATGAATCTCTCAAATGATTGAAAGGCTCAAGGAGGAGCTAGAAGAATATGAGAGAGAGAAAAAGAAAAAGAAAGAGAGAAGAAAGGAAAGAGCTCTCTAAAGCCAAATGATTGAAAAGAATGTTGCATCCGAGCCTTCAACCAACCTCCAAGAAGAACTAACCATTTCATCTTCTCAATCATATTGTTCTTCTTTGTTTGTGTAGAAATTTGGAGAAGGGAAGGTCATGGATACGTGAGAACTTGAAAATGGCAAAGAAGCCGCCGCTTTGGAAGAACGAAGTGCTCACTTGGAAGTTCCATCCGAACCTGCAATTGAGGAAGAAGCCACATCATTGTTGTCACGACCACCACGCCCAGTTGCAGAGGCGGGGCCGGCCGCGACGTCGGGACCGGAAACTACGGCGGAAAACGCGGCAACGGAGCGTTTTACTCAAAAGACAGAATAGTCGAGCAGCGACTAGCAACCTACAAAACCCTTATCCGGCAAGTACACAAACACGCAGTTCATGGAAAATCATGCATAAAACATAGCAACAGAACTCAGAGTCACAAAAATCCATTCCATATCATATGTCCAGTATTTACACTATAGGCAAGTCGGGGCTCCGCCCTCGACTCAGAAGACAACAAAGGCAGAATATATATATATATATATATATATATATATATATATATATCCGATCATATAACATATACCGACTCATGATCTTAAATCCATGCATGCAGTTACAGCTACAGAGCCACTAAAATAAATCCTATAAATACCTAAGTGCGGAATCATAAGCCTCTCGCTCAAGGATTCCCGCACGTGGTACTGCTGCTGCTACGGAACCCAAAATGTCAGGAAGCACCGCGGATCTCTACTCCGCTGGTTGCTTGCCAGGACGGCCTGAAAGATGGTAAACAAATAGAAGGGTGAGTCCTTGGAAGGACCCAGTAAGGGCTGAGGTAAGATACTGCTTGCTTAAGCGGTAGCAAACAGAACCTGCAAAACAGAACAACACATGCATATATATGTATACATACACAAACATAAATAACAAGGTGAGCCGGAATCCCATCACACGCAGTCCAACCGCTGACCCATATAATATCGCAGAACGACAGCCCTCTTCAAGAGGTTTGACATATAAAGAAGCACGGTACCGGCTGGGGTCATGATCCCCAAACTGTCGTAGGGTCACAGAAGTATATCTGCACCCCCAGTGCGGATATACACAGAATGTCGGCACCCTCCAGTGCGGACATAACCAATCAAACCATGGAGTACCCGTGGTCTTAAAGACCATCCCGGGTCTCGTCACAGAATAGAACAAACATGCATCTTACCCTATGACGGGTCTCGGGGTCACCGAACCACCGCCCTCACCCGGAACCCACCTCAACTAAGCCCGATATACATGTAAATACTCCCAGAATGCATAACGAGAGAAGTTGAGCCCTTACCTCAGAAAAGCTGCCATGCAGTATAAATTCTGGGAAATCCCGGCTCCCGGCCCGAAAAGTAAAACTTGACCTTTATGGTCCCGCACCACTCTACTAAAGCTGAAACAAGCAATTATGGAATCCAATTCCTTGTTGATTTCAGCCAAGAGATGAAGAACCCAAAGCTTGGAGAAGATGGAGGCTATGGCGGATGGAGAGCATCCGAAGAAGAAGAAATGAAATGAAATAGCTCCTGTACTATTTTCATAATCCTTTTAAACCTCTTTCCTTTCCATCTTCACTCTCCACTTGACAAGTGTCCTTACCCTTCCCCTTGGGTCAACACTTATGACTCACCCTTAGCCACCAAAAATCTGAAATTTGGCTAAGTCATGCCCTCTTCGGGAGAACCCATGTAATTTGGCTAAGTCATGCCCTCTTCGGAAGAACCTATGAAATTTGGCTAAGTCATGCCCTCTTCGGGAGAACCCATGAAATTTGGCTAAGTCATGCCCTCTTCGGGAGAACCCATGAAATTTGGCTAAGTCATGCCCTCTTCGGGAGAACCCATGAAATTTGGCTAAGTCATGCCCTCTTCGGGAGAACCCATGAAATTTGGCTAAGTCATGCCCTCTTCGGGAGAACCCATGAAATTTGGCTAAGTCATGCCCTCTTCGGGAGAACCCATGTCCTCTTCAGGAGAGGACCCATGTCCTCTTCGGGAGAGGGCCCATGGCCTCTTCAGGAGAGGACCGAACGTCCCACCCCAAAATATTTTATAACGTAAAAAGCTCCGGGACGTTCCCACGATTCCAAATCCGTAAACGGTTTCCCAATCTGAGGTCCCGGGAGCGCTACCGAGCCCGCTGTACGCTCTGAGACGAATCTCGGCCCCCTTCGGGAGAGGACCATGTCCCCTTTGGGAGAGGACCCATGGACTCTTCAGGAGGACACTTACAACCACAAATCCTTCAGGAGAGAACCATGTCCCCTTAGGGAGAGGACCCATGGCCTCTTCAGGAGGACACTTAGCACCACAAATCCTTCGGGAGAGGACCATGTCCCCTTTGGGAGAAGACCCATGGCCTCTTCAAGAGAACACTTAGTACCACAAATCCTTCGGGAGAGGACCATGTCCCCTTTGGGAGAGGACCCATGGCCTCTTCAAGAGAACACTTAGTACCACAAATCCTTCGGGAGAGGACCATGTCCCCTTTGGGAGAGGACCCATGGCCTCTTCAAGAGAACACTTAGTACCACAAATCCTTCGGGAGAGGACCATGTCCCCTTTGGGAGAGGACCCATGGACTCTTCAAGAGAACACTTAGTACCACCAATATGCAAGGGACTTGCCAACAAGATACTCGAACACGGCTTTGAAGTCATCTGACCGCCAAAAGCCCGATTCCGCAGGCCAAAACCGAAGCCCCAGGTCACCCGGTCGCAACCCGCTCTGGGTGACCGTAACAATTGTTGGAGGAAGAAGAGAAAATATGGGGAGAGGACCTACACTTCCCCAACTTGGGAAATGGTAACTTATCTTTTTCTCCTAGTAGTGAAGAGTATGCGCATGAATATGAACCAATGGCTTCCTTAAGTTTGCATGATAAGAACTTGGATGATGAGCCCGAAAGTATACATCCCACACATCCATTGTTTGAATACATATATGGAACTTCCCTTGGTAACAATGAGCATGTTGAAAGTGACAAGTGCATAAATAAATTTAACCACTATCCATATCCATGTGATGACACTTGCACTTTTCCATGTGATGATAATTGGTATGCTATTCAAGAGCCTGAATTGGAGTGTGGAGAGAATGATGAATCCAAATCCATAACATATGAAGATTTCTCTTCCTTGTATGATGAAACTCTTGAATGTGGCAACTGTGAACATGCATCTCATTCATCATATGAAGTATCCGAAACCTATGAGATTTATCCTTCGGATGATGAGCATGATTATTACCATGATGAGGTGTATGAGCATGATGCATACCACATGACTCCCGCCCCTAGCCAAGAATTCTCTTCATTACATGATCATGAATCCTTACATTTAGATGATGAGAATGAATGGCCTAGGCTCAATTTTGACCTCGGGATACATGAGAGTGCATGCATGCTTGTTTGTTGCAATTTGAAGGAAGATGTCATGTTTGGTGTGCTTAAAATGCATGAGCTTAATGAACGTTGTTTCACCATATGTGTTTCGGCCATGCTTGAATTATTTGGTAAACATGAGCATCTTAGGACAATTAAAGATGAAACCATGTTTATGTTTGAGGCTAAGAGAAAAGGTGGATTGTCCATCTCAATACCTTTTGATTGTGCTAAGGCTAGTCTTTGTGTTCCACACTTTGATGTTTGTTCTATGACTAGCTTAGTTATTCTTTTGTTGTCTTGGGAAGCACATGTGCATGTGGTTTGTGATGAATATGCTTCCTTTGACCTACCCCTATTCCATGAACAAAGTTTAAATTTTTTAGACCGCATGTCTTCCTCGAGTACAAATTCCTTGTTGATTGCATAAAATACTCTTGGAAGCATGTCATAAACTTTTATAGGCTTTTGTTCATGTTCACAATCCATATTGGAGTTGTTATGCTCCCACATTTATGTGCATTGTCTCCATGACTCCCCCCCGGACTCCCGTTGAAGATCTTTCATTCACTAACCCCTAATGTTCTTCAAAGTTTATTGTACTTGTCTTCGTTTGTAGTAATTCCCCATTTAGATTCGAGGATGAATCTTTCTAAGAGGGAGGGAATGATGTGATCATAGGATCCCCAAGCAACAACAAAGTATCAAAGTTCGAATAGGAGGTTGAATGAAGCTCGGAGGCCCCTTTTTTATAAGGAAAAGAGCATGGAAATATTGAAGTTGAGGCCTCCCGAGCGAAGGTGAAGCCCTCATGCAAAGCCTCCAGCGCGAAGGTGAAGCCCTCAGGCGAAGGCAAGCCTCCCATGCGAAGCCTCCAGGCGATGGCAAAGCCCTTAGGCGAAGCCACCCCTGCGAAGCCTCCAGGTGAAGGTCCTCATGCGAAGCCTCCAGGCAAAGGAGAAGCCCCAGGTGAAGGCGCTCATGTGAAGCTTCCAGGAGAAGGCGAAACCCCTCGGTAAAGCCGCCCCTGCGAAGCCTCCAAGCGAGGGCGAAGCCATCCGTGCGAAGCCTCCCGGTGCAGGCGAAGCCACCCCTGCTCAACAATCCGGCCAACCATCCCAAGCCCATCTGAAATGCTCCTTTTATGAAGATACTTGGGAGTACAAATATTTACTTTATGTGTAAACAACTTTTTAGGCTAGCTTTTACCTTTTGCCTTTTTGGAAGCTTTTAGGATGACATGCATGCAAAAGCACTTTATGCTTTTGGCATGCATGCAAGGGTGTAAGAGCCTTTTTGCTTTTCCCTTCTTTAAAAGGGAAACAAGGCTCCTGGAAAATGTAGAACATATGTAAAACGCTTGAGAGGTTTATTTCCTCAAGCTTTGGTTCTCACAACTTGTTACCTCCGCCATTCACCTTGGTGTTTATCATCGAGTTTAATATCTAGTATTGCTTAATCTCGTAGTTAAGAGGTGCTAGATCTTCCATCTTCCCCAAGCATATCTCAAATATTGCCAAACCTTGTAGTTGGGAGTTGTTTGAGGCCAAATTTATCCTTCCCTATCTTCTCGACTCCTTCGAGCTACATCCGGCGAATGCGTGATCTCGCGTGATCGCATCAAGTGTCCGCGTGATCATATCAGCATTGCCTTTATCTCTGGCATGAATCTATCGGCCAACCACTTTGCATCAATCTTTTTATTTTTGAATGAAATGCCGCAAGTGTGCGGCTGAACCAATGTCTTCACGTGATAGTAACATGTTCTGTTATCAAACCCAAGAAAACTCTTCCAAGGGCACCTTTTCCCTCTACATACAGCTCTAACCCATTCTAGACCAGTTTTTGTTGTTCTAATATGTTGCATTTCAACAATAGAATGGTCAGATAATGCCTTTTTAAACTCTACAAGGTGACTAAAAATTTGGGAAACGACAAACTCAGGATTAGTGCTTTTCGGGTCATATTTTGGGAAACCACAACTCTCAACAGCCCTTGGCTGCTCACCAAGCTGCTCTTCAAATTGAGTTTTTTGCCATGAACATAATATCTCAATTCTGAATTTCTTAACTGCCCATTTCTTCTTGAACTCTCTCACTTTGCTTCTGATTTCATTTAGCTCCTCATCGTCATCACTCAAGTAAGAACTATCAATCAAGTCATCCTCCTCATCATCTTCACATTTGTTGCAATGACCACGTAGCTTCTCCAATATGTCACTCTCCTCATCTATTTTATCAGCCTTGCCACCCTCACCCTCACCCCACCCTCATCATCACCCTCACCTCCACCCTCATCATCGCCCTTACCATCCCCATCAATTAAATCATCCTCACCTTCTTCATACACTCACTACCTTTAACCTTTCCTCCTCACTACATTCACCAATATTTGTCTGCTTAACAACCTCCTGCTCATGTTCCAGTAAAACATATATCGACCCACTTTTACAAATAATACCTGACATAACTCTAATACAGTCATCGGAATTTTTTATATCTTTAATACCATCCACTCCACATTCAATCGGATCCGCATAAAATAGTTTAGTAAATTTCTTTTTTGTACACTTGCCCACAAGGTCTAAAAAAATTACTGTAATTTAGGTGGTCGGCGTTGAACTCCATACTTTTCTAATTACCCCCTACATAATTACCAATACCTCCCCTCCATACGATCATAGAAAAAGACAATGTTGCCTTTTGAATCACACATCCTGTAAGTATTTTTAATCAAACAACCGAAATAAGTAACGTAAACAGATTTACCCCAAAATCTTTAAAAATTGTGATTAACTAGTTTAACAATACTTTTAGAGTCCCACTACTGCATAAGAACATATTTATTGTAGTTTATGAGGAAGTAGAAGAAATTTCTTTGTTTAGATCAAAAAACCCTAAATTGACGGATTACCTGCTCTTTCTTCGCTGCTGTTGAAGAAAACGACAATAGAAGCAGGCCCCTCCCTTTGCGCACTGGTCCACTCCTCAATCTGTTGTCTTCGAATCAACACACAAAGCTGGCCCTCAACTCTTTAATGGCAACAAGTCGCCATCTTCAGTTTGCTTTTGTTTTTCTTCGAGTCCGACGTTTCTGATACTATCGGACTGACGTGAGGCTTTTAAGTGTTGACGAGGAAAATCAAAACGATGTCGTTTTGGCGTTGAGTGTTTAAATTTAACTCCATCAATTGTCCACGTCAGCATTCCGTCAGCCGGCTAGCGATTTGGGACTCCAACCCAGCAATAGAGATAACGTTTAGGCCTATGGGTCGAAGTTTAAAAGTTTCAGGCCTAAAACTCGAAAACGTCAAAAGTTTTAGGCCTAAGCATCTTTCCCTCCACAAAACACTAGCAGGGAGGATGAAAAAGGGCTACTAGCCGCTTGCCATGACAGGAGGTTGGATCTCGTACCTTCTCAGAAGAAATCGAGCACGAGTTGCCTGATTTGTTCTTCACCAACCATCCTAATATGCTTCTTCTGCGACGCAAACCCAGCCTGATATCCGCCGTAATCTTCGTCCAACAACCCGACCTGGAGCCATTCTAGCCTGATCTCCGCCCTAATCTACTTCTCCAGAGCCGCCAAGCCGTCCCTCGCCCACCGCCACACCGTTTCCGGCCATCCTCACCGTAAATCATCATGAAACCGCCATCGGCCTGTTTCCCGACCCGCGAACCTGGAACTGGTCTGCGTCCATTATCATCAGTCCATCATCGCGCAAGCAGCTAGGGAAATCGTAGATACAGAATCAACCATGCTCTCTAATTCCGTTGCGGCCGGTGAAATTAAGTGATGCAAAGATCCTTCTCGGAGCTTCTTCAACGTAACCTCTGAATCAAGAGGAAAGCAGATCAATTAGAAGAGCGTCGGAGATAGACATGGATTCTAATTTGCCGGCTTCTGAGCACGAGAGGACTCTCACGATGGTGCTGCAAAGCGAAAGGGAGCTCCTGATTACAAATAGAGTGATTAAATATAAACTTAAAACAAATTAATATAATTGGACTGTAGTTTTGACAATTACTTACTCATTCATCTACCAAATAACATCAAACGTTATCTTTAAGGATTCAAAAAAATTTAAAGATAACAAAAAAATAATCGGAAGGAACCACTATTCCTAAAGCGTGAAAATCAACTTTAAACGACCCAAATGTTATCAAGAAAACATTAAATAAGTTTTCCCTCCATTTTTCATAAACAACACATAATTCTCAAATACTTCTCACATTTTTCATCAAATTATCCCTAAATCTAACAAGAGAATAAACTTTAAAACTCGGAATCAATTTCAAATAATGTGTCACGGTAGAATAAACAAAATGTTGATGATGGAATACATATATATATATATATATGAGATTAAATGTGAATTATCCCCTTAATAAACTAAAAATAAATAATAATAATAATAATAATAATAATAATAATTAAAAAGTAAAAATCAACCAATTATAATGCAAGTCCAACAAACTTTATGATACATCTCACCACACATTATCAAACACTTAAAACACTATTCATTTATTGTTTTATTACCATTCAACATGTTCATAAATGTATGATAGTATAATAAGATGGACATGAAATCTATTCATGGGAAGGCAACACATGTACTTGGAGCTAGAAGTGCTCCTATGTGGCCCTTAAGCCATCTCTATCATTTACCACTATTGAGAAGAAATCGCTTTTGGTAGCGGATCTGTGTGGGTAGCCGTCACAATCTTCCTGTGCTGTCTGGTTTTGACGTTGCTAGACGTCATAGAGATCCGTGTAATGTACGACGGATTCGGAATTCCATAAAAAGGAAATAGAGGGGGCCCTCTGTTTGTATTAATTAGCGAATATTGGAAAAGTCGGATGACAGCAGCAAGAGAATGAAGTTAATCGTTGCCCCCAAAGGTGTGAGTAATTAATGTTTTTATAGTCCATAGTCAAAGAGTGCCAATATTGTAATATCCCAATATAGAATGGCGGTGCGTCAGAGGACACATGTCATTAATATGTTTGGTGTGTATGGTCCGTGAATTTCCTTAATATGTTCGGGTGTGTATGGTCCGGGGATTTCCTTAATATGTTCGGGTCAATTCTTATCATGTCCGGTGATGTCTTTGACTTGTTCGGGTTATGGATTAATTGGATTTTTAATGGGACCCTTATTTTGGGCTACTGATTGGCCCTTTTGCTAGGCCTTTTCGAACCTTTTAAGTAAATTGGGCCTGACAGCCATTATGTCACTCCTAGTAATTTGGCTGACTGCAAAGAGTCCAAATTTTTCTAAGTAGATTTTGACTTTCGAATGACAACGTTCGAGCGTTTAAACCTCTTCCGAATGATAATGTTCGGGCTTTTGAACCTTTTTCCGGATGAATATGTCCGGGCTTTTGAGCCTTTTCCCGGATGAATATGTCCGGGCTTCTGAACCTCCTTGAATAATGTTCTTCAAGCTTTTGAGCTATTACCCAGATGAACATGTCCGAGCTTCTAAACCTTCTCGAATGATGTTCTTCGAGCTTTTAAGCCTTTTCCTGGATGAATATGTCCGGGCTTCTGAACTATGTTCGAGCTTCTGAATTATTTCCCGGATGATAATGTTCGGGAAATTGAGGACTTGACATCCTCCTTTTGTCTCGAACCATGTTCGAGCTTTTGAGCTATGTCCCGAATGATAATGTCCAGAAAATTGAGGACTTGACATCCTCTTTTTGTCTCGAACCATATTCAAGTTTCTGCACTATTTCCCAGATGATAATGTCCGGGAAATTGAGGACGTGACATCCTCCTTTTGTCTCGAACAATGTTCGAGCTTCTGAACTACTTTCCGGATGGTAACTCCCGAGAAATTGAGAATTTGACATCCTCCTTTTGTCTCGAACTATGTTTGAGCTCCTGAACTATTTCCCGGATGGTAATGTCCAGGAAATTGAGTACGTGACATTCTCCTTTTGTCTCGAACTAAGTTCGAGCTTCTAAACTATTTCCCGGATGGTAATATCCAGGAATGTAGGTGTATGTAGTGCTCAAAAGCCATCCATCTTGTATTGGTTTTGGAACACTGACATAATTATTTAATTAAAGAGGCATTGTTCAGATTATTATTGTTGTCTTTGTTTTTGCGATAATAAAGAATAAAATAATAATACAACCTTGGAACATACGATGTTCCTAAATGACCATAGTCAAGTGTTATAAAGAACAAAGATTTATATAACACACGCGAGACTAGCATAAGGGTAGATTCACGTGAGACGTGGAATCTAACTTATGATTACATAAGTAGTTGTAATGGTCCGACCCACTTGGTAGAACTTAAATAATCGTGACATGATTATTGTAAGTTCTACACATATACCACAGTGCGTGTAGTCCTCTGACCTGAGAATATGAAGATCTTCTCGTAGTAAGCTGCATGCTTTGATTCTATGTGCTATCCCTTCTTGACCGAAGGAGAGTGCTGGTTTTGAGTGTCTAGCGAATTACGGAGCAATATTGTCATATGTCGAGACGGGATTCATCACTCCCATGTCACGGGAGTTTATTCTCCTTGACCAGATTGAACGCGGTTCAATTAGAGAATATGATGAAAGGACATGACATGTGCATTAGTGTGGTTTGGTTGATAAGTAAGAGTTCCGTCGCGTTTTAAACGAATTCTATATTACTTGGGTAACAGTGATGTGTTGCTAGATACCGCTCATTGTCAATAATTATCTGTGAGACATCATAATTATTGCCAACGTAATAAGAACCTACAGGGTCGCACGCTCAGTGAGTGATTTATGGAGTATTTTAGCAAGAGACAAAAGTTTGGTGACTTAAGTATCAGCTTTGGACACTTAAGTAATATGAGAAATCATGGCTAGGGACTAGGGTTGTAATTAAGCCAATAGTTTGGCAAATTGAAACCCTCGCCGCCTAGCATGCTGCACACAAATATATGTGCACTCCCTCTGAGTCTGGATGGTGACAGTTAATCAATTAATTTGTTCAGTTTGAAATTGAAAAATTATCAGAAAAAATTCATAACACTCTCTGGGATTTTTCTCTCCTGTCTCTGGTGATCTGTTCTTCAAGGAATTGTTGCTAGCACAACAAAAGGAAGAACAAAGACTCCGCAATTGCTCGCGCGTGGATACCGTAGAGGATCTGTAGATTCAGGTCTGCTGGAAGAACACAATTCATGTGATTTTTTGGTAATCTCTTGAACAATAATTATATTGTTTCAGATTGTACATTGATCCTGAAAGGGTTTTTAATTTTCCGCTGCATTATTTGATGCTACAAACCCTAACAGTGGTATCAGAGCATCTAGTACAATCCAGTATAATTATATCTGTGTGCAATTAATTGTTTCTATATTATTCTGGGTAAATTTGAATTAATTTTTCATCTAATTATTATGGGTAAATTTTGACAAAAATTAAATCGGAAAACAAAAATATGTTGCTATTCACATTTTTTTAATTCGGATAAACAGTACCCCGCGACTTCGACGCCACCGTCACGGCAATCCATCTGTTGGATGGCGGCGGAAGTAGCATGGATGCCTAATCGGCATCGAGGCGCATCCGGTGGTGGCGGCGATGTCGTCATCGGATGTCGGGAACGCGGCGGTGACGACCCAGAACTTTATGAAAGCATTAATTGAATATCAAACTTGTTGAATGGGTGTTTTATCATGTTTGGATGATTCTTTGATGCATGATACACGGTTATAGTTCTGGGATGAATGGATGTATTTTTGGTAAATACAACTTGCGCGTCGTGCCTCTTCTTATATTCTCATTGTAAAATTCTCTTCTCATCTACTCCCCTCTAAGTAAAAGAGGTTTCTTAAATGTAATTTAATTGTAATGACAAACACTTGGACAAGAAGATTGGATCGAGAAGACTAAGGAAGAAAGTTGTGGACCCAAGAGACGCTAGCAAGGAAGAGATTAGTATAGGTCTTTTTCTTTCTAGGTTTTATGGATCCCTTTGCTCGGAATACATCTAGATTGGGCTATAACCGTGGTACGATCTATTTTCAGTAATAGATGGCCTGTTTAGGTTGATTGATGCATGTTTAATCAACCGGAGAAATTTAAAACTGCTGAGACCAATTAGAATCCCTTAACGCATATCAAGCTCATGGTCTTCCATCGCGAGACACGTCGAATAGCTCGATCATCGTGTGGTAGATTCCGCCAAAGTGAGGTGCCACACTTTAATCTTGATTAAAGGCGAGTTCTAGGTGATGGGTCAGGCTTGACCATTCCACCAACACGGTTGGCAGTTTGGAGACCAATTGAGTGGGAGTTAAGTGAGTAGGTCTCGCCAAAGTGAGGTGCTGCACTGTAACTCCACTCAATGATACAAGAATTGCACACGGTGCAATTGGCAAGGTAGCCTACCTAAAGTTACCGTTATTCAAACACTAGCCAAAGCAGGTTTGAGTTGAACGGGGAACTCATGGATCTTGTCCCGCTAAGAATGTCTATTCGCTCAGACATTCCGAGGTGATAGTGAGGGCTATTATCTTGAAGAAAATAGTGGGAGCCCTTTTAATCAAAAGTCGTTATTAAAGGAGAAATTAAATAATTGTGTTCTTACTTTTTATGTATGTTTACTTGTTGTATATAACCATGTCGCAAACCACACCCACTTTATCGTTACGACCTGGCCTCGAGAAGGAGAAGCTCAATGAGACTAACTTTCTCTCTTGGTTTCGTAATCTGAGAATTATCTTGACGCAAGAGAAGAAAGGTTTTGTGCTCGAGAAGCCTCTGCCTGATGAGCTGGCGGCCACTACTCCCAGAGTGGAGCGTGATGCTATCTTGAAGTATCGTACTGACTCTGTTGAGGTCTCATGTCTCATGCTTATATCCATGGAGCCAACGCTACAGAAGCAACATGAGGGAATGAGTGCTTATGATATGATTGAGCATCTCAAGACTCTATTTGGCAAGATGGCAAGGCGAGAGAGGTTAGAGATATCTAGGGCGTTGTTTCAGTGTAAGTTGGCAGAAGGCTCTCCTGTTGTTCCTCATGTACTCAAGATGATTGGGTATATAGAGGGACTCCAGAAGTTAGATGTCGGTCTGCCAGCTGATCTGGCCACTGATTTGATCTTACAGTCTCTCCCGGAGAGCTATAACCAGTTTATTATGAACTATAATATGCATGATCTTCAGAAGTCTCTTCCCGAGTTGCTCAATATGTTGCGAATATCTGAGCACAATCTTCATAGAGAGAAGGTTGTTATGGTTGTCCAGAACAACGGAGGGAAGGGAAGGTCCAGAAGGAATAGGAAGGGAAAGGGTAAGGCTAAGGTAGCCAAAACTGCTATCCCAGCTCCTACTCAAACACTGAAACCATCTGGGGGGTTAGCAAGAAAGTGCAGAATTGCTTCCATTGCGGGAAACCAGGACATTGGAGGTGAGACATCAAGCTCTGGATAGAGGAGACCAAGAAGGACGCCACGGGCAACACTTCAGGTATCCTTGTTATAAAGTTACATGTTGCTACTTCTACATCTTAGGTGTTAGATACTGGATGTGGATCTCACATTTTTTCAAATGTGCAGGTTCTAAGGGAAAGTAGAACATTGGTAAAGGGGGAAGTGGATCTTCGAGTTGGCAATGGAGCACGGGTTGCTGCTGTAGCTGTCGGATCCTGCTATATTACTCTACACACTGGATTAGTTTTGGAACTTGAAAACTATTATTATGTTGTCATTGGTAAAGGGAAAAGTAGATCTTCGAGCAGCACGGGTTGCTTCTTGTATGCTGTCGGATCCCACTTTATTACTTTACCCACTAGATTAGTTTTGGAACTTGAAAACTGTTATTATGTGCCTGTGATTTCCAGAAATTTGATTTCTGTTTCTTGTTTGGACAAGAAAGGTTTTTCATTCGTTATAAAGGACAATGTTTGTTCCGTTTATTTGAATGAGATCCTATATGTTGACGCACATTTGAATAATGGTTTATATGTTCTAGACTTGCATAATCCAATCTATAACATCCAAGCTAAGAAGATCAAATCTAATGATTCAAACGAAACGTATCTTTGGCATTGTCGATTAGGCCACATAAACGAGAAACGCATAGCCAAACTCCATGAAAGTGGGATGTTGGACTCATTTGATCTCGGATCATATGAGACTTGCGAAGCTTGTTTACTTGGCAAGATGGCAAGGGCACCATTCGCTGGAAACAACGGAAAGGCCACTGAGGTCTTTGGAGCTTATTCACGGCGATGTGTGTGGGCCACCGAGCACTCGAGGCTAGAGGAGGGTTTCGGTACTTCATTACCTTTCTTGATGATTTCAGTAGGTATGGTTATGTATACCTGATGACGCACAAGTCTGAGACTTTTGAAAAGTTCAAAGAATTTCAGAATGAAGTACATAATCAACTTGGAAAAAGTATCAAGAAACTTCGATCGGATCGAGGTAGTGAGTACTTGACCCAAGAGTTTCTTGACCATCTAAGAGATTGTGGAATTGGGTCACAACTCACTCTGCCTGGAACACCTCAGTTAAATGGTGTGTCTGAGAGGAGGAATCGGCCCTTGAGGGATATGGTCCGGTCTATGATGGGTCACGCTGATCTTCCAATGTCCTTCCGGGGCTATGCTCTTGAAACGACAGCATTTACACTTAACCGAGTTCCATCCAAGACAGTACAAACTACACCATATGAGTTATGGCGTGGGAAGAGGCCCAACTTGTCATTTTTGAGAGTCTGGGGTTGCGAGGCTTATGTGAAGAAGTTGATCACAGATAAGCTCGAGTCCAGATCTCTTAAGTGTTCTTTTGTTTGGTACCCTAGTAAGACTAAGGGATACTATTTCTAGGACCCCGTTGACCAGAAAGTGTTTGTGGCACGTACTGGCGTTTTCCTTGAGAGGAATTTCATTTCCAGAGGAAACAGTGGGAGAGGCATAGAACTCGAAGAAATCTGAGAACAAGAGAATAGTTCAGTTCCTGAGAGGGAATATGAACAGGAATCACATAGTAATGTGGTTGCACAACCTGTTCAAATAACACAAGACCTGCGTAGAAGCGGTAGAGCCCGAAATCAGCTAGAGAGATATTACGATTTTCTCGTGACTGATTCCGGTGATGTGACGATGAGCTGACATCCTACCAGGAAGCTATGTTAGGACCAGATTCTGAGAAGTGGCTAGAGGCCATGAGATCTGAGATGGAATCCATGTCACAAAACCATGTCTTGGACTTGGTCATTGCACCTAATGGGGCGAAGCCCATAGGTTGCAGGTGGGTCTATAAAAGGAAGACCGACATGGATGGTAATGTAATTACCTATAAGGGGCGACTCGTTGCAAAGGGTTTCAAGCAAATTCATGGTATTGACTATAACGAAACCTTTTCACCGGTTGCCATGCTTAAATCCATACGGATTCTTTTGGCTATAGCCGCATACCACGACTATGAGGTTTGGCAGATGGATGTCAAAACTGCTTTCTTGAATGGAAAGCTACTTGGGGATGTGTATATGCACAACATGAGGGTTTTATCGATCCTAAAAATGCTCATAAGTTATGCAAACTGCAGAGATCCATTTATGGATTAAAGCAGGCTTCCAAAAGCTGGAATCTACGTTTTGATGAAGCAATAAAGGAGTTTGGCTTTATCAAGAACGAAGATGAACCTTGTGTATACAAGAAGGTTAGTGGGAGCGCTATTATCATTCTGGTGTTGTATGTCGATGACATACTTCTGATCGGAAATGATATTCCTATACTTTAGTCTGTCAAGACGTGGTTAGGAAAATGCTTCTCGATGAAAGACTTAGGTGAAGCAACCTATGTGCTTGGCATAAAGATCCATAGAGATAGATCGAACAGGTTGCTTGGACTAAGTCAGAGTACATACCTAGATAAAATTCTGAGGAGGTTTCATATGCATGAATCCAAGAGGGGATTCTTGCCTATGACCCATGGCACGCCTCTTTCCAACTGCAATGGAAACGAATGGATGGAATTCTGTATGCATCGGCAATCGGATCTATCATATGTATGCCATGTTATGTACTCGACCGGATGTATTGTATGCTTTGAGCATGACAAGTAGATTCCAGTCAAACCCAGTTGAGAAACACTGGGTGGCAGTTAAGAACATTCTTAAGTTCTTGAGAAGGACTAAGGATGTCTTCTTGGTCTATGGAGGCGAAGAAGAGCTTTGTGTAAAGGGTTACACAGATGCTAGCTTCCAAACTGACGTGGATGATTTAGGTCACAATTTGGTTATGTGTTTTGCCTAAATGGTGGTGCTGTGAGTTGGAAGACCTCAAAGCATTAGATAGTCGCTGACTCTACAATAGAAGCAGAATATATTGCCGCCTCAGATGCTGCGAAGGAGGCTGTTTGGATCATAAAGTTCATTCAGAACTTGATGTGGTCCCTAGTGCTCAAGATCCTATCCAGCTCTATTATGACAACAATGGAGTGATCGCACAAGCAAAGGAACCACAATCTCACCAGAGATCCAAACATATCCTTCGGTGTTATCACTTGATTAGAGAAATCTTGGAGCGAGGCGATGTATCCATACAGAGAGTAGACACAGATCGCAATGTGGTGGATCCACTTACGAAGGCTCTGGCGTAACAGAAGCATGAGGGCCACTCTAGGTCTATAGGTCTCAGATAGATGCTGGATTGGCTTTAGTACAAGTGGGAGTCTGTAGGTGTATGTAGTGCTCGAAAGCCATCCGACTTGTATTGGTTTTGGAACACTGACATAATTATTTAATTAAAGAGGCATTGTTCAGATTATTATTGTTGTCTTTGCTTTTGCGTTAATAAAGAACAAAATAATAACACAACCTTGGAACATACGATGTTCCTAAATGACCCTAGTCAAGTGTTATAAAGAACAAAGGTTGATATAACACATGCGAGACTAGCATAAGGGTAGATTCACGTGGGATGTGGAATCTAACTTATGATTACATAAGTAGTTGTAATGGTCTGACCCACTTGGTAGAACTTAAATAATCGTGACATGATTATTGTAAGTTCTACACATATCTACAGTGCGTGTAATCCTCGACCGAGAATATGAAGATCTTCTCGTAGTAAGCTGCATACTTTGATTCTATGTGCTATCCCTTCTTGACCAAAGGAGAGTGCTACTTTTGAGTGTGTGGCGAATTACGGAGCAAGATTGTCATATGTCGAGACGGGATTCATCACTCCCATGTCACGGGAGTTTATTCTCCTTGGCCAGATTGAATGCGGTTCAATTAGAGAATATGATGAAAGGACATGACATGTACATTAGTGTGGTTTGGTTGATAGGTAAAATTTCCGTCGCGTTTTAAACGGATTCTATATTACTTGGGTAACAGTGATGTGTTGCTAGATACCGCTCACTTTGTCAATAATTATGTGTGAGACATCATAATTATTACCAACGTAATAAGAACCTACTGGTCGCACGCTCAATGAGTGAATTATGGAGTATTTTAGCAAGAGACAAAAGTTTGGTGACTTAAGCTGGACACTTAAGTAATATGAGAAATCATGGCTAGGGACTAGGGTTGTAATTAAGCCAATAGTTTGGCAAATTGAAACCCTAGCCGCCTAGCATGCTGCGCACAAATATATGTGCACTCCCTCTGAGTCTGGATGGTGACAGTTAATCAATTAATTTGTTCAGTTTGGAACTGAAAAATTATCAGAAAAATTCAAAAATTATGGGATTTTTCTCTCCTGTCTCTGGTGATATGTTCTTCAAGGAATTGTTGCTAGCACAACAGAAGGAAGAACAGAGACTCCGCAATTGCTCGCGCGTGGATACCGTAGAGGATCTGTAGATTCAGGTCTGCCGGAAGAACGCAATTCAAGTGATTTTCTGGTAATCTCTTGAACAATAATTATACTGTTTCAGATTGTACATGGATCCTGGAAGGGTTTTTATTTTTCCGCTGCGTTATTTGATGCTACAAACCCTAACATGGTGGCTAAAGAGGCTCGTCGGCCATCCACCAATTTTATCGGCTCCACCGTAAGGCCGTCAATACCGCCGTCGCCGGCCCGTCCTTCGATCTTTGCCCAGCTGCTCGCACCTCTGTCCTCCGGCCAATTACCCGAGGTATATGAGAATAGCTCCTACCTTTCCTACCTCTTCTATTGTTCGTCCTTCGGGTTGTTTATTAGAAACCAAGGGTGACGTCCTGGAAGGGTGGTGGTCCGAGATTGAGAATTACCGGAGTAAGGCTACTCCGGAGTTAATCAGGGAGTGGAAGTCCACATATTTCTTCCACATGACAGTTCGCACCAGAGTGCCCTCTCCAAACTGCCGAGCGTACGAGCCCGGACAAGGTTGGTTAGTGATCTTCAAAGATCAGATATTGTGTGGGCTTCATTTTCCACCGCACCCCTTCGTTCGGCAACTGCCAGAGTCCCACAGGCTAGCTGTTAACCAGTTTAGCCCGAACACGTACTACCATATCAACACCTACCTCATACTTTGTGCTCTGTTCGAGACAGAGCCGACCATAACCACTTTCCTCCAGTACAATAAGGTCAATGTCAGCCCGAGGAATTGCTTCTACTACAAGGTCAACGTTGATGGACGTCATAGAGATCCATGTAATGTACGACGGATTCAGAATTCCATAAAAGGAAATAGAGCGGAGCCCTCTATTTGTATTTAGCGAATATTGGGAAAGTCGGATGACAGCAGCAAGAGAATGGAGTTAATCATTGCCTCCAAAGGTGTGAGTAATTAGTGTTCATAGTCAAAGAGTGGCAAAATTGTAATATCCCAATATAGAATGGCGGCGCGTGAGGACACGTGTCATTAATATGTTCGGGTGTGTATGGTCCGAGAATTTCCTTAATATGTTCGGGTGTGTATGGTCCGTGAATTTTCTTAATATGTTCGGGTCAATTCTTATCATATCCGATGATGTCTTTGACTTGTTCGGGTTATGGATTATTTGGATTTTTAATGGGGCCCTTATTTTGTGCTACTGATTGGGCTTTTTACTAAGCCTTTTCGGACCTTTTAAGTAGATTGGGTATGGCGGCCACTAGCTCTGATTCTCACACTACGTAGTTGGAAGGCCTTTTAATGCGGCAAATCCGCGTTAGATCTACATTAAAAAATGCATAAATGACCACATTAAATTTTGCATTACATAAATGACCACATTAAATTTTGCATTAAATAAGTCCACGGTAAGTCCTCTAATGCGGTTTTTCCGCAGTATGTAATATGGCTTAATGCGCCTTTGGACGCATTACAAGATTTTTAGGAAAAAAAAGTTGAATGAATCCGAAAGAATGTTCATCCGGATTTATCAAAAGAAACCCAGAATGCAACCCTCAACCCAGAAAATCTGGAAAAAAAAAAAACAAAATTTCATATTAACAAACTCAAAATTATTCTTCTATTTCTTCAATTTCTTGAACCAACTCACAATAATTAATGTATAACAACTAAAATAAAACCAAAAACCAAAAATAAAAGAAACAAAACCTATAGATGTACTTTTGCTCGACGGCAAATGTCGACGGTGAGGAGGCGAGGCGGCTGATTTGCAAAAGAAAAGAAGAAAATGAGGAGGAGGATCAGAGGCAGATTTGGAGAAGTTTACAAAGAATAAGAAAATGAAACTTTCGGCTTGTGGGAAGTGGTGGAGAATGAGAGAGGGGTGAGGATCTTACCGTGGGAGGCGGCGAGACGAGGTGAAGCAGCAGCGAACGACATCTGGAGCTACGGCGGCGGTTGGAGGTAATTGGCAGAGGAGGGTTCAAGAGAGATGAAGTTTCATGAGTTTAATATGAGGAAGGAGGGGGAGCGGGGTTTTAAAGCTTTTTAATGCGGCTTAGGCCGCATTAACGGCTGCATTAAGCTATCAAACTGTATGGAAAACGATTTTTAATGTGGATTGTTTTAAATGTGCCTAATCCGCATTAAAGGTAATTTCGGGCTCAACAATGTAGTGTCATCACAAGACAATCACAATTAAGTTCTATTACGTGGAAGAGAATGACTACGAGGAGGTTGAAGAAGATATACTTCCAGTGATACAAATCAAGAGTAAATTGCGCAAGATATACCTGAACTATACCCTCATTGCAATCTATACATGAACAAATGTTTGTGGCAAAAGTGGATTTAAAGTATTAGTACGTTGCAAATCTATACCCGCAACTTAACATCCGTTAAAATTTGACTGAATTTGCGGTAAAAATACTCATATGCACCCTTATGGTTTCTAAAATATGTTGAACACCCTCTAACTTTGTAATTTTATACTAATGTGATAAAGAATAATGACTCGAAAATGAAATTATCAAGTTAGTGTTCAACGCATTTTTTAAACCATAAGGGTCCATTTGAGTATTTTTACTTCAAATTCTATTAAGTTTTAACGGATATTAAGTTGCAGGTATAGATTTACAACATATTCATACTTTAGAGCTACTTTTGCAACAAATTTAGTTCGGGTATAGATTTACAACAATTAGTATAGTTCAGATATATCTGATGCAATTTACTCTACAAATCAAAGAGTGGAAGTAAGTTGGAGAAAAAATGAGAATGAAAAAATGATGTCAAAGAAAAAGATTAACAGAATTAGTAGAGTCCAGTCTCTGGATGATCTGTCCCATTTTTTTGTGTTTCATCTTTATCCTCTATTATATATGTTCAAATGTGGTAACTATAATATGTTATTTTTTTGAAGAAACATGTAATACTGTTAATAATTTATAATTAGGAACGGAAGGAAACATAGAAAAGTATGACAAATAATACTATCTCAAATCAACATCGCTGAGATCTAAATCAAAATAAAAGATCTTAGGAAATTAAAAGGATAGATTAAAAAAAATCATGTTAAAAAAAGCCCATGATCAGCCACGAAAAAGCTCATTCATTGTCCAGGAAATATTGGGCCCAAAAGCCCATAAAAGGTAAGACTCCTGGGTTCAACAGTACTGCTACGCGGATCACGGATGTGTTTGGAGGGATCACTACCATCTTCCTAAAAGGCGGCAGCGCTTATGAATATTCACATAAAACTCCTCAACGCCAATTTTCCAATGCTACGAGCCAACCGTTGATTCAATCAACGCAATTCCTCTGAAAATCTATGACTATCATTTATAAAAATTAAGGGTCCGTTTAGTTGAGAACATTTTCCATTCTAAATTTCTTTTATAAATGTATGGATCTATAATTAGTTGGAAAACTTTATTTTCAAATTTTGGAGAACTCTATTATTAATTTGAATAACTCTATAAGGGTGGTTGCTCCTTAACCCCACAAGACGCGTTTTATCTATAGATTCAGGTAGAAGCAAATCCGTGCGGGCTCGGGGTCCAAAGCGGACAATATCTTAACACTGTACACAGTCTATTACAGATGGTATCGGAGCCTGGTTGTACAGTGTCCATGTACCAGCGGGAACGCTAGATTCCCTTGGAGGATGGTGGATGATGTTGTTCATCCCACATGTATGGGCTAAGGGAGTAATGCATGTCTTATAAGAGTGGTTGCTCCTAACCCCACAAGACGCATTTTACCTGTGGATTCAGGTAGAAGCAAATCCGTGTGGACCCAGGACCCTAAGCGGACAATATCTTGGCACTGTACATGGTCTGTTACAGGGTATTTGTATGGAGGAGAGGCAGTTGCAGGCAACCGGGTCAACCCGTAAGCCACTGGATCCGATTGCTATTCGAGACAATCTTGAGGCAGTTGAACAGCCACCGGATCCGATTACTCTTTATGAATTCTTCTTATTTATCGGATCCATAAAGACATAAACTTGAATTGCAGTTTCTAGCGAACGATAAGGGGTGCAAGATCAGGAATAAAATAAACTCCCCGACGTCGGAACCGGTCCGATGAGGAGATTTTACAAGACGTCGAAGGTCTCGATCGTCGAACAGTTGGCAATGTTCGACAGGATCGTTCCGATTAACTGGTTGTGAGAGAGATCGGCGTTCGTGATGGTCTAAAGAGTGGAGATCTACCATGGGATGATTCCGTTGAGTGAGTTCCGGCTAAGATTCAAAGTCTGAAGCTTCTCACAATGGCTGATGTCCTATGGAATTGTACTGTTGAAGTTGTTGACCTAAAGCTCGATCTTGTAGATGAGTTTGCAGCCGACGAAATCTGGGATTTCATCGGTGAGATTCGCATAGCTGGCAGAGAATATCTAGAGATTCCGACTGGCAAGGGAGGAGGTTGGGGAACAAATTTGAATAGTATAGTTAGCTCCTAAAGTTTTGTAAAATATGCAATTGTTGCCCAAATTGAAGCTGACAATAAATTCCAATACAGAGTGTGAAAGTAGCCAGGTAGGTCGCAATATCATCAAGTACTCAGCGACGTAAGCATGAGAAGACGCTACCCTGTCAATTTAAATGGTGAGTGGCAAACAGGGAAATAAAATAAGACCTATTTTTACAATAATGTTGAAATTTGACATTTTGCCAAACATTGATGGCAAAAAGCGACATTTCCTCGTTTTGTGGTAAATGTTTTATTTTCACCTTAAATTTTATAAACCTGACGATTTTATCCTTAAACTTTAGAATTCTTACACTTTGACATTTCTCTTCCACTAGTATCACCCTACAACCTTAGCATGATGTTGCATCATCGCCCCTTCACCGTTGCACCACCGCCCATTCTGTTGTTGCACTTTCATCCAATTAATCAATTTCTTTTATTTTTTATACAGGCAGAGCTACCCTATAAGTGGGGAAGGCCATGCCCCCCCAAATTATTTGTAAATACATATTATAGGGTAATATTTGTTTACAACATTAAATTTCATATTTATTTAAATTATTATAAGGTTCATTAAATAACCTTATTGATCAATATTAGTATTAGAATGAACCTGATTGATTAATCAAATCCATAAAATTATGAAAATAAAATGAAATTATGTGTGGAGTGTACAACTCAATACATTTTTTAATGAACACATTTATGGTCCCTTTTTATACCATGTTACTTTCTCCGTCCCCAAACAATAATTAATTACTTTGATGATGTGGAGGTTGAAGTTAATGTAAGATTTTATGTATTTTGATATAATTTCTTTTGAGTAGAAATTACTGCGAGAAGATTTATTTACATTCAGCAGGTGAAAACTTTGCGAGAAGATTTATTACTACGAAAGGGAAAAGCCTCAAACAACGGTGCAACAACGAAAGGGGCAGTGCAGCAGCAGCAGAGGAGCGTTCATGCAACGGCATGCTGAGGCTATAAGGTATTACTAGTGAGAGAGAGAGAGGATCAAACTGTAAGAATTTTAAAGTTTAAGGGCTAATTTGTCAAGTTTACAAACTTTATACTAAAAATAAAACATCAACCCAACAAATTTAACGGAATTCGTCAAACCATTTAACGCCAGTGACAAATTTTCTCCATTTTCTAAACGTTGGTGGCAATTTAACCCCGAAAAGATTTTTGTTTTTTGAACAACCCCGAAAAGAAGTTTAGTGGCAAAACGTTACCAACCCCGAAATATTAGTGACAAAATGACCCATTTTACAAAGGTAATTATCAAACACCCCGCCCAGTTATAATGATCTCTTTTTTCCCATATTTTCAGAATTAGTCAAAAAACTGTGAGATTTTTTAAAACATACCGGTATCATTTTGGCCGTTAGAATTTTAGGCTTAACATTTTAATTACATTTTATATTTTGTAACCCTAACAATATCATACTTAAAAATTACTCCCTGTATCCCTGAAAACATCCACAGTTTGACTTTCGAATTTGTGTTTGACTCAAATTTTCACTAGGAAGATTTCATTAAAATATTCTAGAAAATATATTTAGAAAACAGAGATGTTTATTTATCATTTACATATAAAATATTGAACTTTATATACTAAAATGTTGAAGAAAATTATTAGGGACGAGGGTAGTTGCATACGATAATAAATAGTTGATGACAATATTGTTTCACACAAATGTTTATGTTTGAAGTAGTTAGGTGCATTTTCAATCTTTTTGCTTCTGGTCTAAAGCTCGTGCTAGGTATGTTCACATGGTCATTCGAGATGGATCATAAGAAAAATAGTATCCACCCCGTCTGGTGCGGGTACCTTATAAATTTGTGGTTTTTAAGTGGATTAGATCACGGGTATCCGCATGTGGTTCCTAAATATATATTTTTTAAATAATACGTAAGTGGAATTATTCTATAATGTCATTCAATACAATAAGAGAGATTCCAATATTTTATAACATGCATGTGTGGATCTAGAGTTACTCCATTGGTTAAAGTAATTTGGATTAAAAAAACAACAACATTAATTTTTCGTAGGATGAATTTATTCCAAATCAAGTGTTCTATTGTATAAAATGAGTTTTTTTTTTAAAAAAAAAAAGATTAAAGAAGATTGGAAGTAAACATTAATTTACTAACGATTGTTGGGGTTGAGTGGTAAGGGGCTCATCATTTCTTAAGTAAGGTCTCGGGTTCGAGTCTTATGTATAGAGAAAACATCCCCGGGAGAGCAACCCTTAAAGGAGGCCAAATAATACTCGATTCAGGTAAAATCGGAAAAGCTATTGTTCAGAAAGGTATCTATGGTTTGTTTAAAAGACTCCAAGAAATTTCAACCAATTATATCTTTTAGTTCTTTGTGCATGTTTTATGGTAAGTTTGTTGATTTTAATTTGATTGGGTATAACACAAGTTTTTATTGACCTTTGTAGAAGAAGAAAATCCAGTCACTAATAAAGAACGTTGTTAATGCCAAAGATTAACCTAATGAAAATGGATGAAGTCAAGGATGGAGGGACTAACTTGGTTCGAGATAGGTCAGCAAAGGGAGAGGGGGCTCCATGTCGGTTTCAAGATGGTGATGACGACCTAGCCTTGTTGGTCTACTGCAGGATGATGTCTTCTTGCAGACGACACGACACCTTGGTCAGCTCCGAGACGCAAGCTAGGGAAAGGTGCTACTGTAGCAGCACTATAGCAATAAATGGTAGTGAACTTGGTAGTTATGATCTTGGAGGGTGATCATGGTGTTTTCACCTCCTTTGCAACACACCTAGTACTTTGCATTAGATCAAATACATTTATAAAACATCTTACAACCCTTGTACTTGTCAATTGTAATGCAGGTCGTTGAGTAAGGGATCGAACCCAAGGGAATCATAGCGCTCCTAGATTGGTGTGCTAAGTATGTGCAAGTACAATGCAAGTACATGAGGTGGATAGAGGCATGATATGCATATGTGAGCATGATTTTAGACTTGTGGACTCTCGACTATACGGTTCCCTAGGGAGTCATGCATGCTAAGGCTAGGTAAACCTCTCGGTGCCTCCTCATGATACTTCAAAACAGCGAGGGTTGAACTAAGTTCTATGCGATGTCTAGAGGTGAGTATCCATCATCGGTTTGCCTCCTTTCGGATGAACATCCACCATCTCAAATAGAGTAGACCGGACTTTCTTTTGAGGTCCCTAGTCTCTTCCTTGAGTCATTAATAGGTGCGGAACCTATGCCACCAACTTGCTCCTACGACTATCTCTAACTCGTAGTTTGTAAATCAGTTGACTCCTCGGGTCAATGTTCAATCAAATGTTTTCTCGGGCATTCAATCGAACACCGAGAGGTGGGTAGTTTGTGCACATTCAAACTACTAACCTAGACATGCCAGAGCTCTAAGGAATCAACATCATAGATCATCATCATGCATAAGAACCAACAATCAACCCTAAGCAAGATAGATACTAAGACATAATTCTAAACTCACTCCTAAACATGTTGTAACAAGAAATGACAGCAAGCAAAGGCACAAATAATGAGAGTAAAAGAGAAAGAGGAGGAGAAATCTCCCTATAATCGAAGATCCATAAGAGCCTCTTACAATCCCCCATGCTCTAGGGATTGAAACCCCGAGAAAGGAGGAAGAACCAGAGAAAACAACTGTTGTATTGCTCCCAAATTCTTAGGTCTACAATATCCTCCTTACAAAGTTATCAAAACCTAGGTATTAGAGGTCCCCAAAGTGCCCCTAACAGGTTGGGCTAATTGGACTACTTAATTAAGGCTTATAGGGTCCTAGAAAAGTGTTGGATGTGAGCTGGAATAGATAAGATCGGAGACTTCCATGTTGCTGATGTTGTGTGCGCGCTCTGGTGAGTGCGCAAGTAGGACGCGCACAGTGCGCGCATAGGCTTCTTTTCTTTGCAACCCTTGCCTTTTCAGCTTCCAGATGGCGCGCATTAAACGCGCACGTCTCGTGCACGAAGCACGCACAATGTTCGAGCTCCCTTCATAATCTTCGATCTTCAAGTCTCGTGCGCAGGAGATTGAAAACCCTTAGTACCATGTCATTAATGAAAGGAGGACGCGCACGCTGAGCACTCACAGCTCGCGCGCACCCTTTGTCTCTCCTTTTCTCCATCTCCAGTTGATTCAAGACTTTTGTGGGCTTCTTCCAAGTTGCTTCCACACCTTTTCAGTTTTGATCTTGATACATTTAGCCTCATTTCCTCCACATATGTGCTCCTACAAAGATCTTAACCAATAATAAGCAAAAGAGCATCTATAATTACAAAAGTAAGCTCAAATGATAATCATTTATGCCTTAAACATAATAGAAATGTGTGCGTGTGTGCGTGTGTGTATGTGTGCACACAACAAGGGAGTATTTATAGGCTTGGGGGTGTGCATGGTCTGGTGGCTTGCCGCTAGGATGGTGCCACGTGTCATGTCGGTGGAAGAAGTTACTCATAGGCCAACACGTTAGGGAAATCTTCCCATGTGCCGGTTTAGGCACGTGCGTCATCCGATTCAGACCAGTCACTTGATCCGGACCTGTTGAACCTCTGAGGCGAAGTTCATCTCGTATGAGCGGAGGCCATCTCCTAGCCGAGACAGAACTTGTAGGTCGAAATGTTATGGCTGAGACCTCGCCCTTTGGCCCTAATCTCGGCCGAGTGACACTTCAGAGGCTTAATCTCGGCCAGTTGAACTATAAGGGCCCACCATTTGCCTCCCTAAGCGTTCTAGTCAGGGGCGACAAGTAACGACCAGGACGGTTGATGCCTACTTAGAGATGAATTCCTTCCCCAATTGCTTTCGCTTGTCGCTCAAATTTGGGTTTAATTCGAATTTGCGTTTGAATTTGGATTTGAGTATAAGTTTGAGTTTCGGTTTCCCGCTCAAATTTGGGCCAGCCATTAGATTGACGATACGTGGCGGGAACTCACTCAACCATCCGTTATATCTTTGACACCAGTCATGGAATCCCCAGATTCCCAGCGCCTATATAAAGGCGGTCCTAAGCTTTATTCAGCCCCTTTGTGCTTTTTTCTTTTCCTAGCGATCAAGGTATGTCTTCTCCTTTTTCTCTTTTTTCTTTTGTTGGGTCTTGCTCGAGTTTTTCCCTGGGTGAGGATGTTGATGTAGGGGGGATTTGTCTCAGTGGATCTCTTTAGTGTCGGCATACCACGGGTTCTCAGCATGGTGTGCGACAGAGGCAAACGATCCTCCGGCATTCGTGATGGTGATGACCCGTCTCATAAGCGACAGAAGACCGTGCCCAAGGCTCTCTTATGAGCCTCATCTTTGATAAATGATGAGATAATGGCCAAGAGTCGTCATGGCTTTCTCGTTCCCCAACCATTGCTCTGCATATCCCGACCGAGAACGAGAGGGTTGGGTCAGACCGTCTCAGTCAATATGCGGTTTATTGAGAATACCTCAAGTTGGGCTTGCGACTTCCACTTCATGAGTTTGAGAAGGAATTTTTGGTGTACTACCAGATCTGCCCAAGTCAATTCATCCCGAGCACTTGGCGTTACATTATAAGGTTCCGACTACTTTATGGGTCGTTGGGGTTGGCCCGTCTGTGGCCGTCTTTCGTTACTTCTTTTGATTCATGCTTAGCGGAAGTGGAGGGGGATTTTGGTATCATTTTACTTCTAATAGGAGGATCCTGACTTCGGGACCCACTTCCAATCACGTTTGGAAATGATACTTCATGTTTGTGAGGGTGATCGTGACGAAGGGCGACTCGCAAACGTTTTCCCGTGGATACCGCCGTAAAGGCGGGTTGGTTGACTTATCCCATTTTTGGTCAAGGGTACTAGATGCTTCTAGATATCGTGGAAGAGCCCAAGGCACTTGACATTTCAGACGGTGGGGGGTGTTCCCTCAAAGAACTTTGTCTCAGAGAACTCCGTTTCAGATCCGCGACCCCCTACTCTTGTTTATGATACTCCTTTAGCAGTTATTCATCCCAGTTGGGAGTCTGACGATTTCACAGTTCTTTCTGATTCTCTAAGTCCTTCCATAGATGTTTATGAGTGTGTTGAACTTAAGAGGCTTACCGCTGAGAAGCGTGGTTAACAAAAGTAAGCTTGGCTCGTCCGAAGGTCTACTATGGCCGGGAAGGGTCCGAAGGTTATCAACGGGATCATGGCAAAGGCATCGACCTTGGGTGCCTGTGGCTCCTTCGAGAATTCAGAAAGAGAAGTTGAGTTTCTCCCGACCGTGAAGGACACTAAGACGGCTCCAAGACCTACTTCCTCCACCACGTCCGCTCCAATTTCATCGTTGCCTCCTCGTCCCTTGTTCATGAAGGCAAGCGAGGATCGGGCCAAAGATATCATGGCATTAGTTTCGGACGTCCTGATGGGACAGATTCCTAAGGCCCGAGGATTCAAGGATCGTGGATCTCATCACTTTGAAAAACTTAAGGCGACCATTCGACTGTTGCGTGATGTGGTTGCTCTCAAATCGAGCTCTCCTACTATCTCAGATCTTTCCACGGCCCTCTTGAAGAATGCTTACATGGTATAATTTCCTTTCTTTTAGCTTTTTAGCTTTAACTTTCTTAGCGTCCCATTAAGACTTTTTATGCTATAGCTTACTCCCTTGTTTTTCTATATTTCCTTTAGATTAACATGAGATGTCATCCTTGCACAAGGATAGGGATGATGCTTTGCACAAGCAGTTAGAGGTGGAGTTGTCCTCAACCTGAGAGAAGCTTAAGGAGACCGTATTCAAGGCACGCAAATGGAAGAAAGCAGTGGGTGAGGCGAGCGTGGCCATCAAGCTCGATGGAAATGTCTCATAGGGTAAAAGACTGGAGAAGGATCTTCGAGAGACCGTTGTCACTCTCAAGGAGAAATTAAAGGCGGCAGGCAACGAGACCGTCACGGCTTATCTGAAGAGTGATGCTTACAAGCATATGCGAGCTGCTTAAAGCACTGAGAAGTATCTCGTGGCACGAGATGAGGCATTGGAAGTGATGGAGGTCGTTTATTCTGGATTAGATCTTGAGCCCATCGCTCTCCTTCCCAAGAAGGATGAGGCTTTACCTTGGTATGCACCGACACCGATCCCACCCAGGTTTGAGCTGTATAATGCATACTATGACAAGGTAATCCATATTTATCCTCAGCCCAAGACGACTCCTAAGAACCGAGACCTCCAAGACCAATCCCACGATTTAGGATGGCGAAGTCCCCGCCGTCGACAGTTAGGCACGTCTCCGAGACGCCACTCCTGTGTTTTTCTAGCTTGCTGTGTTTTATTTCGTTCTTTGGACACTAGCTTCGTTGCCCATTGTATGCTACTATTTGCTTTTAGTTTCTCTTTAAGATGACAACTTGGTTCTTTTCATTAGTTCATCACGAATTACATGGTTTTTAAGTGACACTTGAGCATGGCTTGTTCTTAATCACTATATGAGAATACATTATCCTTAAGCATAATATAATCGTAGACACTGCGTTCCATGTATGTGGTATGACTATCCCTTCGGTAGTGCCCAGTTGGTAAGCTCCTTTTCTTAGGTCGCGGAGTATGAGGTACGGGACCTCCCATTTCGGAGTGCATTTGTCCTCGTCCCGGTGGTGTTGAGTGGTCTCCGTGTTTCGAAGGACAAGATCGCCCTCTCGGAACCTTCTCGGCCTTGCCTTGGCATCATAATATTTTTTTATCTCGTCTTGGTATGCCTTGTTCCTCCTATTTGCTATGTCCCTTAGCTCCTCTAAAGTTATCAAATTGCTCAACAACTCTTCGTGGTTGTCGTGGTCCGAGTAACTCTCTTGCCGGATGGAAGGATGACCGACTTCCACCGGAATCATTATGTCTGTCCCATATGTGAGAGTGAAGGGGCTTTCTTCCATCCCCTCTCTTGGTGAAGTCATGATCCCCTATAATACCTCAGGTAGGAGGTCTGCCCATGCTCCTTTAGCGTCAGTCATCTTTTTGTTTAGGGCTTATTTGCTGCTTCTGTTGGCTATCTCTACGATACCATTACTCTAGGGGTGGGCAACTGAGGCTATTCTATGTATTATTCGAAATTCGGCTAGGAATCTCTAAATCTCCACACTCGTTAATTGTTTCTTTCAATCCATGACCACCACTCGTGGTAGTTCAAATTGACAGATGATATTGTCAAACAAAAAGTTCGTCATATCTTCCCTTCTGATATTAGCTAGTGCCTTTGCTTTCATCCACTTGGTGAAGTAATCGATGGAAACTATTATGAACTTGCGCTGGCCTGCTGCCATCGAGAACAGACCAAGTATGTTCATCCCCTACTTAGCGAATGGCCATAGAGCCGAGATGGGCGACAAGGTCTGAGCTGGGAGACACGATATATTGGCAAACCTCTGACAATGGTCGCATGATCGAGCATACTCTTCCGTGTCAGCTCTGTTGAGTGTGCAAACATACACACATTCTTAGAGTGTTTAAGGCAATAAGTCCATCATTTATGTTTACTTTTGATGTCAAATATGCACTTTATTTATTATTTATAACTTTTTATAGATGCAGAGGTAAAAAAGAGCCAAATACGTATCATTTGAGGGCCTGAGACCAACATTACACATTTGGGGCTGAAGGCAACGACTCTCAGGTTAGTTGAAGGAGCTTAAAGTCAAAGGAGTAAAGGAAGGCTGTTGGTAAGAGTCCGGCGCACTGATGTGTGTAGTGGCGAGGAGCAATGTGTGTGTCACGCGAAGGCCATCCGCACTGATGTGGAGTGCTGCACGATGTTACCAGCGCGCAAGCCAGTTATGGCATGCAAACGATGAGCACAGGTCTCAGCGAGCAGAGATGAAGAGTGGCGCGTTGCTGATGAGTGTTGCCCAAACCGCCAGTTGGAGGAGAGGCCCCTACGAAGTTTCCAATAAATTTCCTACTTGTACTCATCTTTTTGGTACTTATGTGCCCTTAGGATATTATTCTATATGTCTATCATGTTAGGGGGCATTTAAGTACTTTAGATCTAGTATATATAGACCTTTAGCCAAGGTTTTAGGCAATTGAAATCAGACCTACGAATGTCAGATCATTTTGGAGAGGTTATCCCCCAATTTCAGCAAGGGTTTTGAGCCCCTCAACCCCCACTTCTTGGGTGATTGAAGGGGCATCTTTTGGAAGATCAATTTATAGGTGACATTTCTCTTCCCCCTTATTCTTTCTTATTTTTAGCTGATATTATTTGTTGTAGATTGCGTGTTTATAGCTTTAATAGGCAAGGGTTTAGCTATGTCTTAGTGAATCCTTGCCTAAGGTGCAATTAGTTGTTTCCATGCTCAATCTTGCTCTGATATTGATCTCTTTGTGTGATTCCCATCATAGTGTGCATGTTTGGTCATTACTTACATTGGCATATCATCTAGGTGTTCGATCAAATGTCCGAGAGGAGTTTGATCAACGTAGACCCCCGAGATTGATTGATTAGCACTCTAGCATTCTCTATGATGGTAGACTATGCTAATTGGTGGCTGTAGTTAGGAGCGTAAAGCCTCAAAATCATAGCCACTAGTGCGTGAGAGTGGCTAGTTAGTGGTGACTTTTGTTAAGAGATGACTTGCGATGTTCGAGAGGAGCGCGAGGCAATTGTCACTACTCATCTCGGGCAAGATATGGAAACTTATTGAGTGCACCCTTTCTGTTGTGATATGGTTGATTGAGTGGGAGTAGGTAGTTTTCCCTATCTCATAGGATTTATTGTCGCGTTGGAGCATGCGATTGTGAGACTAGAAGTGGTTTAGAATTCGGTTGGAGGTATCAGAGATGTTCCACCTCTAGGACACGAGTCTAGTTGCACACGTATGTTCTAGAGTGTGCGTTCTTAGAGATCCCCTTATTGTGATTCAATGAGTGTCGACTTCATCCCCCCCCATGCTTTACTTCCTCTTTCTTGCTTTCATCCACTCATTTCATCATCATTTACTCCATGCTTCACCTTCATCTTTGCATTCCACTGTAGATTAGACATGCACACATACATACTCAGACTCTAGGGGCTTTGGTTCCCTTGGGTTTGATCCATCATTATTGAGCAACTATACTACGATAAGACTTTGCTAGGGCTTACTGAGGTGTTTATAAATGTATTTGATAAGTTTTGTACTTGAAATTGAGCTTCAATGTTCACCTACATATGTAAAAGCCTAGCTATCAAGCTCTCATAGTAGGCCAGAAGTATCCGGCCCGTCTCAGCACAACATCCTAGGCACTTGGTGGTTTCCACACACACCCTCGTGGACCTCCTTCAATGCCAGTTGGGCTTCCGATGGGCGCAAGCACTTTGCATAGGGCTCATTGGTAAGGGGCTTTCTATATAAGGTGTCTTGGGGAGAGATAATATCAGGCCGCTCTGGTCTGGAGCTTATGAGCTTCGAACCATGAGTCCAACAGGGTTCCTTCCAAGAGGAAGAGCTTGATAGGATCCATCCAACAGGGTTCCATAGTGATGGGTGCCACACGTTCCACATCAATGAACGGGCATGCCAGGTCCTCGATGAAAATTTCTACTAAATTGCTAGTTTCTAAGTTGAGGCGCGCCATCGCGTTCGCCTACGCATTCTCCGACCATGGGATCTTAGTTATTTAGGCATTAGCGAATGAGACTAACCCTTGTTGCATTATTGCATGGTACATTTCCATCTTGGCCTCTTTCGCGAGGAATTGGTCATTTGATTTGAGAAACTACCAATTCTGAATGAGATCTGGTACTTTTCTGCTTGGTTGTTCATAGCCGTGAATTTTAGTCGCACTGAGTGGCTTGTCTGTGTTCCATTTGGGTTCTTGAAAATGATCCAGGCACTAGCATCGACTTTTGTTGAGGATCCATCAGCGTATACAATCCAAGTTAATTGCTTCTCGGCTGGTGGGACTGTCCCGACGCAAACAAAGTCTGTCAGGGCTTGTGATTTGATGGGTGGTAGTTTATGTCAAACTCGGTTAATTCCACACTCCATTTAGTCATCCGTCCTGACATGTTGGGCTTGGCCAGGCTCATCTTCAGTGACTAGTGTGCGATGACCCATATTAGATGAGACTGGAAGTAGGGGCAAAGCTTTCGTGCCGTAATGATGATGCCAAACGCGACCTTCTCAACGGGATAGTACTACCGTTCTCCCGCTTGGAGGATGCGGCTAACATAGTATACGGGATTTTGGACCGTCCCGTCCTCTCGAACGAGGACCGCTGCGATACTTTCCTTCGATTGCGCCAAATATAGTAGCAGTGTCTCCCCCGGGATGGGAGATGACAATGTTGGTAATTTCGAAAAGTGTTCCTGTATTTCCCGAAAGGCCTAATCGCACTCTTCAGACCACTAAAATCATTTTCGTCGGTGGACTTTGAACAACGGAACATGCTTTGCCGATGCATTAGATAGGAATCTTCCAAGGGACACCATGCATCCCAGAAGCTACTGCAACTCCTTCATGGATTTTGTTACGACCATGTCCCATATTGCCCACACTTTCTCCGGGTTGGCCTTGATTCCCCTCTCCGATATCATGAAATCGAGAAATTTCCCGCTACAACCCGAAGGTGCCCTTCTTTTGGTTTAGCCTCATTTTGTACTTCCTTAAGATATCAAATGTCTCTCGAAGGTCATGAATGTGTTCACCGTTTTCAGGCTCTTGCCAGCATATCGTCAACGTAAACTTCCATGTTTCACCCGATTTGGTCCTTGAAGAGGCGGTTCACTAATCATTGATACATGGTAGCAGCATTTTTTAGCCCGAAAGGCATCGTTTTGTAACTATACAAACCAAAATCAGTTACAAACGTTGTTTTCTCCGCATCATCGGGATGCATAAATATTTGATTGTAACCTTTATACGCGTCCATTAACAATAACAACTCATGATCAGTAGTAGCATCTACTAAGGTATCTATCCGGGGTAAGGGATAAGGGTCCTTTGGGAACACCTTGTTTAAATCCTTAAAATCTATACACATCCTCCAAGATCCATCCGTTTTCTTTACTGGGACCACATTGGCTAACAAAGTAGGATAGTATACTTCTGTGCTAAATCCAGCTGTAAAAAGCTTGTCTACTTCAACCTGGATTTATGTCTCTCTAAATCGACGGGTCTCTTCATCTGCACGATAGGCTTTGCTCCAAGAAACACGCTCAGCTTGTGGATCACAAAATCGGGATCAATGCCTGGCATTTCAGATGGGGACCATGCAAAGACATCCTTATACTCTCTCAGGAGTGTCACCAACTTTGATTCTTCCAATGGAGGAAGGTAAGAACCAATCCTTGCCACTCGACCTTATTCTCATCATTGACCATTTCGTTTAGCTCCTCGGGTGGGGCCTTGTTGTAGCTTCCCCTCATCTATGAGATCGAAATATTCAGGTTAATGTCATAACGTCCGTCACTACGTACTTGGAGTTGGTTTCTCATAACGTGGGGGTCGAAAAGTGTAGTAGCGCCCAAGGCATTTTAGGCGCTACAGCTGTCGAGCTAGTACCTGGTAATGCCTTTGTGCGTTCTGTGGGGCGAGTAGTAACGATGGCGTTACCGGCTTTCATTTTCAATTCCCGGGCTCGACCAGTTCAAATTAAAGTTGAAATGAGTAATTAGGCATACAGGCGTTCACCAAATAAAAGTGAAAATTACATGCTCTCTTCGAGTCTCGGACTCGATCCTGCCTCCCTCGTCCCTCTCTCCCATGCCTCCCTCGTCCCTCTCTCGCCCCACCTCCTCTCCACCTACGGGAGCCTGCCCATGAAAAAATCGCGATTTGAAGCTGAGATGCCTTCTTGCAGCCGCTTGGCTGCCCTCGATGAAATCCGGCGGCGTCACGGTGAGTGCAATGAAGACGGCGGTTTGTGACGTCGGATGACCGGTGAGACGTCGGAAAGGAGGCGGTCGCGAGCGAGGCGGCGGCTTCTATACGCGAGTTGGGGTTTCGGCGAGGATTTTGGCCGGATACCTCAAATCGCCGGCGGAACCACTATGGGCAAGGAGTTTGGGACGGTTTCCTCCCACGAAGTTGGCAACCGTCCGATCGTGTGCGAGGAGGAGCGTGAATCGGCTCAGCGTCGGCAAAATCGTCGGCCAAACGTTAAAACATATCAGATTAATGATTAAATGTTAATTAATAGATTATTTCTATTTATTTTATAATAAACATATCAGATTTAATAGATTAAATGTTAAAACATAAAAAAAAGATTTGGGGCTGCCCAAGTAGGGGGCCACCAGGCTGTCAGTGTCGAGGGGGAGTAGAGTGGGCGTTACCGGGCTGTGTTCTCGCGAGCTGGTAGGTCGGGCTGAAGTAACTATTTGTAGCGCCCTGGTAATGGCCTAGTGCGTTACAATTCGTAACGCCCTGGTAGCGAATTTGGCGCGACCTTCAGTGCGTAGTGCGTACGGGACTCATAACCAGAGTATCCATTTAGCTCATTTACCATCTTCGATAGGAAGCTCTTGTCCCTTGGCGGTTCAGGTGTATGGTGACACTCCCATTACGGGATGGGAACTTCACTTCCTTGGTTCTTGGCCTGATATAGAGATCGAGGGCCGATTGGCTGTTCATTCTGAATAGGGCATTGTATGGGCTTGGTGAGTCGATGATCTTGAAATCAACCGTGGCTTTGGCCACTGGGGACTCAGTGTTCTCAAGGTCGGGACCGACGGTGACAAGCAGAGTAATGGTTCCTATAATAACGATCGGGCTGCTATCAGGGCCATAGACCGGTGGACAGGTTGGTTTCAATAAGGCCCTTATCTCTGGAGTCATCCTCTTAAAGGCGTGACCGTAAATCACGTCGGGTCGAGCCTCTGTATCAATGAGGATTCGCTTCATATGGTGCCCTCCGATATTAGCCTCTAGGGTGATGGGATCTCGGTGTGAGACAACACAATTGGACGAATTTTTAAAATTGACAGCCTACTCCCTTGAGGCTTGGATGTGGTTTACGAATAGTGAATGAGTTGAGTCTTACTCAGATGGATGATTTTGGATCATATGGATGACTATCCTTTTCCCTTCACTTTTACTGTTGTCCTTTGGTTTCAGAGCCTCTATGGTCTCATGTTTGATATTGTTCTCTTGCATGTGATGCTTCACAAACTGGGAGAGTTTTCCTTGTTGAATCAATTCTTTGATCAGTTTCTGGACTCACGACAGTGCTCTGTCTTGTGCCCGTGATCCTGATGGAACTTACAATACAAACGTTTGTTTCTGAACTCGGGATCAGCTTTCATCGATCGCGGCCTCTGGAAGCCAGGTTGTCTTTCTATTACAGCCAATATGGCCTCCCGACTCACATTAAGGGGAGTAAATTCATCAATCTTATGTACCCTAGGGTAATTCCTGGTCAGATTTTCGAGAGTGGATTGTCCGAACTCTGATTTAGTGTTATTCCTCCCCCCTTCAGTTCTCTGTCTTTTATTTTGATCCTCAAAATGGCTAGGATTGTACGTCCTCCTTGCCTGAGTGTTATCTTCTTGGTTTATAAATGGTTCTGCCCGATTATAAAATTCTTGCAATCCCTTAGGTGTGCGTCCTCCCAAATCTCGCTCGAA
Source organism: Stellera chamaejasme (assembly GCA_024586325.1). NCBI lineage: Eukaryota > Viridiplantae > Streptophyta > Magnoliopsida > Malvales > Thymelaeaceae > Stellera > Stellera chamaejasme. The sequence continues at coordinate 18,556,991 of CM044981.1, forward strand.
GGGCAATCTTGAGAGTACTCCTGCCGCAGCAGCGTAAGTTGCTACAACATCAGATATGTGGGTGAGTTCGACCAGACGATCATTGAAGCGATTTATGTAATCTCTCAGTGACTCTCCCTTCTGCTGGATGATGTCACACGATCTTAATGAGTTAATCTTTGCTCTCTTCTTTCCCAAGTACCGGTTGATGAACACTTGTTTCAATTTTTCCCATAACGAGATCGACCCTGGTGGTATTAGGGAAAACCAAGTCCTTGCGATGCCATGAAGGCTTTGGGGGAAGGCTCTACAGAGCTCAGGCTCAGGATCCTAATACTGACACCATCTTATCTTTTTCTCATACATCTGAGCATGGTCCTCCGAGTCCGTTGTCCCATCATATTGTCCCAAGTCAAGGAGCTTGAAGTTTTTCGTGTATGAGTTTTTCCTCAAGGAGGGTGGAAAGGTGAATGGTCTGGGTTCTCAGTCTATGCCCAGAGTGCTCTAATTGAGCTTTCAATGCTTGGATCTAATTGTGTTGCGCTCAGAAAACCCATTCAATGGATCTAGGTCCAGTCATAGCCGGAGCTATCAAGCAGGATTGGGGTATTGAGCCATTGGTAAGATGGGATGATCGAGTCCCCAAGGAGGGAGGTTCGGTCGTAGTTGTGTGATGCCTCCGAAAGGCGGAACAAAGCTACTCGATCCACAGGAGTTGAGAGTGGTAGCCACTGTCTAGCACACTAGCACCACTTCAACAGAGACGCCAACCATGGGAATGATCTCCCTGTTGAGAGGGAGTTAAGACTCATCAGTCGTGACGTAGGGGCCTTAACCTTAGTAGTTTCTCGTAAGACATGGGGGTTATAGCCTTTGTAGTGTCTCGTTAGACATAGGGGCCGTAGCCTTTGTAGCGTCTCATAGGACGTAAGGGCCGTAGCCTTCATAGTGTCCTATGGGACATAGGGGTTGTAGCCTTTTTGTGTCTCTCAGGACAAAGGGGTCATAGCCTTAGTAATTTTATTGTTCTTACCCTGAGCTTCCTTCACTGTGGGTTTCATGGAACGATCCTGTCAAGTTCCTTGTTGCAATCTTAGACAAAACTGAGTGTAGCCGCGTCAAATGTGATTTGCAGTGAGCACATCGATCGAGAGTACCTCATCAAATGTGATCTGCAGTACCCCTGGTGGGAGTAGTGTTGAGTTGGACGTGGTATTGGACGTGGTATGCTTTGGTTCTAAAAGAATCATTCCCACAGACGGCGTATGTTAATGCCAAAAATTAATATAATCAGAATGGACGAAGTCAAGGATGGAGGGACTTACTTGGTTCTAGACTGCTCGGTAAAGGGAGAGAGGGCTTCATGTCGGCTTCAAGACGGTGATGATGACCTCGCCTAGTTGGTCTCCTACGGGACGATGTCTTCCTGCAGACGAGACGACACCTTGGTCAGCTTTGGGATGCAAGCCAGGGAAAGGTGTTGCTGTAGCAGCACTGTAGCAATAAATGGTAGTGAAATTGGTAGTTGGGTATTTATAGGCTTGGGGGTAAGCCTGGTATGGTGGCTGGCACTAGGATGGCGCCACGTTTCATGTCGGTGGAAGGATTGACTGAGAGGGCAACACGCAAGGGAAATCTTCCCACGTGCTGGCTTAGGCACATGCGTCGTCTAGTTCAGACCGGTCACCCGGTCAAGCCTTTGTGGCAAGGTTCATCTCTTATGAGAGGAGGTTGTCTTTTGACCAAAATTGAACTTGTAGGTCGAAACATTACGGGCGAGACCTGGCCCTGGTCTCGGCTGAGTGACACTTCGGATGCTCGAGCTTGGCCAGTTGAACTGTAGGGCCCCACCAAACTTAATTTCTGTTTGATTTTATGTTTTTTTAGTTTGTTTGGTTTTCTATAAAATTGTTTTCATGCGTGAAAAACAACTTCAAAAAAGTTATGATCATGGTGTCATAGACTTTTTAATACATATGAAATATAATATGGTAGGAACAAATTACTGATTTATTTTCGGTATTTGTGTGGTAAGAAAAGGTCTTTCTATGAAATTACCATGTACTCATCATTCATTTTATGGAAAATAATATTATTATATTATACTATCTATTGCTTTATCAATCTTACAATTATACCAAATTTTACCAATATCATAATTTATACCCACTCTAAAGCACATACAAGTACCTTGTTAATATCCTGATATTTCTTTTTCTCTACACATTCCTATTTAACAATCCAAAAGAACACATCAAAACAAAGGGTGCATTCACCAACATATTTCTCCAAAAAAAAACTTTGTTCAATTCACATTTTTAAATCATAAATTCTAATCAATGTTATATCAAATCACATTTTCTTCAAATTTCTCTACTCATAATTATGTTATCAATCAATTAAACACATATCTCCAAGTCCCGAACACTTGGTCTAATGATCATGTTCTTAAGAACACTTATAGAGTTCTCGAGTTCGAGTCTAAGGTACTTTCAACCCTACCGTTGTATAAAAAAACACACATATCTCCAACTTTTCTTCTTTACTCTCAAATTAACAAAGCCTAAAAGAAAAACACTTTAAGATGATTCGTATCCCACGCGAACAATACAAAAAGCCTGATGGCCACTTCACATACATGATACAACCCTTGGTCCTTCATAGAAGCCCGTTGTATCCGTAAATCAGGAGTAAATATTTTGAAACGTACAACAGAGGAAAAGTAGAAAACAAGAGAAAAAAGAAAATTCCTAGAGAGAGAGAGAGAGAGGAGAGTAAAAAGAAACGGGCAACTTTTTAGATTTTAGTATTGGCAGAGACGCTTTCAACCCTCATTCAATGCTTTACCAAACGCACCACCCTCTTTTCTTCCAATTCCGCTCCACCTTTCCCTTATCCTCTTCATTTCAGGTACTGGTTCGATTTCTCACGGGAAGAAGAAAAGAAATTTCAGGGCTTTTCTTGGTGAATCTGGGAAATTTGATTTCTGGGTTTTTTGTTTTCTTTGTTGTGTTAATCTAGGAAATGGGCAGCGTTGAAGCAGCCTTGAAGACCAGTTTCAGGAAGGAGATGGCTTTGAAATCCAGCCCACAAGCGTTTCTTGACGATTTCTGGGCGGTGAATTTGCAGAATGGCTCTGCTTCTGATGACTTCTCTGTAGATGAGCTTTTTGACTTCTCTAATGGAGATGGGTTCGAGGAGGAAGATGAAAACGAGAAAATTGCGGCCGGTTTGGTTTCTTCGTTCACCGTTTCGCCCAGGAAACAGATCCCTCATCTCTCTTCGCAAAGCCTTGGTTTCAATTTTGACTCCGGCGAACTCGTCGTTCCGGTAAGCCGGATATATTTGAGAAGAAAAATAGGATTTTTTTATTTTTTTATTAATGTTCTTTTTATGGAAAATTTAATTCTTTTGAAAGCCCATGTTTCAATTTTTACAGACCCCAAATTTCAGTAATGTCCCTTTATGAAAATCTACATTATTTGACAATTTTGAGAATAAAGTTAGAAATTTTTTTGTTAAGGGTTAACTCTGTTTTGTTCTGTTTTAATTTAATTTTAGTGCGTTTCTTTTAAGTTGCTCTGTTTTAAGGAGGAAAACTGACATTTTTTTTTAGGCGGACGAAGAAAAGCACCTTGAGTGGCTGTCCCATTTCGTAGAGGATTCCAACTCCGAGTACTCTGCCCCATTCCCCGCCGGAGCCGCCGACGCCGTCTTGACGGCAGACTCCAAGCCCTTGCTGGAGAAACCGCCGACGATATGCTTCAAGTCTCCGGTGCCAGCAAAGGCGAGAAGCAAGCGCGCTTTTAGAACCGGTGGCCGAGTTTGGTGCCTTACCGGTTCCACTTCGTCATCCTCCAGTTCCACTTCATCATCGTCATCCGGTTCTTTTTCTAGCATCGACCAGGAGAAGCCGCCGGGGAAGAAGCAGCGGAGGAAGATAACGACGGACTATGCCGCCGGCGGCTGGGCGGCGCAGCCCCAACGTAGGTGCAGTCATTGTGGGGTCACCAAGACTCCACAATGGAGAGCCGGCCCTCTCGGTGCGAAGACTCTGTGTAACGCATGTGGAGTTCGGTTCAAATCGGGTCGACTCCTACCCGAGTACCGACCCGCTTGTAGCCCAACATTTTCAAGTGATTTGCACTCGAACCACCACCGGAAAGTGATTGAAATGCGGCGGAAGAAGGAGGTTGTCGGCCCAGTGACAAAGGATTTGGCACCTGCTGTAACGGGTGTGCAAAGTTTTTGAAAGTTAGGACCTTGAGAGCAGGAGCCATAGAAATTTTTTAGAGCATTAGTTAGAAGAATACGGGTCGGGTTGTGACTGAATCCGGCCCGAAGTAGTGGTAGGCTTGATTGTAATGTAAATTGACTTTTCTAGTTTTTTAATCCTTAGGTTGGGTAAGATTAGGTTTTCTTTTTCTAGGACCTAAAGTATAAGAAAGTGTATTAGGAAGGGCTTAATTGCAGTTTTCCCCTATCTCCGATTATTTTATGACTCATTTGGTTAGACATATATCTACTCAACTAAGTGGTTTAAATCTAAAATAATCAAGCATATGAATTTTTTTTGAGTAATTTACGTTAAAATTGGATAAATACATATTTAAAAAAAATTAATTTACTTAGAAATGATGGTCAATTTTAAAAATTAAATAAATAACTTAATCTATTTGATTGAGCAAAATAAATTTTTGGATTAAGTCATTTTTATAATTAAAAATATATATTCATTCTCAATAAAAATAAACATAAAATAAATTTACTATTCTTAAACATATTTTAGTTTAAATTGCAAAGAAAATATCATAAATTTGATTGAATTATACTTCTTAAAGTATAAACTCAAACATTTTTCAATTCGAAAACCAGCGATTTAAGAGAACCACGAAATTATTTTTATCTTATACTCCTATATTAGTTTTAGTTATTACTCTCGAATTTTCAAATACTTAATCTTTATCTTCCATTAAATGTTTTTATGAGATGGATACAGTGTTTTATTTTCTAAGTCTACGGCTCTACTACTCCATCCAACCTCAAATAAAAAGCGTGTATTTCTTTTTGAGATGTTCCCATAAAATTGGAGTATTTTCCTTTTTAGAAACATTATTTCAGTTATTTTACATAATTACCCTTAATATTCATCAACCGATTTTTAATAACCATCCTCCAAGTTAAAACCAAGTGGTATTTTTTATCAATTTTTTTCATTTCCATCGTTTTTTAATTTAAGTGTCAAAATAAATGTATTATTTATTTGAATGGAGGGAGTATTTCAGTTATGTTATCCGTTTGTAGTTCCACTTGATGGGCTTTAGTGAGTCATGAAATAGGAGGCATTATTATTGCATAGTGAAATTGGTGGGGGGGGCGTTGGTTGGAAAGCAAAAATATCATGAGTGGGACGAGAGGTGGCTAAAGAAGCGAAAAAAGGTGTGGCGTGAGAGCTACGCACCGGACGATGATATCATGGGAGTGGGAGAAATGTTGGGAAAATGTTTTAGTAGTAGGCTTGCAACTTTTGTGGTTTTCAATTTACAGATCTCAATCTTTTCAACTACAAATCGTAGGTCTAAACGTTATCTCTTTTATTAGATTATAGGTCTAAAACATCAGTGCATGGACGGAATGCTGACATGGATACATAACAGTGTTAATTTTAAACATCCGTCTTCCATCTCACAAAAACTGTCGTTTCAGTTCCATCTCACCATGTCGACTTGTTCTTCGTCTTCAATCTGAAATTACTCAATCTAGCCGGACATTAAGCTCCCAGCCATTTTGCTGTCAAGAAGTGTCGTCATGATGGGGAATTTGCAGAAACACTTCGATTCTCCAAAATCAAGAGAAAGGGGATAGGAGTAACAAATTCAACTGACAAAATGAAGCGAGAGTAAGAAGCGCCATGAAATACAGACAGATTAGAGATCGTCGGAGATCGTAAACCACTAATTATCTTAAAATTTTACAAAATTGTCTCCGCTGCAGTTCTGCCTCCCCTGCCAGTGACAACTCCTTATATCCTTATACCTAAAATGACCTTTTGATTCAAGAAGAACATCAAGAAGGGCGGCCAAGTTTTGCCCATCACAATTTTTCAATAGATGAGGGTAATAGATGCATAATATGGGAGAAAGAATGAGAGTATGGGGAGAGTTGGCACAATGGTTGTCGAGATCGTCCATCTTCTGGATAGCGAGAAGTTTTGTTACTGTTGTTTGCTCTGATTGGCTCTGGATTGTTAAGAGCTTAAATCAAAGAGTAACTGATTGAATCGACATAGAAAGCGTATCAAAATTTTATGCTCACCAAGTGTTTGTGAAAATTCCACACAGAGAAATAAAAGGAGCCAGTAAAAAAACTCTTACTCCAAGAACATGACGGGTCACAAGAGACAAAAGACGATCGATCAACACCGGGAGAGGGAACGGGAGTGTCGGCGGCATCGAACAAAGAGAAATCACTAGTTTAACTCATCCAAAAATCAGGTAGCAGAAGAAGTAACGGCATAGGCCGAAGCCCGAAGGTGTTGGTCACTCGCCGCCGCACCATCACGATTGTCGGTCCTCTTTTCACCGAAATCTATCGCCCAAAAATCGTTACAAGATGAACTACTAGGTAGCTGAAACGACGTCGTTTTGGTAAGATGGATGGTGGGTGTTTAAAATTAACGTCCATGTCAGCATTCCATCTACCAGCTAGCGTTTTAGGCCTACAACCCAATAACGGAGATAACGTTTAGGTCTACGGTTCGCAGTCGAAAAGCTTTAGGAATTAGGCCTATAAATCGAAAATCGTAAAAGTTTTAGGCCTACTCAGGCATCTCCCTGAGATATGTTTGTTTGTGCTGCTTTTCGTTTACTTTTGGGTGTGTTTAAGGAACAATTTGGGATTTGTTTTAAGTTTTTAAAATTGGATTTCCTCTCTGGATCTCATTAAAATTGATACATTTCATCGGATACAAAAATTCAATAACAATATTTGACTAGATAATAATAAAGTAAAGTAAACATATAAGATAAAAATACTTTTTTTCTATGTAGTAAGAGAAATAGACAATAATAAAGTAAAATTTGTATGAAAAAGTTTTGTTTTAAGAAATGTATCAATTTTCGTGGGGTAAAAAAAAGTTATCAGTTTTACTGAAATGGATGAAGCAATATTTATAAGCGAGGAAATTTGTTGAAAAGAGAATTTAATAAAGAGTTATGAAAAATTCATGGAAAATTAATGGATTTTGGAAAGAAAAAAAGAATTCCCAAAATTGGTTTTTTGAAGACACCTTTTGCATCAATTTTATTTATCCCAAGTGACTTGAAAAATGGAGGATAGATATGTAATTTGCAATTAGTTGGATTTGACAAATTACCTTATAAATGAGCTTATTCAACAATGGGTGGAATCATCCTGATGATTAACGGGAGGGTTGCACCTTTTGGGTGGAAATTTGTACATCCAACATATTGGTACAAGTGAAAATTGTTGAATTCTTTTATTCTTTTACCGTTTCAAATGGTCTAAATTGAATTTTAGATTCCCGCGATAATAAAAAAAATGACCGGCCCCTGGCGGTCAAAATGGAGAAAGGGACTTGGGCTTTAAAATTTAAATTAAACGTGAATTATTTATGATAAATCCCATTTGAAGTTCCGCCCTGTACTATGCTACAGAAACCTCTTATGTACTCTTCTCTTTCAAAATACGTTGTCATTTTAGTTTTTCTTTTTTTTGTATAGATTAATAATTATTTTTGATCATTAACTCATTTTATATTAATTTTTATTATTATCCTCTTTTAAATTCATTTTCATCTCTCCAAACTCACTCTTTAAACTCTTTGAGTAGGTTTGTTTATAAGGGAAGATGTGGTCTAAAATAAAACAAAAATAAAAAAATCACTTCATTTAGAACAATTTTTTTATAAATATAATGATAATACATTTAGGACAGAAGAAGTATAATATAAAAAGTTTGGACAGAAGACGTATAATATAAAAAGAATTATATATCAAGTGGATAAAATGTCGTAAGAATTACTTAACAAATACCATCTCTATCAGAAAAAGAAACAACCAGAGGAAAAGGTTTGTGTTCTTGTGATCGGCTACAAAATTCTTCAAGTTTAAAAATTGTGGAAGATTCTAGGCTCTCTTGTTGCGGCACCGAGGTTGATGCCTGACCTGAGGGAGTTCAAACTTCAAAATGGGCGGTTACAGGTCAAGGCCGTGCCTTGACAATAAGCGCAAGGTCATATAACCTAGGCCGCACGCGGCTTTGAAAGGCCGGCTCTTGTAATGCCTCGGCCAATGAGCACTCCTCTATGTGGATGATTTTCTTTGACCATGGGGATTGGGGAGGATTCTCAAGTGTAAAAGGTGCTCTCTTGTTGGGCTTTGTGGTTGCATATTGGGCCTTGGTTGGGCTATTTTCCGCTGGTATTCGCGGGGTTGGGTCGGCTTAGCCTATGTGGTTGTTTGTCGTAGTTTGAAGCCGGTACTCGCAAGCTTTGCTAACTTGATTCATGTCGTAGTTTGTCGAGTTGATGTTTTGTTGAGTTGACCTAGGGTTTATGGGCTTTGCTTCTTGGGCCTTTTGAGACTTTAGTGTTTCTCTTTGGTGTAGTTTGAGTCTTTCCTTCGAGTAGGGTTGGCTTGGTCTAAAGATATCACTTCTCTAATATAGGAGGGATGAATCTTGTCTTGGTCGTGCCAACCCCTCCACACAATATTATGACATACCCATAAATTAAGTTTGTTCCGTTTGTGATGACATAATCAAAAGAAGCATGATTACATGCCATGGCATACCGCATACATATGTCCGACACTTTTTCGTTAGGTCCTTCATACACACACACTACGTACATGCATGGACTTTGGTAATGGGCCTGGTAACGAGGAGTCCACTACCATGGTCCCTAAATTACCGTTGGAGCATGGAAACGGGCAGCTCGTTACGAAATCTGTTACCGTCACGTAATGATAGCGGGTATAGTAACGAGATACCCGCTACAACAATGAGTAACGTCTAACCCGCTACCATACTCGCTACCAAATTGACAAAAGCTCCCATTTTGAACTTTGAGCCAGTGGTAGCCACTCCATGATATCACTTCATCCCCTTGCTTCTTTCGTTCATTTGTAGAGATTTCGGGAGCAAACGAAGATTTTTGCTCCCGATATGAATTTTTTATAGTTTCCTATTAATTATCTCCATTTCTGAAATGTTTAGTTAATTTGTATATTGGATCAAGCTATTGGTCTCTAGTTTTGGATATTCGGCCATCTTCTTTGGTTCAGTTCTTGGCACCTCCAATTTCTCTTGTGGATCTCTAGTGTATCTAAAGCAACAAAGAAAGAAAAAATTGAGCTAGATATGTGTTTTATTGTTTATTATGAGTTTTGTTGTTATAAATGTATAAATAATTTACATTTTGAGTTAGAGTAGTTATTTAAATATTGTTCAAAAATGTAGAAATTTGATGATTTAGAGTTGACTCATAATTCGTGTATGTGAATATTATGTAGAATATTTTATACTCCATAACATTATTTTCAAGTTAGAAAATTGTCACCCCACCCCCGCCTAACAGAGCCCGCACTTGCGGAAGCGCACGGAGGACGGAACCAAACCGGGAACGGGGGAAGGTGGGGGCGACGGTTCACTCACAACCCTAACATGAAACCTTAAACCCAAGCATTAGTGTTCAACCAAGCCCCAAGATGTTTACCTACGCGAATGGGGTTGAAAAGAACCAAGAATCCCAAAAACAGGGTCCAGGCGACCGCCCGGCCCAAGCCCGGGTCGCCTGAACCATCGCCTGGCTTGCTGCCCAGATTACCGAGTGGCCCAGGCGACCGCCTGACCTGAGGGGAGGGGTCGCCTGGCCTCTCGCCTGACCCAGGCGACCGCCTGCTCCAAGGAACGGGTCGCCTGGCCTATCGCCCGGCTGCCTGTATCCAAAACCCAGGGGGTCCAAGCGACTGCCTGGTCCAAGGGAGGGGGGGTCGCCCGACCCTCCGACTGAGTCCAAAACCTAAAAATCTCAACGCCAAACCTGAACGGTTCTGAACCTGAACTTTAACACTTATACAATCCTTACCATTTACACAACCAAACCTTACAAAACGAAACATGCATGTTATGAACAATATACAGAGCCAGAACCAAGTTCGGAATACAAAAGAAACCAACCAGTCGGCGGTCTCGCGGAATCCTACCGCTCTAAGGTGAAACTGTTGCTGCTGTCCAAACCCTCAATCTAGCAACCTCGCCACTACTCGGTGACTTGCTTTTCCTTTCCTTTTCCTGAAACGGTAGATATAAGGGTAAGTTCTCGAAAGAACTTAGTAAGAGAACAGGTATAGACATGGTGTAGTAGCAATATCATTCGATACAATGTACCTGCAATCGAAAACAGAACGAATACGATATACACCAAGCATCTCACCAATCAATCAAATGCTCAATCAATGCAACACAATCAAACATATGCAATGCGGTCGGTCAATCACAATCACAGTCAATTCACAATCAAACGGTAATGCTCTTGGCCCAGCCAAGGCATATCGGTCATAAACGTTTGATCGGTCGGTAGAGCATGGTACCAGCTCGGGGGAGCGACCCCCATCGGTCAATCAATATGAATCATCGATAACCATCGTAGGTATATCGGAATCCCGGTAAATTCATCGATAACCATCGTAGGTATATCGGAATCCCAATCGGTTCCTGCACAACAATGTCTATACCAGGAACTAGGTCGGCGTCATCGAGGCACTCCCCTCTTCCAAACCTAGCCTCAGTCCATATCTGAGTATGCTTGCTACGCAATGAAATACTCCTAAACACACACTGAACCCTTACCTCCGATTGTAGTTCAAATCCGAATTCTCGATCGACGGTCCCAGTAGAAATTTCGGCAGAGTTTCAGCCCAATTTCCAAACAACTCCCTGTTCACAATCAATTCCAGATACAGAAAATACATTCAGAATTCACAGAAACAGTCATTAACAATGGCAACAAAACCGAGGCTCGGGCCGGGAAAAACGGCTTTCACACCGAGCCTCTTCTAACAGAACCAATTACACTAACAGAATCAGAATTCCACTCTGAATTCAGAAATGCCCTTACCTTTCACTAATTCCTCCGTCGAAAATTACACCCAAATTTTCATTACCTAATCAAGACAACCTCGGGTGCGTTTCTTCCTACTTTCCTGTTATCAAACATGCACCAGGAAGTGCCGAGAACACTTAGGAACCAAAGAATCAAACAAAGGAGCATGTGACACTATTCACTCCAAAATTCAAATGCTCATAACTTGCAAACTATACTGATTCTTTCAAAACAGACCTCAGATTACTCAACTATACAACCCAATGAACGATTTTAAGTGCAATACCTCGAAGTTTGATCGCCAAACGACGGAAATCAGTTGTGAGCTCCAACCTCTCATCAATGGCGCAAAACGGAGAAAGGGAGAGAGATACGGATAGAGGAAATGAAGAAATTGACCAAAATGATGCACTTTTCCTTTTTCTACATATATATAAATATGTATTATCTACATAAATACATATATATTACTTCCATAAATCCTTTCCTCTCCTCTTCTTCAATTGAGAAGGGACATGTGTCCCTTCTCCCATCTCTCCCATCCGCCCATCACTCTCATTTTCTTCCAAAATGTCCAATTTTCAATTATTTCACACACTTACAAAACTGCATTTTCGTTCAGCCTGAAATGCAACTTTTTACCAAACTTACTCCGATTGGAACCAAACTTTAACCACATACTCAGGACATCATAAAATCCATAAACCCTATTTTTCTTATCCAAATATAAGTCCCGAGTCACTCAGAATTACAACTCCCAGGAATTACGCGCAGCCGCGTAATTAATTCTAAATCCGTCCCGGGTTGCCCCAAAATTCACCAAATTAAATCCATAATTACCAAACATGCAAAGCAAGTCCTTAAAACAGAAATTATCGAAAACCCGGTAATTAAACTTAAACGCGTAATTAACTTAATTACGTACCGGGTGGTGGTAACAAAAATAATGTTGTGAGATATAAAATTCTATTAAATATTCATGGGTTGTCTAGGTTGGACAGTTTGTAAAAGTACAATCAGTATATTGAACTTTTATGATAATTGTATATGCATAACTGATACAACGACATGAATTTCGGTTTTTTTCAGTCTCGTTCCTTGTAATACTAAAATGGGGATTTGAAACACAGAAAAAATGGTCATATATGAAAAGCTCATATGTGAAAGTCAACTTACCGTGTTGTGTTCTTTTTTTACCCCTTGAGTCCTGAAAAATTGGCTCATTTCATAAAGGGTAAAGTGTACCCATAATCCTGTAAATTTAATTATTATCCTATCGGAGTCCTATTTTAAGATTTTGTACCAATAAAGTCCTGTAACTTATATTTTTCCAATATTTATTGTCCTTTTGGAAATTTTTACCCTTTTGGACCAATTGTAAAATACAAGCACAATTTTAAGGTTTAGCGAAACTTTCAATTTTACCCTCAATTTTTATAAATTTACATAAATCCTAAAATTCTACCCTAATATTTATAAAACCTTACAATTATACCCTAAACTTCCCTCTCCATCTTTATCTCACAACCTCCTGCCCACACGACCACTAGATTTTTACTCTCTTCGTCCTTTTTTTAAAACATTTTTCTTTTTAAGATGTCCCTAAACTTTTGCAACATACTTTTGCAACATTTCCTTACCTAATAAGTTTTTCCAAACAAATTTAGTGATCCATCCTTTCAAATATCTTTCTTCCTATTTCTTTATTATCTAATTTGACTCTACTAACTCTCTTACTTCATTCACTCAACTCTTTTTTTAAAAATGATCTAATTTAACTTCACTAACTCCATTCACACTACTCACTCAACTCATTTATCTCGTAGGGGTAATATTGTCAAAATTTTACATCTTTATAAACACTTTAATCCACGTGCCATATCAAAATGTTGTAATATTTGAGGGATAAAAGGAGTATAAATTACTCCCTTCGCCCTAAAAAAGTTGACACTTTCACCATTTTGAGTTGTCCCTAAAAAGTTATCAAGTTTACATTAAAGGAAACTACTACCATAATTTTTACATCTTATCCTCTTATTTTACACTTTCTTCCTACTCGTCTTAAAAGGAGCCATAAAAGTTTATTTTTCTTTCTCACGAGGGTGAATTTGCAAATATGCTATTATTCTACAACTTTCTCACTCAACTCATTTATCTCTTAGGGGTAATATTGTCAAAATTCTACATCTTTAAAAACACTTTAATCCAAGTGCTATACCAAAATGTTGTAATATTTGAGGGATAAAAGGAGTATAAATTACTCCCTTCGCCCTACAAAGGTTGTCACTTTCACCATTTTGAGTTGTCCTTCAAAAGTTATCTAGTTTACATTAAAGGAAACTATTACCATAATTTTTACATCTTATCCTCTTATTTTACACCATGACCCATAAGATTTCAACTTTTTTCATACTCGTCTTAAAAGGAGCCATAAAAGTTTCTTTTTCTTTCTCACGATGGTGAATTTGTAAATATGCTATTATTCTACAACTTTCTTTAATCTTCGTGTTCAAACAAAACAAATAAATAAAATTTCAGGACCGGCCTTGGTACTATAGTCAAATGAAAATGTTATTATACTTCTATATATTTGCAGCAAATGTACTGTAAATGAACAGTAGCATTTGTCTTCTTTTTTAATTTTTTTGGGTGTTGCTTTATCTAAGGGTTTAATTCTTAAATTTGCATTAACTTTTTAATTTCTTCAAATAGGTCCCTAAAGTCCTTGAAGTTTCACTTATATTATTTTGATACCTATTTCTCTTTTAGTGTGGTGGCCTAAATTTAGAGAAATTGTATATATAGGTAAGTTATAACTTTATATAATTGTGAAAAATTGTTGTGGGAGAATAGTAACCTTCCAATATGATCAATCACCACTTTCTAATTTGATGCAATTTTATTAGTCTACGAAGAAGTGTTGTAGGATGAACTCTCTTCGTTGGCTTTTATATCTTACCTTTTTGCATATTGCCCCCTGATGTTTTAGACCTAACAAGGTAAAAATGTGAAAAGTTTTAGACCTAAATTTATTTTATTTTATTGAAATTGTAACCTACAACTTTACACAATTACGAAATATTACCATCAAACTTCAAGATGCAGCAAAGAAAATATACTCCAAGATGCAGCCCCATAAAATCATGCAAGATCAGAACAGTTGTTAGAAAATGCTCCGGCTTAATGGTGTTTCGCAACTGCACAAGATTCACAGCTCTTTTGCTCACCTCCACAACATTAGAGACCACCTTCTGAAACAACCTGTAGTTTCTTTCACACCATATATATACAATAAATCAATGCAGCAAATAAAGCTCTCCTGAGCTTAGACTTACAATATTTACCACTCGCCACTCTTACCATCTGGTGAGGACCCAGATGTTAAGCTCTCAGTCCTTTTCTAAGAATAGTAGAGGAAAAAGGACAGTAAAAGAAGATGTGGTTTCTTGATTCAGAATAATCAGAGGACAACCCACAAATATTGCGGACATCATCCTTCCATTTAGAGACCTTGTCCAAAGAAGGTGATCTGTTTAATGCCACAAACCAAGCAATGAGGGAAGTTCTTGGAACATGGAAGGGACCCTAGACAGTCCTTCTCCGGCCAACTCTATCAAAATTCTCAGTGACATGCAAATTAATAAGCCTCCTTCACAGAGGCGAAGCTATGTGGGGACAAGGGAGGGAGCGACCGCCCGCTCGTGATTTTTGTAAAAGTATGGTTATATAGTATATAATTAGAATAATTAAGGGTGTTATTTTTAATTTAATATACTTATATGCTTTCTATTTTATGTACAATTCAAATGTGGGTGTAAATTTTATACAAATGTGAAAAATATAACAACCAAATAATAAAACCTACACACTCAATATCCAGTCAACTGTGTACACATAATTCTACCTCCTACGTGTCTAATAGCTAGGTCCCACTCAAAGTCTAAATTAACAAAATAACAGAGCACACAAACAAAAAATTCAAGAAACATGTACAGACTATAGCGGATATCAGTTGCAACACTTTCATTATGAAGCTACAAACTCTACACATTTTGAAGAATTACTCTTCTATCTATTTATGGAAGTGGGTACTATTGATAAATAATACCCACCCAATAGCATTTTACCACATCATCAAATATGTCTCCCATTCTATTTTTTTCTTTTTTTGTTTGTTTTAGGAGAAAATATATTACTTGCCTTTAATTATTTAGAAAGTAGAAAATTAGTCCTTAAATTTTAAAAACATCATTAAATGTGGATTCCATTTCTATCTTTTTCCTTTTCATTTTTATTTGTTTGAGGAAAAACTTCATTACCGATTTTTAACTATTTAGAAAATAAAGTATTGATCCCCTATCTATTTATGGAAGTGGGTACTATTGATAAATAGTACCCACCCAATAGCATTTTACCACATCATCAAATGAATCTCATTTTCTATTTTTTTTTCTTTTTTTGTTTGTTTTAGGAGAAACTATATTACTTGCCTTCAATTATTTAGAAAGTAGAGAATTAGTTCTTAAATTTTCAAAACATCATTAAATGTGGATTCCATTTCTATCTTTTGCCTATTCATTTTTATTTGTTTGAGGAAAAACTCCATTATCGGTTTTTAACTACTTAGAAAATAAAGTATTGACCCCATAATGATTCAATGATTTGTTATTTTTTTCTATTTCTTTTCTGTTGATGATTTGATGAAAAGGAATGTGTGGGGCTAAAGTTTCAAAACCATTAAATGTGGACTCAATTTCTGTCTTTTGTCTTTTCGTTTTTATTTGTTTGAGGAAAAACTCCATTACCGGGTTTTAACTACTTAGAAAATAAAACATTGATTCCCTAATGTTTCAATGGTTTGACAGTTTTTTCTGTTTCTTTTATGTTGATGATTTGATGAAAAGGAATGTGTGTGGATATTATTTATAAGGGTAAATTACAAAAAAAAACCCCGAGGTTTGGTGAAACTCTCAGTTTGCCCCTCTATTTTCATAAAGCTTCAGTCACCCCCCTGAGGTTTGGTGAAGTATTTATTTATTTGTTGATAGATTGATCCGTTTGATATTGATTTTGATCATGTCTAATGCTAGTATAGAGCGTGCCTTTTCAATTATGAAAATTGTGAAGACCAGACTACGAACCAATATGAACATTGATTTTCTAGCTAATACTCTTATTTTGTACATTGAGAGAGATATTGCTATGAAATTTAGTTTATAATAATTGGCCGATGATTTTAGAGATTTTAAGGAACGACGTGTTAAATTTTGACAACTTTTACCATGTATTTTGTACTTTTGATATACATATGACTATTGAGTAAAAAAATACGTTTGATATGTATATTTCGTCAGCCCATAATTTATTTCCTGGCTTCGCCCCTACTCCTTCCGGGGAAATTTCACATTATTAGAAGGCTGCTTCAACAGGAACCAAGCATGAAATAGATGCCACATATGAAAATACGCTTCACACTAGAACTAACTCTTTCATTTGACTTTATTTCTAACCTTTTTGCACATCAATCCATGAAGTTTTAAATTAATAGATAAACATGAAAAGTTTTTCGCCTAATATTGTTTTATTTACGTGTCATTGTTGTTTGCATTTTTATTTATTTCATGAAGTTATACCATTATTTATGACTAACTTTTGCTTGATTTACAATCATATCAAATTCTTAGTAAATTTTGAAAAATTTGCATCCGCTGGAAAGCGTGGTTAATCAAAACCTTGTTTTCATATATGAAAAACCCATGCTCCCATATGAAAGTCAACTTATCCTGTTGTGTGTGTTCTGGTTTTACTCCCTTCATCCAGAAAAATTGGTACATTTCATTTTCAAATTGTAGCATACTCAAATTATTACTAGAAGTAACTCATTAAAAAATTTCAGAAAAAATATAGTTAAAAACTAGAAACATATTAATCAATTTTTTCGCATTTAAACTTTGACATTATATATTAAAGTGGTGAAAAAAATAAAATCATAAATTAAATACTAAAAAAAATGCACCATTTTTTTAGGGACGGAGATAATAAAGGTTTTTAAAAATCTTACCCCCTCCATCCCAAGTGGGTTGTCATAACTCACAACATCAAAATATTTTTTTTCCTAAATGAAATGACCCTATTTTACTTTTGTTTTATTTTAGTTCACTTTTACCCTTGCAATGCATTCATTCAAAGGATCTAAGGAGTGGGTTGAGAGGGGCTAGAATGAGTTTGGATGGGATAATGATGGAAGTTTATGTAAAATAAAATAATGACCAAAGATAATCTTAATCTACATAAAAAAACTAAAAGTGACAACCCAGTTGGAACGAATGGAGTAAAAAATTGATATGAAATTTACAATAATAAGAGTATGCCAGAGGGACAAATAGCTAGTTAGGCCTAAAGGTTTTAAGGTTTTCTTATCTTAGGCCTAAATCTTTTCGAGTTTGCGAAAGAGGCCTATTACTTATGTAAATGTAGATAATTGGGCCTAAAACTCTATGGAAAGAAGCAAGCTAGGCCTAAAAGTTTAGGGGATATTTGGAACAAGGCCTAACATGAGGTTTAATGCTTCTTTAGGTCCTTCAGCAAGTGGTGTTCATACAAAGAGGTACTTGAATACTAGTAAAAACTAAGACATGGCTTTGATACCAATTTTTGCCCAGATAACAACATATAAAAGCATGTAAATAGCAGAGGAATGAAGCATATAACTCATATATTAAAATTCAAACATAAACTTACAAAGTCTGGTGAATACCAGATGTTCTTAGCAAGCTATGGATAAAGATCGTAGGATGAACACGCCAAACTCCAACAACTACACACGTACACACCAAATCTAAAGCAAACAACAACCTAAAATATTTGGCTAGAGGATGACCCATGGTATGGCCCTTTTGACAATTGCTCTTGTGCAGATTTTAAAGCTAATTTCATTAGCTTATCTTTCAGTTCTTCTAGGAGGATATCTACTAACTCTGACCGGAGTAGAGCTTCCCATTCACTAAATCAATATTTTCTTCATCCATGAGTTCAGACAAACCAATTCTTTTAAGTGTGATATTTTCTATGAGATAAGAATTAATCACACATTTTTTCCACCAATGTGAAACTCATACTCTTTCTAGAACATGAACATATTTTTCTTGATTGACCTCGTAGTGCCACTGAACAATCCACGAAATTCGGTAAATGACCAAGAAATAAAATTCAATGTAAATGATCGATTTCTTCTGACATTTGTTTGTTAAAATCTAAAAACTTGTCATAGGATTCATTGACTGTCTCTGGGAACTGATCAGAGACTAATCCACTTTTCTCAAACCAATGATGGAACAGTTTGGAAATCTTTTTTGGTTTGTCTTCAATTTGATCATCCAGGAGTGTCTGACCTCTGAATTTCGGATATTGAAGATTTCAACCCATGCCTGGATATAATCCCAATAAGAGTAAGCTTGGTTGTTGTATTTTCCATACATGAATCTTCTTCGAGAATGAGGTGTACCCCATTCTTCTGGTGTCCAAACTTTCAGGGCACCTAACTTCAAAATTCCTATCTCTTTGAAGTACCTTCCTTCTGGATATTTGATATTTCTGTCTCTGTGTTCCATTTTCACAGAGCCTGTTTCTTAGAGAATTAACCCAAAGTACTCATATTTTCCAATCAGATGAAATTCCCATACAGGATGCCTATGCTTAGGCCAGTACTTCTTTGCCATTTCTGAAGGAGTCATTATTTTAAGATCATTTTCTTCTACTGCAAAAGGAGTTCTCTGTCCATTTCTCTTTTTTCTAATGAGATCCCAGAGAAAAGAGAGTGGTTTCTTAGGCTCTTGCCGAAGTTATAAGGACCAGAGTTCCTTCAAAATATTTTCCATCCTTGTAGTATGCATGTGGATAGGGAAATCATTTCCTCTTTTTGCCTCTCTGGAAGGGAATAATGCTGTTGGAGCACGTTCTTCTAATCTTTTATTATTCTGTGAAGATTCTCCCCTTTCAATTTTTATTTTCTGCCTAGTAGGTAATTCATAAAATTCCTCTGCTTCTGGTTCTTGGGCTCCTATTTGCAGATAAGGAGCAAATTGGCTTTCTCCTTGTGACAACTGGATTTCTAAGTCCATGGGGTCATTCCCATGAAACATTGCTTCTAAGAGATCTGGATTGTTGACCTCTTCCATTCTCCTTTTGATTTCCTCTTTAGTTGATTCCCTTTTTCCCCATCTCTTCCCTAAAAAAATTCTCGTGTAAGAAAATCAGGTAAAGAATTCTTCTCACCATCGATATGATCTATATCAAAATCAAAGACCGCTGGGATTGATTGTCATCCTGTAAATATTTGTTTGGACGCAAGATTTTTAACATCTTTAAGGAGGACACTCTTAGCTGCTTTACAATCAGTTCTAATCAGAAATTTTTGATTCAACAAATCTTCTTCAAATTTTGTAACACAAAGAACAATTGCTAATATTTCCTTTTTTTATTGTAGCATAATTTTGTTGGGCTTGATTCAAAACCCCTAATGTAAACCGAACCAATTTTTCTTGTCCATCAGTTTTCTGTTTTAAGATTCCTTTATATCATATCTCACTAGCGTCTGTTTCAACAATTTTGAAAGCTTCTGGAATAGGGATGGTGACACATGAAACTTATTTGACTTTTCTTTTCACAAGCTTAACGGCTTGTGTCTGTTCTTTTCCCAATTCTGGGAGGTTTTTCTTTAGTCTATCAAATAGAGGTTTACAATCTTTCGCCATATCTTTATAAATTTCTGAGACATAATCGAGGCTTCCTAAGAACCTCTGTAATTGTTTTCTATCCTTGATTTCATTAGAAAAGTTTTCTGTAAAACTTATTGATCTATCAATAGGTTTTATAGTGCCTCTATATATCATATGTATGAGGAATTGAACATTTGTTTGGAACAACTCTATCTTTTTTGCTGATACTACTAATCCCGCTTCTACTATTTTCTTGAATTTGTGCAAGTTCTTCTAGTGTTGGTCAATTGATTGAGAAAACACTAACACATCATCAATATAAACAATAGTAAAAGTGCTGTAAGGATTAAAGATTTCATTCATAATTCTTTGTAATTCTAATGCTGCATTCTTGAGTCCGAATGACATTACGTTCCCTCCGTAATGTCCAAATGGGACATTAAATTTTGTCTTGTATTTATCATTTTTTGCAATTTGAATTTGCCAATATCCTGACTTCATGTCAAATTTTGAAAATACAGTTAATTTGTATAATCTTGACAGAAGGTCTTTCTTATTAGGTATTTGATACCTAATCCATTTTAACACTTTGTTCAGAGGTTTTTAATTAATTACCAACCTTGGTACTCCTCTTTCTATTTCAAAAATTTTATTCACATAAAAAGCCGAGCAACTCCATGGTGAAGAGCTTTTTCTTATTAATCCCTTATCAAGGAGATCTTGTATTTCTTTCTTACAATGAATTGTTAATTCTTCATTCATTTGAATGGATCTTGATACAGTAGAGATATTTTTCTCTTCAAATTCTGCTTCATAGGGTAAACTAACAATGTGTTTTTCCTTTCCCAAAAAGCATTGAGAATGTCTGCACAAATTTTCTTACTCAGAATTTCTTTAGAAGTCTTTATTTGCTTTTGTAGTTTTTGAGTCTTTATCTTCTCTTCGACACTTTTATGTCTAATATCTTCTTGGAGGCTTATTAATGTTTCTTGCTTACTATTCAAATTTGTAGTAAGTTCTTCTAACAAACTGGTTTGAGGGGGTTCTGTGAACTTGAAAGTTATGTTTCTTCCAAATTTCTTAGTAATTAGTCCATTTTGGTCAACTTTATAGTGCATGATGGTACTAAGGAATGGTCTTCCTAGAATCACATCTTAATTCATTTGGGCAAGAACCGTGAAATGTTGTGAAATACAAATTTCATCATTGCACACATATACATGAGTCAATTTGAATCTCATTGGCATTATTTGCTTTCTAGGTGTTGTTATATAACTAAAAGTTTTTCCTAAGTATTTATAAGAAATTAATCTTTCGTTGATTACATTTTTGTTTGTGCCTTAATCAATCAGTACGACAGTTCGGATTTCAAATTGTTTCCCGACTCTTAGAGTAATTAGACTCGTGTACCATTGATTTGGTATATATTCAATTTCATTTATTTGAAGTGGCTTACTTTGAGAATAAGTTTCAGGAACTACTTCTTGTTCAAGTATCACTTCCTTTTCCTTCTTCTTTTGTTTAGCTTTAATTTCGTATACATTTAAGTCTTCGATAACATTCTCATCTTCTTGGGAATAATCCTCCAAACTTTGGAGTTCTAAGATCTAAATTCTTCTTTTTAGATCTTTTACTTCATTATTAACGTGGTGGAGTTCGGTTTTTAATTCTTTGACTGTGAGTTCTCTATAATTTACTTGTGTTTGATCAACCCTCTTTAATATTTCATCAAAACTATAAATTTGAGGTTTATAAATTCATTTTCTTTGTTGTAAAGTTTTTCTAGGTACTTTAGAAGAATTTCTTTTCTTATGTCTGGGCCTTCTATATTTTTTGCAATTTCTAGGATTCTTTCACCCTCTTTGGTTATTGCATTTATCTGAAGCATATTTAATTCAATTTCCCTAAAGTTTTTTTGTATATCACATGAGTCACATAGGAATTTTGAATCACAACTATCATTTGATTCTTGACTTGATTAACTACTCAAGTCTAGTTCATTAAGCTCGTTTTAGCTTTCCAAGTTATCTGAAATTCCTTCAAAATCTTCTCCCGAATCACTATTCAGTATTATCTGCATAAGGTTTTTTTAAGCTCTCATCAATTTCTAGCAAATCTTTTTGGTCTTACATTTATTTTGAAGATGACCTACTTTTCCACATTTCTAACAAATTGTCACAGGTCTGTTTTGCTAAATTTTCTTTCTCTAATTTTTTTTGTTACTTCTTGGTCTTTCCTCCCTTTTCTCATATCTTCTTTCTTTTTACCTCTTATAGGTTTATTTCTTTTATTCCTTCTATGTTCTTTGTCCAAATTGGACCTGAGATTGTATCCGTACAGGGAGCAAAAAATTCCCATTTCTTTCCCCTCCAGCCTCCATCGTTTGACTTATTTTCTTCATTTTAGCTCATGACACATTTTTAGACCAACTTCTTTTATTTCTGAAAATATTTGACCATAAGTATAGCCATCCAAATCTAAAATTCCTTAAATATTTTCTCTCAAATGATCAATAACTAATTGGCCAAAATATTTTGATAGTCTATGGATAAACTTTTCTTTCCAAATTATGGAATTGCAATCTTCTCTTTCAAAGACCCTTGAAAGGAACACATCTTTATACCATTCTAGATATGATAGTGTCCTACATTTTAGATTGAGTAAAAGTTCCCCATTTAACTTTTGTTTGGATTCTACTGTTCCTATAAAATGTAGGTAAACTGTTAATACTAATGTATTAACTGCATCAAATTCTAGTGTTCTTATGGTTTTATTAACATGTAATATCGCTATTTCTTTTGTAGCATTCCTGATTTCTTGCCTTGCTTGTTCTGAAAGGCATTTATCTCACCAATTCCTTAGTTGCCTAGAAAACCCTGAGATTATCATCTTTGCAACTTATTGACCCGTTGTGTTTCTATTCATACTTTTAACAGCTATCTCATACATTATCATATGATGAATTATTTGGGATATTTACCATCATTATTTCATTCCCTTATTTCATCTTCTTTATAAACAACAAACGAATCAGGCGGCAAAAAATTGTTTTGTCTAATGTCCATCGGAGATGGTTTGCTTGTATATGGATGTGAGACATTCCATACTTTTGATAGACATCCTCTTTGCATTTTAATTTTATTAATTTGAGGGGTCTTATGGGAAGATTGGTCCTCTTCTTGGAGAGTTTCTTCTTTAATTACGTTAATTTGGGGTCCCTTCTGCTTACTATCTTGGATAGTAAGTTTTCCTACTTGTTTGACTAACTCCTTCATTCTTTCAGAAACATCATCATCTCTCCTTCCCAACTTATATATCAGAATCCTATATGGGAGATGGATAAGAGTTTTACAAGTAGTAGGTTTTTGTTCTGTTTTCTCTATTTCTTATATACTAAACATTTGTCTTCCTAACGATTGTAGGTAAAGATTTGTGTAGTTATTTTGTTCAATCAATGATTGAAGGTCTTTCATCTCAGCTTGTTTTGAACTGGTTTCTTTATTGACAGTTTTGAAAGGATAGGCAATTGTTTGTTCTCCTAAGACAATTGTCTTAGATGGAGAGTGTGCAATAGTTATTTCCTTTATTTCTTTTACCTCTTTAACTTTGTATGTACTCCATGTTTCTTGTAGAGTGGTTAAACTTGTTTCTTCATTCAAAACTAATGCTGGGACAAACCATTCAAAGAACTTTAAGTTGCTTTGGGTTTGTCGAATTCTTTTATACCATAAATTTTGTATTTCTTTCCTTTCATTTTTGGTATAATTATCATATAGCAAGTTTCTTTTTATTGTATTTTCTTCTGACCAAAATTCATCTTAGACTGTCATAGTCTATTTTGAATGGTTCTCTCATGATCTTCCAAACCAGTACGTGTGAGTTCCTCTTTTGCGCTCTCTAATGACGGGACTCAGAGGAGGCAGAAAAACTGAAAAGAAACCCTAGCACGTATGATTTGGGGACCATAGCCTATATATATATAGTTGTGTATCTTTTATTTCAACCCATTATTAAAATAAAAGTTACATTTTGCCCTCTACACATTAAAATTATCCACATCTTTATAAGATGTCTATGGCTCAAAACTTAAACTTTATTAGATCACTTTTAATTGGGCCAACCTTTATGATAGCAAATATAATGCACAGTATATATCACATATAAGCCCATCTAAAAAATTCTAACACTCAACATGATGCCCTTGGTGGTATTTTAGGAGGTTTTTCTGAGAAGTTAATCATTCTAGTTACTCTATCTCTATCAAATCCTGAAGTAAAGATATTTGCAATTAGACTTTCATGATATGTGGATCTTTTAGATATACTGTAAAATTTGGATGACAGTTGAAATATATAGGTCCATCACAAATACTAGATTCTACCATTCCTAACAAGGAATCAATAAAATTGTTATACCGATAATCTCTTAAGGAAATAACAATAGAGGTTGTCTTTTGTTATGTATTTGGATAGTGGTTCAAATTTGTGATCTTCTTCCACGATTAGAACAATCCTTTCTACCGTTTTAATAGCATTTGTAGTTCTAAGTTCAAAAGTTCCATTTTGGTAGACTTCAAACTTGTTAATTCTTGGGATATTTCAGTTTCCCAAACTTTTTTCTATATCTCGGATAATTATAGCTTGAGTATTTTTTACTCCTCTTTCCTTTAAGTTCTTCTTCTTCATGTTTTTTAGAGGTAGATCTAGCCAGAATTTTAAAGATTCCAGCCATAGGTTAATCCGATTAATTTCACGATTTAAAGAATTATCTGTCAACGAATTTTTTACTCCTTACAAGCTTTACTCTTGAAAACAGGTCTTAAGGAGAAAACATGACTTGGATGATAATTTAGAAAACCTTGTGAATAATCATGTTTATCTTCACAAGCTTGCAAAGTTTTAGGGTGAGTGGATAGATTCTTTTTGGAGGCTTTGGAAATTTTTCTTCAAAACGTTTTAGGTCTAAAACTATAATCGAAAAGTTTTAGGACTTCTTTGCAAAATTTCTAAGTTATAGACCTAGTTTGCGAAAATCCTGCAAGTTTTAGGCCTATTTCGGCACTAATCCCCCTCGGCCAGAGCGTTAATCTACTGTGAGCTAGCATATGCAGCAGTATCGGTAAGAAAATAACTTCACGCAGATTAAACAAGGTATAAAAACAAGTACCTAATTCTCTAGTCCAATCGACAGCTTAGCCAATTCAACAAGTTTGGAGAAAATCACAAGCCTAAAACTTGCAGCTTCTCTGAAGCAACCTCCCTCAGCTCAACCCTTCATTAATGAAACCTTCCTTGCGTCCTTCAAACCCGGGCCTCAGTAGCTTCTTCTCCCTCTTCTCGATCCTTCGCGTCTTCTTTTGTTGAATCTTCCCCGCAATATTCTCTGATCTTTTCTTCTGTTTCTCGGCTCTCTTCTTCTGCGTAGTCTCGTGCCTATCCTTCCATTTCTCCGCATTCTTCTGATGCCTCTTCTCTCCCTTCTTCATACTCTGTTTTATCAACTTTGGATCATCATGAACCTTCATTCCCGAAGCTCTGCTCATCGCAGCCTTCCAGGAATGTTTCTTTGAAATAGTTTCACCTTTTTCCGGATCCTTCTTTGCCTCTTCTAATTTGAGTGCAAGTTCAAGCTCTTTAAGCTTTGAGAGCTTTGCCTTCTTTTTCTTCCCCAGCTTGTCTTCACTGCCCAATTTAACGCGGCTAAAAGTGAGCTCCTTTGCGGCTTCTGCCACATCTTTCTCTACTTCAACCTTCGGATTGCCTGCTAAGGAGCTTTTGACTTCAGATACAGAATCTCTTTTCCGCTTCTTTGATGGATTCTTCTTTTCCCCACTTCTTTCATTTCTCCTTTTCGCCTTCTCAGAACTCCCATTGTTTCTACCACCACGAAGCTCTTCAATCTTTCGCCGAAGTCTTTGTCGGAGTTCTTCATATGTCACGGACTCACTCTCATCTTCTAGAGCAGGCATAATAGGTCTAACCTCAATCTCCTCATCTTCAGTCTCTTCATCTTTCTCTTTATCAATACTCTGCTTCAATAGGTCAAGAGTCGTGAGGGATTTCTCTGGATTTAGTCTATCTCTTCGAGCTCTCTTTATGTTCTCCTTTGATTCCTTCTTCGCTTCAGCTTTTTCAAATTTGCTAAGGCCTTGAAACCATGGCTTTTCTTTGTCACCATCAACCGGAAGATAGAACTTTGCAGGGATGAGATCAATCAAATTGTCAAAGAACAACGAATTTTGATGGATAATAGCTTGTAGATCAACGGTTAAAGATGATTCATCTTCAGGTTTTTTATTCCTCTTAACCATCTGCAAATATACAATTAACATGGTAATGGCAATGAGATTCAGGATATCTGCAATTTCCTAGTCTTATTACATAAAGAACATAAGATTTGGGATAAAGTCTGAGACATACAAGCTTAAATGAATTGAGAGTACATAACATAAATTGCCTTACATGAATTATTTAACATACAACGATTAAAGTCTATAACATGCTTGTTCCACCTATACTGAAATCATTGAAAATCAAACAGACCATATACTGGCAGTGGTGCGGTTTATCCGCAGTAGGGGTAAAACCACAATCCGCTGTATGCGGTTTTTTGACTATCCGCAGTTTGCGGTTATCCGCTTCGTGATTACCAATTGACACCCACCTCAACTATCCACGGTTAGCGGCTATATCCACGGTTATTACCATAATCTATTATAATACCTGAACATCAATAACAATCTCAATATATACATGCACAAGTAACATGCAAATATCCGAATATTCAAACATTCAACATTCTCAAGGTATAAAATATTGCAATCTAAACATCCAAAAATTAAACATTTTAAGACTTCCAAAAATCTAATAATAGTCTGATACAAGGGTACTTGACGCACTACTCTTCAACCACACAACTTTTATCCACATCCAAAAAAAAGAGGATTAAGATCAGTAAAGCATTAATATCACTGGTTTTAGACGTACAGGACCACTGCTGATAAAAGAGTGCTCTTCACCAAAAAAAACAAGTAACATACGTCAAACAAATAAAGATGCATCCTCAAACTAAAAGACCATTAAGCATGCTCCAAGAAACAAACTTAATGATGTGACCTGAATTCAATGAGTGACATTAGCAGGGAAAAGGTGTTGCCTTGATTCAATAATGAACAATTTCACCCATTCTTCATAATAATATGGGAAGAGATTCCCAACAGTTGTTGGGGTTGAGTGACAAGGGGCTCATCCTTCCTTAAGCAAGGTCTCAAGTTCGAGTCTTGTATACTTACCACTACAGCCGTTAACAGAGGGAATATTCTCAGAATATTACGTAACGGACTATATTTTCATAATCAATTTGACCTCAAACTTTTAAAAATGAAAAAAAATTAACCCTAAATTTGTAAAAGTTTCAATCTAAACTCATCCCCCTACTGAAGCCCTAAATCTTCCCCTCACCAGATCTGCTCTGCACTTCGCCAGACCTATAGTGCACCTTGGTGGATCTGCCTTGCACCTCACCGGACATGCCTTGCACCTCACCGGACCTGCCCTGCACCTCACCGGAGATGGGTGAATGAGAAGGAGACGGATGTCGATGAAAAGTGGTTTAGAAGGTGGGTAAATTTTTCAATTTTTAGAAACTTGAGGGTTTACTGTTGAATTAATTTAACGAAGAGTGGCGAAAGAGGGCCGGAAACTATAACTTTGATGGCAAAAAGGAACCATTTTTAAAATAATGACAAAAAGGGACCTTTGACCAAATGTGGGTGGCAAAAATGAACCTTTTCCCTAATAATATCAAAGTCCCATATTATTATTTTATGTGGCTCCCTAAACAACGATAACAGTATAGAGCTTCAGTTTGCAACTAAAGCCAAAGAAAAAAATTCAGTTGTGAATCAAGCACCAAGAATGAAAGATCATGAAAAATGGAGTAATACCAATAACCAATAATCCAAATCCTAAACGAAATTTCCAACAATATAGGGGCTTTGCATGATGAATGCAAAAGCAGATCTCGTTCAACCTTAAGATGAAAGAGTGCACTATAAACAAAACACATTCATTGTTCCTCTCCTCCAAGGAGAGAAGAATGATAAGGCAAATGATTATACACCTAGGCATGTCCGAAAACATTAGCCTGCTGATCCAAAAATCTTACTAGTATAACATTGTAAACCACTTTGAATTTAAGAAGCATAATGCTTCATTTTAGCTCTTTCTTGATTTAAAAGTGGGGCTGATACATAGTTCTAATAGTAGAGGCTAATGGACTTGGAATTCAATTCAGAAAACATTTATCTTCAGGAATTCTGTCATGTCTGAAAGCTTAAAGGCTAAAACTAGAAGTACCCAAATCAAAAATATTTGAGACAAGGCAAAGACTGAACGAGTTACGACTACAAGTCACCATTCAGAGCTTTCTCTTCAGAAATGTATATTGAACTAAAGGATGGAATGAAATAAAAGCATGAAACGAACCCTGCACTGCTGCACACCGCATCGTAACTCGCGAAGGAGGAAGACTGTCGCGCTGTGCTGCTGAGTGCTGTTGCGGAGGGAAGGGGATAGGGATCAATCAACAAGAGAGAGCTGCTGGTGAATGCTGGAGCAGCTGGACTATGGTCGATGCGACGACGCTGAAGATGCGAAGAATGGACTGTCATTTGATTGTCGTTGACTCGCTGCTGCTGTGTTTGTTTGCCAAGAATAGGGTGTGGAAGGGATCCTGGAGGGGTATTGGGTTAGGTAAGAAAATGGGCTTCGTAAATTGTAATGGGTAAGGGGTTAGATTATATGAGCCTGGTTATAAATTAAAATATAGGTTCATGGTGGATGGCGGATATCTGCACAACCGCGGTGCAGAACCCCTTATCCGCTATCCACAACCGCGAGGCAAATGGAAGTAGAAAAAAACCGCAAAACCGCAGAAAAAATCTCCAGTGGTGGCCAGTTATCTGCGGTTTGCGGTTTCAGTCCATCCCACTACCATGCCTACATGTACATTGTCAGCTGGAACCTGCCCAGCCCAACACAAGCGTTGTATAAGTTCCATCTTTCATTACTTTAAAGTTTGATGCATGAAGCATCACATACTACAATTTTTCCAATGCAAAACATTTAAAAGGGGAACTACTACAAAACAGTTGCCATCTAATACCATCAAGCAATACACCAATTGTCACAGACGCAAACTGCAGCAATCTTAGTCTCGTGGCAGCGGTATAATTGAAGGTAAAAGAACCCATAAAATATCAACTTTAATTAAGAAAGTATGTAAAGGTGCTGAAACGCTACATGTTACCAAGTTCTTGGACTGGTAGTTAAATCAATATTTTAATGCAAAAAGTTATGAACTTCAGGTGGGTTTGTGTCTTAGGATGATAGATTTGAGGGACTAAGTGTTTGTGTCGAGTATGCGTGTGATGCCCTATTTAAGCCTTGGGGTCTCTGATTTGTCAGGTCTCAAGCCACACCAGAAACATAAGTTAATTCAAACAAAGTCTAAATATACACTTAACACCATAGACTCCAACACCAATATATTAATTTCATCCATAACGAAATAAAACATCCAAATTTGTGGTGTAATTTGAGGCTTCGAAGGGGCAGACCGTTGAATTTTAACCAACAAAATAGATCGCTCTGCTATCCTTGTCTGCATTGTCAATAGTCAATTACATAACAAATTGTTTGCTAGCATATATTCTAAAAGCTAGTTCCATCACTAAAAGCAGTGTTCAGCCATCTTGTTACTAGGAACCAGAAAACTGGCATAGACCAGAATTTAACCTCAATTTTATGCATTGTATGGATACAGAACCCAAAAATAGCTGAGACGGAATCCAGGAGCTCATTAGTATCCTATGTCTGACTGACCAAAAGTGCAGAGAATGCTAAACAGCCAACTATCCAAAAAAAGCTAAATCCATGATCATAGATGCTGCAAAAGCACCATTGGCAACCACTTAAAGCTTGTTTCTTAATCCAATGAAAATAGAAAATGCTGAATTAAACAAAAACAAACGGTACCCCCTGTTCAAAACACTAGCATGAGAAATAATGAAGCTCGCCAAAAACGTAATTCATTAATTTTTTTGGCTTATTTGTCCAAAGCAGTGAGTTAAAGACTTTTCAAGTACTTGAAGAATATCATTTCATCACAGAATTAGGGGACAGAAACTCAAGAAGGTAAGTCCTAGCATCCTTAGGGGCGTTCACTGAATCTATGTATTAGTAGTATCATAGCATCCTTAGGGGCGTTCACTGAATCTATGTATAAAGAAAGGAAAACAAAATGCCTCGCATCATAGGAATCCATCAGACACCTGAATTTAAAATTGACAGATTCCCAAGGATGCGAATGCTAAAGAGTAAGAAGACTTGTTTTGCATCTAGCATCGAGCGCAAAACTTAATTCCATACTCGTTATTACCCACGAAATCGACAATCCAGTGATCTCCAACGAAGAAACGAAACTAAAACTTCAGGTGTACATAAACCTCCAGCAATACAAAACTCGCAACTAACCTCTTGTTTAGATCCGGTGCCATAGACAGTCGCGTCAAGCAAACCGACATCAATCGGCCGACTCAAATCTCTAAGGCTCTCGGTCGCCATAGCTAGGGTTTTGAATTGATAAGGGTGTTTAGGGTTCGTTTGATTCACTAGCTAGGGAAGGGCCGGTAGATTGAAAGAGTTGCTGAGCTTGAGAATTCGGTCATGACACAGTAACAAGAGGTGATTAAAACTGGATGTTATTGGGAAAAATCCTTTATTGCAATGATACCAACCAGCATCAACTAAACTAATTGCAAATTAGAAATAGCTATTTCAATTAGTTGTAACCTGTTGGATAATTTTTTAGTGGTTGAAATCAAACAACAAAGCTAATCGTTAAAAGTTACCGTAGATGACTTTTTCAAAACGTAACAACTATATGAAAAAATTATTTCCTATTGACGGTGACAGCCGGATCTTCTCCGATTAAGCTTGCATTTTCCAACCAAGGATAGTGATATTAATCGGCCATTGTGATGCGGCTAGGAGGCGGCAGGAAGTATTGAAAAATGTTGCATATTGGCGGCAGCGAATGGGCAACAAATTGCAGTCCCCTGATTGCTTTGGACGACGATGGCGTTGGATCGAGTGACGAAGATCAGTGGATGGTAGTGGCTGGTTGAAGGACGGCTGATGCGGTGGTGTCGAGAAGCAGTTTGGTCTGAGCAACGACGGCTTAGAGTGAAGGTCTGTGGCAGATAGTGTTCAGCGGGGATTTGTTGGCATGAGGAAGCCAGATGGTAGAATCTCGGCTATGCCAAAGTGGGGTGGATTCTGGTTGGGTTGGCGGTGTCAGTGGTATGGCGGATCTAGTTGTCGGGCTGTAAGGCGGTGGCGAGTTGGGGCAGAAGCAGTGGCTGAATGCTTCAGGGCAACGAGTTCCTAACCGCATTGTGGTAATTTTGTAATTACATTTGAGTTTTAAGCGCATTCGATGTGCGCACTGTTAGGAGTGGGTATTCGGTTGGTTCGGTTTTAACCGAACCGAATTGATCGGTTTGGTCGGTTTTCGATCGCGGATGGTAAATAACCAAATAAACCAAATTCGACCATAAAACCGAATAAACCGAAATTCGGTTTCGGTTCGGTTTTCATCCGAATAAACCGAACATATATGCGATGCGAGGCAAGGGCGAGCCGACGAGGCGAGGCGAGGAGGAGGCAAGGGCATGGCGAGGCGAGGCGAGGAGAGCACAGAGCAGGACTCAGGAAGGAAGAGGCAAGGGCGAGGCGAGCTGGAGAGCAGCTAGCAGCAGCAGCGTCAGGTTAGGGAAGGGAAGGGTAGTAACTGAGAATTGAGATTGGGTTTAGGTTAGTCTTAGTCATGGGTTGGGTATTATTTACTAAATTGAGTTTGGGTTATACTTGGGCTTGGGGGGTGGATAATGGGGCTTGGGTAGCTAATGGTTACAGAAAATAGGTAATGGGCTTGGTCTGGACTCTGGATACTTACTTGGGCTGGGTTGGGAATCGGTTTATTCGGTCACCGAATAAATCGATTACCACAACCGAAACCGAATCAAACCGTCCAAATACCAATCGGTTTTTAACCGAAACCGACCCACGTAACCAAATAAACCGAACTGACAAACCGAATCGGTTCGGTTCGTCGGTTTATTCGGTTTGAACCGAACCATTGCACACCCCTACGCACCGTAAAGCAACTCTAAATCATTTTTACTTATATTATTAGAGGAATATAGAAGGATTCCAAAAACATGCCATATGTAAAAAAATCCAGCTTATTTCATAATTTGTTTTTCCAATTCTTAATAGGATTGTTGTGTTTCACAAAACAGAGTTCATGAGAAGGAGAAGAATGACACAATTGTAATTAAATAAAACAATATGTACTTTTGTTTACCTCCACACGTGTGGCACTTCAGCACTTTGATTAAGCCAAAGGCTTAACACCTACCAAATGAGGCCACATATTTAGAATATTCAATGCCGCAAGATTCTCTAAATCATACTACTCCATCTGTCCCACAAAGGTTGTCAACATTACTATATTGGGCCGTCCCACAAAGGTTGTTAACTTTCTTAAAATAGAAACTTTCTATCATCATTTTTACCATTTTATCCTCACATCATGGACCCACAAGTTTTTCTCTTTCCTCCCACTCAACTTAAAATTGGGGTCCACAAAATTTTCTCCTTTCTTTTTCATGAGGGTAATTTTGTCAACACACTATTATTCTCCCACTTTTCTTAATATATGTGCCCAAACAAATCCTACAACCTTTGTGGGACGGAGGGAGTATTATATAAGTTGCGTAATACATTTTCATCTCAACCCTACTAGCGCACTCTAAGATTTAAACTAACTAGTACTTATTTCTTATACTTAGTTGCTTTTATGTTTGGTTCATTTTGGATTCGAGGCATTTCGGGTTTATGTTATTTCGGATTTCAATTCAATCAGGTCGAGTTCAGATAAGGTTTGAGGTCATTGAGTTTTTAATTCTTAGATCAATTCGGTCGAGTCGGATTCAAATGGGTTATTTTTAATCGAGTTAGTCGATAAGCCGAAAAACTAATACTCCATCCGTCCCGTAAAGATTGCAATATTTGACTTTGATGTTTCAAGTAGCAGTATTTGACTCAAAATTTTACTAAAATAAATAGTAAAAAAGAATTCATAAAAAATATATTTAGAAAATTTATATTGCAAATTATGAGATTCATATTAATTAGTCATTCAACTTTACATGTCTAAGAACTCATTAAAATAAATTGTAGATTAAATACTGTGAAAATGATAAAAAAAAAAGTTACAATCGGGACGGTGGGAGTATTACCTTAGGGATGTTA
Source organism: Stellera chamaejasme (assembly GCA_024586325.1). Taxonomy (NCBI): domain Eukaryota; kingdom Viridiplantae; phylum Streptophyta; class Magnoliopsida; order Malvales; family Thymelaeaceae; genus Stellera; species Stellera chamaejasme. Next base: position 18,590,191 of record CM044981.1, read on the forward strand.
AAAACTGACCTGACCGGAAAATCCGCCTAAACCCAAACTGATCGAGAAAGTCAACGACCCGAAATCCGAATGACCCGAACTTGAACCCAATTAATTCAAACCTGGACCTGAAATGACCCGAACATAAAAATTATAAAAGGGATGATGTTCGAATATCCACAACTTCAACTCAACATCATTACTCTTACATTTAATATCAATATTTATTACTTTATCCGTCCAAAAAGTAACATAACAGTTGACTTTTATATCAATTTGACTTCAATTTATCTACATTATTTTTTAATGAAAAAATATCAAAAAATATATTCATAAAGTTAAGACATCAAATTTTTAGTTGTATATAAAAGTTTCAAATTTCTAATATGAATTGATATAAAAATAAAATCATAGAATAAATGCTCAAAAACAAGTGTTACATTACTTTTAGGACAAATGGAGTATTATTATTATTATTTAGATATATTTTCTTGTTTTTTAGTAAATTGTTTTTGTGTTACTTGGATTTAATCATTTAACTTGTAATTATAGTTTTTAATTTGTTTTTACTAGGGGTAAGAACGAGCCGAGCCCGAGCCTAGCAGGCTCGAGCTCGTGAAGTTTAGGCTCAGCTCGAATTCTATTCAAGCCTAAAATCGGGCTCGAGGTCAGCTCGTGAAAAGCTTGAGCTAGGCTCGAAAGCTTTGTGAGGCTAGATATGGCTTCTAGGCAACCTCGTTTCAGCCCAGCAGATCATGCTCGTACAAGCTCACGAGGCTCGAAAATTTCTGACTTTTACAATATTATGGTATTATGGGTATTTCTATGAGACTTGTTGGCTCGAGCTCGGCTCGAAAGTTTGTGAGGCTCGATATAGTTGCTGGGTAACCTTGTTTCAGCTCTGCACGATCAGGATCGTTAAGGCTCACGAGCCTCATCGAGCCCAGACTCTGAAGCTCTTGCTCGGCTGGTATAATATACAACCTTAAAAATTAACTCGGGCTCGAGCTCGAGGCTCGTGAAACTCGGCTCGTTAGGCTCATAATAACTCGAGCCCGAGCTAGAGCCGGCTCGGCTCGTTTCTCACCCTAGTTTTAACCAATGACTTACACATTTAAAAAGTTTGACACACACACACTCAATTTAAAACTTTTGAACAACTTGTACTGTCACATGTAATATTACGTTTTCTTTGCCTAGTTGTTTCTTCATGTTTAGTCATAGTTTAATGGTAGGTCTGTTCGAGCGCAATGGCTGGTCTGGTCGACGGTGGTCGCATAGTCATGTAACGACTATGCCTACTCGATTTCCACCTAAAGTAATTCGGAAATGAAAGTACATCTGAACATGAACCCGGACTTGAAGAAACTCGAATGAACCCAACCTGAACTTGGTTTGAACCCAAAACCGAAACCAACCTGAAACTTGAATGACCTAAACCGAATCCAACCTGATAAAAAATCAGCTCTACCCGAAGCAACTTGAACCGACCCGAAATTAGTTAAACCCGAAAGACACCTAACTTGTCCGATTGACATCTCTGGATTACCTTTTTCTTTTCTTTTTTCTTTGGGGTTAAGGGTAAAAATACCACTAAAGTATTAAAATTTCTAAATCTACCATCAAACTTCATTTTAGAGCTAAAATGCTATCTAAGTTTTGAAACCAGGTTAAAAATGCCACTGATGTTAAAAAATCTGTTAACTCTTTGGTTTAATTACAAAAAGTTGTACTTTAAGTTTTTAACCCTTAACAATTCGATCATAACAATTTTACATCTAATGTTTTTACCCTCCCCACCACATGCGATGGATTTTGAATTTTTTTCCCTTTTCTTTATAAACTTGTTAAGACTTAGTGAACAGAAACAAGAGGGATTGAGGTACTTATGTTGTGACCCGGGCTTTGTCCGTGCCAGTGCCACAATCGAAAAGAAATAGAAACTTAAGGATTGAAATGCAACGAAGAGAAATGGAATGAGCAAAAGAAAGTACTTCTAATCATTTTACTTGTCGATATATGTTTGAATTCCTGATATCTAATGTTCATAAAATTCATTTTTTTTAATTCGATCATTCTTATACAGTTCTTTTAATGAACCTGTGTTCATAAAATTCATTTGGTTGTTGGAGTTTAGACAAGTAAATCGTTTTAGATTAAGGAAAACTAATGCTTATTGAGTTAAATTTCTGGTAGCTTAACCATTGTATTTTTTAGTTGCATTTACTTGACGTTGGGTTTCGGCGAACCCATATGGTTTTGATAGTGTAGTTAAATCATTAGTGGGTTTCAAAGTTGGGGGTGAGAGTAGAAATAATTCACCGGAATTTGTTCGAAAGTCACCGAACAAATTCATTTCACCATCCGGCTCCTCTAAACTATCTGCAGACAACAACAAAACAAACACTGGTGGGCCCCACCCCACTCCCCCTCATCCTTGATTGTGATTGGCTGTTTGGTGGGCCCCCACACCCACTACTCTTCTCATTTCTCACTTTTCACGATTATCTCCGTTTTTCGCGTTCATGTTTATGTTTCTCACTTGAGGTCCGAATTTTTTGGGGAGAAGTGATTCACTGAATTTGGGGAGGTGAATTTCCATAAATTCACCTCCAAAAGAGAAGGTTTGAATCCCCTTATTAAGGGACTTCAAACATTGGGGTGGAGAAGATTTTTTGTTTCACCCAATTTAAAATTTTCATCCACCAAAAATTCACCATTATATTTTAGAATCTCAACTTCACTAAAATTCACCCTCCAACAAATCGGCTCCACCTCCTATTCGCCCTCCTTTGTTGACCATTCCCAATTTGGGGCAGCAGCAAAATTCCCAATTTGTTGACCAGGCAGGGGGGCAGGCAGGTGAGTGTGAGGTAGGGGTGACACGTGGGGCGACAGGTGGGGCCAGGGAGGGGCAGCAGCAATATTCACCCGTATTCACGTGAATCTTGTGATATTCGGACCTCCCGTATTCACGGCGAGGTCCGAATATAGGTTGGTGATTCACCGAATTTTGAGAATGAATTTCACAAAAATTCATCCCCAAAACACAAACTTTGAAACCCCTATTGATTGTGTGTGTAAAATTGAATTCCCTTCTTGAATCAGATTTGTTTTGACTTTAGGCTCGATTAATAATATATTTATATTACACCTTGTCTCATAACTGTAAGATGAAGTTCATATTTATTTATATAAACACACACACATTCAACAAGTTTAAAAAGATGGAAGAAGTTCAAAATTCATTGCATGTGGTAGGGAGAGTAAAAATGTTAGATGTAAAATTATTATAATCAAATTATTAAAAGTTAAAAATTTGAAGCACAATTTTTTGTAATTAAATCAAAGAGTTAACAGATTTTTTAACGGCAGTGACATTTTTAATCCCGTTTCAAAACTTAAATGATACTTTAGCTCCAAAATGAAATTTGGTGGTAGATTTAAAAATTTTGAATACTTTAGTGGCATTTATACCTTAAACCCTTTTTCTTTTAAACGCACTTTTGGTCCCTAAACTTGGTTGATTCATGAACTTAACTCCAGAGCCCGACACTGGTCCCCGTCCCGCCGCAAGTCTGAGCTTCCATCGACTTCCATTTCTCTTAAGTCATGGCGGACCTCCCGTCGTATCCGCCGATTGAACCGACGTCCTTCGACCTGATTGTTGTTGGCACCGGCTTACCGGAGTCCATCATCGCCGCCGCAGTATCCGCCGCGTCGAAAACAGTCCTCCAACTGGACCCAAACCCCTTCTATGGTTCCAACTTCACCTCCCTCTCTCCATCCGAGCTCTCTGCCTTCATCTCCTCCCACTCCCAATTAGCCTCTCCGTCGTCGGACGCCGCCGGCGTGTTGGATCTCGTTTCTCGTCCTCTCTATTCTTCCCTCGAGATTTCTAATTTGTCTCCCGATCAAGTCGAAGCAGATTCCAGAAAGTTTTTTCTCGACGTGGCCGGACCTAAGGTATTGTTCTGCGCGGACAATTCAATTGATCTGATGCTCAAGTCAGAAGCCAATCAGTACTTGGAGTTCAAGAGTATCGACGCGAGTTTCATCGGCGACGGGAGCGGGAAGCTCTGGAACGTGCCGGATTCGAGAGCCGCGATATTCAAGGATAAGAGCTTGGGGTTGATGGAAAAGAATCAACTGATGAGGTTCTTGAAGCGCGTGCAAGGACATGTGGCTGCCGAGGAGGAGGCTAAGATTTCGGAGGAGGATTTGGACAGTCCCTTTGTTGAGTTTCTGAACAAAATGGGGTTACCCGCTAAGATTAAATCGTCTGTTAGTCAGATTCAGTTATCCTTTGTATATTTTGTCGACTATGTGGGAAGGTTTACTTCTTATATTGATGGTGTTATCTTCATTACTCTTCTGCAGCATCATACTTTACGCTATAGTCATGGCTGACTATGATCAGGATGATATTAGAGTCTGTAAGGATTTACTCAAGACAAGAGATGGAATAGACAGACTGGCATTGTACAATGCATCGGTTGGCAGGTAAAATTCTCTGTTAGGCCTTTATGTTTAGGCTTATTAATTCATGTAAAATAAAGTAAGCCGTATGTTCACAATCTTTGATGTCAACTTATACTTGCTCAGATTTCAGAATGCATTCGGTGCCTTGATATATCCTATGTATGGACAAGGGGAGCTCACACAGGCCTACTGTCGGCGGGCTGCTGTGAAAGGTTGCATTCATGTAAGCTTAGTTGCCAAGGATAGCATTTTCTTTTTCTGCAGAACTGAAATTTTCTTGAGAATGTGAATCTGTTCAAGGTCATTTGATTGATGAAATCAATCGTACTCACTCGTTTACATGTGATTCTATGGCCACTACCTTTTCATTTCTCTGCTGGAAATTCTCCTGTATTCAAAGATCAACTAATACGAGAAGTTTACACCATTTCAAGTACCAAGTTTCTATCTCTTAGGGGGCATTTGGAAATATCATTGAATGATAGGTCAAATTTATTTCCTTTCGTTTCTGTCATGTCATTTCTAGATGTCTTGTATGTGTGAGTTAGGTTAATGGGTGTTAGTTATCAAGAGCATCTCTTATGTGACTGGCGTTAAAGGTTTGTTATGGATAGGTTACGTAGACCCAACTTGTTTTGGTTTCATAAGCTTTAGGCTTATCTGCTTTTGGGAACTGCTTGCAGGTTCTGCGAATGCCTGTCACTTCTGTGCTTGTAGACGAGGTTTGTAAGTTGCATCTAATTTTTTAATTTCCTATGTAATACAAATAGTTAAATCTCCTGCCAAATTTATCCTTATATTTTTTATTTTCATACCAGCAGGATTCAAGATGTCTAAAAGGTGTTCGATTGGCCTCCGGTCAAGACATTTCTTGCAGCAAACTTATTCTGGATCCATGCTATGTAGCACCATTTCAATCAGTTTCACCTCCTTCATCACATCCCTTGAAAGATAATATCAAACTTTCAAGTCATTGTGATGATAAGGCAAAGGTTGCAAGGGGAATATGCATCACTGGGAGTTCACTAAAAGCAAACATATCGAATCTTTTGGTCGTATATCCTCCAAGATGTAAGATCAGGATCATGTCTTGGTTGTATTTTGTTGAGACATACTAAATGGATTAAAGATTGCGACTTCTTATTTTCTGCTTTGGTTTCTTGGTGTCCTCTGCAGCATTGTTTCCTGAGCAAGTTACATCAATCCGTGTTCTGCAGATAGGTGGCAATTTAGGGGTTTGTCCCCAAGGCTTGTGAGTATCTTTAATTTCTTAAATAACTTGTTATTTTCTTCTATGGTTCAGTTCTATGCAGTAACACAATTGATATGTCTGTCTGCTGTTAATAGGTTTATAGTATATATATCAGCGTTATGTGGGGGTGCCACTGAAGGGAAGAATCTGCTGCATTCAGCCATGAAGGCTCTTCTCCTGTTTCCCTCCTTTGGAGATACTGAAACTGCAGCCCAAAGTGAGAAGGCGGAAAGTAGCTCTGATGTTCCAAATGGGAATGAGGGGTTTCAAAATCGCAATGAGGAACTAAAACCCACTATACTCTGGTGTGCATCTTATATTCAGGAGTTGATGCTGGTATACTTTTGATATGGACATGCTTTCTGCTTCATGTTTACTTTACGCATTTCACCTTATTTCTTGTTTTTTTTCTTGGCTTTCTTTACCTGGAAAAGTAATGATCTTTTCTAGGATTCGAGTTATGGCCTGATAGCCAGTGGCTGTTAGTCTCCAAATTCTGGAAATGCTTGCTATTGGAAGTGTTTTTGTTTTTCATTTCAGTGTCAAGCTGGATCTATCTGCTCAACGCCCATGCCGGATGGAAGTTTGCACTACAATGTTCTCCTAAATGAAACTGTTAAGGTAAGTTCTGCTGAGTTTCCGAGTTCAGATTCTGCTTGCTGCTGTAGCCTATAAGTTTTTAATTTCAGTTTTTGATTCTCACTGACCAATTCATCCAAGTAAATGTATAGTTTGCTTTGTTGAGCTGATTTTATAAGGTGTTTATGGAGATCACATTTTATTTTACTGGTAACTTGTTGGACTAAAAGGGTTCCATCACTTCCATCCAGAAAATTGTTACATTTTTCATTTTCAGAAGTCCCAAAGTAATTGTTTTATTTTTAAAGACGCTTTTCTTCACTTGTTTTACCTTATTACCCTAATTTTCCCTTCTCTCTCTCTCTCTCTCTCTCTCTCTCACACACACACACATATCCATCATACCTTATTACTCCCACTTTCTACTTTTACTTTAATCTCCACGCTCAAAGAGAAACAACCTCTTTTGGGATAGAGGGAGTACTCCCTCCGTCTCAAGTGTGTTGTCACAACATCAAAATATTTTTGTCCCAAATGAAATGGCATTTTCCCACTTTTGTTTTATTTTAGTCCATTTTTACCCTTGCAATGCACTCACTAAAAGAGTTTAGGTAGTGGGTTGGGAGCGGTTAGAATGGGTTTGGGAGGGGGTAAGGATGGATGTTTATGTAAAATGAGTTAATGACCAAAGACGATTTTAATCTACACAAAAAAAACTAAAAGTGACAACACACATGGGACGGGGGAGTATTATTTTACGGGTGTAAATATTTCACCATCATATACAGTTAGACGTTTACAGTCAGCAAGTCTAAAATCTGCAGTTCCAATTAATTTTGGCAGCTTTTTCATGATTTGTACCCCGGTGAAGAATTCTTTCCGCAGACACCCTCAACTGAACAGTCTGAGGAAGATGGTGGCCTTGGTGTAGAGAACTGAAGAGTAAATGAAAACGTTTGCAATCTGGTTTTGTTTTCGGATCATCATACTTCAGAAAGCCAGGCTATTTATCGAGGTGGAATATATACTCGTTTATTCAATCTGGGGAACAAAAATTGGCAGGCTTTAATTTGGATGCAGTTTCTGAACATGAGCATGATCTTTTCTGTAACTTAGATGCCACCCACATCTTTGACTTCCTCTAATACAGAGGTTTGTTGTGTTATATACTTGTACTCTTCTGTTGATGCTTTTGTAATAAAATACTCCGTCCGTCCCATTATTTTTGAAACGTTTTAGTGGGACGGTGGAAGGATACAAAGGTCAGCAGGGTTACATGTTTTTTTTTTCTTTTTTTTTTCATGGCTAATGCGAAAGTCAATTTTGGCATTATGATTGATGGCGATATTGGCATTGCTCCAAAAGTCACCACTATGGTCTTCGAGCATGATGCTGCTGGCTAGACCTGCATATAAAATAGTGAATGCATTAGAGGGATGACTGGCTTTGCCTCACAAGAGAGGCTGAATTTCCTTTCCAATTTTCATTGGGCAAAATGTACTACCTCAATCCTAAAAAATGGTATGTTTCTTTTCCAGCATTTAATTTATGATTTTATTTATTTAACATTTTGATATACAAAGTCGAAAATTTTAGATGCAAACTATAGATTAATGTGTAGTGATAATTTGAATATCCTACAACTTTGAAAAAGAAACTAGGGGGAAGTATATAAGGTACCTTGAACTATCACAAGTTCACTATTTACTCGGCCAAACAAAGGTCTCTCACCTTTAATTTAGCCTAATTAGTACCTTGTACTATCGTAAATGGAATAGAATTTTTCAGGGCCGTGACTCGGTTCACCGGTTAGGTGAAAGTCCGACAATAGAACGGAGTTAAGGGATAGTCAGAAAATTGTCACGATGATGGGACGGAGTTAAAGGATAGTCAGAAAGCCGTGACGATGATGGGATGGAGTTAAGGGAATAGTCAGAAAACATGAGCGGAGATTAACAAAACCCTAGCAAGGTGGACGCAATCAGAGACATCATGACAGGGCCCTGAACTATCCAATTTACAACAATTCAAAGTACGCCGAGTTAAAATTCGGGTCCTTGTTTGGCCGAGTTGTGTAGCTCAAACTCAAAGTACTTAGCTACATTTTAGCCATTTTCATACTAGAAGTGATTTTGACATAGCTGATAGGTAAGTAAGTCATCCCTTTGGACAATTAGGTTGACGACTTGCTCAATGCAAGACTTGGTCACTAGAAAAATTAAGACCAAGCAAATACAGGGTGACGAAGACAAACATTTATTTCTTGGAAATGACCAGGAAATCTGAAAGTTGACTTGACCATTGTTCCTCTAATTTCAAAAAGCCTTAAAAACTTCATTTATATTGTAATTTCTGAATTAGCACCAACAGTAAAACAATTGACATGGGAAACTGCTTGAGATCTTCTCACCATCATCCAAGCCATAGCTCCACCACTCGCCCTACAACTTCAGGTACTTGTTCCTCTCTGGTATATATCTTGAGTTTTCCTATGGGCCTTGATTTCATCAATCTTCTTCCTCTTCAAGGATTTAGAGGTGATCTTTCCTCTTCAAGGATTTAGAGGTGAGAATGAGGCGAATCGAGCTCGAGTTATTCATTGGATCTCTGGCATTGCAGGTGTTACCTCAAGTAGCTGCAGCAGAAACACACAATCCTCGGCGACAAGAAGCAGCAGCGCGGCCATCAAGGGGCCATTTTCGCAGACGGTGAGTGAAATAGAGGAAGAAGACGATCTAGAAGGAGCAGGTGCGACGATATTGGAAGTGCCTAACCTGAAGGTGTTCACTTTCGCTGAATTGAGAAGCGCGACAAAGAACTTCAGGCCTGAAAGTCTCTTGGGGGAGGGAGGGTTTGGTAAAGTATTCCGAGGCTGGCTTGACCCCAAGACTTTGCTTCCTTCAAAATCAGGTTCCGGAATGCCTGTGGCCATCAAGAAATTGAGCCAAGGAGGCATGCAAGGCTTCGAAGAGTGGCAGGTATACCATGATCTCTCTCTCTCTCTCTCTCACACACACACATACACACATATAATATATATATATATATATATATATATATATATATATATATAAGTTAATTTAAGTTAGCAATCATTTGGGGAAAAGGACACAACTTTAAAAGTTAACAGAAAGACCCATGTCTATGACCGTTACAGTCCGTTTCAATTAAAGCTCAGAAATCCATTAAGTAGCCAACGCCTGTCACCTCACGCGCCTCCACGTGCCGAGTTGACCGTGTCGTGACCCTTATTCACCCAGAAGTAATAGTTCAGACCCTTTTTTATCCAACTTTTTGTTCGGGTCCTGAGTTTCCGCACATGTCATAGTTCAGGGGTACCAAATAGCTATTTGGCCTAATTAAAGTTATGTGATTATAGGTACACTTTACTCAATATATATATAAGTCAATTTAATTTCAAAATTCAAATGATTTAGAAAAGTTAGATATCGGTAGCATAAAGATTGAATTCTTCAATTGTTACTCCTTTAGTACCTTTTTTTATTGAAACATATGGTTTTGGCACTGAGATTGAATTAAGTGTGTGTGTGTGTATATATCCCACAAATAGTGAAAGAGTGAGACCCAAAGCTACAAGGCCAAAAGAGGGTAAACTAGTAAAGTTAAAAGAGTAAAAATTACTATAAATGGAAACGTTTCAATTTAAGGGACAACAAAAAAACGCAAGTGTTTAAATTTAAAAAGGAACAAAAGAAGTATTTTTTTAGTTAAAGAAGTATTAATCCCTTAGATTTGCTTGTCGTCCTAAATAGGGATGTCAATCGGCCGAGCCAGGTCGGGTTCGTGTCAGGTCATTCAGATTTCGGGTTGCTTCATGTCTAGCTGATTTCTTGTCAGATCGGGTTCGGGACATTTGGGTTTCGGGATAAGCTGATTTCGGGTAAGATCGGGTTCGGGCCCTTCGGGTTTCGAATTGCTTCGGATCAGGTCGGGTTTGGGTTCAATTCATTCGGGTTTTGGGTTTTTTCTGTTTGGGTTCAGGTCGGGTTCCAGTCGGGTTCATTTAGGTTTCTTTGGGCCCGGGTTCAAGTTTGGATCGATTAGCGTACTTTTATTTTTGGATTACTTCATGTGGAAATCGTGTAGGCATAGCCGTCACATGACTACATGATCATCGTCGATCAGACTACCTATCGCGAACAAACCTATTTTTTATAATATATATTTAAAAGCCTACAAGTTTATGTTCGGGACATTTCGGGTTCCTTCGGGTTCATGTTCGGGTTAATCGGGATCGGATTAATTGGGTTCGGGTCATTTCGGGTTTGGATCCATTGATCCGAAAATGTTTTAAGCAAAACATCTCATTGATTTAAGTCATTTATGTGATTAAACCGTTAAAATTCATTCTTGATATATAAATTTATTATTTCTAAATGTACTATAATTAATGTTTATCCAGTTTTAAAGTAAATTGCAAAACAAATATCATATACTTAGCTCGTTCCACGAAAATTGTTACGTTTGACTTTTGAAGTTATATGACACATCGATTTATAGTATTTGATTTCATGTCAAATTGTTCAAAGAAACAATATATAGATTAAATACTGAAAAATAAATGTGACGTACTTTTTATGGGACAAAGAGTTTTTTTTTATACGTTGAAGTACATGGCATTATGTTATTTTAGTTTCACTATATTACTTCATTTTCTTTTACCTCCAAATTGTTGGGACAAAAGCAATTACCAGAGATCATATTCAACTTCCCGTATGTTTAGATCATTTGTAATTAACAACTTTAGTCATCACTTGTTATTGGTTGTGCAGTCAGAAGTAAACTTCCTAGGGAGGGTGTCTCATCCAAACTTGGTGACGTTGTTGGGATACTGTTGGGAGGACAAGGAGCTGCTCCTTGTGTATGAATTCATGGCAAAGGGAAGCTTGGAAATCCATTTGTTCAGACGTAAGCTTCTCAAATACTCCACTTCTCCCAAACTCTACAACACTTCAAATCTTTTACACAATTTCCTTATATATATAGTACACTTTCTACTACTTATTGATTTTCCTTTATATATATGCATATAGGGAATGAGATAATACGAAGGAGATGGATAAACTAAGGGTGTTCAGTGGTAATAAGAAATTAATTTTGGAAATTTTGGAATGTGTGTTTTGGTTGATGGATTAGATGTATGTGAGTAGGCAAATTTGATAAAAATGTGATTTGACAGAGAATTGATGAAAAATTGATATATTTAAGGTTGTTTTATATGTATTGGAATTAGGAAAGTTGAAAATTAATTTTGAGAAATTTGAGTGGTGAACTGAGCCTAAGTTTAAATCAAGTTTATAACTTCATTACCTATTATTTTTCCTCTTGTGCACCTCTCATTTTCTCACCTTTTCTACTGAGGAAGGCCATTTTGACCCTCTCCAATGGAGTTCTATCGCTCTACCATGGAGCGGCTCGTGGATATCCATTGAAAAATAGTTATAACAAAATACTCCTTTCGTCTCAAGTCTATTATTATTAGATCAAAATATTTGTTTTAAATAAAATGACATTTTCCAACTTTTATTTTATTTTAGCCTTCTTTTACTCCAACAAATGCATTCACACAAAGAATCTGGGGGTGGATTTGGAAGGACGAAAATGAGTTTCAAACGGGGTAAGATGAAAATTCATGTAAAATGAGTTAATGACTAACGACAATATATATCTATACAAAAAATTTAAAAGTGACAACTTATATGGAATGGAGGGAGTAGTTTTTTCAACTTTCAAAAAAATTAACAAAATGGTCTCAAACATTTGATTTTGCAGGGAACCTGGGTATTGAGCCAATTTGTTGGGATTTAAGGATCAAGATCGCTATCGAAGCAGCACAGGGCCTCGCCTTTTTACACACCTCAGAAATGGTCATTTACAGAGATTTCAAGTCCTCCAACATACTCCTTGATGAGGTAATTAAATTAGTTTAGTACTCATGCATTTCTTTTGGTCCCTTAATTAAGAATTTTTTTTTACTTATTAACTCATTTTATATAAATTTTCATCATAACCCTCTTTCAAATCCATTTCAACCCCTTCCAACCCACTTCATAAACTCTTGTAAAAAATATATTTGGGACTAAGAGAGTATGAAAATTTAAATAATTGACCGCCTTTTAAGGACTTAATAAATTTAAGGCCCCCTTTTTTATACTCCCTCCGTCCCTGAAAAAGTGAACACATTTCCTTTTTGGGCTGTCCCAGAAAAATTGATCACTTTCCTTAAAAGGAAACTTCTCACTCTCAAAGTTACTAAACTATCCTCACTTTATCTTTACTTTTTCTATCTTGTTTTTTGTGCACTCTCAATCAAAAGGCATTTAAGTAAACATATACAAATATCTTACACTCACCTTAATCTCCGTGGCCAACCAAATCTATCAATCTTTTGGGGACGGAGGGAGTATATATTAGGGGGTTGTGGTGGGGATTGTGGAGGTTTGAACTCAAGACATTCACTTCATGTCCAATGAGCATAACCACTAGGCTAAATGTTCATGACTATTTAAGGCCCTTTTAGTCCAACTCCATCTAGATAAAAACACTTTGCAATTTTTATTTAGAATCATATAGATTTAGTTCTGAGCACTTACCCTGGTGGTTATGCTACCGAGGACACTTGTAGAGGTCTCGAGTTCGAGCCTTCGGTATCCCTATTCCTCAACCCCCTACCCCTTTTGTATTAAAAAAAATCATATAGGTTTATGGTAGTTATATAACTCTAAATTTATTCAACTCGAGTATCGATTAAAATAATCCTTTATGTATTTACAAATAAAGAAAAATTAATCCTTAGATTAATTCATTGAATTAACGCCACTTCAACATTGCAATTAATGGATATTCTCTCTTCGCTTTAGTAGATGTACAACGCAAAAATATCGGACTTTGGGTTGGTGAAACTAGGTCCTTCAGGTGGTGCTTCACATGTAACAACTCGAGTGAAAGGAAGCTACGTATACGCTGCTCCTGAATATGTTGCAACTGGTAATGATCTATTACCAAAGTTTAAAACTCAATTATTTATGCCCTAAATATGGAGATTATTTGTATATTATATATAGTCCGAAACTTTAAATCCTTACACAAAAGGTATTGAACCATAAAAAACTTACCACCGTTAAGGTCACTTGGTCATTTGGAATCACGGGCGGAGCCATAAATTTTATCTAATGTGGGTAATTAGTGGAAATTTTTGTGTGTGCAAATAAAAAGTTTCGGTGGGGATAAATGTATATATTTTATAGACTACATACATTACATCCCTAATTTTCTTGAAACTCAGTGGTGAACTAAATGTGGCGCCGGCCGTCCCTGTCTGGAATGAGTGTCTAAGTTGAAGAATTAAAATGTCTGAAATTCAATAGTTCAAAGATCGAGTTGCGCACATTATATTTCAGAGACTAAAAATGCATCACTCATTAATGCTTCAATTACATTCATTAGATCTCGTAATGAATCAATTAAACAAAGGAAAAGAGTTTTTACTTCTCTATGTGACAAGATTATTTACAATGATGAATATTGTACGACGACAGGCCACTTGTATGTGAAGAGCGACGTATATGGCTTCGGTGTGGTGCTCCTAGAGTTGATGACGGGGCTGATGGCGCTGGACATAAGGCGGCCCAATGGACACCAAAACTTGGTGGAATGGTTGAAACCAAGTCTTTCAAAGAAGAAAAAGATCAAGACGATAATGGATGTGAGGATAGGGTCCCAATATTCTTCAAAGGGAGCTATTCAATTAGCCGACCTCACTCTGAAATGTCTAGAGCTTGATCCCAAGAGTCGGCCCTCCATGAGAGAGGTTTTAGTTGCTCTAAGACGAATCAAGATGCTTAAGGTGGAGAAATCGAAAGATGAACCAAAGCGAGGGCGGTCCTACAATGGGGGCACGTGTAGGCAAATGCCGCCATTACAATATTTATAATTAGGATTTACATTTAGAGACCATTTTGGTTTGTGCAATCAAAATGATTAATTGAATCAAATTATTGAATTAATCGAATATATGATTTTGTATATATTTTATTATTCTTGAACGTATATTTATCGAATTTTAGGGTAAAACATAAAAGAAAATATCTGATTAAATTGGAGTTAAGTTATTAATTTAAGCAGATTAATCATTATGATTTGCACGATACAAGACCTTGATACTAGAGTATTTTTTTATAAAATTAAAATATATGGTTATTTTTACTAAAATTAATTTTTTTTAAATGATTCATAGGTTTTGGGCCCTGTGCTCCGTTTGAAGTTTGAGGCATGAATCTTGCACGTGTGCCGTTGAGCGATTGCCCAAGTGTGGTGACCGTTACTCTTCTTCTTTAGGGAATGTCTTTGGCACACGCTCATACGTGGCGGTTACGGGTAGGGCGGGCACTTTACCAACGCGGTAATGATAAGAGAGGGGTGGCTTTTTCAGGGTGGGTATATGAAGCCGTTGTTTCACTTGGAGTTGTTACCGTTTGAGAGTTCTTTGTTCGAGCTTTCATTTTGTTTGTGATTCTCCGGTAATAAAGTGTACTTCGAACTTCTGCAGAAGGTAATTTGGGTATTAGTTTTTATTTTTCTTTTCTGAGTTTGGGTCGTTTTTGGGGATTTGATGTCCGGTGGGTTGGTTTTTGGGGTTAGGGTTTTGAACCTTTGTTTTTGTTTTCTGATTTGTAGATGGCCCCCTGACGCGCCAGATATAGATATAAAAATCTCTACTCAAAATCAAGTTTTAGATTTATATCTCGCTCACTTCCCTAAGAGAAGGCCTGTCTGTTGTAGGCTTGACTGATGCTCCCATTGTCATCCGTTAGAAAATATTTTTGGGTTTAGAAATAGTGGATGTAGTAGAAATTACAGATATGAGGAAAATAAAATACGAAAAGTAAATAATGAATTAAAATGCAGTAAGAAAACCAGGTAGAGCAAGAAAACTTGAGGGGATGTAGTTTGAGAAAATACTAAGTAGGGGGGTCGGATAAATATCAAACAAAGGACTCTCCGCTTAGAGCCATTCTCAACACTTCAGTTTCTGAGGCTCTCGCCTAGGGGTGTAAGATTAGCCCGAAGCCCGACTCGAGCCCGACCCGAAAATGTCGGGTTAGGGTCGGTTCGGGGATGAAAAGTACCTTGGGTGACCTGAACCCGACATTTTGTGCGTTTTTCGGGTTCGGGCTGGGCCAACCCGATAACCCGATTATAAACCCGAAATTAAAATCACCACCCACCCAACCCACTGCCCCACTCCAGAGCCCACCCACACACCCAGCCCAGTCCCAGTCCCAATCCCAGCCTTCCAAGTTCCAGCCCAGGTCCAAACCCCACCCAGCCCTCAATCTCTCAGGTTCTGCTCTTCGTCTCCGCGTGCGTGACTCCGTTTCAGGTTTCACTCTCGTCTCGTGTCTGTCTGTGTCTCTGTCTATCTCACAGACGCAATCACTCAGCTCTCGCCTAGCCTCCGCCTAGCCTTGATTCGTCTCAGTCTCGCCTCGCCTCCGCCTCCACAGCTCGCCTTGATTCGTCTCGGTCGCAGTCTTGTGTCTCAGTCTCGCGTTGGCAGCAGCAGTAGGAGGAGCAGCAGCAGCAGCCGCTGGGCGCTCTATGCCTCACCTCCGCCTCCACAGGCCACAGCTCTGCCTCTACGCCTCTGTGGTCGTGGTAAGCAGCAACACCTAGGGCTATAGTTATATATTATGTGATTTATGTCATTGATTAGCAGAAACATAACCTAGGGCTATAGTTATAATCTCATCAAATTGTAGATAATTATCACTTTGAATATATGGAGTACTTGTTTTACTTTTCATTATGATCTCTGCCCAAGGAATCCATGTGTTATGAGTAGAAAGATGTTTCGTCTCAGGAAGAGGTTTGGAGTCAACCACGTCTTGTGTTGTGGTAACTGGTATGCTAGGCTCGAAAACATGTGCATTAGGAAAGTCGGACTCGGAGTAGTAAGAATTAAGAAACCCCGATCCCCTAGTGTAGGAAGGCAAAGTGCTGACTTTGCTCACCATGTCATCAAACAGACCGAGATGGCTTTGCTAGAGAGAACCGTGTCCTCATCAGAAATGGCGATCCAACAAATTGCCAGTATTGATGGGGCGATTCGGGTTATAGTGGAGGCAATGGAGGAGGGGTCTGCACAGTGCAAGCAGTATGCAGTAGGAATTCTGCTGCATATCTGTAGAAGCTGCAGGGATAAGTACAAAAGATTGATATTGAGGGAAGGTGTGATGCCTGCATTGCTTCAATTAAGTGTAGATGGGATATGGGAAGCAAGGGATCTTGCTAGAGAGCTGCTTATGCTTCTGAGGGATTACTCAAACTATGCTTCCTCAAGCAAAGAGTCCAAGCATGCACTAGTTGAGCAAATCATGCAGGCAATTGATGCAGAGGGAGAGAAAGTCGCTGAGGCAACACCGAGATCGGTGGAAGAGATGATTGCTAAGCTTAGTACCTAATGGGGCTCCATTTATGCCTTATGGTAGCCTTTAACTCATTAGAATTATTCTCTGTACATAGAATTGGTCTCAGGATGTCATCACTAGTGTCAGGGTACGCAATTTTATAGTAATCACTTGATATTACCATTTAGTATTATACATATAAAGATAACTGGCATAGTAATGTTGATGATCCTTAACTGAATTGGCTACTGAATCACTAGGAGGAAGATTAAAGGGGTATTTGATATGGTACATGATTTGTATAACTGTATTGTTTAACACTTGTGATCATGTAAAAAGAATGATTTGGTGGTTGCTTGATGTAAAAGTTAAAAAAAAGCTGAAAACATAAAAATTCGGGTTAATTGGGTCAACCCGACCCGAAAATTAGTATGGGCTGGGTTCGGGCTAGGGTACCTGTCTTCAGAATTTCGGGTTCGGGTCAACCCGAACCCGAAAAGGTCGGGTTGACCCAAATTTACACCCCTACTCTCGCCTTACCCAGCCACCCAGTGCGACATTACACTCTCCAGAGTCTAGAAGGTCCTTGGCGCAGTCGAGTGAGGACCCCCTAATGAACAAGAATGCGCTCTTGTTGCATCCTCCAAAACACCTATTAGAGATCCACGGTCTATCTAGTAGTAGTCTCTCGATGCATCACTACTGGACACAAGATTGGTATGGGGTTGTAGTTGATCTCCCACACCCTTCCACCCCCATTAAGCTCAGATCTCCCTACTACTTGCATAATCTTGCCCCTACATCCGAAGATCTCTAGCAACTTGTCATGCTAGGAACTACTCATTACTCATACAAAGTAAAAACAAGAAATGAAGGGAAAAACTCAAAAGAGAGAAGATTAGAAGAAGAGAGACTCTTGCTCCAGATCTTCTGAAAATCCTTCATAACATTACTGAAAAGATAAAGTCAGAGCCGAAGCTCTTGCTGAACCTAGCCAGAGGCCAAAAACTAAACCTAGAACTAGAGGTGGTGGTGGTGTGGAATGTTGATGTGGTGTGACGGGAAGTTTGAGGTCCTATTTATAGGGAGAGAAGGAGGAGCTAGAGTTTTGCTGAAATTGGAGGTGGGGTGATCGCCTTGCATTTTGCCCTCCGGTCGCCTCGCAAGTCGGTCCATTCCCGCCTCATTCAAAGTCGAAATTTCCCGCCTCTAGGCGAGGCGATTGCCTCACATTTTGCCCTTCGGTTGCCTCGCTGGTTGCCCCGTAAGTTGGGAGCCTTTTCCCTTCATTATTTCATTCCTTTGTGTTTTAGCACATGAGCTTTATTCTTGACCGCTCCTTCAAGTCCCGAAAGCTTCCGAAAGTGCCCCAAAAATGCTTGATTCACTCTTTTTGCTCCGGCACGAACTTTCCTGCAAATGATGTTCCGACACACACTAAAGACAAGTAATATACCATAAAATCACAAGTTTTAGGGGGAAAATATAGCATTTTTGCATGCTCATCACACCATGACTAAAGTTTACTAGTCTCGAGGAAACCTAAATGCATATGCCTACCTAGATGAGATGCAAGAATATTCATGCAAGTATTCAGCAATCTAGCTACCAACCCTAGCCACAACTTGGTTGTAAACTAAAAGTCATTCACAGAAAGCCAAGATGTCAACTCCATGATTTGTGAAAATCTATCTTCAATGTTAGGAATGGAAAATCACTGTCACTAGACAAGTGTTTTTCTCTCAAACTGCTTTTTTTCTTTTTGTCCCTTCTTTCCTATTTACTTGAGGTTACCTCTTTTTGATAAATTCTCACAATTGTTTCACATACAATTTTTGCGGCAATTTAGTACGTAGCTAGATTTTTCTAGCCCACATTTTTCTGAGATCCTCCCCCCCAACTTACTTTTGAACCCATTCCCCAACTTTTATCTCTCATGTCCTTTTAATTCATGCACAATTAATAAGTGTCAGGGACCAAAGAGAGGTATAAAGAAGTGGATGACTTAAGATGTGGGTTCCAATAAAAATAAGGTTTTCAGACTCAAGGGGGTGTAACTAATGATACAATGTGTATAGGTCGGTAATTTTGAAAATTGGCCAATCCTAATTTTACCGTTATCATCATGTACATCAAATAACAAATGTGAGTTTATAATGGTCAAGATGTTCAAGTTCTAGTTCAGAAGTGAATCTAGATTCTCTCATGAAGGATATTCGCTCGGGCAATCATGTGAAAAAAATGTTTTTACGCTAAAAATCACATGCATGGTGTGTTTTATTCACTTAGTTGAAATTTTTTTTTCATACTCCATAAAATTGAAAAATTGGCTTACTACCAATGGTTTTGGTTTTTTAAAACCAAAGCTACTGTAAAGGTTAGGTTGGGGTTCAACTGAATTTTTTTAAAAAATGCAAAATTTTGCAACAAAAAAAATGCATGTAGAATGGAACTATCCTAAAATGCAACTGAAACTACAATGTAGAATGCAACTATTGTAGCGACGTGATTTTTGACAAGAGTCACTACCATTCTTTTTTTTGTCTTAGGTCAATTGCAAACCTAAAAATGGTCTACGAGTGATCTGTATTTGATGGTCAGCTACGCGCAAAAATTACAAATTTTCGAGAGCCTAAAATTTTTGCTTGATTTTATTTTAAATAACCAATCCGAATTAAGGACAAAAGACTTTATTTATTGATTAGGTGAAAATTGGAGAAAATGTATTTAAAACATTTTTTACATGGTTAACATTGATTTTTTTGTTTTTTTTTGTAAAAATAAAATTAGAAATACAAACATGAATAAAAGTATAGGAATCATAAAATATAAGGAAACATACTTAATTTCATAAATCGACAAACATTTTAAAACAAAACTATGAAAAAGTTTAGGCTGAGTGCCCAATTTGTCAAGTTTAAACTTGTTGGAGGGCTGAACCGAAACTTATAGGAACGTGATGACTTAAGTAGAACAAGGAAACAAGAAATGGACGGAAATAGAGTTTTACCCAAAAAACATTAAAATCAAACAGGCTCTTCTTATTCTCCGATGCGCCGGTAGCAGACAGTGGACGTGACGCGGCCAGAAGTGGAGACTGGAATTCGACAACGGATCTGAAGCGGATCGGCTCGGAAGAGTGAGTTGAACGTGATGGTGGTGATTTCGTGGTGGATCGAGCTTCGGTTGAGGAGAAAACGTGGTCCGAGTCGGAAATGGTTTTTCGGCAATTCCTCTTCAGTTAAGGCATCTCCGGCGATGTGAGAGGGTAGGTTGGCCTCGTCTCATTGTGACGGAGCTAATGGTAATGGATGGTGGTGGTGAAAGGATTCAAATTGGAGAGGATGAAGGAGAAGGCTGACGGATCGTTGCTGATTTCTCGCGATTCCGGCGGCGTCCGGAGGTGATGAATTTCTCTCTTTCTTTTTCTTCAGCAAATGGCTCAATTTATACCCAAAGTTCAAGATTCAAGCGCCCAATTACCCATTAGATTGATGCAAGTATTTGTTCGATGGTGAATAGGGAGGATTTCAAACAACTAAGCTGCGAAGTTATCATTTCCTATTTATTATACTACCTCTGTCCCAAAATTATTGAAACACTTTCCTTATTGGGCTGTCCCTAAATTATTGAAACACTTTCCCTTTTTAGTAAACTTTTGTACATGAATTTACTTAATTATCCCTCATCATTCTCTTCCATCTACCAAGTTAACTCAAAATCAGTTCCACCTAAAACAATGTGTCCAGTCAAAACATTTCAAAAATAATGAGACGAAGGAGTATTTCGGACGCCTTTTTCAAAAACTACGACAATACATGCACCATTCACATTTTCTGAAACAACAGCATGCATGCTTGCATGCGTCTCTTTTCCAATTTTTCGTTTTCTTTTTTTTTCTCTTTTTTTAAAATTTTAAAATCAGTATTTACTCTTTTTTTTTTCTTCTTTCTTTTTTTTCTTTGCTCTTTTTTTTTGTGGAAAAAATACACTTAAATTCTAAAATAACAACAAAATGAAATTACTCGAATAATGACCAAAAATGCATAAAATGATGGAAATGACAAAAGAGCACATGAAGTAAAAATGAAAAAAAAAACACATGCAATAATAAAAATGACAAAAAACATATGAAAATATAAAAGTGACCAAAGCATATAAAATAATGAGAAATGAGAAAAGTACGTAAAATAATGGAAATGACAAAAATCACATAAAATAACGAAAATGACAAAAGTATGTAAAATAATGAAGATGACAAAAATCTCATAAAAATATGGAAAATACTGAAAATTACGATTACAAACTAGATATTATTAGTCCGGACAAAATTGGGTGTCAACAACTATCATGCAAATACTATGCTCAAAACATCATTAACAGTTTGAATCAAGGTAATGTGTGTGTTAGTAGAGGGTTAAGGCCTTACATAAGGAGAGGAGGAGGAGCTAGGGTTTTGCTAAAATCAGAAGTGGGGCGATCGCCTCGCATTTTTCCCTTCGGTCACCTTGCCGGTTTCCCTATTCCCGCCTCCTTCAAAGTTGAATTTTCCCGCTTGGGGCGGGGCAATCACCTCGTACTTTTCCTTTTGCTCGCCTCGCTTGTCGCCCTAACAGCTGTGAGCCTTTTTCCTTCATTTTTTCGTTCCTTTGTGTTTTAGCACCGAGCATTATTCTTGACCGCTTCCTTGATGTCTAGAAAGCTTCCGAAAGTGCCCCGAAAATACTCGATTCACCGCTTTTTGCTCCCGCACAAACTTTCCTGCAAAAGATTTTCTGGCACACACTAAGGACTAACAATATATCATAAAATCATGAGTTGTGAGGGTAAAAATATAGCATTACTAAAGCTCATCACCCCCAAGAACCAAAACGACCTTTGTGTGGGTTTGGACATGGGTATTTTGTGGCCGTTGACGTCGATGTCGGTGAATGCTTTAGAGAATGACAAGAGGGTTTACTCCATTCTGACAACCTTGAAATGTGAGTTGATTGAGGACAGAGTTTTGACGGAGGTGGGCCTTGATGCTATGAGGGAGAATGGGAGAAACTAAACTATGGTGGTGTATGGGGCGTAATTGAAAACTGGTTTTAGGCTTCCTTTATGCACTCTGATGCTTCAGTTGTGTGAGATGTGGGAGTTAGGCCTTGGTCAGCTTGCACCGAATATGTTCACCATAATCAACGCATTCTTCGTGTGTTGTTTGTTGGCAAATGTAAAGATTCTTCCTAGAGTGTTTCTGCAATTCTATTGTTTGGCGTGTGCAAAAGAAGCGACACACACACACACTACCACCTTGCCCCTATTGAATACGAGGGTGTTAAGCTGGTGCTCTTTGCCGATACCACCAACTCGTAGGGTCCGTGGAAGAAGAGCTTCTTCTTTGTTTTGAAGGATGGCAATTGGAACTTTCCTACCTATTTTGTTACAGACGAGAGACATGAATTATTCGAGAGACTTGATATTTGGGAGAAGTCAAAAGGAGAGGGGGCTTTGAAGAATTTGTGCCATTGGCTCCAGACAGTTTTGAGGATATAACTCCTGTCAAAGTGTTGACAGTCCAGAGACTGTTTTGTAAGTCCTGTTAGTCACGTAAGGTTATAAGTTCTTTGTGTCATACATTGAGAAAAGTCTTGTTAGTTAGGTAATTGTAAAGTCCTGTTAGCCAGGTAATTGTAAAGTCTTGTTAGACTGGTGTTTGTAAAAGACTTGTTAGTCAGACAAGTGTAAAGTCTTGTGTGTCAGACTAAGCTTTTTAGTGGATTCAAACTCTAAAGTTAAATACTTAGGGATAAAGGATATAGGTCAAGAAGGACCGTACCTCTATAAATTTTGTGTGCACTTTACACTTGTTTTACTTTTATTCTTTATCAACGTGTTTGATGGTCGTCAGACTCAATCTACTTAAAAGGCTTAGCAAAAGGTCAAAGTAGTAACCCAAAATAAGGGCCCCATTAAAAACCCAAATAATCCATAAACCCGTACGAAACAAGGACATCACCGGACTTAATAAAATTGATCCGAACATACTAAAAGGAAATTCCCGGACTATACTCCCGAGCGTATTAAAGACACGTGTCATAGCCACCCCGCCCAGTTGCGGAGGCGGAGCCGGCCGCGACGTCGAGAACCGGAACCTACGGCGGAAAGCGCGGCAGCGGAGCATCGAGCTCAAATAACAAATAGCCAAGTGGCAACTAGCAACCCAGATACTCATTCAAGGCAAGCATACTAGAAAAATCCAACTTCTACCAAACATGCAGTTCATGGTGTCAAACATCAAACATCGCCACAACACAGAAACACCAAAATCCATGATATAACCACAACTCCAATATAAGCAAGTCGGGGCTCCGCCCTCGACTCAGAAGACAATAAAGGCAGAGTATGTCTCAGATTATACGTCTTATACAAATACGTGATCTAAACTACATGCATGCAGCTACAGCTACTGAGCCATTAAACCAAAACCTATATATATATACCTATTGTGCGGAATCGGAAACTTTCTCACTCGGGAGATTTTCCGCCCGTGGTACTACCTGCTGCTGAAACCCAAGAAATCCAAAGCACCTGCGGATCTCTATTCCGCCAATTGCTTTTCAGAACAACTGAAAGGTGTAAACAAATGAAAGGGTGAGTCCTCGAAAGGACCCGATGAGGGCTTAAGGCAAAAGTGCGGTTTGCCCATATGGCAACAAATCGAACTCGCAAAAGCAGAATAACACAAACGCACATATACATATGTATACGAACATATAGCATATAGTGAATCATAAACCATCGCATGCGGTCCAACCGCCGAGCGACCCGTTACGACTGACCCTCACAGAGGTCGAATATACAGATCGAGCAGAGCAGATAGCACGGTACCGGTGGGGTCGCGATCCCCAAACTGTCGTAGGGTCACGTATACCGGCAGCGAAGTATCGGCACTCCGGTGCGGATACGAAGCGAACCAAGGAGCACCCGTGGTCTCTCCAACCATACGGGTCTCGTCACAGAATAAGAACATATAATAATAATAATGCACAAATAAAAACAGAAGTATCATACCTGATATACACATACAGAACAGAATAAGAACCCGGACCTCTAAGGTTTTCCGGGCCTTGAAACGGAACAAACATACATTTTACCAATTAAGCCCTTACCTCAGCGACACCGCTCCGTTGCACAATTCCCGGGAAATCCCGGCTCCCGGCACGAAAAGTCGCAACTTGCCTATCCCGGTCCCACGCTACTCCACCAACGCAGAAACAAGCTGAACAACTATAATTATGTCAGAACACATCCAACAACCCTTAGAAACCAATTCCCGCACAAACTCGCACTTTCCCGCAAAATTCCACGTAAAGCTCGGTTTCACAAACCGAGCCTGAACATTGTTATTCATACACCACCAAACCCATTCCAACCTTTAAACCCACATTCCAGACACTTTTCCTGGAAAACCCGCATAAAACTAACTTTCTCATTTCTAACCCGAAAATGACGTTTCAAATACCACACCGCACCTAAATCCAACCCCGATATCATTTTACCATCCAAATCAACCAAATTACAACACCAACCTAGAGAAAGTTTCATTTCTTCAATTCGGCCCTAAACCATCTTTTCACCACACTTCCAAATCAAACCATTCAAGCTTCCAATTAATCATACTAATCCCCAATTTCACTTCCTAACCAAAATTACTAACCAATTGCACTTAAATCAACCAAAATTAACATAAACCCTAATGGTACTATTCACTCAATTTAGGGCTTTTCTTCTCAACATACTTTCCATCAAATTGAAACCATAGAATGCCTTAGAATCATGCTAGGAACAACATATCCAAAGCATGATTCAAGAACACAACTCTACACCATTTTAGAAAATCCATCAAAATTTCGCCTAATTATGTTTCCATCATCCATGATGTTTTTCCAAAATCTAAACCTAGATTCTTACTCCTCTCAAGCCCTAGAACAACATACTAAAATTTGGGAGGGAGAGGATCACTCAAACACATAGCCAAGAACAAACCAATCTTTCAAAAATCCTCTCTTTTTTCCACCAAAACTTGTTTCCAACAAGTAAAGAGAATAAGAGAGGAAGCTTACCACTAAAAGGATCCATTTTCTTGTTGATTTGAGCCAAGATTTGAAGAACTTAAAGCTTGGATGAACAGTAAACATGGCTGAAACGTTTCTGGAAGAAGAAGAGAAGGAAGAAGAAAGAAAAGAAAATGAATTTTTCTTCATTTTAATTACTACTTATCCCTTATATAATATCCTTTCTTTTTCCTCTTAAATTATAAAGGGACAAGTGTCCCAGCCCAAAGGCTGCTGCCGCCTCAAGCCCATGCTCCAATTATTTATTTTGCAACCAATTTCCAATTTATCTCCCGACTTTTCCGAAAGTTCCAATTCTTTTTGCCCAAAAATAATTACCGAATTCCAAAATTAACGAAACTTGGACACAATCTTCAGAATATTATAACATTCACAAAACACTTTTCAGAAATTCATTTACCATTCCGGAGTGTCCTACCGAGCTCGCTGAACCCGAACCAAAACCCGACGTGCGAGCGTGTCAACCTTAACCGAAATTCCGTCACTCCAAAATTCTATAAAAATACCCATAAATTCCATCTTAAATTATAACACAACTTACCCCAAAGCCGTCAGAAAATTTCCATCCCGAGTCCCGGGATTCCCGTCCCGAGCCCCGGGAGTCGCCCGGAACCGAACGTCCCGCCCCAAATATTAAACTCCACAAACACCTCCGGGACATTCTCACGACTCCAAAACTGCAAACGGCTTCCCAAACTGAGGTCTCGAGAGCGCTACCGAGCCCGCTGTACGTCCCGAGGCGACCCCGACAACCCCCCGACGCCAGAAAAATATTTTCGGCGGAAACGTCCGGGGGACCCACACGACCTCAAATACGGAAGGGTTCGCCAAAATGATACTCGGATAGGGCTCGGGAGCCTCCTGAACGCCGAAAAACGTGACCCGTAGGCCAAAACCGGAGCCCCGGGTCACCCGGTTACAACCCGCTCGGGGTGACCGTAACATTCTCCCCCCCTTAGAACTCTTGGTCCTCCAAGAGTAGCCTGAACCAACCCGACAGGTGTCGCTACCAACCAGAAAATATAACTATTCCTCTAACCTGAAATAATCGGACCACCGTCTTTGGTGCGGCGGGAGTGGTAGTTTAGACTACCATACAGAGCCTCACGGCGTCCCACCCTCCGGTGCATCTTATTGCACCCGAGTCGATTGCCGGTATTTCTACCAGACAACCCTGCAGAAGATCGAACCTAAATCTAACCGATCCACAACAGGCTATCCTGGAAGATACCACATAAAACAGAAATAGTTGGGGGGGGAAGAACCAACCTAACAACTTACTCTGGAAACTCATGAGAACCGATATAACTCGGGGTAACTTGCCCCGCCTATCAAATCCTACTGTCCCTCTGAACGGTGCTACCTCCAGTCAAATTCTGTCACCAAACTCAGATTCAAGAGCCCTACGGCGGCGGTTCGTATAAACAGTGGTGCAGTCGTTCGCGGTCTTAATCCGCGCCTATAACAATCTGATCTTTACCGTAGACTCCTCAAAAGCTCGGGTTCCAGCCAACCCCATCGAGACACATCTGTCCAACAAGATGGTGTCATACACCTCCTCCCGCATAACGCCTCAAATGGTATCATGCCAATCGTAGTCCGAAAGCCGTTGTTGTACGAGAACTCTATCAACGCAATCGCTAGTCCCAAACTCCTCCAAAATCCAAAATACAGATTCGCAACATATCCTCCAATATCGTAATCACCCGCTCCGATTGTCCGTCCGTCTCATGGGTGATAAGGCTGTATTCGGATGGAGTCGCGTGCCCAATGCTTCATGAAAAGCAATCCGAACCGTCTTTGGAAAACGCGGATCACGGTCAGATTCAATGGAGTCTGGTACTCCATGCAAACGCATAATCTTCACGATGTAAAGCCGGCAAGCTTCTCCGGAGGGTCTATGACCCGAATAGGCGTAAAGTGTACGCACTTTGTCACCGATCCACAAAAACCCAGATAGCACCATGGCGAAACCGTGTCGGGCGGTGCGCCGAAAGTCCATAGTAACATTGCCCCACCCCGAACCTGGAATGGGCAAAGTCTGCAGTGTCCCCGCCGGTTTCGATACTCAAACCGCTCGAGTGTGCCTCCTCTAAAATCTCCTTCCGTAACTCCCGATCCTCGGGTACATAAAGGCAATCTCGGAAGTATAGCAATCCCTGCCTATACTGAAACGTCGGTAACAAATAAATCCTTATCTTCCCCAGATAATTTCTTCAACACCAGATCTCCACCTTGCGCTTCGCGCATCCTGTCAAGCCACTCAGAATGTATGGTAAGTGTATACCCCGAAATACGCTCCCAGAGCTGCCACCTGTGCCAAAGGCATGTCAAATCACTCTCCTCGGATCGATCCCCAACACTTTCTCCCTTAACCAACCCGGTATACTTCATGCTCAGTGCATCGGCAACCATGTTGCCCGTGCGAAGATGTATTCAATGCTACAATCATAGTCCTTAATGTATTCGAGACATCTACGCTGCCTCATGCTAAGCTCCTTCTGTGTAAACAGATATTTCAGACTCTTATGGTCGGTAAGAATCTGAAATTTATTACCAAACAGATATTGATTCCAATGTTTCAGCGCATAAACTATTATAGCCAACTCCAGATCATGTGTCAGTCAGTTCAGCTCATGCGGTCGCAGCTGCCCCGACCCATAAGCTACCACAAAACGCTCCTGCGCCAACACACCCCAAACCGGATGTGGAAGCATCCGTATAATTCACATACGGCAAGATCGGATGCGGAAGAGTCGAATCGGAGCGTTAGTCAACCGCCGTTTCAACTCCCGAAAATTCCGTTCACACCTATCCAACCGAAATACGGTTGACCCTTCTTGGTCAACTGCGCAAACGAGAATGCCAGAATAGAAAACCCTGGTACAAACCTCTGATAAAATCCTGCTAACCCCAGAAAGCTCCTGAACTCCCGCACCGTGGTAGGTTGTTTCCAATCTCGAACTGCCCTCACCTACTCAATCCACGACATGACCATGCTCGGATATAGTGTGTCCCTAAAAGTGACTTCCCGAATCCAGAACTCACTCTTTGAGAATTTAGCATAAAGCTGATGTTCCCAAAGTGTCTCAGAACTACCCTCGGATGCTCCCGACGCGAGTCCTCATCCCGAGAATATATCGAATATCATCAATAAAACCACCGAAATGAGTCCAAATACGGTCGGAACACCCGATGCATCAGATCCATGAATGCCACCGGAACATTGGTCAGCCCGAACGGCATGACCGTAAACTCAAAGTGTCCAAATCGGGTGCGGAAAGCAGTCTTAGGTATGTCCTTATCCTTCACCCTAAGCTGAAAATACCCAGATCGGAGATCAATCTTCGAGAAAACTCTCGACCCCGAAGTTGATCAAAAAGATTGTCAATCCTCGGTAACGGATACTTATTCTTCCCAACAAGAGCATTCAACCGTCTGTAATCAATACCAAGTCAGAGTGTCCCATCATTCCTCTCAACAAATGTAACCAGAGCACCCCACGCTGAAGTGCTCGGTCGGACGAACCTCTTTTCTGTAATTCCTCCAGCTTGTTTCTTCTACTCCCGCATCTCGGAAATAGGCATCCGATAAGGAGGAATAGATATCGGAGCGATGCGACTGCAGGTGGATGTCAAACACAATTTCCCGCTCTTATGGTAATTCGACAACTCCTCCGGAAATACCTGCGGAAAATCTCGAACCAACGGTAAACCATCCAACTTCAACCTAATACTAGCTTCACTCAGATCATAGCATTCCTCTACACCAACTATCGACAGCTGATCCAGAATCGTAACTCCTCATGCATGTCATGCGATAGTCAAACCAGTCGAAGCCGTGAGAGGTAGTACCTCTCCAGAAACCATAATGGTTCGGGTTGCACAACCAATGTGCACAGAATTCTTGGATAGCCAGTCCATCCCAAGAATAATATCATAGTTCGGCGTGTCTAAAACCAATAAATCCGATACTATCATATGTCCACCTACAGATATCGTACAACCCCGAACCATCTCATTGGAAAACAGAACTGACTCCCAGCTTTTACTAAGTACATTTGAGGCAAAGTACTAACAATCGGATACGAGAGATGTAACACATTTCGGTGTTACAATGGGAATAAATGTTCTGTATCCAATCTTTGCTGAACCGGTATCTCTTTCAGAAATAAAGTACCATGTAAAACTCCTGTGACTCGAGCCTCCCTGGCCGGTACTGACCGTTGACTAGGTCCTCCCCGATAACCGTGGCCTCCCTTCGAAAAAGGAAAACCCGTCCCCGCTCGGTTGCCGTGACGGAGGGTGGCTGAAGCCGCTGCCGCCGCCGAGGTCTCGGGCCACCCGCTGAAACCCACGCCGCGCGGCGCGTTGGGTTGCGTCCGAGACTATGGACGCCGAAGATCGCCAAAACCCTGCCCTACAAGAAGAGGGCAATCCCGTACCCAAAGAGTGTCAGACCTGCAACATAAACATCGGCCCTCCTGCCGGTAACAAAGTCGACCGGAGTGATACCTACTGCAAATCAGACAAGGTCGTGCCGGTGGTGCTCCCTCTTTACCTCTACCAAACTGCTCAGGCCTGTTCGGCCATCCAGAAATCTGCCAGGGTCCCTGCTGTATGGAACCCCTCCGTACTCCCCTGACCTCATTGCAAGGTGAGACGACTCTCAACCTCCTCTTGCTCGAGGAGTTGAGCCCAATAACCGCTTCCCGAAACAAAGTAATGTCTAAAGGTCTCAAAACCCACCTGTACTCGGGGCGCAGTCGACGAAATAAACCTCTTGGCCTTCTATTCTTCCATTCCATAGTACTACGGTACGTAGCAAACCAACCGATCAAACTCTCACTCATACTCTCCGACTGTCCTGTCTCCCTGATGAAACTCATCAACTGTGCCTGACACAGTTGCAGCTACATCCCCACTGCACTGCTAGTGGAAAATGTAGCCTCCCCCAGGAGTTTATCAACTCCTGCAGACCAAATCTCTACTACTTCTGGCCCTTCTCGGTCATTGAACCTCGGGGGGTTCAAACTCTAAAACCTCTCCAAAAGTCTGACCTCGCCAGACTGGTGCCCCAGATCTCCTCGTCGTTAATAGGACCGATGAGAAGTCTAGGTGTCGCAGTGACCACCCTTGTCAGAGTCACTCACTTACCGATCCCAAACTATGGCGAGCAGTGGCTTAAGTCTCGCTATCACCACCTAATCAAAATGCCCTTACCGTGGCATAAACAGATCTTCCCCTGCCTACTGCCGCCCCGAACTCGTCTTTGTCTTTGGCGGTAAAGTACCCAAGACACTGTACTGGGTCCAACACCAATACCAAACAGAAAGGGTCCCTGTGACTACTAGAACCCCGGGGGTGATGATTGTGATTGTTCAACCCCTGAGTTACGCTGAACCCGTATCCCATTCTTCGGAGGTGTGGGATCCCCGATGCCAACCCACGCTATTCGCGTGTAGTAAACATTTCCTTAAACCAAGTCCAACCAAAGCCAACTTATCCCATATCCAAAAGTCCAAATCAACTAACTCTTCCCCATCTATCCAAAAGCCAGCAGCAGATTCTAAGGCTCAGTAGTGTAATGCAATGCATGATGCAAAAATTCATTTTAGGACCAGACAACCAAATATCAAATCCTCAAACACAGAATCAGTTCATGTTCATATCACAGAATCACACCATATACCAAACAATGAATTAAAGTACCCGGATCATAAAAGTCCAACTTCTAAACCTTCAAAATGCCTCAAAGAACCGCCCCACGCTCCACACCCATTCCAAGGTGGTTCAAATAAGGAGGTGGCCAGTCTCCGTCTGTAACCGCCCCACGAATGAAACGTAGAACCGGTGGCTCGCACTTCAAGTCATCTTCCGCAGTACTTAACCATGAACAGACTTAACTTACTCCAAAAGTCCACCCTCGGACTTGTATACTTGCCTTCCACATTTCATATCAAAACCAAACATACTTTACCTTTTGGGTCAATCCGACCCAACCTGCTCGATACCAACTTGTCACAGCCACCCCGCCTGGTTGCGGAGGCGGAGCCGGCCGCGACGTCGAGAACCGGAACCTACGGCGGAAAGCGCGGCAGCGGAGCATCGAGCTCAAATAACAAATAGCCAAGTGGCAACTAGCAACCCAGATACTCATTCAAGGCAAGCATACTAGAAAAATCCAACTTCTACCAAACATGCAGTTCATGGTGTCAAACATCAAACATCGCCACAACACAGAAACACCAAAATCCATGATATAACCACAACTCCAATATAAGCAAGTCGGGGCTCCGCCCTCGACTCAGAAGACAATAAAGGCAGAGTATGTCTCAGATTATACGTCTTATACAAATACATGATCTAAACTACATGCATACAGCTACAGCTACTGAGCCATTAAACCAAAACCTATATATATATACCTATTGTGCGGAATCGGAAACTTTCTCACTCGGGAGATTTTCCGCCCGTGGTACTACTGCTGCTGAAACCCAAGAAATCCGAAAGCTGCGGATCTCTATTCCGCCAATTGCTTTTCGTAACAACTGAAAGGTGTAAACAAATGAAAGGGTGAGTCCTCGAAAGGACCCGAGAAGGGCTTAAGGCAAAAGTGCGGTTTGCCCACAGTGGCAACAATCAACTCGCAAAAAGTAATAATAACACAGCATATACATATGTATACGAACATATAGCATATAATGAATCATAAACCATCGCATGCGGTCCAACCGCCAGAACGACCCGTTACGACAGCCCTCAACAGAGGTCAGAATATACAGATCGTAATGTAGAGTATAGCACGGTACGGTGGGGTCGCGATCCCCAAACTGCCGTGGGGTCGCGATCCCCAAGTGTCGTCGTAGGTCACGTAAGTAAGTATCGGCACTCCGGTGCGGATACACGTAACGAACCAAGGAGTACCCGTGGTCTCTCCAACCATACGGGTCTCGTCACAGAATAAGAACATATAATAATAATAATGCACAAATAAAAAAGAAGTATCATACCTGATAAACACATACAGAACAGAATAAGAACCCGGGCCTCTAAGGTCATCCGGGCCTTGAAACGGAACAAACATACATTTTACCAATTAAGCCCTTACCTCAGCGACACCGCTCCGTTGCACAATTCCCGGGAAATCCCGGCTCCCGGCACGAAAAGTCGCAACTTGCCTATCCCGGTCCCACGCTACTCCACCAACGCAGAAACAAGCTGAACAACTATAATTATGTCAGAACACATCCAACAACCCTTAGAAACCAATTCCCGCACAAACTCGCACTTTCCCGCAAAATTCCACAGAAAGCTCGGTTTCACGAACCGAGCCCGAACATTGTTATTCATACACCACCAAACCCATTCCAACCTTTAAACCCACATTCCAGACACTTTTCCTGGAAAACCCGCATAAAACTAACTTTCTCATTTCTAACCCGAAAATGACGTTTCAAATACCACACCGCACCTAAATCCAACCCCGATATCATTTTACCATCCAAATCAACCAAATTACAACACCAACCTAGAGAAAGTTTCATTTCTTCAATTCGGCCCTAAACCATCTTTTCACCACACTTCCAAATCAAACCATTCAAGCTTCCAATTAATCATACTAATCCCCAATTTCACTTCCTAACCAAAATTACTAACCAATTGCACTTAAATCAACCAAAATTAACATAAACCCTAATGGTACTATTCACTCAATTTAGGGCTTTTCTTCTCAATCCACTCTCCACCAAATTGAAACCATAGAATGCCTTAGAATCATGCTAGGAACAACATATCCAAAGCATGATTCAAGAACACAACTCTACACCATTTTAGAAAATCCATCAAAATTTCGCCTAATTATGTTTCCATCATCCATGATGTTTTTCCAAAATCTAAACCTAGATTCTTACTCCTCTCAAGCCCTAGAACAACATACTAAAATTTGGGAGGGAGAGGATCACTCAAACACATAGCCAAGAACAAACCAATCTTTCAAAAATCCTCTCTTTTTTCCACCAAAACTTGTTTCCAACAAGTAAAGAGAATAAGGGAGGAAGCTTACCACTAAAAGGATCCATTTTCTTGTTGATTTGAGCCAAGATTTGAAGAACTTAAAGCTTGGATGAACAGTAAACATGGCTGAAACGTTTCGGGAAGAAGAAGAGAAGGAAGAAGAAAGAAAAGAAAATGAATTTTACTTCATTTTAATTACTACTCATCCCTTATATAATATCCTTTCTTTTTCCTCTTAAATTATAAAGGGACAAGTGTCCCAGCCCAAAGGCTGCTGCCGCCTCAAGCCCATGCTCCAATTATTTATTTTGCAACCAATTTCCAATTTATCTCCGACTTTTCCGAAAGTTCCAATTCTTTTTGCCCAAAAATAATTACC
The DNA here is from genome assembly GCA_024586325.1 of Stellera chamaejasme. Lineage (NCBI taxonomy): Eukaryota > Viridiplantae > Streptophyta > Magnoliopsida > Malvales > Thymelaeaceae > Stellera > Stellera chamaejasme. The sequence continues at coordinate 18,623,427 of CM044981.1, forward strand.
GAATTCCAAAATTAACGAAACTTGGACACAATCTTCAGAATATTATAACATTCACAAAACACTTTTCAGAAATTCATTTACCATTCCGGAGTGTCCTACCGAGCTCGCTGAACCCGAACCAAAACCCGACGTGCGAGCGTGTCAACCTGAACCGAAATTCCGTCACTCCAAAATTCTATAAAAATACCCATAAATTCCATCTTAAATTATAACACAACTTACCCCAAAGCCGTCAGAAAATTTCCATCCCGAGTCCCGGGATTCCCGTCCCGAGCCCCGGGAGTCGCCCGGAACCGAACGTCCCGCCCCAAATATTAAACTCCACAAACACCTCCGGGACATTCTCACGACTCCAAAACTGCAAACGGCTTCCCAAACTGAGGTCTCGAGAGCGCTACCGAGCCCGCCAGACGTCCCGAGGCGACCCCGACAACCCCGGCGCGGAAAAATATTTTCGGCGGAAACGTCCGGGGGACCCACACGACCTCAAATACGGAAGGGTTCGCCAAAATGATACTCGGATAGGGCTCGGGAGCCGTCTGAACGCCGAAAAACGTGACCCGCAGGCCAAAACCGAGCCCCGGTCACCGGTTTAGGATATTACAATTTTGCCACTATAGCAATGAACTATATAAGCATTTATTGAGGGAATTAATGGATCTTGGAAACTATCACTCAGAAGACTACAAACAGGGAACCCCTTTATCCCCATTCTAGAATTCCGAAAAACGCACATCGCACAAATCCCCATGACGTCCAGTAACGTCAAAACACGTCAATATAGAAAGATCGTGGCAGCTGCACATACGGATCCGCCACTAAATGGTGTCGTATGTGGGAAACGTGGTGGCCCCCAAGATCATGTTCCTTCAATGGAGCGTGGGGGCCATTCCCGGTCCTACCTATCTAGGCCGGAAAGAGGAGGCTCAACTGACGGCCATACGGCTGATCCCAGCTACCAGAGTTCCTCTCAAGATACAACTCACGGAGTAACATCCTTACGGCCAGATAGTGCGGGTCGTGCTCCGGGAAGAATGGAGCAACCTACACAATCGGCCTGAACGATCCCGCAGGCCATGAGGCGAGTAACACTCGCGGCAAAGATCACTTGGTCATGGGATCGGACGACCAGCGTCACAGCAGGTTCTCTTCCTAGACCGACAGAGCCGGCAAAGGTCCAGGTCCCCTAAGGAACATCGAAGAGAGCGGTCCCCAAGACCAGAGAGATTGACATTTGGAGACCCCCGGGACGAGGTTATATGGCAGATGTTACACCGCCTGGAGCAGGTTGAGAGAAATTCGAGCAGACCAGGGGCCAAGTATGAAGCGGCTTTTGAGGATGGACCATTTACCAATCGAATTCGGGACAGCCAGATGCCCCAAATGTTCAATTTGCCTCACCCACTAGAGGTTTACAATGGTACGGGAGACCCAAACGCCTTCATACGAAAGTACAAGTGGGCGATGGAACTGAAGAGAGCAAATGAGGCGGCCCTCTGCAAATACTTCAAAGTTACACTAGGAGGTACGACATCGTCGTGGTATAATTCTCTTCTCCTGAACTGTATTAATTCGTTCGGGGACTTGACAACCAAATTCACCACCCACTTCATCGGGTGCAAGAGATCGGCCAAGAGGGCCATTCAGATGTTTGACATCCAACAGAGACAGACTGAGGGCATTCGAGAATTTGTTGAAAGGTTCAACAGAGAAGCGGTCCACGCATTGGACCTGACGGATAACATCCGAATCATGGCTTTCACAAAGGCGCTCCTCTCGCACTTCAGGTTGGCTTATGAACTATCATGAAATAACTTCACCGACGTCGAAGAAATATACGCGGTCACCCAGGAACACATGATCGCACGGGAACTGCTGTCCCAAAGGGAAGGGAAGCAGGAGAACAGAGACAACAGAGACCAAATGAGAGATAACCCGAAGCCTACATTCAATAAGAACTCAGGGCACTGGGGAGGCCAGAAGAAACCCTTCGAGAGGAGCATAAATTTAACGCCACTCAACTCCACCCGGACCAACATCCTTGCAGCACTACAAAGGCAATGAAGCGGAACCATCAGTTGACCTAGGGCCATGGCGGAGGAAGCAAAACGCAATTCTTCAAAGTACTGCCAGTTCCATAGGGCCACCGGACATGATACCGAATAATGTTACCAATTAAAGAGGTACATTGAGCACCTTATCAATAAGGGTTCCTAGAGGGAGTACTTGAAGATGCCTTCAGACGAAGGAACCTCCTGAGGTAAGGGTAAGATCGAAGGGGACGCTCCAGGTCCAGACAAGAAGAACAATGGAAGGAAATCTCCTCCTCAAGCTACCGGAGTACTGAATACCATTACCACCACCCTGGGGTCAAATGCGAGGAAAAAGAAGGCAAAGGAAATAGCTTCTCTAAGCTACGGAAACCCAGCCTCGAAAGTCAAACATGCGGACGGAACCGAAGTACAATTCCCGCATTATAACCTACTCATCATCACCCTCTGGATTGGAACCATCGATGTCAGAAGGGTCCTTTGTGATGATGACTCGAACGCTGATGTGTTATTCGCCAAAGCTTACGAAGGACTGAAGTTGAAGGCAAGTAGGCTGAACCCAGTCAGGACCACGACTTATGGAGTAGGCCCAAACGAGCTACCAGTACTCGGGTGCATTGAGCTCCCAGCCATGTTCATAGGAACCGGGCCCGAAGGGCAATCTCGGTATACGACACTCATGGTCAAATGGCTGGTCATCGACGTCCCTTCGGCCTACAACGCAATAATCGGGAGAAAAACTTAAGGGGCAATCCACATGAGAAGTGACGTGAAGTACCTCACGATCACTTTCGAAATCGACGAAGGGGACACCTCGATTTATGTGAGCCAGAGGGAGGCGAAAGATGTCATGGCTTTAGCTCAGAAGGGCCCGAGACCGGGCTGCTTGAAGGGGGATGAGGACGAAGCGACCAAGAATAAAAAAAGTCATTTTGGAGGAAGGCCGAACCACCAGGATTGCTGAACACATGCCCGAGACCAATAAGGCAAAACTTGTAAATCTCTTTCAAATAAATAAAGATCTGTTCACCTACTCTCCTATTGACATATCCGGGATTGACCCGAAAGTAATCCAACACGGCCTCCACATAAACCCGAACGTGAGACCGATAAGGCAGAAGAAAAGAAACAACGCACCGTTTAAAAGAGCCTTCATCAAAGAACAAATCTCGAAGCTTCTCGATGCAGGAGTCATAAGAGAAGTATCCTATCCCGAATGGTTGAGTAATCCTGTAGTGGCTACCCGGAAAGACGTGCAGAGACTTCTCGGAAGGATAACAGCCCTGAGTCGCTTCATATCACGGTACGGGGATAAATGTCATCCTTTCTTCAAACTCCTAATTAAGGAAGGTGCAGAACCCGAGAGAATAGGAGTGAAGAAAGGAGAGAAAAAATCAAAGGAAGAAAACGCAGCCGAATGAGCGAAATCGAATGCAACCCCGATTGTTAGAATGCTTGGGAGGAAATTAAGGCTTACATTTTGGAAATGCCTACCCTTCGGCTACCAACAGAGGATAGGCCCCTAATTGTATACCTAGCAGTAGAAGAGAATGTCGTAAGTTTGGTCATCGTTCAGGAAAACGACCAAGGAAAATAGTGGCCGGTCTACTACGTGAGCAAGTCGTTACATGGTGCCGAACTTAACTACCCAATGATTCAGAAACTAGTTTACGCCCTGGTCCTCTAAGCCCGAAGATTAAAACCATACTTCCTCGAATCCTCCATAGTAGTCCGGAGTAACGTCCCTATCATGGACATCCTGAAGCGGGTGGATCATTCCGGGAGACTATCAAAATGATGTATCGAATTGAGCGAGTACGAAGTAAAGTACGAACCAAGAAGAGAAATCAAGGTACAGACAATGGCTGATTTTATTGTCGAATTACCATAAGGATTCGAAGATGAACGGATGGAAGTCGACGACAACCCCATATGGACTCTTTACGTTAACGGTGCTTTGGGATTAGAAAGACAAGGAGCGGGATTAGTTCTCAAAGGACTTGAAGGTATGAGAGCCAGATTAGAGTTAGCAAAGAAGGCAGGTAATCGATCCCTATAGACATGCAGTGACTCGAATCTTCTGGTCCAACAGATGAATGGAGAGTACGAGGTTAAAGAACCTAGTCTCAAAAAATACGCCGAGGTTGCCAAGAAATTAGTCGCACAGTTTGAAAGACTATGCATCGAGAAGATTCCACGGGCACTTAAACTCCGAAGCTGACTAGCTCTCGAAGTCCGCCTCCTACGATGAAGAAAGGAAGTACCCTTGTATCAACTACCTCCGGGTATTCAACATTACTTCGGGATAGAGAGCACCCTATTGGAAATATCTCACCGAAGGAATACTCCCGGAGGACCATGTCATGACAGCAAAAGTAAGAAGAAAATTAAGCAAGTTCGTCATAATTGGAGGCAGTCTATATTGAAAGAGTTTTTCTTCGCCTATGCAAATATGTATCGGTGAGGAAGAAATCGGAGAAGTCCTAACAGAAGTCCACGAAGGCACATGCGGGTCCCATATCAAGTCAGATGCATTAGCCGCGGTAATATTCAGATAGGGGTATTTCTAGTCGGATCTGAAGGAAGAGGCCAGAAAGTTGGTCAACAAATGCAAGAAGTGGCAAGAGCACGCCCGGATACAGAGAGTTCCCACGGAGTATGTATCATCTTCGGACTACCCAATACCCTTTGTCGTTTAGGGTATTGACTTGATTGGAGCACTACCAATGGCGTCCGGAAGATTGAATTCTGCGTAGTCGCCGTGGATTACTTTACCAAGTGGATAGAAGCCGAACCACTGGCTTCGATAACAGCGGACAACATCCGAAAATTTGTTTGGAAAAACATTATTTGCAGATTCGGATGCCCAAACTAGTTACCGACAACGGAACACAATTCACAGATGGAGGGTTCCATAATTTTGCCGAAGAATTCAGTATCAAACTTCATTTTGCTTCGGTCGCACACCTGCAGAGTAACAGACAGGTCGAAGTGTCAAACCGAACATTGACAGATGGTCTAAAAAAGAGGCTTGGGAACGCCAAAGGTAAATGGCCCGGAGAGTTTCCACATGTCTTATGGAGTTACCGGACCACACCCTGAAGGTTAACTAGAGAAACTCCATTTTTCTTAACCTATGGAACTGAAGCTCTCATCTCCGTTGAGCTAACCAATCCATCTCTCCGAGTAAATTTTTTTGAAGAAAGCGCGAATGAACAAGGATTAAGGACAAATTTAGATTTCCTCGAAGGGAGAAGAGAAAAAGCAGAGTTCCGAAGAAAGACATTTCAACAAAGGACCGTAGTGTCAACGAATTCAAAAGTTAGAACAAAAAATATCAAGGTCGGAGACCTAGTCCTAAGGCAGACCAAGTTGGGCTCCCGAAGACCAAAAGGAGGTGCATTTACCCCGAACTGGGAAGGTCCGTTTGAAGTGACCGCCGAAGAAAGGAAAGGAGTGTATAAATTATCAGATTCCAAAGGAAGAGAGTTGATTAACTCAGTGTAATCCAAAGTTAGCTCAATAAATTGATACTTTCGGGAACAGGATGTAAGCCTTATGACCGAACTTCTATAAAAATAAGAGCCAACTTTTGAAAATTAGTAATTAAAAGATCCCGAAGGACTGTACAAAAGAGAAAAAATACAAAGGAAACTAAGGAAAACTAAACTCGCTGAGGTGAACTGGCTCCGGGGCCTTCAAGAATTCTTCCCCACACCAAGAAGAATCCATTGGATGTTCGTTAGTGCTATCTAGCCCGGAGAGATCCACATGTGGGTTCCACTCGATGATTTGTCTCTGGGCAAGATAGAAGCCCTGATCGAACTTCTCAACAGCCAAGTTCATCACCCCTCTTGCTGTCTCCTCCCATGCCTGCTGCTCCTCCCGGACAGTCTTGATCTCTTCCCGGAGGTCCTTCAGGTCTTGGTCAGTATGGTTCTTGAGATTCTTAATATTGACCTCAAGGTCTCTCTTTTCTTACTCAAGGGTAGCCACCCTCATCCGGAGGTCCTTCTCAGAGTTCCTCTGAGCAGCGACCGTGCTCAGGAAGGCAGCCTCGGCCTGGGCAAGCTGAGCTGTGGCAGAAGAATCAGGAAGGTCACCTTGGACACCATCCTCCGAGAGAATTAGAGCTGAAGAGCTTGAAGTCCGGGACACCTGGAGCAATTGTTCGTAATGGAAAACTCTCTGGATGAGTTTTGCCACTACGGCCACAGCTTTTGTAGCCCGTTGTTTAGCATGGCTCTGGGCGTCGTCCATCTTCTGGACAACTTGGGAAACCCAGCTAGTAAGGCACATCATTTGCAATAAGTGAAAAAGGGGGGGTCAGGACAGTTAAGACAAATTATTGATAAGGATCAAAAGAATAGAACTGAACATGGGAGCCTAGGACATGCATCCTAGAGGTGGTCACAACAAGGTTCGGGAACTGATGCTCGAGGATAGTACTAAAATGCAATATACTAAAATGCCAATAGACCATAACAATTAAAGGAAGAGACGGGGATAGTACTAAAATGCAATATACAAAGGAGCGGTATGCCAATAGACCATAAAAAATATAGGCATGTTACTTGTGTAGAACTACACATCAATAATCCTAATAAAATCTGGTTGATTTACTACGTGGATTGTGTTTTGAGTTGTATCAAACGATCAAAATGAACAATTTCAAATAAATTTATAGTTAAATTAAACAATTTCTACAATAATATGCAAATTTGAAAATAGAAAAACACATTGAACGTTTGATGAGTGCATATTATTATAAATATTTTACCCTCAATTTTACATATAAACTCAATTAATTGTTATGTTCTTATTAGTTTGCGCAAGGATTTTGCAGGATTCCACTTTAGGAGGCATTTGAGCGAAATTGAGGATATTAAAGATAAATTGATAAGATAATGAAAGTTGGAGACAAATTAGAATGAAAGATGGAAGCTGGTGACTAAAGTGGCACAAAAGAAAAGTATTGGGGTCACAATGCACAACTAAACTAATAAAAGTTTGAAGAAAGAAAGGAGGTTTGGGCCAAACCTAGTCCAATTTGGACTGAGTTTCACGTGAAAACCAGGCAGCACGCATTGAAGGAAAGGGGCCCAAGCAATTCACAATTTTGGAGAAAAAACACATGCTGAGCACAATCAGCAGATATTTGGCACCAAATTGATATTTTTCTTCGCAATTTCTTCGCTGTTCTTCACCCGGATTTCATCAGTTTTATTTAATTTTTGTTAATTATCATTGAACAAGTTTAGTAGCTAGTTTTCTCATTACTTTCTGGGATTAATTTGTGAAGTTTGACTGTAGGATTTGATATTTTAGTTCTACAATTTATTACTCTGTGATTCTTGTTTAATTACTCGGATAGTTCATGCATTATTCTGAAGTACATGAAATATTTGTGGTATGTTTCGCTTAGACATAAGAGAGTATTATTATACCACAAGGTAATTAGACTAGATTTGGTTGTGAAGTGACTGTTTGTAACAGATTTAGGAAGAAGATAGATAACTATTAAAGTGAAACGACGACTTGCTTTAATCACCTAGGTGAAACCACGACATAAGACATCTAGAATTGATGAATCGACTTACATGTTGAGATTAATAATTGTAGGTAAACCTAAAGTTTGAATCTGAAAGTCAAGTGGATCATTAATTCTAAAATGTAGCTTAATTGGTATATATGTGCCAGCCCATACGGCTGTATTGTCAAATGCAAGTACCGCACGGGCCACGCCCACCGCAGCCAGCCTCGTATTTACGGAGAGCTCCTCCTACAATAAGGGCACCCCGTATAAATCCGTTAGCCATAAAAGGCTTCCTGCCTCCATCAAAGCAGCCGTCACATTAATTACGGGATTAAGCCAAAGGAGAGAGGGTAACTCCGCAATAACTCCGCGGTTATTACACCATTAATACGCAGCCGTCCCAAATTATGGACACATTTATGGAGATTCTCCAGCATTGAAGGCCCCGTAACGGGACCTGGCATCACCCTATATATTGGGTGGTATCTGCCTCAAATAAGGTGATTACTACACACCCACACCTCTCTTCTCTGTCTGCAACTGAAAGTGTCCTTTGCCTTACTCTTCTCAGGTATCGGAGCTGCCCTACTTCAGTCATCAGAGATCGCTTGACAGCCGGAGATCACTCTTTGGCTATCAATTTGGCGCCGTCTGTGGGAAACGAAAAACAACCGTTTTTCTTTCCTAATCAACTTTTTTCTCCCCTAACCATTTTCATGGCGAAAACAAGGAGAACTCACAACAGTGTGCATGTCGAGGACGCTGCTTCCAGCTCCTCTGATGTGCCCCCACCACCCTCGCCGGTGGTGCAACGGGACGCAACAGCCCCACAACACCCCGTTAGGCAACCCCGCCGCTCCCGGTTGATGACACACCAGGGGCGTAGCACCCCGCAGCCACAAGCCGCCACTCGACATACCTCGGCCGGGACCTCGACGACCCCCAAAGAGTCATCGTCGATCTCGCTCGAGATAGCGTTGCTCCAGGCGAGCATGCTCAATGAAATGAAAGCCTTTATGGTGCAAACCATCAAGGCGGAAATGCAGGCTGCTCGCCTCCTGCCTCACAACGACCGGGATGAACAGTCCCAGAATCAAAACCCACCTACTGGGAACCTTGACGTTGATGACCTCCTCCGACGAATCAACGTGGTCGAGGAACAGGTCAAAACACCAAATCTGGTGCTCGACGACATCGAGGTCCTCCTAATGCAACCTTTCACAGAGGACATCCTCGCCGTCCAGGCGCCGGCTAGCTTTCGAATGCCAGTCATCGAAAGCTACGATGCAACAATGACCCGTCGACCATCTTCGACGTTACATCTCCCAAATGGAGATGGCTCGCGCCTCCGACCCCATACTCTGCAAAGCTTTCAGCTCCACTCTCAAAGGGGCTGCTTCAACGTGGTTCGGAACGCTACGAGGCCAGCATTTCAAATGCTTTAAGGACCTCGCCTCATCGTTCCTGCGCCACTTCATGGGAGCCCGACCTCCCCCCAAGACTGTCCAACACTTGTTAAGAGTGAAACAGCAAAGGGAGGAACCGCTCCGTGACTACATCCGGCGGTTTCAGGCGGAAGCCGTCCAAGTCCAGGGTCTCTCCTCGGATATGCAGCTCCTGGCCGCAACTCAAGGCCTTCAGCGCGAGTCGAGGCTCGCGTATAACATCAATGAAAACCCCGTCACGACGATGGGTGAGTTCATCGATCGGGCCACCCGATTCATGAACTCCGAGGAGATGAACAAGCCTTACAACAGGCCCCCCACAAGCGACCGCAACAAAAAGTTCGACAAGGGGTCTGTCTCATCGAGGTACCAGCCCTCGAACGTAGGTTCGAGGACCTCTGATCATCACCCCGCACTTCGTGACACCCGCACGAACATTCTTCTAATGCTGGAGAAGCAGAATAAGGTCCCCAAGTAGCCTCAACCCATCCAGCATAAGAATACGATGGGGTTTGACAAGTACTGCCTCTACCACAAGGACCGTGGCCATGACACGGAGGCGTGCTTCCAACTCAGAAATCTCATCTCTGAGATGATTGAGCAGGGTAAGCTCAAGGAATTCCTGTCCGACTCCTCCTCCCCCTGCAAGGAATTCCCAAAGGCCGCAAGAGGGATGACGGCGGCGACGACCGCGAAAAAACGCGCGTCGTCGACACAACAGCCCTCGGAGGTAAAACTTGCCGCCACCACCACCGCGGGCATCATTCACATGCTCACTAAGTCGAAGGCGCCTCTTCCGTAAAGTGATATGCAAGGGAAATCTTGCAGATCGACCACCTCGAGGAGAACGTCATCTATCGCCCCAACGGGACAAAGGTTGTCGTTCCACACTCCGATCCACTGCTTATCACAGCAAGGATTGCGGGTTACGACACCAACAGGGTGTATATCAACACTGGTGCAAACACTAGTGTCATTTTCAAGGACATGCTCGATAAACTCGGGGTACACATGTCCGCTGTAAGAAGAAGCTCCGGCCCTACCTTCGGCATCGGCAGGGACATTGTCCCAACAATAGGGGTCGTCAACCCGCCCTCATGTTAATTGGGGACACGCAATTCGGCACGGTTGATTGTCACTCCATTATGACGGAGTTCTTGGTGCTCGAAGTCCCTTCCACGTACAACGCCATCGTTGGTCGACCAAGCCAGGTCGGATTCCACATGAGGTGCGACATCCGCTCTCTCACGGTCACATTCGCAACACCTCGTGGGGACGCAAGCATCTACATCGACCAGCGGACGGCAATGACAAACTATGTGGCCTCGTTGAGGTCAACGGTTGATCCACAAGCCTCGAAAGAGATCGAGGATCCCGCGGAGCCCGACGACAGGCCTCGTCTCGATGACGTGACGGAAGAAATCGACGTCGTCCCAGGCAAGAAGTTTAAGGTTGGCAAAAACCTTAAGCAAAAGGAGAAGATGGCTCTCATCCACCTCCTCGAGGCAAACCTCGACGTCTTCGCCTGGAGCTTGAAGGACCTGTCGGGCGTCGATCCTAGCGTCATCACACACAAACTTAATGTATTCCCGGATTCAAAGCCGGTTAAGCAGAAGAAAAGGGGTATGGCCCCTTCAAAAAAGAAGTTTGTAAAAGAGGAGGTTTCTAAACTCCTCGACGCTGAAATAATAAAAGAAATTCAGTACTCCGAGTGGCTCGCTAACATAGTTTTAGCTGACAAAACTAATGGTGAACTTCGTATGTGTGTTGATTTCACGGGCGTCAATAGGCATTGTCCAAAGGACCCCTATCCGTTACCGGTCATCGACCAGCTCGTGGACGCCACTTCCAAATACAAATACTTTTCGTTCATGGACGCTAAAAGTGGTTACCACCATATCTACATGGATCCTGAGGACGCCTTCAAAACGGCGTTCACAACGGGCGACGATGTATATTACTACATTCGAATGCCTTTTGGGCTAAAAAACGCTGGAGTCACCTACCAGCGTCTAATGAACAAGGTTTTTGCCCACCAAATGGGCCGTAACCTGGAAGCGTACGTCGACGATGTCATTGTGAAAAGCATGACATTCGAAGACCACCTTCAAGATCTGGCCGAGACTTTCAAGTCATTCCGACGATACAACATGAGGCTCAATCCAGCCAAGTGTTCTTTCTTTGTTGGGGCTGGGAAATTCCTGGGCTACATGATCTCTGAAAGGGGAATCGACGCCAATCTTAAGAAAATATCAGCCATCACGGATATGGCGCCACCGATGAACATTAAGGAAATCCAGAACTCACGGGAAGAATTGTTGCCTTGGGGCGATTCATTTCAAGCTGGAGACAAATGCAAGCCGTTCTTTGAACAACGCATGAAAAAGGCATTCACTTGGACACCGGAATGCCAGGAAGCCTTTGAGCAAATCAAGAAGCACCTCTCTGATTTGCCAACACTGAAATGCCCACAACCGGGGGACGAACTCGTCATCTACCTCTCCACTTCGAACATCACTGTCTCTTCAGTGCTCGTTAAGGAGGAGGGCCCGCAACAGTGGCCCGTCTATTACACAAGTCACACGCTACGAGGGGCCGAGGTTAACTACCCTCCCCTTCAAAAAACGATCTACGCTTTGATCGTGGCTGCCAGGAAATTACGAGCATATTTCCAAGCCCACACGATCATTGTCAGAACGGACCTACCAATCAGGGACATCCTAAACAGACCAGAACATAGTGGTCGTTTAGCCCGTTGGTGCATCGAGCTCGGGGAATACGATATCAAGTTTGAGCCTCGACGAGCCATAAAGGCACAAGCTTTGGCGGACTTCATGGCCGAGCTCTCCATCTATCCCCTCGAACATGGTCCTTCGAGGGATCCACCAGCAGAATTGGAGCCTCCCGAGTGGGACATGTTCGTGGATGGTTCATCTAGTGCTGATCGCCCAGGAGGGGGCGTTCATATCAAGGGCCCACACGGCATGAAGGCCAGCTTACGAGTGGCTTTCCAGTTCCCCGTCACAAACAACGTGATGATCACGAAGCACTCGTATCGGGTCTCAAAGCGCCACGAAAGCGGCTTGCGGCGTCGATCGCACACAGTGACTCACAGCTCGTCGTAAGCCAGGTTACGGGGACCAATGATTGCAAGGATCAGGTACTCTCGAGGTACTTGCGCCTCGTCAAAAGCCTACAGGGGCAATTCGAACAGCAGAATATTAATAAGATTCCAAGGGATCAAAACACTGTGGCTGACAAGTTGTCTAAGGGACGCACAGATGCAATCCTCGAAACCTTAGCACAACCTTTGATAAATACAATTCACGCGATCGATGCTAACGTAGCAATTGATTGGAGGCACCCAATCCTCCAGTATCTCCAAACTGGCGCAATCGAGGGCCCGTCAGCGTTACAGAAGAAGATAAGGACGCAGTCATCCCGCCATGTCATCATAGATGGTACATTATGGCGTAAAGGGTATTCTGCTCCTTTACAACGGTGTATCGGTCCCGATGACTCCAAACTCATCTTGAACGAAGTGCACTCAGGAGTTTGCGGAGCGCACATTGGCTCCGATGCACTGGCGCACAAATGCTTGCGCCTCGGTTATTATTGGCCAACATTGAGGAAAGACGCGCATGATTTGGTGCGAACGTGCCATAAATGCCAGCTTAACTCCCGCATCCAGCGGCAGCCGCAAACGGTTACGGAGACCTATCCTATACCCTTCGCGTTGTGGGGCCTCGATCTAATCGGGCCAATGCCTAAGGCCAAAGGGCAATTCAAATTCTTTTTAGTGTTTAGTGGCTGTCGACTACTTCACCAAGTGTGTCGAGGTTCGGCCACTCAAGAAAATAACGACGACCAAAGTCATACACTTCCTCTGGCACGACCTCGTAGCGCGATACGGCGCACCGAAAGCCATAATCACAGACAATGGGACACAATTCGCGAGCAAAAAGCTCAAGGATTGGGCCATCAAGATGAATATACAAATGCTCTACGCCCCTATGGCACACCCACAGTCAAATGGCCAGGTAGAAGTCACAAATCGCTCAATCAAAGAGGGCCTGAAAAAACGCCTCGATGACAACAAAGGTAAATGGGTCGAGGCGTTACCCAGCGTCCTCTGGGATTATCGAACAACTGCGCGAGGACCTACGGGGGAGACTCCTTTCTCCTTGGTCTACGGCGTCGATGCCTTGCTCCCAATCGAAGTCTCTATACCAACAATCCGAACACTATATTACGACGCCCTCATAATGAGAGCGGGCTTCGAGCACGTCTGGACCTCGTTGAAGAACTCCGCGAAGGTGCCAGACTCAGGCTTATGGCCTTACGGCAAAGAGCAAACCTCGACCACAACGCTAAAATTCGAGCAAAACAGATCTGCGTGGGTGGTATGGTCTTGCTAAGGGCAGAGCTGTCAGGTCGTAACCCTGGCCATGGCGCCCTTCGTTCCAGATGGGCAGGACCCTACGTCGTGCACAGTAGAGAAAGAGGAGGCGTCTACAAATTAAAGGACCACCAAGGCAAAAGGCTAAAAAACGACTATCACGTCGACGACTTGAGGCCTTATTACGTCTAGGTCATGTATTTTCCTTTCAATAAATTGGCAGAGGTATTCAAACTCTTTGCGTTGCGCAGTCGGTATTGGCACATCGAATACAAAATGATGACTGATACAAAATAATCTTCAAAGTCTTCGCATTATACAAGCGATATTGACACACAGTCAACTCTATGGACAATGTCCACTGCTTTATAAAATAAGGTACAATTCCAGGGTATTGAACATTTAAAGTTCTTTACGACCTTAAAATTCGGGCAATACGCATCAAATAAAAAGGCAGTCAACTCGACGAAGAGTTGCACGTTCTATCTTAAAAAAGTTTGCCTTAAAGCAATACAAACACTTCGTACTATACAAGTAATATTTATGCTTCAAATCAACACAATAACTACTATAAAATTGTTCATACTTTATAAAGTAAGAGCAACAATTAATTACAAGTTAAACCCCAAAATTACTTGGGGGCATCATCGTTTGGGGGTACAGCAGGGGCATCTTCTACATGCCCAGGCAGAATATTATAAGGATATTTCACTCCTAATTTTTTCTCTGCCCTACTCCACTCGAACAAAACGGCCTGGGTTGGCTCCTCAACCTTGGTCGCGTCGAGGGGATCTAGCTGCGCCTTCTCAAGCAGGGCCTCCACTTGCTGGCGACATCGAAGGAATCCTTCAGCGTACCGGACCCCCTCCATGGCTTGCGCGTCGACTACTTTCTCGGTCAGCACCTCGAAGGCCCTGCCCATTCGAGAAGTCCTCTCAGTGATGGACTTTACAAAAACAGGTGGCTGAACACTTTCACCACCATACAACTTAAGACCAATTTGGTCTTCTAGTTGTACGAAGGCTATATGGTCAGCCACACTGGAACCCACCACCTCATTAAGGGTTTTGGTACAGTCTTCAATCTGGACTGCAGCCCTCGAGGCCAGTTCCTCGGCCTTAGCAGCCCTTAGGGACAACTCCTCGACGAGTTTGTCCTTCGCCTCAGCCTGGGCCTCCATCCTTTGGCACTCCCCGAGCACTTGCTCCATCTCAGCTGTGAGGTCGTTCTTTGCATGGTGCTCGGTGAGGAATAGGGCCTCGAACTTCTTCCCATCCGTCATGGCAGCCTTCAGCTGTCGGCCAAGGACACCCATAGCCTTGAGAAGGTTGGCCTCCTCTTTCTTCGAGGAAGCCAGCGCGGCCTCCTTCTCAACCAAGGCCTTCTTTAGGCTCTCCACTTCCTGAGTCCTTTGCCTTGGCCTCGAGGCTCCTCACCTGGGATTCGAGGTCCTCAATTTTGGCCACCAGGCCTTGAGCCAGTACAGTCTCCTACAAATTGAAAGTGCAAAACGTATAAACAAAAGTACGCTGACAAAAAATAAATAATACAAAGAGAATCGAGGACAGTAACTTACTCGAGTAAGGCCCTGGCAGATATCCTTCGCAATATCCAGGGGCCCCGAGGACGTATGCTTCAAAAAATGTCGGTCACGGGGAAGCGGGAGCCCCTCCGCAACTTTCAATCTCACCTCCCTCTCCCCGAGGAGTACTGACTGCCACGAGTCACCCTCATCACGGATCCCAAGCTTCCACCAGGCCAGACCCTTGCGCTTGAAGGACTTGGTTCGCAGCTTCGCCGATAGTCCTCGAGCACTGGGCTCGAACACCGGGTCTATCCCCTTAAGGCTCTTTGGGACCTTGAAGGCCTCTTCACGCATGCTCGAGGAGCTATAACAGCTCTTCGAGCATCTCGCCAACAGCCCCACAGGCTCCTTCATGCCTCGAACGGGGCTTGTGGACGGCTCCTCGAGGGCCGGTCCCTTCCCTTTGTCTTTCACGGGACTCGGGCTGCTGTCCGAGGACACCTCCAAGCCCTCTGCCGCTGCAAAGTTAAAAAGGGAATGAAAATACAAAATGAACAAGGTTTACCAAACACACAGGGGAGACAAGAGTAATACCTGTGATTCGGGGGCGTTTCCTCCGAAGGTTCTGCTCCTCAGAGTCCTCGGAGAGCTCCTCGATGACTACGGGACCAGCCACACTGACTGGTTGCGCCACCGTCACCAGGGCCTCTTCGCCTCGGGCCTCTCCGCCCTTCGAGGTCTCAGCAATTGGACCCTTGATAGCCCTTTGAACGGGCTCCGCAGGGACCTCCTCGTCCATCTTTATCTTCAGGGCTTCCCTCAAGTCCTGCTTCTTGGCAAAGAGGACGCTGGGATGCGACATCTGGGCTGTAACAAAACACAAGGTCAGGTTATAATAGCATTCAAAATGCGCAAACACAGAAACAAAAAAGCAAAAAGGGTACGAAACAGACAATGGGGGTTGCTGAAAGCGCCTTCGAAGCGCTCGATGAGATCTCCGTCCAGGCCCTCGATCCAGTTCTTTAGGGTGTCTGCGTGGCTCGGAAGGCGATGGGCCCTGCTAACCCCTACCCTCCGCAGGACCACTTCGTCCAGACTGGATAGAGTGAAGGGGAACCCACCCTTACACTCCTCGAGCCTCTCTACATCGCGGACCCATTCGCACAGGGCGTCGAGGGCTTTCTTCCCCTCGCTACCCGCCCATAACGAGGGCTTCACCGACACCCTTGCGTCCTTCTCCTTGATGAAGTACGCAGGGAACCCCCAGCTGTCCTCCTTCAGGATGAAGAAGAAGTTGTTCTTCCAGCTTCCCCACGAGCTGGTGGTCTCAGCGAAGACACCGATCTTCACCATTCTGTTGCCCACTTTCACCTCCTCGGGGGTTAGCTGGTAGAATGGGTGCCCGACCGGCCTCTTCAGTGTATAAAACTGCAAGAAGGTCTCCGGTAACACCGCTGTTTTTGTCAGATGGCACGCCACGACGAACGCATTTACGGTAGTAAACACGTTGAGGCCGATTGCCGGGCAAACCCCCACCTCGCATAGTTGCAAAGAACAGGAGCAGAGGGGGAGCCTCAGTCCAGCTTTCAACTGGGCTTCGAAAACGACCATGGTCTGTTCCCTCAAGGCCTCGTTGCTCAACCCCAACCCCGCCCTTCTCAACACATCTGCCGGAGAAAGCCCACAGACCACCCGCGTATACACATGGTGGTTCTGGCAAATATCTGCCATCTTCTTCTCCGACAGTGCAGTTCGGGGCCATAGCTCCCCGACATCAGGGCCAACGCCGGGCTTGCTTGGATTCTTGGGAGCCATCTACAGAAATAAACCACGAATTCAAAAAATTAAACCCTAGACCCAAGAACCCAGGTAGTGGCGCGGCGACGTCTCACTCGCGACACTGTCGCGACGAAAAAAAGAAATTAAAAGGGATACCACTTACTAATTGATACGCCGGAGACGAAAACGAAAGATTCAACGGTTGGGTTCTTCGAATCTCGCCGGGAAATTCTTCGGTAATCGCCGAAAATGGAAACTATAGTGAAAGAGGAAACTGAAGCACAAAAGCAAGGAAAGCGAGAATTCGGGAAAACTGACTCCTCACATGGGTTGACGTATAAGTAGAGCCCGATGGGAGGTGAAACGACTTCCCCCATAATTACAAACGGCGCAAAAAGCGCAAATTTTGAAAAAGTGCTTTATAACCGCCACAAATGGTATTGGGCCAATAATTGGGCAAATATTGGAACAACTCTTGGGCTTTTCCCCAATTAAACTCCAAAAGCGGCACAATACCACTTGGGCCCAACCTCAGCCATGATACTTTCTTCTAAAGCGGAGCACAGGGGCCCAACCCATCCTCCGCTGTGGGGGGAGGACATCTTGGTATATATGGGCCAGCCCATACGGCTGTATTGTCAAATGCAAGTACCGCACGGGCCACGCCCACCGCAGCCAGCCTCGTATTTACGGAGAGCTCCTCCTACAATAAGGGCGCCCCGTATAAATCCGTTAGCCATAAAAGGCTTCTTGCCTCCATCAAAGCAGCCGTTACATTAATTACGGCATTAAGCCAAAGGAGAGAGGGTAACTCCGCAATAACTCCGCGGTTATTACACCATTAATACGCAGCCGTCCCAAATTATGGACACATTTATGGAGATTCTCCAGCATTGAAGGCCCCGTAACGGGACCTGGCATCACCCTATATATTGGGTGGTGTCTGCCTCAAATAAGGTGATTACTACACACCCACACATCTCTTCTTTGTCTGCACCTGAAAGTGTCCTTTGCCTTACTCTTCTCAGGTACCGGAGCTGCCCTACTTCAGTCGTCAGAGATCGCTTGACAGCCGGAGATCACTCTTTGGCTATCATTAATCTATTGAATTTCTTCACCCTTGCAACTTTTGTTAATTAGTTAGTTCATTAATTAATTCAACCAATCCAAAAATCAATTAACCTTTCTTTTCAATTTAATAATTCTTACATAATTTGCTTGATTCATAAGTCACTTTGGATTCGATCCGGTACTCATCGGATTTACTACTTGTCTAACCACCGTACACTTGCGGTGTTGCGACCAAAGTTAGTATTTTAAAAATTCTAAAAAATTAAATGAGAAATCTATGGATTTGAAAAAAATTCAGTTTAGTTTGTAAATTGTTAAAATACACTATTTTTTAATTCTTGTATAATTGGAGATTTTGTAGAAAATTATATTTCATTATTGCATTTTAGTTTGATAATTACTACTCCCTTCCCAACAAAATTGATCTGTTTGACTCAATTTTTCATTAGGAAGAATTTGTTATTTTTAAAAAAAAAATATAATTAAAAAGTCAAGACATCAAAATATGCATATAAAAAATATTTAAATTTTTATGTTAGGATATTAAAGAAAATAAATCATGCATTAAATGTTGAAAAACAAACGTATCAGTTTCGCTCTAATAGAAAAAACATATTTTTGCAATAAAATAGTAAATGTAAGTACAAATACTATTATTAATATTAGTATTTTAAAACACTTGTTTTCATTTTGATAATTTTTCAGATATTTTAAACTCAATTTAAAATTAATATTTTTGATTTGGAAAGATTATTTGAAATAATACACATATGATTAAGAATAATGACTAAAAAAGTGAAATTGTAAAGTTTAAGGGGGTGTTCAATACATTTTAGAAAACATAAGCGTCAATTTGAGAATGTTAAAAACAATTTTTATTAAGTTTTAACAAATATTAAGTTGAATGTATAGATTTACAATGGACTTTGAAACCATTGCAACAAAAACTTTGTTCAAGGATAGATTTGCAAGAAGTGGTATAATTCAAGTATATTAGGTGCAACTAACTCCGTACAATTAGAAAAATGGTACTAACACCATTTTTAAAATTTCCAACAGTTGTGTTCTTTTTTTGTTTTAATTTCTCCACCATGGTTTCTTCTTCTTTTTTTTTTTTGATGAAGGGTTTTCTCTTTAAGGACAGCACTATTAGTATTTGTTTTCGAAAATAAAGGGGGAAATAAATAAAAGAAAAGGGAGACTAAAAGGTGGAGATCTATTGGTGAAGATTGGTTTGCTCAACGAACGCTTCAACGGCATCATTTTCCGGCCCAAAAACTCAAACCCCAAAAGCCAATCCCATCCATCTCTCTCCTTTTCAATTCCTTAGGTTTCTCATTTCCAACTGTTCTCCGTTTCCAATTTGGTACCTTTGATTTAGATTCAACTCTCTCTTGTTCATGGCCAGAATGCGTCTGCCGATGGTGGTTTGAAGGCAAGAGTAGGAAAACGATTTCTGGGTCTGTGCCTATTCCTGTCTTCCCCTGCAAGATCTGAGGTTGTTTGTTTCTGGGTTTCTTGATTTTCCTTAGGGATTTTTTTTTTAATTTTCCCAGAAAATGAGCGCCTCGAGGTTCATCAAGTGCGTGACTGTTGGCGATGGCGCCGTCGGTAAAACTTGTTTGCTGATTTCTTACACCAGCAACACTTTTCCTACGGTAAGGTTTCAGGTTTCTTTCTAATTCTGGAAAGCTGTTTAGACATTCCTTCCTGGTTCGTGTTTTGGTTCCTTCAATGGCTAATTAGCTTTAATTTAAATTTCTGTTCCAAATGCTTTGATTTGGTGTCCAATTGTTGTTGTATGGCTCCGTCCTTATTGTTAGAAGTGGAAGCAAGAATCGCTCGAATTTGATCAATGCCAAACCTGTCTCAAGATTTCGTCTTACTTTGTCTTATAATATGATGCTGGATATACTTCAATATGTTAGCTCACCAACCTGCATTTTTGTTTCTCCTGTTGTTGAAATGGATCTTCAGAAGTCAAGAACTTGCTTATCTTATAACTGTTTTGTCCTTTCAAAACAGGATTATGTACCTACTGTTTTCGACAATTTCAGTGCTAATGTCGTAGTCAATGGGAATACTATTAATCTTGGGTTGTGGGATACTGCTGGTAAGTTTTGATTACTTGTACCACTTACCCGTTTTATCAGATCACTTGTTGAATCGTTGCACCTACTTGGTATTTGTGGACATACAGGACAGGAAGATTATAACAGATTAAGACCTTTGAGTTATCGTGGAGCTGATGTTTTCATTTTGGCATTCTCTCTTATTAGCAAGGCTAGTTATGAAAACGTCGCCAAAAAGGTGAGGATCAGATTGTAAAATATGAGAAAGGAGAAGGATGAGCTCATCTAAAGACTGTTAGCTTTGTTTGTATCCTTTGCTGATGATCATGAGTTGTTTGTTTTCAGTGGATTCCAGAGCTGCAACACTATGCCCCTGGTGTCCCAATAGTTCTGGTTGGAACCAAGCTTGGTATGTATTCTTGTTCCACTGGAAGTTTTATTGGGGGGAGAGGTTATTAATTTCATGCTTTAAATAAAAGATTTAGTGATTGTAGGTACTTATTAAAGAAAATAGATTAACGTTTGGGAGGGGATGGCATTAACAGAGAATTTTTTTATATTGTTGATTGTGGGTTGTTTAGTTATGGAAAAGAAAGATAACAATAGTTCTGTTTTTGTATGATACTTCACCTATTTCCTATTTAGATGAAGTTCTGTTATATGGTGCAGGAACAAGTTTTATCTTAATTGTCTTACCAATTTATAGCTTTGAAAGCACATCACTGCTACATTATGGTTGGTCATGGAGCATGATTGTTTCTCTAAGGTTGCCTCTTCATAGTGTCAGGCAATGTGTTCGTCTCTTGCATACTTCCAAAGATTGGTTTGACCCCTTTAGAATGGGCGTTATGATTCAACTGTGGCTCAACTTTTAAATCTTTCACAATCCCCCCTTAAAATTTTCTCAACCATGGATAATAAGGATACTATTAGAAACTTGTTGTAGGGGTTCCATGATACACCCTCCATCCCTGAAAAATTGCATGGTTGTTTTTTAACATTTAATTTATGATTATGTTCCTTCAACGTTCATACGTATAAAGTTGAATAGCTTATATCCGCATCATAATACGTATACTATTATTTTTAACAATTTCATCTTGCCAATACGCAAACTCTATGCCTCGTTTCAGAGAGAAAATTATCTTGTGGTGGTCTCCGTTATGGACTTTTGAGCATATGTAGTGTTTGTCTTACATTTTTTGGATTCACTTGAATTGTATCGTTAATAAATCATCCGATTTCACGTGTTGGTCTCTAAATTGAAACTTGATTTTAGTACCAAAATATACTTCTTATATTCCTGCTGCTGAAATGGACCAGATCTTCGGGATGACAAGGAATTTATTGAAAACCATCCTGGTGCTGTGCCCATTACAACTGCTCAGGTAGCAAGTTTCTCCATCATCTCTTCTTGCAGTTACTATTGTAATTTTCTTTTGCCCTGCTTTACTGCATGTCTCTAAACTTACCCTCCTAAAAGGGAGAAGAGCTACAGACACAAATTGATGCACCTGAGTACATAGAATGCAGCGCAAGATCGCAACAGGTAGACATGGTCTTGAATTCCGTTTAGTTCTTTCGTGTTTCTTCATTTCAAGCATCCTCTAAACTGTAATTTTGAACATTTATACGCAGAATATCAAGGCGGTTTTTGATGCAGCAATTAAGGTTGTACTTCAACCGCCGAAAGGAAAGAAAAAGAAGGGTAAATCGAAGGCCTGCTCCATATTGTGATTTAAAAGCATAGTTTTCGCGATTCTCCAGTCACCTCCAACTTCCATTTATGTAGCCATCTTGCAGGATGGCTGATCATCCACTTTTTCTTTTTCTTTTTCTTTCTGAACTTCCTTTCTAATGTGTCTTACAATTAATTGATTAAATTAGTTTGTGCCTTCGTTATTTGCATATCTCATGCTTCATTTTTGTTTCTAATCAGCAACCACGAGTAACATCTGCGGTGTACTGAGGTTAGTTTGGTGAGTTTCCAGGTCGAACATATACATAGGTTAAGGTTGGTTTTTATGCATTTTGAATGAAGACTAGATCGATCGAGATTTACTTGGCAAGCAAGTAATAATCTGTAGAGGTGCTTTTCTTTAATTGAAAATGTTTCCTAGATTCAAGAAAGCTATTTGATTTTTGAACTTATATTTGATTCAATTAAAAAAATATTTTTTAAACTTAAAAAAATGTATAAACTAGAAATATCAATTTATTATTTAATTTTATGTGTTAAAATGTTCAAAGAAATGTGAGAAATTGAGGACTCCATTGGCCAAAGCTCAAAGGATCAGATAGAGACTCCACTGGCCAATCAATGTCGGGTACAAGTCACAAACACATTAAATACGCTAGGGGTGTAAATGGGCAGGGTCGATCCTGAGCCACTATGCTCGAGCTCGGCCCCTTTCACTATCGGCACTACTCGAGCTCAACTTGCTCGAGTCTAAATTAATAGGCTCGAGATCGGCCCGAATCAAGCTCGAGCCTGGCCCTATAACTCGATTGGCCCGTTTAAAGTCCATCCTAACTAAGTTTCAATAAATAAAACAATGTAATAAAACACTACCATAAGTTATACAACATAAACATAAAAGTTCCACAATCCATATGATTAATCAGTCATATGACAACCATCATCAACCTATTTTGGCAAGCATCATCAAACTATTTTAGTTGGATGCACATGCACTTGTAAAACAAAATTATATAAATGTTCATATACAGGGAATCAACTATTCGCTATCTTCATTGGTGTTAAAGTCCAGACATTACTTGTTGCCATTGCCATAAAAAGGTTGATATTTGGCATATCTGCACGGCTGCACCATATTACTTGCCACCATTTCAACATCGAAAAAGACCTATAGACATTGATATTTGTAACTGGTCAAAAAAGACCTACAGACATTGATATTACTTGCCACCATTTCAATATCAAAAAAGACCTACAGACATGAAGCAGAAAAGGCAGCAAGGCAGCAGGCTACAAGATACAATGTCAATTCTCCAATTTTTTCCCCCACAGCAACAGTAATGTGCAGTAAGTAATATGGTGCAACACCTTAACCTACGAACATAAGCAGTAATACCACACCCAGTCATTCACAAAACAATCACCACTGTCCAACCCAGTCATTCACAAAAAAGAATTAGGTTCAAACCCAGAACTAACTTTATCCCTCAAATGGTCAATGATGTCATACTCTTGTTAAATTGATTACATACCTTGTAGAATTTACTATGTCCAAAAGCTGTACTCATTTCAACAACCTGGAATAAATAAACAGTCATTACAAAAGCTATCAAATTAATATATGTTAGTAAATAAATAAATAAGCTACCAAGTTACCAAAAGAAGTTACAAAGTTCTTCAAAGAAAACAAAGATCAGGGAATGGGTAGCCTGACCACTTTTGGAATTTTGCCATCCTACAAAAATTAATACATGTTAGTAAAAATAAATAAACAAATCTGAAAGTATGAAGATGAAGCAAGTTACTTTGTTTTTCTTCTTGATACCATGAATGTTTCTTCGACAGTGTCAACTGAGAGGGATGCCCGATATGAGTCGATCACTCTACTTTCAGCACTAAAAGTAACCTCTGATGCAACATTAGTTATTGGGATCGCTAAAATATCAGCAGCCATTCTTGATAGAACTTTGTATTTTGATTGGTTTCCTTTCCACCATTCTAATATGTCAAACAAATGGGCTGATTCTGGTGGACATATGTGGCAGCCATCACTCAAATACTGATCTAAATCTGTTTTTTGTGACTATTTTGTCTCATTCCTCGTTACAAATTCTTGAATTTCCATAAATCCTGATCCGGAAGAGTTGTCGTGACGGGGCAACGATGTTTGAGAAGAGGAAGGTAGACATTGGTCCTTTTTCTGGTTGTCTTCTTGCATAGACACATATTCATTATAGAGCTCATACAAAGCTCTCCTAACCTTCTCGATGTTGACTTGCATTTCTGATGCACTGTATATGTTTGGGAAAGAGTACTCAACAACCATCATTTTAAGTCTTGAGTCCAAAATGGCAGCGATTGGCATCAACAATTACAATCATCCTAATACTTATCAAACTTCAGTTTCATGCTTTTAACCATATCTTTCACAAAAATATCATCGTCATTCACCCGACCATCTAAAATCTATTTTACCTTGAAAACTTCACAAAGGAACAAGTTTGATATTGGGTACTCACTTCCAGATATAATGTTTGTCACATTAGCAAACACCTCTAAAATCTGCAATATCTTATCAACCTTCTCCCAATCCTCCTTGCTTGGACATGAATCATAATTAATTTCCCTTTGTTGGTACTTAGGAAAAACATCTTTGAACTTGGAAGCACATGCTAGCATATCATAAGTGGAGTTCCATCGGGTCTACAATCAAGCACTAACTTCCTATAAGGTAGCTGGAGTTATTGCACAATATCAGAAAATACCTTCAACCTTGCTTCACTTTGGTTAATGAAGTGAACACTGTTCCTCACATCTTCAATCACATGCTTGATCTCATTCAAACCATCTAGGGCGATAAGGTTCAAATATGCGCACAACAACGCACATGGAACAATTTCCCACCACATAACAACTTTCGATTCACTTGAAAAATCTCCTTCAAATTGCTAATAGCACCGTCATTGGATTTTGCATTATCCACTATTATGCTGTAAACCTTATTCTCTATGCCCACTCCTTCACACACCTGTACAAAGCATAAAAAATGTCAACACTGTGATGTGGTGAAGGAATATGAAAACAATTTATTACTGAAATTGGGTAATGTAACAGCAACAATTGACTGAGCAATTCTCCATTTCACGCCTAAAAATTAAAACTCAACAACCCATTTGTATTTTCCACAAATAAATGATAATTGGTTTTAAAGGAAAACCAATACACAAAGCATCTAACACTATAATTTCATCGTCCACCAATGCCATTCACTTCACCAGTTGCTATATTCCATATCAAATTACAACACTTTCTGTCTACTCACCAGTACCGTGAACTTTGAGACGGATAGTGTTACAGTCACCCCGAGCGGGTGGTGACTTCTATGTATCCCGGGGCTCCGTTCCAAACATGCGTGACATGTTTTCTGTTGGTCAGACAGCTCCCGGATATTTTCTAGGTAACATTCTTTGGAATGCTTGCATATTCGAGGTCGCACGAGTCTCCCGCACCTTTCCGCGGAAAATATTTTTTGGGGCGGGACGTTCATTCTCGGGAGACACTCGGGGCTCAGGACGAACAATTTGATGGCGCCAAAGGGTGTATGGTACATTATGACTTGGGATGAGTATTGTGGTGATAACCAAGCAGCCACACATGACGGGATTATTTGGTTAAGCTAGCAAGCACATATGTCAGGATTTGCTCGGGTTAAGTTGGCGCGGGATGACACTCGGGGTTTATAATTAAACATGTGAAGCATGATTTGTGTGTGATATGATGTCCCGAGGGTTGTATTCAGATTTCGTTCCTTTCGAAGAAGCGGTTTGAAAGTTGCAATTTTTGAGTTGGACTAAATTGCAAATTTTGAAAACTTTTGGGCTAAAGTGAAAAAGTGGAAAGTTGAAGTTCAATGATTGAAGGGGCCAAAGTAGTCGGATGAATTGGTGAGGGAAATGGGACACTTGTCCCATTTCCATAAAATGAAAAAAAAAGAAAAGAAAAGAAAATGTAAAATGGAGGGAAAATGCCAAAAATGCATTATTTCTTTTCTTCTTCTTATTCTTCTTCTTCTTCTTCTTCTTCTTCTTCCTTTTCCTTCTCTGCCGAAACTTCAGCCATGAAAACGCCAAGTTGAGCTCCAAAATTGATCTTCTCAAATACTAGAAGAAGCTTCGAGGTAAGCATATCAAACTGATCCTTGTGATGAGTTAGGAAGTTATTACGGATCAGATTTTGTGAAATCAGCTCCGTTTGGAAACCGTGAGCATCTAAAATTCCTACATATTTATGGAACTTCTCGTTTGGTAGATTTTATGGTTCCCGAACCTTCCTTGCAACCTTCCTTGCATCTTCTTGTCGAAACATACTTTGTGTCAACTTATGTGTGTAAGGGCGATCGGGTGAAACCTGTTGTGCTATTCAGATTTTCTTTGGAAAAGCTTTGTGTATACTTTGTGTCGAGTGTGGCGAAATCTGATTTTGATTTCTGGCACGGAAACTCAACTTTAGTTGTGGTGAAAGGTAAGGGTATATTATCGATCAGGGTGAAGAGTTACATCTGTTGTGCTATTCAGATTTTGCTGGAAAAGCTTTGTGTGAAAGCTGTTTTTTCTTGTCCGTGCTCCATTTTTGGCGCCATTGTTGTGGGTCAATTCTGTGAATTCTGAGTATGTATTCGTATTTCGTGGATCAATTGTGTATAGGGAGTGGCCAGAAATGCAACCGAAACTCTGCCGAAACTTGTACCGGGACGGCTGAACGAGAATTTCGATTCGGACTTGTGTGTAAGGTAAGGGTATGTTAATAGTTATGGTGTGTTTCGGGGGTGTATTGGTGGTGAAATGATATCGGGAATTGAAGTAGATAACAAACGATGTTTAGAACTTCGTTTTCTGAATTTGTGAACGTAACCGTGAAAACTCGACATGCTAGCTTGCCTGCTTAAATTTGGAAAAGTATGTTTTAAATACTTAGATGTGTATGTTTGAGTATAAACAACATTGTTCTAGCTCGGTTTGAAAATCCGAGCCTTCTGTGAAGTTTTGCGGGAATGTGCGGGATTAGTTCTCGGGGGTTTAGATTGATGATTTCTGATATGTAAATGGTTGTTCAGCTTGAATCAGCAGTTGTGGAGTAGTGCGGGACTTTGGAAGTCACACTACCGCGTTTCGGGCCGAGCGTCGGGATTTTCCCGGGATTCTTCTGCGGATCGGTAATAGTACGGTAAAGGTTCAACTTCTCTCGTTATACATTCTGGGAGGGATATCATGTATATCGGGGTTAGTTGAAGCGGGTTCCGGGTTGAGGACGGGTGTCCGGTGATCCCGGGGCCAGTTATTTGGTAAGGTAAAAGTGTGCAGGTTCAAGGCCCGGGATGGTCTCAGAGACCTCGGGTTCTTCTCTGGTATTCTATATCTGCATTGGGTGCTGATATTCTGTATATACCTTGCGGTATATTCTGTCTGTTGTATACCTTGCGGTATACTCTGTTTATGACCCTACGATAGTTAGGGGATCGCGACCTCAGCTGATACCATGCCTCTGTACCTTCGGCTTCTGACCTCTTGGAGAGGGGTATCATTCTGTTTATATGCGCACATGGGTCTCTGGCGGTTCTAACCGCGTCCTTCGGGACTCTGTTTATTATATGTGTTCATATCTGTTTATATATATATATATATGCTTGTGTTTTGTGTTCTTTGTTTTGCAGGTACCCGCACACTTAGCTTACTATATGCAAATTGTACCTTACCTCAGCCCTTGCTGGGTCCTCCCGATGACTCACCCCTCCCGTTTACCACCTTTCAGGTTTACCTGACAAGCAGCCAGCGGACTAGAGTTCCGTGGTGCTTTATGTATGCATGCATGTCATCGGTTGGATCATGTTATGTATCTTAGATACATTCTGCTTATGGATATTTTGTATGACCGGGGACTCGCCCATGTCAGTGGAAGGTGGGACCCGTGATGTGATCATATTATGATGGATCAGACATATTCTGTAACAATATGATTCTGTTGAGCATATGTATGATGATGATTGAGTTATCCATGAACTGCATGTTTGGTGATGGTAGAGTGCTCGCCTATTTCAGTGGGGCGGGGCTCGCCATGGATAGTTAGGGTTTATACTGTATACTTGCTATGTTGAGAATTGTAGGTTGCGGGTCGAAACACGACCAAAACATATGAGCTCATAACTCTGTCTGCATACTCCGAGAGCAAAGCGTTCTCAGGCACCGGGCCTTCGAGAACGAGACTTTGCGGGCCGGGTCACGGGACCACCACACTCAGCGGGTCTCTGTTAGACCGACCGCTTCCGTTTCCGCCGCGGCTTCCGCTTCCGCCGTTGCGGGACGGCCTCGCCTCCGCAACCGGGCGGGTGCCCCGTGACATCAGAAGCTGGAAGCCTGGAACTAAGGAAAAGTTTTCGAACTAAAGAACTTGCGCTTGTTGAACTGCAAGTGAATGAGAGAAGGCGGAGGTGGTTGTGTTCTGTTGCCAAACTAAGAACTAAAGGGTGGATAGGAGGAGAACTTGGGGTTGCTTACTTGGTTTAGTGAGAGAAGCATAAGGTTTTGAGTTTTCTGGCGAGATGAAGTGTCACGAGCGCCCGCGCCTGGTTGCGGAGGCCGGGCCGCCCGCGACGGCAGAAGCGGAAGCTACGGCAGAAAACGCGGAAACCGTCGGTCTAACCGAAACCCGCTGCTTGCAGTGGTCCCATGACCCAGCCCGCAAAGTCTCGTTCTCGAAGGCCCGATGCCTGAGAACACTTTGCTCGCGTACAAACTTACTTTGGTCATGTTACGACCCGCAACCTACAAAACTCAAAGATGGCAAGTATACGATATAAACCCTAACTATTCATGGCGAGCCCCGCCCCACTGAAATAGGCGAGCACTCCACCATCACCAAACATGCAGTTCATGGATAACATCATTCATAACTTCACAGAATCATATGGATACAGAATGTGTCTTAACACATCAGAATATGATCATACCCCGGGTCCCGACTCCCACTGTCATGGGCGGCTCCCCGGTCCTACAGAGTATCCAAAACATATATACAGAAACAGAATGTATCTAGGATACATAGCATGATCAGACAGAAGACATGCATGCATATACACCTATAGAGCCGACCAAGAAAACCTCAGAATACCTACGTGCGGGATCTAGGAGAAACTCCAAGATCAGAAGATCCCCGCAAGTACCGTTGTTGCTGCTAACACACCAATAGAAGAGAGAGAAGTCAGTTAACTGTAAACCCATATGCTATACCTAGCATAAAATCATAAATCTGGAAACAGACCGTAACCTCTATCGAGACTACCCCCATAAACTTAACAGAAGTTCCGTGTCGGAACCGCAGATACCTGATCTCAAAACAGAAAGCACCACAGAACTCTAGTCCGCTGGCTCCTTGTCAGGTAACCCTGAAACGTGGTAAGATAAAGTTTGCATAAAGTGCTAAGTGCGCGGTACCTACAAAACAGAGAAAACACAAAACACATATATACAAATAGATATAAGTAATGATCAGAGTTAGTCAGAGTCCCGAAGGACGTTCCCGAAAGACGGGGTTAGACAGAATCCCGAAGGATGCGGTGCAGACCGCCAGAGACCCTTAAAATAAAAATCAACAGAACGACAGCCCTCTCCAAGAGGTCAGAAGTCGAAGCTAGGCATGGTACCATCCGGGGTCGCGATCCCCATAACTGTCGTAGGGTCACATAATATACCGCAAGGTATATACAGAATATCAACACCCAATGCAGATATAACATACCGAAATCAGAATATACCGCAGGGTATATACAGAATATCAGCACCCAGTGCAGATATATAGTACAGATAAGGAACCCGAGGTCTCCATGACCATCCTGGGCTTTGAAGCAGAACAAACTATATCTTACCATATGACTGGTCCCGGGATCATCAGACCACCGTCCTCAACCCGGAACCCACCTCAACCAACCCCGATATACATGAAATCTCTCCCAGAATGTATAACGAGAGAAGTTGAACCCTTACCTTACTAAAACCGATCCGCAGCGAAATCCCGGGAAAATCCCGACGTCCGGCCCGGAACGCGGTAGTGTGACTTCTGAAGTCCCGCACTACTCCACCACTGTTTGATTCAAGCTGACCAACCACACACAAGTCATAAATCACCAATCTAGACCCCCGGGAACTAATCCCGCACATTCCCCCAAAATCCCGCAGAAAGCTCGGATTCTCAAACCGAGCTAGAACATTGTTACTTATACTCACATATGCACAAATAAGCATTCACATCATACTTTCCCAACATTTAAACAAACAAGCAAGTAGGTCGGTCATATCCACAATTTCAGAAAACGTCGTTCCGAACATCATTCGTTACCTACATCCGTTCCCGATACCGTTTCACTACCAAAATATTCCCGAAACACACCATAACCATAACCATACCCTTCCTTACTTTTCAGACCTAACCCCCCCCTTTTATATTAAATTCCATTCCAATCCAATTAGGGTTCATTTCTCATACTTAATTCAACAATCAAACATTGTAAGCATGCTTACTAACATACTTCACCCTTATCACCCAAAATCATACCAAAACCCTTAAGACAATTTCAACAATTTGTGTACTTTTTACCCAACATGTTCGTCCTCAAATTGAACCCTAATATCAACTCATAATCATGCTAGGAACAACATATTCAAAGCATGATTCAAGAAGACAACAAACCAACATGTTTAGAATTCAACATGAATTTCGGCTAATTAGGGTTTTCCAAACCATGATGTTCTTCCATAAACCAAACCTCAATTCCTACACCACTTCATGCCAAGAACAACATACTTAAAACTTGAAGCTAGAAGATGAAAAAATCACATAGCTAGGGCTTAACTTCAAATCGGATTCAACATCCTCTTTCACCCACAAATCATGCTCCAAACTTACTAAATCATGAAGAACACAAGCTTACCTCAAGCTTAGCACCAAGATCAAACCCTCCTTAAGCCCTTGCAAGATGAACCCTAGAGAGGTAGAGAAGAAGAGAGACTTGGCGGATGGTGATAAGAGAAGGCAGAAAATAGCCAAAATGGCGTTTCTTCACAAATTCACCCTTTTATACTTCCTTCTTTATGACTCACAACCTTAGTCACCACCTTAGTCACTTAGCACACACCTTAGTCACTTAGGTGACTCACACACCAAGCCAAAATCTGAAAATCTTAAGTGTTGGGATGTAATCTCGCGCCAACTTCACCCGAGTAACTCCCGACGTGTACGCTTGCTTGCCCGAGCCAACAATCCCGTCGTGTGTACTTGCTCGGTTATCACCACATTACTCGTCCCGAGTCATAATACACCTCACACCATTATCGTCACAAAACTTTCATCCCGAGCCCGGGCGTCACCTGGGAACGAATGTCCCGACCCCGAAAAATATACACCACGGAAAGGTGCAGAATGCTCATACGACCCCAAATATGCTGAGAGTTCCCATTTACGAGGTCCCGATAACTCTACCGAGCTTACTGATCGATCAGAAACATGCCCCGCTTTCCGAAAAATATTTTCCGCGGAAAGGTACGGCGGACCCGTGTGACCTCAAATATGAAAGCATTCCCGAGAATATTATCCAGAGAAGGTCCGGGAGCTGTATGACCAACCAAAGACATGGCTCGCATGCTTGAAACGGAGCCCCGGAATACCAAAGTCACCACCCGCTCGGGGTGACTGTAACATGAAGAGGAACCCTAGCCAGCAAGAATGAATGGAGAATGAGGTGCGAGCCTGGGTGAGTGAATATCCGAATCATAACTCTCTGCTAGTGTTTCATCGCCATCGGTACTTCTTATAGTGGCTGGATTCGAGGTGATTCTCTGACGGAATCCAATCATGCCGAAGAAGAAAATTGCGAATCGAGAACAAGGGAACACATTGAAGTAGTCGATTGAGGAGGATCGATCTTCGTTGGAACTTGGAAGAAGATCATGGGCTTGTGTTCTGAATCTTATGTCTTTTTGGGTAGGGTTACTTTGTTTTTGGGTGGGTTATATAAGCCCAGTATGACTAACAAATCTGAAGGCCCCAAAAGTATCGATAGTAATAGGGGCCGAGTATTACTAGGCTCAAACTCGGCCCTTTAATCAATCGGGCTTTAATTTTAATTCGAGCTCGAGCTCGATAGGATCCAGCTCGATAAGCCTCTACTCAAGCTTGAGCTATGATATGATCCTCACTAATGTGGAAGGATCAATCTTTTGTAAGGATCTAGCTTGTATGAGATTTCACAACACACACACACACACACAATGCGGCTCTCTCCTACCTCAATCCTCAAATGGAGAGCAATTGGAGAGTTAGTTGCCAAGGGTAATGAATGGTTCTAACATCTCAATTCTCAAATGAAAAGCAATACTAGATGTCAAGGGTCCGTTTAGTTATGGAGAAGTTTTACAGTTTTCATTTCTAAAATTCATTTGTAAATATTTGATCACACACCTAATTTTTAAGAGATGGAAAACCTTGTTTCCAATGATTAGAAAACTCTAGTATTAAAATGAAAACCTTCCAAACAAGGTTCCCTAATTTAATACTAGAGTTTTCCAAAGATTGGAAAACAAGGTTTTCCATCTCTTCAAACCTAGGTATATGATCAAATATTTACAAAGAAGTTTTGGAAATGAAATTTTGGAAACTTCTCTACAACTAAACGGACCCCAAGTTTGTCTCCACTTTAATGGAGCAAGGGGAATGGTGGAAATAGCAATGTTGGAGAACAAAGATGAACGTCCTCTCTTGGAAATCTGAATTCAAATGTGTTCTAGCTTCCGAAATTACAAAGAATGAAACATAAAGGAAACTAGTGTACATACCCGCCTTCGGCACGGGTTTCGCAGTTTTCAATAACACATAAAAATTGGAATATACTTTACGCAATCCTATCAAATCCGATAAAAAGAATACATCTGTTTAGATAAACTACTTAACGCACCAACTACAATTATTAAAAAAAATGATTTCTCGTCACCCATTATTTTTGAAGATCCGAGATTGGATGATTGTCGATTCTGAAACTGCATTCAATGAAAATGAAAAGTTGTTATTGTAAAAATGAATATATGTAAATTTTATATATATATATATATATATATATATATATATATATATATATATATATATATATATATATACATATACACACACTGTATTTCAACATTCCTTGTGAGATAACTATCAGGTTCGTCAATCTGGTTTTCGGTTTCACGTTGCTCACAACTGTCCACAATATGCACATTCGCAGATTCAATTTCTAAACAACTCCTACAAATAGTTGGATATCACGTATGAACATTGCATATGTATAATTAATAAAATAAAATCAAACGTCCTTATTATAGTTATCCATATATATATGGTACTCCCTCTATCCCAAAATTATTGAAACATTTTCCTTATTGGGTTGTCCCTAAATTATTGAAACATTTTCTCTTTTTAGTAAACTTTTGTACATGAATTTACTCAATTATCCTTCATCACTCTCTTCCATCTACCAAGTCAACTCAAAATCAGTTCCACATAAAACAACGTGTCCAGTCAAAACGTTTCAAAAATAATGGGACGGGGAGTATTACATACCGTTTAATTGACGATCCGCCCGAATCTTGTTCCTCTCGGAGTGATCTCTTCCCGCGCGTTGTGACATTGGTGGGCCAGTAAAGTAATATTCTAAATTACAAAATTAGCACCAACATTTTTAATTGTTCGATTTGATAAATCACCGTGACCAAGTATATACAATAATAATATATGAAGTCATAATCCCAACCTCTAAATTACAAAACGGAGTTTTAATACCTTGCCTCCTTAAAAACTTACTGCCCTAATCGAACCTACTCTCTAAATTAGCAAAAATACCTTTAATTATGGTAAGCAATAGCAAAACTTAATTAATACTCCATCCGTCCCTTTTTTTTATTGCAACACTTTCCTTTTTGGGACGTCCCTAAATGTTTGCAACGTTTCCTTTTTATAGTAAACTCTTACAAATAAATTTTCCAATTTAAACTTTCAACTATCTTTCTTCTTATTTCTTTATTATTTGATTTGACACTATTAACTCCACCCACTCCACTCACTCGTCTCTTCTTTTATTTTTTTTTATTATATGATTTGACACCACTAACTTCATTCACACCACTCACTCAACTATTTTCTCTCTAAAGACGTAATTTTGTGAAAATTCTATTTCTTTCTACTCACCTTAATCCTCATGTCATATCTATATATTGCAAAAATTAAGGGACGGAGTAAGTAAAATATAGTAACATTGTTCAAGCCAAATTTACGGCTTGATTCAGTTATAACTCCTTCGATCTTGAGGTCTTTCCTTGTGACCCATAATTTGAAAATCTTGAATACTTGTGGACCGACTTTATCCTCCTTCACGTCAGTCGCCTCATTTCGACATGTCCAAACTTAGTTATATAATATCAATTTCCATAATGTTTATTAACTATTAATTGTGTACGTACTTACATGGGTCCTGATCATGAAGAGTTTGTTGGAAATAACCATGTTTAGACTCTCCAAGGTAGACACCCTTTGCCGCAACATGAAGACTTCATCTTCCAACTCGTATCAGTTGTGGATCTCCCAAAAATCTGCTTCACATAGATGATCAAAGAATTCTTTTCCCATTGCCTCTCTGATTTCGTACTCATCCATCTCTACTTTCTCTCCCTTGTGCGTCATTGTTGACTGCTTTGTGGAGAATATTAATAGTAAATTCTCTTCTATGTTTTCGAGGCCGCGCATGCAAGGCGCGCAAGGGGTGTGTGATCTGATCAGCGTCGTTAGAGTGCGCAAAATTCTGGTCAACTTCTTGGGTTCCTCCAGATGACGCGCATTGGACACGCAATATCCTTGGTAAGTTGTGCGTCGGTGCTGGGCGCGCAGGAGGCCGCGCACCATTAAGAGCCAAGTCTGCTGGGGTGCTTCTTCCTCAAGCAAGCTCAAATTGAAATCCCCACATGTCTTAGATCGATCGTCCTCCAATTGGATGCCCATGAGTTGAAGCTTGAAGATCCTCTTTTGAGCTTCCTCTTCATTAAACTCTTGAGCCATAGCTCTCATAAAAGTGTTGAGGCTTTCTCGTACTTTCTTGGCTCGTGACCTTGTCATGGGTCCTCCAATGCCTTGAAGTGAGCTTGGACCGACTTTGGAGCTTGAAAGCTCCCTCGTTCTTGAGCTTGAGTCTCTTGATCTTGAACATGAGGTGTTTGTGAGGTGATGTCCACATCACACTCGAGCTGCCTTATAAGAACCCTTCTCATTTACACCCCATTCCTTGTGCTTAAATTTCCCAAACCCCCCTCCTTTTTTTGAGGGGGAAACTGTCCCTTTTTAAAGTGGTTGTAAGCTCCACAAAATGGTCCTTTAACCCTGGTCATAAAAGCCATGTAACCCTTCAATGTGTTTTGTAACCCTCACCTTAAAGACCCCTTTATTGTAACCACCCTATTAAGACAAAAAAGTTCCTCTTTAACCTCTCTTGGCTACCCTCCTTGGAGTCGAAATGGTTGCACTTTAAATGTAGAAAACCACACCCATCTTTGGTGCTATTTTTAATGACACATATGACCTTCAATTGCATGAACCTTCCCTCATATTCCGCGCAGTTCAACTTCAATCCACACCTTCAAAACCGACAAAGGGGTAATTTAATCACGTGGCTGACCAAAATGGGATGGGGAAGTTCTCCAAAAATTTGAAAAATGCTGCAGATTTGGGAAAGCCACTCTATTTTCTCTTTCTCCTTTCCCATTTTGGGGAAGATGGGAAATCTGTTGAACAAAACAAAAAGGCCCAGAATTCTCTAAAAATGAGAATACCAATAAATTAGAGAAGTTGTTAGAGATGTTCTTAGGGGCCAATAAATCTGTGCCATATGGTTGCGGCCGACACAATGAAAAGGCAGCCGTTACCCCTTAAAGTCCTTGGAGCCATTAAAAATTGAGTATATCTACCACATACGTGTTAAAACACAGATCGATGTAAAGTCTAAACTGCCCTCAACATAAATAATATTTATTTGTCACTTTTCTTTTCTTTTTCCGAAATATGAATCGATTTCAGATCTGCAAAACCAGGTTTTATGCGGACCGCCGCCTGACTTCAGGCAACTCGCGAGAGAGTCGGTGATGGAGCTCGTCCACCACCGCCTCCTCCTTGCGCTTGAGACCGCCACCGCAAAGTCGTACAACGTAAACTTACAAGACCTCCTTCTCAGAATGATCTTCGACAACGTGTGCATGATCGCACTCGCCGTCGACCCCGGTTGTCTCCAGCATGACCTGTCGGTTATACAGTTCGCACGTTCGTTCGAGAAGGTGACGGAGGCCACGATGCTCAGGTTCATGATGAGTTGTGAGCTGAGTTTCACCAGATCTCGCGATCTCCAGCGCCGGATCGGCTTTCGATGAAGCCGGAAACCAATCGGTCTTTGTCTCCGGTGATCTCAGATCTGGACGAGTGACCTCAGATTTGGATGGAACAAGATAATCAGAGGTAAGACTAGCAGCAACACTTCTACAATTTAATTAAGATAGTTTCGAAATTCATTTAGAAAATTTCTAATATTTAGTCAAACATTATAACATAGACACTATAGACTACTATCACATATTCTCTTATTTTGTTAGTCAGACAGTTTCCAATATTTATTTATATATTATAACACTTTGCAATAGATATTATAGTCTATTGTAACATATACTCATATTTGGTTAACTAGAAATTTTTCAATATTTATTCAGATATTATATCAGTTTCTATTACACTATAGAAATATGTAAAATAACTAATTAAACAGTATAATTTCTTGTAATAGACATTATTACATTTCACTTTAAACAATATACAATTAATTATAAATTACCGAAAAATGTGAAAATTAATTTTTAAAAATCTTGTTCCACAAATTGCAGTGACGACGATGGAGGTGGTGCCGGCGACAGCGGCAGTGTTTTCGACAGCAACTATGGTGGTTCCGGCGGCAATAATGGTTCTGGCGGTGACAATGGTTCCGGTGACAGTGGATGATATTTTTGGTTTGGATTGTGGTTAGCTAGTTAGAAAGTCTTTTATTATGAAGGGTATTTTTATCTTTTAATTTTTTAGATTAGTTAGTTTTAGTTAATTAATTAGGAGTGGATTAAGCATTTATTTTAGCACACCCTTAAAAATTAACTCGCGGATTTTAACGTTGGAGGCTTTAGTGTTCTGGCGCATTGAGTTGAGGGTGCCTTTACTCGCTCGCCTTCGGCCCCGTTTGTGGAAAGGCCGTTAGTGGATGGTGACTTGGAGCATCCTCCAAAGACTTAGGCAGCTCCTGGATCAAGTCCATGTTGGGCTAAAGCTGGGCCAAGATGGCCTGGACCGAACCCTATCTATGCCCTTATTTGCCAGTCTGTATTAGGCTCTGCCTGAATGTTGAAGTTGAACACGTTTTACCACTAGGACCATCCTTGTTTCTCATTCTCCAAATATCCTCACAAGGTGGCTTCCACCAAATTGGCCAAGGACCTCACGAGAAGAGTGATGGCCACTTTAGCCTTTTTGGCTCGACTTATTAAGGGACCACCAAGACCTTCATAAGGGTCAGTAGTTGGTGGCTTGGGGCTTTCCTGATCACAAAAGTTGACATTGTGCTAGACCATTTATATATATCACACGACACATAAAATATAAAACAGTTATCCCCTTGTGTACAACATAAATGAACTATCATGATCCGATTCAGTTGCTCTACCTACTACGAACTTATAAAGCGGAAAATGTGTACAACAGTGACCTCACATTACTGAGTGATGAGTGTAAAAGGTTCCATGAAGCTCCTTCAACAACGATTCTAAAATAGAACAATTGTTTAAGAGGGCACCGCTAAAAAAACAACGCTATGGAAGTGTTACCGAAAATGTTGCTGCTCAACACGCATGCGTGCTCTATACTTTGATAGGCTCGTACTTTTCACCCACTGCCCCACCTTTCTCCTTCTGAAACTGTATATACCGCAATGTGCTTGCAAAGAAGGCATCGACTGATGGATCAAGAGAACCCGACTCGTTTTGCATTTCGTTAGTGATCAATTCGATCAGGCTCTGGATTGCAGATACGGTTATCTGGGAGTTTCCTTTCTCGTAAAAGTATAGATACCTGTTCATACAAACTCAACTTGAATCATGGCAAGATTTCAAAAATTAGGACCAACAAGAGGGAGGAATAATGTAGGTCATGACTATTTTACTTGTTCAGTATCTCGACGAAAAGAGTTACTGATCCGGTGTTTCCTCGTGCTGCATTCGACATTTGTTGAGCAGCATTTGCAATTCTTAGAGAACGCTTGAGGCAAAGCAACACCCTGGTCACCGAAAGTAATATGGTTATAAAGGTCCAAAGAGAGGAGCCAGCAGACGGTACTACAATCATCATATAAATCTAAAGATGTTTACACAGTGAAATAAAACATAGTTGGTACTATGAATTCCTTGCCACTGAAGCTATGTTGGAATCAAGGTACGGTCTGATGATAACAGTAAGCTTCAAAACAAAACAGCTTCCGTATGTCCCTTCCCATCTTACTTCATTTAAGC
This sequence comes from Stellera chamaejasme, assembly GCA_024586325.1. Lineage (NCBI taxonomy): Eukaryota > Viridiplantae > Streptophyta > Magnoliopsida > Malvales > Thymelaeaceae > Stellera > Stellera chamaejasme. Next base: position 18,661,662 of record CM044981.1, read on the forward strand.
ACTCAAATTTCTGGAATTGTATCCATGACACCATCCTCATTCCTATGAAAACTCTTCATCCCTTTCATTTATTTTATTTATCCTTTTGGCCAAATATTTTACATGCTAAAGAGAAAATAGGGTACATAGACATCATCACAATAATTAAGCAGTGGTAATTGCTTCTGATATTGCATCAATGATAAGTATTTATGTGTCTTGAAAAGTACCTCTCTCCATCTTTCACGTTATCCTGATCATCAACCCAGAAAAGGTGTGAGCATGCATAAACAGCTCTGCACTGGTCAGGCTTCTTCAAAAGCTTTGCAGAATACTGTCCAAAAGGCAAATCCGGCTATATTTACATTTACGCAAGAATCCAAGTTACAATAAAAACAATTGAAACCAATGTAGAATTACCCCTGTAGCCTTATGAGTCAAAGTATCTCTATTTTCAACACCAAAGACATGCATTCTTTGTAGAGTCCCAATAATCAGATGTATGGCAGTTACCTGCGCCCTTGAATCCTATTTCATATACCAAATTTCAGTACAAGTCAGAAAACAGTGTCTCGCTTGCAAGAGATTGAATACAAAACATATTTGCATGATTAAGTAGCCAACTCACAGATATCTCTTCTTCATATAAAATGTACGCTTGGGTGAAAAATTCATATGCCACTGGCTCTAAATCAGAGTCATTTGCAGCCTGATTAATTCCAAAGATGAAATACGGATCAGTCTGAATAAGCTATTTCGGTTTTGAGTAAATTCAGCTACAAGGATGCATACCTCAGCACATTGCAAGTACAAGCATAAGGCCAGTTCAGCAGCTGGAATGTTGGCTAGAGTCTCTATGGTCTAAAAGCAAAAACGTCAATAATGTCACGAGTGTTAAATACAAGTAATAAACTAGAGAGAACAAAACTTGACAAATTACAGTGTTGGTTCGCTCTTATATATTACTAGCAGAAAGTCCTTGCAGGATGGCAAGTTTCAAGGACTGACAACTCTTGACTGGCTATAGGTTAGGAGTTAGAAAAGCTGGCTTACCTGATTCAGAAGCTGGAAAATCTTCTTCGGCGTTGAAGCTTCCTCTCCAAAAGGATTATCATCTTGCCCTTGCAATTGGCGTACCAACTAACAAAGAAAATACAAAATTATGCCACAGGTCAGAAACCTGATTAACAGATCCAGATAACTTCATCAAGCAAAAGAAAATCATACCAAGAAGATAAAACCTTAAAAACAAATTTTTTTACAACTAATTATTCATACAGCACAATCACCATCAACATCATCATACTCTACACCTTAGTCCCAATGTGAAATTAAGTTCATAGTGCCAATACCCTGTTTAAAGTTAATACTTGATGTTCATGCAACGGTAGTTTCGCAAAGTTCTATCTAGGATGACCCATCACGATGCAGCCTTCTTATACGGAAATGACAACATAAAATGTCAAAAATTGTCATCATTACAGGTTTCCTTTACTTGCATGGAAAAATATCATGAGGACAACGAGAATTTAAGAAAGTGGCAATAATAATGTTTATTAATCCTACAAGACTGATGCAGTAAGATCAACAAGCATAACATAGAAACCAGTGCAGCTACAGAACAATGTCCTGCATTTCTGGAAGAAACAGAGTAAGGACAGGAAAATGTACTAAGAAATAGATAAGATTCAGTTAAAGGTTAAGAAATTTGGATAAAAAAAAATTTGGTTTCAGGATCTTAAGTATAAAAGATCTGGTAAACCTCCAATGATGAATACCTTGAGCGATGAAAACACAAGAGGAGGAACTGTGAAGGGCAGTCGTCTTGGTCCTCCAGCAAGGATATGCTTTCTCACAGTAGATATAATCTACAAAAATCAGTACAAGCAACACTTACGAAAATCCCCCGAAAAAAGTACTGAATAGGATAGCTGCATTCTATGCAGAAGAAAGTGCAAAAGTTGCATTTAAGATAATCCATGCATACATTTAACAAATAGTTCTTTCCCCATTGAAAGGGAATGAGAAGAAAAAGAATGAGCATGATGTAGCATCAGTTCAAGAAGTCACGATAACTAAACAACCTCTACACTTATGTTGGATACACAAATCTGAGGGACCTAGTACCTTAAACATCTCTTCAGGATCTTCATTATAGAGCATTTGAATAAGACGTGCAACAGAATTCTGTTCTTCCTTAAAATCATCTTCATCAACCTAAATGTGAGAGATTTGTGAGCCTTCATCTAATGAAAAATCAGAAAGATCAAGAAATAAATAATCTCATTGTTGAACTAATATGTCCAGCATACAAGAAAACTCAGTCAGGAAAAAAAAATCTGCAAATAGTAGATAACCTCATCAGAAGGAGCCCCATCCAAATCCTTAATAAGTCCTTTTATCAGTTCAAACAATGCTTCCACCTACCAACAAAAAAAATTTAAATAGAGCACGGATGGCAGGGGAAAACGTCAAGGTACTTAACAGAAGCATACCTTGTCAGCTGTAGAAATACGGGTTCTATTCTTCATAATGCTTTGAATTATAATAGTGGCCATGACTTTGTTTTTTTCACTGTCAAGGTATTCCAACACACGAGGGTAATTAGAAAGCTTCAAGGCAGTGACAACATCATTATATTTCTCTAGTGGAGCACTCAAGAGCGAAACAATCTGTTTCGTGGCTTTGCTGTCATTCAGCTTCCCTTTCCCAGAGAGTTTTTTGACACATGCTCCCTGTAAATTGCAGCAAGATTGTTTACCTCATTTTTGAAACATTGTAAGTTTAACTGAATCACTTATAGGAATACTAAACAAGTATAAAACATTCTACCTAAATGTTATAATGGATGATGTTCCTTCATAAATGATTGATTTACACTTTATCACCCAATCTACTTTAGGTAATGGCTTCCATATAAGTAGTATCAACTCATCAAAAAATGCTCCTTTTCTTCTAATTTATAGGTCCAGAACAATGGGTTGTGCACTTATGCTTAGCTATTTCAAAAGGAAAGCATCATTCTCCACTTTTTCTTTTCATGATCTTGGGCACAGATATTTAATTTTGGTACCCACTTAGAAAGTGAGTTTCTGGTTTACCCAAAATGAGCATGGCTGAATCCAAATGACAGCATTTGCCGACAGCATAAGCATCTGTATCTAGGGTATCTCTTTAAAAGTAAAAGGAATTCGCAATGTCCAATTTTAGCAAATAACCAGAAAAACCAGTACAGCTGTGTAGAGCCAAAGGTTCAGAAGAAAATATTATTCCAATATTAGCTGAAGCATTTCAATAAAATCTCCTTCTAGATACCAGGTCTACACGGAACTATTGGGATTAGTTGCTTATAGAATAAAGTAGCTAGAGGACAGGAAAACTTTGAAAAAATCAACAACGCTAGGCTTGGCGCGTTTAAGAAGGTATAGCAGCTGGTTGTCAATTTTTACGAAAACCACGAACAACATTTCAATAAAATCTCCTTCTAGATACCAGGACTACACAGAACTATTGGGATTAGTTACTTATAGAATAAAGTAGCTAGAGGACAGGAAAACTTAGAAAAAATCAACAACACTAGGCTTGGCGCGTTTAAGAAGGTACAGCAGCTGGTTGTCAATTTTTATGAAACGAACAAGTGAGCTTTTTTAATCTCTCAGACGGATCAGAACAGGTACTGGCAGATCTTTACAAAAATCGGCATGCCTTCGCAGACCTCTGGCATCAAATGAAGGTATGACATCTATCACAAGGACAGAGACAACAGTAGACCGTAGACAGAGACTCAAAAAGCAAAACGCAGGGTTATAACATACTGTGTTGCCAGCGAAGTTCATTTTAAGATCATTTTCCTTCTCTTTTATTGTGTGTTTTGAAGGGTGATAAAAGTTCTAGCTTAATATGCATCATGTCAATAACAAACAAATAAGAAAAAGAAGTACTTCACTACCATTTAAATTTCTGAGTTCGAAAATATTACTCATAATGAAAGTGCATTTAAAACCTTCCAGAGACAATCGAGAGTATACAAGAATTATAGGATATTTAGCTAGGTTATATGCAGGGTGACCCAGGTCATCCGTCACACTCTAGTCACTTTGTTTATACTTTAAATAAACCCCTTAAAGTAAGGATAAAACAAGCTTCAAGAACGAATATAAACATTTTATTTTAAATTTTAATAGTGAAGCGTGCTGAGAAATCAAGATTGCCTGTCTGATGCTTTCCTGCTAAAACTTGCACATAATAAGTTCTCTGGTCTGAACCGAACTCGGAACACCCAGTATAATGCAAAAGCTCAGATGCTTGGCAAAGGAAATGGTACAGATATCTACAGGGGGAAATAGGAGAATTTTCTCATGATAGCAGTCCACATTTCAACGGAAATCCTACAGCTTTTCAACAGGAATTCATCAATTCAGAAAAGAAAACTATGGCTAGTGAGGTTGCATTAGCTGCTGAAATTGACATCTAGACAAAAATAATTAGGAACTGCAGAGTAGTAGAATTAGAAAAGCTAATGAAATCCGCCCTCCGTACTAAACAATTGCAACATTTCTAAATGACTCAAAGATTAAGGTGTGTAAAATTTGTTTACAACTTCCCATTTATGCCCTTCAAAAAAATAGTTCAATATTTTTAATTGTTGGAGATTGTGTAGCATTGATGGAAAGTGAAAGTAGACTGTATTAGGAGTTCCGTAAAATTAATGGAGAGAAACTTGAAACAAGAGAAATAGGGTAAATTGTGTAAAAGTTTACTACAAAGAAAAACATAGCAAAAAATTAAAGACGTCCAAAAAAGCAAAGGAATGGTGGGAGTAAATGGGAATTAAGACACTCATTCAGGTAAAGTTTCACAAAAATATGGTTAGTTATCTGCGCTTCAAGGAAGCAGGGATTGAATAATTGGGTTTGCTGACTTATTGATGTAGCAGTTTTGCGATAAAATGTACTTCATTATCCAAAAAAAGGACCCCTGCTGCTTGAGCTTGATTTGGGAATAGCACTCAAACTTTATGGTTATGTCTTCCATTTCGGTTGCATTTCCATTTTCCCCAGCTCGCACTCAAAATTCCATGTGTGCATTTTACAATTGGTATTCTTACTTACACATCATATGGTTCTTTCCACTACTGCTCTATTTGGGAATAGCATTAATATAGGTTTTGAGAAAATTTATGAATAGCTGTAAGAGCTTCTCCATACTTCTAAGATGAATCTACATTAGATAGCATTCCCAACATCTAATCCGAGTAAACTCCATGATTGGTTCCTTCGCTTTGCTCATTGTCCTAAATGAGTTCTTTTTCAGGTTTCTAGACTATTTTGGTCCTTAGCTCACAATTCATCTCAAATTGGCCCTTCCGTTATATTTTTTTATTAATTCTTCCATTATCTTGCTACATCGTCTCTGCCCATCCCCACACCAGCCGCCACCCGTTCCCACCATTGTCTCTGCCCTCTTCATTGCTGCTGTCAAGACCATTCACCGCAGCCCTTCCCTCACCCACTAGCAAACGGTTTAGATCGTGGCTTCCCGATTTAGATCTAGATCTTGCCGGCGGCCGGCCAGGAGCTGGGTTCGCTGCATCACCCGTCTCCCAAAGCCAGCAAGAACCACCCGACTTTCCCAGCCGCACCTACTCCCCCTCAGGCCAGCCGCACTGCCGGCCACTGGCCGGCTCCTGCAGAGCCGAAGGATCGGCGAATCGATGTACGCTTCCTTTTTGGATCTGGCGACGCGAAGCAAATATGGTAAGGCCAAATGGTGGCTCGCCTGTAGAAGGTGGCTGGTGGGTTGGTTGGGGCTGGTGGCTGGTGGGTTGGATGAGGCTGGTGGCTGGTGGGTTGATCAGATGGAAAAGAAAAGAGGTTGTAAGAATGTTGCAATGTAAAAGTAAGGGGTTTAAGTTGAACATTTATAAAAGTCTAATGCTCAGATATATATTAAAAGTGTAAATAGACTTTTATGGTATGTCAATTTAACAAGTTAACTGAAAATCTAACAGTAAATCTAACGTAAGGACCAGTTTGAGACAAATTGTAAAGCTAAGGAACTAAAATAGGACAAAGCTGAAACACGACCCATTTGGGACAATGAGCAAAACTAAGGGGCTAAACGTGGAGTTTACCTCATCTATTTCTCATCAAATCCATTTCTCTCATCTAAAAATCATATCTGGAGCCGCATATCAAAGTTGTCTACTACCATACTTAGCTTGGTTTACTTCTAATGATATTTAGATTCTACATGTTCTCATGAAATTTCAATCTTTCATCCAGCGGGAAAGTTTGAAAGAATTATAAAAAACAGGTCAAAATGAAGAAAGAATTGTAAGAAAGTTGCATACCAACACTTGGTCTGCATAATCAAGTCGATCAGGATGAACATGAAGAGTAAATGTAAGAAGAGAGCAATATAAGGTTATAACTCCAACAACAGGCATGTCAACTTGGGCTTCTATCACCTGCATGATCATTGACGAAAAGTCTTGAGTGCCAACACAAAAAGTAGTGATTCAGATGTGCATTTTTCAACAGGCCAGAAAAATTCTTATTTCTGATCATCAAATATGCTGGACTCAACAAAATTTTACACACAAGTGTTACCTTTCCAATAGCATTGTTGAACTTCGAAAAAGCTTCCACCTGCAAGAACTCTGGCAATACATCTACACTGGATGCAGCATATTGCGACAGTCTTTCCATTAATCCGGATAACACTGTTTTTATGTCCACGGAGGGCTAACAAAAGAAAGGGATGTTACACAAATAGCATATGCAGATCTTGCATATTTGTCACACAGTATCAGTTACTTGTACCTGAAGTTGCGGAAAAGCACCCAACAATACATCAAGGGTTTGTAAGTGATATTCATCAGGAAATACTTGAATTATGCAATCCATGAGGTAGTACTGTGCAATTTCATCTTTACAATTTACAACCTATAAAAGGGTGCACTTGTAGAATCAGTTGGATGCTAATTAGCACAAAATCCATTCATAGGCACCAAAACAGTGCACATATATATATATATATAGTTTAAATCATACCTGTTCAAGAACTCTGGGAAGAACAACTTCTTTGTACACATCAAGATCAACACCCTCTATTTGACTTAGTACATGAAGATTCTTCCCAACCTAACCAAACCAAAGTGCAGCAACAAAAGGATGAAGTCTTTTCAGCAAATTCAATCCGGTAGAAAGCATAATTGAAGTGAAATTGAAAGGTTATGGGTTACTGATATTACAAGATCTCGAAGCTCGCTCCTTTCCCTCTCCCGTCTCTCCTTGTCCCGGGCAGGTCCCTGCAGACCAGAAAGCCCGACAGCAAGCCTCAACTCAGGATCAGCTAAGAGTATGAATGATTGATAAGCACTATAACACCTGCATGACCAGAAATCATGCCCTTATGATGTCATTTTACCTCCATGACATACGAGCACAGTGGCACATGCATGTCAAACTTGAGAGCATGAAAGCTGTCAAAGAATTCAACCAACCTGATGCTGCATCCGCACCCATAATTTGTTCATCTCTGTAAAATTTTGGAGAACAAACTCCACAGATTCCATGACAGTATCAGCATCCCTGTTGCACACACAAAAAAACATTCAGTACCAAATTAAATTACAAAACAATAGCCACATTAAAAGGAATTGCATGTAGGGCTTTTTTGTGGTCTGGAAAAACAGAGTCCAAAAAATCCATTGTGCCTTGGGAAAGGGTGTGTACCCCCAAAAATCAGGGGGGATTGGGTTTGTATGGCTTGGTGAAATGGAACTTGGCTGCTATGGCCAAGAAATTGTGGCGTCTCTTTTCTGATAAAGAAGGCATATGGGTCCATTGGGTTCATGCATTAAGGGTGAGGATGTGTGGAATATGAGGATTGCTGATTCAGCTTCAGTAATTTGGAAACATGTCTTGAGATGTAGATCTCTCTTTAAGGATTTTATCCTGCAACTTGGGGATAAAAAAATCTTTGATCTTCAACAGGCGTACTTGCATTGTATAGAGAATTTGGATAGAGTTTATTGGAGGAAGGTGGCATGGGGACCCTATCATGTTCCCAAGCATTCTGTGATAGTGTGGCTGTTTGTGCAAGACCGGCTATATACCATGGAGCGGATTTCTGTGTGGAACAGCTCGGTATTACTTAAGCTGCAGATTTTGTGGGGCTGGTGTTGATAGTAGAAATCACTTATTTTTTTGAATGTCTTTATAATAGGAAGGTTCTGATTGAAGTTATGCAGCTTTGTAAACTCTGAAACTGCCTTTGTCAATGGAAGGAGTGTTGTAAATGGTTACTCATGATGGCAGGAGGCAAATCAGAGAAAGCAAAAGCTAGAAGAGGGTTGTTTGCAGCTACTGTCTACCAATGCTGGATTGAAAGGAACTTTCGGTTGTATAGACACACTGCAAGAACTTGGCAAGTTCTGGTTGCTGACATTGTAACAAGTATACAAAGGAAGAGCACTTTTGTGATTAGGGAGCTGTTCCAGCGTTAGGTTTTGTACTGGAGTCCTCCCAGGTTTAATCTGCTGTATTTGCCTTATGGCTTCAGTAATGAAATATCATTTTGTAAAAAAAAAAAAGGAATTGCTCAAAATATCTAGGTTCCTTGATCAGTTAAATTTAGTAGGTCTACACGGAAAGAAGACTAGCCACAAGCCATCATCCAGAAATTCAGTTCATGACTTTTAAATTGCATATAGTAGAATGTTTATCATGAGTAGCATCACATGTAACAACGTAAAATAATCATATGGGGCAGGAAACAAATAGCACAACTAAGATGAGTTTCTTGCCAATCCCTTTGGTATGAAGGAGAGAATTTTAACTACGTGATGGGAAGTAGAAAGATTGCTTGCCCACAATTCAGTTAACATCAGATTTTATTCTAACAGATAAGATCTCGATAACACATTTTACTAAGTACGGAGAGAAAGAAACCCCAATCAAATAGATGTGTATCCTATTTATCCAAGTTATTACCCACTCTTCCCACCATCATGCCCCTATCATCCCTCAACCACAGTTAGCTTATTTCAGTTCTTTATGCTTGTTCCTCTTCCTTACACATAAATATCCAGTCCGCTAATGGAAGACTTCCGGTCCAAATATTTAAACTCCAACCATCTTGTATTGTTTGGTAGATATTCCATATAGGGCTGCCCCAAAATGTTTGATAGATAAACATTTCCACCTCATCCCTTAACTATCATGGGAGTCCATGTAAAAGCAAATAAGGAGAAAAAAAATTGGAAAGGGGAAGCACAAGGATAGCTTTGACTTAATCTCATGCAAAAACAAAGGTCTACCAAATGATACGGGACAGAGGTAGTAGTATGTAATTGCCACATAAATCATCCTCAAAAAATTAGATTAGATTAGATGAAAATTCAAAACTTATACAAACAGTTCCCAATGTAAAATGAAGCAAAGGCAATCCTACAAGTTCTTACCCTTCATACTCAGATCCAATATCAGGTAATTTGTCCCTACTAATTTGAGCAAGGTAACTCCTAAGGAAAAGCCCGCGAAGAGGGTGCTGAATTCCACGACACATTTCAACTAGATCTTTGAGGACATCCTTAGCAGGGGCTTCTTTGGATTTGATGTAAACAGATCCAACTGTGCACAAGAGATACCTAGCAATAATTGCAAAATAGGGTAAGTGATGGTATTATACAAAGAAATCCAAGTACAATAGAGGCAATAAAAGATTTATGCAAGAAATATAATAATATTTCAAAAAAATGGAAGTTCACAACTAAAAGCTTTACACTAAGTACTAAATCATGTTAAGCATTTCAAATAGAACAGTATAGCCACTAGGTAATACCAAGAGAGCAGCAGCAGCATTACAAGAAACCACTGATATAGGCTATCCCCTATCACAGGCAGCCCTATAAAGCTAACAATTAACCATGAAAAGAACTAATTATATCTTTATTTATACTAACCAACAAACAAAAAAACTACTAAGAGTATTAAAAAAAACTACTAGGAGTTTTCAAACAAGACAAACAAGCAACGGTACACATATTCATGCCAAGGGAAAAGGATGCGATTTCAGTAGCATATTCATACGCACAATCTAGGCAATATGTTGCCAGCATGCTGGACGAGCTCATAAAGTTCAATAACAGAGCATCCACGCCTTGCCTCTTCCTTAAAAAACATCTCCAGCTTCCTCAACTCATCAAATGCTCGCATATCTGTACAATCATTGAAAGATCACATCAATCACATCTGTCGTATAAACTTCAAACATTCAATTAGGATAGGACAAACGCTAAACGGGATCTCCGATTTCTGCCTAGAGGAGCTTACAAAGGTTGTAGTATTTTTGTGGCGAAAGTTTCGAGGTGCGGAGCTCCGATAGCATCTGAGCAGAATACTTTAAGGCGTCTCTGAGATTGTTCGAATCCTTGGAAAACAAAACATAAAAATATATCATATAAAACCAACAATCTGCCAATCCGAGCTCCACACCCAAAGCTAGGTTTTCAAGTAACAGATAACACGGACTAGGTTTCTCGAAAATCAAAATTGAATCTGACGTATGAGGAAAGCTGAAGTTACCAGAGCGCGATGCATGTGGAAAGCGTTCTGCTGGAGGCCAGCGACGCCGGCGGCGAGCCACTTGTCTTCATCTTCAACCCCATCGGCGATCATCCTCCCTGTTCTCCAAAATTTTCTGGTTTTCTTGAATGGTGGAACGCGTGCCTCCACTACTACGATCTTCAACTACCGTTGAAACTCTCTCTCAGTATTCCACTGCACTTATTAATGGAGGGATCTATCCCGTGCTTATGAGCTCATGCCCAAAAGAGAGTTTGGCAAAAGAGGAATGGTCCTATAAGGTTTCACAATTTATCATATAAGTTCTATAACTTTGAACTTTTTCGAATGAGTACCATAACCTAACATTTTTTTTAAAAAAAAAATCAAATGTCATATCTTATAAACGAGTCCTAAACCTCGGCAGGCCACCAAAATTTTAAACAAAGTGCACTTTTGGTCTTAAGATTTTAAAAGTTACTTGGTTGCATAAACATAATACCACTTTAACCGGATAATAATCAAATAATGATGAAATAAGAGAAAGTAATATGGAAACAAAACACACAACATATATCAATACTTCAAACATAAACTTACAATAATATAATGAATACACATCCTCACAACAATCCAAATACAAATAGAAACTATTAGATGAACAAAGCAAAGCATCAAACAACTACACATGTACACACAAAAAACAAGCCGAACAAAATTAGACTAGAATTGAACAATATTTAAGTTATTGTATAGAAAGACGTTCAACACATAAACTTAAAAGAATTAAGGAGAATCAAGCAAGTAGAATTAAAGGATGTTCTCTCTGGAGGGTAACCCTAGTATTGGTGAGTAGAGGCACTGATAATCTGTCCTGGATTCCTATCGAAATTATTGTCTTATGCCCCCTAAAATTTGTGGGTGATGTCTTTTCTAGTGGAGTGTCATTTCTTCTCATGAAATTCTTACTTTCTTCATATATGGATTTGTTCGAGTCATCATGTGATGTGTTTTCTTATGTATTAAGAAACATAATTGAATGAACTTCTTTTTTACTAGAAATGATCAATAAATTGATCAACACCCCCTATTGAATCAAGAAATTTGTTCAAGCAAATGTGAAGTTTTGTCGATGGAAGGAAAATGAATCTGACACCTCTTTCTTCAAGAGAAAAGAACCTTAGATTTTGATAAACTTGATCAAGAGAACTTGAACAAGAGTTGAGTGGGAAAGTGTAGATGATAATTAATGCGTGCAGACTATATTTGGGAATTTATGCTCAAAATCAAGTTTTAAATTTATAACCCACTCAGTTACCCAAGAGAATGGATGTCGGTTGTAGACAGGCTGAGTGGGGTCGATCCACAAAGATCAAGCTCGATCGATGCACCCCTCACTGTCTGCTAGAAAATATTTTTGGTGTTTTGAAATATTAGAAGTAGTAGAAATTGGAGATCTGAACAATAAAGTACAGGAAGAAAACGGTGAAGAAAATGCAAAAATAAAAGTCTCATGTTCACCAAGAATGATAATAAGAAGACTATAGTAGATAGAGATTGAGAAAATACTAAGTTAGGGGTCGAATAAATATCGGACAGTGACCTCTCAGCCTGACTGTCCTTCTCAACACCGCAGCTCCTGAGGCTCTCGCCTTGCTTGGCCACCCAGTGCGACATTACGATCTCCCGAGTCCCAGTCAGGAAAGCCCTCACCCTTAATGAACAGGGGTACGGTCTCACAGTACCCCATAACACCTCGTAGAGATCCACGTTCTATCTAATAATGATCTCTCGATGCATCATTACCGGACACAAAAGGGTATGGGGTTGTAGAAGCGCTCCTACACCCTTCTACCCTGATTAAGCTCGGATCTCCCTTCTACTTGCAAGATCTCGCCTTTACATCTGGAGACCTCTAGTAGCTTATCATGTTAAGATCCCACAGGAGAGTGGGGAATTACTCACTATACAGTCGCCTCGTCGGTCACCTCACTAGCTGGATGCCTTTTTCCTTCATTTTCACCCTTTTTGCATTTTAGCATCTGAGCTTTGTGTCTGGCCATATTCTTCACGTCTTGAAATCTTAAAAAGTGCCTCAAAAGTGCCTGATATACTACTTTTTTCTCCGGTACGATTTTTCTTGCAAAAGATGCTCCGGCGCACACGGGTTTTCTACTCAACTTTTGTTCAAGTTCTCTTAATCATGTTTATCAAAATCCAAGGTTGTTTTATCTTAAAGAAAGAGATATTGGATTCATCTTCCTTCCATTGGCTAAACTTCACTTTTGCTTTAAGCAATTCTTAGATTCAAGAGGGGATGTTGACCAATTTTATCAATTCTTTATAATCAAGAAGAAGATATTTCAATTGTGTTTCTTAATCCATAACAAAACATCACATCATGTTTATGCTAGCGCATAATAATTGCTCTCCACTATTACGACATCGAGGGTCCCTCTTAGGTAGGCCCTATTGCAAGCAATTTCCACGTTGATTTCAACAATTTGCATTTTATCATGTTCAATGAGATGCCTTCGTCTGCAAATTATTCTCCAAATTAAAATTTGAAAAAAAAAATGTTATCATTGTAATCCTCATTTGAGTATTCTTCATAAAAAAACCTATTGGACAAAGATTTATGTTGTCTCGGAGAAAAGAGTCAAGAGCACATTTATCACACCTAATGAAAAATGCAGGCTCTTTCCTAGATAGGAGCAAAGTTCTCATCCTATTATACTTCATAATTCCATTGAACTATCCATGGAATCTGATAGATGGCCATGAAATGTTTCTCGAGTAAATTGCAACCATCTATACCTGATAATCTTGTTCCTAAACAGGCCAAGTTCTCAGATGCTGGAGACGATAATCTGGTGTGGTTGGATTAATTCATGAGCTGGGGATGGTTATATATTGCCGAGAGAATGATCTTCATAGAGGAAAACGAAGCACTCAGGAGCATAAAGAGGAGTGGGGGTGTGTAGATAGGGTGGTGTACCTTTCCCAAAGTTTCCTTTTTATAGGAGGAGTAGGAGGGTTGTTTCCTCTAATGCGCCTTGATCGTGGGCTCTGATCACACGTTTATGGAAGGTGGAGACACTCCCCAAGGTCATGGGAGCCGTTATGCAAGATGGAGACACTTTCCAGAATCGCGGCTGATTTGGCAGGATCGTGTGAGGGACTCTCAAGGCGAGCTCTGAGTTGCTAAGTGTGGAGGCCTCGCGAGGCGAGGGGTCGCGGGCGGAGGTCGTCCTTCGCAGATTAAGACAATCATTTTTGTCAATCAATAGAAGAGGAGATGAATGGGAGGGGGGAGTACCCCCTCGCAGCGAGCTCTAGCGAGCGGGGGGTGTCCTCTCAGGTAACACCCTCTCGCGATCGCGTTGAGTGTATTGGATCTTCACCATTGGGCCTGGACGTGGGGGCCGCCATGTGGGTTGGGCCCGATATACCAATACCTAAACTGTACCCCTTATTGCAAATCTATATCTGAACAAAATTTTGCTGCAAAAGTGGCTAAAGTATGAGTAGGTTGCAAATCTATATGCGCGATTTAACTCCATTAAAACTTAACGAAAAATGCGGTTAAACTCAAATTGACCCTTTAGGTTTTTGAAATGTGTTGAATACCCTCTAGCTTTATGATTTTTTTTTGAGTTATTATTCTTAACTATGTGTGCATTATTTCAAGTAATCTTTTCAAATCGTGAATACTAATTATATATTGAGTCTAAAATATACCAAAAAAATATCAAATATGGAAAAAAAAGTTTAAAATGATATCAATAATAATATTTTCTAAAAAATTACTTTTTTATTGTGAAAAAGTAGTAATTATCAAAAGAAAATGTAAAAATGAATATTTATTTTCTAAAAAATCTAAAATAGCTATTAAAACATTTAGGTCATGTGCAAAATCTTCCACAACGATATTTAATTTATTCGAAATTATACATTTTATTTAGCATCTAGTTTATGAATTTTGTTTCTTCAACATTTTGATATAAAACTCCAAGTAATTTACAAGCATAATTTAGTTAATAACTGAAGTTTCTAAAAATTTATTTTTTATAAAGTTCTAAACAAAATCTTCATAAAACTAATTTCAATTGAGCAAATAATTGAATGTTGGAATAACAATTTAAGTGAGAGACGCAAAGAATTCTAAAACGCAGTATACAAAGAAGTAGGATGACAACATGGTAGAAAAAAAATATCAGCATGTTACTTGTGTTGGAGAATTTTTCAAAAAAATTCTACTCACCTCGAAGAAAATTCCATGATCAATTAGAGAGTACCGGATGTTGGAAGCCTCGTTGAGATTCCGCAATTGCAAAATCCTCCAATGCTTCACATGCAAACGTCAGGAACCCTCAGTGAACTTTTTATGTGTCTATGTGTGTCAGTCTCTACAGAGTCTTCTAACTCATGTTCTATTCATAGACTACAGCTAGGGTATTCGGGTTGTAGTGTGGGACCCACTGAGATATCCTATTAATGGTCAGATTAGTCCTAAACTAATCTGAAGATTACATCACGTCCCAATAAATGGTGGAAGTGCAACCGTATCCAAAAGAATCGGAGACTTAGCTTGCGAGACCCCAATTTTATATTGTTCCATTCACCAATGTAATATTCATATAAATTCCAGGAATTAAGACCAACCAGTCTCTAATTAAATGGCACTGTCAATTCCCAGTTTATATGTGCATCTCATATTTATTTTAGATACAAAACAATTTAGAAAGTATTTATTAAAACTATATACATTATATACTTTTAATAACAAAATAACATTTATATAAAACTGATTTTCCTAAATTGGCCGATCAGACTTAATTTTCTAAAATCACATGAGGTGTTTATTCTCTCATACATTTAGGAGTGGTGAATCCCTTATTGAACGACTATTCGCATCTATGTATAAATTATGTGATCCAACATATCCAAGTATAGTCCCTTATTGGACATCATTAGTGACATGTCAAAATCACACGACTCATACATAATATAATATAACATTCTCAGGTATGTGGATCAATATAACTTTTTCTCTTATCTTGATAGTGTTTGATCTAAGAGCATCATTTGGTTCAGTTCAATAAGGGGGTTCAAACCTTGAATTTTTGAGGTGAACTTTTCGAAATTCACCTCCAATTTTTCGGTGAATCACTCCCCAAATATTCGGACCTCATGGTGAACGGCGAGGGCGTGAAAGTGAAAAAGGAAGGTGAATCACGTCGCGTTTGGGTTCACATGACACACTCCTCTGCAAAGCTGCCCTACCCCAATCCCCTGTGAGCAGCCTTTGGCGCAAAGCTACCCCATTGAAAAAAATAATAATAATTATGTTTAACTCAAGCTGCCCTACCCCACTCCTCTGCTGCGCGCTCAGGTTCGTGAAAAAAAAAAATTATGTTGGACCGATCAGGGGAAGGGTGACTTTCAAGGATGAATTGCGCAGATTTTCGGTGAATTTGTTTTTCTCACCCATCATGTTTGAAACCCCCTAATGTTTGTCACCACAAACACTCACATGATGGTAAGAGTCTCCACTATGATGATTTGAGATTCACCTTATCACATATAATAGTATTCATGCGACAATCTTTAGTGAATATACCGACCAATAATACTCACAGATTGTGAACTAATTTAAGTACCATAAAGATAGATTAATTCTCACATTGATAATGGCCATTATCAATTTAATCTATATCTAATATGGTTCTATGGTCATTCCATCAGAAACTTAAAACACAAGTACAAAATGAAGAAGAGAAAACATTCATCAAATCAATTAATAATTGTTCGATTTATTTTATTACTGCACACAAATCTGAAGATGGAGCTACAAAGGTTAGAAGAACGAAGCTTCACCTTGTGGTTATGCTTTAAAGCTGTTACAAGAAACTGCCCCCTCACTAATGCGATTGGGAGATCTCTCCTTTTTCTTTCGGCTAGGGGAATGAACGCTCTGTTTGGATAAATCATTAAGGAGAGGGTCGGGTCAGTGCTAGCTCCTCCAGTAAAAGAAGCGCCCAGGATAGTCTAGCTTACAGGGTTCCTGCAAGCAACCACCCAAATTAGTGGGTATGGAGAAAATATAAGAATTCTGAAGATGGTATGTGGGTTTCTAGAGGACACTTGGTGGCCCGTGTCGGTTAACGACCCGCAGTTTTTGTATCCAAACACGATTATGAAGTTCAGCGACCTAGCCCCTCTTTATCCAAATGTGTTTTCACGGTAAGCGAACTTTACTGCCCCGCCCCGCCCCTCCCCTCCCCTCCTAACCAAACACAGCGGAAAAGATCAGTTGAGAGAACTCTTACTCCTAAAAGCAGACACTGGGAATTAATATAGTAGTAGAATTTTTGAAGAAAAAGACAAGGTTTTGTTCCACTACGCCACTGAAATATAACATCCCCAACTGAATAATTGAACCAACAGTCTAAAATGCTTGTAGTCTCCTGTAAACGCAAGATATGAACTGTTGAAACACAGAAGGCATTCAGTGCGAGAAACAAAAGGGATAAAAGCACCAAGAACTTAGTAACTGTTAACATCAAATGCGTCATGTTTCCTTAGAAGTAGAAGGCCCCTTCTTCGCGGCCTCAGCAGCAGCCTTCTCTGCCTCAATCTCAGCTGCAATCTCATCAATTTCAGCTTCATCAAGCTGTCGTAATCCACCGTCCTTTGTCATGACAGCTACTTCTATGTTCTTTCCTCCACTCTCAACAACCTGCCAACATTAGATGAGCTTGCTTCGGTTAAAGATAAACTGGAGGACAAAGACCATAAATGATTTCTCAAACAGACAAAAGTGCCCAGAATTTTTAAATACAAGGTGAGAACTAGCAAGAGTCTGGGATAGGTATAGGGATTCATGACACGCCAAACCACTGTTGAAAGAAAAGAGTTACACAAACAGTACCCATATGCACTAGCACCAAGAAGGACAGAAGTCATACAGTTATTACAAGGTTAACAAATGTTTAACTATTTTGGCTGTACAGTTTGACCTGTTTTGAGCAACTAGAGAAATTAAAGGTATCGTTTTATAGTGAATGCTCTATCCAACTTCATAATCCCACCTCACATTACCCAACAAGCCATTCCTAAAGATTCCAAACCCATGCACATAACTATTTAAAGCTAGAAGCATTTCCCCTCTGCTTTCCACCTCAACAGTGATCATGTCAAGTGTTGTGCAAGAATCAACAGATTAAATACCAGAAAACGTACAGCTACTCAACAAATTGAAAAATACTGAATTGATGAGAGACAACCATAGCAGAAAAGGAAAAGGACCAAGTATACTAGCAACTATGTCTGCACACAACCATAGATGGCATACTTCAGTATGCTGAATTTAGAGTACAACATCCTAAAAATTTCAGTCATATGCATATACAGCTGAATGGAATTTTTCTCACAGCACTAAACACTACATTAGCAGCGGTAGCTGTTACAGAGAGCCTACAAATGAATATAAATGGGTAGTACTACTTATAAAAGGACATAATACAACTGAATATAAGCACAGCAGAAACAAGGGCCCAAGTTTAAGATCACTTACTTCTAGCAATGCACGAATTGCAAGCTTAATAGTTTCTCGGCCAGATGTTTCCTTGTAATTCTTCTCAAGGAACTCACGGATTGAGTTAGAGTTTCTCCCAGTAGCATTAGCTTTCCAAGCTGAGAAAGTACCTGATGGATCAGTCTGGTACAACGATGGGACACCAGTGTATGGATCAAAGCCCACAATCAGAGTGGACAAACCAAATGGTCTCACACCACCGCTTTGAGTGTATTTCTGTTGAAGACCTGCAATATAACGAGTTATATACTCAACTGTCACAGGATCCTCGACAGTTAACCTGTGGCTTTGGCATTCAATCCGAGCACGGTTAATAAGAACCCTAGCATCTGCTTTGAGCCCAGCGCAGGCCAGGGCGATGTGATTGTCCAAGTTCACAATCTTTCTCACACTCCTGAAAAACGACCACGAATCCGTCAGAAACAAGCAGAAACAAGAAGCCTCAGAACATAATTAGGCGCATAAATTGACTATGCAAAGAGCAAGATTTAACCTAAACCCTAAGATCAAACATAATATCAATCAACAACTCAAAGGAGTAAAACTAGAGAACGAAATGACTTGGTGAGCCAAACCTAGAGTCTTGAAGCTTGGCTGCGGACTTCTTCTCGACGCCGAGGACGACGATGTCGGTACCGCGGACGCCGACAGCGGCGTTCCCCTTCCTGACGGCTTCGAGGGCGTACTCGACTTGGAACAAGTGACCGTCGGGTGAGAAAACAGTAATTGCTCGATCGTATCTCGCCATATTTCTGCGCCGATCGGTTTGCCGATTGATTTATCGCCGTCAAATCTCAGAATTTCTGATGGTGCCTTTAGCAGTTTTCTTGTATTTGTGCTGCGATCCCGACTTAGGCGACAAGTTTTGAGCGGGTGCAGAATGGAGCCCTCATCTTTTTATAAAATGTCAATTTGGCCTCACAAGAGTAATCTTGGATATAATGAGTAAAATCCGAGTATGGTGCTGTTTTCATGGTATTAAATATCATCTGGTTATCGTATGCAGTCGATATGAGACAGACGATGCAGTACAGGAAGTATCTGGTTATCTGGAAAAATTATCTGGTGTGTGTGTATATATATACCTGAAAATGTATCAGATATTGTAAATTTTTACGTGCAGTACCTAGGTGATCGCTTACTTGACTAAAGAAAAAGAATGAAGTAAGTTAGCATACTAGTTACATACAAGAACTAAAGATACAAACAAAAAGAATTAAAAAAAAGAATGAGGTAAATTAATTTTTTAAATTACAAACTTTTATTAGCGATTTTAATTTCTTTAATTTAGTAGATATTTTATATTAGCAATTTTATCCTTAAACTTAACTTTTTAAAAATGTTCATTTAAGCCCCTACACCACTGTTTTCTTCATTTCGGCAGGCACACGGCACGACCGAAACGGTCGAATCAGCCGGTACATTTTTCGATGCATGTTTTGCCTAAACGGTGCAGTTTCATGGCCGGTACTGAAATGGTACCGGCGTACGGGGCAGTATGAAATGGTATTTAATACCATGGCTGTTTTTAATGCTATAATTGGGGAGCAAATTTGGTCAGTGGTGGCGGCTCTGTGGCAGCCGTCACCTACGTTCTCTGATGCTGATGTAGTTTGGTTATGATGTTGGTTGATGCCATCGTAATATGAAAAAGTATGGGGAGCTAAGACACCAAATAGGGAGAATAGAGGAGGGCCCTCCGTTTGGTACTCCGATGCAAAAGTATGGGGATTTGACAGCACCAGAGTGAGTGAATATTATCTTGAAAGGTGTGTGCGATTAGTGCTTTTATAGTCCCTTGTAATGGAGTGGTAATATTGTAATATCTCAATATGGAATGGTAGCGTGTTAGAGTACACGTGTTGACGAGGTCCCAAATATGGGAACACCTCTTATGCTATCCGGGAAAATTGGTTTTGTTCAGGTTTGCTTAGTCCGGGTAGTATCCCTTATATTGTTTGAAACCCAAGGGGTACTATCCCATTTAGCCATTAAGGGTTTATTCGGGGCGACTTGGGGGAGCTGGGAGTCTCACCCAACATCCCGAGACTTAGCAGTGATTCAAGGTTCATATTTTTCCTTTGATTTCTTTTGTATTCCTTCAATATTAACTCTAATTCTTTTGTTTCCTTTGTAGAAATGTCTTCAGAGTTCAACCTAGATGACATATACAGAGACCTGAAGAAGGCAACGAAGTGTATGGCCTCTTCTAAGGCTGGCCATTCCAAGGTTTCTGCTTCAGACAACAGGAAGAGGAAGAGGGACTCCTCAAAAGCACCCGAAGTCTCTAAGACTAATGAGCCTGAAGGTCCTGCTCCCGAGACTCTGGTGCAAGATGTTCCCTCCCCTTTTCACGTTGAGGGGAACATCACCGTGGATGATGTCTGTGACATCCTCGATCACTCCCCCAACTGAATAACGAAGATTTGGATGAAGTTTAAGGCCACAGCTGTGGACGAACAACACGCTCCAGGCATGCTTTTGATTGAACAACAGATAGGTAATAAATTTGTAAAATTAGAAAATTTTTGTTTATGGAACATATTCGAGAACCTATCCCGAATGTTTGGTGATAACCCTCTATATAACGTGGCCCTATCCCAGTTTTGCTGCTTAGGTCCGGACTAGAGGGAGGCTCAAGAGGAGAACCATCACCAACGTGATGAGAAGTTGGCCAGGTTTGGGGAAGATTTAATCCTCCGGGAGCCCGGATGGCTCATTTAAGAGGATCAAAACCTCCTGGATAAAGAGGATGTCAAAGAGATGGCTCCCGAACTGTGGAAGGGAGCCACCAGAGCCTGGATCATGGAATTCCTTGAGCACTTCTATCTAGATCTGGATGTTGCGTCGTCCATGCTGAATGTCCTTGGTTCTCAGGTATTCTTTTAATTCTTTTTTTCTTCTGATTCTTGTTTCCATCTTCAAGTCTAACTCCTCTTTGGTATCGTGCAGGTCATGACTTTGAGCGGCTAGATTTCTTGGACCATCAAATCGATGGTGACTGTCTGGACTCAGGCTGAGGAACAGTCAACTAAGGCCATTGCGGTGGTGGCTAAACTCATCCAACGAGTTTACCACTACGAGCAGTTACTTCGAGCTGCCCGAAGCTCACCTGTTTTGGCTCTCCTACAGGGGATGTTCAGAAAGATCTCGGTCAAGTTGAAGCCGAGCAACTGGCTAATGCTGAGGCTTCTTTCTTCAATGCGGTGAAGGCCAACCGGGATACTAAAGACGAGCTTTGAGATTGGATAACGAAGCTCAAAGATGAGAAGAAACAATCCCGGGTTCATTTTACCAACTTGAAGAACCATTACTACCTGGATAGGGATGCACTGAATCTGGAGATCAAGAAGCTGAAAGGAGAGTTGTCCAAGGAAATTGAAAATGTCTCGAAGTACAAGAAGGCCTTGAAGGATGATGTGGGGCTTGCTATTCACAAATTCAATTTTAGGTTCTGCCTAGCTAGGAAGCAAATCGTTGAGCGCAACCTACATGTTGACCTCTCCGAGGTTAATGCTGATGAGGAGCTCGATGAGGACGCTTCCTCAGAGATGAGTTCTTGCAAGCCCTAGCTCCGGTAACAGTTGATGATTTTGTCGATCCTCTTTAGTGAAATTGTAAACATATTTTTTGCAAGCCTCCTTTTGTAACTCGATCTTCGGGCTTATTAATGAAATTCATAAAGGTTCTCAAATTTTTGAACAATTTCGTTTTTATAGAGGTTCGATCATGAGACCTACGTCATCTTTCCCGAATGTCTTATAAATTTTATTGAATCTTCAAGCATTATACATAAAAATTTAAGTGCTTCGGAATGGTAAGAGTTGGCCAATTCTCTTCCATCGAGATCTAACAATTTGTAAACTCCATCCCTTTCTTTGGCTGCAACCTTAAATGGGCCATCCCAGTTCAGGGCGAATGCTCCACCTTTGGGTCTTCGGGATCCTAATTTGGTTTGCCTTAGGACTAAGTTTTCATATTAAATGTTTTTTTGTTTGACCTTCGAGTTGGCCGAAGCTGCAGTCCTTTGTTGAAATGTTTTTCTCCTAAGTTCAGCTTATTCCCTTTTTCCTTCGAGAAAGTCTAAGTTTGTTCTTATCCATTGTTCATTTGCATTTTCCTCGAATACTTCGACCGAAGAGGTGGGTTCGTTACTACGATCAGGATGAGTGCTTCGGTCCCGAAGGCTAGTGAAAATGAAGTCTCTCTAGTTGATCTTCAGGGTGTTGTTCGGTAACTCCATAGAATGTGAGGAAGTTCTCCTGGCCACTTCCCCTTGGTTTGTCGGAGTCTTTTCTTTAGCCCATCTTTTAGTGTTCGGTTTGAAACTTCAACTTGTCTATTGCTCTGTCGGTGGGCGACCAGAGCAAAGTGCAATCTGATCTCGAACTCTTCAGCAAAGTCCTGAAATCCTCCATTAGTGAATTGGGTCCCGTTATCAGTCACTATTACCTTCGGGCATCCAAACCTACAAATGATATTCTTCTAGACAATTTCTGTTTGTTCTTTGTGGTATTGAAGCTAGTGGTTTGGCTTCGATCCATTTGGTGAAGTAATCTACCGTGACTACACAGTACTTCAAACCTTCGGGTATCGTAGGTAGTGCTCCCATGAGATCAATGGCCCATACGACAGAGGGTATTGGGTAGTCTGAGGATGTTATGTATTCTGAGGGAACCCTTTGTATTCGGGCGTGTTCTTGACACTTCTTGCATTTATTGACCAATTTTTTTGGCTTCCTCATTCAAGTTCGGCTAAAAATACCATTGTCGTGGTATGACTGTAGCTAGTGTTTTGGCGTTGATGTTCAACCTGCACGTTCCTTCGTGTACTTCCATTAAAATGTCTTCGGTTTCTTCTTTCCTAACACATTTCTGCATAGGTGAAGAAAAACCCCGTCAATACAGGTTGTTCCTTTAATCAGGAACTTGCTTGACTTTCTCTTCACTTTGGTAGCTTCGAACGGGTCCCCAGGGAGGATACCTTCGGATAAATACTTCCAGTAAGGTACTCTTCATCCCGAAGTGATGTTAAGTACCTAAAGATGGTTGATATATGGATTCCTTCTCTCTTCATCATAAAAAGAGGACTTGGAGAGTTTATCAGCTTCAGAATTGAGTGCTA
The DNA here is from genome assembly GCA_024586325.1 of Stellera chamaejasme. Taxonomy (NCBI): domain Eukaryota; kingdom Viridiplantae; phylum Streptophyta; class Magnoliopsida; order Malvales; family Thymelaeaceae; genus Stellera; species Stellera chamaejasme. The sequence goes on from CM044981.1 coordinate 18,684,936, forward strand.
TCAGGATCTTCTTGATCTTGAGTCTTTCAAACTGTAATACCAATTTCTTAGCGGCTTTTGTATATTTCTTGAGATTAGGTTCCTTAATCTCATATTCCCTGTTCATTTGTTGAACCAAAGGTTCGAATCATTGCATGTCTTCAGATACCGAATAGTTGTCTTGTTTGCTAGTTCCCGTCCCACAGTTAGGGCCTCGTATTCGGTTGCGTTATTTATCACTGGGAATGTGAACTTAATGGACTTGGTTGCCTTCATTTTTATGGGTTCTTCGAGAACCAATATTGCACCCTATCTTTCTGAACCTGAAGCTCCATCTACAGAAAGTGTCCACACGGGGTTGTCTTCGACCATCGAGCTCTTATCTTCAGATCCCTGAGGTAACTCGGCAATAAAATCAGGGAAAGCTTGCGCTTTAGTTGCTTTCTTGGTTCATACTTAACTTCGTACTCATTTAATTCAATGCACTATTTTGATAATCTCCCCGAATGGTCCATCCGTTGGAGTAAGTCTGTGATGGGTAGGTTGCTTCGGTCGATTATCGAGAAACCTAGAAAGGATGGCTTCAACCTCCGGGCTGACAACACTAGAGCATAGACTTCTTTCTGTAACATTAGGTAATTGACTTCGGTTCCGTGAAATGACTTACTGACATAGTAAACTGGTGATCATCTTCTTGTACAAGGACAAAACTTGCTACCTTCTCTCCTACCGCTAAGTGAACGACCAAAGGCCTATCTTCGGTCAGTTGCCGAAGAGTTGGCATTTCCAATAGCTACGCTTTGATTTCTCTCAAGCCTTTTCACATCCATGGTTCCATTCAAACTTTGTTCTTTCGGCTGCGTTTTCTTCCTTCGATTTCTTCTCTCCATTCTTGACCCCAATTCTACCAGGCTTGACACCTTCTATGATTAGGAGTTTTAAAAAAGGACGACATCTGTCTTTGTAGCGAGATATGAAATGACTCAAGGCCGTTATTCTACTGAGCAATCGATGGACGTCTTTGACCGAAGTTGGTGTCTTCGAGTTTAGTAATGCCTTGATCTTTCCGGATTTGTGTCTATGCCTTGTTCGTACACCATGAATCTGAGGAACTTCCCTGCGGTCACCCCGAATACACATTTGTCTGGGTTCAACCGAAGCCCGTACTTCCTGAGCTGGCCGAACTCTTCTTCGAGATCCCGGATTAATTCCTCCTCTTCTCTACTTTTGACGATGATGACATCTACGTATACTTTGAGATTTTTCTCGATCTGTCAGGAGAATACTTTGTCCATCAACCTTTGATAAGTGGTTCTTAGCCCGAAGGGCATTTTAATGTAACAATGCATGCCAGAGTCACTTATGAAGGATTTCTTCTCTTCATTAGTCGGGTTCATCTGGATCTGGTGATATCTTCTGTATGCATCGAGAAAACTTAGCCGTGCTTGTCTGGCCGTTGAATCTACTAATCTATCCATCGGGGTTGTTGGGTATGAATCCTTCGGGCAAACATCGTTCACATTTGTGAAGTCAATACACATGCGTAACTTGTCACTGTCTTCTCAAGTGGCAACTACGGGATTGCTTAACCATTCAGGAGAAGACACTTCCCGAATGACTCTTGCAGCTAGTAACTTCGATATTTGTTCTTTGATGAAGGTCCTTTTGAAGGGCGCGATGTTCCTTTTCTTTTTCTTTATAGGTCTTGCGTTCGGGTCAATGCAGAGACTGTGTTGGATTATGTTCGGGTCAATGCTTGACATATCACTAAGAGAGTAGCCGAAAAAATCTTTATTCGATTGCAAAAGAGCTACAAGTTTTGCCTTACTAGTTTAGTGCATAGTTTTTGCAATGCGGGTAGTTCGGTCTCTTTCCAATGTGACTCCTCTGTTTTCAGTACCTCTTCTTCGTTTTCCTTCGAGCTGCCTGCCTTCGGGCCCTTCTGAGCTAGGGTCATAACGTCATTGGGTTCCTTCTGGCTCATAGATCGAGGTGTTGTCTTCCTCGATCTCGAAGGTGATGGTAAGGTACTACACATAACTTCTCACGTGAATTGCCCATTGCATTTCTCTCCCAATGATAGTATTGTAAGCCGAAGGGACGTCAATGACCAATCATTTAACTATCAGTGTTGTATATTAGGATTGGCCTCCAGGCCCAGTACCTATGAACATGGTTGGGAGCTCGATACACCCGACGACAGGTAGCTCATCTGGTCCTGCTCCATAAGTTGATGTCTTGACCGAGATTAACTTGCTTGATTTGAGTTTCAAGCCTCTGTCAAGACATCCGTGTTCGAGTCATCTTCATAGAGGACTCTTCTGATATCTTCCAATCCGGAGGGTGATGATGAGGGGATTGTAGTGTGAGAACTTTACTTTCGATCCATTAGCTTATTTGATCCTTAGGGCTGGATCTCCGAAGTTTAGAGAGGCCATCTCTCTTGTCTTCCTCTTTCTTGCATTCGAACCCAATGTGGTGGTGATGGTGTTCAGAACTCCTGTTGCCGGAGGTGGGGATTTTCATCCTTTGATTTTCTTGTCCGAACCAGGAGCTTTATCTCCGGTTTTTTCCTTGCCTCGGGAACGTCCTGCGTCCGAAGGCATCTTCAAGTACTCTCTCAGGGAACCCTTTTTGATGAGGTGTTTGGTGTACCTCTTCAATTGGTAGTATTGTTCGGTGTCGTGCCCATTGTCCCTGTGAAATTGGTAGTACTTGGATGAGTTGTGCTTCGCTTCTTTAGACATGGCCTTCGGCAAATTGATGTTCCCACTCCCATGTTTTTGCAGTGACATGAGAATGTTGGTCCGGGTGGTGTTAAGTGGTGTGAAACTCTGATTCCTCTCGAAAGGCTTCTTTTATCCTCCTCCCCAGCCACCTGAATGTCTGATGACATTAGGTTTCGGGGGGGTCTCTCTTCTGCTCTTGATTGTCTTTGATGTCCTGTTTCACTTCCCTCTGGGACAACACCTCTTGCACAATCATATGCTCTTGGGTGACCGCATACATTTCCTCAACGCCGGTGATGTTCTTCTGGGATAGCTCATAGGCCAATCTGGAGTTTGGGAGGAGTGACTTGGTGAAGGCCATGATATGAATATTATCTGTTAAGTCTGAGGTGTGAACTGCTTCCCTGTTGAACCTCTATAAACTTTCGAATGCTCTAATTCGGTTTTTCTTTGATGTCGAACATCTGAATTGCTCTCTTGGCTAAACTTTTGCATCCAATGAAGTGAGTGATGAACTTGGTTGCGAGATCCCCGAATGATGTGACGGAGTCAGGGAGGAGAGAGTTGTACCAAGCCAATGTTGATTTTAGGATCATCATTAACATGCTTTCATGTTAACATATCATATATGCATCACAAGCATATCACATGATATCATGTCATACATATGCAAACATATTGCATCATACTTATTCTAAGTGTTAACACGATGTCTCAGTATATCATGCCACTTATCTATGCTACATAAGCGCCACAATGGTGTATATCATAGCATGGTACTAACTACTATATAATAGTATAGTAATAGTTAAGAAGCATACCTTACACCTTAGGAAACAACTTAAAGAATTAAGTTCCTTGCTCCAAGTTAAGGCCGAAAACTCCTTGGAAGAGGGCTGACTCGGGCGCCTCTCCTTAAGGGCGAGATTAAGGTTACTAAACCTTAATATAAAGCCACATACAATGCTCTAGAGAATAGCCAACTAATTCGGCCTTGAGAGGGAAAGAAGAGAGAGGACAATGCTGCCAAGAGATGAGATAAATGGTCAGCTCCTCACCCCTATTTATAGAGTGCGAAAGGGGCTGAGGAGAAGGGTTGTGAATGTGCCTCCAATGGGTCACACACATTCGGCCATTGAAGGCTCTCTCACAAGCTGAAATGTGGTGACCCTTTCCCACACCATTTCGGCTTGAAAACCGAACCACTACCTCCCTTGATCAATGGTCACGTGTCTTGGCCAAGGGTTGTAGCCTTTAGGTGAGGAAATGTGTCTCTACACAAGAGATGTCTCAATTGGCTCAAAAGTCACAACGTTTGGCCAAAATGTGTCACACACATATTTCAGCTAGGAACTCTATGAGCTAGTACAAAACTAACTCAACTTGTCATTCATCCATATTGAGCTTAAATTCAGCTCACAATGAGCTCAAAGTTGTTCCTTTACTCATTTAGCTCTAATGAGCTGGAGTTAGCTAAATTTAGCTAACATGAGCTAAAATCCAGCTGACTACAACTACTTCTAGCTGAAGTGAGCTGACGTGAGCTGAGTCCAACTACTTCTAGCTGGAGTGGGAGCTGGATTGAGCTGAAGTCTAGCTGCACCAAGCTCCCATGAGCTAGAGTGAGCTGACTTGAGCTGGGGTGAGCTAAGTCCAGCTACTTCTAGTTAAGGTGAGCTGGGGTGAGCTGCCTCTAGCTACCTTTAAGCTCTGACTTAGCTCCATGAGCTCAAGTAACACCTTAAAAGGTCTTGGTGCGCCAGAAATTCCAACAGCCAAAGCTGGCCCTCCGAGCGCTACCTCGAAACATTTGCAGAGGGCTGCTTCGTTGGCTCCCTTTACTTCATTGCTCTCTTGTACTTTCGGATAAAAGCAACCGGGTCTCTGTTGCCATTATAAACTTCGAGCAGGTGAGAGAGACTGAATGCCCTGGGCATCTGGCCTTCCCGAATAAGGCGAACAAATGGGCCATCCTCCGGCATAATTTCGGGCTTGACTTCGGGTCTGCTAGAATTTCTCTCCACTTGCCTCAAGCAGTGCAGCATTTGCCAGATGATCTCGTCCCTTGGGTCTCCAGTAATGAGTCGTTCGGCCTTGGAGACCGTTCTCTCCTCCTTTATGCCCTTAAAGACCTGGACCTTTGGCACCTCCAATGATCCAGGGGATTCCCATCGCGCCCTCTACTGTACGACCTCCACACTTAGTGATCGTTGCCGTGATCGGTTCTCCCTCCGTGGCCTACTAGATTGCTCAGACTGACGGTTGCTCCTCTGTTCTTCACTGAGTATTACCTGAACCAGTGCTGCATCCAGGTCTGCCTTTCGCATGAGATCGCTTCGGTGAAGGTTGGAGGTGGGCCGTAGAGAGGTCGCGCCGTAGGTAGCTTTTTCTGATGAACTCCGGGAGTTGGGGTCGGCCGTGAGGTCGTTGGTAGAATCTCCTCCTTCCGGCCAAGATGGGTGGGTACGGGAGTGATCCTCAAGCTCCGTTTTGGGTGCCTGATCTTGTTGGCCATCGTCGTTCCCACAGACGGTGCCATTTGGTGGCGGCTCTATGGTAGCCGCCACCAACATTCTCTGATGCTGAGATGGTCTGGTTATGATGTTGGTTGATGCCAGCGTAATCTGTAAAAGTATGGAGAGCTAAGACACCAAACAGAGGAAATAGAGGGGGGCTCTCTGTTTGGTACTCCGACGCTCAAGTCATTATTGGTGAATTCTAGGAAAGGGATTTGTCAGCACCAGAGTGAGAGTGAATAGTTTCCTTGAAAAGTGTGTATGATTAGTGCTTTTATAGTCCCTTGTAATGGAATGGTAATATTGTAATATCTCAATATGGAATGGTAGCGTGTCAGAGGACACGTGTCAATGAGGTCCCGAATATGGGAATATCCCTTATGCTGTCTGGGTAGTTCCTTCTCCTGGTAATTGGTTTTGTTCGGGTTTGCTTAGTCCGGGTAGTTTCCCTTATATTGCCTTATATTGTTCTAGTTTTTAATGGGGCATATATTATGGGATACTGACTTGGCCTTTTCTAAGGCCTTTTTGGGTCTCAATGGAGGTTGTGTTTTTTGGATGATAATTTTGGAGACTTTGGTGAAGTATTTGAAATTGATGTAATGTTTGTGAGAGGAGAAATTGGATGGAAAAGGTTGAGTTGATGGTTTGGTGGTGAAATTATGTAATTTTATTTGTTGGAAGATCAAAACCCACACTTGGCACAAAACATGATCCTAAAATTTTACTCTTTCCGTCCCAAGTGGGTTGTCACATTTAGCATTTTTGTTGAGATTAAGATTGTCTTTGGTCATTAACTCATTTTACATAAACTTCCATAATTACCTCCTCCCAAACCCATTCTCACCCTTCCCAACCTGCTCCTTAGACTCCTTGAATGAGTGCAATTGCAAGGGTAAAAGTGGACCAAAACAAAACACAAGTAAAAAAATGTCATTTCATTTAGGACAAAAATATTTTGATCTTGTGACAACACACTTGGGACGAATAAAGTAGTTTACAATGATGGAAATTTTATCGAAAGTTCTTAACACAATGAGATCTTAATATTCCCTTAGTCTCGTATCAAGTGTGTTATCACAATATCAAAATATTTTTGTCTCAAATGAAATGACATTTTTCACTTTTGTTTTATTTTTGTCCACTTTTACCCCTTGCAAATTCACTCACTCAAAAGAAGTCTAGTGAGTGCTTCCGAGGAGTGCGAATGAGTTTGGAAGGGAGTAATGATGAAAGTTTATGTAAAATGATTTAATGACCAAAGATAATTTTAATTTATACAAAAAAGTTAAAAGTGATAACCCATTTAGGATAAAGAGAGTAAAAATTAAAGATGATTGTAAAGTTTTTGTAGAGAAAAGCTCCTCCTCTCTATCCATAAGATTTGAGGCTTTATCTTCTTCATCAACCCTAGCTTTGAGGATGTCTAAACAACATCGGTCGCGAGGATGTGATTGTGGTTGTGGTAGACCACTACTAAACACAACGTTGCTCGAGACTCTTTCAATTGTTGTATGTGGTATATATATATATGGCTCTGGGCTCAACCCGGGCCTAACTCCAGATTAAGGGTAAATTACAAAAAAACCCTTGAGGTTTAGTGAAACCTTCAATTTGTCCTCTCTATTTTCAAAAATCGTCAGTTATCCCATGAGGTTTAGTGAAATCTTGACTATTGGTACTGTTAGTTGACCTTTAAGATATTTAGGTTTAACTACTTCTCTTGTCACAAATATTTCTAACCCTAACAGTCCAACCGTAATATTTTCGATCTCTCAATTCTCTCTCCCTAATCGGCCACCCCTGCTAGCTGTCGTTATCGCCTAGTCCTCGGTGTAACACGGACGAGCTCAGGCAGCAACGACGCAGAGGAGCAGATGCCGCTGCGATGCAGATGAGTCCAAGCTACCCCGTAAATGTTTTGGATTATACTTACTGTAATTACACCTAAAAGTTTTAACTGCCAACCGACGCTACAAATGGTCAAGGGGGGTAATTGAAGATTTCACTAAATCTTAGAAGGGTAACTGAATATTTTTGAAAATAGAGGGGGCAAGCTGAAGATTATCTTAAACCTCAGGGCGGTTTTGTAATATACCCTAGATTAATTGTTCAAACGACATACATCTTCGCCAACTCATAATCCACCATCAATCACACAATGTCAACGCCCGTAACGGCTCACTTATGATTGAGTCCTTAGAGTCCTCGCTAACGACGAAGTCATCCATTGAAGCAAGAGCCTTCAAAGGGACGACATCAGTAAAAAAATTCCAGATGGACAGCTTTCCTTACTCTTCAACTCGCCACCTTCGACGGGAGGGGCATCTCCAAAACCCCCTACGAGGCTTTGCAGGAAACTTAGAGGCAATCCTTTTCCTCAAAGCCTCATGCAAGTTAGCCTCTTCCCAACCAAGTCAGCGGCATGCACCATCTAACTTGTACAAATAAAAGAAAACAATCAAACCAAAAACAAACACATCGCTATTCCTAAGAAAGACAAAAATGCAAAACCCTCACTCTTTTGATTCCCTAAAATTTTGGCCATCGTTTCTATGAGGGCATCCCTCATATCTGAATTCCAACCCATGAGGGCATCGATATGCCCTGTAGTGGCATGCGCTCTGCTAATTTTAGCCCACCGTAAAACCACTTCATCCATCGTTGTTATGGTGAATGGGAAGACCTCGTCACACTCCTCGAAGCACCATTTGTCGCGGCGGCGGCCCGGGGGCGACTGTGTGACGACCGGAACGGGAGCGGGAATTGAAAACACTCCCGGTGTGGTGGGATCCATAACCCGGCCCATAAAATTTCCTCCGAAGGTGACCCATATGAAGATGACAATCACCCTCGACGTGGCTTGGAAACGGTTCATTGCTGGTTTTCTTACTCCGCACTTGAGGTTGTTGACTTCCAGCGCTTATAACTTAACTTGTAGAACTCAGGCGGGTCTAAAACCGCTTCCAGCCTCTTTCTCATTTCCGGACCTATGAAACGGACTGTTGGATGACCCCGTTTGGAAGTGAAACGAGGAAGATATAGCGCTTTGAAGTTGGCGTCCGGTTGCTGCCCGAAATGTTGACACGTTCTGACGTGCCCGAAAAATCTCGTAAAACGCTATCCCGGGACACATTCTGACGTGCCCGAAAAATCTGCATCGGATTCAAACATACAGACGCCAAACAGCATATCATACACGGCATATATCCACAAGTAAGACAAGCCCTGCCCCCACTGAAATGGGCAAGTACTTGGTCTATACTAACATCACAGAGTAAAGCCGCGAAGTTGAACAAATACATGTACATGCAGTTTGAAACATGGAATCCAAGTATATTTCATCATGTGTCAAACCCGCACATACACGCAGACATAACATAAACAAAATCCAGATAGCGTACAAAGTGAGCCTTGCCCCCACTGAAATGGGCAAACACTCAACAGATATAATGTGCCTTATGCACAAGTGTAAGTACTATATATCCTTATATAGGCAACAGAGATGCTAACTACATGCATGCTTGCTATTTACATACAGAGCCAACCAGAAAGATAGGAACACCTACGAGACGCAAAATTAGAAGTCCTCAACTTCGCAGAGGATTATCGCGTAGACAACTGCTGCTACTACTACAACACAATAGTACAACCGTTAGTAATTTCCGATGTGCTAGACAACACCGCAGAAAAAAACAGAACTCAGAATTATGCTCAGATTTTAGACATATCGCAGAAAACGCAGATTTCGCAGATATCATACACAGACTCAGATTCATATTCAGATTCAGACTATAGATTCAGACTCAGATACAGATACAGATTCAGATTCAGATACAGATTTAGATTTCAGATATCAGATACCAAACTACAGTTACTCAAAGAGACTACCCCTTACAGACATAAAATCAGACAGAACAGAAGGGTACCTGAAACAGAATCAGATAACACACCCCAGACTCACTCTGCGGGTTGTTGGTCAGGTACTCCTGAAACGGTTAAACAAAAAGGGATAAGTCCTCTTTTGGAGAACTTAGTAAGGGCTTGGGCATAGGCACGGTTTCTCTTTAAGCATAGCAACCTGTAAATAAAGACAAAGACAAAGAAAATACAAACACGCAGCAGATAGCCAACATATGCTCAACCAGTGCAAATCAAACATATGCAATGCACATAAGCAGAATTGTTAGTATAACATACAGACACGCTCTGAAATGATAGTCCATTTTGGGCCAGCCAAGTAATGAACTACCGCGGACACATGAGTCTGGTACTAGCTCGGGGTAGCTAACCCCATCAGAACACCACCCCCGTAAGAGTTGAATCAGAACATCACCCCCGTAGGAGTTGAATTAGAACACCACCCCCGTAGGAGTTGAATAAGAACACCACCCCCGTAGGAGTTGAATTAGAACACCACCCCCATAGGAGTTGAATTAGAACACCACCCCCGTAGGAGTTGAATCAGAACATCAGCATCTTCGAGTCCTCGCACCAGCACACCATGCCTATCCCGACGACTGACCAAGTTTGGGTATCCTCGGGTCACCCTCAATCCAAACTCAACCTCGGTACACCCAGACACGCATTTCATAACATAATCCGAAATGCAGAATCGAGAGCAATACTGAAACCCTTACCGCACTATTACCGATTCGCAGAAGAATCCCCTGAAAATCCCGACGCTTGGCCCGAAGCGCGGTAGTGTGACTTCCAAAGTCCCGCACTACTCCACAACTGCTCATTCAAGCTGAACGACCATTTACATATCATAAATCATCAATCCAGACCCCTGAGAACTAATCTCGCACATTCTCGCACTTTCCCGCAAAACTTCACAGAAAGCTCGGATTTTCAAACCGAGATAGAACATAGTTGTTTATACTCAAACATGCACAACTATGCATTTAAATCACACTTTCCCAAATTCAAGCAAGCAAGCTAGCATGTCGAGTTTCACGGTTACGTTCACAAATTCAGAAAACGAAGTTCCAAACCTTGATTCCTACACCAAATCATACCAATAACAACATGTCTCAGGCTTGAAGCAAGAAGATGAATACAAAACCTAGCTAGGATTTGCTATGAATTCGGCCTCAAGGTGCATCAACCAAAACTCATGCTTCAAACATGCCAAAACCATGGAAGATACATGTTTTGTTGGAATTCTTGCGCACCAAGATGACCTGGGCTAGCTAAAAGTAGCTAAGCACAGCTCAACTCAGCTCAATCTGAGTGTTTGAGCTAGAGAGATGTGTATCTGCTCTTAGTGAGCTGATATGAGCTCAAAGAGCTCAATGAAAGATTTAATATGTCTTGGACTTGCTCTATGTGAGCTTAGTACAAATGTGTCTAGGCACCTTTTGGTGAAGAGACGTGTCTCTTGGCGGAAAGGTGCGTAAATTGGTGAAAAGGTGCCGAAGAGGAACCCAAAGGGCCAAGCACACCTTCGGCTATGGCCGAAGGGTGCGTAGCACCCCTGGGTGCCGAAAGGGCACCCTAAGGGGGCCTTGCACCCATTCGGCCATAGGCCTAGGGGTGTGAGTGCCCCTTCGCCCTAGGTGCCTCTAGGCAAGGGGATGTACCTCATGCCTTGCACTATTCGGCCAAAGGGACATGTCTCATGTCCCATGGTCGAATGGGCAAGGGGCATGGGTCACCTCCCTTGCCTCTTCACCATATTATCTGGATAATTAATTAATTAGTTAATTAATTTTCTATTAGACACAATTATTTATTTATTCCTTTTCTAATTAATTACTTAATTGAAAAGACAAAAGGCATGAGACATGTCTCATGGACCAGGGGGCATTGGTTGCAGCCCTTGGTCCTAGAGACATATTACTTCGCAAATGAGGAGGCATTGTGCCCCCTCATTGGTAGCCCATCCTCTTCTATAAATAGAGGGAGGATGACGCCATTATCATCATCCCTTTGGCAGCATTGCCTCTCATCTGTTCTCTCTCAATAAGCCTTCGTAGGCATTCTACTTAGAGTTTGTGGGTGGAACTTCATAAGAAGCTTTTCACTTCTTATCCGCTTCCTTGGCGCACTTCCAAGTCCATTCTCCATTGAAGTCCTGAAGAAAGGTATACACTCTTAATCCTTTCTTTAGTATCATGCTAGGTTCTTTGCCATTAGTATCATGCTAGGTTCTCTGTATGATGCTAATGGATATATGGCATAATTATGGAAGAAACACATTGTGCTATTACTTAAATGTAGTATCCATGTAATATGTAAGCATGACAACACCCTTTGGCGCCATCAAATTTTCCATCCCGAGCCCCGAGCGTCGCCCGAGAACGAACGTCCCGCCCCCGAAAAATATTTTCCGCAGAAAGGTGTGGGGGACTCGTGCGACCTCGAATATGTAAGAATTCTCGAAAATGTTACCTAGAAAAGATCCGGGAGCCATCTGACCAACAGAAAACATGCCCCGCATGCTTGGAATGTAACACCATCATTACTCATTATGTTAGTTTCTTCAATGACACTTTCCCATCAGTGTTACGCTAAATTGCAGGCTTATCAACACATTTATGCCTATCATTGTTCACAAACCAACCAGGGAAGCTCTAAGCATCATCCTTCTAGATGAAAAAGAAACGCTTCTTCCAATCCACCCACGAGATCGTAGTGTTAGCAAAAATTGAGGCCTTCACGCCAGAAAGTTGCATAGAGGCCAGATGGAAGTGTGCTGCATCCTTCAAGCGATCCATTGAATAATACTGAAAGAACACATCAGGGAGTGGTTCCGCATCAACTAGACGATCCGACATACACTCAGAAGACATCTCAATGCCGACACTAGGGTTGTTGGACTTCTTGGGGGCCATCTACACAAAAAACCCAAGTTTTAGCATCAAACCCCCAGGAACCAACATATCGGCCGTGTGACCCCTCAAAATTCACAAAAAATGGTGAAAAACAAAAACCCCCAGATAATGTGTAAATGAAATCATTAGGGATTCATACTTGAAAATCAGCCGAAAGCAACAACAAAGGTCGAACGCGCATAGGGATTTGAAAGCCCAAAATCAAAAGAACCAGTCATTGAACACTCAAATGGAGAACTAGTGATCATTAACGGTAACAAGGCTAGGTAAATCACCGGTTGAAATAGGATATGTGGAGAAGTAACCAACCCAACACTCTTGCACTCATTATTACTGCGCTGAAAAATGGGCCAAACCATTAACCATCCTCCTTGTCCGCACGTAGTAAACACCCATCAAGAAACATATACAAACTGGTGAGGGCCGAATGCTAAGCCCAGGGGCTGGCCCGCCATTCCGGTCCACAAGCGTTGTAGCCTTCAATAGGGAACCTAAACGCCGAGCCCCTAAGCCGTCCCGCAGACCCAGCCCCTGAGTACTGTAGTCCCCCATGGTGTGCGGAGGACACCTGTCCCCCGGCCCATACCGCTGCCCATACCTCCTCTGGCCACTATAAATACTCCATTCCGCGCCCCGCCAAAGGGATCGAACTTTAGCTAAAAACCCACAACTTACTCTTAACTTAATCGTTCCTCGACCAGCTTACCGTATGAACTCTAACTTGAGCGTCGGAGAAATGTACCAAGTGCTCGCTCGGCCTCTGATGTGATCACACGGGGGTTGTACGATCACGAGCTCGGATCTAGCTCGATGGAGGCGGTTTCCAGTGAAAGGGAAACGAAAACAGAGGGAGAAAACGAAGAACACAAAGTCGGCCAAGGGAACCTCCTCACTACGTGGTGAGGCAATGCCCTTGAAAATGCCTGGGAAGGAGATGGGATCTAGCACCTCTTGACTACAAGGTCAAACAATACTAGATATTATGTTTGGATCTTCTTACCTGGATCACTAGGAAAATGGAAATGCAAGAATGGAGAACACAAAAGCCGATGTCTCACTGTGGAGAGTTTCAGCCGAATTGCTTAATTCAATAATATGTTCTAGGTTACAATGGTGTTGTTTCTAGCTTATATAGTGGAGAGGTGTGAGAAGTAAAACGGCTCAGTACAGACGAGCATGCGTGTAGAAAGCATAAAGTGCTTTTTGGCATGCATGCAGAGTAAAAGTTCCCAAAAAGGTGAAAAGGACAGGCTAGTCTAAAAGTGTTCGGGTGTCCTCTTCCTCGTAAAGGAGGTGCTTACATTCCCGAGTAGCTGCAGAGAAAGGACGCCTTGTTGTCGGACTTGGTCGGTCAACTGACTAAGTAGGGCGGCTTCGCGGGAGGCCTTCGCCAAGGGCCTTCGCGGGAATGCCCTCGCCAGGGGCCTTCGCAAGAATGCCTTGGCTTGGTGTCTTTGCGGAGGCGCCTTCGCCGGGGGTCTTCTCGGGGTTCAAGTGTTCGCGCACCAAGATTTGGCTGCTCCTTTCCTCAAGAATACTTATGCTCAAGGCTCCAAAGGACTTCGCGTATCCTTCGTCTATTGTGATGCCGAGCTGGCGAAGCTGTAAGGCCCTCGCTCGAGATTCCTCTTGGTCGTCCTGCGCCATGAGTCTCATGAAGGTGTTGAGATTCGCTTGAACTCGTTTCAGCCGGGACCTGGTCATGGGTCCGCCAATGCCTTGGAGTGGGTCTGAGGGTGCGCGCGCCTGAGGTGGCGGTCCATCTTGAACTTGGGGGTCTTTTGGGACGATGTCCACATCAGCCTCGGAAGCAACTCGTCACTGGAGCGGCTCATCAGCGGACGAAGCAACGTGGAAGTAGCTCATCTCAGGAGTCCCTCGGCGAAGGACGCAGCCACTCGGAGGAACCCCACATAGTCGCAGCATGGAAGGATTCTTTCCCTTCGGGAAACCAACCTTCTCGGACACGGCATCAAGTACTTCACCTTCACTCCGACTTTTATATTAATTAATGTTAATCGCTGGTATTAACACAAACCATCTAACTTTAAACCACAACTATAAATGTGGGATTCTATAGGGGCTTTTGCTTAACGGTTCAAACGACACACATCCCCGCCAACTCACAATCCACCGTTAATCACGCAATGTCAACGCTCGTAACAGCTCACCTGATCAGGCCCCCGAATAGAGCCTGATGCACCATCCTATATTAAAGGTGGTGCATATTCTGAGAACGGCACTCTCTACATTTACACCCTCTTCACTCTGCGTTACGCCTGATTTCTATCGTCTTCTTCCTCTTCATGTTGTGTTGTTGTTCCTATCTCTCTCAGACGCACTTTGGTAGGAGAGAGACTATCATCAAAGCAACCACATAAAATCAACGAATCTAGAATGGTACTCCTTCCGTCCCGCAATGGTTGTAGTATTTGGTTTGGCATAAATATTAAGAAGAGTTGGGGAATAGTTGTTTGTTGACATATATACCCTTCTCTAAATAAATGTGTGTAAATAAATGTTAAAATGGGAAGGATATGTAAGGGTTATTTAGTAAAAGTTGTAGTAAAAAGTTTCTATTTTAGGAAAGTTGACAACCTTTGTGGGACGGCCCAATATAACAATGTCGACAACCTTTGTGGGACGGAGGGAGTACTAGCACCTTGTTGTTCGGCGGATGTGTAACCTATTATAATATGAAGTTTATACTTAGAAACGTAATTTTTAAAAAATTGCAGTATAAAATAATGTAAATAAATTCAAGTAAAAAATCAAGGCAAGCTAAGCACGTGCTTCCCTTTGCTTCCCCCTTAAAGGACTCGGACTTTAATTGTTTTTACCGAGTAAGGACTCCACTTTGATTTGTTCCAAAGTCAAGTATACTTTAATTGGGTTTAAAGCCACCCAAATCTTCTACTTAACCATCCACCAATCACGTAGCAGTAGCGCAGGCACACAGCATATCATCATTAGTCCCAAACTCGCCATCTCCAGCTCGAAATTGTCCAATGGCCGCCGTCGGTAACGACGCCGCTCCCACCTCCGGTCATGGCATTGCCAACGGCGACGGCAATAACCCGGCCCGAAAGGTGGCGCTGATCACCGGTATAACCGGCCAGGACGGCTCGTACCTCACTGAGCTCCTCCTCGAGAAGGGCTACGAAGTCCACGGCCTGATCCGGCGGTCGTCAAACTTCAACACCCAGCGGATCAATCACATTTACATTGACCCACACAATGCCCACAAGGCTCGCATGAAGCTCCACTACGCCGATCTCACCGACTCCTCCTCGCTCCGCCGTTGGCTCGATACGATCTGCCCAGACGAAGTCTACAACCTTGCCGCCCAGTCCCACGTCGCCGTCTCCTTCGAAATTCCCGACTACACCGCCGACGTCGTTGCCACAGGCACACTCCGGCTCCTGGAAGCCATCCGGTCGTATGTCGACGAAACCGGCCGTAAACACATCCGGTACTACCAGGCCGGATCGTCGGAGATGTTCGGATCTACCCCGCCGCCGCAGTCGGAGACTACCCCTTTCCACCCCAGATCCCCCTACGCCGCCTCCAAATGCGCCGCTCACTGGTACACGGTGAACTACCGGGAAGCGTATGGAATCTTCGCCTGCAACGGGATTCTGTTCAACCACGAATCGCCGCGGCGTGGTGAGAACTTCGTTACCAGGAAGATCACCCGGGCTGTGGGCCGGATCAAAGTAGGTCTCCAGAACAAGCTCTTCCTCGGGAACCTCGAGGCGTCGCGAGATTGGGGATTCGCCGGCGACTACGTGGAGGCGATGTGGCTAATGCTGCAGCAGGACAAGCCCGATGACTACGTGGTGGCCACCGAAGAGTCGCACACGGTTGCGGAGTTCCTGCATGCGGCGTTTGGGTATGTGGGTCTGAACTGGAAGGACCACGTCGCCATCGACAAGCGGTATTTCCGGCCGTCGGAGGTGGACAATCTGAAAGGTGATTCGAGCAAGACGAGGAAGCTTTTGGGGTGGAAACCCAAAGTTGGGTTCGAGAAACTCGTCCAGATGATGGTGGATGAGGATATTGAACTGGCCAAAAGAGAGAAGGTGCTTGTCGAAGCTGGTTACATCGATTCTCAGCAACAGCCATGAAAGGACTCTGCAACAAGCTCTGTTTGTTTCCTGGAAGAATCGCCCGTTATACTTGGAGCATAGAGGAGGGAGGAAGAGTGTTTTTGCGGTTAACTATTCTGAAGGACCTATTTTCTCGTACCACTGTCATAGTTTTCTTGTTTGAGTCAGTTTGGTGTTTTACTGAGATTCATATTTTTCATATAATAATTGTTGATGGTACCCACTATATGGGTCCGAAATATTCTGTCATATGTCATATGTTTTGTCTAAATAAATACATTGTTCAATTATTGTGCTCGTTTACTTCTGTTATTTGAATATCTAATAAAAATTGGAAGTTAATGCATAGGTGTGAACACCGAACAGTATCAATTTGGCATAATTTTGATTTTTTTTACAGTCAAACGACATCATTTTAGCAAAGTTTTAATTTTTTTTTCGGAACTTTAAGTGAAATGACATCGTTTTACTTCAAAATTCATCTGTTTTTTTCAAGAAATTCCATAAAAGCCACCAAACTTTTAAAAATGTGCAAAAAAACCTTCTGTTTTTGAAAGTTTAAAAATATCATTTTAAGTCCTCTATGTTACCGTACATTTACATGTAAACCCCTTATGTGTATCAAGTAGCATTTGAAACCGGAGTTACCATTCTCACTTCAGTGTTCCAAACGGATTTATCAAAACTTACATGACTCAATTGATGTAACTTATAATTCTTAATGTTATTTTTCTGTTTTTACGTTTTTATGTTTCTTGGTCAAAATTAAAAATTGTCTCTTTAACATCTCAACTTTCTTTTATTTTGCACATTAAACCCTTGATTTTATGTCTAAGGCATATGAATCTATTTTTTTCTCCCTATTCTAGTGGTGTTTTTTTTATAAAAAAAACTATTTGGACCTTTTAAATGATTTAGTATCTTTTCTAAAGACGTTTCTAGATTAGTCATTTTCTTTAGATTAAATTAAATTCATTATATTTTAGCTTTTTCGATCCGGTCTATCAAGTGTTTTCTACATTTTCTATTTTCTTTTATATTTCAATTCTTATAATTTAGTTATTTGATACTCCCTTTATCCCATAAAAAATGCTAAGTTTAACTATGATGTCTTAAATTGCAGTATTTGACTTAAAGTTTTACTCAGATGATAGCGAAAAAGTTCAAAAGAATATATTTAGAAAATTAAGATGTCAAGTTATGATCAACATATGAATTCTATATTTAGAAAAATCTTAGATTAAATAACGTTAAACAATCTAAACAAATATGTAATTATTGTGGGACGAAGGGAGTGTTTTCTTATAATAGAATCAATATTGTTATTTTATTTTTTTTCTTTTTACATTTTTCCAATTTAGTTCATTATATTTGTTTCAACATTTTTGTTTTTTGCTCCTTTTCTTTTACTAAAAAAATAAATTTTATAAAAACCTTCCCTGGTTTAGTTAATTAATTAAACTTATATTTTTCAGCCTCATTTCTCTATTATACCATTATTAGGATTCATAGGCAAAATTTGAAATTATCTCTTGAATATCTCATCTTTGTTTTAGTATGCATATTAAATACTTTGTTTTATGATCATGACAGATGAATATTTTTCCTACCTTTTTGCATTGATATTTTTTTCGACTTTTTCATCCTGTAAAATGTTTTTAATATACAATTTGAATATACTCTCAAATCAATCATATTTTTAAAAAATTCATGTTACTCCTTTAATAACTGTTCCAATTGAACAAATCATCCTTTCATATCAATCACGTTTTTAACAAATTCATATTTCTCTTTTTTCAGTTGTTTCAATTGAACACATTATAAAGAGATTTTTTCCACTTTCTCGGTCCTTTAATTTTGTTATACTTATAATTACGACCTTAGTTTTTTTCCATGGTTTTTTGGTTCCTCATTTTGAATGTGAATAATTTAGTCATTTGATATTCTTTTATTCAAATAGATTTTATTTTGTTTTCCTATTTCTATTTAATGTATTTGTCTACTCTTCATATTTTTCTTATTTACTCTAATGCTTATAAATTAGTGTCATATATTTTTTTAAATCAAATTACTGATGTTTTTCTTCTTCAAATTAGCAAAATTGTTTTTTACTCACTATTGTTTATTTTAAGAAAATGTAGAGTTGCATGGTACTTTTTTTGAATTATAGCTTTTTTAATTTAGAATATTTAAGTTTGTCATCATTCAAATTTGAACTTCCTTTCTCATTTTTTGGATTTTAAAATTAACTTGAATATTGTTCTCAGTTCCTTTTTTTAGCCTGTATTATCTCATATATATATATATATCATGAATGTTGGATGTCTCAAACAATTAATAGTACATTTATGTTAGATGAATGTTGTACATTGTTCATTATAGTTTTTTTTTGTTAAAAGTATGCTATTCTCTCTCTTTCATTTTCTATCTTTCAAATTGGTGTAAATATTTCATTTAATATTTTTGTTTCACATTTACTTTAATTAACTGCTTCCCCTCATTTCCATTTTTCAATTTAATCTCAAATAATTAATACGTTTTTAATTTTTTCATTATTTCATAACGTTATTTTCCATGTAGACATTTTAATTTTTCTAATATATGTTGGATTAAAAATTATCCCGCAATGAAGTGCGGGTAAAAAAAAACCTAGTTAACAACTAATTATTAACTATAAATTGAAATATTTTAAGTACTCTCTTTTTTTTGATGAAGATTTTAAGTACTCTCTTAAAGATTCTATTTGGTAGGAGTGTAAGCTGGATCCGAAACCCCACCCGAATCCGACTAAAAAATGCCGGGTTAAGGTCAGTTTGAAGGTTAAAACTGTTTTGGTAGCCCGAACCCGAAATATTGTGGGTTTTGCGGGTACGGGTCGGGCTCAACCCAAAAACCTGCCCTCAACCCAAAAATCTGAAAAAACACAGCCCATTATAGGTCATTGCATCCTTTCCTACATTATAGCCCAGCTACGCACCCCCTTAGCTACTACACTACCCAGCCAGAAACCAAAATCAAACCCAACCCAACCTCTTTGATATATATATATATATATATATATATATATATATATGGGCCCAATAGAGTCGTTACAAAGCATTCATTTTAGGATCCCTCTTGTCTATACGATGATGGTCCTCGTAGGATCCTCCCAACGGATCTCTCACACCCTCATTAAATCTTAAAAGGGTCAACTCTTACAAACCGTGATGCTAATTACAAATCTAACAAGGATTCCCATATGGAGAATCACTACCACCAAAACTAATGCACGCATTTATGATGCAATCCCAACAACCAAGGCACTCCTCAATGGGCACTGGCACCACCCTATATATTGGGTGGTGTCTTCTTCAAAGAAGGTACTTACCACACACCCATCCCCTTTACTCTTCTCTACGCTTGAAGAGTTTACGTGTCTCCTATTTGCAGGTTACAAGGACCATCTCCCTCCCTCCCTCTCTCTCTCTCTCTCTCTCTCCAAGTATTGGCTGTCTCCATGCTGTCAATCTGGTATGACGCTATCATTTGGCGCTGTCTGCCGGAAACGAACCCACGACCACCCTTCTTTTTTCGGATCTCTTTTTTCCTCTCCAATGGGCAAGACAAGGAGAACTTCAATGCTGGCAACAACACACAGGTAGAGGATGCTAACTCTAGCTCCTCTTGTCCCCACCCACCCTGCTCCCAGCTGGAGGAGCGGCGGGGCCCTAGATGCCCGTAAGTTCACCAACGGCTGATACAACCAATCTCGCTGGATCGTCAACGGTCCCGCAGCCCATCATCATCGACCCTGCTCAGATGTTGTTGCTTCAGTCAAACATCCTCAAGGATATGCAAGCCACGATGGTCCAAACCATCAAAGCTGAACTCCAAGCTACGCGTAGTCCACAACTGAACGATCACGATGAACAATCCCAGAACCAACACAACATTACTCCTGGAAAACTTTGTGTCGACGACCTCCTCCGACGCATTAACATGGTTGAAGAGCAGGTAAAGATGCCAAACCAAGTACTCGATGATATCGAGGTCCTTCTAACCCAACCCTTCACAGAGGACATAATCGCAGTTCAGGCACCTGCGAGCGTTCGAATGCCCGTCATCGGAAGCTACGACGCTTCCGCTGATCCAGTTGATCACCTTTGACGTTACATCTTACAAATGGAGATTGCACGCGTTACGGATCCCATATTCTGCAAAGCTTTTAGCTCGACCCTCAAAGGGCCACTTCCACTTGGTTCGGGCCCCTACGGGGTCAACTTTTCAAGTGTTTCAAAGATCTGGCTTCGGCTTTCCTTTGCCACTTCACGGGTGCCTGGCCCTCTCCTAAGACTTTCCAACACCTGATGAGAGTCAAACAACAAAAGGAGGAGCCCCTTCGAGAATACGTACGGTGTTTCCAGGCAGAAGCCGTCTAAGTCTAAGGGCTCTCCCCCGACATGCGGCTCTTGGCCATCACCTAGGGCCTCAAACGCGAGTCCAAACTCATGTACAACATCAACGAAAATCCTGTCATGACGATGTGATGAGGACATCCCTGCAAAGACGTCGCCGACTCAAAGTGGAGCTCAACCCCAGGCGCGCGAGGACCCAAATCTTCTCCAAAATATAGGAAGGCCAATGACAAGGTCCCGCCTCAAACAAGTCCAAGCCAGCCTTAATGCCTACATGAAACTTATGGCGCAAGCAGAAGAACAAGCGGATGTACAAGGAAAGACCCTGCAGCTTCGCCGTCTCGGCATCCCCCTGGAAGGAGAGTACGCGAACCCCTTTTGCATCTTAAATATAAGTATGGTTGAGAAGGAAGAAGACCCTGTGCCCGATTTCCAGGCAAAGGCAAAGTCCCAAGGCGATGCCTTTCTCGCGAGGCCAAATGGTGAAGGCCCTGCGCCAGATTTCCAGATAAAGGCGAAGCCCCAAGGCGATGGCTTTCGCGCGAGGACATACGGCGAAGACCCTGTGCCAAACTTCCGATTGCGGGCGAAGCTCCAAGGCGAGACCATTCGTGCGAGGGCATATGGCGAAGCCCCAATGCAAGGCTTTCAGGCAAGCGAAGCCCCAGGCGTTCGCCAATATGAAGAAGCCTTCCCTCCCATTTCCCGCCAACTGTAAATTCTGGGAAAATGGAAGCGACAGGAGCAGGTAGCCTACAATGTCATCTCAGCGTCTGCCTCCTCTCACTTCGCCCACCATAATTCTAGGAAGGAGGTTCCCTAGTCAAAGTCAAGCTCTTTCTTTCACCATTTTCATCCTATATAAAGGAAAGCTTGTAACAGACTTAGGGCAGAATATATTTGAAATCAAAACTCTTCAAGAGATTGGTTTTTGCGTTCTCATATCTTGCACTTCCATTTTCCTTTGTGATCCATGCAAGAGGATTCAACTATAATATCTAGCATTGCTTGATCTTGTAATCAAGAGGTGCTAGATCCCATCTCCTTTCCCAGGCATTATCAAGAGCATTGCCTCACCTCGTAGTGAGGAGGTTCTCTTGGCCGACTTGTGTTCTTCGTTACTGTTCACCTCCGCCAAGCTAGATCAGCGCAACCGTGATCGCGGTTATTCCGGCCGTGATCGTATCAATTGGTATCAGAGCCAAAGCGCTTGCTGGAGGTACCGTGTTTGTTTGTTTTTCTTCAAGTTAAAACCTTTGTTGTTCTTTCCAAAAAACTTGAAGAAAACTTTCGGTTAGTGATCTCTTGAGAGAAACCGAAACTATTTGTGAGTGGTTCATGTGATTAGTGTAAAGTTCATGTTGAAGTGAATATTGATTATTGAAGTTGTGAAAAGAAGAGTAATTTCAGATTTAAAAGGAAAAGGGTTCCCCTGTGTGCAAAGGAACAAGAGTTTGCAGAAAAGAAAGTTTCAAACCAGTTCATAAATTCTAGGGAAAAGTTCAAAGTGTTCTTGGAGTGTTCATTACGAAACTCAAGTGAATAGTACTCTCAAATCGGAAATAGTTTCAAAACCTGAACTCAAAGTGTTTGTGTTTGTAAAAGCCTTTCACAACATCCCAACCTATATCTTTCGACCCCCCCACCTTGAAAGTTTCGAAAACTAGTTCAAGTAACTAGTTCTTTTCTTGCTTCTCAAGTTTCGGTTTTACTAGAGGTTACTGTTTGAATCTGTTTGTGTGTTTCCCTTTGATCTAAAAGTTGATAGTGGAATCAAGTTAAGAGAACTTGTGAAAACCATCGAGTCGAAACAGACAAGAGTGACTTATCAAAGACCATCTTGAGTGAAACACGAGTGAGAGAGCAATCACTAAGGAAATGGAGAGGTGATTCCTGTTGCTAACTCCTTATTTTCACTTGTAAAAGAAGGAAATCTTTGTTTGCAGGAATGGCATCACCCAATACCTATCCTACACCTTCCGACACTTCGCGCCCAACAAGGGGCATTGAGTGTTTCAAATAAAGATTTGAAAGTATGAAGACTCAATCACCTGCGATGTGGTGCGGATGCAGGCCACCCACATTCTTTTGGGGAGGCCCTGGCAATACGACAAGGATTCCATGCATCATGGAAAGGTCAACAAGTACTCCATCACTCACCTTGGCCTACCATATACTTTACTACCCCTCACCCCAGCTCAAGCCCTTCAAGACCAACTTCACAAGGCAAGTAAGGCCGAGAATAAAAAGAGGGAAGAGGGAAGAGAGAAGAGAGAAAATAGTGAGAAGGTTCAAGGAACCTCGAGTGAAAAGAAAGAGTGCGCATTTATGGGAAACACTGAGAGCAAACAAGAGAGAAAACAAGAGTGCATTCCTTCGCCGGCCAAAACTAAACATCTTAAGAAGGCACTCTTTGGAAACAAAACATGTTTCCTCATGATCCCCACGCATTGCATGCTAACTCTCGAGAACATAGCCTCTCTTCCTTCATATGTGCAGGAAGTGTTGAAGGAGTTTCAGGAAATATTCGATGAGCCTTTACCCAACAAGGCAGCATACCGAACAAACCCCCAAGATTCCAAAGAGATCCAAACTCAAGTGCGAGAGTTACTGGACAAGGGCTTCGTCCGCGAGAGCCTTTCACCCTGCGCGGTGCCAGTTATACTCGTACCAAAGAACGACGGCACTTGGCGCATGTGCATGGACTGCAGACCCATCATAAATATCACTGTAAAGTATCGCCACCCTATACCTAGACTTGATGACATGCTAGATGAATTAAGTGGTGCTTATGTGTTCTCGAAAATTGATCTTAGAAGTGGCTATCACCAGATTAGAATGAAGAAGGGTGATGAATGGAAAACGACTTTCATAACTAAAATCGGTTTATATGAATGGAATGTCATGCCCTTTGGATTATCAAATGCACCCAGCACTTTTATGCGTCTCATGAATCATGTCTTACGGGAATTGATTGGAAAGTTTGTGGTAGTATACTTTGATGATATACTTGTCTACTCTAAGAATCATGATGAGCATGTTAAGCATCTGAGGCAAGTCCTTGACACACTTAGATTGGAAAAACTGTATGCTAAATTTGAAAAGTGTGTCTTCGCATCCAATGAGGTTAACTTTCTTGGATATGTGGTTGGTGCGAATGGTGTCAGAGTAGATGAGGGAAAAGTTAGTGCCATTCGGGATTGGCCTACCCCTAAGTCCTTAATAGAAGTGAGATCCTTTTTAGGACTTGCTAGTTTTTATCGAAGATTTGTTAGGGATTTCTCTTCTATCGCCGCCCCTTTGCATGAATTGGCGAAGAAGAACGTAGCATTTGACTAGGGTAGAGCCCAGGAGGAATCTTTAAGTGAGCTAAAAACCTGCTTGACCAATGCCCCTTTGCTCACTTTATCAAATTTTGACAAGGTTTTTGAGGTGGAATGCGATGCCAGCAGGATAGGCATTGGTGCTATTTTGCACCAAGAAGGCCGCCCCATCGCCTTCTTTAGTGAGAAGCTAGGTGGAGCAACCTTGAATTACTCCACCTATGACAAAGAGCTATACGCTCTTGTGCGATCCCTGCAAACATGGAGCCACTATTTATTGCCTAGGGAATTTGTCATCCACACCGATCACTTGTCTTTGAAGTATCTTCAAGGGCAAGGGAACCTGAACAAGAGACATGTTAGGTGGGTAGAATTTATTGAATCTTTCTCCTACGTGATTAAATACAAGAAAGGTAAAGAAAATGTTGTTGCGGATGCACTTTCTAGGAGATATGCTTTACTCACGTCTCTTGATGCTCGAATTGTTGGCTTTGAATGCTTGAAAGGCATGTATGAGAATGATGTGGACTTTGGCAAAATTTATACTGACTGTGCCAAAGAGGGCCAAAATGGCTACTATTTGTTTGATGGCTTTTTGTTTAAGTATAAAAGGTTGTGCATTCCAAGGAGTTCCATAAGAGAAGTCATCATCAAAGAAGCGCACGGCGGGGGCCTTATGGGACATTTTGGTGTCCAAAAGACACTCGAGACAGTGAAGGAGAACTTCTATTGGCCAGGCATGAAGAAAGACGTCACCAAGGTGTGCGTAAGATGTGTATCATGCCATCGCGCCAAAACCACTCTTCAACCAAAAGGGAAGTACACCCCTCTGCCTACACCTTCGCTTCCTTGGGTAGATATAAGCATGGATTTCATAAGTGGATTGCCTAAGACATCGCATGGACATGATGCTATATTTGTGGTAGTAGATAGGTTTTCAAAAATGGCACATTTCATTCCATGCAATAAAACTGATGATGCATCGCATGTAGCAGACTTGTTCTTTAAAGGCATCGTGAAATACCATGGTCTTCCTCGGTCCATTGTGACTGACAGGGACTCAAGGTTCTTAAGTCACTTTTGGCGAACCCTGTGGTCGCGGTTGGGCACGAACTTGATGTATTCTACATCAAGCCACCCCCAAACTGATGGCCAAACGGAAGTGACCAATAGAACCTTGACCACTATCTTAAGAACCCTTCTTAGGAAGAATTTAAAAGACTGGGAGAAGTGTCTACCCCATGTTGAGTTTGCCTATAATAGAGCCTATCATTCATCCACATCTCATAGTCCTTTCGAAGTAGTATACGGGTTCAATCCTTTAGCTCCTTTGGACTTGATCGCATTGAACTTTGTTGATCAATTAGATGTAGATGGCAACAAGAAGGCTAAAAATATGACAGAATTGCATGCTAAGGTTCACAAACATCTTGAGAAAATCAATGAATCTTATGTAAAAAGGGCCAATAAGGGTAGGAAGTTTCGAAGTTTTCAAGTTGGGAATTGGGTATGGCTGCATCTAAGAAACGGTTTCCCCAAGCTAGAAAAAAATAAACTTGCGCCAAGAGGCGATGGCCCTTTCCAAATCACTAAGAAAATTGGTGATAACGCTTATGTACTGGATTTACCATGTGATGGATCCTATAACGTACATGCAACATTTAATGTCTGTGATTTGGCCCCTTTTGAAGGTACTGAAGAATATGAGAATCCGCGGACGGATTCTTTTGAAGAAGGAGAGTATGATGAGGACATCCCTGCAAAGACGTCGCCGACTCAAAGTGGAGCTCAACCCCAGGCGCGCGAGGACCCAAATCTTCTCCAAAATATAGGAAGGCCAATGACAAGGTCCCGCCTCAAACAAGTCCAAGCCAGCCTTAATGCCTACATGAAACTTATGGCGCAAGCAGAAGAACAAGCGGAAGTACAAGGAAGGACCCTGCAGCTTCGCCGTCTCGGCATCCCCCTGGAAGGAGAGTACGCGAACCCCTTTTGCGTCTTAAATGTAAGTATGGTTGAGAAGGAAGAAGACCCTGTGCCCGATTTCCAGGCAAAGGCAAAGTCCCAAGGCGATGCCTTTCTCGCGAGGCCAAATGGCGAAGGCCCTGCGCCAGATTTCCAGATAAAGGCGAAGCCCCAAGGCGATGCCTTTCGCGCGAGGACATACGGCGAGGACCCTGCGCCAAACTTCCAGTTGCGGGCGAAGCCCCAAGGCGAGACCATTCGCGCGAGGGCATATGGCGAAGCCCCAACGCAAGGCTTTCAGGCAAGCGAAGCCCCAGGCGTTCGCCAATATGAAGAAGCCTTCCCTCCCATTTCCCGCCAACTGTAAATTCTGGGAAAATGGAAGCGACAGGAGCAGGTAGCCTACAATGTCATCTCAGCGTCTGCCTCCTCTCACTTCGCCCACCATAATTCTAGGAAGGAGGTTCCCTAGTCAAAGTCAAGCTCTTTCTTTCACCATTTTCATCCTATATAAAGGAAAGCTTGTAACAGACTTAGGGCAGAATATATTTGAAATCAAAACTCTTCAAGAGATTGGTTTTTGTGTTCTCATATCTTGCACTTCCATTTTCCTTTGTGATCCATGCAAGAGGATTCAACTATAATATCTAGTATTGCTTGATCTTGTAATCAAGAGGTGCTAGATCTCATCTCCTTTCCCAGGCATTATCAAGAGCATTGTCTCACCTCGTAGTGAGGAGGTTCTCTTGGCCGATTTGTGTTCTTTGTTACTGTATGCCTCCGCCAAGCTAGATTGGCGCAACCGTGATCGCGGTTATTCCGGCCGTGATCATATCATAACGACCACGACAAAGCACGCAGAGAATCACAACAGCCCTTGACGTCGACACAAAACCTACCACCACCTCCGCATGTGGGCACAATCCACATGCTCATCAAATCTGAAGGCGCCTCCAGTAGGAAGCGCTACGCCCGAGAGATCCTCCAGATTGATCACCAGGAGGAATACGTCATCCATCACCCCGACGGGAGTAAAGTCATTTACCCACACTCTGACCCACTGCTAATCACAGCACGAATTGCAGGACACGACACCAGCAGGGTGTACATCGACATGAGTGCAAATACCAGTGTCATCTTCAAGGACATGCTCGAGAAATTCGAGATATACATGTTAGCAATCAAGAACAGCTCCGGTCCCACGTTTCGCATCGGCCGTGATGTCGTCCCAACTATGGGAGTCGTCAACCTCCCCCTCATGCTCATAAGAGAGACGCAGTACAGAACCCTGAACTGCCACTCTGTGATGACGGAATTCCTCGTCCTTGACGTTCCCTCTGCCTTCAACTCCATCATCAGTCGGCCCAGCCAGGTGGACTTCCATATGCGATGTAACATCCGCTCCCGAACCATCACCTTCACAACACCTCGGGGAGATGCACACGTTTACATTGACCAGCACTCCTTGAGGACAAACTATGTGGCTACACTGAGCTCCACCATCGGTCCAGAAACCCCGAACAACAAGGATAATCCGATGGATCCCGACGACGAACCCTGTCTTAGCGATGTAACTGATGACATCGAGGTCATTCTAGGCAAAAAATTCAAGATCGGAAGAGACCTCAAACAAAATGAGAAGGTGAGCCTCATCCATTGCCTCAAGGCCAACGTGGACGTCTTTGCGTGGGAGCTTAAAGACTTGCCAGAGGTGGATCCCACGGTTATCACCCACAAACTAAATGTATTCTCGGATTCAAAACAGGTAAAATAAAAGAAAAGGGGTATGGCTACCCCCAAAAGGCAATTTGTAAAAGAGGAGGTTTCCAAACTCCTCAGTGTTGGAATAATAAAGGAGATTCAGTACTCGGAGTGGCTCGCTAACATAGTCCTAGCAGATAAAACCAATGGTGACCTACGTATGTGTGTCGATTTCACGGGGCTTAAAAAGCACTACCTATCATCGACTAACTCGTCGATGCAACCTGCAAGTACAAATACTTGTCTTTTATGGATGCCAAAAGCGGGTAGGACCAAATCTACATGGACCCAAATGACGTTCGCAAAACCGCATTCACCACAAGTGACAACATATATTATTACGTCAGAAAGCCATTCGGTCTCAAAAACGCTGAAGCCACATACCAGCGCTTGATGAACAAAGTTTTTTCCCATCAAATGGGTCGTAACCTCAAGGCCTATGTCGACGATGTCATAGTTAAGAGTAAGAGCTTCGATGACCACCTCTAAGACCTCGAGGAGACATTCCAATCATTTCGACGATACAACATGAGGCTTAACCCATCAAAATGCTCCTTCTTCATCGGAGTCGGATACATGATTTCTGAAAGAGCAATCGATGCCAACCCCATGAAAATATCGACTATCACCGATAGGCCACCCCCAAAAGTATCAAGGAAATACAATAGCTGACAGGGAGAGTTGTCACTCTGGGCTGATTCATCTCCAAATTAGGTCACAAGTGCAAACCTTTCTTCGAGCAACTGTGCATGAAGAAGGCATTCGCCTGGACACCGGAGTGTCAAACAGCTTTTGACTAAATCAAACGACACCTCCTAGAGTTGCCAACTCGAAATTGTCCTCAAATGGGCGATGAACTTATCATCTACCTCGCCACATCTAATTACACAGTATCCTCGTCAAAGAGGATGAGGCGAAACAATGGCTAGTTTACTACACAATCCACACCTTACGAGGTGCTAAAATCAATTATCCACCGCTAGAGAAGACGTTTTATGCCTTGATTATCGCCGCTCGAAAGCTGGGGGCGTATTTCCAATCCACACAATCATTGTCAGGATAGATCTACCAATCCGAGAAATCCTAAACTGACCCGAACATAGTGGTCGCCTGGCCCGATGGTGTATTGAGTTAAGTGAGTATGACATTAAGTTTAAACCATGACGGGCAATCAAAGCTCAGGCCCTAGCTGATTTTATGGCAGTACTTTCCATTTACCCTCTTGAATAGGGCCCCTCAAGGCTACCACCAGTAGATCCAGAGCCCTATGAGTGGGATATGTTCGTAGATGGCTCATCGAGCACTGAACACCCAGAAGGGGCCATCCACATCAAAGGCCCAGACGGCATGGAAACCAACCTACGTATTGATTTCCAATTCCCCGTCACAAACAACGTGGAAGAATACGAAGCACTCGTATCCGGGTTGAAAACGGCCCTCAAATCCGGATTATGACGCCTAACAGTCCACAGTGACTCCCAACTAGTGGGTCAAGTAACGGGGATAACTGACTGCAAAGAACCAACTCTGTCGAGGTACCTAAGTCTCGTCAAAAACCTACAGAAACAGTTTGAGTAACTGAATATCAACAAAATCCCAAGGAACCAAAACATAAGGGCAAACAAGCTATCTAAACATTGGGCCTCAACCTCATTGGACCGATGCCTAAGTGACGTGGAACAGGCCCAACCCACGCCCAAACATCAAGATCCGCTCGTTGGCCTTGGTGGACCTATGACAAGGAGCCGGACTAAGAAGGCTAAGGACGCTCTCAACCTGTTGATGCACAGTTTTGCAAAGTGTGAGGAGCAAAGTGAAGATATCCACAAAGATGAAAGAAAAGTGCAAGCACTCCTCAATTTGGGCCAACCCAATTCTCAAATTGTGCAAACAATTTTCAACATTTTGGTTTGGGCTCAACCAAATGACAATTTGGCCCAAGTGCATGTTCCAAACCATGGTGCACGAAATTATCAACCTGTTGAGATTCCAGCTGGTGCATTCAATGCACTTCAAAGGTTTCCAACCATTCACTCCTCATCAATGGCGAACTTCAGCAGTCTACAGCACTCAAGAGTCATCCAAAATCATCCAGAAACTATTGGTGAAGAAGGAGTTACAAGCCTTGAAGCCCCTCCATCAAGAGCACTTAAATGAGGATCATTTACTCCTCATTTATTGGCCAAAACTCATCCCTCATCTTCTAGCTCGAATTTTTATCTTTTTATTTCAGTTTTCAGAGTTGTTTTGTCTAGGTCTACCCATTAGCTAGCCTAGAATAATTTTTAGAAATAATTATTTTAAATTCCCATATTTACATCTCCTTTAATTTCCATCATTAAGAATGGAGATGAAGGGACTTGTCAATGGGTTTAGAATTCCGACTTCCTTGTCCTATAAAAGGAGGTCTAGGTGTTATTTGCAAAACAATTCAATCATCAAATATATTTCACCTTTTCCTTGAAATTGAGAGTGATTCTCTTTTCAACCTATCTACATTTTCCACTCAATTCTTGTTAAGTTTTCTTTACAAGTCTACTAAGACCAATATTGCCTTCTCATTGGAATAAGGAGGTGTTGACCCCATCTACATTCCCCCACAATTTTGGAAACAAAGGCTTTCTTTGTCTTGGACCTTTTTCGGTATCAAGAAGGAGGAGTCGCCAAAGGCATAACACCATCTTTGCCTGGGCAAGGATCCAGGAGGAGTTGGCGGCCATATCCGTTCGTTTCACAAGCTTCCGCATCGTTTTGCTTTGTGCATTTCGGATCTGTCAACCTGTTGACATTTCCGCCTCATCAATCAAACCTACCCCGTGTTGCTCCTTTGTTGGCTAGATCTGCTCCTCGTGTTCCAGGATACCCTCCCGGAATCACATCACTAAGGCTCTCGGGCAGTTCAAATTCTGCATAGTAGAGTTGACTACTTCAGAAAATGGATCGAGGTAAGACCCCTCAAAACAACAAGCTCTGCCAAGGTCATCGAATTTCTATTGCATGACCTCATGTCTAGATACGGATCTCCTAAGGCCATAATAACAGACATTGGGACCCAGTTCACAAGTACCAAGGTTAAGAACTGGGCACTCAAGATGAACATCCAAATGCTTTATGCCCCTGTGGCTCTCCCACAATCCAATGGCTAGGTCGAAGTGACAAACAGAACAATCAAAGAGGGGTTGAAAAAGAGGCTTGATGATACCAATGGAAAATGGGTAGAAGAGTTACCCTGCGTCCTTTAGGACTACAGAACTACCACTTGAGGACCAACAGGAGAAACATTGTTTTCCCTCGTTTATGGCCCTACTTCCAATTGAGGTGTCCATCCCAACAGTCCGAACAATTTATTATGATGCTCCTCACAATGAAAGAAGACTTCGAGCTCGCCTAGACTTAATCGAGGAGCTACGTGAAGGAGCTAGACTCAAACTTATGGCTCTTCGACAGTGTGCAAACTTAGACCACAACGCAAAGGTTCGAGCTAAACAAATCTATGTGGGAGTAATGGCTTTGCTTAAGGCAGAACTATCGGGGCGCAATCCCGGCAATGGAACCCTACGTCCCAATTGGGTAGGGCCATACGTCATTCATAGCAAGGAAAGGAACGTTGTCTACAAGCTGAAAGACCACCAAGACAAAGTCCTCAAAAACTGTTATCACATGGATGATCTGCAACCCTACTATGTATAAGCTATACGCTACATATCAATAAACTTAAATTTTTGCTTCACTCAAACTCCTATGCTATTTAGCAAACCTACACACTAGCACGAATCAAATGGACACAACATCAAATTCTAATAAAATAAACACTAACGGTACAAAATAAGGAAATGAAACCCACAACCTACTCGGGGCCTCCATCCATCTAGGAAACATCTACGGGGGCCTCAACTACATTATCCTCCCCTGCACGACAAGGTAAAATGTCGTATGGGAAGTCGAGACCTATTTTTTCACGGACCTCCCCCATTCAAACAGGGTGTCGTCATCTAGCTCTTCCACCTTCAAAGCATCAATAGCTTGCAAGTCTAGTGCCTCACCCATAACCTCCACTTGATGACAACACCTAATTTAGCACTCCGTAAAACGAATGCCCTCTCTGGCGTTAGCTTCGACCACTTAGTCTGTCATCACTTTGAGGGCCTTCTGAACCAGGCCGACTCGCTCCATGATCGGTCTCAAAAACTTGGGAGGATCAACACTCTCACCCTCAAACAGCCCAATATTCAGGCTATTGTCGAGCTTGACAAAGGCCACTAAGTCAGCCCTGCTCGAGCAAGCAACCCCACCAAGGGTCACTGCACATGTCCCAAATTGGACATAGCCCTCGAGGATAAGATTGTCCTTAAGATCTACATTAATCTTGTATTGGGAAATCCAAGATTCCCAGTCCTTGACGACCTTACACAATTCATCAATTTCCTGCTTATAGCCCTCACCCAAGGCTTTCTGTTGAACGTCGCTCAACTCAGCAGTTTTCTCTGCCTCTTCGAGAAGCTTGACCCTGTATTCCAAAGCCTCTACAACCATTACCTGGGTAGCCTTCTTGTCCTCTAGAACTTTATTCAGTGAGGCCACCTTTGACTCCTTAGCCTGTAATGTCCTCTTCAGGCCCTCCACTTTGCCCGAGGCTTTAACCTTGGCCTCAAGGCCCTTCACCTGAGCTCGAAGGTCTTGAATAATATTTCAGTCATGCATAGCCCTTTAAATAAGGCTATATGACAGGGTGGTCCCCTGCAAAACAAAGATCACACGGAATATAAGTTCAAAATAATCAGCAAATGTCTGCATATTAAAAACAGACTTACAAAGGTCATAGTCTGGCATAAGTTCTTTGCCAACTTTACTGTTCCATCAGGCATATGCGTTATGAAGTGCCAATCTTGAGGAAGGAAAAAACCATCCGTAGCCCTCATCCTCACCTCCTCGTCATCAAGAAGAATCGACTCATTACAAGTTAGCCCCATAACAGGATCCCAAGCCTCCATTAGGTGCAAGCCTTTTCGGTAAAAGGTGTTTTCCTGAATCTCCTGCCTATGGTCCTCCCAAACCTGGAGATCATACTTAGGATCGAGCCCCTCTAAGGACTTGGCACCTTGATTGGCATTCAAACACTGTCGCCGCTCTTCCGCTTGTCGACCATGAACCCAGTAGGGGTTTCGGTACCCCTAAGAGGACTGGCAGACCTCTTCACCGTGGCAATGCCCTTGCCCTTGTCTAAAATCAGGGCTAGGCAACTATCTGATGACACATTCATCCCATCGCCTCTTACAAAGCAAACAAGAGACAATCAACATCTACCTCGTAAGACATAGGCAGTACAATAATACCACGAATCGAACCTTCAAAACGAGGATGCTTCCTCCGAAGCTATCCTGACTCAGCTGAGTCATCACTGCTCTCAACAATAACCTTAGGCATAACCACAAAGACTGGTTGGGCGATGGTTACGACTGCTTCAAGACCGGATGGACCACCAGCATTCGAGGCACCCTCTAACAAGCCCTCGTAAACACCCCGAATAGGCTCAATGGCACAAGCCTCTACCATTTTCTTCATCAGAGCCTCCTAAGGTCTTTCTTCTTCGTAAAAAGACTATTGCCTTCGTTATCGGTACTACAAAAAAATACACAAGAAGATGGGTTAAAAACTCATTTACCAACGCAAAAGCACCATAGTCAATAAAAATTCAACTAACGTCTTGGGCACTTCAAAGAGCTCTCAGAACGCTCAATTAGATCACTATCTAGCCCCTCGGTCTTGTTCTCCAATGAATCTACGTGCCCTAAAAGCTGGTGCGCCTGGCTAATCTTCATCCTCCTCGGCACAACCTCATCCATGCTGGACAATGTTAATGGGAATGCACCATCACAATCCTTGATTCTAATAACAGCACAAACCCACTCACACAACATATCGAGGGCCCTCTTCCCTTCGCTGTCGGCCCAGATTGAGGGCTTAACAAACGCCCTAGACTCTTTCTCTCTAATAAAGTACGCCGGAAAACCCCAGCTATCTTCCTTCAAGATAAAGAAAAATCAGGATTTCTAAGTACCCCACGAGCTGGTTGTGTCCGCAACCACACTTATATTCACGATCTCGTTACCCACTTTGACCTCCTCGGGAGTGAGCTAATAGAATGGATGACCAGTGGGCCTCTTCAAGGTATAAAATTAAAGAAATACTTCGGGCAACACCTCAGCCCTCACTAGGTGACATGCCACTACGAAGGCGTTAATAGTCCTAAAAACATTGGGGGCCAATTGCCCAGGACAAACACCCCCCCACTCACATAGTTGCAACAATAGTGCACAAAGAGAAAGCCTCAAACCAGCTTTCAGCCGTGCCTCGTAGACAACCATGATCTTCTCCCTCATGGCTTCGTCGCTTATCTCCATCTCTACCTTCTTCAGCTCTTCTGCCTGTGACAACCCACAAATAGCCCTCATGTACACATGGTGGCTTTTCCAAATGTCCGCCATCCTCTTCTCCGACAATGACAAACGAGGCCACAATTCCCCAATATCAGGACCTAAGTAGGGATTGCTTGGGTTCTTGGGGGCCATCCTATATATTGGGTGGTGTCTTCTTCGAAGAAGTTACTTACTACACACCCATCCCCCTTACTCTTCTCTATGCCTGAAGAGTTTCTGTGTCTCCTATTTGCAGGTTACGAGGACCATCTCTCTCTCTCTCTCTCTCTCTCTCTCTCTCTATCTCCAAGTACTGTTCGTCTCCATGTTGTCGATCTGGTATAACGCTATCACTTAAAATAATTTTACCCCGGCCAGATTAGGAATAAAATTCCCTAACCCCAAAAATTCCCACGCCTCACCCAACCCTATATTCAGTTCACACAAATCAAAATCGTAGCAGGTGACGAGGGAGTTGATCTCTGGCAAAACCCCACCGAAGTCGACCTCCGGCGCCTCCGGAATTGTTGTGAATGCAACGGACTTATCGTAGACTATAAAGTAGTCGCTGTCGGCATCTGATCGATCTTGGATTTGAACACAGACTTGATCAGCTTCTGGAAGGATCGGGAGATCTTGAACGGCTTCTTCTTCGAAAGAGGCTGAGGAGGTTGTTAGACAGTGGTAGACAAATTACGCGGCATGGACATGGTCTCATTGTTCTTGTTAGTGTTACACCCACCCCGACGTCCTGTAATTTTCTGTTGAGTTTCGGCCGGAAATTCAAATTCTGTAAATATCGGATTATTATTGGAATGTGATTAATTAATGGAATTCAGTATTTGGGAGTTATTTTGGTGATAATTATAAGTGTTTTACGTGTTGGACAACATTTACGGAGTTCCGGGACGTTTTGCCGAAAATCGGTTTCGGAGGGCAAAATGGTCACCGAGGAAGGAAAAAATTGGAAAATCTTGTTGGGCTTTTCCATTTTGGGCCGGCTCTTTTGGGTTAAGGAGATGAAGTTATTTTCTTTTTTAGTTGGTTGTAATTAGTGGTTAATGGAAAAGGATAAGGGGGAGACAAGCCCTTACAAGCTTGTCCCCTCTTACACAATTCACCCTAACCAAGGTTTACTTTGGGTAAGAACCCTTGTCCCCTTCCTTTTCTCTTGTTAACAGGCTCTCTCTCCCTCTCTCTACCATTCATTTTCATTTCAGCTCATTTCTTCCAACACTTGAAAGAAAAAGAAAGCAAGAGAGCACCCTTCTCCTCCTTGCTGCCCAGAACTTTCATCCGACTTCCACAGCCTTTCTGCCCTAGCACACGACCAAATCAGCTCTTGGTGTCTTCAGAGATTCCCTTCATCTACGTCTTGGCTACAACCTTTCCGAAGAAAGCAAGAGCCAAAAGTGAGAGGAAGGCCCTCAAAACTTTGGTGCAAGCCTTCGGGTTCAGCAGTGATTTCTGATCTCCAAAGTTCATTTCTTGAAGTTTTGAGCTTGGATCTTCAACAAGCCAAGCTCTACTACTTCCTAGGCTCCTGGAACTGTAACTTCAAGGTATGGTTGAGTTCTTTTGGTAGGATCTTCATGTTTTTGAAGTTTAAACATGGAAGAAAAACTCATCCATCTTTGTTGTTCTTCATGGTCGAATTTGTTGAAGGATTTTGGTGATGGATTTGTCTCAACAACAGCTCATCCTAGGTTGATCTACAAGTTTCAGCAAGGTGAGGAACATCCTTGGTAATTTTTATGAAGTTTGGTTGTTGGATGATTCTGATCTTCAACTATGTTGAAGTTGGTTGCATGATGAACATGTTTTGTTCTTGAGAAATCACGAAAAAACATGTTAAATGAAATTTAGGGTGGGGGCCGAATTGTTGAATGATTTTTGGGTGGATTTTTGTTGAAGGAAGTTGTTGAGAAAGCATGTTATAAGTATATTTAACATGTTTTTAAGTTGTTGGAAAAAGTTGGAATTTATTTGGTAAATTTTGGGAAGAAACCGAATTGTTGATGATGGTTTGATGATGTGTTTGTGAAGTTAAAGTGTTGTGGAAGTTGTTTAATGGTGTTTGGGTGAAGAAAGTTTGATTTGTGTGGTTAAAATGCAAGTTTATAAAGTTTAGGGTCAAAAAGGAAGTTGGGCCAAAACTTTGGGCCTTGGGATATTTCGGCTGAAAAATTATTTGTGTGGAAAAGTTGACAAAATTGAATATTTTGTAACTTTGTAAAAGTTAAGTGCTAAAATACACTTTATGGAAAAGTTTGGGTAAAAAGTGTATTTATGGAAAAGTTAAAGGAAAGCTAGCCACTTTAATTTAGGGAAGTAACTTTGGCCACTTTAAGTATAAAGTTGTCACTTTTTGCAACTTTGTGAAGTTTTGGGAAACTTTGAAAATTTCTGAAAAGTTGGGGACTTAAGTGGTAATTTTGGATAAATTCTCACAATAAGGAACTTTTGTTTATTAACTAGAGTATTCTGTGTTTCTGATTCTGGCAGATTAAATCTGCATTTCTGGGATATTGCTTGTGAGCTTCAGGGGGCCATAGTAGATATCTGTTTCTGTCGAGGTAAGGAGTTTAGCTTTCTTAATACACAATGCATGTGTATTAGGTTAGTTAAGGGCTAGTACTCGGGTCGAGGGTGGGGCCCAGTGACTCCCGGGGCTAGTCACATGGTACATAGCGGTTTGCAGGTTTTATTATTTTTTTGGACTTATGCTATATCGGATCTGCTTATCGGGGGTCGACAACGGACCCGTTTTCTGTTCTGCGTCGGCTTTATGCCGCATTTTTATTCTGACAGTTAGGGGCAGATCACCCCTCGCTGGTACCATGCGTTCTGATCCCGATAATCGGCGTGAGCTTAACAAGCCGCCGTAGGGTGCTGTCAGTGGTCGGGGACCACCTGTATGGGAAAGTACCACCAGTCCGACGGGACTGCTGAGCATCACGACATTTGCATATCATATTCCTGTTTATACTTAGGATTGTATTATATGCTAGTTCATGGCACGCTAATCTTTTATGCAGGGAAAAACGTTTTTAAAAGTTTTTCCCGTTACTATACCTGCCCCCTTACTGGGTTCTTTCGAGAACTCACCCCCCACATACTAAATATTTTCAGGGAATCCGGGCAAACGACCTGCGGAGTAGACCTCCCGCGGTGTTCGTTCTGCAATCTGTATCTTCTGAGGTATAATTCTGTTTATGTCTGGGGGTATTCTCGTTAGATCCTTCCTGTAATCTGTCGGTAAAATTTATCTGGTTAGTCTGACGTTATTTCTCATGTTTATGTTTAGCAGCAGCAACAGCTTTTGTTTAGCGAGGTATAATTCCGCTTTTTGGCTCGGCTCTATAGGTGTAGACTGCATATTAGACACTTTTAGTATTCGGACCTAAACTGTATGTTATTCGTGGGGAGTTTCCGACCCTACGAAGAGGGCAGAACTCCTTCTGCCTGTATGACTTATTATCTGCTTATGTTTTCTGCGCGCGCGATATTCTTGAAACCACTAACGTGTCTCGGGTGCAAGTTTAGGACTAGTAAGACGTCTTAAAATCTGCAAACACGTAATAACCTTAAAACTTGAAAGAAAATGTTTTAAGGGACGGGTTTCGGGTCCACAACCCTTTTAAGAAGAAATTCCGTATTCACCCGCCGCCGATACCTCCAACCTCCGCAAGTAAGACGCTTCCGCCAGTTTCCGGGGGCGGTGGGGTGACATCAAATTTATCCAACTCCGCTTGAATCGAATTCGAACCAACTCAATTAGTTGCATCTAGAAAAGGACAACTAAAATCAACCAATGAAACTTTCATGCTTTCGTTAGTTTAATGTCATCATCACCTGATTATTAATTCCTGAAACCAAAAATTCTAAAACGATTTACTTCCTTGTTGGCTATAATTAATTTGTGAACAATAGTCCTTGTAGATTCAATCTCACTTTCCTGTGATACGATAGACTGCCATGTACTTGGGGTAAAATGAGTTTTTATTACTTGATTATTTTAGACAAACAAAACACCACCAGCCAATGAGCTCTCGGTCACTCTAGGTCCCCTGCATCCTTCGCTCTGCATCCTCCCTTGACCACCCCAGAAGTCGGTGTGGTAAGCGGTCAACCTCCTATATGTTACCTATTCCCGATGTGTGTATGTGTGTGCTTGGGTAATTTTGTGCAAAAACCAAGATTTACAGATTTTTGTGAAGATCGGAAATGTTACCTATTCCCGATGTGTGTGTGTGTGTGCTCGGGTAATTTTGTGCAAAAACTGGGATTTGCGAATTTTTGTGAAGATCGGGGCTTGATTTTTTTTATAAACATGTTAATCATGTTTTGTGTGTATTATGGAGTCCTGGGGATGGTGTTCAGATGATACTTTGTTTGGTGGAACGGTTTGAAAGTTATACAAGTTGTGGTTAGACTAAATTGCAACTTTGCAAAGTTTGGGGGCCAAAGTGTAAAAGTAGAAAAAAATTGAAGAGGTTACCCTATGAAAGAGGTAAAAGAGGCGGCTAAAGAGGAAAAGGAAGAGAAGAAAGCTAGCATGAGGTGGAAGAAAGAAAAGAAAATATAAAAGGGAGAAGAAAGAGAGAAAATTCATTTCATCTATTTTTTTCTTCCATGGCCGATGCTTTGATGAATAACCAAGCAAACACAGACCTCCATGGTTCTTGATGATTTGTGAAGGAAGGCTTAAAGGTAATTATATATGATTGATCATGTCGAAAAACTACACACTTTCTACGGATCAGTTTTTACAAGTAGGGCTTTGTTTGAAAGCCGTTAATTTCTGAATTCTGATATGTTTTTGGCGCCACTTGAGAGTTTGATTTTATGATTCCTGAGTATGTATTATGTGTTCTCTTGATCAGTTGTGAACAGGTAGTGGGCAGAAACTCAGTCGAAGCTCTGCCGAAATCAGTTTCTGGAAATCTAAACGGAAGTTCAATTTCAGATTTTGTACATGGTAAGGGTTCAGTGTTTCTCTCGATATAGCATTTTGGAGTATTTTATAAGGTGCATATCAGAGGATATTGAGGCTAGGTTTGGTCTGAGGGGTGGCCCCGGTGATGCCAAACTTAGTCAAATGGTATTAGCATTGGTGTGCAGGTTTCGGGATCAATATTTAGGATGTGTTACTACACCTAAATGGTGTGATACATCTTTAGGGTGTTTGTTATATGACAGTGGTGATCATGACCCCGAGCTGGCTATGCTCTTGTGTGTGATTATGTGTGTGTGCCTCAGCTTTGGCTAGGAAGACCGTCACTGTGATCCGTTAAATTTTATTATGATTTGTCATTTGAGTTGCATTACATTTGATTGAATCTGCATTGATTGAGCATGCGTATGAATGTATATATTCTTGTATATCTATTTTTATTTTTGGTTGCAGGTTTCTTGTGCATCAAGAAAATCTTGCCTTATACCTCAGCCCTTACTAAGTTCTCAACGAGGACTTACCCCTTATATTATCATTTTCAAGAGTACCGGACAAGAAGCCCGCTAAATAGAGTTCAAGGGTTGGTTTAGCTTTTGTGATTTTTTAGGTACATGTGTGTGTTCTGATCGGTTGTGATTCATTATGTGTGTTTTAAGGGGTAACCTCCAATGTGTGTGATTAGTGTGATCTTGATTTCTAGTGTGTGTGTGTGTATTCAGTTATGAGCACAATGGTTTTGTCATGGTTAAACTTTCTATATGTGTGTAGCAGCAGCTGTACCTACCACGTCGAGGACTTTGGTTAGACCTTGAAGTGTCACCACCTCGCACGTTATGTATGTATTCCAGTGGGAAATCTTTTGGCTTTGTATATTGTAGATGACACACATACATGTAGTAGTATCATGTTTAGGGTTTTCTGCTGGAAATCATATATGTTTATGTATTTGTGGTTTCAGACAGTGTCGAATATCAGCTGTGAGTGTGTAGGTGTGTTTGTGAAGGATTTTGTGCAGGTTCTGTGAAACTATACAAGTGTGCACCGCCTTGTGCACTTTGTGACTTTTGTGTTTAAATGTGTGCAAGTTAGTGATCATGTGAAAGAAATGAAGGTGATTGTCATGTATGAACATGTTTGTGAACGAAAAGTTTAAAATGGCCTGGAGTTTCAAGTGGTTCACCTAATGGAATAGTTGTGTGTATATTGTTATCTCAAGTGAGTATGATTTTGGTGTCTGATGAACATCCTAATCACGTGTGTGCTTCCGCCATGGGGTAACACTATCCATTGTCAAGCCCTTGGCTACAAAAGGTCATTTTCCTCCTTCGTTAGGCCGGAAAGGTTTGGTTCTAGGGCGGCAAGGTGCAGTGCTAAACAGGGTTGGCGAGGTAGGGTGCTAGGCAGAACCGATGAGGTAGTTCATGTGGGGCAGCGCCGACAAGCGTAATGGGCAGAGTGGAAGAGATTTGGGGATTGGGGCGGGGAAGGGGTCACTACGTGGGGATGACATTTTTTACTGCGACCACAATTGCGGTTATGGCCACAGTAAATGCCTCCACGCAGTAAATGAGAGCTTGGCAGGTAGCAGTAAAGGTTGTTGCGGCCCAAACCGCAGTTAGGTGGCAGTAAGGCCTCGTGGGCCATGTGCCCTACCATCACCATCCCTACTACGGCTTTGTATTGTGAATGAGGCCGCACTAGGTTCGTCTATATATACTCCCTCATTCCATTCCAACACTTCAAAAAAAAAATTCTTATCATCCCTACTCTCAACTCTTACACAAAATATCATCTCGAAAACTGAGTAGAAGATGTAGTACCATCAACTTTACCTGTATTATTGAGGTAATAAATATTTATTTATTTATTTATGGTTACAGTTTTTGGTTCAATTTAATTTATGTATTGGTAATTTTATTTTCCCTTTAAGTAATTTAATTAAATTAGTTGAGCCATAGTTAATGTCTATGAAAACTTGTAGAAATATATTTTTTACACTTTATTTCAAAGTTTTGGAATAACATTGTAAAATAATATATTGTACAAAGTTTTCATGGATTGTCCAAGTTGGATAGTTTGTAAAAGTTTACTATCGGTGTATTAAACTTTTATGGTTGTGTATGTAAAACTGATCAGAGTTACATAAATTTCGATTGCATTTCTTAGTCTTGTTCCATGTTATACTTGTTCTAGGAGTTATATTCCAGAAAAATGTTAGTGTGGAACTAAGGCGAAATGCTGCCGAAATTTATGTAATTACAGTTTTACATACACAACCATAAAAGTTTATTTACTAATAGTACTTTTATGAATAGGATAGGACTCATGCACATTGAATTAGGAAAAAACGATATAAATATTTATATATGAATGTGTGTAGTAATTATGAACATTTTTGTTTTTTATAATATATATTAATTATCATGTTTTTTATTGTTTTTATTGATGAATAAATAGGAAAAGCAATAAATGACCGAATCACGTGATTGGATATATCAGCGCTGAGGATGAGACTCGCTATATCAGTGAAAGAATTTGGACTGGGCTTCATGAATTTCTGGATTATGCTTTTTTTGTTGCTAGATCAAATGGAGAAGAATTGGTGAAATGCCCAAAGTGTAGAAATAGATACTATTATGATCGATTAACAATTGAAAATCATTTACTATTAAACGGATTTAAACCTAATTATCATATGTGAGATTGTCATAGTGAATGACTTGAGATCAATTCATGTGTTTATCGAGGTTATCGATTTGATGAACTAACGTCAACATCATCGAATCTTGCAAGTACGAGTACTGCATTTAATTCTTTTGAGGGTGACTAAGAATGGGTGGCTTATGAAGAAATGGGTCGTGATGCTTTTGGGTTTCATCATGAGTACTATAATAATTTTGAAGATGATCAGAATAATGACGATGAGGACATTCCAGCCAAAGTGCTAAACAAAAAGGCACAAAAGTTTTTCCAACTGTTGCGTGATGCGTCAAAACCTTTGTATGAAGGTTGTGCTGATAAGTACACCAAATTATCAGTGTTATCCAAGTTTTTTAGTATGAAACATCAACACAACGTATCAGATGCCTTTTTCTCTGAGATGATCGGATATATCAATGAAATATTATCCGAAGGAAACTCGTTGCCAACGAGCATGTGTAGTACGAATGGTATGTTGAAGGAGTTGGGATTACCGTATAAAAAAAATTCATGTTTGCGAGAATAATTGTATGTTGTTCTACGATAGGTTCAGCAAGTTACTGAATTGTAGGGTATGTGGAGCGGATAGGTATGAAGAGTGTGATCCGGATAAAAAACCAAAACATAAAAAAGTTTTACGATTTGCCAATCACTGAGCAGCTACAACGGCTTTAGCAGTCGTCTAAAATCACAGAATTCATGACATATCATATTAGAGCAAGTGGAAATGTGACCGGCATTGTTGGACATCCATCTCAAGGCGAGGCATGGAAACCCGTCGATGACTATTATCCTGATTTCACGGAGGAGTTCAGAAACGTACGATTGAGGTTAAGTACCGTGGATGTAACCTGTTGTCTGATTCAGTACAATCATATTTGATGTGGCTGGTATTCATCGTTGTTTATACCCTGCCGCCTTATTTATGCATGAAGGAGCCATACACTTTCATGCATCTACTAATTCTAGCTCCTCGATCACCTGGCCATAACATTGATGTGTTTTTACGTCAACTAATTGAGGAGTTACAAGTTTTATGGAATACAGGAGTGGAAACTTGGGATACACACCGTAATTAGAACTTCGTTATGCGAGCATGTTTGCTTTGGACGATAAGTGATTTTTCGGCTACTGAATAATATCGGGCTAGAGTACGCATGAAAGACATGCATGCCAATATTACATGAGTGATGTTAATAGTTTTTAGTTGAAGCATGGACGAAAAACTAGTTTGTGGGGTTGTCATAGGAGATTTTTACCACGCCGGGATGCTCTCCGTAACAATATTGAATCTTGGGGAGAAATAGACCTTCGACATTCGTGTGTGTATAAGTCAAGTCATGAGATCTTAAGGGATCTTAATAAGAATGTATTCCCAACATTTGGAACACCGTGGGACAGAATGAAGGCTGATAAGTATGGTGATGAGCACAATTGGGTAAAGAAATTAATCTTCTGGGCGTTGCCTGATGAGAGCATGATATGTCTTTATATAGCATGCAATAGTGGGAGTTTTGAAGAGCATTTGGGTATGATTTTCTCACAAATAAATGTATTATGGCAGATTTTTATAAGTTTGGGCCAAGTTGACAAAAGGGGAATTGTCAAGGGTCAAAGATGGATATTTGTTGTAGTAGCGATCTCTAGCGATCGCTGAAGATTCTCAGACGCATTTTGCAGAAGCAGCGAGCATCAGCTCATTCCCAGCGATCGCTGGCGATTGCTAGGGTCCGAAAATTTTCATCTCACTCTTGATGCATCCTA
Organism: Stellera chamaejasme; assembly: GCA_024586325.1. Taxonomy (NCBI): domain Eukaryota; kingdom Viridiplantae; phylum Streptophyta; class Magnoliopsida; order Malvales; family Thymelaeaceae; genus Stellera; species Stellera chamaejasme. Next base: position 18,728,391 of record CM044981.1, read on the forward strand.
ACCATTAAGCTCACCAAAGATCAATCAGAGCCATCCATTGGGGGAGATAAATGCAAGCCATGGAAGCAAATAAAGGGGGCAGTTCATTGAAGCAAAATAAAAACAGCCAGGTTTCGGGAGGAGCAGCAGAGGAGCAGTCTTCATCGCCATTTTCAACCTAGAAGCACTCGAGCTCCATTTCTTCATACCTTTTTTATTAGAGCTAGGGTTTCATCAATTTTCTGAGTAGAATCTATTTCTAGGCTCAGATTTGATTGATTCATCTTGCTTCACCTTCATTGGAGATTTGTTCATCCCACACTCACATTCACTCCGGAGCATCAGTTTCCTCTATTAGACTCTATTATGCTTTTCATTATGATGAGTAGCTAATTTCCTATTATCTCTTAGGAATTAATGAAACTTGGATTATGGGTATGTGATATTTTTTATTAATGGATATTGCTTAATGATTTGTGTTTGCATCTCTCTAAATTTATTGACGAAATACCTTGATAGAGGATTAATCTTGGAATGATTAGACTTAGACATAAGCTAATTATGTTAGACCATAGAGAAATGCATGTTAGGTTAATTATAGGATGAGAGTTCATAATTAACATAGGAGGAAAATTGATTCATTCACAATAAGTTAGGATATAAGACATTGTGGCTAACTTATCTCTAAATACTCTTGAGAAATAGGTTTAAACCCAATATATTTTCCTAAATAAATCTGAACAATATCCATGAATGTTTATGAGCCAAATTATAATCCATGTACCCATGATCCAAGAGGAGCAAAAATTCCTAGGAGATAACTTCATTAATCGGTTAATTAATTCCATCCATCTCCATTTAGTCTAATTTGATCACTTTAGTCCTTTTAACTTAGAATTAGCTAGTAATTGGAACACTTAGAATTAAAAGTCCTTGTGGTTCGACCCGGTACTCCCGGATTTTATTCCTTGCGACCACTGTACACTTGCGGTTAGTCACTGTCAAGTTTTTGGCGCTGTTGTCGGGGACTTGTCTTTTCTTTGTGTTTCTTAGTTAGCTAGTTGATTCACTTGTTTGCTTGAATTTTTACTTTGACTCTTGTGTATTGGGAAGACTTGAAAGTACGATTAGTTAGCTAGTTGATTCACTTGTTTGCTTGAATTTTTCTCACTCGCAGGTACTTTGACTCTTGTGTATTGGGAAGACTTGAAAGTACGACAGTGTCTGGATGTTATGCATATTAAAAAAATTGTTTTGATAATGTTTTCTACACAGTTTTGAACATGAAAGGGGAAAAGACAGATAACGCACAGTCGAGACGCGATTTGCGAGAGTTAAATATCCGTAATGAACTGCATTTTAGCATTGGACAAAATGGGAAACCATTTCAACCGAAGGCGTTATACACATTAAATAGTGATCTGATTGTGATGATTTGCAATTGGCTGAAGCATACAGTTAAACTTCCTGATGGGTGTGCATCTAACATTGGCAGGTGTGTCAATACGTCCAATAATACATTTTACAACATGAAAACCCATGATTGTCATGTCTTCATGCAAAAGCTGCTTTCCGTTACATTACGTGGTTACATTCCTGATAGTATTTGGACGACAATAGCAGAATTCAGCAAATTCTTTAGGCTAATGTGTGCTAAGGTTATTCAATTGGACGATGTGGAGAAGCTTGATGAATTTAATCATCGTAACACTGTGTAAGTTTGAAAAGTTCTTCCCTCCATCATTCTTTGACTCTATGGAACATTTGACTATGAATCTACCATGGCACCTTCAAACTTGTGGATCTGTCGGATATTGGTGGATGTTTCCTTTTGAACGAAATATGAAGAAGTTGAAAGCAAAATATGCGAACAAATAATTTTAGAGGGCTCAATTATTGAAAAGTTTTTGTTATAGGAGGTAGCATTTTTTGTGAGCATTACATAGAAGATAATCAAGGAACACAGGTGAATCCTCACATACGGAACGAAATTAATTTTCCTGCAATTGTTAGCGATTTCGGAATATCAATTTTCAATCATCCAACAAAAACATTTGGTAAGGCACGCGTTCGAGAATTGACTGCTGAAGAATTACATCATGTACAATCATATATTCTGCAGAATTTTCAAGGTGTTGAACAATTTATAATTTGTTTCAACGAGTTTTCCCGCAATCGGTTTCCAGAACTGAACGATGATGGTGTGGACAACTTCAGACTGGAGAGTTTGTACGGTGGTTCAGGAATATGGACAACTTCAGGCTGACAGTCTTCAAGGGTACGCGGTTTTAAACCAATAAAGGCATCTGTACTGATAAAATTTCAGGAAACACCGATGTTGACTACACATCCCGACTATATCCGGAAGATCCGTTCATTCTTGCAAGCTAGGCCCAACAAGTGGTATACGTCGAGTATCCTTCAAAGCGTTGTGATCTAAAAACCTGGCGGTCAGTTTTCAAAACGAAACCTCGATGATTTAAGGATGACGGTGTCGATAGTTTAAGTGCCGCCGTAGTCAATGTAGAGCCTGAGATAGGTACGGAACATTGTTTACAAGAATCGATGATAGTTTGTGAAACCATACGATCAACCCCTGATGCGAGTTTGTCATTATTAGATAATCTTGTACATTTGGAGCAAGTTGAATTGGACGACGATGTGGAAGATCAATTGTTGTATGATGATGAGGATGATGTTCCGGTGGATTTGTAGTTGAATGTATCTTATTTGAATTTGTAACTTTCGTTTAATTGCAAGATATATGTTAAATTCTTATTACTTAGGGTTAAATTGTAAATTCTGAAAGACATATGGGCTAAATTGCACATTTTGGCAAAATTAAAGTGGGCCCCAGTGGACCCACAATATCCAAAACCCACATCAAAAGGGGGGGAAGTGAAAAGTTTGAATTCGGCTGCTTCTAGTCCTTACTACGGCCTTCCCATGGGCAAGCCCACAGTAAGCGTCTGGGCTTGGGCTTTACTGCGGCAGCTTGCGTAGTGAAGCCGCAGTAAGGCCCAAGCCCATGAGCCTTATTGTGGCTACTGTCGTGGTATGGCCGTAGTGAGGCCTGGTAAAACCCCCTCAGCTTCCTTTTTCCTCCAGAACCATCGTGACCCAGCCCTTCTTCCTTCTTCCTTCTTCCTCCGCCGCGATCGTCCACGTCTCCATCGCCATTTGGTGCTCCAACCAGTGCCAATTCAATCGTCGATCACCGCCGGTCGTCCAGGGAGGATAGGTATGTTCTTTTTTCTGTATATTTAAGTGTTTTAAGGAATTGTTAGAGTATTTTTTGTTTTTCAAATTCCTTCACCAGTCACCGGATCTCGTCGCCGCCACTCCCCTCGTCACCAGAGTAACGTGTAAAGCTTGAAGGTCAGTGTTTTAAGTAATTGTTAACTGTTAATTTTTTTAATCGTTAATTGTTTGTTGAAATGAAAATTTGTGGCTTTTTGTTAATTGTTTGGGTGATTGTGGATTTTGTAGTTTTGGTTGAATTGCAAAGTTGTTGGATTGTAGCCGACCCGCACAGTTGGAGACACCGGAGACTAGCCATTCAGTGGAGCAGCCTCATCATGATGCTGATGCAGCCTGCCCAGAATCGACGTACAACGGAACCTCCCCCGTCTCCACTTTTTCCGCGTGAGAGGGGCCCTGCTGGTAGATTGGTCACTCGCATCAGCCAGTAAGTCTTTTAAGTTTTGATAAATTTATTATTTTTTATATTTTATTTCTGCATGTGATTATAAACTAATTATACCATATTTCAGTTCTTATGTAGTTTGAAACAACAGTCATCGGGGGTGCCAAAAGCGATCAGTCTCATAGTTGCAAGCAAGTTCAAAGGCTTTCCGCCTACATACACCGACCTTCCAGTTGATGAGAAAGCAGACTATGCTCAATTCGCGGTAATACAAATACTTATTTTACTATTTCTATATAAATTTTTTTATATAATTCTATAGTTTTTAATGTTATTATGTTTTTTGGAACAGGATGAATATTCATGGACGGAGCACAATTTTCTGGAAAAGCTTCACTCCTGGTTCGCGAAATTATACCGAAACATGCAGGACAACATACGGGACTGGGCCCAGAAAAGACATCCATTGGATTGCCAAAATCCAAACTACATGGACTGGCTCGACATGCCTCTGCAAAGAATCGACCCTGCAAAGTGGAAGCTGCTATTGGAGCATTACAGTAGTGAAGAGTTCAAGGCGAACTTCGCCCGGAACAAAAAGAAAGCCTCGAGTGACAAACGCCCAAAAATCAAGTCACATGGCAACAAGTCAAAGGTGACTATTTATGAAGAAATGGTAATTTTTTAAAAAATATTTATGTACAATTATGTATGTATATGTAGTATTTATGAATACCTAATGTATTTTAATGGACAGTGCAAAAAGGAGGGACAAAGGCTGCAGGTGGACGAGTTTGGGGAGGACTGGCTAGGCAAGGAAAATGCAGCCCTGGTAAGTATGAGAAGTTTCTCAATCAGTTATATATTTGATTTATTTAATTTATTATTCATGAACATAAATTTCTTAATCTTAACTAGGAGGTGCACAAGAAGCGCTTGATTGATAAGTATGGGGCGGACGGGCTATTCTCCGAGATCGATGACGACATCTACAAGGATGTCATGGGCCCGCTGTGTGGGCGATGGGTCGGTATCCCACCCTAGCTTTCCAAGCCCGAGCTGTTCGAGCAACCACGACCGTCGCAGGTAGTAAAATTGAAATTTTATCAATTCCATACCTTTACGGTACTTTAGAAATTGATCATAAGTTTAAGCTTTCAAAATAAATTTTAATTTCAACGCGAGATCGAGCTGGAGTAGCGGCATCAGAGGGACATGGATGAGATCCGTGACCTCAGATGCAGGGTCACCGCGCTCGAGGACCAAGGTGCTTGTGGGCATGCTGAGATTGAAGCCCGAGTGGAGGCCCGGGTGTACGAGGTGACGCGTTCCATGGAAGGGGATATCAGCACCATGTGGTCGGCGCTACGTAAGGGGGACATGTCCGACTTTCTGACGTGCAAGCGACTTTAGTCGCTGGACCATCCCAACCTTCCCCCCCTCAGATCACCCTACATCACGAGCATCTTCCGACGCCGCCTTCTCCTCCACAACCCAACCTCACCCTCAACTCCGCCCTAAATGATTATCAGCCGTAGTCGCCACATACTTCGGAGCAGCAGACCCCGTATCCCATAGTGCCACAGTTCAACCTCTTGGACCTACTCAGGATGGATGATCAGGAGTTCGATGCGTTTTTGGACGGTGTTCGTCCGAATAACAATAATCCTCCGAATAATTAGAATTAGTATAAACATTTTTAGGATGTAATTTGTTAATTATTGAATGTCTCTTAAATATATATTCCATTTGCATTTATTTAAATTAATATTTAATTTCTTAATTAACATTATTATTAAGTTTATATTTAGTAATTTGAATAATAGTTAGTAATTATTTATACAATTCTAATTTTTTTCAAAATTATATATCTACTGCGGCCTCATACGCAGTAGAGGTTGCAGTATAGAATGACGGCGTCATCAAACACCTGACAACTGGCCACCAGACGTACTGCGGCCTCTTGCGTGGTGAGGCCGCAATACGCACCATGACCACAACCGCAGCCTTTTTTACCACGACATTCACCGCAGCCCTCACCGCAATAGCTACCATTGCCCAACTGCGTTGAGAGCCGCAGTAATCGCCCTCCCCTTCATGTAGTGGGTTATGTTTTAGCTTGTACAAGTTTAGGATCAAATTGTTCGTTATGAAAAGTTTAGAGTTAAATTTATTATTAGAATAGTGACATGGATGTAACGTGTCAATCCGTTATGAAATACTTTCTCCACTAACGTATTGAGTGATAAATGGTGTCCAAAGAGTAAACATCGATGGTAAAAAGTATCCAAAGAGTAAACGTCGCTTGCAAAAAAACTCTTTATGGAGATTAAGAAACGTAGTTGACTTTAAGGTTTCTTGGCTTTTTGAATAAGAAGGAAAATGGAGGGTAGTAAGTAAAGTTGGCATAAAAGTTTGTGGGTGACAAAATACATCATTTCACCAAAGAAAGCTATCATACTACTATATACTTTCCCATAAAATATAGTCGTCCAATGCTCAATATTGTCCTTTCTTCAAAAGTGAAAATTTTGATAAAAACGTAGTTGACTATTTGGGTAATGTATTTAATCTATATATAAGATAAAAATAACTTTTTTGAATAAGAAGGAAAATGAAGGGTAGTAAGGTAAAGTTGATGGATAAAAGTTTCATTTTTAGAAAATGTTGGAGTTTTGCTAGGACGACACAAAAAAGAATATATTGGATATTTGATGGGACGGGGGAGTAGTATTTATCAAAAAAGTATAAATCTATATACTTTCCCAGAAAATATAGTCCTCTATTGCTCAATATTGTCCTTTTCTTCAAAAGTGAAAAATGCTTGTTCGAGAGGAAAATATAGTCCAACTATGAAAATAATCGAGATAGACGCCCAAGAATGAAATGACAAATTAAAATTCAAACTATGCTTAGCTGGAGAACAGAAACCGCCAATGCAATTAACTCGTAAATACCGTGAGTTCTTCTGTTGTTATTATAACTTCAGCTCTTACATATACGCTTTTGCAGAATTAATCTTTCACAACAATTACATTAGAAACAAGCAACAGGAGGCGAAGCTTTCTTTCTCATTAACTCTAGTAAACTCTCTCCAATTTTGAAATTAAAGCATCACTTTTTTCCATTTTGTTTTTTTGCAAGGAGATCATAGCCTAAGATATGGCGGTTTATGCTGGAGGAGTGATGATCTTTGTCAAGCTTGCCTTTTTCTTATACATGATATTCTTTACAAGTAAGCCTAAAAATATTCTTATACATGATATTCTTTACAGTTTAGGCATGAACTCGGCTTGAAAGTGTTTTATTGAGCTCAAGTTCGGTTCAATAGCTCGACGAGCCTTCAAGATGCGAACTCCTACACTCCTTTCATACAGAAACCTTGACCAATTTTGTTTTTCGGATTGTCCCATAAAATTTGATCAGTTACCTCACAATCTTTACTTTATTAACCTTAATTCCCCTTTTCCACTAAAAAGTTTTACTTTTCTTTTATATGTCAACTTTACTTTATTATCCTTAAGTCTCGTTGAATTCACCTGCTTGATCAAACTCTTGTTTGACATGTTTGTGCAGGTTGGGTTCCGAAGCTGTCGAATGCACATGTAATTAAATTGACTATACCTAATGTGACATTTTCATTTCTTTTGAAAAAAATAAAAATAATTAATATCTTAGCCCAAATTCATCTAAATTTTGTGGTCTGTCTGAAAAACATTTTTTTTTTACATAAAGGAACATTGGTGTGTACCGAAACCTTCAGCTAGTGAAGAAGAGCTTGTGGCTAACATAGAGTATGCATGTTCAATGATTGGAAACATGGGCAAGGACTGCAACTTGATAAATGAAGGAGGGTCTTGTTTCTCACCAAACTCTCTCTTCAACCACGCCTCAGTCGTCATGAATTTCTACTTCAAACTTGTTGAACAGACTCCGTGTAACTGTAACTTCAGTGATTCTGGACTCATAACTGACATTAATCCAAGCTATGGAAGTTGCCGCTACGCATAAGATGGGTGAGAGAGATGCAGCCCGAGAAGTGTGGATTTGTGATATATTTAGTTATGTATAACTAGAATAAGACTTGGAAGTCTCGAGCATTTGATCTAGTGGTCATGTTCCTGAGGACACTTGTAAAAGTCTCGAGTTCGAGCCTTCGGTATACCCAACCACAAAAAAAAAAAAGAATAAGAGTCGGAATAGTTTTTTTTTGTTTTCTGTTGATAAATGTTTCAATTGTTCTACTTTATTTATGCATCATGTATGTATCTGCCCGAGTCATTTTATAACTTTATGATATATTGTACGATGGATTAGTTACGTATGTGCTTTAAAGTGGTTTCTTAATCCAATTGGTGATAAGGGATTTCTGTTGCTTCACGGGATTTATATGGATTTGCATGTTGGTGATAAGGGTTTCTTTTGTTTCACATTGTCTTCATTATCGCTTAGGGGTCTTGGGAGTTCAGTGGAACTTGGAAGACATGTACAAGGAGGATTTGAGGTAACAAATACCGGTACCCAACTTTAAAAATAAATAAAGTATTTGTAGTACGAGTAAGTACCAGAATTGGTAAAACAAGAATATGGGTAGAATTGCACAAAATACAAAAGTCGTATGACTATATAAATATTGGGAGTAAAATGAACAAAGTATAAAAGATGGGGACAATATAATAATTCTTGCAAATTTCAGAAATTAATAATTCCAGAAAAATATAAGAAAAATTCACCAGAATAATTATAACGAAATTAAACAAATTAACGGTATAATAATAAAAAAATTCTAATTTTAACAATAAATTAGAATTAACAAGAAGATGAACAGATCAAACCAAGAAAAGTTTAGAAATAAGAACTGTTCTTCGGGATTTGGTTTCCGAGGCTTGCGTTGCACGCAATTTTCTTAAAACAGATTCGCTCAATCCACTACGAGTGCTTGAGGATCAAATAAGCATTTGTCTCCCAGGATACAACGAAGATGTGAAAAGAGCTTCGCACCTAAAGCTTTTCAGCCGACGAACTAGAACTGAAGAACTTAAAGAACATCAGAAACAATGATTCAAGAGATTTTTTGCAAGAAGAGATGAAGAATTTAGCAAGAAGAAGTGTGCTAGGGATGAGAAATAAGCATGACGGAGGTGCCCTTTTATAGTGTTTAGGATATGCCTAGCCAGTAGGGCACCTAAATGCACCATAATGCTAGTCATTAACCCTCACTAAAGGCCATGAAACCACCCTACTAATAGTCCATAAATCACCATACTTATGGTGAAAAAACCTCCAATTTTTTTGTGGAAAATAAATAATTTTTCATTCATTTTCCTTCCATCATTTTATATTTCCAACAATCCCCCACATGAATAAAAAATTGTTTTCACTTTGACTTTATGGTGGTATTCATCAACTGAGTCATACATAGGAAACGTAGGCGTTACCATTTGAACATTTCCCTTGTTGAATTCATTTACTTGACTAGTTGTCCAGTAGACACGATGTCCTTGAACTGTCATGCTTTCTTGTGTAAAGAACTCATATATTTTACACAGGAATCATTACTCATTTGTTCAGTTCTCATGGTTTTGTTCATTTCTGCCATGAACAAGTCCTGGTTCTACAAGAGTTTCTAAAGAATTGAGCTTCACCAATTCTCTTTTGAAGCGGCCCCACTTCTCTCTCACATAGGTGATTTCTTAAGTATGAAGTAACCTGAGTACTTACTTAAAAATCATTAAAGAAACACATTGCTAACCTTATCCACATCTTTGTTTCATGACAGGAATTAGTTTGAGGTTATCCCACACATTGGCCACACTAAGTCTTATAATTAGGTTGTCCCTTTAAACCTAGATATTGGGATCTCCAATCAAGTAGGTTGGGTTTTAGGCTCAGTCCTTTTGTCAATTTTTCAACTAACTCTCTATTTAACCTTTTGGTTAACGGATCCTCTATGTTATCTTTTGACTTCATATAGTCAATCGTGATAACTCCAGTAGAGAGTATTTGTCTAATGGTATTGTGTCTTCGACGGATGTGTCTAGACTTACCATTATACATATTACTCTGTGCCCTTCCAATTGCTGATTGGCTATCGCAATGGATACTGATTGGTGGCACAGGTTTTTCCCATTTTGGAATATACTCCAAGATAGCGTAGCCATTCAGTCTCTTCTCCACATTTATCTAAAGCTATGAACTCAGATTCCATTGTGGAATGGGCTATAATTATTTTTTTGGAAGATTTCCAAGATGCAGTAGCTCCAGCTAGTGTAAACATATAGCCACTTGTGGATTTTGAGTTATTTATATCAGATATCCAGTTTGCATCTCCGTAGCCTTCTAACACAGCTGGGTAGCTAGTATATTGTAACCCATAATTTCGAGTATATCGTAGGTAACTTAGTACTCTAACTATTGCTTTCTAATGTTCTGCACTTGGATTACTTGTGTAGCTGCTCAGCTTGCTTATTGTGTAAGCAATATCCGATCTAGTGCAACTCATTAGATACATTAGACTCCCAATAACTCTAGAGTATTCTGCCTGACATATACTCTCCCCTCTATTTTTGGATAGATGGAGACTAATGTCTAATGGTGTTCTGGCAATTCTAGAATTATCCTTGTTGAATTTTTTAAGGATTTTGTCTATATAATTAGTTTGACTCAAAATTAGACATTCGATTGTTCTTATGATTTTAACTCCTAAAATCACATCAACAAGTCTCATATCTTTCATGTCAAATTTTGAATTCAACATGGTTTTGTTAGATTGAAAAATTTATCACTACTACGAACAATGAGTATGTTATCAACATAAAGACATAGAATGATATAATCATTTTATGTTTTTTTGACATAAACGCACTTGTCACACTCATTGATTTTAAACCCATTGGTAATCATTGCATGGTCAAATTTTTCATGCCACTTCTTTGGTGCTTGTTTGAGACAATATAATGATTTTACCAATTTACAGACTTTCTTTTCATTCCCTGGAGCTAAAAAGCCCTCGGTTTGCTCCATATAGATTTTTTCATCTAAATCTCCATTTAAGAAAGCTGTTTTTATATCCATTTGATGTACTTCAAAATTTCTCAATGCTGCGATTGCCAGAATCATTCTTATAGAATTGATTCTCATCACAGGAGAGTATGTATCAAAGTAATCTAAGCCTTCCTTTTGTTTGTATCCCTTGACCACAAGTTTGGCTTTATACTTGTCAATGAAACCATCAGGTTTCATTTTCCATTTAAAAATCCACTTGGATCCTAAAGGTTTATTTGCAAGAGGAAGATCTACCAATTTCCAAGTATGATTCTGTAAAATAGAATTAACTTCACTTTTTATGGCTTCCTTCCACAAAGGTCCCTCAGAAGAACTCATCTCCAAATGATTTCTCTACTCTTGCTCTTTTTGTTGCGTCTTGGTTCCACTTGAACCGAATAATGATTCTCATCATCATGGCTTTCATCATCATGATTCTCATGATTTTCATAATCCGAAGTTTCATCATTTTGAATTGACGAACTTGATTCATTGTTATTTCTACAAGGAAATACATTTTCAAAGAAAGATGCATTCCTTGATTCCAATATTGTGTTCTTGTGAATATCCGAAATTTTCTAATCATGCATAAGGAACCTAGAGGCACTATTGTTATTCGTGTATCCTATGAAGATACAATCCACCGTTTTAGGACCTATCTTCACTCTCTTCGATGTTGGTATCGCTACCTTTGCAAGACACCCCCACACTCGTAAGGATGGTGTCCTACCTTTCCATAACTCATATGGAGTTTTATCTTACTTCTTTCGTGGTACCCTGTTTAAAAGGTAATTACTCGATACGATAGCTTCACCCCACATGTTTTTAGGTAAGCCTGAACTTAGTAATATCGCGTTCATCATTTCTTTCAATGTTTGATTTTTAAGTTCATCAACACTGTTAGATTGAGGTGAATAAGGTGCGGTGGTTTCATGTACAATTCCATGTTGTACATAAAATTGACCAATTGGTGCTTCATATTGACACCTCTATTACTAATCAATCTTTTGATCTTTTTATTGAGTTAATTCTCAACCTCATTTTTGTAGAGAACAAATTTATCTAAGACCTCATCTTTACTTTTTAGTAAATACACGTAGCAATATTTTTTTCTATCGTCAATAAAGGTAATAAAATACTATTACCACATCGTGTTTGAATGAATTTCAAATCACAAACATCACTATGAATCAATTCAAGTGGTTCGGTACTTCTTTCATTTGATTGAAACGATGACCTTGTCAATTTTGCCTCAACACAAATTTCACATTTATGCTTTAGATCAATTTGGAATGTCGGAATATGGTCCAAGTTAATTAGTCGACGTATCGAGTCAAAATTTCATGACCTAATATGTCATGTCACAAATTGGAAGACTCAAGCAAGTAAACGGAAGAAGTACTCTCTTTATTGATAATAGTCATAACATTGAGTTTGAACAACCCATTACAAGCGTACCCCTTTCCCACAGACATTCCAGATTTGGTCAGAATGACCTTATCCGATTCGAACACCATGCGAAACCCATACTTGTTCATCAGTGAGCCAGACACCAATTTCTTGCGCACTTCTGGCACATACAGGACATTGTTAGGGGTCAATGTCTTGCCAGAGGTCAACTTTAGAAGCACCTTCCCTTGACCTTCAATTATTGTTGTTGCAGAACTGCCCATGTACATCTTCTCCCCTTGAATTGGTTCGAAGAAGGAGAAGAGGTTCTTGTTGGTGCAAACGTGCCTACTAGCACCTATGTCAATCCACCATTCTTTAGGGTTGGACCCAATAAGGTTCACCTCAAAAACTACAGCAGCGAGGTTCATATCTTCCACATCTTAGGCAATTTCATTGATCATGTTTGCTTCATGATTATTCTACTTTGGGAGTCGGCAATCGCCAGATTTGTGGCCCATCCTTCCACAGTTGAAGCATTTGCCGTTGAACTTTGGCTTTGGCTTCGACTTCGAGACACCTCCTGTTGCCCCAAGCACTTTTCCCTTTTTGTTCTTTGAGGTTTGCCCCTTACCATGCTCCATCATGTTGGCCTTGGCACCAATGGAGAGGGATGACTTGCACTCGAATCTCCTGTTGTCTTCTTCAATACGAAGTCTAACAATGAGGTCCTCCAAGTTCATTTCCTATCGCTTCTGCTTCAGATAGCTTTTGAATTCCTTCCATCCAGGAGGTAGCTTCTCAATGACAGCTGCCACTTGGATGGCTTTAGCCAATACCATGCCTTCAACGAGGATCTCGTGCAAGATAACCCAAAGTTCCTGCACTTGACTGACCACAGTATTGGAATCCACCATTATATAATCGAGGAAATGACCGACCACAAATTTCTTTGCGCTGGCATCCTCCGTTTTATATTTCCAGTCTAGAGATTCCCACAACACTTTTGTCATCTTATCATTACAATAAACTGTATATAATGAATCATGTAAGCAGTTTAGGATATAATTACGACACAAGAAGTCGGAGTGGATCCACGCTTGATTGGCGCTGGATGTTCCAGCATCAACGTTAGCCTCGAAAACTCCAGGAGCATCCTCAGTCAAGAATCTCGCAAGATTCAAGGTGGTCAGGTAGAACAACATTTTATGTTGCCACCTTTTGAAGTTCCCCCCGTTGAACTTCTCTGGTTTCTCCACATGAAAGGTCGGTACGGTCAAGGCACCATAGTCATAACAGCCCTAGAACCACCGTTGTTATCACTAGACCCATTCACAACTTTGGAACCGTCCACAGCGATAACTTCCAGGATCGTCATCACAGATCACGAATCTATTTTAAGATTGTAGTACGAGTATGTACCAAAATTGGTAAAACAAGAATATGGGTAGAATTGCACAAAATACAAAAGGCGTATGACTATATAAATATTGGGATCAAAATGAACAAAGTATAAAAGATGGAGATAATATAGTAATTCTAGCAATTTTCAGAAATTAATAATTCCAGAAAAATATAAGAAAGATTCACCAGAATAATTATAATGAAATTAAATAGAAATTATGCCAGAAATTAAACAAATTGACGGTATAATAAAATTCCAATTTTAACAATAAATTAGAATTAACAAGAAGAGGAACGGATCAAACCAAGAAAAGTTTAGAAATAAGAACCGTTCTTCATGATTTGGTTTCTGAGGCTTGCGTTGCACGCAATGTTTTTAAAACAGATTCGCTCCCTCCACTACTGGTGGTGGATCTGTGTGGGCTAACGCCACAATTTTTTTGTTATGACGTGTTCTAACGTTGCTGGACGCCATGGGGATACGTGTAATGTCGTTGGACTCGGAATTTGAGGAAAAATGGAAATAGAGAGGTCCTCTGCTTGTAGTTTATGAATATGGGGTGAGTGATACGATAGTCGCGAAGGAGTTCAATTTCCTCTTTTTTCAAGGGTGTCCTTCATAAGTGCTTTTATAGTCCATTTTTAAGTGGCAATATTGTAATATCCCAATATAGAATAGCGGCGTGTCAGAGGACACGTGTCCTTGATTGGTTCGGGTATGTATAGTCCGGGAATGTCCTCAATATGTTCGGGTTAATTCTTATCATGTCCGGTTATGTTTTTGTCTTGTTCGGGTTATGAGTTAATTAAATTTTTAAATGTGGCTCTTATTTTGGGCTACTGATTGGGCCTTTTAAGTAGATTGGATCTGACGGTCATCAAGTTCCCCCTAGCAATTTGGCCGACTACAAGGAGTCCGAATTTTTCTAAGTAGAACCCGAATGATGATGTTCGGGTTTTTGGACTAAGGATGTTTATCTTATTCCTCATTTGGTTTCCCGGACCCTCATGATCCGTCCCCCCATTTGATTTTCTTGGACCATCAAGGTCCGAGACTTTTGACCTTTGGTGGTGTTTTTATCCCCCTTGTGAATTTCTCAGACCACCATGGTTCGGAAATTTTGATTGTTGGGTATGCATTAATCCCCCTTTTGATTTTCTCGGACCACCATGGTTTGAGACTTTTGATCGTTAGGGATATCTGTATCCCCACTTTCGATTTTCTCGGACCATGATGGTCCAAGACTTTTGACTGTTGGGGATATTTGAATCCTCGTTTAGATTTTCTCGGACCATCATGGTCCGAGACTTTTGATCGTTGGGGATGTTTTTATCCCCCTTTTGATTTTCTCGGACCACCATGGTCCGAGACTTTTGATCGTTGGGGATGTTTTTATCCCCCTTTTGATTTTCTCGGACTTCGTGGTCTGAGACTTTTGAGGCAGTTACTCGTGCTTCCATCTCCGTTTGTGCATTAACTGCTCCTTTTTTATCAATGGTGGAGTTTTAGCGTTTGGTGACAGTTTGTCTTCCCAGACATACTTAAATAAGGAATAGTTCTTGAGTTGCTCCTCACTTCATTCTTGCTTTCTTGCTCCCTTTCCTTTCAATTCTTCTCTTAAGCTATACACTTTTCACGACGGACAATCCGTCGCTCAAGGAGGCGATTAGCTTTTTTCAGAGGTGGAGAATCGTCGAGAAAGTCGACCCAGAGGAGTATCTCAGGCCGTTCCTCAGACAAGCCACCGTCGCTCCTGGTAGTCAAGAGGGTGCTTCTGCCGTTTGGAAGTTCTACCGTCAGCACCATTCCATCGTCAATGCGGCAGCTAGCGCTTCACCGGTGAGCCTCCGATCATCTGCTCGCAACTGCTTTCTCTGTCCTATATCTCGAGGTATATGAAAATGGCCCCTCCTTTCCCAACTCCTTCCTCCGTCCGCCCTTCGGGAGATCTTTTAGAAACTAGTGGCCCTGTCCCCGAAGGATGGTGGTCAGAAGTCGAGCACTTCCAGAGCAGGGCCATTCTAGAACTAATAAAGAGCTGGCAACGTGACTTCTTCCTTCGATTGCCTTGTACTCCCTCCGTCCTTGAAAAGTTGATTCATTTGTTTTGCTGTTTTCAAGGTATTTAATCTATGATTTATTTTTATGAATGTTTTGACATATAAAGTTGAATAATTTGTATGTGTATCATAATTTGCAACACATCCTTTCCAAACATATTTTTTTTTGAATTTTTCTTCACTATTTATTTTATCAAAACTCGAGTCAAACACTGCTACACAGAACATGAAAGTCAAATGAATCAACTTTTAAAGGACGGAGGGAGTAGTTTTTAGGTGTCAATTGGAGTGTGGGCTCAGGTTTCCCCCGCACCCTTTCGTCCAGGAGTTAGTTGAATCCCACGACCTGGCCGTCAACCAACTGAGCCCGAACACCTACTACCGTATAAACGCGTTTCTCGTGTTGTGTCAGGTGTTCGGGGTGGACCCAGAGATTTCAATATTTTTGCAGTTTTATAAAATTGTGCTGAAACTGAGGAACTATTTCTACTACTTCGGGGCTAGAGGGAATCCTTCCAAGAGGTTCAGCCTTATTTGGGATCTTACTTTGAGTAGGAAAGGGTGGCACGGCGAGTCTTTCTTTATGAAGCCCGAAACATCTTAGAATCTCCAGACTATCCAGAAGGTTGGTGAGTTAGTGGATATCAAGGATCCTTCCCGTTTGTTGGAGTTTGAAGGAGCTCGGGAAAACTACAAAACCTTTAGGAGTAAACTGCGACAGCTTCTTGATTGGTTCGGGGATGAACGTCCCGAACCATTTCCCGTTCCAATTAACTTGATTCTGATCACCCAAGGAGTTTTATCCCATTCGGGGATCATTCCGGGTGACTTGGGGGTACTTGGAATCAAGGACAGCCCCCATTCAATGCAGGATTTGGCTCTGATTCAGCGTTTGTGGGGCGTGATCCCGCACGCGACCTTCGTTCAAGGTTCATATCTTTTCTTTGATTCATTTGCATTCCTTTTTGTATTAACCACTTGATGTGGACCTCTCCTAGCCAAGCTGGGGTCCTTGGTTGCTGGATCTAGCTCAAGAACACAAATGGAAACATAAAAGGTGAAAGTTGGTATCTACTCTCTTCAACTTGGAGTAGCGACAAGTAGATGTTTTGGCCAAGGGAAAAATCTGGATCTAGCACCTCCTTTTCTTGGTGGATTAGGCAACACTAGATGTGAACCTTGTGCTTGGAATCAAGCCTCAAGAGCTGGGAATGGAAGTAGAAGTTGAGAACCATAAAACTCCTTCAAGATGTGCTTGAGAGTTTTTTTTTCAAAATGAGTTCTGACATGAGAATGAGCCTTACAACGACTTTAACTTAAGAAACCTCACATCCAGGTCTGATCCTATGGCTACAAATGTTTGGGATGTGAGGTGGCATGATCTAAAGCTAAGCATCAAGCCTTAAGGGCTAATGGAGAAGTTAAGGGCCTAATATGCCCTACTTACACTTTCAAAACAATAATAAATATATAGACAAGTTGGTATGGCTTTCAATACTTGAAAGGACCTTGCTTCTGACTTGTGCCAGGTTGGTGAAGACTTTTGGGGTGGATTTGATACTGAATTCGTATTCAAAATGAAGAAGGGTCCACAAAGTACACAACACACATTTTCTTGGAGTTTGCTTGTAACTTAAGCTACGAATCTCTAAATGACTTGAAACCGGTGGAATTGGAAAGCCCTCTTCCGGAAATACAAAATGGCATCTTGAATTACCCAATTTGGAGCTCAGACGAGGAAGATATGGTCTCTCCAAGTTTCTACCCAGTTTGGCCCTGCTTGGCGGGGTGAACACTTGTGCAACTTGCTCCCTCTACCTTTGTTTTGCTCCAAGAATGGATGCAAAGTGCATGTTACCATCCCCTTAGTCTTCAAGACTTCTTCCTTAGCAAGTATCTTCAAGCCCAAGCCTTCGATCTTCCTTGCAGTTGCTTATGCTTTCAAGTTTTGCGCCTCACTCTCGGCCATTGCCTTCATGAACAATCCAAGTGCTTCCTTCATCTTCTTTGTCATTGATATTGTCATGGGAGCTCCAATGTTACCCCCTTCGGCGGAAGCGCACGTGATGCGGAACGCCCGGTGGCGTCAGCGGGAACCGGAATCGGGGAAACAGTAAAACAGAGTTCCCTCAATGCGGTGGCCCAGACCTATCCTGATTGAAATTTTTTCTTTACCCGTAAAATGCTATTACTTGTAGTGTAAGTAACGAGGATCGTCTGAACACAAACACATATCTACATACATACATTCACAATCACCCAAGCATTACCTCACAACTCCAGAATGCAGCAGACTATAGAAATGCTCATACAGATACATATGTGATGTGACATAACTTACATGCACGCGTTTACATATACAAAGCCAGAATCCTATACTCAGAATACCTATGTGTGAAGAGGGATCTGGTGTACCAAGATCCTCACGACGTAACTCCACGTAGGCCACTGCTGCTGCTAAACAAAGAACAGAAGACAACCGTCATTAACCTCAGAATGTGCTCAAATCAGAATTGGATCTTGCAGAATAGCAAAAAATCTCAAACGGGACTATCCTTTTTCAAAATCAGAAGTCAGACTCGGAATTAACAATACCTAAAAATCAAACACCAGAAAAGCACCGAGAGACTCTACTCCTTGGGCTTCTTATCAGACGAGCCTGGAAAAATGTAAATATATAAGGGTGAGTCCTCGTTGAGAACTCAGTAAGGGTCAGGCATAGGATAGGTATCTCAGAAATCAAGAATACTCGGAACTAATATACCTGCACAGAAAACACAGATACAAACGGAAACAGATATACAGAAAACAATAAGAACGATGTTAGAAATGTTAGTAGTTAGACAGAATCGGCAGACCTCTGAGGGTTTTAGCCTTACAGAAGAGGTTTTCAGAAATAATAGAGGCATAGTACCAGCCCGGGATCCAGAATCCCCGTTGCCGACAGAACAAATCCAGATAGCAGAATACAGAAGGATACTTCCCGGACAAGTGATCCTGAAGCACTCCCAGAAGGAAACTTACCGGACAAGTTACCCCAAGCAGAGCAAATCCAGATGCTAGAATGCAGGAGGTAACTTGTCGAACAAGTTATCCCGAGTGATGACGGGAGATAACTTACCGGACAAGTTATCCTTACCAGAACAGATCCAAATGCCAGAATGCAAGAGGTAACTTGTCGGAAAAGTTATCCCGAGTGATGACGGGAGGTAACTTGTCGGACAAGTTATCTTGTGCCGAACAGATCCATGTTGGAATGTGCTAAACAGATCCATGCTGGAATGTAGATCCAGATGCCGAAATGTAGAAGGAAACTTTCTGGACAAGTTACCTTGAGTGATAAAAGGAGGTAACTTGCCAGACAAGTTATCTCGGAGCGTCCACCCGCACCCGAGCCTATGCCATAAATAGAGTTCGGTATCACCGGGTCCCATCCTCAACTCGAACACAGCCCTAGTTACCCCGACACGCATATATAAGCATCCCAGAATGCAGAGTCAAGGAAAACTGAACTCTTACCTTATACACCGAAAATTCCCGAACCGGGCTTTTGCGTAGATTCCCAGAAACTGATTTCGATAGAGTTTTGGTTTAGTTTCTGCCCAACTCACTATTGACAATTCATCAAAAGATCACAGAATAAACATCTAGGAACCACAAAATCACAAATCTGAGCAACTCCGCCACACACCAGAAATTCAGACGTTAACGGTTTTTCACACACTTATTTACAAAAATTGATCCGTAGAGAATGCATAACACTCCACCGTGAACAACATATATCATTACCTCTTCACAAATCTGAAGTTGGGTTCCCATGCAGAAAATCAGAAATGGATTTCGGCAGTACTCCGAAATCGTTTTAGCTCAACCTCCTTTTCAGAACTGATCCAGAAACACATAAACAACGTTTAGAAACCAAGAAACATACCCCATATGTGTGGCGCCTCAACATGTAGAAAATTTCAGAAAAAACGGCTTTCAAACGGAGCCGTTTCAGAAAAATCTAATCCGTAGGATGTTCCTAACTTCTCCCGAGGATCAGTTTAATATAATTACCTCGAAGCTTCGGCTCAATTTCTTCAAGTTCTCAAGAAGCACACTAATGGTGGTTTATGGAGAGAAGGACGTGAATGAGAGGAAGAAGAAGAAGATGAAGAGGAAGAAGATGATGAAGAAGAATTGTAAGCTCCTGGACTTGTACTCCCTCATCATCCTCTCCCTCTTGAGAAGAATTTGCCCTCAAATTCATTTCTTCATTACCTTCGAATGGAGACAAGTCAGAAACATTAAAATTTGCATGCATATTATAATTTTCACTAGGAAGATCAAGTTTATAAGAATTCTCTCCTATCATTTGGAGCACTTTGAAAGGTCTATCTCATCTTGGTGCAAGGTTGTTCTTCCTTTCTTGTGGGAACCTTTCCTCAAATAGAGCCACACCCAATCACCCGACTCAAAGGTAACCGCTCTTCTTCCTTGGTTTGCCCTCCTTGCATAAGGTTCATTTGACTTCTCAATATGAAGCTTTCTAATTGTTTCGGTATTCTCTTCCCCACCTATACTCACAATATCTTTTATAGGTAATGTGATCATATCGATAGGAGCAAGGGTTTTAAAACCATACACAATCTCAAAAGGGCTCATGTGAGTTGTAGAATGAAAAGAACTATTGTCAGCAAACTCAACATGAGGCAAACATTTTCCCCACTCCCTCAAATTCTTTTTTAACAATGTTCTCAAGATGGTAATTAAAGTTCTATTAGTGACCTCGGTCTGCCCATCAGTTTAGGGATGATGTGAAGTGGAATAAAGCAATGAAGTACCCAACTTTCCCCACAAAACCCTCTAAAAGTGTGAAAGGAACTTAGAGTCCCTATCACTCACTATAGTCTTAGGAAAACCATGGAACTTAACCACTTTCTTAAAGAACAAGTCAACCATATGTGATGCATCATCAGTTTTGTGACATGAAATAAAGTGTGCCATCTTAGAGAATCTATCTACCACAAAAAATATGCTATCATGCCCTCTAGATGTCCTAGGCAATCCAGAAATAAAATCCATACTCAAGTCAACCCAGGACAGAGAAGGTGTGGGGAGGGGGAGTGTACAAACCATGGGGCATAAGTCTAGACTTAGCTCGGATAACAAGGAAGCTTAAGACAAAGTTGGGCAATTATGCATAATTTGGAGAAGTTCAAGGAAAACCAAGGAAGACATGGAGAGCGACCCCGGCGGCGGCCCCTCATTTATGGGGCACGGTCGCTCCCCACACCCAAAAAATCACCAAAGCGAATAGAATGGGGGGCGACCTAGGGAGCGGCCCCAAATCTAAAGGGTGTGGTCGCTCCCTCACACTTTTCAGGAATGGTCCCTTCTTCTTTTCTCGTGAAAAAAGGCATAAAAGGACGTTTTTTTCACATCTCTTGATAACTCCTCACTTTTAGACTTCCTCTTGAACCCATCTAGGGTTCTTGAGCTCTCTTTTTCTCCTCCCTCTTTATTATCTATGAATTTTGGGATGTTTATGAAGGATTAAAGACTTACAGACCATTTTCTAGCTTCTTCCTTCTTCTTTAACTTCTACTTTCATTTTTGTTCATAGTTATTGTGAATTTCGTGAATAGCTTGAATATTGATTAGTTCATCATCCCTAGGGTTGGTTAGCATGTTGTTGTGTTGCTAGATGAATTATAGTTGTTTGGTTGTTGATTATGCATGATTAGTAGCATTTTCTTGGGCTTAAAGAATGTAGAGGTAAAGTACGAGGCCAACTACTCCACTATGTCCACCAAGTGTTTGATGAAATGCTTGAGAAAACATTTTTTTGAATTGACCAAAGAAAATTTGTTAGATACTCTATGATTATTTGAGAAGATAATCTAGGGTGTTAGGAGACATCATTTGGCTAAACTTAATGCCTCCATAGTTGATGCAAGTGAAGAGATTCTACTTGGTCTTCTATGGAGAGGATGGTTCTAACTTAGGAGGTTAGAACTTGTTAATTATCCAACTCCTCTAACTTGTCATATATCACAACCAAACACTACATCTAATAGCCTCAACTCTAATCAACCCTAAGGAACTTTTACTTTTCATAATTGTTTGTTACATTGCATCCTAGTTTTATTTGCATTAGTGATAAAACACCAAAAATATTACATTTAACTAAACTTCATAAATTGCACTGCAATCTCATGGGTTCGACCCCACTCACCCTACTACAATTGCACACCTTGCACTTGAGATTGAGTGGGTTTTATTACTTGATATTGTGCTTAATTCATACACATGTAAAGCACCCGTCATTAGCCCTCTTGCTTGTGATGCATCTCTCAGTGATGCATCTCTCACAAATCCTCTCCACATCTCTCTTCAGGTGTGACCAGTAGAAGCTCTCCTTGACAGCTTCCAATGTCTTTTGTACTCCAAAATGGCCCTTTAGGCCGCCACCATGTGCCTCCTCAACTAGGAGCTCTCTCATAGATCCTCTTGGAATGCACAACATGTTGCTCTTAAATAGAAAACCATCAAATATATAAAAGGAGTTGAAGCCATTTGGCACGCAAGATCTAAAAGATCTGGCCAAAGTCCTCATCTCCAGCATACAAATCTTTTAAACAATCAAAGCCAACAATCTTGGCATCCAAGGTAGAAAACAAAGCATATCTCCTACTCAAAGCATCTGCAACCACATTGTCCTTTCCTTTTTTGTATTTGATCACATAAGGGAAGGACTCAATAAACTCAACCCACTTTGCATGCCTTCTACTCAAATTACTCTGACCTTGTAAGTATTTCAAAGAATAATGATCAGTGTGCACAATAAACTCTTTAGGTAGCAAGTAGTGAGACCAATTTTCCAAAAACCTAACTAGGGCATATAGCTCCTTGACATAGGTGGAGTAGTTGAGGATGACACCAGTCAATTTTTCACTAAAGAAGGCCACTGGCCGTCCCTCCTGCTGTAGTACAGCTCTAATGCCTATCCCACTAGTATCACATTCAATTTCAAACAATTTGTCAAAATCAGGCAAGACAAGCAGGGGTGCACTACTCAACCTAGACTTAAACTCATCAAAAGCCCGTTGTTGGCATTCACCGCACACAAAGGCAACATTCTTTTTTGTGAGTTCATGCAAAGGGGCGGCCACTGAAGAAAAGTCCTTCACAAACCTCTTATAAATGCTTGCAAGACCATGGAAGGACCTAATCTCAGTGATACTAGTAGGTGTAGGCCAATCCTAAATTGCCTTCACCTTGGACTTATCAACCCTCAGTCCATCCTTACTAACCACATATCCAAGGAAATTTACCTCAGAAGTAAAAAACACACATTTCTTATGCTTGGCATACAAAGACTCTCTCCTAAGTCTGTGTAGCACATACCTAAGGTTCACAACATGATCCTCAAGTGTGGTGTTATAAAGCAAGATATCGTCAAAGTACACAACCACACATCTACCAATGAATTCCCTAAGGACATGGTTCATCAATCTCATGAAGGTACTAGGTGCATTTGACAAACCAAAAGGCATCAAATTCCATTCATACAAATCCAACTTAGTTTTGAATGCAGTTTTCCACTCATCCCCCTCTTTCATCCTATTTTGATGGTATCCAAATTTCATATCAATCGTAGAGAAATAGCATGCACTAGATAACTCATCAAGCATGTCATCAAGTCTAAGGATAGAGAATCTATACATTATAGTGATTTTGTTGATAGGCCTGCAATCCATGCACATTCTCCATGTGCCATCACTCTTTGGTACTAATAGTACTGGAACTGCACAAGGGCTCATGCTCTCCTTGATGTACCCCTTAGCAAGAAGCTCATCAATTTGAGCTTGGATCTCTTTTGTTTCCTGGGGGTTGCATCTGTAAGCATCTCTGTTTGGCAATGGAGCGCCTGGCACCAAATCAATCTGGTGCTCAATGCCTCTGTAAGGAGGCAATCCTCTTGGCTCTTCAAACACATCACCAAACTCTTGCAAGATAGAAGACACACAATAAGGAAGAAAAGAAGTAATGTCAGATGTTAATAAACAATGGGAGGGTAGGAAGAGGAGGCAAGGCTTTCTGTTGAGTAATGCTTTTTTTATGTCTCTCTCTAGCCAGTGGAAGGAACTCTTGTTTTCTCTCAACCTCTCTTTTACTCCTCGGATCGCTCTCCCACCTGTCTTCTCTCAAAGGTCCTTGACCTTTCTTACCATCTTGTCTCAATCTCACATCACTTGTTTCACCATCTTTTCTCTCATCCTCACTTTGAAGTTGAAGTTGATCTTGTAAAGCTTGAAAAGGTGTCAATGGCAAGAGAGTGAACTTCCTCTCACCATGCAACAAGCTATACTTGTTCTCCTTCCCAAATTGCACTACTTCTTTGTCAAATTTCCATGGTCTTCCAAGTAGTAAATATGTAGCCTTCATCTTCACCACATCACAAGCAACCATGTCATGATACTTGCCTATTTGAAAAGGCACCATCACCCTATGTTTCACCCTAACATTTGCATGATCATCCATCCATTGCACGTTATAAGGCTTCAGGTGCTTGATGACTTCTAACCTCAATTTGTCAAGAAGATCTTGGCTAGCCACATTTGTGCAACTTCCTCCATCTATAATGACACTTTGGTCCATCTCGGCCTTTGATCAATGCCCTTGTTTGGAATAAATTTTCTCTTTGGTCCATCTCGGCCACTTGTTGTTTTGCTTGAAGCATTCTTTTTATCACCAACATTAGATTGCCTTCAATAGGCCTTTCACCCTCTCCTTCACTCTCACCATCAAGTGACTCCACTTCCCCTTCATCATTTTCCTCCTCACTTGAGAGATCCCCATTGGGCCAAGCCACTATTACCCTCTTGTTAGGCAATCATAAGCATAGTGTCCTTTTCCTAGGCATTTGAAACACACAATCTCCCTTGCTTGTTGCCTAGGTTGGTTTGGGTTAGGGTTTTGGTTGAGTAGTGGTCTCGGGTTAGGTCTTTGTGGAGCTGGAGGGTTTCTTGGTGGAGGTGGTCTTGGTGGTGGAGCTTGTGGTCTAGTTGAAGGGTTGGTTCTAGGCCATTAGCTTCGGTTTTGTTGGCTAGGATATGTAGTGTTGGTGGGATATGGTGCGAGTCTTCTTATTTGTCTATCCAATTTGATTGCTTTGTGCAACAAGTCATTAAACCCTCTATACTCATGCAAATCCAACACTTTTACCAAATCGGGTTTCAAGACATACAAGAACCTAGCCATCTTTGCTTCTTCACCTTCCCTCACATTTGCCCTCATGAGTGCACTTTCCAACTCTTTGTGGTAATCCTCAACTGACATTGAACCTTGTGTCAAATGTTGAAGTCTTTGGCAGCACTCCCTATCATAGTATGGTGGCACAAATCTGTCCTTCATCACAAGCTTCAATTATTCCCAAGTGACTATTGGTTGCATCCTTGCTCTTCTTCTCTCTATGTTCACTTGGTCCCACCAAGTGAGGGCATACCCACGGAACTCTATCACTGCCAATCTCAACCTCAAATGGTTAGGATATTTGAGGCAATTGAAGACCATTTCAGCCTTTTGAACCCACGTCAAAAACTCCTCCGAGTCACTTTTGCCATAAAATAGTGGCATTTGTAACTTCACATTGCTAAGTGCTTGTTGTTCCTGGACATCTACCCTTCTTGGCTCTCGGCCCCTACCTAAAGAATGTTGAAATTCCTGACACACCAAGTTCTTTTGAGGAAGTGCTTGAGTTCGTGAAGCTAAGTGTGAGCTCAAAGGAAGCTATAAGTAGCTTGCCTTAGCTCAATGCAGCTAGAAGTAGTTGTACTTAGCTCATCGCAGCTGGAGGAAAGCTATAAGTGGTTTCCCTCAGCTCATCTCCAGCTAGAAGTAGCTGGACACAGCTCAAGTTACCTCAATGAGAACAACTTGAGCTCACTCTAGCTAGATGTAGCTAAACTCAGCTCAAACTGAGCTCACTCCAGCTAGAAGTGGCTATACGCAGCTCAACTCCAGCTCAAGTTACCTAGTTATAGTTAACAGTAGCTCAAGCTGACTAGAAGTAGTCAACTTCAGCTCATGGTAGCTAGAAGTAGCAACCCTCAGCTCAAGATAACTAACCTTAGCTCATGTTGACTAGAAGTAGTCAACTTAAGCTCAAATGAGCTAGTCTTGATGGAGAAGTGATTTTCAGCTCAAGGTGACCTGAAATGAGTTTGATGGAACTCAACTATGTGAATTGTGGTTATATGAAACATTTGTGATGTTTCATAAGGGTTAACTATCTATTAGCATTCTTTTATATAAAATAAGGATATTTTGGTTAAAGGACATGGTCCGAGCAGTTAAGGTGCCATGGGAACCTCTTTGGCCAAATAGATGCCATTCAAAGTGGCACTCTTTCGGCTTAGAGGTGGTTATCAAGCCTATAAGGCTTGTTTATGCCTTAGGGAGGAATAACCACCCTCTAGGCTTTCGGCCATGAGGAAGATATTTCCTCCCATCATAATCACCTACATCTTCTATAAATAATAGAAGATAATTTCGGCCACAACAGACTTGGTTTTCCCACAACCGAATTCTTCTCTTCTTCTCTCTTCCTTTTGGCCAAAATTGCAACACTTCCTTAAAGCATTTCGGGTGAAACTCTTGTCAACTCAAGTTAGCTGGAGGAAAGCTATAAGTGGTTTATCTCAACTCATCTCTAACTAGAAGTAGCTGGACACAGCTCAAGTCAACTCAAGTTAGCTCAATGAGCTCAACTTGAGCTCACTTTAGCTAGATATAGCTAGACTCAGCTCAAAGTGAGCTCACTCCAGCTAGAAGTGGCTATACGCAGCTCAACTCCAGCTCAAGTTACCTAGTTATAGTTAACAGTAGCTCAAGCTGACTAGAAGTAGTCACCTTCAGCTCATGGTAGCTAGAAGTAGCAACCCTCAGCTCAAGATAACTAACCTTAGCTCATGTTGACTAGAAGTAGTCAACTTGAGCTCAAATGAGCTAGTCTTGATGGAGAAGTGATTTTCAGCGCAAGCTGACCTGAAATGAGTTCGATGGAACTCAACTATGTGAATTGTGGTTATATGGAACATTTGTGATGTTTCATAAGGGTTAACTATCTATTAGCATTCTTTTATATAAAATAAGGGTATTTTGGTAAAAGGACATGGTCCGAGCGGTTAAGGTGCCATGAGAACCTCTTTGGCCAAATAGGTGTCATTCAAAGTGGCACCCTTTCGGCTTAGAGGTGGTTATCAAGCCTATAAGGCTTGTTTATGCCTTAGGGAGGAATAACCACCCTCTATGCTTTCGGCCATGAGGAAGATATTTCCTCCCATCATAATCACCTACAGCTTCTATAAATAATATAAGATAATTTCGGCCACAACAGACTTGGTTTTCCCATAACCGTATCCTTCTCTTCTTCTCTCTTCCTTTTGGCCAAAATTGCAACACTTCCTTAAAGAATTTCGGGTGAAACTCTTGTCAACTCAAGTTAGCTGGAGGAAAGCTATAAGTGGTTTATCTCAACTCATCTCTAACTAGAAGTAGCTGGACACAGCTCAAGTCAACTCAAGTTAGCTCAATGAGCTCAACTTGAGCTCACTCTAGCTAGATATAGCTAGACTCAGCTCAAAGTGAGCTCACTCCAGCTAGAAGTGGCTATACGCAGCTCAACTCCAGCTCAAGTTAACTAGTTATAGTTAACAGTAGCTCAAGCTGACCAGAAGTAGTCAACTTCAACTCATGGTAGCTAGAAGTAGCAACCCTCAGCTCAAGATAGCTAACCTTAGCTCATGTTGACTAGAAGTAGTCAACTTGAGCTCAAATGAGCTAGTCTTGATGGAGAAGTGATTTTCAGCTCAAGGTGAGCTGAAATGAGTTCGATGGAACTCAACTATGTGAATTGTGGTTATATGGAACATTTGTGATGTTTCATAAGGGTTAACTACCTATTAGCATCCTTTTATACAAAATAAGGGTATTTTGGTAAAAGGACATGGTCCAGGCGGTTAAGGTGCATGGTGTATGCACCCTAGTGCATAGGTGCACATCCCTTGGCGGTTATGCAAGAGATAACCGGCCATGGGAACCTCTTTGGCCGAATAGGTGTCATTCAAAGTGGCACCCTTTCGGCTTAGAGGTGGTTATCAAGCCTATAAGGCTTGTTTATGCCTTAGGGAGGAATAACCACCCTATAGGCCGAAAGTATGTGTACTTTCGGCCATGAGGCCCATCATAACCACCTACATCTTCTATAAATAATAGAAGATAATTTCGGCCACAATACACTTATTTTTCCCATAATCGAATTTTATTTTCTTCTCTCTTCCTATTGGCCGAAATTATTCAAGCACATTTAGAGCATTTTGGGTGGTTAGTTTCTTGTGCTTATTCAACACAACTCCCCCTTTGAATGCACATGCAATCCGCCTTCTTGAAGGCATTCAAGCACTTGAAGATTCAAGAAGATCTATCACTATCTTCATCCGAGTTTGAAGGTGTTCTTCCAAGTTCAAGTGGAGCAAACGTTTGGAACAAGGACAAAGATTCTTTTGCTGTTTTTCAAGGTGCAAGGTACGCCTCCTTCTTCCTTCTTCCTCCTCCTTCTCCTCTTTCTTCTTTGTGAAACTGGAAAGGCATGATTAAACACATCATCTTCTAGCCATTCTAACCTCCTAGGATCCCTCACCCTAGGTGGATCATAGTAGGAACCATCCAAGTGCGCATAGTCCAACTCTTGGGTACCTTGGTGCAAGTTCTCTATTTCACTCTCTTCATCCTCAAATATGGTCTCAATTGGCTTCGGATAAAAGTTGGTATGTTTAGGCTTAAAGGGTGGAAAGGGGTGTGGTAAGTCTTGGTAGTTTGGGTAGTGTTTGGAGGCATGAGGCATTCGGGTATGCGTGGTGGTGGAAGGTGGTATTTGTGTTTGGGCTCTTGGAATGTCATGGGATTTTGGTGGTCTTTGGTCTTGAGTGTCACCACTGCCTTCTTCACTTTCCTTCCTTTTCCCTTGAGCCTTCAATTCCCTTTCAATCCTTGTTGTTCAAATCCTCAAGGGACTTGAGAATGGAATCTATCTTGCTCTCCAAGGTAGTAATCTCCATTTTGCACAACCTGTTTACACAAGAAACACACAGACACAATATGGACCTTACTGACTTCTTTTAAAAGATGTACCCTTGTGTTTTCACTCTAGGAATTTGAGGTAAAACAAGGTACACTCGGTCTATTTTAGCTCACACACGCATGAAGCTTCAAAGTTCCAACTAAAACTCAACACTCCTTTAACTCTCAAGTGTGATGCACTTGACCGCCACTCAAAGCCCAATCTAGTACTAATTTGTAGCACCAAAATAAGGATTTACTAGTTACTGAGACTAGTTAGGGCTTGGTTGGTGGGGGTTGAAAGAAAATCCGAAGGTATTTCAAGTAAAAGGTTTGAAACTAGTTAAGTGAAATAATTAGAGATCTTCTCTAGTCTTGATTTTTCAGTATGATAAACTTCAATGTCTAAAAAACAAACCTTCAAGAGGATATGAGCATATTTAATCACTAAAGCAACAAAGTTTCAAGTTTTTGCTCGGGACTCTAGTGACACGCCCGGCTGGTCACGTTTTAAAGATTCCAATATTTGAAGCATTTCCGGTTCAAATCTGAGAAAACTTTCTTCTATGAACTTTTAGATCACATGTTTTTATTATGGAATAAAACAAGTTGGCAGCACAGAAACCTAGTATTTATAACAGTACCTAAATGGAAGGAGGAACAAGTTTTTGTTCCAGAAAAATAGTTTTCTAGCTCAAAAAAATAGCAAGTGTTTTAGCTAGAAAACTCAAATAACATGGTGTTCTTGAGCAACTATGCTCTGATAGCACTTGATGTGGACCTCTCCTAGCCAAGCTGGGGTCCTTGGTTGTTGGATCTAGCTCAAGAACACAAATGGAAACATAAAAGGTGAAAGCTGGCCTCTACTCACCTCTACTCTCTTCAACTTGGAGTAGCAACAAGTAGATGTTTAGGCCAAGGGAAAAATCTGGATCTAACAGGATGTCCCGGAGGCTGCTCCATTTGGTCCATCTAAGGTCCGCTCTCCAATTCATCTGGAGTAAACGAACACTACGTTCGAGAACTTGTTCAATGCGTATGATCGAGCAGGTCCTTCTTCTGACAAGAAGAGGCATCTTCACGGAAAGTACAAGGCTACCCCGGTCACCGAAGATTAAGCTCCGGGAGTCTTGCCCACGGATTTCGACTTAGGTAATCGACACTTATCTTTAGAGAATAAGTGTTTCTGGAATATCTTTGGGAATCTCTCCCGGATATTTGGAGATGACCCATTTCATGACGTCACTCGGACGCATTTCTGTTGTATAGGTCCAGGCTGGAAGGAGGCCCAAGATAAGGCTCGTTAGGAGCGCGATGCCAAGCTTGCTCAGTACAGATCAGACTTGATCCCTCGAGAGCTGAGGTGGTTGATCCATGAGGACAAAAACCTCATAAATGATGAGGATGTCAAGGAAATGGCCCCGGAGCTCTGAAAAGGGATGTCAACTGCCCGGACCAAGGACTGCCTTGAGCATCAGTTCCCAGATCTGGCTGTGGCCACCTCTAGAATGCATGTCCTAGGCTCTCAGGTACAATCCTCTTCTTTCGATCCCTTTCAATAAACTGACTAACTGTCCTGACTTTCTTTTGATAATTTTTATAGATGATGTACCTTACTGGCTGGGTCTCTCAAGTCGTCTAGAAGATGGACGACACCCGGAGCCAAGCTGAGCAGCGGGCTACAAAAGCTGTAGCCGTAGTGGCAAAACTCATCCAGAGAGTTTTCCATTACGAACAGTTTCTCCGAGCATCCCGAACTTCAACCTCTTCAGCTTTGACTCTCCCAAGGGATGATGTCCAAGGTGACTTACCGGACTCTTCTGTCGCAGCTCAACTAGCCCAGGTCGAGGCTGCCTTCCTGAGCACTATTGTTGATTAGAGGGACTCTGAAGAGGACCTCTGGATGAGGGTTGCAACCCTGGAGAAAGAAAAGAGAGACCTTGAGGTCAATCTTGAGAACCTCAAGAATCATACTGACCAATACCTCAAAGACCTCCGGGAAGAGATCAAGACAGTTCGGGAGGAGCAGCAGGAGTGGGAGGAGGCGGCAAGAGGGGCAGTGAACTTGGTTGTTGAGAAGTTCGATCAGGGCTTCTGTCTTGCCTGGAGGCAAATTGTCAAACGGAATCCACATGTGGACCTCTCCGGTCTTGACAACACTGATGAACGTCCGGTGGATTCTTCTTGGTGTGGAAAAGAATTTTTGAAGGCCCAGAGCCAGTTCACCCTAGCGAATTTAGTTTCCCCTAGTTTTTTGTTTTCCCCTTTTTTTGATATCTTTTGTACAGTCCTCCGGGGCTTTTGTAAACAATCCTCCGGGATCTCTTAATGGACTAATTTTCAGAAGTTGGCTCTTCGTTTTATAGAGGTTCGGTCATAAGACCTATATCCTCTTCCCGATAGTATCTCAATTTATTAAGCTAACTTCAGATTACACATAGTACTTCCTAAGTGCTTCAGAATTATATGAGTTAACCAACTCTCTTCCTTCGGGATCTGATAATTTATAGACCCCCTTCCTTTCTTCGGCAGTCACTTCAAATGGGTCTTCCCAGTTCGAGGCGAATGCACCTCCTTCCGGTCTCTGGGAACCCAACTTGGTCTGTCTTAGGACTAGGTCTTCAACCTTGATATTTTTTGTTCTAACTTTTGAATTTGCCGAAGCTGCAGTCCTTTGCTGAAATGCCTTTCTTTGAAGTTCTGTTTCTTCCCTCCTTTCTTCGAGGAAATCTAAATTTGTTTCCCTCCTTTCTTCGAGGAAATCTAAATTTGTCCTTAAGCCTTGTTCATTCGCATTTTGTTTGAAGACTATTGCCCGAAGAGATGGATTGGTCACCTCGATGGGGATGAGTGCTTCGGTTCCATAGGCTATGGAAAATGGGGTTTTTTCCAGTTGTCCTCCGGTGTGTAGTCCGGTAACTCCATAAGATATGTGGAAGCACTCCGGGCCATTTACCCTACGCGTTTCGAAGTCTCTTCTTCAGCCCGTCTTTCAATGTTCAGTTTGATACTTCGACTTGTCCATTGCTCTGAGGGTGGGTGGCCGGAGCAAAATGAACTTTGATACCGAATTCTTCGGCAAAGTCTTGGAACCCTCAGTCCGTGAATTGTGTCCCGTTGTCTGTAACGAGTACTTTCAGGAATCTGAACCTGCAAATAATGTTCTTCCAAACAAATTTCTGGATGTTGTCCGCCGTTATAGAAGCCTATAGTTCGGCTTCTATCCACTTAGTAAAGTAATCTACGGCAACTACGCAGTACTTCAATCCTCTGGGTGCCATTGGTAGTTCTCCAACTAAATCAATACCCCAGATGGCAAAGGGTATTGGGTAGTCCGAAGATGTCACATACCCCGAGAGAGTTCTTTGTATTCAGGCATGCTCTTGACACTTCTTGTATTTGTTGACCAACTTCCTGGCCTCTTCCTTCAGATCAGGCCAGAAATATCCCTGTCTGAGTATTACTGCGACTAATGCATCCGACTTGATATGGGACCCGCATGTGCCTTTGTGAACTTCTGTTTGGATGTCTCCGGTTTCTTGTTCACCGATGCATTTTTGCATAGGTGAAGAAAAACCATTTCGATATAGACTGCTGCCTATTATGACGAACTTGCTTGATTTTCTTCTCACTTTTGCTGCCAAACGGGGTCCTCCGGGAGTATTTCTTCGGTGAGATATTTTCAATAGGGAGCTCTCCATCCCAAAGTAATGTTGAATACCCAGAGGTAGTTGATACAAGGGTTCTTCCTTTCTTCATTGTAGGAGGCGGACTTCGAGAGATGATCAGCTTCGGAGTTAAGTGCCCGAAAAATCTTCTCGATACATAACCTTTCAAATTGTGTGGCTAATTTCTTTGCAACCTCAGCGTATTTCTTGGGACTTGGTTCTTTGACCTTGTACTCCCCGTTCATCTGTTAGACCAAAAGGTTCGAGTCACTACATGTCTTTAGGGATCGAATACCTGCCTTCTTTGCTAATTCCAATCCGGTGATTAAGGCTTCAAATTCGGCCGCGTTATTTGTCACCGAAAAAGTAAACTTGATGGATCTGGTGGCTCTCATACCTTCAGGTCATTCGAGAACTAATCTCGCTCCTTGCCTATCTAATCTCGAAGCTCCGTCTATTATCCGTTTCCGCGGAAGCTTACGTAACACAAAACGCTCGGTGGTGTAAACTGGAACCAGAATCGGGGAAACAGTAAACGGAGTTCCCTTGGTGTAGTAGTCCTAACCCACCCGATTAAAATTTTACTTTACTCTACTCATGCCATTAACTTGTAGTGCGAGTAACGAGGATCGTCTGAACAAAAACACACATATGCACATACATACAGATACATATGTGATGCAACATAACTATACATGCATGCGTTTAAATAAACAGAGCCAGAACCTAATATCCAGAATACTTACGTGTGTCGAGGGATCTGGTACACCAAGATCCTTAGAACGGAACTCCACGTACGTCACCAAGAATACCTGCGTGTGTGGAGCAGAAAATCTCAAACGGAACTACCCGTTTTCCAGACTCAGAAGACAGGCTCGGAAATAACAGTACCCGAAATCAAACACCAGAAAGCACCAAGAGACTCTAATCCTCGGGTTTCTTATCAGACGAGCCTGAGAAAGTGAACATATATAAGGGTGAGTCCTCGATGAGAACTTAGTAAGGGTCAGACATATGATAGGCTTTCTGAGGTCCGGAGTATACCGAACCAACATACCTGCACAAAAACCTTAGATACAAATGGAAACAGATATACATATAATAATAATAACAATATTAAAAATGTTAGTAGTAAGACAGGGCGAAGGCGAAGGTGAAGGCGAGGCCCCCAGGGCGAAGCGAAGCCCCCCAGGGTGAAGGCGAAGCCCCCAAGCGAAGGCGAAGCCCCCCAGGAGAAGGCGAGGCCCCCCAGGCGAAGGCGAGGCCACTCATGCGAAATCTCCAAGCGAGGCCGCCCATGCGAAGCCTCCAAGCGAATCCGCCCATGCAAATCCCCTTCCTCAGATCAGGCGAAGGCCCTTCCTCAGAACCTGTGAAGCCCCTTTTCTCAGATCGTGCGAAACCTCTTTCCAGATCATGCGAAGCCTCTTTCTAGATCATGTGAAGCCTCTTTCCAGATCATGCGAAGGCCCTCAGACACATCCCTCAGCCAAACATAGCCTCAATTTACCCCGACATGCATATTATAAGCGTCCCAGAATGCAAAATCAAGGAAAAACTGAATCCTTACCTTTTGCACAACTGAACCTTCGTCTCTCTGCAACCCATTCGTTTCGCGCGTGAGACCGCAACGAAGTTCATGAGACCGCGGCGGAGTGGAGCAGCCGTGATACCGATTTCTGCAGACTTTCGGCTCGCTTTCTCTTCACAATTGATCAACAGAGCATGCAATAAAAATCTGATCCGTAGGAAGCGTATAACTCTTCACCGTGAATAACATATATCATTACCTTTAAGCTTTCCTTCATAAATCATCAAGAACCATGGAGGTGCCTACTTGGTTGCTTCTTCAAGCATTCGGCCGTGAGAGGAAGAAGAAGAAATGAGATGAAAAATGAATTCTCTCTCTTTTCCTCTCCTTTTATATTTTTCATTTCTTTCTTCCACTTCATGCTAGCTTGCATGCTTCACCACTTCACTTTTCTCATTATGCCGCCTCCTTTACCTTCCTTAAGGGGAAACCTTTCAATTTTCTAAATTTTCAATTTGGCCCCCCAAACTTTGCAAAATTGCAATTTAGTCCAACTGCGATTTGCATATCTTTCAAACGAAAACGCCTACGAAACTGAAATTCTGACACCAACTCCAAAACTCGGAAGTCACCCGGCGAGTGGCGGTTGTAACACCGTCAATGTAAAGAGTCCATACGGGGTTATCTTCGACTTCCATACGTTTGTCTTCAGATCCTTATGGTAATTCGGCAATGAAATCAGCCATTATCTGTGCCTTGATCGCTCTTCTTGGTTCGTACTTTACTTCATATTCACTCAATTCAATACACCATTTTGATAATCTTCCGGAATGGTCCACCCGCTTCAGGATGTCTTTGATAGGGACGTTACTCCGGACCACTATGGAGAATCCAAGGAAATATGGCTTCAACCTTCGGGCTGAGAGGACCAAGGCATACACTACTTTCTGAATCATTGGGTAGTTAAGTTCGGCACCATGTAACGACTTGCTCACATAGTAGACTGGTCACTGGTTTCCTTGGTCATATTCCTGAACGAGGACCGAACTTACAACCATCTCTCCTACCGCTAGGTATAGAATTAAGAGCCTATCCTCGGTTAGCTTCCGAAGGGTAGGCATCTCCAAGAGGTAAGTCTTAATTTCCTCCTATGCCTTCTGACAATCGGGATTCCATTCGAATTTCGCTCGTTCAGCTGCGTTTCCTTCCTTCGATTTTTTCTCCTCTTTCTTCACACCAATCCTTCCTGGTTTCGCACCTTCCTTAATTAGGAGTTTGAAGAATGAGCGGCACTTGTCCCCGTACCGCGATATGAAGCGCCATTTGGTGGCGAATCTGTGTGGACTGCCGCCACAATTCTTCTGTTCTGACGTGTTCTGACATTACTAGATGCCATGGGGATACGTGTAATGTACGTTGGACTCGGAATTCGAGGAAAAAATGGAAATAGAGGGGGTCCTCTGCTTGTAGTTTGTGAATATGGGGTGAGTGATACGACAGTCGTGAAGGAGTTCAATTTCCTCTTTTTTCAAGGGTGTCCTTCATAAGTGCTTTTATAGCCCATTGTTATAGTGGCAATATTGTAATATCTCAATATAGAATGGTAGCGTGTCAGAGGACACGTGTCCTTGATAGGTTCGGGTATGTATAGTCCGAGAATGTCCTCAATATGTTCAGGTTAATTCTTATCATGTCCGGTTATGTTTTTATCTTGTTCGGGTTATGAGTTAATTAAATTTTTAAATGTGGCCCTTATTTTGGGCTACTGATTGGGCCTTTTGCTATGCCTTTTTGGGCCTTTTAAGTAGATTGGGCTTGGCGGCCATCAACTACGAGTGCTTGAGGATCAAACAAGCTTCTGTCTCTCAGGTTACAACGGAGATGCGAAAAGTGCTTCGTACCTAAAGCTTTTCCGCCGACTAACTAGAACCGAAGAACTTGAAGAACACCAGAAACAATGATGCAAGATATTTTTTGCAAGAAGTGAGGAAGAGGATTTAGCAAGAAGAAGTGTGCTGGGGATGAGAAATAAGCATAGTGGAGGTGCCCTTTTATAGTTTTTAGGATATGCCAAGCCATTAGGGCACTTAAATGCACCATAAAGCTAGCCATTAACCCTAACACTAAAGGCCATGAAACCACCCTACTAATGGTCCATAAATCAACATACTAATGATGAAAACCTCCAAATTTATGGTGGAAAATAAATAATTTTTCATTCATTTTCCTTCCACCATTTTATATTTCCAACAGTAATAGTAGCCATACGTTGAGCCCGGCTCACGTTAAGAGGCTATAGATACTAAGAAGGAAGGAATAAGATGTCGCTTACCTGGTCGCCGTGTTTCTCAGCGACGAAACCGGAGTCGTCAAAATCTCCATGGATCCGTCCTTCCTTCCACGCATAACAACAAAACTAGACCGAAATTCAACTGAATCCACTTCCTTTCTCGCAAAATCTACAAAATCAGCAACAAATTCCACTTGTCCTGTTCTTCTGCGAAAACAATCGCCAGCCCTGATGCATTTGTTCAGCTGCCCAAAATGATGTGCTTCGACACCACAATGATGCTTTCTCAATGCACCATGACACGCTCTTGTAACAACATGATGCACTCGTTTTAATGACTTAATGATGAATTTTGTTCTACAGCCCACATTGATGTGCTTGATTACCACAATGATGCATTCAAGATGCAAAATGATGTTTTTCTGTAACAACATGATGCACTCGTCCTGATGATTTATTGATGCGCTCGTTTTCTTCAACCTTTTTAAAGAATGCGCTTGGTGACCAGAATGATACTATATGGTCCAAGTATGATGCACTACCTTACAAACATGATGCACTCGTTCTGATGACTTAATAATGCACTCATTTTCTCCAACCTCCCAAAATGTGCCTTTAGTGACCACCACGATGCACTCTTGTTGCACTATGATACTCTCCCTTAAAAATATGAAGCACTCGTTCTGATGATTTAATGTTGTACCCGTTTTCTTTAATCTTCAAAATGATGCGCTTGGTGACGAGAGTGATGCTCTCCTCTGCCACTATGATACTCTCTTACAAACATGATGCATATTTTCTCACTAATTATGCAATCCAGATGCACTTCATCTCTCGAATGATAAATTCAGACGATGTAATCCATCCTCGATTTAGTCCATGCATCAAATCATGCACTCCATGCAACAAATGATGCTTATATGGTAAATGATGCTTTTGTAGTGTAATGTGATGCTTCTTTCACTGAAATTTAAATTCTTTCATCTGCTTCAGCTGATATTCTTACAATTCATCATTAATTGGCATTATTAACTTCATTCTAATAGTTGAGTATTATTTGTATGTAATTTGCGGTTACATCATTTTTATAAAATGATGCATCATAATAAGTCGATGACACATCATAAATGTATGTAGGCACATCATAATTCTGTCATATGCAGCAGGTTGCAGTTCCAAGTTGCGGGATGAATTTGCGTTGTCCAGCTAAGAAAATGAGGCAATTGGAAGCTCCGGCGCGATCGATTGCCGCATTTGTTGGCGAGTTTTATCAGGTCAGGTAGCGGGTCGTTCGAATGGATCTCATACAATTGTTGGTCTTTGGTGACTGTTGATGGGGGAGGAGGCTACCACCGAGTTACTAACGATCCTCCAGACGTTATAGGAGGAGTTATGGTGGTCAGAAGCTACAAATGAGATATGAAAAGTGGTAGTTCACTCTTGCCAAATGTCCAGCAACACAAACCAAAAGGAAAAGCACTAGAAATAGGATGATGACGTTTTTGAAATTAACTATAAATGAGTGTACGGAAACCACGATACTCTGGAACGCACCCTACCCTAAGCGATAAAAAATAAAAAAAAGAGTTTGCATTTGTGACCCGGCTTTCCTTGAAACTACCCGAAACACGTCCTGGGCCAAGTGCGGATTCCGACCCGGTCGACTAATCCAGAGGAAGGAGCTGTCTTTGGTTGTTTGGCACTGCCCGGAAGACATTGAAGCAAGAACAACAACAGCTACCTCTGATATTGACTGTTCGAAAGAGCCAGAGGTTTCAACTCCATTGAAATATGGGTGCGTCGGAATCCACACTCTCAGGTTCGCAGGTAAACTTTCAAACGCAATTTGATTCCATGAACTTTCTGCCGCCGAGTACAGGATCATCTTTCGATTTTGCTCCCTTCTTGTTAAATCCGTTATGAAGGGACCGGCCGATAAAATCACCACCGTCTCTCACCGTTCCGAAGCTGTGGATCCAATCTTAGAGAAGCTTAGGTCCCTAAAGATCGTAAGCTTCGCTTCCGACTTATTGAACTATGAACAAAGAAGTGTTTTGTTTTCCTGGGTTTGTTTCAGAAATTCATACTTTTGGGTGAATGGTAACAGGCTACCCCTATATTGGCGAACCAGCCAACAGAAAGTAGCCTGACAGACATTTTGGTTAGAAGACCTTCTTCCTCGGCTTCAGGTCTGTTCTACTGTTGGCGTAGAGTTTTCAATTTTCCTTTTTGGGCGGACCATTGATTTGTCATGAGTTTTTCTCTCTTCAGCTATGTTTGATAGTGCCTAGTTTCTGATTATATTGTTTCATGTGTTCTGGGAAATGAATTTCATGAACTAGCAATTTAGAGAAATGAGTGCCTAGGGGTATTTTTGTTGAAATCAATTTTTCCAACAATTAGGAGTAATATTGTTAGTTCCAGAGCTTTCTGGTCTCGCCTTTTGTGATTACACCTTCAACTTGGAGGCTATCAGAGTAGATTCATGTTGCTCAGTTGGATATCTACTGTGTTGTGAGCTATCTTATACCCTCTATCAAGGTACTTTTCTCATTGTTATACATTTGGCATTTGAAGCAGCTATGGTGGATCCAAAGGTTTTGCTGGAACTTTTATCTGTGTACCGTGATTGGCAAGATAAGGAAGCTGAGAAGATTACGAAGAGACAGGTTTGTCTTTCCCATTAAAAAATTCCTGACTGTAACAAGTACTCCAGAAAAGGAAAAGATTAGGTCAATCTTGTTTTGAAATTCCTCCTAGTTACTGAGACACCCATGGATTTAAAGTTTGATGATGGGATTAATGATTCAAGACTACGGGGCGAGCTTTTGGCTTAATGGAGAATGCATCTGTTGTTTTTCTTACTTAGATTTCTGTGTAAACTGATTTAGAAGGGATAAAATGGTACACAGATGACATGAAAAAAACATACTTGTAAGTGTATATCATGGGCTTCAAAAGATAATTAACAGATAAACTTTGCAGTAGATACTTGAATATTTTACACCTGCTAGGTGTTATGTTATATCTATGTGACACAAACTAGACATACTGTGTACACTCCAGCCGTGATGTCATAAAAGAACTTCTCTATAACAGCTCTTAACAATTTTCAGATTT
The DNA here is from genome assembly GCA_024586325.1 of Stellera chamaejasme. NCBI lineage: Eukaryota > Viridiplantae > Streptophyta > Magnoliopsida > Malvales > Thymelaeaceae > Stellera > Stellera chamaejasme. Next base: position 18,767,630 of record CM044981.1, read on the forward strand.
TCTCTTGACCAAAACAGCTTCTATCTGCACTTCGCTGTGAGCGACTTTTCTTTATCAGCATAAAGAGTTTTCATGATGGAGCATATGGGTAAAAGAAAGTGAGATGTGCTATGTGTAAACCCGTGTCTTGTGAAAGGACCCTATTATTCTTTGTTTTTTTTTTGGGAATTATCTTTAAGTTGGATTGATTAAGTAAGCCATTCTTCTTCTTTGTAACATATCTGAACCTATGCCACACAGATCTAGATCAAATCAACTGAAAACATAGCGTAGCAGTTAAGGTTTTTGGTTGCTAGCTAGAAGTTCAAGGTTCAATCCCTCGCTCCTTGGCCTTCCTCTTATGTACCATAAAAGGAAAGATTGGTCCTAATTCAAATGCAAGGGTGATTTTTGTGTAGATAACAAAGATTGAAAATGTTGAAACTGAAAGCATCTTGAAAATATCATATAAATGTTAAATTTATACTCTGTACATTGTAATTAATAAATAATTCTTTGATAATTAGGCGCTGGTTTTTTTTTATGCGTAAGTTTAAAGTTAGAGGTGAAGATATTCTGTAAGAATAACTGATTGAGAATACAGACTACCGGGCACTAACATGGATGGCTGTCAGTGACTTGATGGTCTTGTGTAAACCTTAGATGCATGAGACATGAGATAAGTATGCAATTGTTCATAAATCAGAATCCCAGTATAAACCATGGATTTACACTTTGCTCATTGATTCTTGATCTTTTAAGTGGGCTTATTTAACCTAATCTAAACTACTTGAATATTGAGACTTTTTATTGTTGTATTTTATATAACTGGCTAAAAGTTGCCACTGGCCTCTATCTGGACCACTGTAAAGGGTTTCAGATTCCAACCAATGTTTCCAAAAGCATAAAATGCACTAAGTGTTAAGTGTCCCAAAGCAAAATCAGGCACTTTATCCAAGTTAAGCTCTAAATGGTAAACTGATTGATGGAAGTATAAAGCTGTCCTTTTTCTGCTTTAGTATAGTCTATCCCGACTTTTGAGTTTCTTCAGAGCAAAAACCTCCCCTTGTGTCTTTTTGCACATGCAGTCGATGGGGTTTTTTTTTTTTTTTTGTAATATAATTTTATTCCTTGTGTTGGGACTTGGATTGTCAGTTTGTATCTTTATTTGAACCTAAGTTACTAGTGGCAGACTTACATGGGTTGGCCTAGATTAAAACTAAGTTAGGGCAGAGTTAATGTTAAAGCCCAGCTTCTCGCTTCCCTTGAGGTGCACGCCTTAGGCGCCTCACCTGTGCCTAAGCTAACTTGCTTGGCTTCTAAGGTAAAAAAGGCCCAGAGGCCTGGGGCTCAGCGGATAGTGCTCTCAGCACGTTTAACAACATTGATTCCAATTTCGGATACAACAGCTAACTTTTAGAACAGACATTTGAATTTGATAATGAAGATACCAAATTTCTGTGATGTGATCAAAGCTCCTGGTAGTGAAGGTTTTGAAAAAGTATTGCATTTCTACATGAAAGCTTAATATCAGTAATTTCATGGATTGTTTGATGAGCTTCATTGTGCCGGTCAGTTTGTCAAGCCCATTAAGCCCTTCTTGTGGTAATAACTATGGACACAGGGTAAGTAGTATTAAGGATTTCTTTTGCAGTCAGTGACATGAGACGCATATATTAGTTGGTGGCTAAGGTTTTTATTAAAAATTACTCCATTTGGGAAAAACTAAGACAAAATGCATTTGTGCAAGGCCAAAGAAAGTTTAGGTGCTTCCTTAATGGTAAACAAGGCTGACAATGATTTTTGTTTTAGTTTAGACTTCTTACAGTACATTACTTAAAGTTTTTTCATCAGTGAACTTCTTGAATCCAGAAATGCGTTTTCTTCCCTTTTTGTAAATACTCCATCCCAGAAAAATTTGTTACTTGTTCCTTTTAAGATGTCCCACAAAGACTTGTATGCATACTTTACTTTATCATCCTTAGGTCTTTAAACACCTTTATCTCCACGCCAAATTAAACATATTAATTGATATGGGACATAGGGAGTAGTTCACAGCAGATTGAGTGTTTTGGCAAGGGCACCTTGTAGCTCCATTGCCTTTTTATGAGTATTTGGTAATGGGCAGACCTCTAACATGATTGTTAAGGAAGTTGCCACGCCTCTAAACTTTGTTATCAGAGGGTTATGCTTTGAGATACATCGGTATGGGTAATAGCTATAGTAATTTACATGCAAAACGAACAGTATTTTTATGTCAAGCTGAAGCAGAACAAAATTATTTGTCTCCCTGTATCGGTTTGTTCTAAGCTGTCACACAAATTAATACTAGTAATCTGGTAAAACCTACAGTCAATCAGGTGAAAGATAGTGCCTTATTAGGGACTCATTGCATTGCCAGTGATGGTTACTGTGGCATGTTTGGGTCTCTTTGGTGCTGTTTGGTTTTAGTGGTTCAATCTCATATTGACAGATGAAGGGGTTTGTTAGTTCGATATATTGCGACGAGTTCGCTTTTTCCTGGGTGAACGTTTTGACAGTTTGGTAGTGTATCAACCAGACTTGACTGTGTGTGAAGACAAGCTAGCTAGATGTGTCAGTTCAGTATAATGTGTGAAAGGATTGGGTTGGCTCTTTCCAAGAGCACTCTGTCTAACTTTTCAATTTATTCCTTGTATTTGAGTGTATTCAATAACTTTATTTTGAGGGGAAAAAAAAGTTGGGAATTTCTGAAAAAATGGAGTGGAATTTTGTGACTAAAAGTTGAGAGTTTGAAGATAGTGGGGAATAGAACACAACCTTTCCTTCTCTGTTAGAAGTAGCCTGGCAGTACAGAGGACTTAGGTCAGATTTTTACGAACCTGGATATAAGTTCAAATATTATGATCTAATGGCATAACATTCTCACTTTTGACAATACACAAAAGAAGAAAACTTTTGTCTGTTCAGTATCTTTTCTTAAATGGTTAGCCGTCATTTTGTGTCATCACACCTTTGTAGTGTCTGTCTTACAGGAAGAGATAGAGAACAGAATAGAAGTAGCTGAAGCATTGGCGATTAAACTTCTCCAACGCTTTAATTACTCTGTTTCGGCGATGAAGACAACTTCACAGCATCTATCAGAAGGTAATTGGTCATGGTTCTTCATTTAGTTTTCTACGAACTCTTGGCTGGTATAGGCAAATATGGATCGTTGCTTTAATTCATTTAGTTCATCCTTTACAAGTGGAGCTCGGGGAGTTCAAAGGACGTTTAACAGAAGTTCTCAGTAACTGTGATGCCCTGTGCAAGAGAATCTCTTCAGAGGGGCCGGAACCTCTCCGATCATCGGTCAAACCATTTGTGATAGCTGCAGCCAAATCAAGCCTTGATCATACCTCTTCTTCGCAAAGTAACACCGATGAATGTATGTTGTCTCAGGAACCCAAATTGCACTGAATTTGACCAATTCTTTACTTCCCTTCACATTTTCATCGTACATATTATTTGAATCGACACTTGATGGGCAATTTTACCACAGTTTCTTCATTAGGGATGTAATTTACTCTGATTGCACAGGTTTAGAATGTAGATAATTGTCTGAATGATATGCAAAGTTCGAAAAAGTAATGAGGAAACAGGAGTCATAAAAACTGAATATGCAGAGTAGAAGGTTTGTGTCTCTGCTGATACAGGCTAGACAGACACTAATTGGAGCATGATCAGATTTAATGTCCCAAGTACTCCTAACAAAAAGTAGGAATTGTCAAAGTACTCTTAAATGGATATAAGGATTAGAAAATGACCAAATTGATGGTAAATTTACAAAAATTATAAACACCTACTCCTAAATGGAGAAAGTCTTCATGGGCATGCTGCTCTTCTGCATTCAAATACAGATCTTGCCATGTTCCATATTTTGATACCTTAAATTTACAGTGAAACAACCTATTCATTTGGTTCCATTTTCACAAGCAGAAAACAGCTTTATCTGGATCCTTCATATTCATTGGCCATCTTCGTTAGAAATCCAATAGATCTAGTTGAGAAGTCAGGATTCAGTTCCATGATCTTGATCTGAAGTTCTGAACAGCCTGGATTAGTTGAATCAAAGCTCACCCAGATTTGTGTAGTGAAACAGCAGATCTAATTATGACTACCAACTGGCTGAATTGAGTCAAAGCACTAATCTGTCTGTATCAAATTACCTGTCATGTTTGAAATGCAAACTTAAAAATTACTTTTTTTATGGGAAATTAAAAAAATTATTAGGCAAAGTTATATCTAAAACAAGGTGAATACTCCTATATAAATTATTTCACATACATCAAATATGCTAAGTAAAAGTGACAACAATTTTATGAAAACTTTTTGGGACAAGTAAACAGAGAACTGAATCAAACAATGAAACTATGACAACAGGTTCTTCAGAATTAACCAGAAAACACTTCTTCTTCTTCTATGCTCCAAGTATAAGGTACGATTCTTCCAGGTAACAGACAAAGCTAGATGAAGGGGCCTTTCATGGCTGTTGCTGAGAATCGATGTAGCCAGCTTCGACAAGCACCTTCTCTCTCTTGGCCAGTTCAATATCTTCATCCACCATCATCTGGACGAGTTTCTTGAATCCCACCCTGGGCTTCCACCCCAAAACCTTCCTTGCTTTGCTCGAATCGCCTTTCAGATTGTCCACCTCCGCCGGCCGGAAATACCTCTTGTCGATGGCGACGTGGTCCTTCCAGTTCAGACCCACATACCCAAACGCCACTTCAAGGAATTCCTCCACCGTGTGCGACTCTTCGGTGGCCACCACGTAGTCATCGGGCTTGTCCTGCTGCAGCATCAGCCACATCGCCTCCACGTAGTCGCCGGCGAATCCCCAATCTCGCGACGCCTGGAGGTTCCCGAGGAAAAGCTTGCTCTGGAGACCTTCTTTGATCCGGCCCACCGCACGGGTGATCTTCCTGGTGACGAAGTTCTCACCCCGCCGCGGCGATTCGTGGTTGAACAGAATCCCGTTGCAGGCGAAGATATCATACGCTTCCCTGTAATTCACCGTGTACCAGTGCGCGGCGCATTTGGAGGCGGCGTAGGGGGATCTGGGGTGGAAAGGGGTAGTCTCTGACTGCGGTGGCGGGGTGGATCCGAACATCTCCGACGACCCGGCCTGATAGTACCGGATGTGTTTACGGCCGGTTGCGTTGATGTGCGACCGGATGGCTTCGAGAAGCCGAAGTGCGCCGGTGGCGACGACGTCGGCGGTGTAGTCGGGGATCTCGAAGGAGACGGCGACGTGAGACTGAGCGGCGAGATTGTATACTTCATCAGGGCAGATCGTGTCAAGCCAGCGGCGGAGCGAGGAGGCGTCGGTGAGATCGGCGTAGTGGAGCTTCATGCGAGCCTTGTGGGCGTTGTGTGGGTCGATGTAGATGTGGTTGATCCGCTGGGTGTTGAAGTTGGAAGATCGGCGGATCAGGCCGTGGACTTCGTAACCCTTCTCGAGGAGGAGCTCGGTGAGGTAGGAGCCGTCCTGGCCGGTGATACCGGTGATCAGCGCCACCTTGTGGGTCGGGTTGCTGCCGTCGCCATTGGCAATGTCCGGTCCGGAGGTGGGAGCAGCGTCGTTACCGGCGGCGGCCATCGGAGAACTTGGGTCAGATTTCGATCTGGGTTACGCGGGGAAGAAAGGTCCAATCGTAGCGACTCGACAGAGTGAAGTCTTTCTTTTGGGGTTTTATATGGTACTTACTGAGGGAGCGGAAGCGAACTGAGCTGGAGATGGCTGTGTGCGTGAGCCGGTGCTTCGTGATTGGTGCTGATTAAGGGTGTTTCTAAAAGAATAAAGGTGGAGGTTAAAATGTGTATGAGATTACAATTATTCGTTTATTTACAAGTTTATAATTCATTAAGTTTGATCAGTATAATGATTATGTTTAGTCAACATAATTAATCGATTAGTAACGTTTCTCGTATAAATAACATCGACGGATAGACATAGCAAATTTACTGATCAACATGACAAGTCCACTTATCTATATGCTAAAAAGAAATATCAACATAATAAAAAGAGATCAACATGCTAAAAAAAGATCAATAAGACATAGAAGAGATATCAACATGGTAAGAAGAGAGATCAACATGATAATAAGAGAGATCAACACGGTAAAAAGAATGATCAACATGACAATAAGAGAGATCAACATTCTAAAAAGAATGATCAACATGACAAAAAAGATAGATCAATATTGGACAAAAGTATATCAACATTGGACGGAAGCTAATCAAAATGAGAAAACTACTGATCAACATTGAAAATGTGCAGATCAACATGACTATACTAGTGATCAACATAACTACCTACTGTGATCATCAGCATTTTTATCCATATTTCTTAAGTCGAAAAAATATTAATTTTTCATCATTTGCAAGTTTGGTTGTTCTGGAGCTTCATTGTGGCCAAATGTTGATGATGATTGTGTTGCTAAGTTGGGTTGGTTTGGTTTTTAGAAGTAGATTTGAAATCTCGTCGGAAAAATCACGATGTAAGAATCCTTGACGAGAAGCTTCATCGGAATTGACGGCGGCTGTTGGAACTGAAGCTTGGACCAAATTCGTTGTGGTTTCAAAGCCGGAGTCGGAGCTGGACCAAATTCGCGGCGACTATCGTCGGTAGGAAACATGGTGGCAGTGGATGTAATTAATATTACATCTTATACGCATAGGCAGCTACTCAAGAAAAAAAACAACACTTTCTCCTCTCAATTTTTTATTGCAACACTTTTCTTTTGGGATGTTTCTTAATTTTTGAAACATTTCCTAATATAGTGAACTTTTCTAAACAAAATTACCAATTTATGATTTCAACTATCTTTTTTGAATAGCTATACAGTGCGCCTATAGGCGTCCTATAGATATAGGAGTAAGCCCAAAAAGATGTGTTTCGATATCATAATGATGCATTCCTGATGCACTATGATATCTTCCCGTAACAACATGATGCACTCGTTCTGATGACATACTGATGCATTTTGTTCTACAATCCACAGTGATGCGCTTGATTACCACAATGATGCATTCATGATGCATAATGATGTTTTCCCGTAACAACATGATGCACTCGGGCACTGGCATAAGCCCATAAGCATTTTGCTTTGGGCCCCCAAAAAATTATATATATATATAGACATAATTTTTTTTAATAATATAACATATTTACATAATCTTTTGTGGGAAGGAGCGTGGAGGTAGAAATATTTATATAATTTCTTACTTTAAAAATATGTACTCCCTATGTTCTCAAATAATTCTATATTTTGGCTTTACTCTTTCAAGGTTTAATGTTTAACTCAAATTTTAATAAAGATAAAAAGTTTTTAAAAATTCAGAAAAAATATATATTTAGAAAGTTTATACTTCAAATTATGATATGCATATAAATTATTAACTTTAAATGTCTAAATATATTCATGAAAAAAAATCAAAACAACAAAAACAAAGTGTAGAATTATTTGGGGACGGAGGGAGTATATCACAATATAGTAATAAAACTTTCAATAATAATAAAATGCTATAATGTTTAAAACAAAAAAAAATCAAAATCACGCAAAAATTTGAGAGCGGGTTCCGGTTCGAATCCAGCTCGTGAGTAGATACTAATATTTGTAATTTTGATATTTTTGAAACATTATAGTATTTTATTATTATTGAAAGTTTTATTATCATGTTGTGACATACATATTTTTAAAGTTAAAGATTATGCAAATATTACTACCTTCGTCCATAAAAAATGGTGGGTTTCATTTTTAGCATTTAATCTATGATTTTACTTCTTTAACATTTTAACATGTAAACCCAAATATTTTAAAGCTCAATTGTCTCGTTGGGCTTAGGTGTAATTTTATTATAATAAAAATTTTTGTTGCTTTTCAAATAATACTCCAAAATTCTAATGAGTTCTTTCAAGTAATAATTTGAATCTTCCAAAATATTTATAAAAAAAACACACCAAAATTTTAAAAATGGGAAAAATGTTTTCACAAGGGCCCAATTTTTTTTTTTTTCGGTTCGGGCCCCTAAATCTCAAGGCCGGCCCCTGGATGCACTCGTTCTGGTGAGTTAACAATATGCTTGTTTTCTTCAACCTTTCTAAAGGATGCGTTTGGTGATCGGAATGATGCACTAGGTTTCAAGTATGATACGCTCTCTTGCAAACATGATGCACTCTTTCCGATGCATTAATGAAGCACTCAGTTTTTTCAACCTCCCAAAATGATGCCTTTGATGACCACTATAATGCACTCATGTTACACTATGATGCTCTCAATTACAAATATGATGCGCTCGTTCTAATGATAATGTTGGACTCATTTTCTTTAAAATTTCAAAGTGATGCGCTTGGGGACAAGATTGATGCTTTCATTTTCCACTATGATGCTCTCTCTTTTAAACATGATGCACTTTTTTCCACTGATTATGTAATCCAGCTCACCCATCATTAAGGTACGCAGAAGCATCATAATAAATCGAATGCGCATCATTAAGGTACGTAAGAGCATCAAAATGAGTCATGTGCAGCAAGTTGCGGCTTTGGATCATGAGATATGAATCGTGTCGTTCAGTTGAGGAAATGGTTGGGAATGAATCGGCGACGCCTCCAAAAGCTTCTCCGCCAATAAAACAGAAGGGCCGTCGGTGGCGGTAGACATGGCAGGGTTGTCGTCGGTGGCAGAGGGAGGCTTGTGGTGGCTGACTAGTTTGTTGTAGACGTTGCACTTGTTGGCAACATGAGGGTTGGCGAAGGAAGGCGGCACGTCGAACGAAGGTGGCGGTGGAGAGATCGGTGAAGATGAAGTGAATGGCACTTTTGTAAATAATGTGAGTTGGGCGCACCGGGCTCACGTTTGAGGCGGGCACACCATATCCTCCGCCATCTTTTTTCTTATTTCTTTATCTGATTTGATCTCACTAATTCTACTCACTTCTCTCACTCATCTATTCTTTTATTTTTTATTATATATCTTGACACTACTAACCCACTCACAGCACTCACCCAACTCATTTTTTTTACCCAACCACAGATCAAAGCCTGTGTAAACTGGGGACACTAACCGCCCCACCCAAACTTAGCTGAGGATGGCCTACAGACGGGTGCCCTAATTGATTGACTGGGAAACCACTAGTGGGCTGATCAGACGCTCAAATATCGGTGGAAACGCTACCACAGTTTTCGGCCCAATGGACCTAAACTTTTGTGTTCAGATCACACTAGGCTTTCACAATTTTCTTCGTGGCCATGACGAGTCGAACTCGGGTCGCTGTGGTGGCAGAGTTGTACCTTGACCAACTAAGCTAGTGCCCAGAGGGCACCCAACTCATTTCTCTCTAAGGGGCCATTTTGTAAAAATTCAACATTTTTCTATCCATCTTAATCACCATGTCAAATAAAAAAGTTGGAATAATTAAGGGACGGAGGAAGTACAATAATTTGTAAATCAATATTTTCTTCGAAGTGTTTTTACATAAATTTCACACTAATTTTAAAAAACTTCCACTTTTTCTTAATTCTTTTAAGAAGAAGGGAAATTATCAAAAATCCCCCATGAGGTTTGACATATTCTTTTCATTTTCCTCACCGCATTTTCAGAATTCTCAGGAAAAAATCCCTGAGATTTTATGAAATATGCAGTTTCCCTCTTAAGCCAAACGTCTGTCTACAATTCAGTTTAGATTTTAGTTTAACTACAAAACTTACATCCCTAATTTTTGAACTCTAACAATTATATCCTAACTTTTTTACCCTTTGCATTTTTTACCATCTCCCACCCCAATCTATCACCCTTCACCGACACACTAACCTCCTAAAGTTCCACCGAGGGCATCATGTCCACATGTGTTAGAAATAGATTATGAAAAATATATTGGTGGAATACCACAATCAACAGAGCAAGTGTCCCACCCTGTCTATAAAGTAAACCCAATCAAAATGGAAACAGAACAATCATCCAAACCATTTGAGGATAATAGAATTAATTTCTCAGATTTCGAATTAAATATGTTAAGAGAATCATTCAAAATAGACTATAATAGTCTAAGAAATGAATTTTTACCAGAAGAAAATAAAATAAAAAGAAAATGGTTATCTGATAATTATACCAAAAATGAAAGGAAATATTTACAAAAGTTACTGTATAAAAGAATACGACAAACCCAGACCAACTTAAATTTTTTTGAATGGTTCATCCCAACACTAGTTTTGGACGAAGAAACAAGTCTAACCTTTCTAGAAGAAACATGGAATACATATAGAGTTAAAGATGGAGAAGAGATAAAGGAAATAACTACTGCACACCCTTCATCTAAAACAATTGTCTTAGGAGAACAAGCAACTGAATCACCTTTCAAAACTATCAGTAAAGAAACCAGATCTAAACAAGCTGAAACAAGAGACCTTCAATCATTGATTGAACAGAATAATTATACAAATTATTACCTACAATCGTTAGGAAGACAAATGTGCGGAATAGAAGAAATAGAGAAAACAGAAAAAAAAAGCCCATTACTTCTAAGCCTCCTATCCATCTTCCCTCTAGAATTCCAACATTTAAACTAGGAAGAAGAGACGATGAAGTTTCTGAAAGAATGAAGAAATTAGTTGAACTAGTTCGAAAATTTACTATCCAAGATAGTAAGCAGAAGGGACCCAAATTAACATAATCAAAGAAGAAACTCTCTAAAAATAAAATGGAGAGAGAGGAGGTTCATCAAAAGTATGGAATGTTTCACATTCTTATACAAGTAAACCATCTCTGGTAGATAATAGGCAAAATATTTCAGAATGCCTATAGAGGAGATGAAATAAGGGAATGAAATATTGATAGTATTTCAGAATGCCAAACATCCCAAATAATTCATCACATGATAATGTATGAGATAGTTGTTAAAAGTATGAATAGAAACACGATTGACCAACAAGTTGCATAAATGATAATCTCAAGATTTTTTGGGCAACTAAGGAATTGGTGGGATAAAAGCAAGGTAAGAAATCAGGAATGCTACAAAAGAAATAGCGATATTACATGGTAATGAAAGCGTAAGAACAAAGGAATCTGAAATAGCAATTAATACATTAATATTAACTGTTTAACTACATTTTATTGGAACAGAAGAATCCAAACAAAAGTTAAATAGAGAACTTTTACTCAATCTAAAATGTAGGATCTTATCAGATCTAGAATGGTATAAAAATGTATTTCTTTCAAGGGTCTATGAAAGGGAAGATTACAATTCCATAATTTGGAAAGAAAAGTTCAAAAGCCTCCTCTCTCGCATTCGTTCGAATAGTTTCTTACCTATCCCGCCAGAACTCCAGCCATCTAGAAAGCGATGGGACTTTCAATCCCATCAAGTAACGCATCCGGTTCGAGAGTTCCCTATATTGTATTAAGTACCCTGCCTGTGCTCATGTTGCCGAAAGCCTATTTAGAAAGGTAGCGAGGTTCAAAGAGTAAAGGAAGAGAATCAACTAAGGATCAAAGACTTTTGGGCCCCTACTTACCAAAAAAGTCACGAGCTCCTCCCTTTTTGCCTTTTAGTCTCTTGGTAGTCATTAAGCATATGGTCAAAATTGTTTTAGAAATAAAAGAAGTTGGTCTACAAATGTGCCATGAGCTAAAATGGAGAAAGCAAGTCAAACAAGGGTGGCTGGAGCGGAGAAAAGAAATGGGAAGTTTTTGCTCCTTGCACGGATACAATCTTGGGTCCAATTTTGACAAAGAACATAGAAGATATAAAAGAAATAGAACCTATAAGAGGCACAAAGAAAGGAGATTCGAGAAAAAGGGAGGAAAGACCAAGAAGGTACAAAAAAATTAGAGAAATGAAATTTAGAAAAAAACAAACTTGAGCCAGTTTGTTGGAAATGTGAAAAAATAGGTCATCTTCAAAATAGGTGTAAGACCAAATAAAAAATAAATTCGCTAGAAATTGATGAGGGCTTAAAACAAAGTCTTATGCAGATAATGCTGAATAGTGATTCGGGAAGAGATTTTGAATGAGTTTCAGATAGTTCAGAAAGCTTGAACGAACTTAATGAACTAGACTTAGCGAATCAAGTCAATAATAAGATGATAGTTTCAATTCAAAATGTCAATGTGACTCATCTGATATACAAAAAACCTTTAAGAAAATAGAATTAAATATGCTTTAGAAAAATGCAATAACATAAGAGGATGAAAAAATCTTAGAAATTCCAAAAAAATATATAAGACCCTGACATAAGAAAAAAAATTCTTTTAAAGCACCTAGAATAAATAAACAACCAAGAACAAGATCCTCCAAAATGAGAGAAGAAGAAAACATATTGAAAGGAAATAAATAAGCCTCAAATTTATAGTTTTAATGAAATATTAAAGAGGGTTGATCAAGCACAAATAAATTACATAGAACCCCCAGTTAAAGAATTAAAAACTGAACTCTATCAAGTCAAGAATGAAGTAAAAGATCTAAAAAGCAGAATTGAGATCTTAGAACTCCAAGGTTTGGAGGATTATTCCTAAGGGCTAAGAAGATGAGAATGTTATCGAAGACTTAAACAAATACGAATTTAAAGCAAAACAAAAGAAGAAGGAAAAGGAAGTGATTAGAGTTTTTAATTCAATTTAAGTTATGTATTGGTAATTTTATTTTCTTTTAAGTAATTTAATTAAATTAATGAGCCGTAGTTCTGTCTATGAAAATTTGTAAGAATATATTTTTTTACACTTTATTTCAATACGTTGGAATAACGGTGTGAAATAATATATTGTACGAGTTTTCATGGATTGTCCAAGTTGGACAGTTTGTAAAAGTTTACTATCGGTGTATTAAACTTTTATGGTTGTGTATGTAAAACTGAACGGATTACATAAGTTTCGGTCGCATTTTAGTCTTGTTCCACGTTATACCTGATCTGGGAGTAATATTCCAGAGAAATGGTATAGTGTGGAACTAAGGCGAAAATGTCGAAATTTATGTAATTACGCTTTACGTGCAACGATAAAAGTTTCTTCACTAATAGTACTTTTATGAACAGGATAGGACCCATGCACCACGGATGCTGGATTAGGCGAAAATGATATGTGAATATTTATATATGAATGTACTTGAAGAAGAAGTAGTTCTTGGAACTTCTTCTCAAAGTAAGCCACTTCAAATAAATGAAATCGAATATATGCCAAATCAAAGGTACACGAGTCTAATTTCTCTAAGAGTTGGGAAGAAATTTGAAATCACAACTGTCATACTTAGGTGTGTAAATGGGCCGGGCCGAGCACGATCCCTTTAAGCTCGAGCTTGGCCTGTTAGTTATCAATACTACTCGAGCTCGAGCTCGAATGGCTTAAGCCCAATATGTTAGGCTCGAGCTCGGCTCAAAGTAAGCTCGAGCTCGGATCGAATAGCTCGATAAACCCATTTTAAAAATTTCTAAACTATATTATAATTCACAAATAATAAAAAATATAAGATACCATCAAAGTTTTTACAACTTAAACACCCAAATTGATAATTTTTTACTAATCATAATAATTACTCTTAATAAAATACTACTATACTTAACATAAATTATAATATAGTGAAGAAAATTGAAGAGGTTTGATAAGTGTCGTTAAGTATCGATACTAGATAGGGTCGAGTATCGTTGTGCTTGAGCTAGACTCATTAACATATCGAGCTTATTTCAGGCTTGAACTCGATAGGTATCGACTCGATAAGCCCTAACTCGAGCTCGAGCTACCCTTTAAAGGCCTTACCCATTTACACGCCTAGTTGTATTGATTGATTCATGCGCAGACAGAAATGTAATGAAAGAAGGATTAATTCCTTATAAATACTTGGAAAAAACTTTTGGGTATATAACGGCAACTAACCAGAAAATAATGCCAATGAGATTCAAATTGACTCATCTAGATGTGTACAATGATGAAACTTGTATCTCACAACATTTCACGGTGCTTGCCCAAATGAATCAAGATGTGATTCTAGGAACACCTTTTCTCAATACTATCATGCTCTATAAAGTTGATCAAAATGGATTGATCACTAAGAAATTGGAAGAATGATAACTTTTAAGTTCGCAGAACCCCCTCAAATCAGTTTGCTAGAAGAACTTACTACAAATTTGAATAGTAGCAAGAAACATTAATAAGTTTCCAATAAGATATTAGACATAAAAGTGTGAAGAGAAGATGAAGACTCAAGAACTGCAAAAGCAAATACAGACTTTTAAAGAAACATTAATGAATAGTAATGCATTTTGGGAAAACAAAAAACACATTGTTAATTTACCCTATGAAGCAAAATTTGAAAAAGAAAAATATTTCTACTAGATCAGGAGCTATTCAAATGAATGAAGAATTAAAAATTCATCGTAAAAAGGAAATACAAGATCTTCTTGATAAGGGACATTGATTATGGTCTTATATTTATCTTTTGACATGCAATTTGAATTTTCCAACATCATGATTTCATGTCCCATTTGGACATTACGAATTCAACGTAATGTCATTCAAACTCAAGAATGCACCATCAGAATTTTAAAGAATTATGAACATAATTTTAAATCATTACAACTCTTTTACTATTGTTTATATTGATGATGTATTAGTATTTTTCTCAATCAATTGACCAACACTGGAAGCACATGCATAAATTCATGAAAATAGTAGAAGCAGGATTGGTAGGGTCAGCAAAGAAGATGGGGTTGTTCCAAACAAATGTTCGGTTTCTTGGACATATGATATACAGAGGCACTATAAAACCTATTGATAGATCAATAAGTTTTATAGAAAATTTTTCAGAAATCAATGATAAGAAACAACTATAGAGGTTCTTAGGAAGCCTAAATTATGTCTCAGAATTTTACAAAGATATAGCAAAAGATTGTAAACCCTTGTTTAATAGATTAAAGAAAAACCCTCCAGAATGGAGAAAATAACAGGCACAAGCCGTCAAGCTTGTAAAAAGGAAGGTCAAAGAAATTTTGTGGATCACAATCCCTATCCCTGAAGGTTTCAAAATTGTTAAAATAGACGCTAGCGAGATAGGATATGAAATAATCTTAAAACAGAAAATTGCTAGACAAGAAAAATTTGTTTGATTTACATTAGGAGTTTGGAATCAAGCCTAACAAAACTATGCTACAATAAAAAAAGAAATACTAGCAATAGTTCTTTGTGTTATAAAATTTGAAGAAGATTTGTTGAACCAAAAATTTCTGATTAGAACAGATTGTAAAACATCTAAGAGTGTCCTACTTAAAGATGTTAAAATCTTGTGTCCAAACTAGGGGTGTGAATGGGTAGGGCCTTTAAAGGGTAGATCGAGCTCGAGCTCGAGCTCGAGTTGAGGCTTATTGAGTTGATATCTATGGAGTTCGAGCTTGAGTTCGAATCTGAAATGAAGCTCGATATATTAACGAGTCAAGCTCGAGCCCAACGATACTCGGCCCTATCAAGTATCGATACTTAACGACAGTTATCAAACTTCTTGTATTTTTTTACTATATTGTAATTTATGTTAGGTATAATAGTACTTTATTAATAGTAATTATTATGATTAGCAAAAAATTATCAATTTGGGTTTTAAAGTTGTATAAACTTTGATGATGTATTGTATTTTTTTATTATTTGTTAATTATAAAATAGTTTAGAAAGTTTTAAAACGAGCTTATCGAGATATTCGAGCCGAGCTCGAGCCTAGCATATTGGGCTCGAGAAATTCAAGCTTGAGCTCAAGTAGTCCAAACAAATATTTGCAAGCTAGCAATCAATCCTTGTTGTCTTTGATTTTGATATTGATCATATCGATGGTGAGAAGAATTCTTTACCTGACTATCTTACACGAGAATTTTTGCATGGGGAAACAGGGAAAAAGGAATCAACTAAAGAAGAAATCAAAAGAATTATGGAAGAGGTCAACAATCTAGATCTCTTAGAAGTAATGTTTCATGCGAATGATCCCATGGACTTAGAAATTCGGTTGTCTAAAGGAGAAAGCCAATTTGCTCCTTACTTACAAATAGGAGCCCAAGAACCATAATCAGTGGAATTTTATGAATTACCTACTAAGCAGAAAATAAAAATTGAAAGGGAAGAATCTTCACATAATAATAAAAGATCAGAAGAACATGTTGCAGCGGCATTATTCCCTTTTAGAGAGGCAAAAAAAGGAAGAGGATTTCCCTACCCATATCCTCATGCATACTACAAGGATGAAAAATACTTTGAGGGCCCTGGTCCCTAGAGCTTCGGTAAAAACCCAAGAGATCGCTCTCTTTTCTCTGGGAATCCAGTCAGGAAAAAAAAAGAAATGGAGAGAGAACTCCTTTATCCAGTAGAAAATAAGGATCTTAAAATAATAACTTCTTCGGAAATGACAAGGAAGTGCTGGCCTAAGCATAGGCATCATGAATCGAATTTCATCCCATTAAAAAATTGAGTACTTTGAGTTAATTCTCCAAGAAACGGGCTCTGTGGAAATGAAACACAAAGACAGAAATACCAAATCTCCGGAAGGAAGGAACTTCAAAGAGATAGGAATTTCGAAGTTAGGCGTCTTGAAAGTTTGGACCCAGAGGAATGAGGGGCACCTTATTCTCGGAGAAAATTTATGTATGGAAAATACAACAACTATGCCTACTCTTATTGGTGTTATATCCAGGCATGAGATGAAATCTTCAACATCCAAAATACAGAGCAAAGACACTCATAGATGATCATATTAAAAAAAACCAGAAAATATTTCCAAACTGGTTTCAACATTGGTTTGGGAAGGGTGGCGGATCTGTGCGCGTGATCGCCACGTTCCGGTTTGACTTGCGTGTCACGACGTTAACAGAAGTCATTAGGTCGACTTTGCGTGCTAGAGCGCGGTTGTCGAGAAATAGAGAGATCCTCTGAGATAGTGATTTGACGAGTCACGTCGAGTAGTTGTTAAACGTTACCCCTTTTAGGTATGAATAGTGAATGTATTTATAGTTCCAGGTCTGAGTGGTCTTTTCGTAATATCCCAATATAAGGTGATTATGTATTTTAGATCCTATATGCACTTCGGGAAGTATCGTTCGGGAAATATGGTTCGGGAACGTCCTTAAGCTTTATTCGGGTTACTTATTTACTAGTTTTTTAATGGGGCCCTTATTTCGGGCTTATGTGTGGGCCTTTTGTTAGGCCTTTTATGCATATTGGGCCTGGCGGCCATCAAGTCCCCCGCAGCCCTTTTGGCCGACTAAGAGGAGTCCAAAGTTCTCTTCTCCAAGATCCGCGTTTGAATGTATGTGGGTCACGTTCGGGGAATTGCTTGGTTCGGGCACCATTCGTTGTTCGGGCATGTGATTCTTCTCTCTCGTGTAGTGTTCGGGTATCTGAATCCTTTTGTTTCGAAAGTCTGTTCGGGCATTGGAAATATATTCCGGACTGTAATGTCCGGGAAACTGAGGACGCAAAGTCCTCCTTTTGTCCCGAACAATGTTCGGGCTGTCGAAGCATTTCCTGAGATATAGTGTCCGGGAAGTTGAGGATGCGGAGTCCTCCCTTTGTCCCGAACAATGTTCGGGCATTTGAGGCATTTCCCGTGATATATTTTCCGGGAAATTGAGGATGTGAAGTCCTCCTTTTGTCTCGAACAATGTTCGGGCTTTTGAGGTATATTTCGGACTATAACGTCTAGGAAATTGAGGATGCGGAGTCCTCCTTTTGTCCTGAACGATGTCGGGCTTTAGAAGCGTTTCCCGTACTATAACGTCCGGGAAACTGAGGATGTGAATTCCTCCTTTTGTCCTGAACAATGTTCGGGCTTTAGAAGCGTTTCCCGTACTATAACGTCCGGGAAACTGAGGATGTGAATTCCTCCTTTTGTCCTGAACAATGTTCGGGCTTTAGAAGCGTTTCCCGTACTATAACGTCCGGGAAACTGAGGATCTGAATCCTCCTTTTGTCTTGAACAATGTTCGGGCTTTTCAATATATCGGGCTTTTGACTATGACGTCCGGGAAAGCTATGGGGTTTTTTCTTCGGGATCCGTGACGGTTCATCTTCTTAACTGCCACTTTTTGAATCGACGGCAGGGATCAAATGACTTTTGACGTTTCATATGCCCGATCTTTTCTATAAATGTGAGTTGAGCGTCACTTTCATTTGTATCTCTCAAGCTCTCTTCTATCTTCTCACAATAAAATCACGACGGATAATCCTACGCTCCAGGAGGCGGTTAATATCTTCAAGAGGTGGAGGACTGTTGAAGAATCTAATCCAGAAGACTTCTTCCCCCCTTTCCTCAGAGAAACTACCGTTCCGGACGGTTACAAAGGTTCGTCCGCCGTCCATCAATTCTACCGACTCCACCGCTGGGTTGTTGACGCCGCTGCTGTCAGCACGTCCTTTAGACTTCTTCCAGCGAGTCGTCCTTGTCTCCTCCGACCATTTACCCGAGGTACATGAGAATGGCTCCTACTTTTCCCACCCCTTTTACTGTTCGTCCTTCAGGTTGCCTTTTAGAAACCAAGGGCGAGGTTCCCGAAGGTTGGTGGTCCGAGATAGAGAACTACCGGAGCAAGGCAACTCCGGAGTTAATAAAAGAGTGGCAGTCCACTTATTTTGTCCCGATGACAGTTCGTACTCGGGTTCCTTCCCCAGAATGCCGGGCGTACGAGCCTGGGAAAGGCTGGCTGGTGATCTTTAAGGATCAACTGTTGTGCGGGCTCCGCTTCCCCCCGCACCCATTCGTCCGGCAACTGGCGGAATCCCACGGGCTAGCGGTTAACCAATTCAGCCCGAATACCTACTGCCACATAAACGCCTATCTCATTCTTTGTGCTCTGTTCGAGACAGAGCCAACCGTATCCACTTTCCTCAAATACTATAAAGTCAATGTGATCTCGAGGAATTGTTTCTACTTCTTCAGTGCCCGGGGTCCTCCTACCGTGAAATTCAGTTTCGTTTGGAACTTGCCAACGAGCCGCAAGGGATGGCATCGGGAATTTTTCTTCATGAAGCCTGATGCGTCATGGGGCCTGCAAACTGCGCAGAAGGTAGGAGGACTGCCGGACGTGCAGAATCCTCGGCGATTGCTGAAGGGGGCTGCCGCCAAGGAGAATTATGACCGGTTCGATAATAAAATCCGGACCATTGCTCCTTGGTGCGGGGATGGACCGAAGGAAGTCCTTCCCTTTCCTTTGTACTGGAGGCTGATTACTCAAGGGGTCCTTTCTCACTTGGGTATTATCCAGGGGGACTTGGGGGAGTTGGGCATCCGGGCATCTCCCCCTTCGACCCGAGACTTGGCCTTGGTGCATCGTCTTCGGGGCGAAACGTCCTTCAAGGACTTCAGCAAAGGTTTATACCGTTCTTTTATTCATTGATGCATTCGTTTGATATTAACTAATTCTTCCCTTTTTTGCAGAAATGGAGCCCGAGTTTGATCTCAGTGCTATCTACCGGGACGCGAGGAAAGAGAGACCCGGCTCTAAAGCCGGAGGTTCGAAGCCCGCAGCTGCTGAGAAGAAACAAAAGAGGGCTGCTTCGGTTGATGCTGAGGCTGGAGGCCAGCCTGCTGAAAAGTCGGCCGGGGAAGTTCCATCTCCGGTTCATATTGAAGGTCATCCTACTCGGGATGACGTTTATGAGATGCTGCAGAACTCCCCCGAACGAATCAGAAGGGCTAGGGGGAAGTTCACGGCTTCGAGGGTGACTGAGCAAAGTGCCCCGGAGGTCCTACCAATCGAGTTTCAACTAGGTAACCAGTTTGTGAAGTTACGCAATCTCTGCTTTTGGAACTTATTCGGAAATCTTTCCCGAATGTTCGGTGAAGACCCGCTGCATGACGTGGTTCGATCTCATTTTTATACGTTAGGTCATGACTGGAAAGAGTCCCGGGGAAGAGAGGAGGCGGCTGCGGGACGAGAAGCTCTCGCAATTCGGGAATAATCTCATTCCCCGGGAGCCTGGGTGGCTGATCCATGAGGATCAGAACATCCTGGACGACGAAGATGCCAAAGATATGGCTCCCGAGCTATTTGAAGGGACCACCACCGCCCGAACTATGGAGTGCTTAGAGCATTTCTACCCTGACTTGGACGTTGCCTCTTCAAAAATGGCCGTCCTTGGGTATCAGGTTAGTACTTGGTTTTTTATTTCTAATGTCTGAACTTCCGGGGTAATACCACGGGAAGGTAATCCTTTTGAGGGCGTGCAGATGGCCACGATGGGCGGGTGGGTTTCCCGAGTCATCCGAGCGTCAAGCCGGATCCGGTCCGAAGCCGAGCAGCGGGCGACCAAAGCCATAGCTGTGGTGGCTAAGCTGATCCAGCGAGTCCATCACTATGAGCAGCTGCTGCGGCACTCCCGTACCTCAACCATACTCGAGCTTCCCGAGGGCACTCACATTCGGGAGAACCTCAGCCCGGCCGAAGCTGATGATTTTGCCTTGGCTGAGGTTGC
Source organism: Stellera chamaejasme (assembly GCA_024586325.1). Taxonomy (NCBI): domain Eukaryota; kingdom Viridiplantae; phylum Streptophyta; class Magnoliopsida; order Malvales; family Thymelaeaceae; genus Stellera; species Stellera chamaejasme. Next base: position 18,788,059 of record CM044981.1, read on the forward strand.
TTTCCTTAGCGCGGTCAAAGATCACCGCCATTCTGAAGACGCTCTTCGGGAAGAAGTTCGGAAGCTCGAAACCGAAAAAGAGAAATTTCAGGTTGACTTCACCAATCTGAAAGAGCATCACGAGCACGAGCAACGGGTCAAGGATGAAGAGATCCGCAAGCTTCGGGAGGAGCAGGATCTGAAGGCTAAGGATGAGGAAATCCAGAGACTTCGGGATGAACTTGCCAAAGTTCAGGACAAAATCCCGAAGTATCAGAAGGTGCTGAAGGATTCTGTAAGGCTGGCCGTTGACAAATTCACCTTCGGGTTCTGTCTGGCCAGGAGGCAAATTGTTGAGCGCAACCCTCATGCTGACCTATCCGGGCTTGACGGGAATGACGAGCCCGAAGAGGATCCTAGCTGGTACGGCAAAGAGTTTCTGCAGCCGCCCGAACCAGTCACCGTAGACGACTTCGCCGATCCCCAATGATGTAATTTTCTTTCGAATCCATTTTTGTAATCCCAACCTCGGGCATTATTAATGAAAGCATTCAAGGATTGGTTCAACACTTGTTTCCAAATTCAGTCATGCTATATTATTCCTCGGTCATACAAAATATTTCTTCAATGCCTCGGAATGATAAGAATTTGCTAATTCCCTTCCTTCGGGATCCAATAACTTGTAAACTCCTTTCCTTTCTTCGGCGACAACCTCGAATGGGCCTTCCCATTCGGGTCGAACGCGCCCCCTTTTGGTCTTCGGGATCCCAGTTTGGTTTGCCGTAGGACCAAATCACCCACTTTGATATTCTTTGCCTTTATTTTGGAATTTGTCGTCGATGCGGTTCTCTGTTGAAAATCTATCCTTCGAAGCTCTGCTTCATCTCTTCTTCCTTCGAGCAGGTCCAAATTTGCCCGCAAACCTTGCTCGTTCGCTATTTCTTCGAACACCTCAGCTCGGAGGGAAGAGTTCGCTACTTCAATTGGGATGAGCGCCTCGGTCCCGTATGCCAAAGAGAACGGGGTTTCTCCAGTAGACCGTCGGGGCGTGGTCCGGTAGCTCCATAAAACATGAGGGAGTTCTCCGGGCCATTTCCCTTCGCTTTTCCAAGTCTCGTTTTAACCCATCTTTCAACGTTCGGTTAGACACTTCGACTTGGCCATTACTCGCGGGTGGGCGACCGGAGCAAAATGAATTTTGATTCCGAATTCCTCGGCGAAATCCTCGAATCCACCGTCGCTGAACCGAGTTCCGTTATCAGCAACTAGAACCTTCGGGCATCCGAACTCGCAAATGATGTTCTTCCACACGAACTTTCGGATGTTTTCAGCCGTAATTGTGGCCAGTGGTTCGGCTTCTATCCACTTGGTAAAGTAGTCCACGGCGACTACGCAATACTTCAGTCCTCCGGGGGCGGTAGGCAAGGCCCCAATCAGATCGATTCCCCATACGGCAAATGGTATGGGGTAGTCCGAGGACGATACGTACTCCGAGGGAATTCTCTGTATTCGAGCGTGTTCCTGACACTTCTTGCATTTGTTAACTAGCCTCCTTGCGTCTTCCTTGAGGGTAGGCCAAAAGAACCCTTGTCTCAGTATGACCGCAGCCAACGCATCTGATTTAATGTGCGACCCGCAGGTGCCTTCATGGGTTTCTGTTAGAATGTCCTCGGTGTCTCCTTCTCCGACGCATTTTTGCATCGGGGAAGAGAATCCCTTTCGGTACAGATTATCACCAATTATAACGAACTTGCTTGCCTTTCTCCTGATGTTCGCAGCTTCGATCGGATTGTTCGGGAGTATCCCTTCATCGAGGTACTTCCAATAGGGGACCCTCCATCCCGAGGTAATGCAACATATCCGGGAGTAGTCGACGCAAGGTTCGCTTCTTACTTCATCGTAAGAAACAGATTTCGAGAGCTGATCGGCCTCCGAATTGAGCGACCGTGGGATCTTCTCGATACACAACTTGTCGAAATTCGCGGCCAGTTTTCTAGCTACCTCGGCGTATTTCTTGAGACTTGGTTCTTTGATCTCGTACTCCCCATTCATCTGCTGAACAAGGAGGTTTGAGTCGCTACATGCTTTTAGTGATCGGATTCCCGCTTTCTTGGCCAGTTCTAGACCAGCAATAAGGGCTTCATACTCGGCCGCGTTGTTCGTTCATGGGAAAGTGAACTTGATTGACTTTGTTGCCTTCATTCCTTCTGGGCCTTCGAGAACTAACCCGGCACCCTGTTTGTTCGATCCTGAAGCTCCATCTACATGTAGGGTCCAGACCGGACTATCCTCGTTCAAAGAATCTTCACTTTCGGATTCCTTGGGCAATTCTGCGATAAAATCCGCCAATGCCTGTGCCTTGATCGCTCTCCGAGGTTCGTATTTGATCTCATACTCGCTTAGTTCTACGCACCATTTTGACAGTCTCCCGGAGTGGTCTACCCGCTTCAGGATGTCCTTGATAGGGACGTTACTTCGAACAACGATGGAAAATCCGAGGAAGTACGGCTTCAGTCTTCTGGCTGATAGGACTAGAGAGTACACTGCTTTTTGGATCATCGGGTAATTGAGCTCGGCTTCGTGCAATGATTTGCTCACATAATAGACCGGCCATTGTTTGCCCTGGTCGTCTTCTTGAACAAGTACCGAACTTACGGCCTTTTCTCCTACTGCCAAGTATAAATGAGGGGTCTATCCTCGGTTGGTTGCCGAAGTGTAGGCATTTCCAAGAGGTAGGCTCTGATTTCCTCCCAGGCCTTCTGACATTCGGGATTCCAACTGAACCTAGATCATTCCCTTGCGTTCTCATCCTTAGATTTCTTCTCTCCTTTTCGTACCCCAATTCTACCGGGCTCCGCACCTTCTTTGATCAAGAGTTTGAAGAAAGGGCGGCACTTGTCTCCATATCGAGATATAAAACGACTTAGGGCCGTAATTTTCCCGAGAAGTCTCTACACGTCCTTTATCGATGAAGGTGTCCTCACGTTTAGGAGAGCTTCGATCTTTGCTGGATTCGCATCGATGCCGCGCTCGGACACCATAAATCCGAGAAATTTCCCGGATGTTACTCCGAAGACGCACTTGTCCGGATTCAATCGTAGTCCATACTTTCGGATCTGCCCGAACACCTCTTCAATATCGCGGATGAGGTCTTCTTCCTCCTTGCTCTTGATGATGATATCATCAACATAAACTTCAAGAATTCTTCCTATCTGTCCGGAGAATACCTTGTCCATTAGTCTTTGATAAGTTGCCCCGGCGTTCTTAAGTCCGAAGGGCATTCTGGTATAACAGTGCGTTCCGGCGTCGCTTATGAAGGACGTCTTTTCTTCATCTGCCGGGTTCATCCTGATCTGGTGATAACCACTGTAAGCATCGAGGAAGGAGAGCCTCGCATGTCCGGCCGTGGAATCCACAAGCCTGTCGATCGGAGGAGTCGGGTATGAATCCTTCGGGCAAGCATCGTTTACGTTCGTAAAATCGATGCACATGCGCAACTTATCGCTGTCTTCTCGGGTTGCAACTACGGGATTGCTTAACCATTCGGGATACGATACTTCTCTTATGACCCCAACATCGAGAAGCTTCGAGATTTGCTCTTTGATGAAGGCCCTTTTGAAGGGGGCGTTATTTCTTTTCTTCTGTCTTATAGGTCTTGAATTCGGGTCGATGTGCAGGCTGTGTTGGATGACTTTCGGGTCGATCCCGGGCATATCACTCGGAGAGTAGGCGAACAAGTCTTTATTCATTTGAAGCAAGTTTACAAGATTTTCCTTACTGCCCTCGGGCAAGTCTTTCGCAATTCTTGTTGTCCTATCTCCTTCCAAAATGACTTCTTCGGTATCTTCTTTCTCCTTGTCCTCCTTCGAGCAGCTCGGAGTAGGATCCTTCTGAGCTATTGCCATGACGTCCTTGGCCTCTCTTTGGCTCACGTAGATCGAGGCATTGCCCTTATCTGTAGCGAAAGTAATGGTGAGGTATTTCACGTCAGTTCTCATGTGAATAGCCACCTGGGTTTCTCTCCCGATGATAGCGTTGTACGCAGAAGGGACATCGATGACAAGCCATTTGACCATCAATGTCGTGTACCGGGATTGACCTTCGGGACCGACTCCCAGGAACATCGTCGGGAGCTCGATAGAGCCGAGCACTGGCAGTTCATCCGGGCCTACGCCATAGGTTGCTGTCTTGACAGGGTTCAGTCGGCTTGACTTAAGCTTGAGGCCTTCATAGGCCTTTCCGAATAACACATCTGCGTTTGAGCCATCGTCGCAGAGAACCCTCTTGACATCTATGGTTCCAATTCGGAGGGTGATGATGAGCGGGTCGTAATGCGGAAGACGCACTTCGGACCCGTCCGCCCGTTTCACTCTTGAAGACGGGTCCCCGTAGCTCAATGAGGCTATTTCCCTCGCTTTCCTCTTCCTTGCATTTGAACCCAGGGTGGTCGTTATTGTGTTCAGTACCCCAGTTGGTTGGGGTGGGGATTTCTTCTCTTTGCCCTTCTTGTTCGGTCCCGAGGTGTCTTCTTCAGCCTTCCCCTTGCCTCGGGAAATTTCCTGTCCGAGGCATCTTTAGGTACTCACCCAGAGAGCCCTCTTGATGAGATGTTCGATGTATCTCTTCAACCGATGGCTGCCGTCTCATGCCCGGTGTCTCTATGGAACTGGCAGTACTTGGACGAATCGCGCTTCGCTCCCTCTGGCATGGCTCTGGGCCAGTTAATGTTCCCTGCACCTTGTCTCTGGAGGGCTGTGAGGATGCTAGCCCGAGTTGTATTGAGGGGGGTGAAATTCGGAATTCTCTCGAAAGTTCTCTTCTGTCCTCCCCAGTTCCCCGGCTGTTTGACCTGCGGAGTTCTCGTGTTCTCCTTCCTTGGCTCTCGATTATCTCTGTTGTCCTGCTTCCCTTCGCGTTGAGACAACATTTCCTGAGCGATCATATGCTCCTGTGTGACAGCGTACATTTCTTCGACACTGGTGAAGTTCTTTCGAGATAATTCATAAGCCAGGCGTGAGTTGGGGATGAGCGCCTTCGTGAATGCCATGATCCGAATGTTGTCCGTCAGATCAGACGCGTGTACGGCTTCTCGGTTGAACCTTTCGACGAACTCTCGAATACTCTAATTCGGTCTTTGTTTAATGTCAAACATTTGGATGGCGCTTTTCGCTGACCTCTTACATCCGATGAAGTGTGTTGTGAACTTGGTGGCCAGGTCCCCGAACGATGATACCGAGTTCGGGAGGAGCGAGTTATACCAAGCTAAGGCCGGACCTCCTAGAGCTACTTCAAAACACTTACACAGGGCCGCCTCGTTGGCTCTTTTCAGCTCCATCGCTCTCTTGTACTTGCGGACAAAAGCATCAGGGTCTCCTGAACCTTGGTATACTTCCAATGGGTGCGGTAAGTTAAATATTCGGGGCATCTGGGCGTCCCGAATCCTGCTGGTGAATGGTCCATCATCAGGGATGACCTCGCACTTGGGTTCGGGAATGCCCGAGTTTCTCTCGACTTGTTCCAGACGATGCAACATTTACCTGATCACATCGTCCCGCGGATCACCATGTACCAGTCTCTCTGGTCTTGGGGATCAGTCTCTCTTGTGCTCCCCCGGGGATCTTGACCGCTGTCGGCTTTGACGGTCCGGGGAGGCAACTTGCTGTGAGGTTGCCTGCTGTCTACCATGTTCTGACCGCTTTTGCCGTGGTAACAGGCTGTCCCGAGGTTTATAAGATTGACCAGGCTGGTCGTCTTGGTTTCTTCGCGCTTCCTGAAGAACCATCCGAACTGCTTGGACAAGATCAGGGTCCAAGTGTCGAATGTCGCTTCGACGGAAGCTGGATGTAGGCCGTAGGGAGGTCGCTCCATGAGACGTTTCCTCCGAGGAACTCTTGTAACTGGGGTCGGCCGTGCGGCCGTTGGTGGAACCTTCTCCCTCCGGTCTAGATGATCGGGAACGGGAATGGCCCCCACGTTCAATCTGGTTTTGGGGACCACTGCCTTTCCCACAGACGGCGGCATTTGGTGGCGGATCTGTGCGTGTGATCGCCACGTTCCGGTTTGACTTGCGTGTAACGATGTTAACAGAAGTCATTAGGTCGACTTTGCGTGCTAGAGCGCGGTTTTCGAGAAATAGAGAGATCCTCTGAGGTAGTGATTTGACGAGTCGCGTCGAGTGGTTGTTAAATGTTACCCCTTTAGGTATGAATAGTGATTTATTTATAGTTCTATGTCTCAGTGGTATTATTGTAATATCTCAATATAAGGTCATTATGTATTTTAGGTCATATATGCACTTCGGGAATCATGGTTCGGGAACGTCCTTAAGCTTTATTCGGGTTACTTACTAGTTTTTTAATGGGGCCCTTATTTCGGGCTTATGTGTGGGCCTTTTGTTAGGCCTTTTATGCGTATTGCGCCTGGCGGCCATCAGTATCTTTTAATGAGTGGAGGAGTATGCAGTGTGCTGGCTTTATTCCATGCCAGCTGTAGAAAATAATGGAGGTCACCCAACCATCCAGAGAAAGGTTTCCCTATATAAGAAGGCTTCAGCAAACGAAGGAGGCATCGATCAATTTCTTCTTGCGTCTTTCTCTCTGCTTTCCAAGTTCACGTGTTGAACGCCTTTCTACTATTTTAAATATTGTTTTAGTTTGTAATTTGCTTGGAGTTTGGCATGTATGAGTGTAGTTGTTGTTGGAATCTTAGTGTGTGTGTCTAACAGCCTCTGTTTGCATTTTTCTTGCTAAAGATCATTTGGTATTCGCCAGAAACTCTGTAAGTTGATGCTTAAATATTTAATATAAACTGCACGCTTTAGTATTTATCATTTACTTGCATTTACCTACGTTAAAATTGGTATTAGAGCAATGTTTCAATGTTTTATTTAGATAAGCCCTTTTATGCACATTCCTAGAAAGTTGGATGAAAGCCAAAAACCCGCATTAGGACTACTTTTCGATGTTTGGAAATTTTTAGGCCTACCTCCCTTCCAGTCGACTAAGTTATAGGAGTCTTGATATGATACACATATGTGTAGGTACACATAGTAGATTAGATGCCTAATTTACAAAACAGTTTCAGCCCAAATCCACTAAAAAATACTAAATGTCTAAATTATCCCTACATACTTTCTCTATATATTGCTATGTGTACCTACACATATGTGCACCATATAATTGGTAAAGTTATAGGCCTACCTATATATTGCTATGTCATACTTCTTGAACTTGACAAGTTTTAGTCCTAAATCTCGAAAACCCAAAAACCTTTAGGCCTCTTCCAACCATTATCCCGTCAGTAGGAGGATCTCTAGCAATAGCAAGTAATGAAACAACACTGTTAATAAAAATGCTCTCATCTCCTAGGGTTCACCAGGCGCATCACCAGGCCGTTTGGCCTTTTGCCCCCGCTGCCACTCATCCATTGTCTGTTCACGTTGTTTTTCTCGGGCTTTCTCAATGCGTAGGATCTTCGGCTTGCTAGATTTCGATGCCATCATAGCTCCTCCCCCGTTTCCAGTGGACAGATTCGGGTCATCGAACAGTTTGCCTTGGGCTTCCAGCGCCAAGCCTCTGGTGTTGCTCCGTCAGCACTGCTGCCTCAAGCCACCGTGGGTCTCAAACGCATCTGGGCTGCTCGCAGCGCACAGTTCTTGATCGAGGTCTGCGCTGTTCCTGCCATGGTTTGGCTCGTGACTGTCGTATCGCTTTTTCCGCTATACCAGGGGGTAGCGCATCTCGATCTGAGCCCTACGGTGGAGTCTACTCCGCCCTGGCATTCTGTTCTGGTTCCAGTGGTGGACCGCCCAAAGGCCTGGGTGCTGCTTTGAGCCCTACGGTGGCTTGTTCGCAGAAGATGTAAGCATCTTGGCAGGGCTAAGCTGGCCTGGCCCTTCCTAGAGGGATGAAGTCCTTCCCAGTGGGTCGGCGAGGTTCTGGATTTTCCCCACCCATTCATCCTCGACAGGTGGGAGACAAATTGATCCCGGCTAGTTTGAACTAGTTTGTTTGGCCGTGAGTTCGACTTTGGTGCTTCTATCGTTGGGTTGAGACACTTATAGAGTTTGTAAAAGATACCTTTGTAAGGTTGAGGTATCGCCTAACTGCCCAATTGGTTTGGAGCTTGTTAGATGCATGTGCTTGTTCTGAGGATGTTACGCCTGAGTATCTTAATTTTAAAATCCCTAGAAGGATTACTGTAGCTCCTTGGTATGTTCCTTTGGTGATGGTGGCTCTTTGTTGTGAGGTCAAATCATTTGATGTCGTCCTGAATAGCTGATTCGTTGGAAGCATTATCCTTATGATGGCTACTTCACTATTTTTTATTTCACTGTTCTTTAGATAATTTAGTTTATTTCTCTCATTCTATTGCTCATTATGATTTAGAGCATGTAGGTAGCTTTCTTGGAGATGTGTTCCCCCTCCTTATTTGTTTGGCCGTTGTGGGGGTGTAAGATCGTCTAGGCCTGGCTAGGGTGGGGAGTGATGGGGTTGGGTTTAATTTGGTTCGATTTGGACTTAGATATTAGTTTAGGCTAGGCATAAAATGGGCTGTTTTGGTAGAAATGTTAGGAGTCTATAACATAGGTTCCTAATATACGCTTTAGCACTCAGATTTTCAGGGATTACAGCTACCCTCTCCCATCTCTATGATGTTCCGTCACTTGATAAATATGCGATTATGGATAACATATTTACTAAAGAGTAGTTATAAAATCCAAATGTACTTAGTTTATACACAACTCATATTAATTAGTACAATTGATGCCACCATTTTTCCACCGCACAAATAACAACCTTTCGGCATGGTATCTTCATCTTTGTCTCCATCTTCACCTTCCTTAATAATTTAGACAACATGACGCTTCTTCATAACTTTGCTATTCCAGATCTTCAATATAGTCATCATTCTTGTCTCTCCTTCAAGTCGTCAAGAATAGTTAATTCCGATTTAGAAACACACACTCGTGTATCTCTGTCACCACCGTCAAGCTTCCGATGACTTTATATATATATATTACCTTTCAAATCATCAAATCGACCACGCTTATTGTAAAATATATAGTCATGATGCTCATACATTACAAAATGATGTTCAAGCCATGCATATCAACATTTACTCTGGCGATATTGTTCAAGAGAAGTCATGTTGCTGATCAACATCAAGCACGACAACATAACCGATAAGGTGTAAGGGGATGTTGATCAACCATGCGGATCAACATTAATTCTACCGATATTGTTCAAGAAATCTTATGTTGTTCGTCGTAATGCCGATCATGAAAGAGTACATTGGTGATCATATATAACAAAGGTAATTAAACTTCATTGTAAATAAAAGAAGCGTATAATATGTTGGTGTTTTTGGTGGTGAGAGAGGTGAAGAGGAGAGAACAAAGAAGAAGAAACCGTATGAAACCGGGAGAAACTTTATTAATTTATTGTGTTTACAACCTTAAGCTTATATAGGCTTATAACAAACCAAATCCTAGTTGATATAGAAATCCTAAAATAACATTAATCCTATTTCTAATTGCTAAAGACTTATGACTTAGCTTATTCTCCTAAATAAACTAAATGATAGTATAACTCTTAGAAACTTGTTGTTAAGCAACGTAACATCTTAAGCCTAATTAAATAAGATAGTAAAGAAACAAAACAATTTGAGTTCCAGTAGAATTCCTCCTTGGTGAACTTGCTGACCAAGTCATTCTCTTCCTCTCAAGTCAATCACGTTGAGCGACTTCATGAAGCATAAACTCAACACTCCTCCTTGCTTTGAAGCTGGTTATTGTTAAAAAAACTCCTCAAATTCCGCCACTTCCGCCGGCTTGGCTTGTTGTTGCCTTCCCCTGCAAATTTTCTCAATGTGACCAAGCTGTCCACACTTGGTGCATCTTCTGTCTGGCCGCCACCAACATGCTTCAGGTTTATGGTTGATTTTCCTGCAATGAGGGCATGGTGTACTTTTCTTTCCCGGTAAAGACCTAGCAACAAGAGCACTTGTTGTGGAACATTCCCGGGGATTCCATTGGAGTCTTCGCTGTTCTCCCACTTGTAAGGCCTCCAACAAATCAGACAATGTGATAGACATAATGTCCCCAGAATTTTCAAGTGAAGCAAGTGTAATTTCAGACCTTTGGGGAACAATGATCAAGATCTTCTTTACTAGCTTCTTATCCTTCAACTTTGTGCCCAAAAGTCTGATTTTATTTGCCAACTCCAAGAGCCTATGAAAATATTCTTGGATTGTCTCATCATCCTTCATCTTCTCAGTTTCAAACTCTCTCATTAAATTAAAAGATTTCATATTCTTCACCTTATCACTACCTGCATATTCCTTCTTAAGGTAATCCCATATAGCATTAGGTTCTTGAAGAGACATTACCCGATTGAAGACTTGTTGTGACATGCTTGCAAAGAGTGTTGCTTTGGCTTTCGATTTCCTCTGCTTCTGCTCCTTTTGCTTCTTTATTTGTGGAAGAGTAGGGTTCTCCGGTTCTTTTTCTGGTTCTTCCTCCACCACTTCCCAAAGATCGGAAGCCTCTAGGTAAGCTTGCATCCGGATGGACCACATCTGATAATTGGTTCCATCAAAGATGGGTGGAGACATGTTGAATAAAGTATTCTCCATTGGTTTAGGGTTTATGTGTCGTTCTTGGTCCCTCAAGATCAATATGCTCTGATACCACTTGTTGGTGTTTTTGGTGGTGAGAGAGGTGAAGAGGAGAGAACAAAGAAGAAGAAACCGTATGAAACCGGGAGAAACTTTATTAATTTATTGTGTTTACAACCTTAAGCTTATATAGGCTTATAACAAACCAAATCCTAGTTGATATAGAAATCCTAAAATAACATTAATCCTATTTCTAATTGCTAAAGACTTATGACTTAGCTTATTCTCCTAAATAAACTAAATGATAGTATAACTCCTAGAAACTTGCTGTTAAGCAACGTAACATCTGAAGCCTAATTAAATAAGATAGTAAAGAAACAAAACAATTTGAGTTCCAGTAGAATTCCTCCTTGGTGAACTTGTTGACCAAGTCATTCTCTTCCTCTCAAGTCAATCACGTTGAGCAGCTTCATGAAGCATAAACTCAACACTCCTTGCTTTGAAGCTGCTTATTGTTAAAAAAACTCCTGGTATTGTTCAAGAAATGTTATGTTGTTCGTCGTAATGCCGATCATGAAAGAGTACATTGGTGATCATATATAACAAAGGTAATTAAACTTCATTGTAAATAAAAGAAGCGTATAATATGCCAGTTTATCCCGGGTCTTCACTAAATTAATCCGTTATAAATCTAAGTTTACGGGGTAATTGTACAATTAACATCCCGCTAGGCTTTAATGGATATTGGCTGTGAATTTGGGTTGGTCTGCCGGCCGATTGGTATAACCAAGTCAAGAATAGTGACATGTATAGAAAGGCAAGAAAGACTTTACTAAAACACACTATATATAATCTGCAATATGAAAGCAGCATTCCGCCGGCAATATTAATATCAGTTGTTCTTCTATTATAATTGTCTTGTCCTGTCTATCCAAACATATGCTCAAGACTCAGCATAATTATCTAACTCTTGTGGAAGATGGACATACATTAATATTTTAGTTTATAACATAAATAGACTCATACTTGTGTCTGATCAATGTGGTTCGATATGCTTCGGTCTTCTTCTTCTCCTCCTCCTTCTCCTGCTCTTGCTGCTGCGAGTGATGGCTTTGCTAAAAAGCATATGTGGAAAATAGTTCTTGTAGCCAGTTTGATACTGCTGCTGCTAACTATTTCCCTCTTCCTTTGCCGGAGAAAGCTCTTCTCTTTTATAATCAAAGGATGGACTCGGTCGGGTAAGATATTTCCAACCATTATGATCTTTCGCACTCGGGATATCGAAGCCAGATCACCTGTTGTCATTTATGGTGTCCCCTCTATGAGTAATTGACGGTGTTAACTACTCCGTTAAAATTTTAACATAATAAGTAACGGTGTCAGTTAATTATAGTGAAGGATGGGAAGGAAGCTAGCGACATCATAAATGGGAACAGAAGATCTGGATTGGATTCTGCTATATCACCCTCACAATCTCGATATACTTTTTATAAGATTTGAATATGTATTATTGATGATCAGGGAGGTCGAAAGAGGAGAAGTTGATGTTAAGGAGATTCGAGTTAAAAGAGGTTGAGAAGGCAACAATGGGGTTTAGTAGTGAGTGTCTGTTAGGGTCAGGGGCGTTTGGGAATGTTTACAAAGGCAGATTTCAAGATGGTGCCACTTTTGCCATCAAGAGAGCTCTGGCTGATTCTTACCAAAGCCTAGAGGAATTCCGAAACGGTAACACTTCCAAAACCTTCAACACTGTGTTATATATATATATATAGAAAATTTAGATTTCAAATTATGAGAAGCACATGAATCATTTAACTTTACATGTCTTAAAATTCATAAAAATAAATCATAAATTAAATACCGTGAATCAGCAAAAACAAAAGTTACAACTTTTACCTTTTAACCCTTAACTTTTATTCTCTACGCAAAAAGTTACTTTTGTATTATATGACAATTTTACTTTATTACCTTCAAGTGTTTAATACTCCTTAATCTACGTACCCAATTAAATGCTCAAAACAATTTGGGACAGATTAAGTATTAAACTAATGCCCCATTTACCTTAAAACTAAGTCCAACTTAATCACTTATATAGTATTTCCTTTGTCCCATAAAATTTGTAAATTCTGTTTTTAATGTTTCGCATTATTTAATTTATGATTTAGTTTTATGAATATTTAGACATGTAAAGTTAAATAATTCATATATATATATATATATTATAATTTGATGTCTAAAATTTTTCCAATATATTTGTTTTTGAATTTTTTCACTATTTATCATAGTAAAAAGTTTTAGTCAAACACTGCAATTTAAAACATAAAATTAAGTACAACAACTTGTATAGGACAAAGGGAGTATTTTCTTTACAGTTTACCCTAAAAAAGTAAATTTATCTAAATTGGTTATGAACACTAATTTGCAATCACATAATAATGACTAATTAATCTGATGGATTATTCTGAAAAACCCATTTTCAGCTTAATACAATGGATTAATTAGTCGTTTATCAGACTACATTAGAATTTTATTTCAAAACTAAGTATATTTTTTTATTTTTAAAATTAAATTTATTAAATTTTAAGGTAAATGTAAATTACAAAAGTAAATATTGCATACTTGATTAACTTAAATTTAACCTTTTTTATTCTAAATTGGATTTAACCTCTAGTTGCCGGAGCCTAATAATAATAGTAAGGGTAAAAGGGTAATTTTACCACTGAAGTTTACGAAATATTTAAATTTACCACTGAAGTTCATTTTGAAGCGAAAATATCACATACGTTTTAATGAATGTGTAAATTTTTCAGTGGACGTTAATTTATCCTAGTTGGCGCTTATGTGGCGTGCCACTGGATGATTACATGGACTGTACATTTTGTAGAGTTAATATTGAATTTCACCTCAAAATCTGTCACAGTTTAAGGGTTGAATTGTTATTTTTACAAATTTTTAGTGAAATTAAAATATTAACCCTACAAAATGTAGAGACAGTATCCACGTAATCGGCTAATGACATGCCACATAAGCGCCAACTAGGACAAATTAATATTCAGCGGCAAATTTACCTCTTTAATAAAAAGTTGGTGGCATTCTCGCTGTAAAATAAACTTCAGTGGTAAATTTAGGGATTTCGTAAACTTCAGTGACAAAATGACCATTTTACCCTAATAGTAATTTGTTTGTTTGCTTGGAAATGTTGCCATCTGTTTCAACCAGAGGTGAGATTGCTTTCAAGAATAAGGCACCGGAATCTGGTAGGACTGGTGGGATTTTGTGAAGAGCCAGGTATTTTTCTTTTTTTTTTTTTGCCCTTTAGTTTTTTCAGTAGATATTTAAAACTTATAAGGTTTGTGAATAAGGTAAAGGGAAAACCAAGTTAATGTACTCCTACGAATCACATTTCATAACTGTTCTTGTCTCTGGATTCAGGAATCTTTTGTTAATCGTATAAATAGTTGCAATACAACACCGGATACTATTTATATAATGAGGTTTGAAAAATATGGATAACTAAACACAGCATTTTTATTTTATTTTCTTTTTATTCTCTTCTTTAATTAGGTGCCACCAAGGGAGCCAGAGCCAAGATTCTAGTCTATGAATACATGCCAAATGGGAGTTTGCTTGATTATCTCATAGGCAAGTTCTTAAAATCCAACCCACCTACTTATAAGTTGAATATGTCTAACCTATCAAAATTTAATTATGAAGAGAAATTAATTCTGATAACATTAAAGTGTTTAGACGTTTTATGGACAAAATTGCAGGAAGGAAAAGTAGAAAGCTGAATTGGAGACAGAGAGTTACAGTTGCCATCGGAGCCGCAAAAGGTAAAATCGATCGTGCGCATGAGAATGAAAGCCTTAAGGTTCTTACCCCTAGTAACTTTGAGGGCTGTAAACCAGCCGGGTAGAGCCCGAGGTCGGTCCCGTTTGCCTTGGCTCGAGCTGGAGCTCAAGTTTGTCGTATGTTCGAGCTTAGCTCAAAAGCTTGGTAGGCTCGAATTTTTTTGTGATACTGATAGAGCTTGAATTGGTAAATCCGTGAGGCTTGTTTCAAAAAAAAAAAAACCTAATAAATGTTTAAAAGTGCAAAAGGAATTAGAAGAGGGCATTAAAAGGTTTGGCTAATTAATTTAAAACTATTAGCTAGAAATCAAAATTATGAAACAAGAAATGTAGAATTTGAAGGTAAGGGTGTCATCCGCTTTATTTGTTTGTTCAGGCATAGCACATCTACACGAGGAGGGGATAATCCACAGGGACATAAAGCCGAGCAACATATTGATCGGAGAAGGAGTGGAGGCCAAAGTGTCGGATTTCGGGCTAGTGAAGACCGGACCAGTCGGTGACCAGTCACATGTGACGAGCCAAGTGAAGGGCACACCTGGTTACTTGGACCCGGCCTATTGGTCCACTCACCATCTCACCCCCTTCACTGATGTCTACAGTTTTGGTGTCATTCTTCTGCAACTTGTCTCTGCCAGACCCGCCCTCGACTCCAAACCAAACGCCCAATCCACTTTTCACATTGTCGATTGGGTAAGTAAATCCCCCGCCTTTTAATTTTTACAATATATTGATATGGCCGGACGGGGATAAGGTGAGTAGAAAGATGTAATTTTTTTTTTCAAAGTTATCCCTTAAATATAAAAGAGTTGAATGTGTGATGTGTGGTGCCAAATTGTATAATAAAAAAAAAAAAAAAATGGAGTCAGTGGAGTCAAATCGGATAATAAAGAAATAAGAAGAAAAATGGTTGAAAGGATAAATTAGTAAATTTAGTTGAAAAAGTTTATTAAATGAGGAAATGTTGACATTTAGGGATGTCCTAAAAATGAAAAGTGTTGCAATAAAAAGGGGACAGTGCAAGTAAATAGTACACGGTTGATCCATTTTTAACAAGATGACTAGATTGTGAATTTCAAAAGTTCGAGGAGTAAATTGTTAACTTCAAAAGTTTGATTGACGGACTATGGGTGTGTTCTTTTGATAAAGAATTTGAAGATTTTAGTGTATTCGAAAATTGATTTGATATTTGTGAGAGGAAAATTGGAGGGAAAATGTTGATTTGATAGTTTGTTGATAGAGTTATCGAAAGAAGAAGAAGAAACACCCTCCCTATATAGTGAATAAAAAATCATGAGATAGGGGAGATATAAAGTACTCCTATGTCTCACTCAAAACTTGTAACTTTTGTTTTTGCTGATTAACGGTATTTAATCTATAATTTATTTTTATATATATATATATATATATCATATATATATATATTTAATATATAAATATATATATATATATATATATATATATATATATATATTGAAATATTTTTCAATGTTTATATTAGTAAAATTTCGAGTCAAACTCTGTAACTTGAAACAGCAAAATCAAACACGACAATTTTTATGAGATGGAAGGAGTATAAACTTTTTCCAAACTTTAATAGGAAGATATAAAGTGATGATTTCTTATTGGAAAACATTAAAGCATTCCCGAATTTTTTATGTTTACCAATATTAGAGTTTATGGTTTACAATTATCACAAACCAAATGTACTACTAATCCTTTCCAACATTGAAGGCAAGGCCAAGCGTTCAGACAGGAAAGGTGGGAGAAATTCTAGATGCTAATTTAATCTCAGAGCCATGCAATATGGAGATTATGCTAAAGATGGCAGAGCTTGGGCTCAAGTGTGTCAAAGAGAGACCCAAAGAGCGTCCTACAATGATGGAGGTGTGCCAGCAACTTGAACTAGCCTTAACCTCTGCACCAAGCGTCATCAACAAGAGAGCGTCTGGGAGCCTTAGGATGCCGAGTGGTGAATTGCGACTCGATGTGTTCGATCATTCTCAGAGCTCTGTTAGCATGGATGGTGTTCAATTACAGAGGTTTAGGGTAGAGATGGATGCCGATTCTGTTCCGAGCAGCGCGAGCTTGAGGCGGTTCGAGATGCAGAGTGTTTCATTCGATGTCGACGAGATGGGAAGAACAGAGCAGGTTAGATGAAGCTGCACTCGAGATTGCAGGTGTACATGTCATTCAGTTGTCCATTTGGTTTTGGTTTTTAATTTAGCCCAAAACTTTATGTATGTTCAAAAGTAGTAGTAATTACTTAATTTGAGTATAAATTTCAAACTTATAATCATATAAAGGACTTAATCTATTGGATTAAAATGAAAATGGCTTAAGAAGAATAATCCATTAGGTCATTAAAAAAAATTAGAATTTATTATTGATGTAAGTAAATTTACTGTTTTTAAATGTATGTTTATCCAATTTTAGGATTAACTGTGAAAAGGAATATCATATAGGAATAATTGATTAAGCTAGAATCTATAGACAAGGTGTTCAAAACTTATAAATTCACTTACTAGTTTCTAAAGATCCCTGTAACCAAGTTCATCTGTTGTTTGTATCACCACTGGAACATTTTCCAGTTGCACCACACAGACAACACAGATTAAAGACAATGATCAAACAACGGTCATGAAAACTTTCATCTCTAGAGACATTATTTCACTAGATTTACAAGAGAGAAAACAGAGGAAATGTTCATCTCAGGAACGAAAAAAATCAAGAACAGAGGGAGAAAGGTGAAAAAAAAACTGGAAAAATGAATGCCTAAGAGCAAGAAATTAACCTAAACATTGAACCTCCAGTGTCATAATTTGCATCTCTGTTTCCTCATATTTTTATCAAGGGGGCTTGGAACTATAGATGAAACATGATGTCTCATGTTGAAAATGGTGCATTATACATTAACATGAAATCACTAAGTAATTAACTAAGTGCACCTTGACCTTTTAGCACCATTTTATCGTCAACTAGCCCATAGGTGTGGCGCATGGGGCGAGGGTCTTTGCAGGGAGGTTGACACCACCGCCCCTCAACGATAGTGAAGGTCCCCGGGCTGAACTGGCTCTGCTTACGAGACTTGAATCGAGAAATATGATTACGACAGTGATGTCGTCGTGAAAATGTCTCCGCACGCCTCGTTCGATCTTTTTCAGATCGGAATATCTCATTTCCCTCTTCTTAGCAGCTTCCTGCAAAGCTGCTTTCACAAGTCTTCTAGCACTTCCCTGTGAAGAAAATGAAACAAGATACCAGAAGATAAAGCCAAAAGTGACTTGAGCAGAATAATCCATTGGACTAGGTCATTTATGTAAATTTAAAATTAGGAATTCATTATCGAATTAAATTTACTATTTTTGAACATCTATTCATCGAATTTCAGGGAAAATTGCAAATGAAAATATCATTTACTTCTTGTGGGCTAGCAAGAGAACGGCCATGAAAAGAGAACCACAAAGAGAAGACAGTTAAATCATAGAAATCTTACATTGTGTGGATTGTTCTGGACAATGTCGACTGCTTCTTGATTGCTCAAATGCTCCCACAATCCATCAGAAGCAAAGATGATAAACTGATCATGAGGTTTAAGCTCATGCACAGACACAGATGGTTCCGAACTCAGAATTGGCCTTGTAAAAGGCTCACGAAGACGAAACTTCGGATACAAAGGCTCCTTGTTAAACTCAGACTTCTTGAGATAGATATCTCCTATAGATCTTGAAACCTGGATTACAAAGTTTCATTAGTTTACGAAGCCCCACATTACACCTCCAATAATCCATATTACATGTGCTTCTAGCATTATTATTCCACACACAGAACCCATAACCTCAACCAATATTGAAAACACTTTTACTTCTTGTTAATGCATGTGAACAAATGGCATGACACAATGAAACATGAGAAGGGGATGCATAATTTTGGAGCGTCAAACATCTTAGTCTTGTTTGCAAGACTTGCAAAGAAGATTGTAAAATAAAACACTGAAGGCCTTGATAGTCAAATCAGAGAACCAAAAAGAAAAGATGGTATATGCCATGCCCAGAAAATTGAAATAATCATAAACGTTTCCCTTCTTCTAGCATTAATCATCAACTTTTACTTTCTTCTTAATACTTAAGAAGATGGAAAATATCAAGCTCTATCTGGCTCTCTTCATATGGTCATTCAACTTGAAATTTAAATTTTATGAAACATTCATTAGATTATTTAGAAAGATGCTCCTAACAAACAATCAATTATTGTATCTATTTACTGGTAACTTTCAAATGAAATATTTTGGAAAAATATTAATGTGTAAAGCATTTAAATGCCTATAAATGACATTAAAGGGAACCAAATGAACTCTGAGTCACAAGACACATAACAATACAGAATTTCAAGCGCCCACTTGGCATGCTATGACAAGTCAAAAAGGAGGGCTTAGCGAGACAGCCTTCAAATCCTACATCTCATCAAATCTACGAATAACACCAATCGGTAAAAACAGCAACAAACGAAGCAGTTTTTTTACAGTCAATATTAGCCAGAAGTCAAAAGAATACCTGTATCAGGCCCTTCACGCGCCAAACATTGTGTTTTAAAACAACAATGTGGGAGTCATCAGGATGCAAAGAATGCATCTCCTGCCTGACAGACTCTATGCTCACATTGTGCTCAGATGACAGCTGAATGGCCAGAACCTCACCGGTTGCCTTGACAAGCCTCCCCAGAACAGCTCGGGAATCACCAACATTAGCAACATAAAGAATCCCACCACATATTACACCAGTCAGACAACAGGACCCTACAGCTGCAATCTGTGGTTGCATAGGCCATCGCTTTGAGACAATAGAGAAAAATCCATCTTCTGTTGCTTGATATGCTTTCCGAATCACATCAACAGACATGCTCTGTTGCTCAGCAGTGAACCCTGCAAAAGATTTCCAATGTGCATTACTATTAAATGAACTGTCTAGCCTGAGCTCAGATTCTCTAACATTGAGCATGGAAATTTAGCAACATCCACGAATGAAACATATAGACAAAACAAATTTCATACTCCCTACGTCCTTAAAAAATACATACATTTGTTCTCACTGTTTCACATGATTTAATCTATCATTTTTTTATGGGTGTTTAGGCATTAAAAGTTCAATAATTCTTATTCATATCCTAATTTGATGTATAAATTTTTTAAATATATTTTTTTATGAATTTTTTTTCACTATTTATCTTAGTAAATATTTTAGTCAAACAGTGAACCTTGAAACATGAAAGTCAAATGTATACATTAATTGAGGACGGAGGGAGTACTAGATTTACATATTGTAACCAACCTAGCCAGATTGAGGGCTAGTCAAATGATCATTCGTTAGAAAATCTAGCAACATAGCCACAGTTATGAAACTGCAGCAGCTTCAGACAAACCGGATTGAAGAGAAAAGAAATGGAAATAAAAAACATCAGCTTACTCTTTAGATGCTGAAAAAGGTGATCATTGATATAGCGCGATGTCTCAGGACCACCATGGCCATCATACACGCCTACAAAGGTTCCATGAGGACCAGAATCGAGAGTACTCAATGGCCCAGATTCGATTTGGCTTTGATCTTCAAGCAATTGATTAGCCTGCACAACAGCCATGGAGAAATCACCACTCAAGTGCTGCCCTATGTCTTTATACCAAAGTAGTCCCTCTTGCCGGCCTGCTACATCTGAACCCTTGTGGCCATGTCTGTCGGATGACGACCGCCAGCAGGCCCTCAGAAAGTTCATCAACTTCGATAACATCCCTCATCTCACCAGGGCCAGCTTCCAAATTCTCCAAAACATCCAAATTGAATGCAGCATCAGCTTAAGAGCAATAATTGTACCTCCACCTAAATCCAATACCCTGCATATGTTATAAAGATCACAGCCATTTTCAAGAAAGTAAGACCCCAACTATTCAAAAACCAAACCTACTTCAAATTCAAGACAAAAACGAACATCTGACACGTCCTACATTTCACTCCATCATATCTTCTACTAGTCGAGCAGAAAAGTAAAGCCACTAATCTTTACCTCCATAGTATCAAACAAGATCATGAACATTATGAAGCAAGAAACAAAAATTGAGAACCAGAACATACAAATTTCAAAAGAAAAAGAGAAAAACTAAATATCAATCCCAGAAAGATAAAACGAAAAAAAGGGGTCTTTACGTGAATGAAAAGAACTCACAGTCGCTGGTCAGCTAATGAATCGAAAGCGATGGCGATCTAAAAGAAGATGGGAAACACATGTGGGTTGAGCGAGCGCGTTAGATCTATAGATCCACCGAATCAAAGCTTCGGATAATGGGAGAAGCTCTTTCTTTTTCCCCTGCTTTTGGATCAACTGAGTTCTGTTGGATTTCCTTTCTTCGCTTTTTTCAAATAGACGAAAGAAATGAAAAAGAAAAAAAGAGAGAAATTTTTCCTGTCAATCACAGTGTAATCGAACGAACTGAAACTCTCTCTCTCTCTCTCTCTCTCTCTCTCTGGTCTTTCTCGGTAGAGAGAAGCCTTTTAACCTTATAAGAGAAAACTACAAAGAGATAGCCGAGAGCCAGCAAGGCAAAATTGCAAATGGCCAGCCATGGGCTCCACACATAAATCAGGGAAGAGAAAATATATTGTATGAGAGATTTCATAAAGGGTAAAAGCATAAAAAACCCTTCAACTATCCGTTTTGTCACATTTTGACCACTCAACTATTTTTCAGTCCAAACAAACCATTCATTTATCAAATTTGTACCATTTTGGGAAGGTTGCGTTGCTCAAAATTGACCCGGTAAAATTCACACATTATTCCTATATTTTTAATTTATGCAATTCAAACCCTATCTTTTTTTTTCGCTCCATATATCCTCACCATCTTCTTCAAAGTGACACTAAGACGAGCAACCATAATGCGGCAAGATGTCCGCAAATTTGGAGTGAAAATGATCATTGCAACAATGAAGGCTGCTTTCAAACACATCCTAAGAGATAAATAACGACACTCATAGCAACGATAATGGCTTTAGCTATCACGAGCAAGCTTCAGCAACATCATATGGTGCTCCTGCTATTGATGCATCATATGACCTATCACCATCATCTTCCTCCAATTAAAATGATGTCAAAGGATGTAATAATTTAGAATCATCCCAATCAAAATCATAAGGAGGAGAAACTTAGCAATTCCACTCATGGTTGGTTGTCTGAACTATTACCAAGATCGCTCCGATACGAGCTGACCAGCATCGCAAATTGGTTCTGACATCAGCAGCGGCGTGCGACGAACAAATGGATCTCACTGGTAATCGGACTTCTGTTCATGGTTGACAAAGGGGTATGCAAATCAGACCAACCAAATCCGTCATGGAAGCAAATCGAACAATCTCAAAAACCGGTTAAGCATAACTGCGCCGGTGATGGCGGACGAGTTCCACACAAACAGTGGTCCACGACAGCGCGTTGCCTCCTCCCTCTTGATTTTTTTATGCCAACAACCATTAGAAAGCCCAAAATAGCTCGGATCGGCGGTTTAAGTAGTTAGCCGCAGCGGCATGGAGATGTCAAACTTTTGTTTTGAATCAGAATGCATTGCTAATGTTGCGGCGAAGGGGAAGATGAGTGGTGATATGGAAGAAATAGGAATATAGGACTTGGTTTGAATAATTTGAAAAGATAACAACAATGAGTGAATTTTACCAAGTCACTTTTATTTGCCACCTAAGCATAATAACCTGGTAGTGGCCAATGTGTTATAGATCTAATAGTTGAATGTTTTATTCGAAAAATAATTGAGTGGCCAAAACATGAGAAAATAGATAGTTGAAGGGTTTTTTGGGTCCTTTTTGCCTTTCATAAAAATAACATAATTTTTCATTGAGAAGAAATTGTAGTATTTTTTGCATATAATTATTTTTATATGTTAAAATATTGAAATAAATAAATCACTCAAAAAAAACATATTAGTTTCATTGGAATGGATGGATTAACTTTATATTCCCCCGTCCGTTAATTTTTGTAATATTTGGAGAAAATACGAAGATTAAGATGAGTAGAAAAAATTGAAAGCTTGACAAAATTACCCCTAAGAGATAGAGTTAAGTCAGTGGAGTTAGTGGTATCAAATCATATACTAATAAAAAATGAGATAAATGTTAAGTGTGTGAAGTAGGTAGAGTTAGTGGCGTCAAATCAGATAATAAATACAAAAAAACAAAACTAGTTGAAAGGATAAATTAATATTTTTACTTGAAAGGTTTACTAAAAATGAAACGTTGCAAACATTTAGATACATCTCAAAGAGAAAAGTGTTAAAACAGGGACGGAATGGAGTATATTTTACCTTAGGTTGTGTTCTATGGATGAAAATTTTGAAATTTTTTGATGAAGTATTTGAAATTGATACGATGTCTGTGAGAGCATAAATTGGAGGAAAATTGTTGATATGATGGTTTATTGATGGAAGTTTGATGGAAATATTGGTGTATAACACATTGAATATAATTGTAAATATTGGACTTTTAAAGATTGTGTCAAATTGATGGGAAAAGGTAAAGGTTGAATGGATAATTTTACCACTAAACTATAGACTGAAGGTTAATTTTACCATCTTTCAATTTTTAGGTCATATTTTACCATCAACGTTACACTTAAAGGACAATCTTGTCGTGTTAACATAAAACAAGTGAAAATGACAATTTTAGTCCAAATTTTCTTTATTTCATAAAAAATTCACCAAATTTTATGATAACAATATGAGTAATTTTGAATGTTTCGGAAAACTTTTTCCTCTAACTCTTCACTCCACATATATGACAGACAATTACACAATCATGACGTATATGACAGATATTTCTACTCATGTTCTAATTGTCCTTAGCTATCATAGGACATTGTATTTTGGAGTGAGATAAACAAGAATCCCTGATTGGAAACTTCCACACTAAACTCCTTTTAACACACTTTTTCATGTCTTTCATTGAGAAAAGCAAGAATCCTCTATCTCTATAGATCATGTTTCTTAACACTTTAGGAAGCTTTGCCTAAGTCTTTCATAGAGAAAATTTCCTTAGTCAATCCTCTTAAGATTCAAACATAGGAATGTAACTTCTGATCAGAAGTATGTCATCTACATATGATCACAATGATCATAGCGCTATCACTGACCCATTTGAAGACATAAGGTTAATCTTCATTTCTGGAATTAACAAATTCTTTTACTCATCTTTCAAAACAAGCATTTCAACTGCTATAAGCTTGCTTCGTTCCACTAATGGATCTTTGCAACTAGCATACCTTATGAGCGTTTCTTAGAGTATCAAAACCCTTTGGTGGCTTTTTACATATGTAGTCCCAGATACTCCCTCCGTCCCAAAAGTAATGAAACGTTTCTTTTACCGTTTCAAGTTACAGTGTTTGACTCAAAATTTAACTAAGAAAAACAGTGAAAAATAAATAAATAAAAATATATTTAGAAAGATTATAGTGCAAATTATGAGAAACATATTAATTATTTAATTTCATATGTCTATAATTTCATAAAAATAAATCGTAGATTAAATACTGTGAAACAGTAAAAGAAACGTTTCATTACTTTTGGGACGGAGGGAGTAGTAACTAAGAGGGGGTGAATTGGTGATTTTAGATCCTTAAAAACTTTTGCAAGTAAGAACAACAAAACCTTAAACCCGTCAACACATTGACAACAAAAATTGATTTTAAAGCGAAAGTGAGAGTGTCAACACGTTGACAAGAGCAAGACAAGTGTAATGTGCACACCAGGATTTATAGAGGTTTGGTCCTCACGGCCTACGTCCTCTTCCTAAGTATTCTTGATATGATCCTCAAAAGGAGCTGGAGGACCATGGGTGCAGAAGAGATCTAGCTCGATGGAGTTCATACAACAAGGATGGATAAATTTTTCTCTAATCATCTCCTTGCTCAAAGACAAGGCAATAATTGGACTTGTGACGAGCAAGAGAGTGGCTCTAGCACCTTATTGCTTAATTGAAAAAGCAATATTATAGATAGTCCTCAAGAATAAATCTTGAGGGCTGAAAATGGAAGGTAGCAATCAATTGAGAACAAAGCTTTGCAGGATAGCAGCTTCTCAAGCATACTGACATGTTCTGCTTTACAAATGAGGAGCAACTACTCCTTTATCCTTGCTGCATCACATCCAAGCCTAATCATACTGCTAAACATACTTAGGATGTGTAGTAGCAACATTAAGAGCTAAACCTTAAGTCCAATGACCATTACACATATTATGAAGCTAAAGGTACTAAAGATAGTTAAATAAATGGTCTTGCCTCATGAAACAACTCCCAATGCAGCACCATACCAATCCATGCTTGATTTGAGCTTGAGTGGGGTGGTTGAAGCTGATTTGAACTAATTGAGAGGGGTGGGTGAGGGAAATTTGGGATTTCTCAGGTGCACTGCGTAGAGGTCTTGTGCGGTGGCCTTACGCGGTGGCCTTACGCGGTGGCCTTGCCAGCTGGCCTTACGCGGTGATGCGCAGTGGGGCGCGATGCCCCTGGAGAGTTAGGCCTTTGTGCGGTGCATTGGCACGGTGATCAACGCGCGACCTTCATATTGTGCAACTGGTGCCCTGCACGAAGCTTTTGCTCGGTGACCTCAGGGCACAAGCTTGAGGCTGCGCGGTCCTCCTGGAGAGTGGAGTGTTTTGCGCGGAGGGATGCGCGATGGATTAACTGTGAGGCGCACTTTTCCTCTTTGTTCTCCCTTGAAGAGGTGCTCTTTTCCTTCTCAAAATTAACCTCCAGACTTTTTGAGCCTCTTCTTTGAGCTTTGATCTTTTGAGGGTGCTTGGGGATCCTAGATTTATATCAATCCCTCCCTCTTAAAAAGATTCATCCTCAAATCTAAAGGGTGTGATTCCTACAAAGCTAAGATAAACACAACAAACTTTGAACAACATTAGTAGTTAGTGAATCAAAGCTTAAGAGTGTGAATTCAATGTATTCATGAAGGTGATACATCCTCAAATGTTGGAACATAATCACTCCAATATGCATAATGAACAAGAACAAAAGTCTGTAAAACTTCATGATATGTTTCCAAGAGTATTCTATGCAATCAACAAGGAACTTGTACCCAAGGAAGACATGTGATTTATAAGACTCAAATCTTTGTCCATGAAAGGGGCGTAAATCAAGGGAAGCATAAACGTCACACTTCACATGCATTGACACTTCCCAAGACAACAAAAGAGGAACTAAGCTAGTCATAGAACGAGCTTCAAAGTGTGAAACACAGAGTAAACTTAGTGCAAATGAGAGGTTGTGAGATGTCTCTTCACCTCAACCATCAACATGGTTGTCCGTCCGATCCTACCTAGATGCTCATTCATCAAGCTCATGCAATTTAGTCACACTAAATGTGGCATCCTCTCCTAGTCTCACTTCATTAATTAAGCATGCACAAACAACTATCCTGGGGTCGAATGTAAGCCTAGACCATCCACTTTTCTTCCAACTCAAGGTATATGGATCAAAGTGTGGTCATGGCTATGCATTGGTGACATGGGATGTGTGTTGTGCTCAGAATCATCATCATCATTCCATTCATATGCATATAAACTTGAAATTTCATTAACATAAAAGGAATAAGATGTAAGTTCTTCGATTTCATCATACTAAAGAGATCTCATCACAATAAGAATAAGAATCATCTTGTTCATCACAATATGAACAAGTAACATCATGTCAAGAATAAGAATCATCTTGCTCATCACAATTTAATACATGCTCTTGGTATGTCCACCAGTCATCTTCATAAGGAGATATGAAAGTGTCATCACATGGATATGGATAATGGTTAAATTCATTGATGCACTTGTGATATGGTTTCAGTTATGGATGGTGAACCTGAAACCAAGGAATGATCTTTTCCTCCTTGTGCTTGGTGAAAGTTGATGATGATGGTAGAATTTGAGCACTTGAAACCTCCAAGTTCCAAAAGGACTTGGCAATTATAAGTATGATGGTCGGTGGTGGTGGATCCAACTTCTCTCTTCTTTGGTGGATTTGAGCAAAATGGAAATGATAAATTTGAAGCACACTTAAGTCTCAAGTATGGAGTTGAAGATGGTAAGAAGAAGACTAAAATAAGGAGCTAATCTCACTAAGAAATTTAAGCTAGAAAGAAAGATAGGAAACTAGGAAAATAAAAGTAGAGAGAACAATTATTGATGTATTTCTTGATGTTCAAAATGTGTACCCAAGGCTAGAGCTGTAAATGAGCTGAACCGAGCTCGAACTGTGCTCGGATCGAACTCGGCTTGAAGTTTTTGTTCGAGCTCGAGTTCGGCTCGATATCTTGATGAGCTTTCATGATACGAGCTCGAACTCAGCTCGAATGATTGCTCGAGTTTGGCTCGAAAACTTGTAAGGGAACATTCAAGCTATACTCGAGTTCAGCTCGATAGCTACTCGAATTCCGATTCAATTAACAAAATAAAGCATGATCCAAGTATCAAACATAATCCAACAAACATGATCAATAAATAGATTCTACAATCCATGAAATAAAATCTAATTAACATCTGTCAAGTCTTCTTCTTTGTCCGCTTTACTTGATGCTTGGTAGCCAAAAGCCCATGAGAAAGCATGTTGATTGAAAAGATTAGTTTAATGTTTATGTTGGATATTTTAAGAAAGAAAAAAGTAAAATATAAACAAGTAACTAACTTGACAACATTCATCCAAAAGTTACAGGAAGGTTGGGCAAAAAACTAAATAAACTTTTTTAAGTATTTTGAAGCCCCACAAATTTACCCGCATCAGATTAATCAGAAATTAGTGGAACCGGAACTCATGTAACGTCTCCAATGTTGACAACATTTATCCAAAAGTTACAAATAATTGTTTATATCCTAAACTCTCAAGCCAATTTCCATTAGGTATTCCTCAAACGAGGACAAGAACAAAAGAGAAATAGTGGCTGTGGAACTAGCTGAAGCAAGCATATTCTTGAAAACACTTCCATTTTTTTATCAAGTTATATGTAGCTTGAAAATGGGCAAGTAGTTTCACCATTCACAACCATTATAGCACCAGTCCATTGTATATTTTAAGGGAAAAGGATTCAAATTGATTTCTAAAGTCACAAAGACCCAAAAATCTATGCGTTCAATAACATACTCCAACTTCTCTTAAGTCACTAACACCACATTGAATATCATCAGAAAAGCACACAACATTACTTCACTGATATACCAAATAGAACACCCTAGATTAACAAAATTCTCAATTTCTCTATTACAAAACAAGACCCTAAACAGAGGCATCTTAGACAAAACCTTCATTTGCTTAACAAACCTCCATTGCTGGCAAGAATGAAGTACAAACAAAAGACAAGATCTTTGAAGTCGCCATGAATCCTATCCTACTAGGACAAAACAACCCATCGTGATGCTCCTAGGCCAAGACAAAGAAAATTTCTAGTATGTACCTCAATGAGTGCTCAGAGGGATTTGTACAAGAGCTCCTCGTTCGGCTGAAAATGTTTCCAGGTTCCAGTTAAGAAGAATATTCAACATTCTGCAGTCATAAGCAAACAAAGACCAGGAATTCATATTGAATGATTCTATTGAACACGAAAAATTTTAACAAGAAAATCATGATTCCTATTGAATGACAAATGCCTAGAAATGAGAGCGATACCTTCGTCTTCTTCAAATGGCAATCTGCCTAGAAAAGGAAATGCATTAGCAACAAGATCAGAGACCTTTGATGAAGCACTGCCACTGGAGGGGTCTTTGATGAAGCTTGGAGATCAACCATCACCGCCGCGAGCATCTGAACAGCAACAAGATCAGAACATATAGGTCGTCAACTGAAGTGCGAGCGGCGTGCCGGCGACTCCTACGGCAGTGAGCGACTCTGCTTGGCAAAATCTGAATGGATTGAAGTATCGAGGAAGGACTTAGGGCTGGAACAGAGAAGCATCGAGGAGATGAGAAAGAGGAAGGACTTAGGGTTCGAACAAATTGAACTTCAAATCTGAATTTCATTTACACCCCAAAATCCCCAATTTAGCTCGTGTTTTTAAAAATTCAATGTTAGTTCTAAAACTTTATAGATTCAGCCAACTGGATCTTGAAATTTTAATTACCTACATCTGAACAACCATAAGTTCATTTTATATATGTATGGCTCGAAAAGCTATTGAACCGAACTCAATTGAGATCGAACTCGGCTCGGTAAAATTATCGAGCCCTGAACTTGTCTCGAAGCTCGATAAGGCTATGTTCAATAACACACAAGTTGAGTTCAAGTTCGAATAAGTTCGATAAGAGCTCGGCTCATTTACAGCCCTAACCAAGGCTCTTATTTATAGTGTAGGAGTAGGCCAAAGGTTACAAGAATAAACTAGAATATTTCCTCCTAATAACTCTAGGACAATTAATCTAAAAATAGGAGTCAAAAAAGAAATTAAGGAACACATGCATGCAAATGAAGATTCATGATGTATAAGTACATGCATGGTGAAAATACTCATAACAATTTTGGAGAAAAGATAGCTAAATTGAAGGCTATTTTTCATAGCAAAGAAATATGTTCTGATGATACAAAAGGAAAGGTAAAATTAAGAACCGCATGCATGCAGATGAAAATAACATGATGCATGAGTAGAGACATGGTGATAATGATTAGACTAATATCTAGAGAAAAAATACTGTTAATTGTAGTGTAGAGTCTTGAGTAAGGGATTGAACCTAAGAGAATTGAGCGCCTAGAGTCTAAATGTGTTGTGTGTGAATCTAATCTACAATGGAATGCAAAGATGGCAGCATGGCAGGAGAGCATGGAAGTGAATGATGCTAAAAATGAGGATGCAAGCAATTAAAGTAAAGTAGAGCATGAAGGGGATGAAGTAAGCACTTATGGAATCACAATCATAGGCTCTCTAAAATAATTGTGCGTCCCTAAGAACATGTGTGTGAAACTCAACTTGTGCCCTACAGGTGGACCATCTCTGATACCCTGGATCAATTACAAAGGTCATCTCTAACTCTCTACACCCTATCATCCAGTCCACCAGAACCGGAACCTAGATCATTTGTCTCGAGAATCATCCGCATACTCAAAGAGAACACAAAATCCTATGAGATTAGGATATCTAACTACTCCTACTCAAAAAATCACATCACATCAGCAAGTGTTCATGCAACTAGTCTCCTATCGTGCTAGAGGTGAGCTACAAAAATTGTCCTGCTTTCCTCTTGGACAAGCGGTCCATCTCCCAATTAAAGTCATCCTCAACCAAGCGCTCTCGCGCATTAGGGACGATTCTTTTAGGGCATTTCAACACCTAGCCTTCACCACCAACTTACTTTTCTAGCGTCATTGACAATGCTAGAAAGCTAGCAAACTGATCTCACAGTCTACGTCAATCAAATTCCTCTCGGACATTTGATTGAACACCTAGATGATATGTCGATGTAAGTAGTGACCAAACATGCATACTATGATGAGAATCACGTAGAGAATCGGAATCTAAGCATACAAAATCATGGATACGAGTTACTTGAACCCTAGGCAA
The DNA here is from genome assembly GCA_024586325.1 of Stellera chamaejasme. Lineage (NCBI taxonomy): Eukaryota > Viridiplantae > Streptophyta > Magnoliopsida > Malvales > Thymelaeaceae > Stellera > Stellera chamaejasme. Next base: position 18,818,087 of record CM044981.1, read on the forward strand.
GATATCACTAAGACATAGCACAACACTCACCCTCCAGCTACTGAAATCAAGCAAAAACAACAAACCTAACAACCAAGATGATGAAATAAAATAGAGAAAGGTTAAAAATCACCCATAGATTGGTCCTCCACAAGTTGCTCCTTCAACCCCTTAAGAAATTGGGATTGAAGGGGTTAAACCCTTGCTGGATATGATGAAAAAATCACTCCTAATCTGATAGAATTTGTAGGTCTCTAAATGCTGCACTAAAACCTAGGCTAAAAGTCTATATATACTAAATCTAAAGGTCCCAAAAAGATGAGCACACTTGGGAAATTTTGAGAAAACTTCGCAGGAGGCTCTCTACAGCTGGCTAGGTCGAGCCTTACGCCAGCATGAGTGAACCAGCACACCAAGGCAGCGCGCAAGCTAGGCTTCCTCCCTTGCGCGCTCGACCACTATGCTACCTCAAAGCGCATGTCGAGCATCGTGCAAGGACAGCATGCAGGCCTTTCGGTCCAGCTACTTCTTCTCTTCGTTGACTTCAACTCCTCCATTTGATCCGAGAGTCTTGAGCCACCAGTGTTTGATATTGGTCTCGGCCCCTCGAATGATGCATATTGAGCCCCTTTTCACCTCCGCAACTATGCACATACAAAAGATTGAAAATAACAAGTAAAATGAATCTTTGACATCAAAAGTGAGAGCATGTGATGAATTTATTGCCTTAAATACTCCGGAAATGTGTGTGTGTGTGTGTGTGTTTGCAGACACAATAGGGGGGTTCAAACATCACCAAAAAGGTGAAAAACATAGTCATTCACCTCGCCGAATTCACCGGTGAATTCGACAGTTTTTCACTCTCACAAATTCGCACCTAATGTGAATTTGGGAAAAGTGATTTAGGCCAATTCACGGTGAATTAGGTGATTTTTTCACCTTCGTCCTGCCTCGTCTCTGCAAGTCGATGCTAAGCTTCACCAGAAATCTTGCCTGTAACGATTCACTAGATCTCATGCAACTAGGGCGAATCGACAACAGAGGTGGACATAGCGACTCACCGGAGGTTGGGGATAGCTTGGCGGCTTGATTGTGGCTGATTGCTGCCTCAAACGACCGATTCACACCAGCCTGGCGTCGTCCAGCAACTTGAGGCGGCTAGCGAGCTTCATCGGGTCCAACATCACAAGGTGAAAAGGTGAAGCATCATTGGACGAGATCGAAGGTGTAGGATTCGCAGGCCGCAGCAAATTGGTCAACAACTACGTCTAAATCAGGAAACGAACTGGAAATCTTCCCAGGGGGCTGGGCAGAGCTCCTCCGAGCACGAAACTTGAGGAGCTGATTTACACGTTTGGCATGGCCAGGACGTCGATGATGAGCAGGACAGATGGTACGAAGCCAAAAAAATTCATCACGAACTGATGGTGGTTTCAAACATCATACCCAATTCTTGCTAAAAAAACTCACTTGTGAATTTGGCACAAAATCGATGACTTACATTTCACTTATTCTACAACTTTGAAACCCCCAAATAATTGTGCTCAAATCATTAAAGATAAGCATCTAAAGTTTCCATCCAGAAGTAGCACAAATTCGAATGAACAAATAGCGTATCAATCCAAGAAACGAAAGAAATCAAACTAGGATGTTCATCACTCTCCATAAACAAGTTGATGATGAAATTGCTCAAGCAACAAACACCACAATATCAAGGTCATATCATTCCAGAAATCAACACTTTCCTAGACAAAGCAAGACAGAGACCTTTGGGGTGTTCAAGTTATCATATTCAAGTTATGGATTGAGGAATCTTTGAGAAAACATAAAAGATTCCTCAAGCGAGTCTTCATCAACACGTTGATAAAGAAGTTCAGTTTTACACAATCTACTCCAACAGCCAAAGACCATTTCAAATGGTGAATTCACATGTGATCGATGGTGAGGCCACCAGTGTAAGGGCCACAACCTTGCATCTCCATTGCATGCTTCTTTGTCAAAGCGAACCTCTTGGCTAGGTCATCCAGGAGGGGAGCGTATGTGGGATCCATGAACTACTGTGATTCAACACTCCAGGCAGAATGATCATCCGTAATCTAGATCTAAGGGATCGGCAACGGTGCCGCTTGAGAGGCCGCTTGTTGCACTACTGGAGGTTGTCTTGCTTGGAGGACATCGTGGAATATTTGAGACACGGTGTGTTTGATGAGCTCGAGGGCCATTGGGTCGAGGTCTGGGAGTTTGCCCTGGGTACCCGCCATGTTCGCTGGAAGTGGCAGGTTTTGAGTTATGTTTGGCGCCATTAGTCACACTGTTTTCCAAATCCGTCCTTGGTGGAGGAGGAGGTAGAACAAAGTCGGCAGATGACTCATTGGTGTTGTCCACCAGAACATTGTTCTCCCGCTGCTAGGGTGGGTTCTGATCAACAACCTCGTTGGTTTCTCCATCATCTTCTTGCTGATTCATTTGGACTTGAGCATTGGGAAGAGCTTGCCTTTCGGTCAGTGGATCTATAGCATTTAAAAGATTCCCATAGATGACGCCACTCTGATAATCTCAGTACGATAAGGGACTAGATTATAGTGGTCTAGTGGGCAGAGATCCTGTGGTCGTGAACCTGTAGCTGCAACCAAAGAAGAAATGGACCCGTGGTTGTGTATCTTGGGTTCCACTTTGACGCTCAAGTCAATACGGGGTGTCCGAAGAGAGATTCGAAGCTAGGTAGTTTAGTTTAGGGAAGGCGTGAAGAGAGTTGGTGTCCCTGAAGTGAGGAGAGCTCATTTTATAGTGGATGGAATGAGGAGGCTGAGAGTGGAACTCCTTGAGTCATGCCCTGATTGGGGAACTCCATGAGTGGCACCCTAATTAGGCGGTGAGATCTAAGGGACTGGAGCTTCTAGCTCTGATTAGGGGAAAGTGGAGCGACCATCCCACATGAACAGTTGTAAGACTTAGAGCACCCATCAAGGAATAGGGCCCTGAGATTGAAGGCTTCTAGAATGTTGCCAATGCATTGCCTAAGAAGCCTGGTTCGAGGTCAACCACCCTCCACTTGTATAAGGGCCTGATCAAGGGTGTTTTTTGCTCAATGAAAAACACGGGTGCAATGATTCAAATACATTTATAAACACCTTAACTCACCCTTGTATTTGTCAAAAATAGTGTAGGGCAAAGAGTAAGGGATCGAACCCAAGAGAATCGAGCGTTTAAAGACTAAATGTGCAATATGTGAAACTAACCTAGGATGAAATGCAAGGGGGCAGAAAAGACTTGATAGGTTGGTTGATGGAGCGTGCAACTATTCTAAATGTAGCAAAATGCAATGGAATCGAGAGTGAAAAACAAGTAAGAACAACGAAAATTGGGATTTGTGGACTTTCAAGTATAGAGTTCTCTTAGGGAGTTCATGCATATTAGAAGTTGTTTGTACATCGTAACTCTTGATTTAGAGATGGATTACTAAGGCTAACATGCTTCTATCTCTAGATAGCATGTTAATCTCTTGTCAATCACTAACCTAACCAACTCTCATTGTGTTAGCATTAGGAGACAATGCATGAAAAGCTTCTAATCTATTCATCAATTGACTCCTCGAGGTTATCTCTAACACTCAACAAGCCAATCAACCAATTCCTATGGGTCACGTTCATCAAAACCTCTCTCGAGCATTTCTTCGAACACCTAGAAGACTAAACTAGAATATGCATCTTCTAGCACAAGTCATGCATTCAATGATCATGGAATTGGTATCTAAACTCATTCAAGTTTAGAATATCACAATCAAACCTCTAATAACACTAAACCCCAAGAAGAAATGAAATCTACCTACTCCTACTCATGATACTACTCAAAATCAGCATCAATAAAGCACCAACAATGAAGCGTAAAAGAGAGAGATAGGATAGAAATCACCCTGTAAATGATCATCCACAAGAGCCTCAATCAACCTCTCATATTTGTGAGGTTGAAGGGGCTCAAAAGCCCTAGGAGAGGAAGGAAGAACAGCTCCAAACTGAAGTTTTCTCTAAAATTCGCCCAAATGGTGAGTTGTGTCTAAAACTCATCCTAAAAGTCTATATATACTATATCTAATAGTCCAAAAAGTCCCTAGACATATGGGACATCATAACATAGTAAAATAAGGGTAAACATGTCCAAAAACTATGTGCAAATCGGATGGAATCGAGGTTGACTTGAGTTGGTCTCATTAAATGACGTGGACAAAAGGAGGATGCTTTGGGTTGCTTTGGGTTGCGCTGGGAGGATGCTCTGGTTACTGTTCACGCAAGCTACCATGCTCCAGGGGATGCGCCGGGATGCTCTGGGTTGCGCTGGGAGGATGCTCTGGTTACTGTTCACGCAAGCTACCATGCTCCAGGGGATGCTCTGGGATGCGCCGGGATGCTCTGGGGGTGCGCTGGTACTGTTCACAGCAGCAAAAACTTGGTGGAAGACTTTCTTCACGTGCTTCGCCATGTCGGGTCCTTTCGCGAGGTTCTCCACACTTCATCTCCACTCCTCAAGTGTGCGCCTGCAAACAAATAGCACATCGAATAAAACGCACACATAATGAAGAAATATGCTAAAATAAGTGATGAATTTGACTTAGAACACCATGTAAATGTGATATGTGTGTGCCACACATCAGGGCCGTGATATGTAGCATACACATATCACATTTCCAAGTGTTTAAAATCATTTCCATCATGCATTTGATCAGATTTGTGCATGTTATTTAGTAGGTGTATCTGTAGGTGTACATTTGAGGAGAGAAAAATGGGGAATCCCGCACATCGAGGAGTGGAAGAAGGATCTACCACCAAATCTTTGTGGAAATGGAGGCTCAGACTTGAAGGCTATACACCGGCAACCTCTCATGCTTGGAATAAGAAGTTCTTGGTGCAGCAAGCTCCCGACACCATTGCGGAGCCAAGGTGACACCGCGGGAGCTCTCAGCCTCAAAGTGACACACCTGCAACTTAAATGTTTCAGGGCAACAACTATGTTTCTCAATTCCAACAATTTTGCTCCGATTTTTCTGGACTATTTTGCCCCCCCAATTAACACCCTAAAGGTGTTCGTAGAAATGCTCGAGAGAGATTTTAATGAACTATACCTAAGAGATTTGATTGATTGACTTGTTGTGTGTTAGAGATAACATCTAGGAATCGATTGGTGAATTGATTAAGAGCTTTATGCCTTATCTCCCATGTTAATGCAATGAGAATTGGTTAGGTTAATTGATTGATTGAGATTTTCATGCTATTTAGAAATGGAAGTATATTAGCCTTTTGTATTCCACCTTTGAATCATGGTTAGAATTCATAATCACTCCTTAATATACATGCAATCCCTAGGAGATCTCTATATTTGAAAGTCCACAAGAATTTGTCATTGCTTGCATTCCACTCTTACCTTGCATTTAACTTAGTTTAGTCACCCCTCCCATCCACCAACATATCATTCAATTTTGTCCTTGCATTACATATTAGTTTAGTTACACACTTAGCATACTAGTCTAGGAATGCTCGATTCTTTTGGGTTCGACCCCTTACTCAAAGCCCCTTTATTACAATAGACAAAACAAGGGTGAGTAAAGTGTTTATAAATGTATTTGAATCATTGCATCCATGTTTTGCATTGAGCAAAACGCCATTGATTAAATTGGCGCCGTTGTTGGGGATCGAACCCGGGTCACTCGCGTGACAGGAGGGAATACATTCAATCGTATTTTATACATTTTCACCCCACAATTTTATGCTTAATTATGTTTATAAAATGTTGCTATTTATACATTTAATGTCATAAAAATCATGTAGGTACTTCAAATGGCAAATTTGGATGTCAATGGATTAAATGCAACAAGTTGTGAAACTTTAGGTCAAAGTGAAAGGAGAAAGGTTAAAGGGCAAGCTGTAAAGGAAACATGGAAATGGGGTGATGGTGAAAATTAGAAAGTGCAAGGGTGAAACATGAGTTCAACCCAAAACATGATTAAAATCAGAGATCTGGACATTTCTTCCTTCTTCTTCATCGCGTCCAGGAGCTAGAAGCAGCCCATATCTCAGCCAGCCCTCCTCCACCGCTATTTGGTTGTTTCTAAACTTTAATTTCGGATAATTGTTGGTTTAATTTAGTTGTTATCTGTTGTTACTTGCTTAATTATTGTTGATTTATGATAAATTGTTTGAATTGTTGGTTGGGTTAGTGTAGAAAACTTTGGATGACCTCGGGTTCTGGTCTTTTGCTAATTGAATCGTTCTAAACTTGTTGCATTGAGAATTAATGATTTCTAGTTGTTCAATTAGTAGTTTAATTCTAACATTTGCATGATTTATCGGTACCGCAAGTTGTGTTTATTTGGTCTTCAACGAGTACTCGAGAGATACTTGTTGAACGTAGGCCATGGATTGAGCACGAGTTTTCTGCTCCAATCGAGAGATTTGAACGGATTACTTAGGAGAATAAGGTTAGTCCGTAATGGTCTTCACCTCGATGCAAGACAAGATATTGTTCTTGGTTGAGGTAGAAGAACATGTTCTGTGAATTGAGAAAGCCGGAATTGTCATTTGATTCCTCTTCTCATTTTTCTATAATTTCTCATCATTGTTATTGATGCGTAGATGTTGCTAGGAGCTTGTTTCATGCTTAATGACGTTGTATGTCTTAGTTAGAGAAGACTCATTCACGTGCCCACATGGTGCTCGGGAACAAGTGCGAGAGCAATTTTCCTGAGCTTTGGGCTTTACAAACCACTTAGGAATTTATGGTTTGCACTTAAAGCCCTCTTTTTGGTTCGGGAAGAGAGATCGATCTTGACCATCGTGTAGGTAACCGACTCGAGAGATATCGGTAATCTTGAATCCATTTCCTCTAGCAATAATTATAAACCATGCATGTTTGACATTCATGAAGCACTTCACCCGTTCCACGAGGTGGTTATCCTTTCATTTTTATGCATCAGATCAGTCTAGGTAGTTAGATTAGGGCAATCTAGCTCTTTAGCGTTCACATATCTAGTCCCTGTGGATTCGACCCATACGCATCGAGTGCTACACTCGACCTGTACACTTGCGGGTGTGTAACGTTTTGTTTACCTAACACACGTCACAACAGGCTAACCTCCTATTGAGCGGGAAAGTAGTCGACCCCGCTCAAGGTAGCAAGCGAGATGAGGGCAGAGGGACCAATGGGCCTTTGGGCATTGGGCCAGTGCGATGGAGCCCGAGGCCTTTGGGCAAGGTGCTTTAGTGGGGCCTGATGTACCAGTTTAAGAACTTCTCATATTTTCCCTCTAACTCCTTTTATTATGACATTTAGATCCTCCAAGTAGTCCAAGGGCTTTAGTGGGATCACATCATGTTAGCTGCTATGTTGTTCTATAGTGTTTTGGATATCTGGGAATGGTCGATACTTCAATATGCCAAAGGGTTAGGGACTGAGATCCTCCTGTTGGGATTTCTATATCTCAATCAGAACGCAGCGGAAACAAACGGAACCCTGACAGGATCAACTGTTGAAACAAATTAAAAAAGATGTTAAGGAATCTACCTCACGTGGTGATGATCCGTGCAACATAAATAAGAAAACACTCGTCCTCTACGGTATCCACATCGACCAGTAGGAAATTTCTGATTCCTCTGTGTCGTGCTAGTAGCCACCATGGGAGAACCAGAGCCATAAGCATGAGGAGCAGAGTTTTTCCACTCCTGGAACTCAACTCTCATCAACTCTTATCAACTCTCATGTCTCTGTACATGACTGAGTGGGAGCTAAGTGCATTTATATCCAAAAATAGGTTAATTGCACTTTTCATCCTCAGACTCTTAAGTTCCTGCGACTTGAGTGCTCAACTTTCACCAAGTTAATACTTAAATCCCCAAACTCCTATTTCTAGCCACACAAATCCAGGGGTAAAGTGTTCATTACGATCTTCTTGGGTCATTTCTTTATAGATTGAATTTTTCAATACTTTGAACAAATCTAGGGGGTAAAGTGTTCATTTCTATTGTGTAAGTTCACTTTACCATTCCTATTATTTTACTTCTCTTGAGATCCAGCACATTCCGCAAATGTCTGATCTCCATCTAGTATTAAATACCCGAGATGTGGAAGTTTAATGTTAGGTTCTATAACAAAATATTGAAGTGGAAGACCTTCTTCCCCTCAACGTCTCGATCCCATCAAGTAATGGTTTGCCAACAATCTTAATATGAACTCGATGTTTTATGCTTTTCTCATTTAGGCTTGTTTCCAAAATACCCAATAAGAGAATTTGATTGACCTCTGGATCACTGAGTGAAGTTACAGTACAACACCTCGCTATGGCAAAAACTGGTCAATTAACTTCCACTCAATCGGTCTCAAAACTACCAACCGTGTTGGTGCAACTGTCAAGTCCGATCCATCACCGAGCGCTTGCCTTCAACAAGATTAAAGCATGACACCTCGCTATGGAAAAAACTACCAAGCAATGATCGAGCGCTTGGCATGCCTCATGGTGGAACACCAGAGTCTATGTAGCATTAAACATCTAAGAGTCATACTTGATGCATCTCATGTATCACTCTCCATTCTAGGAGAAATGTCGGTAAGCCTTTCCTGGAGTACAACTTTAAGACATTGATATTTTCTCATTCCTTTCAAATTTTATCCTTCCTTGAAGAACCGATGGTAATGATAAAATTTTCTACAAGTGAACATTTAAGATAAGAATTACGATATTTTTCTTCAAGATAACAGCCCTCACTATTACCCCGGAATACCAAAAGCCCGTAGGTATTCTAGTAGGTCAAGATCCATAAGTTCTCCGTTCAACTCAAACCCGATATGGCTAGTGCTTGAATAGTGGTAACTTTAGGTAAGCCACATTGTCAATTGCATCGCGTGAAATTCTTGGATCATTGAGTGAAGTTACAATGCATCACCTCGCTATGGCGAAAACTACTCACTTAACTATCACTAAATAAGTCTCCAAACTACAAACCGTGTTGGCTGAATGGTCAAGCCCGACCCATCACCGAGTACTCGCCTTCAAATAAGACTAAATTATGGCACCTCGCTATAAGCTTGATATTAAGCTGAGGGATTTTGCAAATTATATCTCATCATTTTCTTCGATTGATTAACATGCATCTCACATACATACATTCAACCAACCTAGCATGCATACTACCGCACAAAATAGATCGTACTATAGTTATAGCCCAAACTAAAGTATCTAGAGCCTTGAGATACTATAAAGACCTAGAAAGAAAAAGACTACCCTAAGTCTCTTCCTAGCTAACGTCCTTTAGACCAAGTCATCCTTCACCTTGTTGCACTTTGCTCCTTCCTTGTCCTTGCCTCCGATGATTACCATTAATAAAAACTTTAATTAAGAAACGAGAGCTTGAGAGAAGGCACAACCCGCAAGTCGTATTGACCAAAATACTTCATTGAACCATGGATATAACCATGTACCATCCATCAAACATGTAACCAAAAATGTTAAAATCCCATTTTAACAAACTTTGGTTTATTTTAATGCCCTTAGAAAAATCTGGGTCTATTGAGCAAAAATGAAAACTTTTAGGACCTTTCTTAGATATTATGAATCTGTCTCTGAAGAAATTGTGCTAAACAGTAACTTTGGGACCATTCTAAACATCATTAGGAAGTTCCATGACACTTTCCGGCATTACAGCATCTGTATTTGGCTCAAACTGTTCAAAACAGTAAACCGGGGACCGATCTGTACTTTAGAAAAATGTTCCATGGCTTTCTAAGGTTTACAAAACTAGTCCTAGACAAATCAGTGCAAAAACATAAGTTCTAGACCAAATTGTACAACTTCAGAAAGTTTCGGTACCTTCTAATATATACATAACTAATCCCTGACGAATTTTTCCAGAAACAAAAACTCGGGTACCAAACTGTACAATTTTAGAAAATTCTAGAGCCTCTCAAAATTTACAAAACTAGTTCCTGACAAATCTGTGCAAAAACGGAAGCTCAGATACCAAATTGTACAATTTCATAAAGTTTCGAGCCTTTCCGGAACTTGTCCCAACAGTCCTTGCCAAATTCTGTCCAAAACAGAACTTTAGGGATCAAAATGCACAAAACAGGAAGTCCAAGGGCTATGAAAATAATTCCAGCAGCTTTGGCTGCTTAGACGGCTCTGCGGCTCGCGCCGTATAAGCCTCACCGAGCCTCTAAGCCAGCCCAGCCGCTGGCCAGCACAAGGCTACTAGGCCAACCCAGCTGGACCAGCTCGCTGGGTCAAGGCGTTCGGCCTATAGGTGAGCCCAGAGAGCAAACGAAACCCTGACAGGATCAATCAAAGCGCAGCCGAAACAAACGAAACCCCGACGAGATCAATCATCGAAACAAATTAAATCAGATGTTCAGGAATCTACCTCACGCGATGATGATATGTGTAATACAGACAAGAAAACACTCATCCTTTACGATATCTACGCCGAGCAGTAGGGAATTTTTTATTCCTCTCTTTCGTGCTTATAGCCACCATTGGAGAACCAGAGCCAGAAGCAGGAGGAGCAGAGTTGTTCCACTCCTGGAAATCAACTCTCATCAACTCTCATGTCTCTGATATGACTGAGTGGGAGCTAAGTGCATTTATACACAAAAATGGGTTAATTGCACTTTTTTATCTTTAGAATCTTGAGCTCAAACAACTTGAGTGCTCAACTTTCACCAAGTTGACACTTAAGTCCCCAAACTCCTATTTCTAGCAACACAATCCCAAACTCGCTCATTTGGCAGGCAACCCTATAGGTTCCCACTACGTTAGTAATAATTATGAATTCTCATCCATAATTACAGATAATGAGTGGTATCTAGCAACACATCACTATCACCCAAGTAATATGGAAGTTGACTTCACAATGGAACCTCTCTCATCGATATGATCATAACGTGTACATGATATGTCCCTTCAATCAGAATCTCAAGTTGAACCGATGAGCGGATCTTGCATTCTCGTTATAGCTCAACTTTGCGCATGAGAATACTCTCCCATGGTGTGGGAGTGATGAATCTCATCTTGGTTCATGATAGTCCAACTCCATGGTATTGTGACACACCCAAAACTAGTTCAATCTCTCAGTTACAAAAGAGACAGTACATAGAATCAAACTGTGCCACTCACATGAGCAGAGCTTTATACTTCAAGTCGAAGGACTACATGTATTATGATCCATGAGAGACTGATGTGAATCCGAGAGGGTGTCCTGGAACACGAAGAGCAGATCTAGCCAACAAAGGAGCAACCCGGGGTAGGTATGATTAATGAGGCGGAAATTTCACTAGGTTGACAAATCCGGAATGCACTAAAACAAAATGATGCAGAAGCTTGTGAAATAAACTGATATGGCCGCCAACTCCTCCTGGATCCTTGCCCAGGCAAAGATGGTGTTATGCCTTTGGCGACTCCTTCTTGATACCAAAAACGGTCCAAAATAAAGAAAGCCTTCGTTGCCAAAATTGTGGGGGAATGTAGATGAGGCCAACACCTCCTTCTTCCAATGAGAATGCAATATTGGTCTTAGTAGACTTGTCAAGAAAACTCAACAAGAATTGAGTGGAAAAGGTAGATAGGTTGAAAAGAGAATCCCTCTCAATTTCAAGAAAAAATGTGTAATATATTTGATGATAGAATCTATCTTGCAAATTCACCTAGACCTCCTTTTATAGGACAAGGAAGCTAGACATCCAAATCAATTTACAAGTCCATTCATCTCCACTCTTAATGATGGAAATTAAAAGGAGATGTAAATATGAGAATTTAAAACAATTATTGCTAAAACTTATTCTAGGCTAGCTAAGGGGTAGAACTAGCCAAAATATCTCTGAAAACTGAAATAAAATGATGAAAATTCAAGCTGGAAGAATAGGGATGAGTTTTGGCCAAATAAATGAGGAGTAAGTGATCCTCATTTAATGCTTTGATGGAGAGACTTCAAGGCTTGTAACTCCTCCTTCACCAATGGTTTCTGGATGATTTTGGATGACTCTTGAGTCCTCAAGGCTGCTGAAGTTCGTCATTGATGAAGAGTGAATGCTTGGAAACCTTTGAAGTGCATTGAATGCGCCAGCTGGAAACTCAACAGGTTGAGAATTTCGTGGACTATGGTTTTCCTTGGCATTTGATATAGCCAAATGGAAATGGGCTTCTGAGTCTTGAACCATAGTATTGGGTTGGGCTTTAGTCCAAAAACTGATGGTATGGGCATTTCTTTCATCTCCAAGAATATGTTCATTTTGCTCATCACACTTTGCATATGTGTGCATCAACAAGTTGAGCGCCACTTCAGCCTTCTTGGTCTGGCTCCTTGTCATAGGTTCATTTAAGGTGGAAGTGTCATAAAATCCAATGACCTCTTCTTTTGGCATGTGAGCTTTTGGATCCTCAAGGTTCCACATGGGTGCAACTAGATCACTTGTCGGTTTCGCGTCATTCCCTCCCTCTTGAAAATGATTTGACCTTGAATCATAATCTTCTGTAACAGAAAAATATAGGAGGTTAGATGAAGCAATTCCGAACATAAATATCCAATACATAAAGAAGCTGAGAAACAAATTATTTCCCTTGGTAGCCCTCTTGAAATTTTCAAGGGGCTTATGTCTTGAAATTTTTTGAAGTAATTTCTCATCAATGTGGACTTCTTTTTGGAAGTTCATGACTTCAATGATGAATCCTTTGAACCTGCAAAAGAAATGTAGCCCTTTCTCTTTGGCTAGATTATAAACTTTATGGGCAAAAATATCAACACATATAATGTATGAGAACAAGATATGTAATTGCTTGGAAAAGTCGATGTGATGAACCAAGTGATTGGAAGTGACATTTTCACATGATATGGTATCTACTTCATCTTTTACATCACATGATTGCTTTAGGGATGCTCCTTGTAAATGAACATATATAGAACATATAGCCAACAAATATGCAAAAATTGATACCACCAGATATTCAAGATTTAGCATACATACAACAAGTTCAATGCACAAATTATGACCAATTAATTTAGCATGTGTCCCTAAACACAAATTCATCCAAAGCATGCTTTTGAAATATCAAAACATGCTTACATACACATTGTTCAATGAAGACGTCATAATACAAATCATCATATAGTGAACTTAAACTGAAACGAGTACATTGTAAATCATCACTATTTTCAATCAACTCAATTCGAAACATGGTAGCAGGTAAAACTTCACCACTTTCAAGCAATGAACTTGGAAAGAAATTTTTTCCATGCTTACTCAACACGTTGATCTGACTCAAACATACTCCCGGGTCGAACACAAATATTGTCCTTTTAATCATTTCATTCAATTTCATCAAGCATGTGCCATCAAATTTTACACATAAAAAGAATTCATGACCAAATTTAAATTCAACACTAGATCTAGCATTGTCAAATTTATTTCTAGAATATTCAACATGTTTAACCTTGGTGTATAACCAATTGAATGGTGCAATTTTCAATTCACAGTCACACGTTGAGAAACGTTTTTCCGAGAATTAATTGCAAATTCGCTTTCTACTCTAGCAATAATAGAATGTGAAAATAAAGTATTCCTGACAATATTTCTCCAATTCACAAAATGCAATGACAATGAAGCATATGGGTCAATTTTATTCAACAGGTTGAATACAAGATTGAACAAATCTTAAACTAAAACATAAATCATTCAATAGAATAAATTCATGAATAGTTCCAGATTTTTCAACATCAAGTAATTCAATACTCAAAGACTTATCTTTAACAAATAAATCATTTAAGTAAATTGAAAAATTACCACTCTTCAAAATTGAGATTTCCTCTTGATATGGTTCATCTTCCTTTCTGGATAATGCATCAAACAATGAGTTTTCGCTTTGATTTTCAACATGTTGGACAATTGTAGACACAATTTCCAAAGGTGCCACAAGTGGTACTTCAACCACAACATCTTTCTCTTTCTTAAGGTTGATGTTCTTGCCTTCTTGAACATCATCATTCTCCTGCATAAACATAAAAAAAGAACGAACTTGCAATTCATAAGATGTTAGTAAATTGAGGTTTCTCTTGTTTTCTCTCAAACTTACTTTTACCACTCTTTGCTCTAATTATTCTCTCACTATCCCGAAAGACATTTGACTCTTGCAAATCCACTTGGGATTTCTTTTTATTTTCAGTGTTTCTCAACACATGCTCTTAAATGGATAAGATTCTTTTATTGACAAGCTGGAGGAATTTGTTGAACATGTAACACTTCACTTGCTACCATCAAAGTACCTTCAACTGGAAAGACATATTCCTCTACAACATGTTGTGTACATTCGTCTTCAACAGGTTGAGAACTTTTGCTCTTGAGAACTTTTGCTCTCTTCATCATTCATGGTCAATACTTTTGGAAATTCAATGTCCTGAAAGGTTTTAGAAGGTGGACAGTTTTGGAAATAGTTTTTGGAAGTGAAAGGGGTGAAAGGGGTAGAAATGGAAGGTTTGAAAGGGGTACCTTTTGGTGGTGATGGTCGGGATCTTTGTGAAGATTTTTGTAAAGTGTTGCCTCTCTCATGTTTTCTTTCAATTCTGATGACGTTTTGCAACAACTCATGAAAACTATCTTACTCACATAATTTCAAGATCTCTACAATTTCGGGTCTAAGTCCTTGAATGAACCTAGACATTTTAGCTACTCCTTTCTCAACCATTCCTGCCTTAAAAAGGGCTGTCTCCATAACTTTGTGATATTCCTCAACATGTTTAGTGCCTTGGACTATGGTTTGAAGGTTTTGGAAACAATCTCTCTCTTGAGGCTTTTCTGCTTTTTGAACTTTTTCGAATCGGGCAAACCTTTCATTTATTTGAGCAACTTATTCCTACAATATTTTTTTGAATTGTGCCAACAATCTTTCATTAGCCATTTTCACTCAGAAACTCACAAGATTATCTTTCTAAACCTAGCATCATTTTCTGGGTCAAAATTCTTGAAACGTGATTCAAAACAAGACTCAAAAGACACAATAAAACAAAACCTCATCAGAGCTCAACAGGTTGAAGGAAGTGTTGTTACATTTTGCAAAATGGTTCTTTTGTGGGTTTTGGAAAAGGATATTCAGCAACTTTTGAAAGAACATGTTTGAAAAGGCTCTGGGGTTGTTTTTTTTCTTGCCCTTTGTTTGAAATTGTTCAAAGAATTCTTCAAATTGACTTTTCTGCAATCTGTCAACAGGTAGAATCAATGTCAATTTACAAGTCCCTTCATCTCCACTCTTAATGATGGAAATTAAAAGGAGATGGAAATATGAGAATTTAAAACAATAATTTCTAAAACTTATTCTAGGCTAGCTAAGGGGTAAAACTAGCCAAAATATCTCTGAAAACTGAAATAAAATGATGAAAATTTTAGCTGGAAGATTAGGGATGAGTTTTGGCCAAATAAATGAGGATTAAGTGATCCTCATTTAATGCTTTGATGGAGAGATTTCAAGGCTTGTAACTCCTCCTTCACCAATGGTTTCTGGATGATTGTGGATGACTCTTGAGCTCAAGGCTGCTGAAGTTTGTCATTGATGAAGAGTGAATGCTTGGAAACCTTTGAAGTGCATTGAATGCGCCAGCTGGAAACTCAACAGGTTGAGAATTTCGTGGACTATGGTTTTCCTTGGCATTTGATATAGCCAAATGGATATGGGCTTCGGAATTTTGAACCATAGTATTGGGATGGGCTTTAGTCCAAGAAATGATGGTAAGGACATTTCCTTCATCTCCATGAATATGTTCATTTTGCACCTCACACTTTGCATATGTGTGCATCAATATGTTGAGCGCCTCTTTAGCCTTCTTGGTCCGGCTCCTTGTCATAGGTTCATTTAAGGTGGAAGTGTCATAAAATCCAATGACCTCTTCTTTTGGCATATGAGCTCTTGGATCCTCAAGGTTGCACATGGGTGCAACTAGATCACTTGTCGGTTTCACGTCAGACACATGATGTTCACACCACAATCCTCATAGTGCTCTCAAACAGTTTGATCTAATACACAGTTCCTCTCCTATGTATTCATAAGTAAGCCTTCACAATACCCATGTGAATCTTTCCTTATGCTAGTCTCAAATGTATTATAGCAACTCTCGTTCACTATAACACCTTGACTAGGGATATTTAGGAATATCAATATACTCCAGGGCTAATATATTGTGTTAATTATTTTATTAACGCATAAATCCAAACTAACACAGTAATCGAACTATAAATAACACGATTCATGTCCAAAATCACGTCATCGAGGATTGGCTTCTAGGCATTACTCCTACACCTCCTTGAGGTAAATGCAATGCAAGAGTGTGCCTTCGGAGTCCGTCATCTAATAGGCATTCAGGAGAATCGATGTCATCCCAATTGGGGGACCATCCCAACTGGAGCCACTATTTCTAACATTTGGTCGGACATTGCCATCATAGTGTGCTCCTTGGTGATCTTATATATGTTGAGAGACCTTTATGAGTTGGGATTCTCTCAAAGAGCTGGAAACCATGCTCCTTTCATAAGTCACCTCGTGTTAGAAATGAGTACTCTGTGGTTTGATCCTTTAGCTGCTTTAAGTAAGATCCGACAATACTTCCAAGGGGCTGTTTTAGGGCTGTGTCTGTGAAGCATCCTTCTTTTCCATATGATTTTGAATAATCCACTGGAAGTTATTCTTCAAACAAAATAATATGATATCATACAATAATGATACATTATTTACAATGATATATTGTTGTTCTATTTATGCAAACTTCTTTTCTTCTTTTTGATACTTTAGATATATACATTTATTATATAAAATTTTAAAGAGGTAAAGTGCATCCATAGTCCTGTAACTTAAATTATTGTACCACTAAGGTCCTGTTTTAACTTTTTGTACTAATAATGTCTTGTTTTCAAGTTTTTTCTTCATCCACGGTCCTATTTGACATTTTTGTCCTCAATTTTTAAAATATTGCACTTTAAAACAATTCTAAAATATAAAAATCACCCTAATGTTTAACGAAACTTTCAATTTTACCCTCAATTTTTATAAACCCTAAAACTCTACCCTAACTTTTACAAATACTTACAATTCTACCCTAAAAATTCTACCTTTCGCCGAAATGCCCTCTAAGCTACGAAACGCAAGTCTAGGCGGTAGATCCATAGCCCAGGGCCACGTGAACTCACTGGTAGGAATAATGTAGGTGGTACTAGGGGTGTAAATGAGCCGAATCGATCTTGAACCTCACTGGTTCGAGCTCGAGTTCAAGTTCGAGTTCATGAAGTTTGGCTCGAGTTCGAGTCCATCGAGATCGGAAAAGTTGGCTTGAGCTCGACTTGTGAAATGTTTGAGCTCGGATTATATGTTGATGTTTATATAAATGTTTCATTATGTGTTTCAGTGTGCGTTTCAATGATGAAGATATGTATGGAGCAGGCTAGCGCATTAAAACTTTTTCCTATTTAGGTCCTATTCTTCAGAACTGCTGTCCTATTTTAGTCGCATACTTCAGTACTCCTGTCCTATTTTAGTCTCATACTTTAGTACTCATGTCCTATTTTAGTCCACTGGCAAGTAATTCAACAGAATGATAACATGTCAATAGTAACTTTAACAACAGAGACTCTGCTTGTTCATCCTACAAACGTACTGGTGGCAAATCCGTGCGCGTGATTGCCACGTTCCGGTTCGACTTGCGCATCACGATATTGACGGAAGCCATTAAGTCGACTTTGCGTATTGAGGCGCGATTGTCGAGGAATAGAGAGATTCTCTGAGATAGTGATTTGACGAGTCGCGTAGAGTATTAGTTTTAATGTTTTTTCCTTTAGATATGAACAGTGAATGATGTACTCCATCAACATCCAATTTATCCATGACTATCACACATACATGATAGATTAATTCCAAAATATTTTACATTCCAAAACATGTTCCAAAATCCACTCTAGCACTCTAGCCCTAGTGATCCTCAGAGAGCACTGGAGTAAAGTCCACTTGCTCTAGTGGTCCTCCCGCCACTCCTTGGCTGCTGTTTTGCCACTCTAGCACTCTGCCTTTGGAAAACATCATTGGCTTTTTGAACTGGAGGTTTCTTTTTTGGTTGTTGCTATAAAAAATCATAAACAGTGTAAGAAACAATGTCTAACAGTGTAAGAAAAATCTCATAAAGCATTAAAAGTATTAACATGCAGCTTACAGAAGCAGATTCTTTCTTGTTATAAATGTGTTCCCCTTGGATCTTGTGGTTCCTTTGGACCTAGTGCTTGGAGGAGATGATGTTGCCTGCATTAGTTTTTTTTCTTTGCCTTACTAGCATTTGTGCCTTCACCAACCTCTCTTTTTGCCTTCCTCTTCAAAGCAGTAGGAACAATTTTCTCCTTAGGAGGCTTCATACAAGTCCTCCTATTATGACCTACTGTTGTGCAATTTCCACAAACTACTTTTTGACATGTTTTCCTCATTTTTTCCTTAGATTGTTCTTCACCAGCCTCTTTTTTCCTTTTCATCTTTGGCCTCCCTCTAACTGTTCTCTTTTTAGTTGGAGGCTTCACTGCTGGAAAGTCAGCTGGTTTCCATTGTTCAAGACTCCTAACAAGTCTGATAAAATGGGTGTAGATAGTCCTATGTGTTTCAGTCCAATAACACTCGTCAACATAGTCTTCAACTACAGCCCTATAACTACTCAAAGTTGCACATGCATGATGACATGGAATGCCTATCAATTGTCACTTCCTGCAGTCACATGTCCTTGCTTCTAAATCGACACCAAATACATAGTCCCCTTTTTTGACTTGATTCTCAATAGGCCCAGAATCATTTGGAGTACAACCTGTTGCAGGTCTTGCATCTTCAGAAGTTTTTTCCTTATCTTTGGACAAAGTTTACCAGTCCAGTTTGACTGAGTCTGATAGCCAAAGGGCGATCTCCGGTTGTCTTGGATGCTCCGATGACCGTGACAAGCAGCTCCGGTACCTGAGAAGAGTAAGACACATGACACTTTTAGGTGCTGAAAGAGAAGAGAGGTGGGGGTGTGTAGTAATCACCTTATTTGAGGCAAGCACCACCCAATATATAGGGTGGTGCCAGGTCCCGCTATGGGGCCTTCAATGCTGGAGAATCTTTATAAATGTGTCCATAATTGGGACGGCGGCGTATTAATGGTGTAATAATGGTGGAGTTATTGCGGAGTTACTCCCTCTCTTTTGGCTTGATGCCATAATTAGGGTAACAGTTGTTTTAATGGAGGCACCAAGCGTTTACTGCTAATGGATTTTTACGGGGCACCCTTATTGGTGAATACGAGGGGTTCTCCGTAAATACGAGGCCATCTCTGGTGGGCGTGGCCCATATGGTGTTTGCGTTTGGCCATACAGCCATACGGGCTGGCCCATATATATCAGTATGTCCTCCCCCCACAGCGGAGGATGGGCTGGGGCCCTGTGCTCCGCCTTGGAGGGAAGTACCGTGGTCGATCCTAACAGGTCATTCTTATGCTTTTATAGCATACCTTCTGGGTAAAGCAAGCTTGCCCTGCTTGAGGGTTTCCCATTCTTTTCGAATAGAAGGCATTAAAACTTTGAAGAACAAGCTTGTTTCAGCTGTTCAGGCCTGGCCCATGGCGTTGTGCCGTTTTGGGTTGTAGATGTGGAAGGGCCTAGGAGTTTGGCCCAATATCGTTTATGGCGGTTGCGCAGCACTTTTTGAAATTGCGCTTTTTGCGCCGTTTGTAATTATGGGGGAAGTCGTTTCAACTCCTATCGGCCTCTACTTATACGCCAACCCATGTGAGTCGATTTTCTGAATTCTCGCTTTCTTTTTCGCTTCAGATTTCCTCTTCGCTCTAGCTTCCATTTTGGCGACATCAAGAATTTCCCGGCAAGATTTGAAGAATCCAACCGTTGGGTCTTCCGCTTTCATCACCGGCATACAAATCTTTAAGTAGCAACCTTCTAATTTCTTTTTTTCTGTCGCGAGTGAGTCTTCGCCGCGCCGCCGCCTGGGTTCTTGGGTCTAGGGTTTAATTTTTTTGAATTCGTTGTTTGTTTCTGTAGATGGCTCCCAAGAACCCAAGCAATCCAGGCGTGGGCTTAGATATCGGGGAGTTGTGGCCCCGGACGTCTCTTTCGGAGAAGAAAATGGTCGACATTTGTCGAAACCATCATGTATACTACCGGGTAGTTTGCGGGCTTTCCCCGGCTGACGTATTGAGGAAGGCTGGGATGGAGTCGAGCAACGAGGCCTTGAGGGAACAGACCATGGTGGTCTTCGAGGCCCAACTTAAAGCTAGATTGAGGCTCCCCTTTGCTCCCTGCTGCTGCAATTATGCGAGGGATGGGGTGTTTGCCACAGGCAACTGGCCCCGAACGTGTTTACGACCGTGAATGCGTTCGTGGTGGCCTGTCATCTGACGAAGACAGTGGTGCTGCCGGAAACATTCTTTCAGGTTTACACACTGAAGAGGCCGGTCGGGCACCCCTTCTGCCAATTGACCCTCGAGGAGGTGAAGGTGGGAAATAAAATGGTGAAGATCGGAGTATTCGCGGAGACCACCAGCTCGTGGGGGAGCTGGAAAAGCAACTTCTTCTTCATCCTAAAGGAGGATAGTTGGGGGTTCCCTGCATACTTCATCAAGGAGAAGAATACGAAGGTGTCGGTGAAGCCTTCCTTGTGGGCGGGAAGCGAAGGGAAGAAAGCCCTCGATACACTGTGCGAATGGGTCCGCGCAGTGGAGAGCTCGAGGACTTCAACGGCTCATTTCCCTTCACCCTCGCGAGCATGGACGAAGTGGTGCTACGGAGGGTTGAAGTTAGCAGGGCCCATCGGCTTCCAAGCCATGTGGACACCCTGCAGAATTGGGTCGAGGGCCTCGACGGGGAACTCATTGAGCGCCTCGAAGGCGCTTTTAAGAACCCTCATGGTCTGCTTTTTGCTTTTGCGTTTCTGTGAGTGTGTGTTTTGAATTCTGTTGTAACCTGATTTTGTGTTTTGTTACAGCCAAGATGACGCACCCCAATGCCCTCTTTGCAAAGAAGCAAGACCTGAGGAAAGCTCTCAAGAAGAAGATGGACGAGGAGCTCCCTGTAGAGCCCGTTCAAGGGGCTATCGAGGGGCCATCTGCTGAGGCCTCGAAGGGTGGAGAGGTCTGAGGCGAAGAGGCCTTGGTGACGAAGGCTCAACCAGTCAGTATGGCTGGTCCCGTAATCATCGAGGAGAGCTCCGAGGAGCTTAACCCTCGCAGGAAACGTCCCCGAGTAGAAGGTATTCGCATTCCTACGAATTCTCTGGGTGTTTTCTTATAACTTCGCCTTCTTATCCTCCCTTTTTACTTTGTAGTGGCAGAGGGCTTGGAAGTGTCCTCGGACAGCTGTCCTGGCCCTGCGTTGGACAAGGGGAAGGGACTAGCCCTCGAGGAGCAGTCCTCCAACCCTGTCCGAGGCCTTAGGGAGCCTGTGGGGCTCTTGGCAGATGCTCGAAGGGCTGTTGTGGCTCCTCGAGCACCCGCGAAGAGGCCCTCGAAGGTCCCGAAGAGCCTGAAGGGTTTAGACCCCGTTTACGAGCCCCAATTGCTCGAGGACTACCGGCGGGATCTGAGAGCCAAGTCCTTTGAGCGCAAGGGACTGGCTCTGAGGGAGGCCTGGGACCCCGTAATGAGGGTGACTCGTGATGAATCAGTGCTCCACAGGGATGGGGGGGTGAGACTGAGTGTTGCTGAGGGCCTTCTCCTTCCCCGAGACAGGTATTACCTGAAGCACACGACCTCTGGGGCCCTGGACATCGCCAAGGATATCTGTCAGGGCGCCACTCGGGTAAGTCAGAATCCTCAAGACCTTTATTATTGTCCTTGTTTGTGTACTTCTGCTTACAAGTTTTGCGTTTTTGACTTGCAGGAAGCTGCGTTGGCTCGTGGCTTGGTCGACAAGGTTGAGGACCTCCTGGCCCAAGTGAGGAGTCTCGAGGCCAAGGCCAAGGACTCCGAGGAGGTGGGTCGCCTGAAGAAGGCCTTGGCTGAGAAGGAGGACGAGGTATCCTCTCTGAAGGCTGAGGTGTCGTCCTCGCAGAAAGAAGAGGATGCCCTTCATTCGGCCATGAGTGCGTTGGGCCGAAGGCTGAAGGCAGCCAACGCAGATGGAAGAAAGTTCGAGGCCCTCTTCCTCTCCGAGCACCACGCGAACAGAAGCCTCTCAATCGAGATGGAGCAGGTGCTCGAGGCGTACCGGGAGATGGAGGCGAAGGTGGAGGAGAAGGACAAGCTCGTCGAGGAGCTGTCCTTGAGGGCTGCCAAGGCCGAGGAGCATGCCTCGAGGGCTACGACCCAAGTTGAAGAATGCGCCAGAACCCTCAATGAGGTGGTGGGTTCCAGAGTGGCTGACCTTACAGCCTTCGTACAGCTTGAGGATCAAGTTGGTCTTAAGTTGTACAGGGTGAAAGTGTTCACCACTTTGTTTTGTGAAGCCCATTCTTTGAGAGGGCTGCTCGAATGGGTAAGGCCTTCGAGCTTCTGACCGAAAAAGTGGTCGATGCGCAGGCCATGGAGGGGGTCCGTTACGCTGAAGGGTTCCTACGTTGCCGCCACCAAGTGGAGGCCATGCTTGAGAAGGCACAGTTGGATCCCCTCGATGCGACCATGGTTCAGGAGCCAACTGAGGCGGCATTGTTCGAGTGGGGTAGGACGGGGAAAAAACTAGGGGCGGGATATCCATATGATATTCTGCCAAGGCACGTAGAGGATGCCCCTGTTGTACCCCCGAATGATGATGCCCCTAAGTAATTTTTGGGGTTTGTAATTAACTTTTGTTCTTACTTTATAAAGTAGTGAACAATTTTGTAGTAGTTATTGCGTTTTATTTGAAGTATGAATATTGCTTGCATAACGCGAAGGGTTTGTATTGCTTTAAGGCAAATTTTTTTAAGACAAAGCGTGCAACTCTTTGTAGAATTGACTGTCTTTTATTCGATGTGTAAATATTGCTTTGTAGCATTCATCACTTTTTATTCGATGCACCAATATTGGTTGTACAACGCAAAGACTTTGAATATCTTTGCCAATTTATTTAAAGGAAAGCGTACAACTTAGACGTAATAAGGCCTCAAGTCGTCGACGTGGTAGTCGTTTTTGAGCTTTTTGCCTTGGTGGTCTTTTAGTTTGTAGACACCACCTCTTTCTTTACTATGTACAATGTAGGGTCCTGCCCATCTGGAACGAAGGGTTCCATGGCCAGGATTACGACCTGACAACTCTGCCCTTAGCAAGACCATACCACCCACGTAGATTTGCTTTGCCCGAACCTTAGCGTTGTGGTCGAGGTTTGCTCTTTGTCGTAGAGCCATGAGCCTGAGTCTGGCACCCTCGCGGAGTTCTTCCACAAGGTCTAGGCGTGCCCGAAGCCCGCTCTCATTATGAGGGGCATCGTAATATAATGTTCTGATTGTTGGTATAGAGACTTCGATTGGGAGCAAAGCGTCGACGCCGTAGACCAGGGAGAAAGGAGTTTCCCCTGTAGGTCCTCGCGTAGTTGTTCGGTAGTCCCAGAGGACGCTGGGTAGCTCCTCGTCCCATTTCCCTTTTGCGTCATCGAGGCGCTTTTTCAGGCCTTCCTTGATTGTGCGATTTGTGACTTCTACCTGGCCATTCGACTGTGGGTGTGCCACAGGGGCGTAGAGCATTTATATGTTCATCTTAATGGCCCAATCCTTAAGCTTTTTGCTCGAGAATTGAGTCTCATTGTCTGTGATTATGGTCTTTGGTGTGCCGTATCGCGACACGAGGTCGTGCCAGAGGAAGTGTATGACTTTGGCAGTCGTTATTTTCTTGAGTGGGCGGACCTCGACCCACTTAGTGAAGTAGTTGACAACCACTATACAGAATTTGAACTGCCCCTTGGCCTTAGGCATTGGCCCTATGAGATCGAGGCCCCACAGCGCGAAGTGTATAGGATACGTCTCTGTAACTGCTTGCAGGCTGCCGCTGGATGCGGGAGTTGAGCTGGCATTTATGGCACGTACGCACCAAATCATGCGCGTCTTTCCTCAATGTTGGCCAATAATAACTGAGGCGCAAGCATTTGTGCGCAAGCGCATTGGAGCCAATGTGTGCTCCACAAACTCCGGAGTGAACTTCATTCAGGATGAGTTTGGAGTCATCGGAGCCGATACACCGTTGTAAAGGAGCAGAATACCCTTTACGCCATAATGTACCATCTATGATGATATGGCGGGATGACTGCGTCCTTATTTTCTTTTGTAACGCTGGCGGGCCCTCAATTGCGCCAGTTTGGAGATACTGAAGCATTGGCATCGATCGCATGAATTGTATTTATCGAAGGCTGTGCCAAGGTTTCGAGGATTGCCCCCGTCCTTCCCTTAAACAACTTGTCAGCCGTAGTGTTTTGATCCCTCGGGATTTTGTTGATGTTCAGCTGTTCGAATTGTCCTTGTAAGCTTTTGACGAGCCGCAGGTACCTCGAGAGAGTGGGGTCCTTGCATTCATTAGTCCCCGTGACTTGGTTTACGACGAGCTGTGAGTCACTGTGCACGGTCAGACGTCGTAAGCCAGCTTTGGGCGGTTTTCGGACTGATACGAGGGCCTCGTATTCTGCCACGTTGTTTGTGACAGGGAACTGGAAAGCCACTCGTAAGTTGGCTTCCATGCCGTGTGGGCCCTTTATATGAACGCCCCCTCCTTGGCGATCAGCACTGGATGAGCCGTCCACAAACATGTCCCACTCGGGAGACTCCAACCCTGCTGGTGGTTCCCTCGAAGGACCATGTTCGAGGGGATAGATGGAGAGCTCGACCATGAAGTCCGCCAAAGCTTGTGCCTTTATGGCTCGTCGAGGCTCGAACTTGATGTCGTATTCCCCGAGCTCGATGCACCAACGGGCTAAATGACCACTATGTTCTGGTCTGTTTAGGATGTCCCTGATTGGTAGATCCGTTCTGACGATGATCGTGTAGGCTTGGAAATATGCCCGTAATTTCCTGGCAGCCACGATCAAAGCGTAGATCGTTTTCTGAAGGGGAGGGTAGTTAGCCTCGGCCCCTCGTAGCGTGTGACTTGTGTAGTAGACGGGCCACTGTTGCGGGCCCTCCTCCTTAACGAGCACTGAAGAGACAGTGCTGTTTGAGGTGGAGAGGTAGATGACGAGCTCGTCCCCTGGTTACGGGCATTTCAGGGTTGGCAAATCAGAGAGGTGCTTCTTGATTTGGTCGAAGGCTTCTTGGCATTCCGGCGTCCAGGTGAATGCCTTTTACATGCGAAGCTGTTCAAAGAACGGCTTGCACTTGTCTCCCAGTTTGGAAATGAATCACCCCAAGGCAACACAATTCTTCCTGTGAGTTGTTGGATTTCCTTAATGTTCCTTGGTGGCGCCATATCCGTGATGGCTGATATTTTCTTAAGGTTGGTGTCGATTCCCCTTTCGGAGATCATGTAGCCTAGGAATTTCCCAGCTCCAACGAAGAAGGAACACTTGGCTGGGTTGAGCCTCATGTTGTATCATCGGAACGACTTGAAAGTCTCGTCAAGGTCTTGAAGGTGGTCATCGAATGTCATGCTTTTCACAATGACATCGTCGACATATGCTTCCAAGTTGCGGCCCATTTGGTGGGCAAAAACTTTGTTCATTAAACGTTGGTAGGTAGCTCCAGCGTTTTTGAGCCCAAATGGCATTCAAACGTAGTAGTATACGTCGTCGCCCGTTGTGAATGCCGTTTTTAAGGCATCTTCGGGATCCATGTAGATTTGGTGGTAACCACTCCTAGCGTCCATGAACGATAGGTATTTGTACTTGGAAGTGGCATCCACGAGTTGGTCGATGACCGGTAACGGATAGGGGTCCTTGGGACAATGCCTATTGACGCCCGTGAAATCGACGCACATACGAAGGTTACCATTAGTTTTGTCGGCTAAAACTATGTTAGCAAGCCACTCGGAGTACTGAATTTCCTTTATTATTCCGGTGTCGAGGAGTTTAGAAACTTCCTCTTTTACAAATTGCTTTTTTGAGGGGGCCATACCCCTTTTCTTTTGTTTAACCGGTTTTGAATCCGGGAATACATTAAGCTTGTGCGTGATGACGCTGGGGTCGACGCCTGGCAGGTCCTTCAAGCTCCAGGCAAAAACGTCGAGGTTTGCCTCGAGGAGGTGGATGAGGCCCATCTTCTCCTTTTGTTTAAGGTTTTTGCCAACCTTAAACTTCTTGCCCGGGATGACGTCGATTTCTTTTGTGACGTCATCGAGGCGTGGCCTATCGTCGGGGTCCATGGGATTCTCGACCTCCTTCGAGGTTTGTGGATCAACCGTTGAGCTCAAAGAGGCCACGTAGTTTGTCCTTGCAGTTCGCGGGTCGATGTAGATGTTTGCGTCCCCACGAGGCGTTGCGAATGTGACTGTGAGAGAGCGGATGTTGCACCTCATGTGGAATTCGACCTGGCTTGGTCGACCAACGATGGCGTTGTATGTGGAAGGGACTTCGAGCACCAAGAACTCCGTTATAATGGAGTGGCAATC
This sequence comes from Stellera chamaejasme, assembly GCA_024586325.1. Lineage (NCBI taxonomy): Eukaryota > Viridiplantae > Streptophyta > Magnoliopsida > Malvales > Thymelaeaceae > Stellera > Stellera chamaejasme. The sequence continues at coordinate 18,844,591 of CM044981.1, forward strand.
AACCGTGCCGAATTGTGTGTCCCCGATTAACATGAGGGGCAGATTGACGACCCCTATTGTTGGGACAATGTCCCTGCCGATGCCAAAGGTAGGGCCGGAGCTTCTTCTTATAGCGGACATGTGTACCCCGAGTTTATCGAGCATGTCCTTGAAAATGACACTGGTGTTTGCACCAGTGTCGATGTAGACCCTGTTGGTGTCGTAACCCGCGATCCTTGCTGTGATAAGCAGGGGGTCGGAGTGTGGAATGACAACCTTTGTCCCGTTGGGGCGGTAGATGACGTTCTCCTCGAGGTGGTCGATCTGCAAGATTTCTCTTGCATAGCGCTTTCTGGAGGAGGCGCCTTCTGACTTAGTGAGCACGTGAATGATGCCCGCCGGTGGTGGTGGCGGCAAGTTTTGCCTTCGAGGGCTGTTGTGTCGACGACGCGTTTTCTCGCGATCGTCGTCCCTCTTGCGGCCCTTGGGGAAATCCTTGCAGGGGGAGGCAGAGTCGGACAGGAATTCCTTGAGCTTGCCCTGCTCAATCATCTCAGAGATGAGGTTTCTGAGTTGGAAGCACGCCTCCGTGTCTTGCCCACGATCCTTGTGGTAGAGGCAGTACGTCAAACCCACTCGTGTTCTTATGCTGGATGAGTTGAGGCCACTTGGGAACCTTGTTTTGCTTTTCCAGCATTAGCAGAATGTTTGTGCGGGTGTCACGAAGTGAAGGGTGATGATCGGAGGTCGTTGAACCGATGTTCGAGGGCTGGTACCTCGATGAGACAGACCCCTTGTCAAACTTCTTGCTGCGGTCGCTTGTGGGGGGCCTGTTGTAGGTCTTGTTCATCTCCTCGGAGTTCATGAATCGTGTGGCCCGATCGATGAACTCACCCATCGTTGTGACGGGGTTTTCATTGATGTTGTACGCGAGCCTTGACTCACGCTGAAGGCCTTGAGTTACGGCCAAGAGTTGCATGTCCGAGGAGAGACCCTGGACTTGGACGGCTTCCGTCTGAAACCGTCGGATGTAATCACGGAGTGGTTCCTTCCTTTGTTGTTTCACTCTTAGCAAGTGTTGGACAGTCTTGGGGGGAGGTCGAGCTCCCATGAAGTGGCGCAGGAACGATGAGGCGAGGTCCTTAAAGCATTTGAAATGCTGGCCTCATAGCGTTCCAAACCACGTTGAAGCGGCCCCTTTTAGGGTGGAGCTGAAAGCCTTGCAGAGTATGGGTTCGGAGGCGCGAGCCATCTCCATTTGGGAGATGTAGCGTCGTAGATGGTCGACGGGTTCTGTTGTAGCATCGTAGCTTTCGATGACTGGCATTCGAAAGCTGGCCGGTGCACAGGCGGCGATGATGTCTTCTGTGAAGGGCTGCGTCAGGAGGACCTCGATGTCGTCGAGGACCAGGTTTGGCGTCTTAACCTGTTCCTCGACCACATTGATTCGTCGGAGGAGTTCGTCGACGCAAAGGTTCCCAGTAGATGGGTTTTGATTTTGGGATTGCTCGTCCCGTTCATTGTGAGGCGGAAGGCGGGCAGCCTGTATTTCCGCCTTGATGGTTTGCACCATGAAGGCTTTCATGTCATTGAGCATGCTTACCTGGAGGAGCGCCATCTGAGCGGGGTCGACGATGACCTGTGGGGGGGTCGTGGAGGGCCCAGCGAGGTATGTTAGAGTGGCCGCTTGCGGCTGTGGGGGCTGCTGTACCCCTAGTGCGCCATTAATAGGGAGTGGCGGGGTTGCCACCAAATGGGAGTTGTGGGGCTGTTGTGTCCCCGTTGCACCACCGGCAGGTAGTGGTGGAGGTACGTCAGAGAAGCTGGAAGCAGCATCCTCTACATGCACACTGTTGTGTGTTCTCCTTGTTTTCGCCATGAGAATGGGTAAGGAAGGAGAAAAAAAGTTGATAGGAAAAAAAACGACTGTTTTTCGTTTCCCACAGATGGCGCCAAATTGATAGCCAAAGGGCGATCTCCGGTTGTCTTGGATGCTCCGGTGACCGTGACAAGGCAGCTCCGGTACCTGAGAAGAGTAAGACACAGGACACTTTTAGGTGCAGAAAGAGAAGAGAGGCGGGAGTGTGTAGTAATCACTTTATTTGAGGCAGGCACCACCCAATATATAGGGTGGTGCCAGGTCCCGCTATAGGGCCTTGAATGCTGGAGAATCTCCATAAATGTGTCCATAATTGGGACGGTAGCGTATTAATGGTGTAATAATGGTGGAGTTATTGCGGAGTTACTCCCTCTCTTTTGGCTTGATGCCATAATTAGGGTAACGGTTGTTTTGATGGAGGCAGCACTTGATTAGTTTGTGGGTTGAAGATATGGTATCGTGTTCCATCATCCTCACTGTTAGAATGTACACTCCTCAGCTCAACATCAGAATCATCATAGTTAGTGTCACAGCAGTCATGAAACCGACCCTCATTTGGTTCATCTTCAGTTGGGCGGGTGGTTTCTTTTGGCCCATCAGATACACTCGGCCTACAATCATTCTTTTAGCCCCCAAGTGAAGTATGTTCTGGTCGATGTCAATGTGGGCATCCATATCCTCACCATCCTTTGCAATCTCATTGTCACTATCCTCAAATTCAGTGTCACAGCTCTTGTCAGAATGCTCATACTCATAACCCTCATCCATATCATCATCCATTCTGCCATCATCTTCTTCCACAGCATCATCTGAGCAATGATGGACATCTTCTTCATCCTCTGTCATTGGTTCATCACTGTGATCATGCTCTACAACAACATCCTCGTCATCACTTGCATCATTCTCACTTGATTATGAATCTGAAACCTCCCTCTCACCATGGACAGAATCTGAATCAGTTTTTCTACAGTCCTCGTCATGAATTGTTGTAGGTTGTGAAACCTCCTCACCAACCTTAGCCTCCTTCGTAACTCCCTTACCCTTAAAACGTTCAAATGGAAATGGGCCTTTTGAGTCATCACTAAATTGAGGTAATGAAAAAGAGGCTTCAGGACTGGACTCATCATCATCTCTAAACAAATGGCTCCACCTTTTCCTTCTATTCTCCTCTAACTTCTTTTTGGACTCTTCTTGGATCTTCCCAATCCTCCTGGCAAACTCAGGAAAAAAAATCATCATCAGAAGATGATGCTTCCACAGTGTTCCCCTTTCCCGTTTCAATTTTAGACATAGGAGTATTGGCAGTTGGAGTTTGGTTGTCCTGTGTATGTCCTAAACTTTTGTCAAAGCTGTCCTATTTTGCTCCCTTGTCCACTTTACTTCCGACACCCTAAGTCTTATTCTCATGGTCCACAAACATCTCAGACCCAAATAATGGTCCAACACCTTCTTGTATGTTGATGTCTAGATAATCCATCCACGATTCTGACTCTTAGGTGCTACCTTTTTCTTTGTCACCATCCCTTGCTTTAAAAGAAATTCCCTCTAAATTCTTTACAGCGGTTAATGCTGCAATACTATCTCTAGGGGTGTTCAAAAAACCCGCAAAACCGAAAAACTGAACTGAACCGCATGATCCGAAACCGAAAAAACCCCGTGAACCGAAGAAACCGATAACCCGCGGGTTCTAATTTTAGAAACCTGTGGATACCCGAACCGATCCGCATATGCCTATTTTCAAATAAATTATCTAAAATTGCTTACTTCATCTCAATTTTCCACCGCACTCATGGGCGGATACTATTTTTCTCACTATCCGCCCCGCCCCGTGCACACCCCTAACTATCTCCCACAGCATTTACACATGCACTCTTTTCTTCTTCACTATTTATAGTTGCTTCCTCTCCATCAATATCAATAGCACTCTTCTCTCCCTGTTTATCACCGCGAGCAGCCGAGCATACCAACCTAACAAAAATGCTCCACTCTTCTCTCCCACTCCCTCTCCCTCTCCCTCTTTCTTACCTTTGTTGCTACAAGCCTCATCAAGATAAAAAATCTTAGCTCCCCTAACTTTTTTCTTATTTTCGTTCTTAAGAGGCTTCATCCCAAAAAGATCCTCTTTGTAATCATATTGTCATATCCTCATCAGTTTACAGTGGCTCAACCACTAGTTCTTCTACACGGTTACAGGTCTTATTTTCCTCATTTCTTTCCATACATGGAACACGCCAAAACCAATTCATATATTTTGACTTGATTCCAATCACTTTCAACATATTCTCCAACTCGACATACCACATCCAATCCATACTACAAAAATCAAAAATATCAGTAAAGACATCCCCAATGTACGCCTTCCACGGAAGCGAAGCAAAGTACCCTCCATGGTGGATGTGGAGGGTGAAAAATGGTTCCCCTGGTATTGCAAACATGGAGAAAAAACGCCCTCCTTGCCCACGCAGCCCTCCGCCGGGGACGTAGCTTGCTCTTCTTCGCCATAACCACAATCAGGCTGTGTTTCTCCAGTGGAACACCATCTTCGATTATAATAATCCTTCATCGCTAGGGTTCGTCTTTCTTCTGCTTCGCTAGTTCGAAACAACTAACTCTCTCTGATAGTCTCACTCGCTCTGCAATTTCGAAAAGCAGAGAGCTTTTCATGTCTAGAGGTTGAAATCACTAAATGCGAAGGGACGTTTCTGCAGTCCCTCCCTCCCTCAGCAAACATGATGAGTCGGATGCCAGGTCGATGCCATGTGTCATCAAATGTGGGTATTATCATCATTTGCGTCAACTAACGGTCCAGTTAACAGATTTTTTAACGGAAGGACTAACACATGATACAAAACCATAACCTCATTATCAAAATAAGACAAATTTTTAAAATTTGACTACAATAGAATACGTGTTAAAGGGATGAGACTAAAAATGTATTTTACCCAAAATGAAAAATTAATTACTAAGACGCTCAAGCTACCCTGAGCCTGAATCGCGAATTCCTCTTCGTCTTCGTCTTCGTCTTCGTCTTCAGCGGAGAACCAGAGCAATTCACAGCCATCTTGGTTCTCACCAGCCGCCGCCTTCAGCAGCCACCGCCATCCGCCACCGCCTCCACCCGCGGCTACCACAAATCGGAGCACCCAAGCAGCAGCAAAACCCTAGGTAATTGAATTGATTCCTGACCCATCTCCTAGTAATGTTAACGGAGGGTTACATGGACGTGTTGGTTCCTAATCCTAACCCATCTCCTAATAATATTAGAAAGTACTTTCTGTTGCTTAATTTTCTGAACATGCAATCTATCGATTGATTACATTTCTTCAAAAAATAAAGAAATGAAACAGGCACAAGACAACCAACCAACAAAACCTAATTAATTAAATGTTTAATCTATCGTGTTTATTGAATGTTTAATTTATCCTTTCTATTGGGAGCTTCATAAAAAGTTTACAGATGTTTTGTCAGAGGTAGACTACCGTTGTTATTATTCATCTGTTTTCTTAGTTGATTTGGTGTAAATCTTGAGTATGTGCTTGTCCTCATAATTTACAGATTACAACCACTAGAATGAATTTTGAAATGCATGATGTGGCCCGCTGTGCATTTTTTTCACTAATCTGATGACCTACAAGTTTCTTGTATCCTGACTACTTTGCTTGAGCCTTTGCATGATGTTGGTACATGTTCACTATTTGTAGTGGGATGCTTTCGAACTATTCTTTGATCTATAAATGCATTGTTGGGTTTGCATAACCTTTTCAGTCATCCTTAATGAACTCTCGTAGATAAAATAGTAGAAGAAAGTGAAGGACATCTGGTTGCCATTATTGTTTTCGGATGCATTGTTGTTTATGATCACATCTACGTATGATAGCTGGTAAATCCGACATGCCTGGTATGCTTGTACTAACTATACGAACGATATTTTCAACCTTTAGACATATGGATATAGAAAAAAGTGGTGCAATTTAAGATTTTGGTCAGTGTTGGAGTCTAGCCTTTAGTGTGAGTGAATAGAAACAACGGATTGCGTTTCAATTTTCAGCTTCCATGGTCTATTGCTTCCAGAACTAGTAATCTTCTTTTTCCTTTCTCTTCTAACCATCATAGTACGTGAAGGGGAAAAGTTCACTTTTTGCCATTAACGTTTAGCAAAAAGGCCATTTTTTGCATTTATTTTTTTTCCCGGTTTGCGATTGCCACTACCATTAATGTTTCGGGGGCGCCGTTTGCCATTGGCCGTCATAATTTCTAACGTGGCTACTTATTTTCCACCTTGTACAAGTCTCTGTCATCTGTGTTGATGATCTAGCGATCATACGTTGTAAAGGTCCCTTTTTACCATCAACATTTGGCAAAAGATCCCTTTTACCATCTCCGCCTCTATCTCCTCCCAGCTCCGGTGGTAGTTACTATTACTCTTCTCCTCCACTGTTCAAGATGCCTATAACATCAGTCTCATTCACTCTTTAATGGAGCATCCAAGCCGACCACCAGCCCTCCGTTAGCCGGAAGTTCATGTTGTCGCTGCCGCCTTGTTAACCGTCGGAGACCTCTGTAAACCGTCGTTAATCACCTGGGGGAAGTTCATCTCCAATAGTTGATCTGGAAATTTCAATCCTAAATCCCAAAACGTTGAAACTTCATAATAAAAATGGAGCCTCACCCACAAACGAAAGCCAGGAGGAACAGAGAAGTTGTCGTCAACAGAGATTTGAAAATCTGGCGGTTAGGTAAGGAATGGTGGAGGAGAGATAGGTTTTTTTATTGTTTTGATGTTATTAAATGCGCGCCTAGAGTGCGCTCAAAGTGCGATGCGTGCGCTTGGGTGGGTCGGTCGCATTTCGCGTCGAGCGGCGGACCTTCAGCAAGCGGTGGTCAGCAGCTGATGCGAGCTGAAGCCACCGCCACAAAGACCGCCTACGCTAACCCATCAAAGTTTGTCGCTGACTCGATCCTTTCCTCCGCCGATTCAAGCCCCTTCTCCACTGTCTCTATTCCTCGTTCCGCCGTTTCAAGCCCTTCTCCACTGCTCTGGAATCCTTCCTTCACTAACTCCTCCTCGCCCTTCTCGGCGCTCGTAGCTTCTTCCCGAGTCCGAACAGAGGATGTCCGCCGCTCTCGACGGCAGCTCTAAAGTCATCAGCGCCATTGCCGCAGCGGCAATAATAGAAGCAGCCTCCGGTTGGCGGCGGGTATCGCGGGCTTGAACATCGAGGGATGAGGATAACGTCGGTGGTGGGGCCATGGCTTGAATTCTGGTGGCGAAAGTGTGGAAGCCCTAGCTTGTTTTTTAATTTTAATTTTCTTTTAACTTCCCCTCAGCTAGTGTTAAGTTACTGATCAGTTAGATAGATGATGATGAGTAATGAAGTGATATTTGAGTTTTAGAGTGCAAATTTAGTGTTATAGAATGCTAGAGTAAAGTTTAGAAATTGGACTTAGTGTTTTTTAGATCTATTTTTGAGATTTTTCCACCTACTTTATACTTATATATAGTATTATGCTTAACTTCATTAAAGCCCGCGCTTTCGCGTTGCGCTTCGCGCTTTAGGACCCTTATCGCATTAGTGCGCTTTTCGCTTTTAATAACATTGATTGTTTTCTCCAATCCGGAGAAAGAAACAAGAAATTTGACCTCGGGGCTCCATTTCCTGTCCTTTGGGTCGGTTTAAACGTCAATGTCATGGAGGAGACAAGGCTGGAGTTTGGGGATAACACGGAGGAGCCCAAAAACGGCAGAGCCAGGTCAGCTCTTCCACGTCAACGTATTGAGTGGTAAAAGAGGTCCTTTTGCCAAATGTTGATGGCAAAAAGGGACCTTATCCCCTTCCATTTGTATGCCACGTTTGCACACACATTACACATTGTGACAGAATATGCTACGAATATTTTCGCCGTCAGTCAAAGTAATGGCAAAATGGGTCCAAAAAACAATTTCAGTGGCAACTTTGGACCAGTAAACTAAGGATAATTGCAAACACGAACCATTTTTTAAAATAATTGCAAAAATGGTCTTTTTACCAAACATTGATGGTAAAAAGGGACCTTTTCCCATGAAGGGGAAGATTTCCCTCCTTCAGTTGCAAGATATTGTTATGAATATTAGCTTACTATATTTTGGAATGTTTGCACTGAATTATGGATATTGTCTTAGTGATGGTCTGTTCTGTTTCTTATGTTCTACATTTCAGTTACATTTTTTTATTATGTTTTACTTTTTATTATTCTGATGGAACAGAAATACAGTTACGTCTGAAAAATCAAGTCAGGCCTTAGACCCAAGAGATGCTTGCCAGTGTGGTTCGATACTTTTCCACTAAACCAAAGCCAAAGATGAAGCCAATAGAGCTGAAAACGCCACCGGAGCAGACACAGACCATAACAAGAGTTATTTTCGACATCATTAAGGAGCATGGTCCTCTCACCGTGAGTGATACATGGGAGCTTGTCAAGGTAGTTGCTGTTCTTTCAAGCAATTTGAGATCAAGTTAGCATTTTAACCCCGGGTGGTGTGTGGAAAACTGTTTTTCCACCATCACCTATTTCTGAAAATAAATTTATGGGCCCTTTATATTTTTTAAGGACCATCACCTCAAAGAGTGATGGTGGATAAAAAACTTTTCCACCATCGATGCATAGAAAATTTATTGACAGATTTTTTTTTCCAGAAACAACAGGTGATGGTGGAAAAGCAGTATTCCACCATTTATGGATGGGATGTTCATTCTTTGAGATCATGTCTAGCTCTCTTCTTCCCTCAAGGGTTTCAATTTTATCTTCTTTTTAAATGGTTGAGGAAGGTACTCACTTTAATATGATTATGCTATGACTCTACAGGAGGTTGGATTAAGAGGATTAACTGGCAAAAGGCACATGAAAATAGTTTTGAGATGGATGAGAGAGAGGCAGAAGGTAAGGTTAATATGCAACCATGAGGGTCCTAACAAACGGTTTCTATATACAACTTGGTTCACCAAGGACAGCATCAAGCAAGCAAAACAAGTCAATAGCCTTCTACCAAATAGTCCTCATCGGTCTAGGCCTCATCCAAAGATTTAAGGTTAGGATATTTGTACTTGTTTTTGTTGGTTGGTTAATTGAAAATCAATTCCCTGTTTGTAGAATATTTTTACTTATATAGTGTAGATTCCAAACTTCTCTCTTCTTTTTGAGGAGAAGAAACGTTAAACTCACTCCGTATAAGTTGACCAGTGCTTGATAATGACATAACGTTGCCTCTATCTCAAAATAATTGGTGCATTTGATTTTTAATACTCTCTATCCCAAAAAAAGTCGAATTTTATTTCGTTTTGGGTTGTCCTAATAAGATTGTATTATTTCCATTTAAGGAAATTTTTTCACACTGTTTTTACTTTTTAAGTCTCAACTCTCTTTTTAATCCAAAAAAATTACTTTTGTCTGATATGATAATTTTATTTTATTACTCTCAAGTCTTAAATAGTTTTTAATTTTCGTGTCCAGACAAATGTTAAAATCAATTCGGGACGGAGGGAGTAATGTGTTTTGATTGAAAAAATTGTTAGGAAGAATTTATTTAACATTTGTGAAAAAATATACTCCTTCCGTCCCCAAAAGATTGAAAGATTTGGTTGGGCGCGGAGATTAAGGTGAATGTGAGATTTTTAATAAGTTTACTTAATTGCCCCTTGATTGGAAGTGCACAAAAAATGAGGTAGAAAAAGTAAAGATAAAGTGGGGATAGTTTAGTAACTTTAAGAGTGAGAAGTTTCCTTTTAAGGAAAGTGATCAATTTTTTTGGGACATCCCAAAAAGGAAATATGTTCAATTTTTCAGGGACGGAGGGAGTATTAACAAACTACAAATGTCAATTTATTATTTGCATATGGAATATTTAATTTTATACTACATCCGTCCTCTTTTATTGCAATATTTGGTTTTCCAGCTTTTAATCTATTATAATTTGTTTTCTAATATTTTTAAATATAAATTTACATGTTTTAGCAAACAATAAAAATTTAATCTGTCTAATTTCTAAACATATTTTTAAAGAATTTTTTCTATTTTAATTAATGTAGATAAATAGAAATTAAATGGACTTTCAAAGTTCAAATGTTACAATGAGATAGGGATAGAGTGAGTATATAAAATATTGAAGCGAGAAATAAAAAAACCGAAGTGTTAAAATTACTCCCTCTGTCCCCTAATAACTTTACACTTTATTTTTTCTGTTTTACAGTATTTAATTTATGATTTTTTTCATGGATGTTTAGACATTTAAAGTTAATAATTTATATGCATATCATAATTTAAAGTATAAAATTTCTAAATATATTTTTTCTGAGTTTTTTAAAACCTTTTATATTTGTTAAATTTTGAGTCAAATATTGAACCTTGAAATAACAAAGTGTAAAATTATTTGGCTACGGAGATAGTATGACGAATCAATGAGCTTGTTTATCTGCCACCTATGTGTTATAACACATACCAACCCAATAGGCAATTAGAACCCAGCTCACAGCTCCTATTTTCCCAATTGTCGAAAATACCCCTAAAAAACCTTTACACCACTCCACGATATGGAAACTGTTACCGCCACCATCGCCGCCGCCGGCACCACCGCAGTCGTTGACACCACCGCCGCCGTTGCTGCCACTGCAATTTTTGGAACAAGAATTTTAAAAATTATTCCAACATTTTTTCGTTAATTTATAATTAATTGCATAATGTCTAAAGTAAAACGCAATACTGTCTATTATAATAAATTATACTCCTCCGTCCACATTTCCTTTTGTCCCTGAAAAATTGATCACTTTCCTTAAAAGGAAACTTCTCACTCTCAAAGTTACTAAACTATCCTCACTTTATCTTTACTTTTTCTACCTCGTTTTTTGTGCACTCTCAACTAAGGGGCAATTAAGTAAACATATACAAACATCTTACATTCACCTTAATCTCCGTGTCCAAACAAATCTACCAATCTTTCGGGACGGAGAAGTCTTGTTTAATTAGTTATTTTACACATTTCTATACTGTCTATTACAAAATGATATAATGTCTGAATAAATATTGAAAACTATTTCTTTACTTGTTTTGCAGAATTTAAGTGATAACGAATCTGTCTATTACTTTATAAATAATTAATTACATAGAAAATCGTAAAAACTTATTCTGTAGTGTATACAAGCATTTATAACATAATATAAAACATTATTCGTTAATTTATAATTAATTGCATAGTGTCTAATGTGATATGCAATACTATCTACTACACGAGATTATACCGTTTATTTAGTTATTTTACACATTTCTATAATGTATGTTTGAAAATAATATAATGTCTGAATGAATTTCGAAACTGTCTGAATTAAATTACAGAAGTGTTACCAGATCAGAAATGACGCCTTCAAGCAAAGAGATGTGTCGGGAGCAATCAACAACACAAGATCTGATTCTCTTCCTTCGATGACGACTTATCGGAGACTCCGGATATGATCCTTCGGCGGAAATTGACGTCGCGCTCCAGATTGCGACTGGAGATCACGACGACGGACGGTGGGATGGTTCCTTGATAATTTTTGTTCATGGAGGTCGCGGGTGACCATGGAGTTTCGTGCTGGAGTTTGTCCAGATCTGGAAGTCCGACGAGTTGAGGATCAATCACGGTGGCCGGAGTTGGTGGAAATCGCGATCGCGATGGAAATCTGGTGGTCCGGTCATCTCTCCGACAACTGAAGCTAGCGGTGGAGCTCTCTACATCGCGACTTCTGATCTGGTTGCGTCATCGACATCATTTACGATGGAGGTCTCACCGGAAACTGGATCTGTCGCAAGCTTCTCTCCACCATCGCTGAAGTGAATTTTGGATCTGCTGGCGTCGATTGGAATTCTAGAGCACGTTTTTTTTATGGAGCACGCTTAACAGAAAGTGGAAAGTAGCAAGTGGTAGTTTGGTACTTCCACTGGTAGGTGGAATACCACGTAGATGGTGCTACGAATCAATTATTGTGGGATAGGGGGAATACTTATCAATATGAAGTTAGACTAATCAACACAAAGTAACGATGATAAACACAAATAAGCAATAGTTTAACGTAATGATAACTGGTAAACAAGAAAGGAGTATTTATCGACAAGAAAGTATCTACTCCCTTCGTCACAAAAAAATTCATAAAATCGATACTACAAATTTTTTTTATTTCCTAACAAAATTGATATGTTTCATAAAAAAAAACATTTTTACATCAGTTTTAATTTATTACTCTTCATTTCTCTTCTCATTTCTTTTGTCTTATACTTCCTTCATCCCGTAAAGATCGCAGTGTTTGACTTTGATGTTACAAGTAGCAGTATTTGATTCAAAATTTTACTAAGATAAATAGTGAAAAAACATTCAGAAAAAATATATTCAGAAAATTTATATTGCAAATTATGAGATTCATATTAATCATTCAACTTTACATGTCTATGAACTCATTAAAATAAATCGTAAATTAAATACTGTGAAAATGACCAAAATATAGCTGCAATCTTTATGGGATGGAGGGAGTATCATATTTTAAATTTTTACCCTCTAATCAACACTATTTTTTATCTTTGTGCCTAATCAACACTATTTTTTTTAAATGAAAACTTTTAAAAAGTTATTTCTAGTAATAATTTGAATTAAAGAAACACCACATCAAAATTTGCCAAATTTTGTACAACGGAGTATTTCACAGCAACGAACAATGACACGACAACAAAGCATAAAGGAACTGGTGGAGGTTGAACAGAATAGATGACAAAGCATTTAGTAATCAACAAATAACAATAATAAACAGAACATTGTTTATGCTTCGTTCCCTACGGGTGCTAGGGTTTTACCCTCTTGTTGTTAGGGTTTAAGTTGGACTTTCCTCCTCTGATGCTATTGACAAGAGATGAGTGTCCCTAGCTCTCTCCAAGGAGGGTCTGACAATTTAAGATGATGGTCAGGGTGATCCGCAGGTGCGAGGGCTCGCGAAAAAGGTATGGAATCCCAAAGTTGTACCAGTCTCTCTTTTAAGGCTGCGTTGTTTGGTGTGTTGGTTGAAGATGTCAATGGTGGAGTCGCAGGGTGGAGTGTTGACTCGTTCTGCCATGGCAAGGAGGACTTGTGGCTAAGGCATTCCAAGAGTTCCTAAGATTCTCCTCGAGTTTGTAGAACATACCATCAACAGGAGCACAACGCATCAACCTGACGAGTTTGTAGAACATACCATCAACGGGAGCACAACGCATCAACCTGAACATCAATGTAACACTCCGAGAAAGACATCAATGCCGCCATGTCCCAAGCCGATTGCCAAAGCAAAGCCAATCCTCGCTTGAGTCGCTCACACAGAACCGTGAGGCAAGACTGAAAACCCAGACTCTACAGCACCACCACCATTCTGGCTACAGATTTTCGAGTCTCAGAAACCATACTGTGAATTATAATTACTCAGTGCGACTGAGTATTTTTTAACATTTAACCTCTTTGACGGCGAAGACCATGATGTTAGTTAACCTTCTGGGAAATTGACATCCTTTTGTACAAGATACTATCGTTTTCTCTTCTCGTGATAATGTATCTGATGGCCCATCTATTTTTTATCTTGTTCGCTAGTCTCTTGTTCAAGCCTTGGGTTGTTTATTGTTGGGCGGTGTATTGTGGTGGACGGTATGAGTTGCGTCCTTAGCCTGAATTGCTAGTGTCACCCCACCACCCCCGGAAGTTGGCGGAAGCGTCTTTGTTGCGGAAGCTGGAAGTATCGGCGGCGGGTGAATACGGAATTTCTCTTAAAAGGGTTGTGGACCCGAAACCCGTCCCTTAAACGTTTTCCTTCAAGTTTAAGGTTAATACGTGTTTGCAGTTTTTAAGACGTCTTACTAGTCCTAAGCCTGCACCCGAAACACGTTAGTGGTTTTACAGAATATCGCGCGCGGAAAGCAGATAATAAGTAATATAGGCAGAAGGAGTTCCGCCCTCTTCGTAGGGTCAGAAACTCCCCATGAATAATATACAGTCCAGAATATCATAATACTAAATGTATCTAATATGCATACTACGCCTCCAGAGCCAAGCCATAAAGCGGATTATACCTCGCTAACTATCGTTGCTGCTGCTGCTAAACATAAACAGGAAAAATTAACGTCAGACTAAACGCGTAAATTTAACCGACAGATCATAGAAAGGATCTAACGAGAATAACCCCCAAACTTAATCAGAAATATACCTCTCAAAATACAGAATGCAGAACGATCACTGCGGGAGATCTACTCCGCAGGTCGTTAGCCAGGATCCCCTGAAAATGTTTGATATGTGGGGGTGAGTTCTCGAAAGAACCTGTAAGGGGGCAGGTACGATAAGGGGAAAACTTTTAAAAATGTTTTTTTTTCATGCATAAAATGTTAGTATGCAATGAACTAGCAGATAATACAACCTTAAGTATAAACAGGAATATGATATGCAAATGTCATGATGCTCAGAAGTCCCGTCGGACTGGTGGTACTTTCTCATACAAGTGGTCCTGCACCTCGACAAAGACCATACGGCGGCTTGTTAAGCTCACACCGATTATCGGGATCAGAACGCATGGTACCAGTGAGGGGTGATCTGCCCTTAACTGTCAGAATAGGAAGCGGCATAAAGCGGACACAGAACAGATTATGGGTCCGTCGTCGACCCCCGATAAGCATATCCGATATAGCATATGTCCAGAAAACCATAACAGAGAGTGGGTCCGTCATCGACTCTCGATAAGCATGAAGTCCAGAATAATAATAAAACCTGCAAACCGCTATGTACCATGTGACTAGCCCCGGGAGTCACTGGGCCCCACCCTCGACCCGAGTACTAGCCCTTAACTAACCTAATACACATGAGTTGAACTGCATTGCGTATTAAGAAAGCTAAACCTCTTACCTTAGCGAAACGGATAATCTACCGTGGCCCCAGACGCTCCACAATAGTATCCACGAAATGCGATTTAATCGCGAGTCGAAACACAACATAACTAGTTAATTAACTAAAGTTCCTTACTTTGGGAATTTATCCAAAATTACCACTTAAGTCCTCCAACTTTTTAGAAGTTCGCAATCTTGCCCAAAACTTCACAAAGTTGCAGAAATTGACAAATTTATACTTACAGTGTCCATAATTAATTCCATAACTTAAAGTGGCTAACTTTCCTTTAGCTTCTTCATAATTACACCTTTAGTCCTTAAACATTTTAATAACTTTCAAGTTAGCCCTTAAGTTTCACAAAGTTACAAGATACCCAATTTTGTCAACTTTTCCACATAATTAATTTTTCCAAAATTACCAACAAATCGGCCACACCCTTAAACTTTCGGCCATCTTTCATTTTTACCCCTAAACTTTATAAACTTACACTTTAACCACTTAAATCACATCTTTTTCACCAAAACATGATTTAACTACTTTCTTCAACATTTCAACTTCACAAAATCATCATAGAATCATCATCAACATTTCGGCCTCTTCACCAAAACTCACCAAATAAATCTCAACTCTTTCCAACAACTTAAAATCATGTTAAACATACTTATAACATGCTTTCCAACAACTTTCTTCAACAAAACATTCATCAAACATACATCCAATAATTCGGCCTTCACCCAAAAATTCCAACATGTTTTTCCATGATTTCTCAAGAACAAAGTATGTTCATCATACTTCCAACAACATTCTTGAAGATCAAAGTCATCCATGAACCAAATTCATAAAAGTTACCAAGGACGATCCTCACCTTGATAATACTTGTAGCTTAGCTTAGGATGAGTAGGAGTTGAGACAAATCCACCACCAAAGAGTCATTCACCGGCTGGTCCTGGCCGCCTCCGATGCCAAACACGCTATTCGCGTGTAGTAAACATTTCCTTAAACAAAGTCCAACCAAAAACCAACTTATCCCCATACCCAATACCCAAAACAAATAACTCTTCCCTATCTATCCAAAAGCCAGCAGATTCTAAGGCTCGTAGTGTAATGCAATGCATGATGCGAGATTCTTTCTAATCTCACAGCCAAATATTCAACTTTAAACCACAAAACCAAATATCAAATCCTCGAACACGTAATCAGTTCATGTTCATATCACGTAATCACACCATATACCAATCAACGAATTAAAGTACCGGATCATATCAAGTCCAACATCCAAACCTTCCGTAATGCTTCAAAGAACCGCCCACGCTCCACACCCATTCCAAAGTGGTTCAAATAAGGAGGTGGCCAGTCTCCGTACGTAACCACCCTGCAGAATGAAACGTAGAACCAAAGTGGCTCGCACTTCAAGTCATCTCTCACAAAACTTACCCATGAACTAGCATGACTTGCTCCAAAAGTCCACTTCGAGCTTGTATACTTGCCTTCCACAATCCACACCGAAACTGATCATACCTTACCTCTTGGGTCACACCGACCCAACTCCTCGATACCAACTTGTCATGCCCACCCCGCCCGGTTGCGGAGGCGAATCGGCCGCGACGCCGAGAACCGGAACCTACGGCGAAAGCGCGACAACGGAGCATCGAGCCCAAATAACAAAACAATCAAGTAACAACTAGCAACCTATGAACTCATATAAGGCAAGCATACGTAACAAACCAACTTCCAGCACACATGCAGTTCATGGTATAACAAACCTCAATCTTCGCCCCAACACCGAAGTACCAAATCCAAAATATAATAACAACTCCAATGTAGGCAAGTCGGGGCTCCGCCCTCGACTCAGAAGACAAACAAAGTCGAATATATCTCAGATTATACGTCTTATACAAATACATGATTTGAACTACATGCATGCGGCTACAACTACAGAGCCATTAAACCAAAACCTAAATATATACCTATTGTGCGGAATCGAAAACTTTCTCACTCGTGAGATTTTCCGCATGTGGTACTGCTTCTTCTTCTGAAACTCGAGAATAAGAAAGCACCGCGGACCTCTAATCCGCCGGTAGCTTTTCGTAACAACCCTGAAAGGTGTAAACAAATGAAAGGGTGAGTCCTCGAAAGGACCCAGAAGGGCTAATGGTAAAACGCAGCTTGCTCAAGTGGCAACCCGCCAACTCGCAAAATGTAATATCACAAGTATATACACAATATATGAATATATAACATAAAGTAAACCGGAATCCCAATCATATGCGGTCCAACCGCGAGCGACCCATGGCGGACCCTCTTACAGAGGTCGGAATATACGTAGCGATGTAAGCGAGTAAAGCACGGTGCAGGTGGGTCGCGATCCCAAACTGCCGTAGGTCACAAAGTATACCGGCACCCCAGTGCGGATATACACAGGATGTCGGCACCTCCGGCGCGGACACCACGAAGCAGATCAAGGAGTACCGTGGCCTTTAAGACCATCCGGGACCCGTCCGAAAAGAACCATATAATAATAATAAAGCATAAGTATAAACATATATATCATCACCTGATTGGCATATACGTAAAATAATAGGAACCCGGGCCTCTAAGTTCATCGGGTCCATTAAAAAGAAAAAACTTACATTTTACAAATTAAGCCCTTACCTCGCCGACACCGCTCCGTTGCACAATTCCGGAAATCCCGGCTCCGACGACGAAAAGTCGCAACTTGCCTATCCCGATCCCACGCTACTCCACCAACGCAGTAAACAAGCTGAACAACTATAATTATGTCGAACACATCCAACAAACCTTAGAAACCAATTCCCGCACAAACCCGCACTTTCTCGCAAAATTCCACGTAAAGCTCGGTTTTTACGAACCGAGCTAGAACCTTGTTATTCCAACACCCACAACCACATTCCAACCTTAAAACCCGCATTCCAGACATTTTCCCCGGTAAACCCGCATAAAACTAACTTTCTCATTTCTAACCCGAAAATGACATTTCAAACGCCATATCGCACCTACTTTCATCCACATTACCAATTTAGCATCCAATTCAATCAACACACAACATCCACATGGAAAAAGAATCACTTGAACAATTCAACCCTTAACCAGTTTTTCCCCACACTTCCAAATCAAACCATTCAAGCTTCCAATCAATCATACCAATCACCAATTACACTTCCTAACCAACATTACTAACCAATTGCACCAAAATCACAAAACCCCAACTTTGAATATTTCGGCCAATTTGGGGATTTCTCTCCCAACTTGTTTTCCACCAAATTGAAACCATAGATTGTCTTAGAATCATGCAAGGAACAACATATCTCAAGCATGATTCAAGAACACAAACATACACAATTTTAGAAATTTAAGCTTAATTTCGGCCTTTAGGGTTTCTTCAAACCAAGGAGTTTTTCCAAAATCTAACCATAGATTCTTACTCCCCTCATGCCCAAGAACAACATACTTAAATTTGGAAGCAAGAGGATCACTAAAATTCATAGCCAAGAACAATCCTCATTTTCGAAAATCCCCTCTTTTTCCAACATTCTCTTATTTCCAAACTTGAAAGAGAAGAAGAAAGGAAGCTTACCAATCTTTGGAGCTTTAAAGCCTTGAAGTTTCAGCCAAGATAATGAAGAACATGGAGCTTCATGAACAGTACCCATGGCTGCCCTTGTGTTCGGCAGAGAGAAGAGAAGGAAGAAGAAAAGAAATGAAATGAAATTACCTCATTTTAATTACTAATATCCCTTATATATTATCCTTTCTTTTTCCTCTTAAATTATAAAGGGACAAGTGTCCCAGCCCAAAGGCTGCTGCCGACATTTGGCCCAGCTTGGTCCAAAATATTACTTACTTTTGGGTTAATTGCAACTTAACCCCCCAATTCTCCAAATCTTTGCAATTAAAGCCCAAATATAGGTAACGAACTCCAAATGAACCCAAAACTGACCAGAATCCTCAGAATATCATAACATTCATAAAACATTTTTCAAATATTTATTTACCATTCCGTAGGCCCTACCGAGCTCGCTGATCCCGAACGAATCCGGCGCGCGCCGCATAATAACATGAACCACAACCCGTCACGACAAAATTCCACAAAAATAACCATAAAATCCACCTTAAAATATAACATGACTTGCCCTGGGGCCAACGGAAAAATTCCATCCCGAGCCCCGGGATTCCACCCAGAGCCCCGGGAGTCGCCCGGGACCGCACGTCACGTCCCGAAAAAACATGCTCCGTAAAAACCTCCGGGTCGCTCCCACGATTCCAAATCCGCAAACGGTTTCTCAATCTGAGGTCCTGGGAGCGCTACCGGGCCCGCTGTACGTCCCGAGCCAACTCCGACAACCCCCCGACGCCGGAAAAATATTTTCGGCGGAAATGTCAGGGGGACCCACACAACCTCAATTCCCGAAGGATCTCCAAAATGATGCTCGATAAGTCTCGGGAGCCAATTAACCGCCGAATCGTGACCCGCAGTTAAAACCGAGCTCGGTCACCCGGGTCACAACCCGCTCGGGGTGACCGTAACATTCTCCCCCCCTTAGAACTCTTGGTCCTCCAAGAGTAACCTGCTAGACTGTAGTTGTAGAAATCCTGACACTCGTCTGCACAACTCTTACCTTTCTTTCCTATCATACTGGACCACCGTGCCGGGTGCGGCGAGAGTGGTAGTTTAGACTACCATCCCGAGCCTTTCGCGGCGTCTCATCCCTCGTGGTGCATCTCTTTGCGTCCCGAGTCGCTTGCCGGTATTTCTACCTGCAACCCCTGCATAAAGATCGAAACTATACCTAATCGACCTTTACAGTCATCCTCGAAGACGCCACGTGTAATGTATATAGTCAAGGGGTAAAGCCAACCTAGCAACCCACTCTAGAATCTCATGAGAACCGATATACCTTGGGGTAACTCGCCCCGCCTACTAAATCTGACCGTCCCTCAGACCAATGCTACCGCCAGTCAAACTCTGTCACCAACCTCAAATCCCAAGTCCTTGCGATGTTTACCCACGCACGAGGTGGTGCGGTCAAACACGGCCGCCATCCGCGCCCTGAATCATCCCGATTTGGTGTGTTTTCCTCAACAATCTGAATCATCCGCTCCGATTTCCCATCGGGTGTGAGTGATAACTGCGTACCCGATGGAATAGCGTACCCAAAACCTTATGAAAAGTATTCCAAAATCGTGCGGTAAAACGCAGATCACAATCAAACACCACGGAGTCCGGCACTCCACTTAACCGCCCAATCTTCTTTAGAGGGTCTCACACCCGTATCGGCAAAAAGCGAGCTCTCTTAGACACCTAAGTGGTGATATCTCCCGCATATCTGGCCACCAAAAGCAAGCACGCAAATCTGGAACAACCCTCTCCCTACCGAGGTGTACACTTAACCATGAAATTGCCTCCTCTGTAACCTCATCCCGTAGTGTCGATCCCTTGGTACCTACAGCCAATTCCCAAAGTATAATGATTCCCGCCTTTGTATTGAGATTTCGGTAGCGGTGCTCCTCTGTCCTCTCCGGACAACTTCTTCAAATCCGGATCCTTCTCTTGTGCCTCACGCACCCTATCGAGCCTCTTTGAATGCTCTCAAAACTCCCACTTGTGCCAAAGGCACTTCAGCCATCTTCTTAGGTCCGATCCTCAGCGCTACCTTAAGTTCAGTTCCTTATCCCGCATACTGAGATGGGCTGTCTCCAATCCTATACAACCTTAGTTCTCTCGGATTCCGCTGATAACCCATGTTCACCGATGATGTGTCCCAGAAAAGCAGCCTCTCGAATCCAAAAATCACACTTCGAAACCTTAGTGTAAAACCAACGTTCCCCAAAACATCTGCAGAATAACCCTTAGATGCCCCTGGTGCGAGCCTTTATCCCGAGGGTAAATCAGAATATCCTCTTTCTTTATCCAAAGCTAAAAGTATCACGAATGCAGATCAATCCTGGAAAGGATCCTCGTACCTCCCAACCGCTCAAAAAGGTTAACGGTCTGAGTGTGGGTACTTATTCCTAATAGTGTTGGCATTCATCCGCCCGTAGTCAATACACAACCAGCGTAACCCATCTTTTTCTCGACACCTGTGATCGAGTACCTCACGGCGAAGTGTTCGGTGAATGAAATCCTTCTCCTATAATTCCTTCAATTGTTTCTTCCACTCAACCATCTCCACTATCGGTCTCCGATAAGGAGGAACAGAAATTAGAGTGAAATCCAACCGTGGACGTATTTTAAACACAATTCCACGCTTTCTGTTGGCATTCCCTGTAAATTTTCTGAAATACTGCGAAATTACCGAATGTACTGGAATCCTATCCAGCTCCAACCGAGTATCTCGCCATGGGCAGATCGTAGTACTTCTCCCAATTCCTGTCGAAATCAGATCCAAAACCTACGCCATCTTTGCTCTTACCATTTCCATCCCATCGAATTCATGAGAGGTAGTACCTCTTCCGTAAACCGTAATACTACGGTTAGCACATCAATGTGCACGGAATTCTTGAAGCAGACCAACCATCCCAACAATAACGTCATACATCGGTGTGTCCAAACCAACAGATTTGTGAATCACATTTACGCCATAAATAGTACGCAATCGTGCCGCCTCACAAGGAAAGCTAAACCGGCTCTCGGCTGTTTGTACGAATCATTTGGCAGCTCACCGCTAGCCAAATGCAGAAATTCGCACACTTCGTGCGAAACCAAACAAACTCTCCAAGACTAAGTATATCTCGAATGAAATGTGTCACTAAGAAATGTAATACCTTGCAATGCCCCATGCCGCAAAATGACTCCTGCTCAACTGGAGAACACGCCCAACTCGGGTTCTTGTGGCGGTGGGGGTGGCTGATACGAAGGTCACCGCGGTGGTCTCGTAACGCCTTCCCAAGAGCCACACCCTTGGGGTGTGTTGAGGCTGGAACCAAGACTGCAGATATAAAACAACTGCTGGATCCCTATCTCAAGATCGTAAAGCAATCCCGAATCTAGTGGTTATCTGTCCCACATTGCAAGCACGCCCATTGTTCGAAGCATGGCCGGCCGGGTGCTGCCGCCACAACTCGAACAAAATCGAACTATCACAGTCATCCAGCTGCCTCGCCACTCGCCCGATCCTGCCTGCCTTACCCATAAACCTCGACGATCCCAGCTGTGCAGAACCTCTTCCTCAATCTTGGGGTCGGTGGGGGACGTACCGACTCTCAATCTCCTCCTGCTCCATACCGTGGTTCTTTGGTATGTAGCAACCCAGCCAGTCAAACTCCCTCACTCATACTCCTTGCCAGTCATGGTCCCCTGCTCCATATCACCAACTGCACCTATCGGAGGTCCCTGGCTACATCCCCGGTGCACTGCCAGTGGAAATTGTAGCCTCGCCAGAAGGTTGTCAATTCCTGCAACCCAAGTCTCTACTACCTCCGGCCCTCCTACCGTTAAACCTCTGGGGGTCAAATGCTGAAATCTCTCCATAAGTCTCGACATCTGGTACTCTCGACCTTCCCGTCATTGGTGGAACCGACGAGAGGTCCCTGTATCCATGTGATCGTCCACCTCGGAGTCATTCACCGGCTGGTCCTGGACATTAAGGTGGCTGCTGCCCACCTCCTGGTCAGAAGGCTGTTGCTGTGGCCTAAGTCTCGCTATCACCTCCTGATCCGAATGCCTTTACCGAGGCATAACCAGATTTTTCCTCGCCTACTGCCGTCCCTGAACTCGTCTTTGGCCGGGCAAGAAAGTACCCAGCACAGCTGCACCGGCCCAACACAAATACCAAACAGAAAGGGTCCCTGTGACTGCTAGAACCCTGGGGTGGTGTTTGTGGTTGTTCGCACTCGGGTTACGCCGAACCCGTATCCCATTCTTCGGAGGTGTGAGATCCCGGTCCCGCCTCCGATGCCAAAACACGCTATTCGCGTGTAGTAAACATTTCCTTAAACAAAGTCCAACCAAAAACCAACTTATCCCCATACCCAAAAGTCCAAAACAAATAACTCTTCCCTATCTATCCAAAAGCCAGCAGCAGTATTCTAAGGCTCTGTAGTGTAATGCAATGCATGATGCAGAGATTCTTTTCAGAATCTCACAGCCAAATATTCAACTTTAAACCACAAAACCAAATATCAAATCCTCGAACACAGAATCAGTTCATGTTCATATCACAGAATCACACCATATACCAATCAACGAATTAAAGTACCTGGATCATATCAAGTCCAACATCCAAACCTTCCGAATGCTTCAAAGAACCGCCCGCGCTCCACACCCATTCCAAAGTGGTTCAAATAAGGAGGTGACCAGTCTCCGTCTGTAACCACCCTGCAATGAAACGTAGAACCAGTGGCTCGCACTTCAAGTCATCTCTCACAAAACTTACCCATGAACTAGCATGACTTACTCCAAAAGTCCACTTCTGAGCTTGTATACTTGCCTTCCACAATCCACACTGAAACTGATCATACCTTACCTCTTGGGTCACACCGACCCAACCTGCTCTGATACCAACTTGTCACGGCCACCCCGCCCGGTTGCGGAGGCGGAACTGGCTGCGACGTCGAGAACCGGAACCTACGGCGAAAAGCGCGACAACGGAGCATCGAGCCCAAATAACAAAACAATCAAGTAACAACTAGCAACCTATGAACTCATATAAGGCAAGCATACGTAACAAACCAACTTCCAGCACACATGCAGTTCATGGTATAACAAACCTCAATCTTCGCCCCAACACCGAAGTACCAAATCCAAAATATAATAACAACTCCAATGTAGGCAAGTCGGGGGCTCCGCCCTCGACTCAGAAGACAAACAAAGTCAGAATATATCTCAGATTATACGTCTTATACAAATACATGATTTGAACTACATGCATGCAGCTACAACTACAGAGCCATTAAACCAAAACCTAAATATATACCTATTGTGCGGAATCGAAAACTTTCTCACTCAGGAGATTTTCCGCATGTGGTACTGCTGCTGCTGCTGAAACTCAGAATAACAGAAAGCACCGCGGACCTCTAATCCGCCGGTAGCTTTTCAGAACAACCTGAAAGGTGTAAACAAATGAAAGGGTGAGTCCTCGAAAGGACCCAGTAAGGGCTAATGGTAAAACGCAGTTGCTCAAGTGGCAACCAACAACTCGCAAAAGCAGAATATCACAAGTATATACACAATATATGAATATATAACATAAAGTAAACCGGAATCCCAATCATATGCGGTCCAGCCGCCAGAACGACCCATGACGACAGCCTTCTTACAGAGAGGTCGAATATACGTAATGTAATGTAATGTAATGTAAAGCACGGCAGTGCCGGGTCGCGATCCCCAAACTGTCGTAGGGTCACAAAGTATACCGGCACCCCAAGTGCGGATATACACAGATGTCGCACCCTCCAAAGGCAGACACCACGTATCAGTATCCAAGGAGTACCGTGGCCTTTAAGACCATCCGGGACCCGTCACGTAATGTAACCATATAATAATAATAAAGCATAAGTATAAACGAAATATCATCACCGATAGGCATATACGAATGTAATAGGAACCCGGGCCTCTAAGGTCATCCGGGCCATGAAACAGAACAAACGTACATTTTACCAATTAAGCCCTTACCTCAGCGACACCGCTCCGTTGCACAATTCCCGGGAAATCCCGGCTCCCGGCCCGAAAAGTCGCAACTTGCCTATCCCGATCCCACGCTACTCCACCAACGCAGAAACAAGCTGAACAACTATAATTATGTCAGAACACATCCAACAAACCTTAGAAACCAATTCCTGCACAAACCCGCACTTTCTCGCAAAATTCCACAGAAAGCTCGGTTTTACGAACCGAGCTAGAACCTTGTTATTCCAACACCCACAACCACATTCCAACCTTAAAACCCGCATTCCAGACATTTTCCCCGGTAAACCCGCATAAAACTAACTTTCTCATTTCTAACCCGAAAATGACATTTCAAACGCCATATCGCACCTACTTTCATCCACATTACCAATTTAGCATCCAATTCAATCAACACACAACATCCACATGGAAAAAGAATCACTTGAACAATTCAACCCTTAACCAGTTTTTCCCCACACTTCCAAATCAAACCATTCAAGCTTCCAATCAATCATACCAATCACCAATTACACTTCCTAACCAACATTACTAACCAATTGCACCAAAATCACAAAACCCCAACTTTGAATATTTCGGCCAATTTGGGGATTTCTCTCCCAACTTGTTTTCCACCAAATTGAAACCATAGATTGTCTTAGAATCATGCAAGGAACAACATATCTCAAGCATGATTCAAGAACACAAACATACACAATTTTAGAAATTTAAGCTTAATTTCGGCCTTTAGGGTTTCTTCAAACCAAGGAGTTTTTCCAAAATCTAACCATAGATTCTTACTCCCCTCATGCCCAAGAACAACATACTTAAATTTGGAAGCAAGAGGATCACTAAAATTCATAGCCAAGAACAATCCTCATTTTCGAAAATCCCCTCTTTTTCCAACATTCTCTTATTTCCAAACTTGAAAGAGAAGAAGAAAGGAAGCTTACCAATCTTTGGAGCTTAAAGCCTTGAAGTTTCAGCCAAGATAATGAAGAACATGGAGCTTCATGAACAGTACCCATGGCTGCCCTTGTGTTCGGCAGAGAGAAGAGAAGGAAGAAGAAAAGAAATGAAATGAAATTACCTCATTTTAATTACTAATATCCCTTATATATTATCCTTTCTTTTTCCTCTTAAATTATAAAGGGACAAGTGTCCCAGCCCAAAGGCTGCTGCCGACATTTGGCCCAGCTTGGTCCAAAATATTACTTACTTTTGGGTTAATTGCAACTTAACCCCCAATTCTCCAAATCTTTGCAATTAAAGCCCAAATATAGGTAACGAACTCCAAATGAACCCAAAACTGACCAGAATCCTCAGAATATCATAACATTCATAAAACATTTTTCAAATATTTATTTACCATTCCGTAGGCCCTACCGAGCTCGCTGATCCCGAACGAATCCGCGCGCCGCATAATAACATGAACCACAACCCGTCACGACAAAATTCCACAAAAATAACCATAAAATCCACCTTAAAATATCATAACATTCCATCCCGAGCCCCGGGATTCCAAGCCCCGGGAGTCGCCCGGGACCGCACGCCACGCCCCGAAAACATACCTCCGGTCGCTATTCCAAATCCGTAACGGTCAATCTGACCGAGCGCTCGCCTGATCCCGAGCGAACTCCGACAACCCCCGGCCGAATAATATTTTCGACGGAAATGTCCGGGACCCACAACCTCGTCGAAGGATCTCCAAAATGATGCTCGATAAGTCTCTGGAGCCAATTAACCGCCTAACGTGACTCCGCATAAACCGATCGGTCACCCGGTCACAAATATAACATTCTCCCCTTAGAACTCTTGGTCCTCCAAGAGCCCTAGATGTAGTTGTAGAAATCCCCGGCACAACTCTTACCTTTCTTTCCATACTGGAGCGGCCCGGGATTCCATCCCGAGAGCCTCATCCCCGTGGGAGTCGTCCCGGGACCGCACGTCACGTAGCATCTGAAAAACATGCTCCCGTAAAAACCTCCGGTCGCTCCCACAATTCCAAATCCGCAAACGGTTTCTCAATCTGAGGTCCTGGGAGCGCTACCGGGCCCGCTGCCAGACGTCCCGAGCCAACTCCGACAACCCCCCGACGCCGGAAAAATATTTTCGGCGGAAATGTCCGGGGGACCCACACGACCTCAATTCCCGAAGGATCTCCAAAAATGATGCTCAGATAAGTCTCGGGAGCCAATTAACCGCCCAGAATCGTGACCCGCAGGCCAAAACCGGAGCCCCGGGTCACCCGGGTCACAACCCGCTCGGGGTGACCGTAACATTTTGCCCCCCCCCGAAACTAAATTTTTGTAAAACGTCCCGGAACTCAATAAATGTTATCCAATAAATAAAACACTTATAAATAACTCCAAATTAACTCCCATATACTGAATTCCATTAATTAATCACAAGCCGTTTGTGATCTGATAATTACAGAATTTGAACTTGTGGCCGAAATTCAACAGAAAAAATTACAGAACGTCGAGGGTCGGTGTAACAGCCAGGGACTTGGACCATCCCGAACAATTCATAGTCTTGGTTTTCCTTTGTAAAACCGGATCGGGCATTGAACCGTTCACTTAATGGTTCAGTGTTCAACCATTTTAGTCGATGGTTAGATCGTATTTTCTTTTAAAAAAATGATAGTATATATTCACATTATAAACTTATTATAAAAAAAAATCCTGTACAAAATAACAATGTACACTTCTACACATGAGAGGGGACATTATTGTTTATTTAAAAAGTGAAGAAATGCAAGTAACAAATATAAAAAAACAAAAGCTTATTTGTATAGTAAGGAAAAATTTGATGCTTAAATTGTATAAAAGAAAGCTTAATAATTACTTTGTTAATATTAAATTCCAGGAATGTCAAACTTGTTCTCATTCTTTTATGGTAAAAAGCACAAAATAACCGCTCAACTATCCACTTTGTTACGATTTGGCCACTCAACTATTTAACAGGCCGAATAAACCATTCGACTTTAGAATATCTACCAATCTAGTCAGTGTTGGGTGTTTTTCGCATGATAACTGATATGGTCACACTAGGGGAGTATGATCAATAGCTCGCGATCTAGCTTGAATGAGGCGGTTTACAATAAAATGGAGCAACAAAACGGACAAGGATAGAGAATGGAACCTAGAACCTTTTGATTACTAGATCAAACAATGCTAGGTATTATATTGGATCCTCTTGCATGGATCACTAATGGATTGGTGGAGCAAGATTTGAGAACAAGAAGAACAATAAAGCCTATTTTCGGCAGAATGTGTTCTTACAATATGAGTTATAGCTATTACAATGGGAACACAAATGCTTATATAGGGAGGGGGAAGGAATAGTAATGAGATGTGAAATGTGCCTTCACATCCCTCCCTTCACTTCCTCCTTAAATCACTCTCCATTGTCTCCTTAAAGAAAAGGTTTATGGAGAAATGGAGGGAAAAATAGACATTTCAAAGAGTTGAAAAGTCAACAATAGTAGACTAAGTCCTTCCTCTCATTTCCTCCTAAATGGATTCATTCCTGCATAAATGGATTTATGAGGAAATGAAAGGTTGTTGTAAGTCTCAAAACTCGGGTGCGCCAGAGGAGCCTTGGGTCCGCCAAAGGCCATGGGTCACCAATGGAATCATGGGTTCGCCAAGGGGGATGGGCTCGCCAAGGGCCATGGGTTCGCCAATGGGACCATGGGTTCGCCAAGGGGGATGGGCTCGCCAAGGGCCATGGGTTCGCCACTGGGACCATGGGTTCGCCAAGGGGGAGGGGTTCGCCAATGGGGCATGGGCTCGCCAAGGGCCTTGGGTTCGCCAATGGGCATGGGCTCGCCAAGGGCCATGGGTTCGCCAAGGGGGGCTTGGGTTCGCCAAGGGGGCATGGGCTCGCCAAGGGGGCATGGACTCGCCAAAGGGGCTTCGCGAGCACGGCCTTGGCTTGGAGCTTTGCCTTAGCTTAGAGGAGGCGTACAGGGTCCTCTCCTGGAGACCCTGCAGGTGTGGCTTCGTTTTGGGGCCTCGCCGGTGCCTAGAGGGTCGTTTCCTCTTCAATCGAGCCTTCGCCAAGGGTCCTTTAGGCCCTTTGAAGAAATGGTCGTCCTTTATTGATGAGATGGGGCTGATGCCCTCATCATACCCTCCCTCTTCAAAAGAATCCGTCCTCGGATTCATAAGGAAGTCATCCCTACAAATCTTAAGACACCAAAACAAACTTGAAGAGGCATCAAGGGTTAGTGGACTAAAACCAAGCAGATGTGCCCATATCAAATGTTGGATCGGAAGGTTTTCAATATGCATGATGATCAACGACAAAAGTCTGAATAATTTCATGACATACTTCCAATCACTTAAACAAAGAGGTGTATTGTGGGGGTGTCCTCGGCTTATTACATACATGGCTAGGTGATGGGCATCTTTATATTCTAAACTTATGGTACCTAGCTCATGGTTAGCAAACAAGGAAGCACTAAGTTTGGACAAGATGAACAATCCGCTCTTTCTTGCTCCATCACCATGAGGGCTCACAAGTGTCTTCTGTCCAAAGCCATTCAAACTATTTTTAATCAACAAAGAATTAAGACATGTTGTTCTCTCATCATGAGTAAATAAACATGAATCATCCGTTAAGGCATCGCCATGCTGCACTTCAAATAGTGGATTCTAGAATGTTTCTTCAGAGGTAGATGGATCAAATGCAAATAAAGGATTATAAGCCATCTTAAAGTCACGATCATGCATTTTCTCATTCTGTTTTCTATCCAAAGATAGCAGTTCATTCAATTTTTCAACATGCGCATGCCTTTGCTCATCTAATTCAGATTTTATGCTAAGAGATGGGAGGTTAGAAGTACAGTTACCCATGTTCGCTCCCTCCCTCTTGCACTTTTCTTCTTGTGCGAGGGCGTGTGGCACTTTCTTCCGAAGTCCTTCAAGACAATCTTCAGTTCCTCTTTCCGCGGTGACCTGCACACTCAAGGAGGAAAGAGATGGTTGATCCAAAATGGTAGTTAGGGGAAAGCTGCGACTGATGGGAAGCATGTCGATCACCCTCTCACTCTTTTTGGTTGGAGAAGGGGTGCACTCTTGTTTTCTGTCTCGTTCACTCATAGTGTTTCCCATTGATGTACACCCTCTCTTTTCGCTCGAGGTTCCTTGAACCTCCTCACTTTTCTCTCTCTTTTCTCTTTCCTCTTCCCTCTTCTTGGCTTTGGAGGCCAAGTGCGCTTGGCCTCGATGAGCTTGGGTTGGGGTAAGGGGCAGCAAGGTGTAGGGGCGACCAAGGTGTGTGAGGGAGTACTTGTTGGCTTTCCCATGGTGCAGGGACTCCCTATCATATTGCCAAGGCCTTCCCAAAAGAATGTGGGTGGCTTGCATCCTTACCACATCGCAAGTGATCAAGTCCTCGTACTTGCCTATCTTGATCGGCACTTCCACTTGCTTCACTACCTTCACAAATGATCTATTATCAACCCATTGGAGTTGATAAGGATTCGGGTGCGCATGAGTGCGAAGGCCCAATTCAGCCACCATGTCTCCGCTCTCCGCGTTCACACAACTCCCACTGTCGATGATGAGACTACAAAGTGTCTCACTCACCAAAGCCCTGGATTGGAAAAGATTCTCCCTTTGAGTAGTTTCAGTCACGCTTGGAGGACCTTGCAATACTCTCTTGGTGACCAAGATATAGCCTTCCAAAGCCCTCTCCCCTTCTTCCTTCTCACATTCTTCATCTTGGGGCTCTTGTGAAACCTCTTCCTCATCCTCACTAGAAACATCCCCATTCGGTCGAATGACCATCACTCTCTTGTTGGGGCAATCTCTAGCATAGTGTCCTTTGCCCAAGCACTTGAAACACTCAATGGTTCTTGCTCGGTGCGGAGTGTCATGAGGCTGGGGATAAGGGTTAACTCTCGGTTGGGTGGAGGTTGAGGAGGTTTGGGTGGTGTAAGGTTTCGGATTTGTGTAGGGAGGCCGAGAAATGGGTTTGGATGTGGTGGTTTGATGTGGCTCGGATGGTGTGGATTTATTGTAGGAGCTGGGTTGGGTCCAAGTGTTTCGGCTAGTAGTGGTGGAGTGGTAGGATTGACCTCTCTTAAGTTGCTTGTCCACCTTGATGGCTTTGTGAACAAGTTCTTGGTAAGTTTGGTAATCGCATAGATCCACGGTCTTGTACACATCCGCTCTCAACCCATACAAAAACCTCGCCATTTTAGCCTCTTGAGCCTCCTTCACATCCGCTCTCATCAAAGCCCTCTCAAGGTCCTTTTGATAATCTTCTACACTCCGATTGCCTTGAATGAGCATTTGCAGCTTTTGAGCACAATCTCTCTTGAAGTAAGCTGGCACAAACCGCCGCTTCATAGTTTGCTTGAGCTCTTCCCAAGTCATGATGGGGTCCTCTCGGTTTCCAGCCCTTTCTTGATGTTCTTGCTCCCACCAAGTGAGAGCATATCCTTGGAACTCAATCACCACTAGTTTCAAAATGGTAGCGTCGCTATACCCCATCATATCAACAACTCTCTCAGTTTTGACCACCCATTCCAAGTACTCCTCTGGATCACTTGAGCCATGGAATGGTGGAATTGGAAGCTTCAAGCTATTAAGAGCTTGTTGTTCTCGGTTTGGCCCTCGCTCATGAAGATCTCGGTTGAAACTTCTATGGCGATGAGCTCTCTCGGCTTCCTCTTCATCTTCAAGGTCTCTCTCAAGATAAGTCTTGGATTGGGCCCTATCTTGAAAGACTCTCCTCCGTGCACTCACTCTAGGATGTGGCTCTTGGTACTCTTCGCCCTCTTCATCCGACATGCCTTGAACAATGGGAGAAGCTCTCCCTTGTTGTCTAGGCCGAGACAAGGGGGTTTGTTGTTGTTGCTTGTGCGAGGGGGCAAAGGTGGTTTGGGTGGTGTATCCAAATCCCTTGGACCCTTCGGTCTCTCCTTGAGGTCGAGAGCTCGAGGGTTGTTTCCCTTGAGCTATCTCCACTCTAGTAAGTCTCTCATTAGCTGTTGCAAGTTGAACACTAATGTCATCGAGCCTTGAAACCTTCTCACAAGTATTCACAAGAATCGAACTCATTTCCTCCATCCTCCGATCAAAGTTTTCCAACATGGCATACATCTTTGCTTGCGAAGGTGGAGGTGGTGAAGAGTCGGATGAAGCCATTCCTACAACAAAGAAGATGACCTCCGCGACAACGCACAACAATAGATCTCACACAATCCTTACTCACTCCCTAAGTGTTTACACTCTTCTCTCGTGTTTAGAACACAATGGTTCTCACAAGTCTCAAAACTCGCCACCAATCTTCTATTAAGATCAAATGCAAACACACAAGGAGTATCCAATGAAATTTTAGCACAACCGACTTAAGTAATGCAAAAGTCCTAGTTACTTGAAACTAGGGTTTTGAGATTTTGAGGTTGGTTGGTGGTTGAAAGAAGTTGGGAGTGATACAGAAAAGGTTATTTTATAAACACAAACACTTTTGTTCAAGTTCATAAAAATATTTTCTGATCAAATCACTTTTCACATGTGTTTTGATATGAACACTCAAGAACACCCTTAAACTTTTTCTTTCTTCAAATGTTCTTTTCATGTACACAATCACAACAACTTTCTTCTTTTTCAACTTCAAATCCGTAAATGCTCTTTTTCTTTACACAACTTCAACAATCAACATTCAAATATGAACTTTACTCTAGTCACATGAACCAATCAATCTTGTTCTAAACACATGAACCACTCACAAATTTCGGTCTCTCTCAAGAGATACAAACCGAAAGTTTTCTTCAAGTTTTAAAAGAAACTCAAGAGGTTAACTTGAAGAAAAACACACAAATCAACATGTACCTCAATCAAGCAAGTTGGCTCTGATACCACTTGATATGGTCACACTAGGGGAGTATGATCAATAGCTCGCGATCTAGCTTGAATGAGGCGGTTTCCAATAAAATGGAGCAACAAATCGGACAAGGATAGAGAATGGAACCTAGAACCTTTTGATTACTAGATCAAACAATGCTAGGTATTATATTGGATCCTCTTGCATGGATCACTAATGGATTGGTGGAGCAAGATTTGAGAACAATACAGAACAATAAAGCCTATTTTCGGCAGAATGTGTTCTTACAATATGAGTTCTAGCTATTACAATGGGAACACAAATGCTTATATAGGGAGGGAGGGAGGGAAGGAATAGTAATGAGATGTGAAATGTGCCTTCACATCCCTCCCTTCACTTCCTCCTTAAATCACTCTCCATTGTCTCCTTAAAGAAAAGGTTTATGGAGAAATGGAGGGAAAAATAGACATTTCAAAGAGTTGAAAAGTCAACAACAGTAGACTAAGTCTTTCCTCCCATTTCCTCCTAAATGGATTCATTCCTGCATAAATGGATTTATGAGGAAATGGAAGGTTGTTGTAAGTCTCAAAACTCGGGTGCGCCAGAGGAGCCTTGGGTCCGCCAAAGGCCATGGGTTCGCCAATGGAACCATGGGTTCGCCAATGGGGCATGGGCTCGCCAGGGACCATGGGTTTACCAATGGGCTTGGGCTCACCAAGGGCCATGGGTTCACCAAGGGGGGCTTGGGTTCGCCAAGGGGTTTGGGCTCGCCAATGGAACCATGGGTTCGCCAATGGGGCATGGGCTCGCCAGGGACCATGGGTTCGCCAATGGGCATGGGCTCGCCAAGGGCCATGGGTTCGCCAAGGGGTGGGGCTTGGGTTCGCCAAGGGGGCTTGGGTCCGCCAAGGGGGCATGGGTTCGCCAAGGGGGCATGGACTCGCCAAAGGGGCTTCGCGAGCACGGCCTTGCCTTGGAGCTTTCCCTTAGCTTAGAGGAGGCGTTCAGGGTCCTCTCCTGGAGACCCTGCATGTGTGGCTTCGTTCGAGACCTATTCGCTTTTTTTGATTGAAAAACTCGGGCTTCGCGGTTCTTGTGAATCTAATTCATCGCAATTCCATCCAGTAAAACGGAAGAATTATAAATCTCCAAAATAATAGATAAGAATACTGCAAATAGAGCCATTGCAATACCCATCAAAGGAGTCGTTCCCCATCCAGGGGCCACTTTACCATATTCCGAATTCAATGGTTTCAAAAAAGACCCTATAGCTAAATTTGAAACCCCCTAATATATATTTTTTCACCTCACGAAAATCCACGGTGAATTCTTCAATTTCCCACCTCATGAAAATTCCTCCCCCTCCTAAGTTTGAAACCCCCTATTGTTTCAGTGCACAACCACTATTCACATTGGTTCACAAAAATTTGATTACGTGACTTACTTGGCCCAACGAACTCACGAGCCATCCATAAATCGGCCAAAAAAATCCTCCCGTTTTTCCAAGTAAAGGTACGAGCTTTGCCACAACTCTGAAGAGCCAGCAGCCACAGAATTCTGGGTCTCATTCCACTTCCAACGTTAAACACGATTCCTAATTCCCATTTCCCATTTCCTATACCCATTGTAATTGTACTATTTTTCTGTAAGTAGACGAGAGGTTTTCTTAAAGTGCTGTGAATCTTATGTTAAAAGAGTTAGATGTCTTCTTCTTCATGCCTTGTCCCGCCTTCGGTTGGGAATGACTTCGTGAAACCAATTTCTCGTCGGTTTTTGGCTCCCTCGAAGGTTTACGGTCCAGCCAGTAAGATATTCCAAGTTCTGATCTTTGATGTCTCCGTTTTCTTTTTCATGAAGATTATTTTCTGCTCTTCTCAATTGTTTCAACTGGGTAGGAAGCAAATGTGAAATAAGCAGGAGGGGTTTTGCTTTCAGAGGAGTAGTAGCTTCTGGGCTCTCCGTAATGGGTTCCTCTTTAACTGCTGAATCCGTTCAAGGTCTTTTTTTTGGTCAAATTTTCCGGATTTTGGTAAAGTTCATGTCTTTTAAATTTCCAAGGTTGTTTTTGCTTTGAAATTTGAGCAGGTAGGGAGAGATTGCAGTACAAACCAGATGGTTACAATTTCTGGACATGGAGGGGTCATAGAATACATTATGTAGTGCAGGGGGAGGGGTTCCCAATTGTTCTGATCCACGGCTTTGGTGCTTCTGCATTTCACTGGAGGTCTCCAATATTATGCTCAATTTCGCTTTTTGACCTCGTTTCTATTAGCTAAGTTCAGTATGTTTAGGTCTTATCGCCTGTTACTTCAACTTTCCAGTGGCTATGATGAATATATATACTTATGTTAATTTGCTTATAGTTATGGGACAATGTCTGATTTCTCTTCAATATGTTAGAGTAAGATCTTGTCATCCGTTACTTGAAGCTTCCATCTTTTGTGATGAAAAGATCTTCGAGTATCAGCTAAAGCTTAATAGGTGCAGACTGATTTACAAATAACTCATAAGCAAATAAGGGTGTGATATGCAGGGAATTTGGAACTGTTATCATGTAAATGGTAAATTGGCTCATTTTGTTGTCCCTCTTAAGTTCTTTATAAAGTTTGTTTAGCCTATTGATTGATTATCCGATCCTAACCAGTTGGGATTAAGGCTCGGTTGATTAATTGATCAGTGTAGTGATGAACGTCACTTCTAAATTTGAACTGAAAATAATCCCGGTTCGTTTAGCTGCTTCTTATACACAATATGTTGCATGCCATGGAAAAGTGAATGTGATGGCCTCTCTGATTTGTTTCAGTTAAATTCCAGTAGACTAATCCCATGAATTATTAACATATCTGTAAAACCATTTGCAACCAAGTCTGGAGTTCGCCAAATCTATGGTTCATAACCGTAACTTTGCCCGAATCCAAGACAAATTGCAACTAGATTTTACCTATATGAATAATCCGCTGAATTAAGGCAGATTAGTCCATACCAAATGGTTTTATGATTCTTTTGTAAATGATGTTTCAACGTATCTGTGGATTGCAGATATAACATACCTGAATTGGCAAAACATTACAAGGTTTATGCAATAGACTTGCTTGGATTTGGGTGGAGTGACAAAGCAATTATTGATTATGATGCAATGATATGGAGAGATCAAGTTGTTGATTTCTTGAAGGAGATAGTAAAAGAACCTGCAGTTTTAGTTGGAAACAGGTACTTAAAAGAGCCAGAAACTTATCGCATATTTCTTTCTTTATGCGTTAGACTCTTGGGTTAGTCTTCTCTAATTACTTGCGCCATCATAGTATCCATTTCTTACTCTCTCTTATTATTTAAACGTGAAGAAAAAACTGACAATTTCAGTGTGATCAACTATCATCGTTATCTAACCTGGATTTGTTCTATGCTTTTCCCACTCTATAGCTAGTACAGGGATTTAGGGTACTAGAGAATGTAGAGTGTGTAAAAGAAACATGGAATGGAATTTCATCCCATGGCCCATTACTGCCAAGATTGAATAAACCAAGAGCTGTAACTGCAATTTAGATTAGATGATTGTATTAGAGGAAGACACTTAGGGAGTGTTTGGTATGCAGATATTAGGAATCCGTGAATTGTAAGAACTTAAAATCTATGAATGGCGAAAAGTAAAAATTCAAAAGTTAGAATCCTTAGAATCCATTGTTTAGTTCAAACCTCAGTAAGGATAATTTGTAGAGAAAGGATTCTTCATGGATTTTGAAATTAAGTAGAATAGCTATTCTTCCCTAACCAAACACAACATTTCATGAATCCTAAGAATCCATATTTTTAACAATTCTTCAACCAAACACCCCTTAGTATAACATCTGGTTCATACTAGTACTGGTCAGTGCATTAGTTTTCTATAAAGCTACATGGTCAGGGGATTAGACTTTCGAACACAGAACAGTATCAGTAGTCAGATGAACAGAGTATATATGCAATGTTAATTAGTTAGTTCTTACAAATACCTATATAACAATACATCAGCTAATGATTTCCATATTCTTTGTTAAATTTTCAGCCTTGGAGGTTTTACCGCATTGGTCTCAGCAGCAAGTTCTCCGGAAAATGTAGTTGGTCTAGCATTGTTGAATTCTGCTGGACAGTTTGGAGATGCCAAGAAAGAGACAAAGAAGCCTGAGGACTCTATCATACAAAAGTTCATTCTGAATCCACTGAAGGATCTATTTCAACGAGTAGTTCTCGGCTTCCTGTTCTGGCAATCGAAGCAACCTGCACGTGTGGAATCTGTCCTAAAAAGCGTAAGTCGTGAGCTAGTGAAAACCTGGTTTGGATGAACTTACAGCTCATTTGGTTGAGCTTAACTCACTAGCTTAAATCAATGACTTGATTCCAACATAATCAAATATATGATAATTTCTTTGTAATTTACCCTAAAACTGGATAAACATACATTAAAAACAATAATATTGTATAATTTGAAAATTAATTTTAAATTTTAATCATATAATCCACTAGATTAAGTCGTTTATGTGATTAGAAACTTGAAATTTACTCTCTAATTCAGTAAATTCATTGGTTTTGAACATAAATTTAATGAGTTTTAGCGTAAGTTGCAAAAAGAAATATCATATAGTACTTGATTAAGTTGGATTTAACTCACTAGCTTAAGTCCAACCAAATGGACCATTAATTTCATGCTTATGCTAGATCTATTGCTGCAGGTCTATATTAATAAATCTAATGTCGACGATTATCTTGTGGAATCAATCACAAGGCCAGCTGCAGATCCCAAAGCTGGTGAAGTTTATTACAGGTATTCTTCTGAGTGTTTTCACTCATGAAATCTCAATTGGAGAAAAAAAAGTTTTGGATCACAAAAAAAGAGAGATTTTATTGCTTCAAGGGTGTTTCGTAGGTGCTTTGGATTTATTAATTGAATGATTTTGCATTAAAGTCTTTATATGTTTTTGTAGCTACAATACACCATTTCCACCTTAACGTGTTTAACAATATAATAGTTTTACATCATCAGTTCCGTCTAAATGTTTTTTGTGAATTTATCTGGATATTTTTATAACAGGAGGAAAACTGTAGATCGAAAATAGTAGGGAGAGAAATTAAAGAAAGAGTCTAAATTGAAAATGTTTTAGTTTAAATCTGAATACTAAGCAGTGCTTCCGAATCTCATTTCCTTTGGAAGTTTTATTTTGTTAAGAAAACATTATGTTTTTTAAAACTGGATGAGGTGTTTGTGAGAGAAAACGTTGGAGGGAAAGATTGATTTTGAAAATTTTATGATGAAAAGTTTGTGAAATAAGCTTAAAAGCTTTATTACCACAAAATTATCAAAATCTATAGCTCCTTCCAAGTTTTTTCTCCCACGGACATTCATCTACTTTTCAAAAACACAAAATTTCCTTCACATTCCTTTTTTTTTCGACAAACACGCCTATACATCTTCAAATGATTACTAAAACAGCACCGAACTTACAAGTTTTAATGTGCCACCTTTTGCAGGTTAATGTCACGATTCATGTTGAACCAAACCGAGTATACACTCGATAGCTTCTTGAGCAAGCTATCATGCCCACTTTTGTTACTTTGGGGTGATCTAGACCCTTGGGTAGGTCCTGCCAAGGCCATCAAGATCAAAGAGTTCTATCAAAACACAACCCTTGTAAACTTGCAGGCAGGGCATTGCCCACATGATGAAGTCCCTGAAATGGTCAACAGGGCTTTGATGGATTGGCTGCCAATTGTGTCAGCAAAAGCCTCTCCTGATTCACCAGAAACGAGTTCATATTCTGTAGCTTCAATCTGATTAACCATAGAACGCGTGGGCGGCAAGTTTAGCCACCGCAGAAGTAGAGGTAATATGTGCTTTTCATTCAAAAGTAAAAATGCCTTCCCCAAATTGGTTTGTAGGCTCATTTGGTTGGTGTGAAGTACATAGAAATTAAGAAAAAAAAATTGTAGGAACTTTTATGGTATATTTCTCTTTTTTGGGGGGTGAAAATATGGTATATTTCACTCACTCCCTTTTGCATCATTTACAATGTATATATAGACATGGAAATCCAACTCCTTGACTAACTAGAGTGTTGCTCTATCTATACTAATTCCATTAGGAATACGAGCACCACACGAATTTCTCTGTGTGCGCGTTTGATGACAATTTTTTCAAGTAACTGTTGCGTTTTAAAAAGTTATCAAAGGTAATTTTTTGAGTTTAACTGTCTAATCTCAATTATTAAAAAATTATCCGAAATGCTATAATTAATTAAAACAACTATTTCACCAATGAGGCCTATGTTTGGGCCAATTCAGTGTTAAGAGCTGCAGCTCCTTGGTTCGGTGTCTTTTTGGTAACAGGACGGGGCCATTTTTTAGGGCATGAGGGTTAAGGGCCAAAGTGAGTAAGGACTAAAAAGCTTGATCAATGTCTGCCTGTTTGCCAATTCTACGAGTGGGGATGGGGAGGAAGCCAGGAAGGTATTGATTAGAGAAAGGGAAATTATAAAAAACCCATCTGAGGTTTGACATAATCTTCGCTTTACCTCATGTATTTTCACAGAATTTTTCAAAAACCACCATGTTAGAATTCCTGGTTTAGTTACAAAACTGAACCCTAAACTTTTTAATCCTAACAATCATACCCTTGGCCTATTTATTTTACATTTAGTCCCTCCACAACCTCGTTGAACGTTTAACAACCATCTTCAGTCCTGCTTGTAAAGACCCTAAAATGAATTAGCGGTAAATGGTTGAGGTTAGTATCTATAATTTAATTGTTATGTTTTAAATGCATATTGTATGACATTGGAAATTAAACTAGACTTGTGTGCAAGTAGAGGTTACTTCTGGAAAAATCGGTTTAAGAATGACATCAAGGGTATTTTGGTCATTTCGAAAAAATACAGTTAGGAAGTATCAAATTTCAATTTGAGAGGTTTAAAATCATGTTATGCAATAACATGACAAGTTTTAGAACCAAACTATGTGTAGTTTGAGAGAAAGAGTTATTTTAGTGCGTAGTGGCCTAGTTGTAACTTTGAAAAGTTTAAGTACCTATTTGGCCTAGCATTAATGGTCAAAGTTGACCATTTAAATGAGAAATTTGGGACTCATTATTGCTGGAGGATTGGAGTTGGGTTTGAGGATGAAGAGAATGAGGTTAAGTGAAGAATTGGGCTAAGTAGCCCAATCTTACTTGTGAGACTCACACAGGCCAATTTGGCACATCTTTCTCTTCTCCTCTACGTGTTCTTATGAAAGTTTCATTCTAGCAACTCCCCTCTTCGAATAACTCAAAAGCTTAACCATTCCCAAGCAAAAACTCATCAATTTCTTCAAGGAGAAAGGTGGTTTATGAGTAATCAACTATGGTGAAGCTTAATCTCACCTTTGATTGAGGTAATTAGTTCTTCTTTTTGTGTTTGAGTTTAGGAAGGATGAGTTTAGTGCCCCAGATGCGTTTTCACAAATTTATGGCTATTTGAAAGTATTTTTAGTGCTAAATGATGTTATGGAACATCAAAGGACCATAAGAGAGCGTGAGTTAGCTTATTTGTGCTTTTATGAACTTTTAGGTTTTGGGCAAGGCATAAATCCGAATTTGGAAATTGTCCAAGGTTAAATTGTTGTTTAATCTTGATGCTAGATTGCTTAATTATGTGTCTTGATGATTATTTAGGTACAAGGAAGTAAGGCTGCACACAAGCTAAGAGTGTTGAACTATAGTTGTGTTTTTGCAAAGTTTTGCTTCAAAATAAGGGGTTTCTAACCTGATGCACTCAATTTCACTATGCCTTATATGTGTATTGAGATGTTGAGGATGAGATATGAATGAGTTGTTAAACTTTGGTTGAGTAAAATGAAAGTTTGATGAAGGTATACACCAAATAAGCACAATCTGTGTATGTCAGATTGTAGAGGTAATCTGAGCCGTTTGGCTTGCTTAAAATCTTAATTTTTGGTCTGAGCTATTCTAGAGAGGATGAGGAATAAGTGGAATTTTATGGTTTGTGATTTGGAGTTGTATTGAGTGAGATATGGTCATCCAAAGTTGGTACTCCAAATCAGGCCCAGGTTGCGAGAGGAATTGAAGTCAGGCGACTGATCAAGGGGGTTTCGCCTCACCCGGGGGGCTTCGCCTTCGTCTATTTGCAAAGCAATTATTAGAGGTTATTGAGTGGAATCAAAGCAGACGATTAATTAGCTATCTTACTTAAGAATGTTTATATAATCGTTGTAACCATAATGAGTTGAGACCAACCAAAGTAGTTTAACAAATCTTGCACAAAACAAACAAGAGTAAAAGGCGAGATAAGACTTGCTAAAGCAAGGAGTAACAACCAATGGTTGTTGAGACAAGGAAAGTAATCTTTGATGATAGTAGGACAATCATTGAATAATACCGGTATAGCGGTTACTATTAAGGGCCGACGTGTATGAGGAGCTTAGTACACGAGGCAGCATGTAATAAATTACAATGCTGAGAAAAGTCCTACATGCATGCAAACTTAGCATATGCACTTGCATTGGCATCATTATCATTTTCATCATATTCATATTTGGTATTATTGTTATATCTTGTGGTGAGATTGTTTTGCAGGTTCAACCTCTTACTGAGTATTTTCGAATACTCATGCCCTTAACCTATTTTTGTGCAGATTTAAAGGGTAAGGGACCTTCTCGAGATTGAAGGGTAGCGGTTAAAATCAGCACGGGGGTACTAGAATTATCTCAACTCCACCAGTAGGTTGGTCGTTTGAGAAGTTTTGGAACATGACCCTATGTTTATAGTCTAGTTGCCTCTAGCAGATACAGTTTCCCTTGGATATGTAAATATTCTAAGCTATGCGAATTGTCGACTAGTTATGGTTGCTTTTGGATGTGCCAAAGCTGTGTCGGGCACATAGGAAATATTTGGAGGTAAATAAATAAATAAATGTTGTTTTCTTGACTAAGAAATTTTCAAGAAATTTTGCATGGCATGTCAAGTGTAAATTGTTTAAGAAGAAAACTTAATATTTTCCTTATGCCAATTATACATGCATTACATTGATAAGTTAATTACTACAAAGCATGATTGTTTTAATGTATTACAAATATTGTACCCACTTGCAACCAACGCTTGAATATGATTTTCGAGCGAGTGATCCTAGCGCATGTCTCATTAAGATTAAATGAGATGATTAGACGGTCTAATGACACTACTAGAAAATGTGTCAAAACCAACGGGCTATACCAACGGGCAAATTAGCCCGTTGGAATGAACCAACGGGCTTACATGTTGGTATTCTCACCGGTAGACCACAACCATTTCAGGTCAGGATACACCAACGAGCGAACCCTTGGTTATGCCGGAATATTAATAATACCAACGAGCAACCCGTTGGTATTGTCACTGGTACCAACGGGCTGTATCGTTGGTACTGTCACAGTTTCACAATTAATCCATTTTATTCAATTAAAATAGTTAATTTATGTCATAATATTGAGATCATAATATTAAAAAAAAAATATTTTTGCTTGTTAAATGAGGATTGACAAATCTACTTCCTAAATAGAACAACATCATTTGTTGGAAGCATAACCTAAAGATGACTAATGTTATTGGATCGTTTCTCTTTCCCATGCGTGCCCTATATTTCTCCCTGCATAACAATGGGCCTAGCGGTCTGATGGTTGTGATGCGTGTTTTCCTCGGAGAAGGTTGAGGTTTAAGTCTTGGTGGGGGATGGGCTTTTTTAAAAAAATTAATCATCGTTCCAACATGCGAACTGTCAAGAACGTTATAAATATAATCTTGCTTCCAAAAATGACAGTGATGGGCTTAGTGGTCTCGTGGTTGTGATGCATGCTTTCCACGAGGAGGCTTGGGTTCGAGTCTTTGGAGGGGGAGGTATTTTTTGAAAATATTATTCCTGTTTCCAACGCGTGAACTGTTGGTTTCATGAGCGTACCAACGCGTTGCACGTTGGAAAGCTTATCGTACCAACGGTTCGCGCGCTGGAACCGCTTCAATTTCCATATATAAATTTTATTTTATAATTGAAACTTTAATGATGCAAATGTATTCTAAAAATAAAAGTTAATTACATGCATGCTTTAAAACATTTTTTTAGTGCGAGAACGATAAATATCCGTTGTGCTTAGAGTTTTTATTTTAAAACCAAATTATGTAAGGAAACATTAATATTAATTAAGAAAATGATATTGGAGATAGACAGAAATGTAAACGGAATAGGATTAACTAGTTAAATAAGATAACACTTTATAATGTAATTATCGAATGTATTCAATTTTTATATTAAATTTGGATTAACGAAAAGTGGTTGTTTGACAATAAAAGCATGCATCACTTATATGCATGACATTAGATGAAGCGACATGGGTTGGTAACGGTGATCGAAAAGCGAAATTAAGAAATAGTTATCAACAAGAAAATGTAGTAATTTTGAAGAGTTGTGACTTTATCTTATTAAATGCGGAATGCGGTATGTAAAGGTGTCGTGAGTAATTTATAAGAGTTTATTTCCAACGGGTTGCGCGTTGGAAATAACAAAGTTCCAACGAGTGAGCAGTTGGAAACATGTAAATTCCAATGTGTTGCACGTTGGAATCCTCCCATAACATCAAACACGTTACAAATACAATTTTGCTTGCAAGAATAATCGCAATGGGCCTAGCGGTCTGGTGGTTGTGATGCGTTCCCTCCACGGGGGAGGCTTGTGTTCGAGTCCCTGAGGAAGGAAGGTATTTTTTGAAAATATTATTCATGGTTCCAACGCGCGAATCGTTGGAACGCTTGGCTTACCAACGAGTTGCACGTTGGAAATGTTACCGTACCAACGGTTTGCGCGTTGGAAACGGTTCAATTTCTTATTCAAATTTTACTTTGTAATTGAACATTTAATGATGCAAATTTATTCTAAAAATAAAAGTTAATTACATGGATGCTTTAAAACATTCTTTTTTTAGAGTGCGAAAACGATAATATCCGTTGTGCTTAGAGTTACAAATATAATTTTGTTATGTAATGTATTCAATTCTTATATTAAATTCTTATATAATGTAATTATGTAATCTATTCAATTCTTATATTAAAATTTGTAATTATGTACTGTAATTATGTAATGTATCAATTCTTATATTAAATTTTGTTGGACAACAAGTGGTTTAACAAAAGCATGCATCAAGTAAGAACGTTACAAATATATTATTGCTTCAAAGGATGACAGCGATGGGCCTAGCGGTCTGGTGGTTGTGATGTGTGTTTCCCACGGGGAAGACTTGTGTTCGAGTCCCTGAGGAAGGAAGGTATTTTTTGATTATTCATGGTTCCAACGCGCGAACCGTTGGAACGCTTGGCTTACCAACGAGTTGCACGTTGGAAATGTTACCGTACCAACGGTTTGCGCGTTGGAACCGGTTCAATTTCTTATTCAAATTTTACTTTGTAATTGAACATTTAATGATGCAAATTTATTCGAAAAATAAAAGTTAATTACACATGGATGCTTTAAAACATTCTTTTTTTTAGAGTGCGAAAACGATAATATCCGTTGTGCTTAGAGTTACAAATATAATTTTGTTATGTAATGTATTCAATTCTTATATTAAATTCTTATATAATGTAATTATGTAATCTATTCAATTCTTATATTAAATTTTGTAATTATGTAATGTATCAATTCTTATATTAAATTATGTTGGACGACAAGTGGTTTAACGAAAGCATGCATCAATTAAGAACGTTACAAATATATTATTGATTCGAAGGA
The DNA here is from genome assembly GCA_024586325.1 of Stellera chamaejasme. NCBI lineage: Eukaryota > Viridiplantae > Streptophyta > Magnoliopsida > Malvales > Thymelaeaceae > Stellera > Stellera chamaejasme. The sequence goes on from CM044981.1 coordinate 18,888,582, forward strand.
TGACAGCGATGGGCCTAGCGGTCTGGTGGTTGTGATGCGTGTTTTCCATGGGGGAGGCCAGGGTTCGAGTCTCTGGTGGGATGAGATTTTTTGAAAAAAATAAACTTCACACTCAAATAATTTGAGTTATTTTGATTAACTAATTTTCATTAACTAAGTAATATTTTTATTTTGTTCCGGAGTTTAGTGTATTTTTTAGTTAATTAAATGTCCTTAACTAAGTAATCTTCTTTTGAATAACATGGGTTCTTTTGATTAACTAATTGTCCTTATACCAACTAATATTCTTTAATTTGTTTAGGAGTTTAGCGTATTTTTTTTGTTAATTAAATGTTCTTAGCTAAGTGTCTTTAAGGTAATGTTTTTTTAATGAATATTTCTTTATTTATGTAGGCTTCTTTCGCTTGTTGAATTGAAAAGATTTATTACCAACACTTTAAGGTAATTGTACCGTATTTTTTTTAATTAATACTGATTATATGATTCATGTTTACACATACAGTAATTATTATGTTGCTTTTATTGTATTTTACATACGTGTTCTTTTGCAATAAATTATAATTAGGTTGCCTTTATTGTTTTATTTGGTAAGTTCTGTGAGCGTATTTTGTTGACTAAGTAATTTTATCAATGAATTAGCATATTAGTAAAACCTTTTCAGTTAATTAATACATACATGTAACTTACACAAACTGCATCTATATATATACATGATAGCCAAAGTCTGATCTCCGGCTGTCAAGTGATCTCTAACGACTGACGTGGGGCAACTCTGGTATCTGAGAAGAGCAAGACAAAGGACACTTTCAGGTGCAGACAGAGAAGAGAGGTGTGGGTGTGTAGTAATCACCTTATTTGAGGCAAGCACCACCCAATATATAGGGTGGTGCTAGGTCCCATTGCGGGGCCTTAAACGCTGGAGAATCTCCATAAATGTGTCCATAATTGGGACGGTTGTGCATTAATGGTGTAATAACAGTGGAGTTATTGCGGAGTTACTCCCTCTCCTTTGGCTTAATGCCATAATTAGTGTAACGGTTATGTTGAGGGAGGCAGCAAACGTTTCATGGCTAACGGCTCTATACGGGGCGCCCTTACTGGTAAGAGGGGCTCTCCGTAATTACGAGGCCGGGTGTGGTGGGCGCAGCCCATATGGCGTTTGCATTTGACAATACAGCCGTATGGGCTGGCCCATATATATCAGTATGCCCTCCTCCCACAGCGGAGGATGGGTTGGGCCCCTGTGCTCCGTTTTGGAAGGAAATATCACGATAGATGTTGGGCCGTAGTGGTATTGTGCCGTTTTGGAGGCTAATTGGGGAAGGGCCCAGGAACCGTCCCCAATGTTGGCCCAATTTTTGGCCCAATACCATTTGTGGCGGTTTGCAGAGCACTTTTCAAATTTTGCGCTTTTTGCGCCGTTTGTAATTATGGGGGAAGTCGTTTCACCTCCCATCGGCCTCTATTTATACGTCAGCCCATGTGGGGTGTCAGTTTCCTGAATTCTTGCTTTCCTTGCTCTTGCGCTTCAGTTTCCTTTTCACTTCTAGTTTCCATTTTCGGCGATTTACCGAAGGATTTCCCGGCGAGATTCGAAGAACCCAACCGTTGAATCTTCCGTTTTCGCTTCCGGCGTATTAATCAGTAAGTGGTACCCCTTTTAATTTCTCTTTTCTTCTTTTTCATCGCGACGATTGTCGCGAGTGAGCCGCCGCGCCACCGCCCTGGGTTCTTGGATCTAGGGTTTAATTTTTTGAATTCGTGGTTTATTTCTGTAGATGGCTCCCAAGAATCCAAGCAAGCCCGGCGTTGGCCCTGATGTCGGGGAGCTATGACCCCGAACTGCGTTATCGGAGAAGAAGATGGCATATATTTGCCAAAACCACCATGTGTATACACGTACTGAGAAAAGCGGGATTGGGGTTGAGCGACGAGGCCATGAGGGAACAGACCATGGTCGTCTTCGAAGCCCAACTTAAAGCCGGATTGAGGCTTCCCCTTTGTTCCCTTCTGCTGCAGCTTATGCGAGGATGGGGTGTTTGCCACTGGCAATCGGCCCCAAACGTGTTTACCATCAGAACGCGTTTGTGGTGGCCTGCCACTTGGCGAAGACGGTGGTGTTACCGGAGACCTTCTTGCAATTCTACACCCTGAAGAGGCCGGTCGGACACCCCTTCTATCAGTTGACCCCCGAGGAGGTAAAGGTGGGCAACAAAATGGTGAAGATCGGGGTCTTCGCTGAAACTACCAGCTCGTGGGGGAGCTGGAAGAACAACTTCTTCTTCATCCTCAAGGAGGATAGTTGGGGGTTCCCTGCGTACTTCATCAAGGAGAAGGACGCAAGGGTGTCGGTGAGGCCCTCGTTATGGGCAGGGAGCGATGGAAAGAAGGCCCTCGACGCTCTTTGTGAGTGGGTCCGCGATGTGGAGAGGCTCGAGGAGTGTAAGGGTTGGTTTCCCTTTACTCTCTCCAGCCTGGACGAAGTGGTCCTGCGGAGGGTAGAGGTTAGCAGGGCCCATTGTCTTCCGAGCCACGTAGACACCCTAAAGAACTGGGTGGGGGGTTTGGACGGGGACCTCATCGAGCGTTTCGAGGGCACTTTCAGCAATCCCCATTGTCTGTTCCGCACCCCTTTTCTCCCTTGTGTTTCTGTGTTTGCATATGTTGAATGTTATAATAACCTGTCTTTGTGTTTGTTGCAGCCAAGATGTCTCACCCCAGCACCCTCTTCGCCAAGACGCAGGACTTGAGGGAAGCCCTGAAGATAAAGATGGACGAAGTGGCCCCTGCGGAGCCCATGCAAAGGGCTATCGAGGGTCCAATTGCTGGGTCCTCGAAGGGCGGAGAGGCATGAGGTGAAGAGGCCTTGGTGACGGTTGCTCAACCAGTCAGCACGGTTGGCCCCGTAATCATTGAGGAGAGCTCCGAAGAGTCGGAAGAGTTTAATCTCCGCACGAAACGGCCCCGGATCGCAGGTATTGTTTTTGACTCCTCTAGGTGTTTGGTTATCCTGCTTTATTTTGTATTATCATCCCCTTTTGTAACTTTGTAACAGCCGATGTCACCACCTCCCCCGACAGACACCTTCCGGACCCGGCGGGAAGCGGTCGCCGGCCGGTGGGGCGGTGGTGAGCAAGGTGGGACCAGGATCGCGCAGCTAATATGAGATTATTTCGCGGGCCTTTAACTAACCCAGTAGGTCCCTTTCTAACAACAGATCAAGTATAACCATTCATGCACAGAAACAGATCATGACAGCAAAACAATGGGCTCCGCCCATAAACAGATTATCAGAAGCAGAACATCGAAATCAGATTATCAAAAAGGAAGTCTGTTCTTTCACTACCGAACAGAGGCTTCCGCACAGATCAGCATACTCATTCAATCAGTTCAGTTCAGAGCATACTACATGCCAACAGAGTATCATGCTACAGAGCTAACTACAGGCAGAAGGTGCAACCGTACAAAAGTCGGGCGTCGGGTAAAGAAACCGACGAGGAACCCGAAGTCTAAGTCCAGATGCTGCTAAACCTTCAAAATAGCTAACCAGACAGCCTTGCAGAAATCCTACTCCGCTGGCCCCGAATCCTTATCTCCTGAAAAATGTTAAGTAAGGGGTGTGAGTTTTTCTTAAAGAAAAACCCAGTAAGAGCTTAGGCAGCACTAACGCTGTTATTCCGACACACCTGCAAAGACAGATCAGAGCAGATATACATACAGATAGCAAATATACAGATCAGAACATATGCAGAAATAAATGATGTGTGCACAACATCCGAATGTAACGGATCATGGCTAGATCTTCCCCGACCATGGCTAGATCTTCCCCGGTCCGACCGGCATTCGCCATGCGTCGGCATTCGCCATGCACTCAGCAAACCCTGTATGTCACGGACCATGGCTAGGTCTTCCCCGACCATGGCTAGATCTTTCCCGGTCCAACCGGCATCGCCATGCATCAGCATTCGCCATGCATCCAGCAGATCCCGTATAACACGGACCATGGCTAGATCTTCCCCGACCATGGCTAGATCTTCCCCGGTCCAACCGGCATTCGCCATGCGTCGGCATTCGCCATGCATCCACTCACAGAACAGAACATACCGGAATGATGCGAACCATAGGCCGTACGGTCCTCAAGGGATTGTAACCCTATCTCGGACTGGTCCCCTATGCGAACGCCATCCGTTGTGCCGTATCCCAGTTAGTTCGGGTCACACAGACGCACGAACCATGACACCGAAGCAAAGCTGTACCTGCGCACCGTTACTCCTACCATGGGACTAGCCTTGGGGCTCCACTATCCCGATCTAAGACCGAAGTCAGAGACCGAGGCCCAAGACTTGTCTCAACCATCCTACATTATATTAATATAGGTAGGTCGAACCCTTACCTCGAAACGAAAGCAGACGCAACCGTAGAGGGTAGCAGCCAAGCACCAACACACCAATCTTCTTCCTTATCCAACTTCAATCCTTGTTTCACATAACACCTAAACATTTCACACACTTTCCATATTACACTTTCATTGAACACATCACTATCCATTGACAATTGGACCTCACTCCAAGACTTAAAGTTGCTCAAATTCATTGCATAAACATGCTTGAAACCTTAAACCACACAAAACACATGCTTCCACTTTCCACCAATTAACCCGGATGAACATTGCCTTAGGTATATAATCGGAGCATATTTGGATAATGTTCCAGTTATCAATATTGCTCTAAACACACCCAATAACAACAATTTGGATTCAATTCAACAAAATACCACATTTCATTTCTCCACCAAAAACCTATGAGTTTTCTCTTAGCTCATAGATTAAGCCATTGTTGGACCTTTTACCAAGTATTAATGTTGTTCTAAAACTACCCAACAACACCAATTTGAGGTCAATTTAACAAACCCCCAAAATTCGTTCATCCCGGGTGAAGAACCCTAAATTCGAATTTCTTCGATTCATGCTCAATTCGTGTTGTAAAGTGTGTTTCTATCTCTAATCCAACATAGAAACACTACTACTAACTCAAATGAATCAAGAAATCACGAAAATACCAACCTCACAATTTGGGCAATTTCCCAAATTCACCCACAAAGTGTTGTTGGAGTGAAACCTCGAGGACTTGGAAGTGTCTTCGGACAGCAATCAAAATTCAGGTCCACCCGTGAAGGACAAAGGAAAAGGAGTGTCTTCGGCCCTCGAGGAGCCGTCCCCAAGCCCCGCTCGAGGCATGAGGGAGCCCGTGGGGCTCTTGGCGGATGCTCGAAGAGCTGTTAGAGCTCCTCGAGCATCTGTTAAGAGGCCTTCGAAGGTTCCGAAGAGCCTGAAGGGGATAGACCCAGTGTTCGAGCCCCAGCTGCTCGAGGACTATCGACGAGAACTGCGCACCAAGTCCTTCAAGCGCAGGGGTCTAGCCCTGGTGGAAGCTTGGGATCCCGTGATGAGGGTGACTCGCGACGAGTCAGTGCTCCTCGGGGAGAGGGAGGTGAGGCTGAAGGTTGCGGAAGGGCTCCGCTCCCCGCGACCGACATTTTTTGAAGCATACGTCCTCGGGGCCCGTGGATATTGCGAAGGATATCTTGCAGGGCCTTACTCGAGTAAGCTACCGTCCTCGATTCTGTTTGTATTATTTATTTTTTGTCAGCGCACTTTTATTTATACGTTCTGCGCTTTCAATATGTAGGAGACTGTACTGACTCAAGGCCTGGTGGCCAAAATTGAGGACTTGGAATCCCAAGTGAGGAGCCTCGAGGCCAAGGCAAAGGACTCCGAGGAAGTGGAGAGCCTAAAGAAGGCCCTGGTTGAGAAGGAAACCGAATTGGCTTCCTCGAGGAAAGAGGAAGCTAACACTCTTAGAGCCCTGGGTGTCATGGGCCAGCAGCTGAAAGCTTCCATGGCCGATGGAAAGAAGCACGAGGCCCTTTTCCTCGCCGAGCACCATGCTAGGAGGGAGCTCGAAGCTGAAATGGAGCAAGTGCTCGGGGAGTGCCAAAGAATGGAGGCCCAAGCTGAGGTGAAGGACAAACTCATCGAGGAGTTGTCCTTGAGGGTTGCCGAGGCCGAGGAGCTGGCGTCGAAGGCGGCAGTCCAGATCGAAGACTGCACCAAAACCCTTAATGAGGTGACGGGCTCCGTTGTGGCTGACCATATAGCCTTCGTACAACTAGAAGGCCAAATTGGTCTGAAGTTGTATGGTGGTGAAAGTGTTCAGCCACCTGTTTTTGTAAAGCCCATCGCTGAGAGGACTGCTCGGATGAGCAAGGCCTTCGACGTGCTGACCGAGACAGTGGTCGATGCTCAGGCCATGGAGGGGGTCCGCTACGCGGAAGGGTTCCTACGATGCCGCCACCAAGTGGAGGCCATGGTTGACAAAGCACAGCTGGATCCCCTTGATGCGACGAAGGTTGAGGAGCCCTCCCAGGCGCTTTTGTTTGAGTGGGGTAGGGCAGGGAAAAAATTAGGAGTGGAATATCCTTATGATATTTTGCCCAAGCATGTAGAGGATTCATCTGTCGTACCCCCGAAAGATGATGCCCCCAAGTAATTTTGGGGTTTAACTTGTAATTATTCTTTGCTCTTACTTTTATAAAGTATGAACAATTTTACAATAACTATTTTGTTTATTCGAAGCATGAATAGGACTTGCATAGTATATATCAGCTCTAAGGCCAACTTCTGTCAGATAAAACGTGGAACTCTTCGTCAAGTTGACTGTCCTTTACTCGATGTGTATTGTCCGAATATTCAAGTCCCGAAGAACTGTAGATGTTCAATTTTTCGGGATTTTACCTTGTAATTGATTTTCGTCCTTACTTAATAAAGCAATGGATATTATTCGTAGAGCTGACTATTTGTCAGTATTGTTTGCATAATGCGAAGACTTCGAATATTGCCTATTATTCGATGTAAGAACATTGGTTGTACAACGCAAAGTGCTTGAATATATCTGGCAATTTATTTAAAGGAAAATACATTCTCTAGACGTAATAAGGCCTCAAGTCATTGACGTGGTAGTCGTTTTTGAGTTTTTTGCCTTGGTGGTCCTTTAACTTGTAAACGCCACCTCTTTCTTTACTATGTACAACGTAGGGCCCAGCCCATCTGGAACGAAGGGCGTCGTGGCCAGGATTACGACCCGACAATTCTGCCCGTAGCAAGACCATACCACCCACGCAGATCTGTTTTTCTCGAACTTTAGCATTGTGGTCGAGGTTTGCTCTTTGCCGTAAGGCCATAAGTCTAAGTCTGGCGCCCTCGCGTAGTTCTTCGACGAGGTCCAGACGGGCTCGAAGCCCACTCTCATTATGAGGGGCGTCGTAATACAGCGTTCGGATTGTTGGTATAGAGACTTCGATTGGTAGCAAGGCATCGACGCCGTAAACCAAGGAGAAGGGAGTTTCCCCTGTGGGTCCCCGCGTAGTTGTTCGATAATCCCAAAGGACGCTGGGTAGCGCCTCGACCCACTTCCCTTTGTTGTCATCGAGGCGCTTTTTTAGGCCCTCTTTGATCGTGCGATTTGTTACTTCCACCTGGCCATTTGACTGCGGGTGCGCCACAGGAGCGTAGAGCATTTGTATATTCATCTTAATGGCCCAATCCCTGAGCTTTGTGCTCGCGAATTGTGTCCCATTGTCTGTGATTATGGCCCTCGGTGCGCCATATCGCGCTACGAGGTCGTGCCAGAGGAAGTGTATGACTTTGGTCGTCGTTATTTTCTTTAGTGGCCGGACCTCGACCCACTTGGTGAAGTAGTCGACAGCCACTATACAGAATTTGAACTGCCCTTTGGCTTTAGGCATTGGCCCGATTAGATCGAGGCCCCACAACGCGAAGGGTATAGGGTACGTCTCCGTAACCGCTTCGTTTGCAGGCTGCCGCTGGATGCGAGAGTTGAGTTGGCACTTATGGCACATTCGTACCAAATCATGCGCGTCCTTCCTCAAAGTTGGCCAATAATAACCGAGGCGCAAGCATTTGTGTGCTAGCGCATCGGAGCCAATGTGTGCTCCGCAAACTCCTGAGTGGACTTCGTTCAGGATGAGTTTGGAATCATCGGGGCCAATACATCGTTGCAAAGGAGTAGAATATCCTTTACGCCATAACGTGCCATCTATGATGACATGGCGGGTTGACTGCGTCCTTATTTTCTTTTGTAACGCTGGTGGACCCTCGATTGCGCCAGTTTGGAGATACTGGAGGGTTGGGTGCCTCCAATCAGCTGCTACGTTGGCATCGATTGCATGAATTGTATTTATCGAAGGTTGGGCTAAGGTTTCGAGGATTGCATCCGCCCTCCCCTTAGACAACCTGTCAGCCACAGTGTTTTGATCCCTTGGGATCTTATTAATATTCAGCTGCTCGAATTGCCCTTGTAAGCTTTTGACAAGGCGCAAGTACCTCGAGAGTACTGGATCCTTGCAATCATTGGTCCCCGTAACCTGACTTACGACGAGCTGCGAGTCACTGTGTACAGTTAGACGTCGCAAACCAGCTTTTAGGGTAGTCTTGAGACCTGCTACGAGTGCCTCGTATTCTGCCACATTGTTTGTGACGGGGAACTGGAAAGCTACTTGTAAGCTGGCCTCCATGCCGTGTGGGCCCTTGATATGTACGCCTCCTCCTGGACGATCAGCACTGGATGAACCATCCACGAACATGTCCCACTCGGGAGGCTCCAACTCCGGTGGTGGCTCCCTCGAAGGACCATGTTCGAGGGGATAAATGGAAAGCTCGGCCATGAAATCTGCCAAAGCTTGTGCCTTTATGGCTCGTCGAGGTTCAAACTTGATGTCATATTCCCCGAGCTCGATGCACCAACGGGCTAAACGACCACTATGTTCCGGTCTGTTTAGGATGTCCCGGATTGGTAGGTCCGTTCTGACAATGATCGTATGGACTTGGAAATATGCTCGTAATTTCCTGACAACCACGATCAAAGCGTAGATCGTTTTTTGAAGGGGAAGGTAATTGACCTCAGCCCCTCGTAGCGTGTGGCTTGTGTAATAGACGGGCCACTGTTGCGGGCCTTCCTCTTTAACGAGTACTGCCGATACAGTGCTGTTCGAAGTGGAGAGGTAGATGACGAGTTCGTCCCCTGGTTGCGGGCATTTCAATGTTGGCAAATCAGAGAGGTGTTTCTTGATTTGCTCGAAGGCTTCTTGGCACTCCGGTGTCCAAGCGAACGCCTTTTTCATGCGAAGGCTGTTCAAGAACGGGTTACACTTGTCTCCCAATTTGGAAATGAATCTTCCCAAGGCAACAATTCTTCCTGTAAGTCTGTTGGATTTCCTTAATGTTCCTTGGTGGTGCCATATCCGTGATGGCTGATATTTTCTTAAGGTTGGCGTCGATTCCCCTTTCGGAGATCATGTACCCAGGAATTTCCCGGCTCCAACGAAGAAAGAACACTTAGCTGGATTGAGCCTCATATTATATCGTCGGAACGACTTGAAGGTCTCAGCCAGGTCCTGAAGGTGGTCTTCGAATGTCATACTTTTCACAATGACATCGTCGACGTACGCTTCAAGGTTACGTCCCATTTGGTGGGCAAAGACCTTGTTCATTAGACGCTGGTAGGTGGCTCCAGCGTTTTTGAGCCCAAAAGGCATTCGAACGTAGTAATAGACGTCATCGCCCGTTGTGAACGCCGTTTTGAAGGCGTCCTCGGGATCCATGTAGATTTGGTGGTAACCACTCTTAGCGTCCATGAACGACAAGTATTTGTACTTGGAAGTGGCGTCCACGAGTTGGTCGATGACAGGTAACGGGTAGGGGTCCTTTGGACAATGCCTATTGACGCCCGTGAAATCAACGCACATACGAAGTTCACCATTAGTTTTGTCAGCTAAAACTATGTTAGCGAGCCACTCGGAGTATTGAATTTCTTTTATTATCCCAGCTTCGAGGAGTTTAGAAACCTCCTCTTTTACAAACTTTTTCTTGGAATGGGCCATACCCCTTTTCTTTTGCTTAACCGGCTTTGAATCCGGGAATACATTAAGTTTGTGGGTGATGACGCTAGGATCGACGCCCGGCAGGTCCTTCAAGCTCCAGGCGAAGACGTCAAGATTTGCCTCGAGGAGGTGGATGAGTGTCATCTTCTCCTTTTGTTCAAGGTTTTTGCCAACCTTGAATTTCTTGCCTGGAACGACGTCGATCTCTTCTGTCACGTCATCGAGGCGCGGCCTGTCGTCGGGTTCCGCGGGTTCCTCGATCTCCCTCGAGGCTCGTGGCTCAACCGTAGAGCTCAAAGAGGCCACATAGTTTGTCCTCGCCGTTCGCTGGTCGATGTAGATGCTTGCGTCCCCACGAGGTGTTGCAAACATGACCGTGAGAGAGCGGATGTCGCACCTCATGTGGAATTCGACCTGGCTTGGTCGACCAACAATGGCGTTGTACGTGGAAGGGACTTCGAGCACCAAGAACTCCGTCATAATGGAGTGACAATCAACCGTGCAATTCTGTGTCCCCAATTAACATGAGGGCAGGTTGACGACCCTATCGTTGGGACAATGTCCCCTGCCGATGCCGAAGGTAGGGCCGAGCTTCTTCTTATAGCGGACATGTGTACCCCGAGTTTATCGAGCATGTCCTTGAAAATGACACTAGTGTTTGCACGGTGTCAATGTACACCTGTTGGTGTTGTAACCCGCAATCCTTGCTGTGATAAGCAGTGGATCGGAGTGTGGGACGACAACCTTTGTCCCGTTGGGACGATAGATGACGTTCTCCTCGAGGTGATCGATCTGCAAGATTTCCCTTGCATACCGCTTTCTGGAAGAGGCGCCTTCTGACTTAGTGAGCATGTGAATGATGCCCGCTGGTGGTGGTGGCGGCAAGTTTTGCCTCCGAGGGCTGTTGTGTCGACGACGCGTTTTTTGCGGTCGTCGCTGTCGTCATCCTTCTTGCGGCTTTTGGGAATTCCTTGCGGGGAAGAGGAGTCGGACAGAAATTCCTTGAGCTTACCCTGCTCAATCATCTCAGAGATGAGATTTCTGAGCTGAAAGCATGCCTCCGTGTCGTGGCCACGGTCCTTGTGGTAGAGGCAGTACTTGTCAAACCCCCTCGTGCTCTTATGCTGGATCGGCTGAGGCCACTTGGGGACCTTATTCTGCTTCTCCAACATGAGAAGAATGTTCGTGCGGGTGTCACGAAGTGCGGGGTGGTGGTCGGAGGTCCTCGGACCAGTGTTCGAGGACTGGTACCTCGATGAAGCAGACCCCTTGTCAAATTTCTTGTTGCGGTCGTTTGTGGGGGGCCTGTTGTAAGGCTTATTCATCTCCTCGGAGTTCATGAACCTAGTTGCCCGGTCGATGAACTCTCCCATCGTTGTGACGTGGTCGTGGGTTCGTTTCCCACAGACGGCGCCAAATTGATAGCCAAAGTCTGATCTCCGACTGTCAAGTGATCTCTAACGACTGACGTGGGGCAACTCCGGTACCTGAGAAGAGCAAGGCAAAGGACACTTTCAGGTGCAGACAGAGAAGAGAGGTGTGGGTGTGTAGTAATCACCTTATTTGAGGCAGGCACCACCCAATATATAGGGTGGTGCTAGGTCCCGTTGCGGGGCCTTAAACGCTGGAGAATCTCCATAAATGTGCCCATAATTGGGACGGCGGCGTATTAATGGTGTAATAACAGTGGAGTTATTGCGGAGTTACTCCCTCTCCTTTGGCTTAATGCCATAATTAGTGTAACGGTTATGTTGAGGGAGGCAGCAAACGTTTCATGGCTAACGGCTCTATACGGGGCGCCCTTACTGGTAAGAGGGGCTCTCCGTAATTACGAGGCCGGGTGTGGTGGGCGCAGCCCATATGGCGTTTGCATTTGACAATACAGCCGTATGGGCTGGCCCATATATATCAATACATGTTTAGCTAGTGAAATGGAAAGCGATCGTAATTGGATGTACGGTCATCGGTTTCATCCAAAAGGTGGTTTACATGAAGATTGGGCAGTCGGATTGGATATGTTCATTAATTTCGCACTCAGCCATCCTTCATTTATGAGCGGGGGTAAAATCAAATGTCCTTGTTCTAGATGTGAGAATATGAGATACCAAGAAATTGATGTGGTTAAAGTGCATCTGTGTAAGTGGGGATTTATGCCTAGATACTACCATTGGTCTTCACATGGAGAACCATATCCTGATGTGCATCCCGGGCCATTAAATCATGGAGGTGCACAACCTCGATGTCAAGAACGATCGAATATGGAACGAGTTGAAAGGATGGTTGTTGATGGATGTGGTAGAATTGAGGTTGAGAACATGCCGATGTTTGTTGACGAGCCTAATGCCAGTGCACAATCGTTCTATGCATTGCTTAATACGGCCTCCGAGCCATTGTGGGATGACTGTCGGCATTCTCAACTATCCGCTGTTGTTCGTTTGCTAAATATTAAGTCTGAACACAACATCCCGATACAAGGTTATGTTGGGATTGCACAACTCATGAAAGAGACGCAGCCGGAAGATAGTAAAATGACGAATAGTTGGTATGACACAAAAAAATGGTCTCACGGTTGGGATTATCATATAGAAAGATCGACTGTTGTGTGAATGATTGCATGTTATTCTGGAATGGAGATAGCGAGTGGATAACATGTAAGTTTTGTAAAGCTCCACGTTTCAAGCCACGGAGAAGTAACACCGCTAGAGATATTTCGAACAAAACTTTACACTATTTACCGTTGACTCCACGTCTGCAGCGACTTTATGCATCAATTGTAACTGCATCGCATATGCGATGGCATGCCGACCATAAGTCATTTTCAACAAGCTCGGCATAAGTCATTTGAATAGCATGTACAATACATTAAGGAGACAACCCACTGAAGAGAAGTGTCGGAGCTATGCAAGTTGGCTTGGTGAGAATCTTATCGAAAATTATTTGAGTTCTGGGCAACTGAGGAATTTGAAGCTCAACGGCGAAAAATGCAAAATATACGAAAGCAAGCTGCTCCGGATGCTCCGATTTACAGGAAGGGCCGTCATTCAGTTTCTGACATAGCATTAACTCTGGTATGAAAAATTTAAATTAGTTTCCTTAGATTATTCTTACATAGTTCTGCACACTTCGCTCATTTATATTTATCATATAACAGTATGAAAAAGATCCGGAACACCGTATGCCTGGACTTTATACGGTTTACAAGACTGTCAACTCGGCAAAGGATGGATCGATTCCTTCGCAGAAAATTAGATCAGTTGTTGTAAGAAATTTTACATTCTTAAATTTCAGGAATATTATTATCAACTGATACTACTAATTGTTATTCGTGTACTTTTTAAATTTCAGGAAAATGTTGAAATTCAACGTGAACCGCATTCAACCACCTCCGAGACCGTTGACCCGTTCAATGAGGACAATGCATTTCTTCAGACGGTTGGAAAGAAAAATCGAGGAAGATTGTCAGGATTAGGATCTATGGCTGTGATGATTCCCGGACGTCAATCTTTCCACTATGTTCCTACTCAGGAGTCTCCGCAAGTGATCCAAATGAGGGAGGATATGAAAAAAATAACGGAGAAGATGGAACGGCAAAAGGCAAAAAACAAAGAGAAATTAAAGAAGACAAAAGAGGAAATCAGCCAAATCAGAAAAATGCAGAACAAGATGATGAAAGCATTAATGAGGAGATCAAAGTTAAGTGGTCCGGGTACAAGTTCTCGAGGGATACCTACTGATGAGTTCGATCCTGATATGGCTGCGCATTACGAATTCGAGCCTCTTGAAATACCATCAACATCAGATTCAGAATCAGATGGGTCGGACAGTTAAGCTTCGGTTAGGTCTTCGATTTTCAAAAAACTTGTTAAGTCATTTTAGAATTCTTTAGTTCGGTTCGAACAGTATTCTATAAACTTTTATATAGGATATGTTATGTAGTTATTGGATGCTACGTTCTACGTTTTTAATTATATTTCAGTAGTACTTCTGGTGTTGAATGAATTTTAATTTAATAAACACAGGTTTAAGTATTGTATATGAATAAAACATATTTCTTTTAAAAAAAATGAGCTACCAACGGTCAACACGTTGGTATTCGTTGGAACTGTTATTTAATCACAATACCAACTGGCTGGCCAGTTGGTACTCACAATACCAACTGGCTGGCCCGTTGGTATCCACAATACCAACTGGCTGGCCAGTTGGTATTCACAATACCAACTGACTGACCGGTTGGTAAGCTTACCAACTGGTTAACTCGTTCGTAGCTACACCAACTAGCTTACCAGTTGGTAACCATACCAACGCGTAAACCAGTTGGTAGTAGTACCAACGCGTTGACTCGTTGGTTGAGCCATACCAACGTGCTCGCACATTGGATTGTCAATTCCGGTCACCGGATTTTGACACCAACGAGTAAGCCAGTTGGTAGAGAAAATTAATCAACGAGTTGGCCAGTTGGTTAAAATTATACCAACGATGCAGATACCAATGAGTCATTTCCAACGGGTAGGTCAGTTGGTTTCGGCGTTTTCCAACGTGTTGGCCAGTTGGTACTAACCGTTGGTTTTGCACCATTTTCTAGTAGTGTGACCGAGTTTAAGATAACGTTCGCGACACTTCTAGTTCGATCTCCTTGTTCCTCTCTCCTCAAGCTGCACTCCCTTTGCCCTCCATTTACTCACCAGAGACCCTCCCTTTCCCCAACCCCATTTGGTGAGATTCCTTCGAAACAAATTTCACCACCTACCGCCATCGTCAATGGACTCACATCCTTTATTTCGTGAATTAATGATGAAGTTGTGGACTATAAGCTCCGCCACCGCTAGGGGGAAAGATTGGTGACTCACAATACAAGAAATCGTAAAGGTTGAAATGGTGTTGGAGAGCTGATGTTCGCCATTGAATTATGGTTGTTTTAGACTCCATTCGGAATTGAAGAAGAAGAAGATGTGCGTTTAGGGTTAGCATCATCCACGATTTGAATGCCCTCCATGGCGATCTCGCCGAGATGGAATCAAGGTGGGAGGCTTGATTCATCGACGGGCTTTGATAAAAACTCAACAATCTCTCCCTAGCGATCTGCATCAGTTTCATCACACAGGGCCTGCGAATTATAGCGATGGGTTGATTTGCGTAGTTGTCTCGGTCCAAGAATTCAAGGCTCAAGGCTAGGCAGGATACAAGTCTGTCACTGTAAAGGGTTGAGAGAGGCGGTGACTGTAGTGGCTGGCGACAGGTTGAGGGAGGTAGCAACACGAAAGCGGCGGTGTAGCGTAGCTGGGCAGAGAGGATAAGTGGAGAAGGGGGTGAAAATGTATAAATATTAACTTTAGGTGTAAATTTATTAGGCTAAAAGGGTCCATATGTAAAACAAAATAGTTAAGGATATAACTGTTAGGGTTAAAAAGTTACAATCCAATTTTTGTAATTAAACCTAAAATCTAACGGTTATTTTAACAGATGTTAAGGGGGTAATTGTATATTTTGTTAAACCTTAAAGGGGTTTTCGATGAATTCTGAAAATACGGAGGGTAAAATGGAGATTATGTCAAACCTCAGGGGGGTTTTTGATAATTTCCCATATAGAAAGAAGGGCTAAAGAGCTAAGTTGTCAATGTAACAACATAACGGTGTTAGTATGTCACATACACATTGCGACTACCATGTGACGAAAAAATTAAAGGCCTATTTGGTACGTACGAAGCTCTTGGCTTAAGCAGCTTAAGCCACAATAGTAGACATGTCAGAGGCTTACAATTACATAATTAGCATTTTTTATCGTACACTTTCCAAGAAAATGAATGAGATGACACAATTGTAATTAACTCTAAACTTTTGTGCATTTTTTTGTATCCTTACTGTGTGGGCTGCTTATCATCGGCCAAATTACCTCTAAGATTTAGACCTATCAATACAAATGTTAATAAATGTTTAGATCTTCAATAAGAAAACTAAAATTTTAAGCTTAATTTGTGAAAATGTTAAAGGCTTGTAACCTTAAAATGTGTTTTCCATGGGTATGTAGATTTTAAACCTAGATAATGTGTCTTCTTTTCCTGTATTCCCATATCCTTAAAATGATCAAATTTACGATTATTTTTTGTGAAAAGCTGATTTTACCATTATTTTAAAAAATGGACTTTCTTTGCCATCAATGTTTTATCTTTGGACATTTTTTGTCATCCTTTGTTAAACTTGCCATCATGGTGCTTATGACGTTGCTTGGGATAAACTATGCTCTAAACTCTAAAGTTTTTAAAAATCTACAAATTCACTAATCTTTTAAACCATTCTTCATATTTATCCTTCACCTTCAACGACACCTAACTCTAGCGACACCCACCTTCAACGGCCTCGCAAAACACCCATCGCTAAGGTACTCTCTATCTCTAGGCCTCTGCAAGTACGCCCTCCTAGTCATCATCTCTCTCATCCTCCAAGCCAAAACCCCGTCTTTCTCGTCCTCCACCTTCCACCTCTTGTCCGCAATTCTAACCACCTCTGCTATAAAGGCCATATCTCCACTATGGATCCTGAAGAGTAGCTAGTAGCCGACCAGCTCTACTTCGTCCTTCCCGTATCCAAGTTGATAGGCGTGTCCATTGATCATGAACTTCACCCATCATCTTCTCCAGGGGCGGATTTAAGGGGGGGCACATAGGGGCACGTGCCCCCATCAAAATTTAGAAAAGTAGGATACCCCAGTAGTATTTTTTCAGATATGTGAAAATATAAGGATTATATTGAAAAGATATAACAATTTAAGGATGTATCAGGTTAAAAATAAGATTTATTTTACCAAAAGTGATGAAAAGGGCTGAGTCACACAACAATTTTACAATTTTCTCTCACATGCGCCGCCATTGGAAGCATCAACTGTCAACATTTTACTTTCTCTCTTCCACTGTTCCTGCGTATAAAGCTGCACAGGTGAGCTTTTTTTTTCTTCTTTTTTTACTTATCAAATTATTTGTTCTTTTTTCACTTGCAAATTGTCTCTTCCTCACCATATCAATCAACATTTTCTCTCTCACATCACATGCGTGATGCGTCGCACTTTTTTTTTCTTCTTCATTTTTTTACTTATCAAATAATTAATTGAATTATTTTTATATTTTTTTTAATTTTAGCATATCATAAATGGATAAATTTCTTATAAAGAAGCGTAAGGTTGATGAGTAAAGTCCTCAACAAAATTGTGAAGACTCTAGTCGTGTTGAAATCAACATCAATGAGCTTCATGCAGATCCTACTAAACGGAAAAAGATTAGTGAATATCATCCTAATGATAGAGATATCATTCGAAGAGCTTATTTGCAAAGGGGGCCATGTCAACCACGTGATCATGATTTCCCACAAACAAAGTTTGGGACAAAGTTTCGACGATTTTTTCCTACTTGGTTTGATGATTACAAAGAATGGTTGGAATACAACATATCAAAGGATGCAGCCTTTTGTCTGTGTTGCTATCTTTTTGGATTAGATTCTGGAAATGAAATAATCAGAGATAGCTTTATTAACGGAGAATTTACAAACTGGAAGAAGAAAGAAAGATTTGATACACATGTTGGCATACATAATAGTGTTCATAGTCAAGCATGGAGAAAATGTCAAGATTTGATGAATCAGAAGCAAAGCATTCCAATTGTTTTTGAAAAGCAGACAGATCAAGCAAAAAGTCAATATCGAATTCGTTTGAGGGCTACGGTTGATTGTGTCATATTTCTTCCGAGACAAGGGTTGGCTTTTCGTGGTCATGATGAATTAGATGATTTTTCTTGAACTTCTACGGTTTCTTGCTGATCATAATGAGAAAATTAAGAATGTTGTCTTGAATAATGCTCCCGAAACTGTAAGCTCACTTCTCCTCAAATCTTGAAAGATATTGCTCATGTTGCTTCAACAGAGGTTACAAAGGCTATAGTGAATGATATGGCGATGAACATTTTGCTATTTTATTAGATGAATCACGTGATGTGTCCATTAAAGAGCAGGTTGCAGTTGCCTTGCGCTATGTTGATGCCAAGGGCTATGTCATTGAAAGGTTTATTGGGCTTGTACATGTCAAAGATACTACAGCTTTATCACTTAAATTTGCTTTTGAAGACATATTTGCAAGGCATGGATTGAGTATATCGCAGTTGCGTGGGCAAGGTTATGATGGGGCAAACAACATGCGTGGTGAATTTAATGGTTTAAAGTCTCTAATATTGAAGGAGAATAATTCTGCTTATTACATACACTGTTTTGCACATCAACTTCAATTGGCGCTTGTTGCAGTAGCAAAGGGTCATGCTATGATTGCTTTGCTTTTTAATGTGGTTTCTAGTTTAGTGAACATCGTTAGTGGTTCTTGCAAAAGGAGAGATGTGTTGAGAGAAATTCAATTCAAAAAAGTACTCGACGGATTGGCAAGTATGGAACTCCAAGGTGGTCGTGGTTTAAACCAAGAAACAACTCTCAAACGCAGTGGTGATACACGATGGGGTTCACATTATGGGTCTTTGATAAACTTAATTGTCATGTTTTCTTCCGTGGTTGATGTTCTTGAAATAATAGTTGAAGACGGTCTTACTCCAGAGCAACAAGGTGAAGCTATTGCTCTTGTACAACATGTTCATAGCTTTACCTTTGTTTTTAATCTTCACTTAATGAAGAGCATATTGGGAGTTACAAATGATCTATCTCAAGCTTTGCAAAGGAAAGATCAAGATATCATCAATGCAATGAAGTTAGTCAAAGTTTGCAAGGATCGTTTTCAGGCAATGAGAGATGATGGATATGAATCTTTACTTGCGGAAGATTCTACCTTTTGTGAGAAAAATGATATCAATATTATGAAAATGGATGATGTTTACATCCCTCTAGGACGTAAGCGTCGACGTGGTGAAAAGGTAACAAATTTGCATTACTACAAGGTGGAGTTGTTCTATACTGTGATTGATCCGCAACTTCAAGAGCTTAATAGTCGGTTTAATGAGGTAAACACAACATTACTTCTTCGTGTTGCTTGCTTAAATCCTACTGATTCTTTCGTTGCTTTTAATAAGCAAGAGTTGGTTCATCTTGCCGAGCTTTATCCTGCAGACTTTTCTAGTGTTGAGCTTATAGCCTTAGAAAACCAGCTTGAGAATTATATTGTTGATATGAGGTCTGTAGATGAGTTTTCTGAATTAACAAGTGTTGGAGATGTTGCTAAAAAGTTGGTTGAGACTAGAAGAGCATGTGTATCCATTAGTATATAAACTTGTAAAGTTGGCTTTAATTCTACCGGTTGCTACGGCGTCAGTGGAGAAAGTATTTTCAGCGATGAAGATTGTCAAGAATCGTCTGCGGAATAGAATGAGAGATGATTGGATGAATGACTTGTTAGTCACTTACATTGAGAAAGACTTACTTGATGCAGTTGATGATGAAATAATCATCCAAAACTTTCAAAATATGAGATCTCGTAGAGAACAATTATAGAATAAGTATCTGTATTTTGGTTTATTTGTTAACTTTCATTATTATGTTATGTATTTTTCAAAAGTGTACATTATATAAATTTAGTAACTTAAATATATAGAATTGTGCCCCCACTTGAAGAAAATCCTGGACTGAACGCCACCCTTCTGTATTGAACAAGGTCCATTCCAAATTTGTGAAGAGCAATATGGAGGAAAATAGGCTGGGCAAGGTTGAAGTGCTGGAGAGGAGGATTATACCAGCTATGATTGTCGGTGGTAAGAGCAGAGTTCGGTGGGCAGAATTTAGTTGTAGTGACGATGCGGTGGTTAGAATGGCAAATGGAGGGGCAAAGGGAAAAGGAGGACTTGGTTTCGACTAGAAGGATGTGGGAGACTTCAGCTGAGATGGTGTCCTCGCAGAGGTCACTAGAGATGGAGAGTAAAACGATAATGTGTGTTCTGGCGAGGTTGTCCCGGAAGTGGTGGTCACGGGAATAGATTTGGGATTTGGGAAGGGCAAGAGGTTAGATTGTAAATTTTACATATTTAGAATAATTCGTTCAATTTCTAAAAATTTGGGAGTAAATTGTTTAATAAAAAAGTGACATGATGGATATTCCAAGATCGGCACTGTTAATGAAGTTAGTGGTAAAATGTGGCTTAAATCAATGTTTGGTGCAAAAGGTGTTTAAAGAGGAAACATTGAAGATAAAGAAAATCCAATTTTTAAAAAAGGATAAAATGAGCTATTTCGACAAAAATTAGTACCAAATTTGTTCTTTTCCCTTATTTTATTTTGATAGAAGGACAGTAATTATTAAAGGTCTCGGTAAATTTGCCATGCCATAATAATAACCCATGAAATCTTAGTAGGGTGGGTCCACCGAGGCGAAGAAAATAATTTAACCAAGATCAGCTCTTCAATCTTCAACCTTGCTCTCTGAACGGCGAAGCCATATTCATCGAAGAGAAAGAGAGCAAATCAACCATAAGCAGCACCTCCAATCAACTGAGACTTCATCCCAACTTCTAATTTGGTCTTATTCCTACGACGATTAGTGGAAAGCAAACAATTTTCCGTTGATAAATTGGGGATTTGGATATGAAGGACGACGAAAGCCTCCCGACGACGGCAACGACGGCGGCGGCGACAGCGGTTTCGGCCACTCCCTCAAAGGAGAAGTCTGGGGATTCTAGTGTATTCGGTCGAAGACGATACAAGTTCTGGGCTCTAGCGGCCATTTTGCTGCTCGCTTTTTGGTCCATGTTCACCGGCACCGTAACCCTGCGATGGTCCGCCGGGAATCTCAACCGAATGTCGGAAGATCTCGGTCTACCAGCACACGAAGATCTCGACGTCCTCGTGAGCATCTCTTGTTCTGTTTTATATTTTGCTACTTCTCCGTTTTATATGCTCTGCGAATTCGAGGTTTGAGCGAAATTTCAAATCTTGAAGGAAATGGAGGAAAGGGAGAAAGTGGTGAAGCATATGTGGGATGTGTACATCAACAGCCGCCGGATCAGGTTGCCGAGGTTTTGGCGGGAGGCTTTCGAGGCTGCTTACGGGGAGCTCACGAGTGATATTGCTGGTGTGAAAGAGGCTGCAATATCTGAGATCGCTAAGATGTCTCTCAGCTCTGTGAATCTCGATCCTCCACCAATCAGATCAACGGTACATTTCAGATTTCCTTTCAGAATAATGTTTGCTAGTTCATTGTTTTATCGAAGCTAAAAATCAATGCTCGTTTGTGTTGTCTCCTTGGAGTTTTAGTCACATACGCTTAATTTTATAAACATAGTCAGACAAGAAATTGCACAGTGTTGACAGAAGGTTTGATCCATGGCTGAAGTAATTAATCTTATGTTGAGTTTTTAACCGTTTTCTGAGGGCTGCTTGTCTATGTATCAAGAAGCACAATAAAACACCAAGATTTCTATATTTTTTGCTGCTGCCTATCACTTACCTTGCTGAGTACTAATCTTTCATATTTATGTGTTAGATACAGTTGTTGACTCTTGAAACAAGCTTCATGATCAGGAGTTCAAATTTTTAGGATTCTTTAGGGCAGCTCTCTTTGATGCTCACTCTGCTTGTATAAGCTTGATGTGAGACCTTGCTAGCTGTACTTGGAAACTTCTTTGATAATGTCTGTTTTTGCACATGTATATTGGCAAGAATTATATACATGCAGTGGCCTCTTCATGCAACTTATATGATATTTTGAAGTAAAACCTCATGCCCCTCCTACACTGGAAAATGGTAGCAAATTGTAATACGGAACACTTACCTAGGTGATTTCATAGCCTTGATTGGTGAAGAATGATTTGGGTCCTTGATGGATTGCATAGCTGAGATGATCATTTTCGGTCACAAATTGATTTCTAAGATTGTTTTGAGTGCAAAAGTTTAACTATTAAATCTTGCTTCAGCGTATTTGTCCATTTACTGAGAGTTTATTAGTAGCTGAATCGGCACTTTCTATTTCTATCTTGGCTTCATATTTATGTTTCTCTTTCCTTGAAACTTGAAAAACTAGAAGATAATCGGGAGGATCTATCTTTTGAAAGAAACATTTGGATTTTGTTGGATGAGCTTCCATTATGACATATTTTCATGGCATTATCGTGTTCGTTTCCCTTTTTAGTTCTCCAGAGGCTTCTTTACCCTTGCCTTCTTTATATAAGAAAATCACTGGCCCCTATCAGTCTTGCGATACTTCTGACGTGGACAGCAAAGCTCAAGCATATGGCGGCATCTCCTTCAATGAGAAAGTTCCTACTCAATGCTTCTTTTTTTAAGAGATGGGGAGGGAAATCTAGTTGATAAGATTCAATTGTTGCATGGATATAGATATGCACCTAATTAGTGCTTTTGATTTTCTGCTGCAGACATATTAGCATTAGGAAAGACTTTGGTTGACAGATCTTTAGCCTCATTGATCCCATGGTTGTGAAATGAGTAATCATTACACGCCTAAGAAAATCCATGATTGGGGGGGGGGGGGGGTTGTGTGGGTGTTGTTCAGTGATGAATGACTGATTCCGTGCAGCATTTGCCTCTAGAATTCGTTCTTGAATGAAACTGCATCATATTCATTTTGGAACTATGTCATGCGCTTATATATAAATTTTTTAATTTACGAATAAACTCTAGTCAGTGGCTTGCTGCAACTTATTGCAATAGCCCAAAATGAGACTGCCATCCATTTTCTCTCTCTCTTTTTCGTTAAAATATTTAACTGATAGTGTATTTTGATCAATTAGTTCAAGTGAGAATGTAATTGCAAGCAAAATGGAGGGATTGTTCTTTTGGGGTTTAATTTTGTCATGTAAATGGTTTGATTCCGGAGTACATCTGAATGGGAGCACAAATTCTGTCAGGCTTGACTTTCAGCTTGTTTTTGAAAGGGCTAATGAGCTTGTTCCAGAACTCCATCCTGTCTAGCCATTCTAATTTCTTGTATTATATTATCATATCTATGGCACTGCTTTTTTGTAGGAATTTTCACCAGCCTCATCCTATGTGTCTGCACTAATTGCTATGATGAAATGTTTCACCTGCTGTGCAACCTATCCTAATTTTGCTGAGAATAATTGCAAAGCTTCATAGTTTTTTTGGAAAAATTGATACTGTGAGGATCGTGGCAAAAAGTTACTTAAACTGATTTGTGGGATCCTCCTAAGCATATGTTGGACGTGTATGTTTGCAATTCCTAATCCCCATTATAATTGTTCATACAGAATAGGATTATTTCTAATCGATTATAATTGCACAACTTAGTTAACCACAGTTAATGATTTTGTTAAAACTTAATCTTGCTTCTTCTTGTTTCTTTTCCGCATGATCTTCGCTCCTAATTAACGAGAATGTAAATTTATGGAAACTCGTTTGCTTTCAGAGCGTAAGAGAACTGAGCAAGAGTTTGAGGCAGCCACACAGAGGCAGAGATAAACTAAGCTGAGCCTCAGAGACACTTGAGGGACCATCACAGCTTGCCAAGAGGTGCAAACGGGTACAGCCATACTTGCTCCCTTTTTCTGCTGCTTCCTTCCAAGGAAAAAAAAACAAGAAGAAGAAATTTCATTTGTTACTTTTAGAGAGTAGGTACAAACTCTGTATTTAGTTAGCATATCAAGGGTCCGTTTAGTTACAGAGAAGTTTCCAAATTTTCATTTCCAAAACTTCTTTGTAAATTTTTTATCATATACCTATATTTGAAGGTATGGAAAACAAGGTTTTCCAAACATTGGAAAACTCTACTATTAAATTAGGGGATCTTATTTGGAAGGTTTCTATTTTAATACTAGAGTTTTCTAATTGTTAGAAAATAAGGTTTTCCATCTCTTAAAGATTAGGTATGTGATTATATATTTACAAATGAATTTTAGAAAGAAAAACTTGGAAACTTCTCCATAACTAAACGGACCCCAAATTCTTCCAAATTTTGACATCAATCTTCTCATCCGGTTGTAAACCGAGGCCGATTTTCTGGAAGAGCAATTAAGATTTTGTAACGTTTTCTTTTTTCATATTTATATGAAATCAAAGGAAATGTTATTTCCCTCCCTTGGGATGAATCCTTTCAGTACACAGGTGTGTGACAGAACAGCAAGCTGTAGCTAAACTGATCCGTGTCCATTTCTTTACATAAATTCATTTTGTTCCAGTTCCATGCCTTTGATATTCAGAAGCAACACTTCAATGAACATTAGGCAATTGTGGCCTGGTTGGGTACTTGGCAATCAAAATTGGAGTAAATTGCACCACACATACCCGTGGGCTATACTATTCGTTGCAAATTGATACATGAGTAAATGTTGAATAAAAGTTTGTTGCAGATGTGGCTCTAAAGTATGATTACGTTACAAATTTATATCCGTGACTTAACATTCATTAAAATTTAACAGAATTTATGGTAAAAATGCTCAAATAGACCCTTATGGTTTCTAAAATATGTTGAATAGTCCTCTAACTTTATAATTTCATTTTTTAGTCATTGTTCTTTATCACGTGTATTTTTCATGTATTCCTTCCAAATTATTAATTTTAATTATAGATTGAGTCTAAAATATCAAAAACAAATTATCAAATATGAAATGAAAGTATAAAATAGATAATATTTGTACTTAAATTTACTTTTTATAAAAAAACTAATCATCAAAATAAAATTTAAGAATTAATAATGATTTTTTTAAAAAAATCCAATAGCTATATTAAATTATTTAGGTAAGTTTCCTTACTGCCGAGGGTGTGTGCTGTTGATCGCGCAAGAGGACACTCAACGCTTTGGCCACTCCCAGATGGCGCGCATTAAGGTGCGCATGGCCTTTCATGTGAGCACGCAACAATCCTTCGAGGCTCCCCTGCTTCAAAACTCCTTTCAGTAGTCGCACATATGAGCACGCAGCTCCGCACATCTGAACGTGCGCCATCCTCAAATTTTTCTTCGAAATCTTCAGGCTCCATCTCATATGCTCATGAATTTGGTAATGTTTGGCCAAGTGATCAATGAGATGGAGTCAGCGTAGTTGAGCGCACGCAGGCCTCCTGCCTCTCCTTTCTTCCTCTTTTCTCCTCCTTTTGATCCAAGGCATGATGAGGGCTTTCTCCAAGCTGCTCCACCCATCATCTGAGCCTTGATCTTCATGCATTTAGCTCCATTTCTCCGCAATTGTGCTCCTGCAAAGACTCTCATCCAATCATGAGCAAAGAGCATATATATAAAGCAAAGTAAGCTCAAAAGATTAACAAATGTCGCTAAAACATATTGGAAATGTGTGTTTACACACACAACAATTGTGTGGTGTTCCTTAAAGGGTCTATGGTGTCCTTATGGTGTTGTTGTATTGGAGATTCTGTCCAAATTTCTGTTTGGGATGAAGTGTAATCAGCATAAGAGCAGTGTGTTCTTGGCAGGGGTCAGTGATACTGTTGAGCAAATTCTCTCTGTTTTGGACATGACTAGAGGGGTGTTGCCTGTTAGGTACTTGGGTGTTCCTCTTTGTGGTGCCAGAATAACCAAGAAGCGGTGTAAGCCCCTAGTTGATAGAATTTTGGGGTTGCTAAATTCATGGTTAGTAAAATATCTCTTGTATGTTGTTAGGGTGCAGCTAATAAAAGCTGTAGCCTTCAGTGTTTAGGGCTACTGGTCATCTATCTTCCCCATTCCTAAGGGTGTGCTGGACTACATTAACCAGCATTGTAGGGCATTTTTATGGGGAGGAAATGTGGAATCCAATTGTGCTCTGGTGGCCTGGAGCAGAGTATGTACTCCTAAGTGTCGGGGAGGTTTAGGTCTGTACAGTTTGGCCCCTTGGAACTTAGCATGTCAGGCGAAGAGAGTTTGGAGACTGTTGACGGATAGACGGATAGAGTGAGTTTGTGGTTGATGTGGATCCATTCCTATCATATAAGAAACATGAACTTTTGGGAGTTGGAGAGACCATCCAATGCCTCGGTTATCATTAAGTCTATGTTTGACTATAGGGAGAAGGTGAGGGAATTTTTTGATCTGAATCTTTTGCAAACACAGAAGTTCCCAATATCTCAGTGCTACCTCCATGTGATTGAAAATTGTGATAGTGTTATGTGGAGAAAGTTGGTGTGGGGGCGAAGACACTCACCAAAAACCTCTGTCATTGCTTGGTTGTGTGCTGTAGGTGCTCTGCAAATTGCTGACAGGGTGTTGATGTGGGATGAAGCTCTGGATCCTATTTTCCCACTGTGCCATGAGGTGCTTGAAACCATAGATCATTTGTTTTTCCAACTTTCTTTTGCTGGAAAGGTTCTGCTTGATTGTTTCAACATTGTCAACCTGAGAAGTCCTCCTTATGAGTGACATGAGCTGTGTCTGTGGATGACAAGGGTTGTGAAGGGTAGATCCCTGAAAGCTGGATTGAGGAGGGGTCTACTGGCTGCAGTTGTGTATGGGGTATGGGAGGAGAGGAATTTCAGGAAGTTTAGAAGCAAAGGGTGGACTGCGGATCAGGTTAGGGAATATGCTATCCATTTAGTGAAAGCCAGAAATGGTTTGTTACTTAGTGAGGTTTTTTCCTTAGGATTAGTTGGTTCGCATTCTGTTGTAGGCTTGTCTATGTAGTGTTGGTTGGTTGTACAGGTTATCTTGTAGAACCCTGATTTTGCTTGAAGGAGCAGGGAATTTGTTCATCTCATACTTTTCTTTTGTCCAAAGGTTTGCCATTCCTCATAAGGTCCTTGGATTCATACTTGAAAGTGTTGTTGGGCGATTTTTGAGATCTATAAAATGACACAGGAGGTGCGCCACAAATAAATGAAGCATATGGGTCAACATATTCAATAGGTTGAATAAAAGACTGAACAAATCTTAAACTAGAACATAAATCATTCAATGGAATAAATTTATGAATATTTCCAGATTTTTCAATATTAAGTAATTCAATACTCATAATTATTTTTAACAAATAAATCATTTGAGTAAAGAGAAAATTTACCATCCCTCAAAAGTAATGTTTCCTATTGATGTGGTTCATCCTCCTTTCTGGATAATGCTTCAAACAAAAAGTTTTCACTTTGATTTTTGACATGTTGGACAATTGTAAACACAATTTCCAAAGGTGACATAAGTGGTACTTCAACCACAACTTCTTGCTCTTCCTTAAGGTTGATGCTCTTGCCTTCTTGAACATCGTCATTCTCCTGCACAAACATCAAAGAAGAATAAACTTGTAATTTATTAGATGTTAGTAAATCATTTGGAACTATTGGAGGCAATGTGCTCTTTGGTTCAACACATTGAGCAAGTGGAGGTCTCTCTTGTTTTCTCTCAAACCCATTATTTTTCCACTCAAAACACTCAAATCTTTCTTCTGATAAGACCACTTGGGTGTTTTCCTTACTATTTTCTCTCAGACCCTCATCTTTCTTTTCACTAGTTATTCTCTCACCATCCAGAAAGACACTTGACTCTTGGGATTTCTTTTTATTTTCATTGTTCCCCTTGTATTTACCCAACTTACCCTTGGACTCACTCTGAAGGTGGATCTTGTTATCATAAGTTTGTTGATGAGTTAAAGGCACCACAGTGAACGTTCGATCAATAGGTTGAGCGGTGTATTGATTGGCCACACCAACACGTGCTCTTGAATCAAAATGAGTTTCTTCTTGAGAAGCTAAAAGGTTCGTTTGCACATGTAGAACTTCTCTTGGTGCAATCAAAGTACCTTCAACGGGAAAGACATATTCCTCTACATGTTGTGCACATTGGTCTTTAACATGTTGAGAACTTTTGGTCTCTTCATATTCATGGTCATTACTTCCAGAAATTCAATTTCATGATGGGATTTAAAAGGTGGATGATTTTTGAAATGGTTTTGGGAAGTGGAAGGGGTAGAAATGGATGGTTTAGAAGGGGTACCTTTTGGTCGTGATGGTTGGGATCTTTGTGGAGCTTTTGGTAAAGTGTTGCTTCGTTGAACCTTGGTGGAAGTGTTCTCTCTCTCAAGCTTTCTTTCAATTCGATGGCGTTTTGCAACAACTCATGAAAACTATTATACTTATATACTTTCAACATCTCCACAATCTCGAGTCTAAGTCCTTGAATGAACCTAGACATTTTGGATTTTGGCTTCTCCTTTCTCAACCAAACCTACCTTAAGAAGGGTTGCCTCCAGATGTTTGTGATATTCCTCAACACATTTAGTGTTGGAATTACGGTGCGCCAAGAACTTATGAGCTACTCCAGCTCAGAGAAGCCGAGAGTAACTTGACGGAGAAGAAATGATTAGATTACATTTTATCAAGCTCGAATATGTAAAATAGAAACGATTGGAATTACTTTGTGTAATTCGGACCTTATTTATCAATCATAACCACCTCTAAAGCCACTTATCAAAGTAAGGGTATTTTAATAATTTTGGTGTAAGGTATATGAACCTTAAACCAAGAAATAACTCCATCTTTTCTAATTTATGAGGTTGGAAATGTGATTGCCACATTGATGAGGTAGACAATGTGGTTGACACATTTAAAGGAGAGCTTTTGGTAGCTCTCATCCATCTATAAATAGATGGGAGGAAGTGTCTCATTCTCCATTCCATTATTCTATCATCATCTTCTTCTCCTCCTCAGTCTCTCTCAAAGTGTCAAATTCTTGAGGCAAGTTTTGGAACATTAAGGGTGGAATTATTTGTGTCATTCCACACAACATCTTCAAGGTGCTTCACATCTCATCCGACCTCTTCCCCCTCTCCTCTTGGGTGCAAGATGCCATCATCACCATCTCTTGAAGCCGAGGGTTGCCATTGGAGCAAGCTTGAAAGCTTAAGGAAGGAGCATACGTTGGATTGGAGCAAGGATTAAAATAATCCTTAAGCGGTTTTCCCACTTGGTGTAAGGTATGTTTTCGTCTTTTAGTATCATGTTTAGGTATTCATCTTCGTACTCATTTGTTGCTGGATTCGTTTGTTTCATGGTATGAATGGATGAAATAATACCATGCTTGTAATGAAGAAACTGCCAATATATATTATGTAAAGTGGAGCATTACATGTGCATGAGAAAGCTCAACATGAGAGCATGTTTGAGGGATCTCTAAAATCAACATTTAGTGCCTTGGACTATGCTTTAAAGGCGTTTGAGACATCCTTGGCCATGAGACTTTTCTACTTTTCGACCATTCTCGAATCGGGCAAGTCTTTCATTTATTGGAGCAACTTGTTCCTACAACATTTTTTTGAATTGTGCTAACAACCTTTCGCTAGCCATTTCACTCAACAGCTCACAGGATTCTATCTATAAACATAGAAACTTTTTCTGGCTCAAAAGTTTTGAAAACCTTATTCAAAAGACTCAATAAAATAAAACCTCAACAGGTTGAAGGAAGTGTTGTTACTTTTTACAAAACGGTTCTTTTGTGGGTTTTGGAAAACATTATTCTGCAACTTTTGAAAGAACATGTTTCAAAAGGCTATGTGGTTGTTCTTTTTCTTGACATTTGTTTGAAATTATTCCAAGAATTTTTCGAATTGACTTTTCTGCAAAATGTCAACAGGTTGAACAACTATCGGCCTTTTGTTTTCTTTTTTTAATGCAAACAAGATGCCATTTTTTTCAATGCAGATAGCACAACGCTAGAACAAGAAATTAAAAATGTCAAGAACAACTGAGAAAAACACAATGATGACAAAATGATATCTGTTGAGGAATAAAGATAAAAGGGGTAGAAAAACTTCTACTTGTTGAGCAATAGGCTCTGATACCAATTGATGTGGTTGTCTGAATGCTCTAATACCAATTGATGTGGATCCGAGAGGGTATCCTGGAACACGAAGAGCAGATCTAGCTAATAAAGAAACAACACATGTTAGATATGATTGATGAGATGAAAATATCAACGGGTTGACAAATCCGGAATGCACTAAAACAAAATGATGCAGAAGCTTGTGAAATAAATTGATATGTCCGCCAACTCCTCCTGGATCCTTACCCAGACAAAGATGGTGTTTTGCCTTTGGGGACTCCTTCTTGATACCAAAACGGTTTGAGACAAAGAAAGCCTTTGTTGCCAAAATTGTAGGGGAATGATGATGTGGTCAACACCTCCTTCTTCCAATGAGAAGATAATATTGGTCTTAGTAGACTTGTCAAGAATCCTAACAAGAATTGTGTGAAAAAGGTAGATAGTTAGAAAAGATAATCACTTTCAATTTTAAGGAAAAAATGTAATATATTTCGTAGGCTGATTGATACAAGAAGTGTTAGCAACCTTTTATAGGTGAAGGTGCCAACAGCTAGAAGGACAATTACAGCTTTTTTCAATTCTCTCACTTAATGATAAGAATTAAAAGAGTAGTAAATGTTGAAACTTAAAACAATCATGTAGTTTTTATTCTAGACTAGCTAAAGGGGTTACTAGCCTCACAAATGCAAGAAAATTGATAGAAACTGATAAAATCTTATGCAGAACCGTGCTCAACCTGTGGAGTAATTGTCCAAGTAATGGCCAATAAATGCTCATCTCTTTAATGCATTGACCACTCAATTATGACTTAAAAACAAATAACCTCTTCTTTTCCATTATTTCCGAGTTGATTGCAGATGAATTTTGAGTCCTCAAGGCTGCTGAAGTCCTTCATTGATGAGGACTGAATGCTTAGAAACATTTATACTACATAGAATGCGCCAGCTGGAAATTCAATAGGTTAAGTATTTCATGGACCGTGGCTTTCCTTGGCTTTGGCCATGACCAACTGGATCTGGGCTTCTGAATCTTGAACCATAGCATTGGGATGGGCTTTAGTCCAAGAACTAATGGTGTGGGCCCGATCATAGGTCAAAAAATGCACTTGGGCCAAATTGTCATTTAGTTGAGTCCAAACCGAAATGTTAAAAATTGTTTGAACAATTTGAGAATTGGGTTGCCCCAAACTGAGGAGTGTTTGCACTTGTCATTCATCTCTATTCATGTCTTCACTTTGCTCCTCACACTTTTCAAAAGTATGCATCAACAGGTTGAGCATGTCATTTGCCTTCTTGGTTTGACTTCTTGTGAGTGATCCTCTAAGTCCAATGGAGAGATCGTAATATTTGGCTCTGGATTGCTCCATATTATTTGGTTCATTGAAGGTGGAAGTGTCATAAAAATCAAGGACCTCTTCTTTTGACATGTGAGCTCTTTGATCCCCAACATCATACATGGATGTGTGTAAGTTACTTGGTGGGTTCGGGTCATTCCCTCCCCCTTGAAAATGATTCGACCTCGAATCATATTGTTTTGTAACATAAAAATATAGGAGGTTAGATGATGCAATTTCAAACATAAACATTAAGTACATAAAGAATTTTAGAAACAAATTACTTCCTTTGGTAGCCCTCTTGAAATTTTCGAGGGGCCGATGTCTTGAAATATTTTGAAGTAATTTCTCATGAATGTTAGCTTCTTTATGGAATAGTTTCATGATTTCAAATATGAAACCTTTAAACTTGCAAAAGAAATGTAGCCCTTTCTCTTTGGCTAGATTAGAAATTTTATGGGCAAAATTAGCAACACATAAAATATATGAGAGCAAGATTTGTATTTGCTTGGAAAAGTCAATGTGAGCATGTTAATGATTAAACGTCATGTCATAGCAAGGTAAATTAAAACCCGAACTTATATGTTGCATATCATCACCATTTTCAATCAACTAAATTCGAAATATGGTAATTGGTAAAACTTCACTACTTCTAGGCAATGGACTTGGAAAGAAATTTTTCTCATGCTTACTCAATACGTTGAGCTGACTCAAACATACTCCTGGGTCAAACACAAATGTCATTTCAATCATTTCATTCAACTTCTTCAAGCATGTGCATCAATTTTGACACAAAAAGAATTCATGATCGATTTTAAATTCAACACTGGATCAAGCATTGTCAAATTTATTGCCGGAATATTCAACATATGTAACATCAACATGTGACCCATTAAATGGTGCAATTTTCAAATCACAGTCAACACATTGAAAACTATTTTTCATGTTTTAATTGCAAATTCGCTTTCTACTCTAGCAAGAATATAAGGTGAAAATAAAGCATGCTTGACAACATTTCTCCGATTTACATAAGGCAATGACAATGAAGCATATGGGTCAACATTTCAGTAGTTGAATAAAAGACTGGACAAATCTTAAACTAGAACATAAATAATTCAATGGAATAAATTCTTTTGCAACAACTCATGAAAACTATTATACTCACATAATTTCAAGATCTCCAAAATCTAGTGTCTAAGTCCTTGAATGAACCTAGACATTTTGGTTTCTCCTTCCTCAACCAAATCTGCCTTAAGAAGGGTTGCCTCTAGATGTTTGTGATATTCCTCAACATGTTTAGTGCCTTGAACTATGCTTTGAAGGCGTTTGAGACATCCTCGGCCATGACGCTTTTCTGATTTTTTACCATTCTCAAACTGGGCAAGCCTTTCATTTATTGGAGCAACTTGTTCCTGCAACATTTTTTTGAATTATGCTAATAACCTTTCGTTAGCCATTTTCACTCAAAAGCTCACTGGATTCTCTTTATAAACCTAGCAACTTTTTTGGCTCAAAATGTTTGAAAATGTTATTCAAAACAAGTTCCAAAAGACACAATAAAATCAAACCTCAACAGACCTCAATAGGTTGAAGGAAGTGTTGTTACTTTTTGCAAAATGGTTCTTTTGTGGGTTTTGGAAAATAATATTCCACAATTTTTTAAAGAACAGGTTTCAAAAGGCTCTGAAGTTGTTCTTTTTCTTGCCATTTGTTTGAAATTATTCCAAAAATTCTTTGAATAGGCTTTTCTGCAAAAAGTCAACAGGTTGAACAACTATCGGCCTTTTTTTCTTTTTTTAATGCAAACAAGATATGATTTTTTTAAATGCAGATAGCACAAAGCTGCAACAAGAAATTAAAAATGGCAAGAAAAACTGAGAAAAACACAATGCTGAGAAAAATTATATATGTTGCAGAATAAAGAGAAAAGGAGTAGAAAAACTTATGCTTGTTGTGCAATAGGCTTTGATACCAATTGATTTGGTTGTCAGAATGCTCTGATACCAATTGATGTGAACCCGAGTCGGTATCCTGGAACACGAAGAGTAGATCTAGCCAACAAATGAGCAACACTGAGTATATATGATTGATGAGACAAAAACGTCAACCAGTTGACAAATCCGGAATGCATTAAAACAAAATGATGCGGAAGCTTGTGAAATAAACTGATATAGCCATCAACTCTTCCTAGATCCTTCCCCAGGTAAAGATGGTGTTCTGCCTTTGGCGACTCCTCCTTCTTGATACCAAAACGATACAAGACAAAGAAAGCCTTTGTTGCTAAAATTGTGGGGGAATGATAATGGGGCCCAACACCTCCTTCCAATGAGAATGCAATATTGGTCTTAGTAGACTTGTGAAGAAATCCTAACAAGAATTGAGTGGAAAAGGTAGATAGATAGAAATGAGAATCACTCTCAATTTCAAGGAAAAAGTATAATATATTTCATAGGTTTCTTGATACATGAAGTGTTAGCAACCTTTTATAGGTGAAGGTGCCAACAACTAAAAGACAATTACAGCTCTTTTCAATTCTCTCACTTAATGATAAGAATTAAAGAGTAGTAAATGTTGAAACTTAAAACAATCATATAGTTTTTATTCTAGACTAGCTAAAGGGGTAACTAGCCTCACAAATGCAAGAAAAACTGATAGAAACTGATAAAATCTTATGCAGGACCGTGCTCGACCTGTGTAGTAATTGTCCAAGTAATGGGCAATAAATGCCCATCTCTTTAATGCATTGACCACTTAATTGTATGACTTAAAAACCAATAACCACTTCTTTTCCATTATTTCCATGTTGATTGCAGATGAATTTTGAGTTCTCAAGGCTGTTGAAGTCCGTCATTGATGAGGAGTCCATTATTTCGTGGATTGTGGCATTCCTTGGCTTTAGCCATGACCAACTGGATATAGGCTTCTAAATCTTGAACCATAGCATTTGGATGGGCTTTAGTACAAGAACTAATGGTGTGGGCCCAATCATAGGTCGGAAAATGCACTTGTGCCAAATTGTCATTTGGTTGAGCCCAAACCGAAATGTTGAAAATTGTTTGAACAATCTGAGAATTGGGTTGGCCCAAACAAAGGAGTGCTTGCACTTTTCTTTCATCTCTGATCATGTTTTCTCTTTGCTCCTCGCACTTTGCAAAAGTATGCTTCAACAGGTTGAGTGTGTCATTTGCCTTCTTGGTTTAACTTATTGTGATTGATCCCCTAAGACCAATGAAAGGATCTTGATATTTAGCTCTAGGATGCTCCATAACATTTGGTTCATTGAAGGTGGAAGTGTCATAAAAATCAAGGATCTCTTCTTTTGACATGTGAGCTCTTGGATCCTCAACATCATACATGGCTGCATGTAAGTCACTGGGCGGGTTCGCGTCACTGCCAGTCGCCCTGTTTGTATTTAAACCATAACGTTCTACTCCGATGTCCAATTGACACGATTCAAAATCCCACTTGTACCTAATCAAGGGCTACAACTTCTCTTTTGACACCAAGTCCATAAAACATTGGCAAGGCCTCCGAAATCGGGCTGTAGAAGTGCGGGGAGATTGCACTGCCATTTTAAGCAGGTAGCCTCGGCCTTCAAATAGCCTTTTCCTTGATTTCTTCTCCTTTTTGCAATTAGACCCTTGAGCTTTGGTTATGTCCACTTCTTCCATGCCCAAGAATGTCCAAAAGTCCCCAGAAAAAAACTGCTTTGTTCGCTTTTCGCTCAGACATGGAATTTGCTGCAAAAGTTGCTCTGGCCCATGCTATGTACTAGAAAATTTATCGTAAATTCACATGATTTGGAGCCAAATAAATAGTACTTTTGCAAGTTCATCACGTGCAGACCATTAGGTAAGTAATGTGGCTTCTCTTGTTGGCGTGCAGACCATTCTTGTGAATGAGCGATCACTAGAAGCTCTTCCCCGTATGGGTATCTTCTGGGGCAACTGATGGCATCCCCATTCACTATACTTACGAGATGTTCCCGAGTGGGTGCTGTACACACCCACTGTAGGTCATCGAACGACTTTATTTGGTGATAATGAAAAATAAATTGTTTATTTTATCGGACATGTGGGCATTCAATAAACGTACTTCAAGAATTGATATTCCTTATACGTGAATGCTTGGATTTTATTTCTATTAATCAACCATGCTTAGTCTTTATTGTTTTTTAGCTTGTTTATTTGAGAACGTATTATAACCCTAATGAAGGGCCTGATACACTGCTCCTTACTGAGCAAATAAACGTTCACCCTTATACTTCCAAGTGAGTACCTTGATGATAAATATTATCTCGAGCTTGCTGAGTTAGAGCTGAGATACGAGTGCAACAAAGAAGAGCAGACTCCGAGTGATAATGTGATGTAGTCGCTCGACATGGCCTTAAATTTTAGTTGAGTTGGTCAGATTCGGATCAGATCAGTTTTTAACATCCTACTTTATACACACAAAAAAACAATTTGATCAACGACGTCATCTAATGGCCTAATGGGTCATTATTTTTCATCTGTTGCAGATCTTTTCGTGTTGCATCTATTATTATAATATAAAGGAGGAGAAGTTTGAGAGCAGGGTAAAAAAATGTTGAATTCTGAAATATTATGAAGACATCTAAGCGCCACATAGAACCACATCAGTTTTTTTTCTAAACAGATTATGGTAAGCTTTAATGTGTGATAAATCATATTTTAATTAGCCTACCATTTTTTAGGCTGCAATTACCATTTTTAAAACACTATATGGTAAGTTTTAATAAGTAATTAATATATATTTATTTCTAATAATTTTCTCTCTCTTCTATATCATTTCTTTCTTTTTTTAAGTTATGTATGCAAATTAACAATTAAATCTATTTTCTATTATCTATCTATTATTATAATATATAGCGGGAGAAGTTTGAGAGCAGGGTAAAAAAAAGTTGAATACTACAATATTATGAAAACACCTAAGCGCCACAAAGGACCACATCAGCTTTGTTTTTCTAAACGGATTATGGTAAGCTTTAATGTGTGATAGATACAGAGTTTAATTAGCCTACCATATTTAAGGCTACAGTTACAATTTTCTTAAAACAAAATATGGTAAGACTTAATAAGTAATTAATATAAATTTAATTCTAATCAATTTTCTCTCTCACCTAGTTCATTTCTTTCTTATTTTAAGTTGTGTAAGCAAATTAATCAATTAAATCTATTATCTATTATTATAATATAAAGAATGAGAAGTTTGAGGCAGGGTACAAAAAATTGAATACTACAATATTATGAAGACACCTAAATGCCACATAGAACCACATCAGCTTTTTTTTTAAAAACAGATTATGGTAAGCTTTAATGTATGATAAATACAGATTTTGAGCCTATCATTTTTAAGGCTGCAGTTACTATTTTCTTAAAACACAATATGGTAAGTTTTAATAAGTAATTAATATAAATTTAATTCTAATCAATTTTCTCTCTCACCTATTTCATTTTTTTCTTATTTTTAAGTTATGTATGCAAATTAATCAATTAAATCTATTATCTATTATTAATATTAATTACATGAGACTTTCGTCCAAAGTGTAAAAAAAAAATTCAAAACCTGCAATTTTGGAGCTCCATGTAAGACCCACTTCAACTTTTTTTAAAAAACAGTTACGATAAATTTTACCACCTCAACTTACCATATTATGATTCCGTCGATTCCCTAAAATCACTAGGATTTGATACCAATCAATCACAATTACAGTATTCATTCAATTAATAACCATTTTATATTACAATCAATTTTTTGTATTGTCATTTTCATTTCCTTGTATTTCCTTACATGTTCTCTTTCCTTTTCACTCTCCTTTCTCTCTAAATTATACTCCTCCTTTCTTCTCTTTTTCGTGACTATGTTATTCCTTAATTTTGTGTTTCGTTTTGTTTCTTTTTTCCCTATCGTTTCCAATCTTTATCCTCTTTGCTAAATTTGCAAGTTTCACAAGTTGTTATCATTCCTTCATGTCACCATCATCTCATCGTTGTCCACTTATCCTTCATTGACTTCTGAGTTCTGCAAATGATTTAAAGTTTATTTCTTCTCTTCCTTTTTCATGTATTAAAAGTTAGCTTTGGCTCATTATTTTGCATTTTTGATCCCCTTCAAAGGCCTTTGTCTCTTATCTTTCTTTAAGGAAGTGATTGAGAACTGCAGTTTGCAATATATAATTATATACTAATAGATGAGACCTACCAAAAATAGTTAGAAAAAAAAATGTGAATGCTGAGTTCTGGTGAAGCCAGCTAGGATCCATGTCAACGCCACATGTGCGGGTAATTATTTTTTCTTCAATCAATGCATAATTGTTGGAAACGAATTGTAAAGTGTTTATTATTAGTTGGACTAAAATAAAATAAAAATGGAAAAAAAGTCATTTAATTCTAGACAAAAATATTTTGATTTTGTAACAACAGATTGGATGAAGGGGACCTAGTGTGAGTAAACTTAAGTGTTGGGTAAACAAGAGAGCCTCTGTCCGTAGGAAAAGTTGCAAGCTAGGCTTAAAACTTATACCACTTTGAGTGGTTTGATTTTATCTAGTGCTCAATGCATGAATATATATAGTTATATTAAAATATTTAGGTAATGTATAAAAATCTTCAAAAATGATATAGAAATGATACAAAATTACAAATAAATTTGAGCAGCTATACGGTGCGCCTGTAGGCGCACCTTAAGCGCCTAAAGAGAAGAAGTATACGAAGAAGAATGATGCATTCCCGATACACTATGATGCACTCCCATAACATTAATATGATGCACTCTCTTTGACGAGTTAATGATGCTTTTTGTTCTACAACCCCACAGTGATCCTTTTTGTTCTACCCAATGATGCATTTGCGATGCATAATGATGTTTTTCCGTAACAAACATGATGCACTAGTTCTGATAACTTAATGAAGCACACACTTCCTTCAACCTCCCAAAATGATGCATTCGGTAAAACACTATGATGCATTCCCGATACATTATAATGCTCTCCATTACAAAATATGATGCACTCGCTCTCATGACAAATGTTACACTCGTTTTATTAACCTTTCAAAATGATGTCTGATGCCTCCCAAAATGATGCATTTGGCAAACACTAATGATGCATTCCCGATACATTATAATGCTCTCCATTACAAAATATGATGCACTCGCTCTCATGACAAATGTTACATTCGTTTTATTAACCTTTCAAAATGATGTCTTTGGTAAACCACTATGATGCACTCCCTGTTGCATTATGATGCTCTCCATTACAAAATATGATGCACTCGCTCTCATGACAAGATTAATGCTCTCAATTTCCACTCACACACCATTAAGGTACGTAGGAACATCATTTGGAGACGAATGAGCATTATTTAAAATACGTAGGAGCATCATAATTCGAACGAATGTACTTAGGCGAATTTGAATGAAAATGACAATTTTGTAAATAACGTGAAAGTGGCACGTGAGGCCACGATAAGCGTGGACGCACCGTATCCTGTACAAATAAATTTATAGTTAAATTAAAAAATTCCTAAAAAAATATACAGATTTGTTATAGTAAATAAGGTAATTTGTAACTTCATTGTTTAAAATGTTGTATAATTACTTAATTTTCTAATTTATACATATATTTATTAAATAGAGATGTTGCTAATAAATTAAATGGATTGAAAAACGTACACTGAAAATATTGCCCGTAAATTTAAAACGTATGTGATCTGATTTAATTGTTCATCTTTAAAAGGTATAATCCGTTTCAACATTTCCCCTATTTGGAATCTCAAATTCAAGTAGTCGTATATAAATACATATATTTAAGCAAAGGGAAGAATTGTCGAGTGAAGCAAATTCAAAAACAAAAATGGCACATTGGCCTCGTTACCCACCATGTGTAAGCGGTACCTGCGATCATGATCTTCCTTGCTGCACTCAAGGTTCACCTTTGTTTTACTATCTCCATCCAAAAAAAATTGATGCGTTTCTTTTTTAATATTTAATCTATAATTTTATTTTTTAAACACTTTAATATGTAAAATAAAATATTTTAATTGAAGATTATAGATTAATGTGTCTAGTTTCGAAATATAATTTTTTCAAATTTTTTTAATGATTATTTTAGCAATAATTTAAATTTACCACAATATTAAAAAAAAAAATTCGTTATTATCTAGTTTCTTTTTCCTCCCACTCTTTGACTTTTGTAAAGAGACAACTAAACTTTGCTGCTCATACTCTTGCTCGTCATGGCTTAGAGCACCCTGATTTTTTTTGACGGAATGGGTACT
Source organism: Stellera chamaejasme (assembly GCA_024586325.1). Classification (NCBI taxonomy): domain Eukaryota; kingdom Viridiplantae; phylum Streptophyta; class Magnoliopsida; order Malvales; family Thymelaeaceae; genus Stellera; species Stellera chamaejasme. The sequence continues at coordinate 18,927,838 of CM044981.1, forward strand.
TCTTTTTCTTGTTTTTTTTACAATTCATGCTTGCATACTCTTTATAATAGAGATTTTTTTTTCTTGATGATGATGCAGGAGCAAAATATAGATGGCCAGAATTGGTCGGTGAAACAGCACATGCAGCCCAAGCCGTAATTGCAAAGGATTATCCATCAGGGACAGTTGTGATATTGAGTCCTGGTAGAGTTGGCCCGACAGATTTTTGTTGCAATCGAGTTTTTGTTTTGGTTGGCAACGATGGTCGTGTCACTATTCCACCTGTTGTTGGTTAACTTTTATATCTAAGTGTATTGTCAATTTCCTTTCAAAAATTACATACAAAAATGGGACAATACATTTGAATCAGATATATATAGTAACAACTTTTAAATTTAAGAATAAGGTTACATGAATATTGCATGTTATTTTGTTATATTATTCAATAAAAGAAACGTATTCTCCTCTAAAATAAGTAGGAATAAATTTGTATTAGATTTCTTAAATAAATAAACTGCATTTTTTTATTCATAACTATGTCTGAGTTTTGATCAATGGGTTAGAATTTTTTTGTAGTAAATTTAGCCCGATAAACTTGAAGTATACTATTGTTGCAAGTCTATCCTTAAAATAAAATTATTTGTTGTATTAGTGACTTTATGTTGCAAATTCATACCTTCAACTAACATCCGTTAAAATTAACAGAGGTTAGTTGTTGTTAAATGCTCAAATTAATATTTATGGTTTTTGAAATGTATTGAAGACTCGTCCAACTTTAGAGGAGTAAATTTAAAACTTTGGAGTCATTATTCTTTATCACATGTGCATTATTTCAATTACTTTGTCTTTATTAATACGATCATTCTGTCCCTGAAAGGATGATGCATATTCTTTAAGAGTATCCCTGAAAGAATGATGCATTTCTTTTCTTGGAAACTTTGGGTGAACAATTTTACTTAGATGTCTCTAATTTTTCGTTCTAAATTTCACCACCCAACCAAAGTGGGGGTAATTTTGACCAAATGTCTCTTTTTTTCTTAATATTCGCGTCCAAAAAATGCATCATCCTTTCAGAGACATAAGGAGTATTAGTTTTAGATTGAGTCTAAAATATCAAAAAATAAATAAAAATCAAATCTATCAATCAATCAACCGAGCCTTAATTTGTATTTAAATGTACCTTTTTATTGCGAAAAATAATACTGTTGGATCATAGTTTTCTAAACATTGTCTAATAATTACATTAAAATATTTAGGGTAATAAGATTGTTGAATATTTTTGTACATTACCTAACTAATTTAATATCACTATTGGATATTTATTAGAAAATTAATATTCATTCTTGCATTTTATTTTGACAATTAGTATTTTTTTGAAATAAACAAGAAAATTTAAATACAAATATTATTAATGATACCATTTTAAACATTTTTTCACATTTAATAGATGATTTGGAAAGATCATTTTTTAAATACTCCATCCGTCCCTTGTTTTTTGCAATATTTTATTTTGGTATGGGGAAAAAGATGAGTAAAACATTATGGAAAGTTTGATAAATTGCCATTAATAAACAAATAGCTTAATGAGTGAAATGAGTTATTGGTATAAAATTAGACAATAAAAAACTTAAGGGGAAAACGGTAATTTTATCACTGAAACTTACGAAATTTCTAAATTTGCCACTAAAGTTCATTTTGAAGCGAAAATGTCACTAACATTTTATTGAAAGGGTAAATTTACCACTAATTAAACGTTAAGTTGTCCCAGTTGGTAGTGAAATGATCTTAGATGACACTCATGTGGGGTGCCAATACATGGATATAATTGTACATTTTGTAAGGTTAATGTTTTAATTACGAGTAAAGTGCACTCACACTACGTGGGGAGGAGGGCGTTCACTGCGGCCCTCAACGCAGTTGGCCCGCAGAGCTATCGCGCGAGGCCGCAGCGGCACGCCGCGTAGAAATGGCGGCGATCACGCCATCGCGGCCGAGGCCGCGGGCGTGATCGCGCCTCACCACGCACGGCCGCAGAATCGCTTTGCAATTAAAAAGGTGGATGAATCCGGATGAAATTCATCCGGATTCATCCACCTTTCCCAGAAATACCCAGAAACCGGCGGTCAAGGAGGAGCAAGTGGCGGTGGTGACAGCGTCAATGGAGCGGCGAAGAAGAAGGAGAAGGGAGAAACCCAGAAGAAGAAGAAGAAGAAGAAGAAGAAGAAGAAAGAAGAAAGAAGAAAGAAGAAGAAGAAGAAGAAGAAGAAGAAGAAGAAGAAGACGAAGAAGAAAGAAATACCCATAAAGGAAGAAGAAGAAGAAGAAGAAGAAGAAGAAGAAGAAGAAGAAGAAGAAGAAGAAGAAGAAGAAGAAGAAGAAAGAAAGAAAAAAAGAAAGAAAGAAAGAAAGATATGGTCATGTAATTTTAATTATTGTACCACTACGGTCCTGTTTTAACTTTTTATACTAATAAAGTCCTATTTTTAAGTTTTTTCTCCATCCATGGTCATTTTTCACTTTTCTGTCCATTGACCGTTAACTTTAACGGATTTGTGGGGAATATGATAAAATCAGCAACTCAATTGTTTTAAAAAAAATTATTTACACCCCAAGTTTTAAACTTAACCATTTAGGCATTCCCCAACAGTTTTAAACTTAACACTTTAACCTAAATGTTTTAATTAAGCCCAACAACACCTAGCCACCGTCGGGCCACCACCACCGGATAGCGGCCGCCACCACCACCGGACACCGTTGGAAAATGCCGGAAACTCAAAAAAATAGCCGAGAACGTATATCGAGGCCTAGGATCGTTGGGTCTTGGCCCGGGGTCGTTGGATCGCGGCCCTATGTCGTCAATTCGCGGCCTAGGCTAGCGATTCGACGACCGTGGGTGTGATTCGCCGCCGTGGGCCGCGATCCCGGCCACCCAGGCCTCGATCTACGTTCTCGCCATTTTTTGAGTTTCCGGTATTTAATTTCCGACGGTGTCCGGTGGTGGTGGCGGCCGCTATCCGGTGGTGGTGGCCCGACGGTGGCTAGGTGTTGTTGGGCTTAATTAAAACATTTAGGTTAAAGTGTTAAGTTTAAAACTGTTGGGGAATGCCTAAATGGTTAAGTTTAAAACTTGGGGTGTAAATAATTTTTTTAAAACAATTGAGTTGCTGATTTTATCATTTTCCCCACAAATCCGTTAAAGTTAATGGTCAATGGACGGAAAAAGGACCATGAATGAAGAAAAAACTTAAAAACAAGATTTTATTGGTACAAAAAGTTAAAACAGGATCGTAGTGGTACAATAATTAAAGTTACAGGACCATGAGTGCACTTTACCCTTTTAATTTCACTTAAAATTGTAAAACTAACAATTCAACCGATAAATTGTGATAGAACTTAATGTGAAATTAAATATTAATCCTACAAAATGTACGGTCTATGTCCACGTAATCACTCTCTGGCACACCACATGAGCATCATCTAAGCACATCTCACTACCAACTGAAACAATATAATGTCTAGTGGCAAATTTACCTCTTCAATCGAACATCGATGACATCTCGTTTCAAAATGAACTTCAATGACAAATTTGTAGATTTCATAAACTTCGATGGTAAAATTACGCCTTCTTCCAAAAATTAAGATAAAAGTTGAGTGAGTGGAGTTAGCGATGTCAATCAGAGATTAAAAAAAATAAAAAGAAAGATACTCGTTGAAAGAATTAATTTGTAACTTCATTAGAAAATGCTTACTAAGTAAGGAAACATTACAAACATTTAGGAACGACGTCCCAAAAAAGAAAAGTGTTGCAATAATAAAGGGACGAAGTAAGTAATACATATGTGATTAAGAATAATGACTAAAAAAATTAAATTATAAAATTAGTAGAGTACGTACAGTTGAACACATTTCATGAACCTAAGTGTCAATTTGAGCCTTTCAACCATAGTTTTTGTTAAAATTTACGAATGTTAAATCAAGAATATTGATTTGAGGAGTATAGATTTACAACATACTCATATTTTAGAGCCAATTTTACAATAAATTTCTATTCAAATACAAATTTGCAACAAGAGCTAGGGGACGCAATTTACTCTAATGAAAACTTTCATCATTATTTAAATTGACTGAAACTTATTTTTATAAATAGGTGATGGTGAAGGTTAAAAGGACCCATTTTAGCTTAGCTCTTCAAATTAATAATACTCCTTCCGTCCCACAAAGATTGTCAACATTACTATATTGGATTGTCAACATTACTATATTGGGTTGTCCAACAAAAATTGTCAATTTTCCTAAAATAGAAACTTTTCACCACCAATTTCATCAAATTACCCTTACTTATCCTTACCATTTTAGACACTTATTTTCATACACCTTTTTTATACTAAGAGTAAAAATATCAACACATTATTATTCTCTTACTTAATATCTGTAATGTATCCAAACAAATCCTTAACTTTTGTGACTTTTGTGGGATTGAGGGAGTAATTACAAATGGCAGAAATGCGAAGAGGGATGAGGAGGACAAAGAGTTGGATGGAGGATCTTCCACCCATAACTGTTTGCTATTTCAAGATTTTGTTTTCCCGCGCAACCACCAACTTGGAAACGATCTTACAGATGAACACCGCCGGAAAAACTAAAAACAAATGAAAAGGCAGAACAATATAATCGAACAGAACCTTCACTGTCCGTTTGGGAATCGATCTATAAGCAGAATTACCCAGAATCTCCATCCTCGCGTCCACGATGAGAGGAGGATCATCAAGACGTGGGCGTCTTTGCTCCGACGAAAGCTACGAGAAATTGCCACCGAACCTCGTCATCGGAGCGCCACCGATGATGACAGAAGACGGTGGTCCTGCTGAGGAGCCACTGTCACCGTACCAGAAATCCCCATGGTCCGCTCACATGGTTGCTCGGCCGTCTTCCGCGGTCTCCGCTGAAGACATTAACCAAAACGCGCTTCTGGGCTCACTCGTCCGGGAGGAAGGCCACATCTACTCCCTCGCCGCCTCCGGCGACTTGCTCTACACCGGTTCCGACAGCAAGAACATTCGCGTCTGGAAAAATCACCATGAATTCGCCGGGTTTAAGTCCCACAGCGGTTTGGTGAAGGCGATTGTGATCGCCGGCGACAAAATCTTTTCCGGCCATCAGGACGGCAAGATTCGGGTCTGGCGAGCGTCGACCAAAAGCGATAACCTTTATCGACGGTACGGGACACTGCCGACGTTCCGGGACTACGTGAAGCACTCGATGAGACCCAGCAGCTACATTGAAGTCGGGAAGAACAGGACCGGTCTCTGGCTGAAACACATTGATGCCATTTCATGTCTCTGTTTGAACGAAGACAATACTCTGCTTTACTCCGCCTCTTGGGACAAGACCTTCAAGGTCTGGAGAATCTCCGACTCAAAATGCCTGGAATCGGTTCCGGCCCACGACGACGCCGTGAACTCCGTCGTGGCCGGGTTCGACGGCCTGGTGTTCACTGGGTCTGCCGACGGGACGGTGAAGATATGGAGGAGGGAAACACAAGGAAAAGGGACAAAGCATTTCTTCTCCCAGAATCTGCTCAAGCAAGAATGCGCCGTCACAGCATTGGCGGTCAACGACGAATCGAGCATCGTCTACTGCGGGTCGTCCAACGGCTTGGTGAATTTCTGGGAAAGAGATAACAATTTCCAAGACGGCGGCATTTTGAGGGGCCACAAGCTGGCCGTGCTCTGCCTCGTCACGGCGGCCGAGCTAGTCCTCAGTGGCTCCGCCGACATGGGGATTTATGTCTGGAAGAGGAACGGAAGCGAACACACCTGCATGTCGGTTCTCTCCGGCCATACCGGACCGGTGAAGTGTTTGGCGGTGGAGAGAGACAAGGAAACGGAAGGGGCATGGATATTGTATAGTGGGAGCTTGGATAAGTCGGTGAAGATGTGGCGGGTCACGGGGCAGCCGGCACCGGGAATGGCTCAAGGCCAGGCGTCGGCCTACAGCAGCGGCTCTCGCAGGGGGTCTCGGAGGGCCAGAGCCGCCACACCTGCCGTCTGCTTGCTGCAGGATGCTTCAACCTGTGCCGGTCATGGAGGAGATACTTGAGCCTATATTCTAAAACTGGTTGGACGACAATTATGTGTTACATGTGACTCATAACTGATGACACAGTTTCTTCATCACACGAATGGAGCTAGAAAATTATGTTAGTGTTGTTAATGTTAAATTATTGTATACCAGTTGTATAATTTTACCAATTTAATGGAGACACTTACGCTCACTTATTAGCATTGGGTATACAAGCATCAACCATGTTAATTATCATCTAGGTGATATTTCACCCACTAGTTCAAATGACTCGATTAAAAGATAATCTGAAAGCTCAAACCCAATTAATCGGATAATTACATATCTATCTTTCATTCTTCATGTGCTCTAAATGGGAGAAAATTCACATGGGTGATAAATAACATTGACGATACAAACATATCCATTAAAAAAAACATAACGGTTCACGTGGAAAAAAAAATCCAAAGAAAAGTGCAAATTGTCCACTCTTCTTTTTATCGGTCTGTTTTAACTACTCACGTTTATTTTGTTAATACAACTTTAATACTTAAACGTTAAATCGTCCAACTCAGCCGTCATATGTGATGTGAGACCCACTTAAGCTGATTTTGGAAGCTGGCTAGTTAGATCAACAAAAATAACTACAGAAGCAAAAGCGTCGAACCAGACTTTTGAACGGCCTCCACTGTAGTCACCCTTTCACTCGTAGCCTCTCACCACCAAAATCCACCCTCCCCATGACCGTTGCGCCGCATCGAGCCCTCCATCCTTCTCGAGCCACTGAAGACACCCTAAGCAAAGAAAAAATTGCCACGACCCACCGAACCCAATTCATACCCATCGCGTCGAGTTTCAACCACTCCAACGTCGATTCACCGCTTCCAGAACAACCACTACCTTCGTGGACCTTCAGAGCACCACCGCGTAACCGCTCTATCGCTGGAAAATGTCGATCTAGGTGACTACCTGACAGTAGCATTACTGCCATGACACGTCGCACCGAGTTCTAGCCTTTCCAACATCGATTCACCGCTTCCTGCCTTCAGCGAGCTCCAGAGCACCATTGTGGACCCGCACTGGTGCCGGAAAACGTCAATCATGGCCACCGAAGTAATACTGCACGACTGTCAAAATAGAGCACGATGACGTGGCAAGTCTTTAACTGAATATTCCTTCCGTTAACCCTCAAGTATTTATCTTGCACATTTTCTGATGGAAAGTCATTAATTTGCACTTAATAATTAGAGATAAATGATTAAAACAGACTGATGTAAAGGAGAGTGAGTATTTTACAGTTTTGAACCAAGTTTAGTTATTTTGCACCCGGAGCCTTAACATAATAACAAAACACGTACTCCCTATATCCCATTATTGTTGAAACGTCTTGGTTTTGCACGCATATTTAGGCAATTTTCGTTTTCCAAGCGTACCCTCCTCTTCACACTCATCTCCTCGCTTTCCTCGTCATCTTTTTTTTCCTATCTCAACATTCTCTCTCGTTGTAGTTCACCATGGCTGATTCTTTCTTCACTTTTAATCAATTCATTGTTCAAGGGAAGAAACTAATTGGCAAAAATGAATAAAAAATGAATAAAAAACACCCACATTGTTGTGCTTCTATTGCGGTGGGTGTGGGGAAGATTTGGCAGTGGCGGAATCGTGGATCACGGACTTCTGGTGAAGGGGGCGAGGGAGGATGCTTATTTCGATCTATCAAATAGAAACGGTGGTGGGGAAACATGTGGCGGAGGGCCGATTTTCAGTTGATGATAGTGGATGGAGCAAGGCAGAGTAAGAGATTAATTTGGTTAATGTGTGAAGGCTGAAGAAAAGTTTAAACAAATCTGAATATTGAAAGAAAAGATGGTACTGGTGAGAGATAAACAATTAATGGGGAGGGATTGTAAGAGGATAGTTTGGTCAATTCATGCGTAAAAAAATTCCAAAAAATGAAATGTTTCAATAATTTAAGGACATACCAATAAAATAATTGTTTCAAAAATTTAATACTACCTCCGTCCCTGAAAGATTATACACTTTGAATTTGTTGTTTCAAGATTCAATGTTTGACTCAAATTTTAACAAAGATAGCAAGTTTTAAAAAATTCAGAAAAATATATTTAGAAAGTTTATACTTCAAATTATGACATGCATATAAATTATTAACTTTAAAGTCTAAAAATTCATGAAAAAAAAATCATAGATTAAATACTGTAAAACAGTAAAAACAAAGTGTACAATTATTCAGGGATGGAGGGAGTATTAACCATTAGTGTCTTTCAATTAAATGGTTGAACTAGATCTACTACAGTAAAAAAATTATATTTTTCAATTGGGTATAAAATTTATACCGGATGTATTATACAGTATAGAAAAATATGAATGAGATGTAAATTACATACAACAAGCTATGACCCGTTTTGTTTTGGAAAAATTTCCAAGTTTTCCCTTTCAAATTTCTTTTAATGTTTGAATGTATAACTAAATTTTAACAGTGTAAAAACTTGTTCTCTTAAATTTGAAAAACCGAAGTTTTAAAATGGAAAATTTTCAAAACAAGATTTTACTACATGAGTTTTCCAAACTTTGTAAAACAAGGTTTCCATCCCTCTTAAAGAATAGTTGTACTTTAGAAAAAGAAAAGTTGGAAAATTCTCCAAAAATTAAACGGACCCTATTATATTACAATGAGCCAGAAACGTCAAAGATGATGCATCATCAACCGCTTGATAATGGTGCGGAAGATCATCTGTAAAGATCAAGGAACAGTCACACAGACGGTTCATGATTTCAGTGTTTTTTTGCATTAGTATTAAATCATGAGACAAGGGTAAGTGATGAAGTTATCCACCTGTATCAGTCATGGCAATAAGCATACCGCGCCTGCTCATTTGCGTTGAACAACAAGTTCTTCGTCATCCATCCCTGTGCCTGCATTTGGTCATTCAACAACTCAAACTCACTTTCGGCGAATTGTTTGCCACGCTTGATTAGCTCAAATGACTTGCAGAGAGCTAAATCTGAGTAATTGCTGGCATTAACGATGCCCTCCCATTGGCTTTCTGTAACGAGGACGTTGCGCATGTAGCATGCCTGAAACGAGAAATCTCATTAGCATACCTCAAAAGGTGCCCTTAATGTGATGATCCCTCCATCGGATCCGATTAAGATCACTTGTCCTCGTTCCCCGTGTGCCCTAGTACAATTAATTAACACCGTTAATTGGTCTGTTAATTTCACAGTATTAATTTATTATATATCAAGTAACGGTGTTAATTAATTGTATCAAGGGGACACAATGGGACACATGGAAACGGGACAGATGATTCTGGTTTATTGGATCCTGGCCATCACTTCAACATTTTTATTGAAGATCGAGGCAGTTCTGCAACCAAATACTTCTCTAAAGAAATTTCCAACATTAGACGTATGCCATAACAAAGTTATATACAATTTATTGTCACTTAAAATGATTAAATTGGGAAGGATATCGTGTTCCAACGTAAGTGACAACGAGGATGTGATGGAAAGAGTATATTCTTTTCTTTCAAATGGAGACAAGTTTTACCTGTAGAAAACCCATCAAAACATGTTCTGGAAGAGCTCCCTCGTGTATACAAAGAATGATACCTAGCTAGAATTTAAAACATGAAAAAAAAATTAGAACAGAAAACTAGCGCCTGCATTGTAGGTTTTGTCATAAACCAAAAGATTTGCATCAAGCAATTACCTGATTCTTTCGTAACAATCCTCGGCGAATCTCCATGCTTATAAAGTAATGATCATTCTCACATACAGACCGCATTACTCTCTTTGATAGGTTCGGTAGTTGGTATCTAGGATTCAAGCATCCAATTCTGATAGGCCATAACTTTTTATCTGAGATAAAATTAATCATTGGCTCAAATATCGACTTCATATCATTTCGTAGCTTGCAGTAACTGAAACCTTACCTTTGATCCACATAAAGTCAATTCCCTCCTGCTTGCTCACTTCTTCGGGTGAAGGAACATAACCCTTTTGAAGCCAAGTCTCAATAATTATTTCAAGCCTATCCTAAGAAAATAAATAAATAAATAAAAGAAAAATAAGAAAAATGGAACAAGATAAGGCACTGCACTGGTAGTTTGAATTTCAAGGGATGCCTACCCTAAGTATTACGTTGAAATGACTCAAGTATACCAGGCAGAGAGGCTTAGAAACCTCATCTGGTCACTTTAGTTTGAAGTTACAGCCAAAAGAATGAATCAAAGGTGGTGGATGTTAGGGTTAACAAAACACAAACATCTTGGTTATTATTTTTTGTGGCTAAATCAAGCACAAAATTAAGCTATCAGCCATCAGATGTCAACCTGGATGTAAAATTATGAGCATCAGTTTCCCAGATACGCTAACAGTAGTAGAACTACGAGTATTAATTAACTAACTTTTTTCTGTTACCTTTATGCCAAGGAGAATTAAAATTCAAGATACAAACATAAACTGTTTTTACACATCAACTATACTACTAGTTCCAGAACAAAAATTGAGTCAATACCAAAAATGAAAAGGGGGATGTTGGGAGCTATGAGTTCTTGCGGAAGAATCTCTAGAAATAGTTCTAGACATTTCAAAAGTTTATCAAATAGGAGAGAGAAACTGGAGGGAAATTTAAATTTTATAAGTTTTGGAAAAATAATTGGGTAAAGAACCATCAAAGTGCAATCAAACAAATATAAGCTGTTACCGAATAAAAGTTAAAAGGATAAGAAATCACACCTTAGTTAGAGTTTGCAAAAAGACATGTTTAAGACCCTGATATATTCCAAGGAGGTCGAATGCTGTGAAGATTGGATAAACGATGAATGGCAATCCAGCCAGCATTCTAAGAAGATGCAGGAAATGTCAAGAAACAGCTGCAGCATTAAGCTTCACATTCAAGTGCAGGGACTGAAAAGCATAGCTTTAACTCTCTAGTAACTGTGAAATAGCAATCATCTAGTTTTAGTATATTTATATCAATGTACAGGAGAGGAGATTGCGAAATTAGAATTTTCTGGTGCACCAACTCTGGTTGAAAGAGAACAGAGGTTTAGTTGTTCTAGTATCAGCATCTGAGATTTGATTTTTGCTTACACAGGCAAATACAAAACAGAATTTTGATGGTAAAATGGAACAAGTATCATGTTTGAAAGCACATATGTGAAGAAGAAACGATACCTTTGATTATTATTGCACAAGATATTCAGGAAAGTAGCAAGCACTAGACCAAGATTATCAAAGCAAACTGATTGAATCTGCAACCAAGTTTAAGAACGGAGCATTACACACAGAATGTTGACCATACATGAAAGGATAACAGCAGAAGAAAGATCTTAGAGAGATTCTACCTGTGCTTTCGCAGAAACTTCACCAAGATTATCTGCAATTGCAAAACTTCTATGTACAGCAGACTGTCCAAATGAATTAAATTAAAAAAGGACATAAAAGGATGGAAAAATGACAGAACTACACAATCTGTGATGCAATTTCAGACTAAAAACTGTCTATATGATACTTACGTCTCCAATGGGAGATCTGAGTATGAATAATTAAACATGCAAAAAGAACTATGCAAAGGAGAGATGAATCCTTACACTGGTTGCTAAGGAACATGCAAGACTTATTTGCTTAACAGCATTGGCTATAGACGCAAGAAGCAAAAAGTTCTGAGGATAAATAGGTGTCAGCAGTTCAACTCCAATGCTCAAACTGAACAGAACTGCGGTTGAGAACTGAACTCTCTGCATAATTATGCAGAAATATGTCAATGATTCACAACCATCTTCAAAGAAAACTGCAGCAGTTGTTAGTATGTGAAAAATAGCAACATGAAATGAGTATAAAGTAATTTTCTTTTTAGAAACGGGTAAGATGATCGACTTAGCAAGCAGCAAAGTTTCAAGATAAATATGCAACCCTTTTAGTTGTACCTTCAAATTGGTATCAAAAGCAGAGGCCAAGCTAGCAGTGTAGATGCACCTACTGAGACGTCCAAGTCCATCCTTCAAAACCCAGTTAAGAGCAGCTGCAGATTGAAGTGAATGAGCAGAACCGATTCCTATAGCCCGCAGCATTGCCTGAAACGATACTATCACATTAAATTAGCCTGCCCACCTTCGTAGAACTCATTCACAAACCGAGGCTATATGTGCAGATTAAGTTAAAAAGATTTCACCAAATTTGGTTCTCACTTGGATGTTATTTACATTTATAAGAAAAAAAACATTGATTACCGTCCAGTATCTTTTAAATGACATTGGATCCAGATAAAATATTACAGAAATTACAAATCAATTAATGTCTTCAAAACAATCCTATATTCCCATTTAAAATCATATTTACAAGAAGGACCCGGCTTTACCTGAGTAGCAAGAACCTGAAGCGCAGAGCTAAACACCCGGTGCAAGAACTTCCACTTTACGTAGCTAATATAATTCTGGGTAACATGTTTTGGGAGAAAGAAATTTCTAACAGCCACGCCACAGGCTTCACACAGCTTCGGGACGCCATTACCAGGAAGCAACGACTGCTGTTGTCCCTCGCCATCGACATCCACCAGCTTCAAGCAACTTCCGTCCCAGAAGTACCGGGAGGCCTTCCCTGACCGACGTACCACCACCGGCAGCGGTGAAGGTGTGGCGGCGGTGTCGCCAACCCCAACTTCAAGCTCGTAGCTGATATGTGTCCGGAGCGCGTTGGTTGGAGTAAGGGTTTTGGAAGGGGATTTGAGGTATCGGATTTGTGAGGATTTCCATGGGAGAACGAATTGATTGGAGGGCGTGTAAATGGTCGAATGCATAAGAGGTTGGGTGATGGGTTACCAATTTTTAGGGTTTCTTCCCGCCAATTCCGTTATGGGGTTTCTTTGGTACGGCAACGCAAAGGGTAGTTAGAAGATTTTATGTGTGAGACGGTGAAGTAGTTATCAGTGTCGAAACTATTTGTGATCTTCCAAGTTTATCCTAAATCTCATGTATGTTGGAAGAAATTTTGGCTGGTGTGAAATTAAGAAAAATGTTCCATTTTTATCATTAACATTTCGCAAAAGGCTCCTTTTTGAATTTTTTTTCTTCTGGTTCACAATAGCATTTTTTGTATGTTTCTTTGTCAAAATGCTACCACCATAATAGTTTTTTGGATCCTCTTTGTCATTAAATTGAGTGTAGGCGGATTTATTCATGAATATTCTGTTACAGTGTTCTTACGTATTCATTTTTTGCGTACGTGGCTTCCACTTGGATGACAGCAATAGGCGAGTTAACATAAAATGTTATTTTTGACGTGGAAAGAATGGTGAGTTTGGAGGGAAAATAGAAGCGGGATAACAGAGGCTAAATTAGGATTCTTGAATTTGGTGATTTTTAACTAGTGGCAATTTAGGGTTTTTGGGTTGAGTGAGTGAGCAAATCCGCATTTGTGGAGTTCGAGAGGAGTGTGAAATGGTCAGCTTGCCTTTTTCAAGCGATTCAAGTGATAATAGTGCTAATAGGTTGAACTAGCTTAAATACCCGTCGATGGCATGAGATAATACTTTTAAATTTTAAGTTATTAAGAAATGAACAAATATAAATGAAATTTTGTATCAACACCGGCTACGGCATGAGACAGCGATAATAGATACAAGTTAATTCGTAACAGCTGTAATAATATATCAAACACGGTAGTAAAAGGTTTCAAATACATTTATCAATGCATAATGACCTAATGTCTGAAAATGGGTTATATACTTCCGTTCGTTGATTACTGGTGAAGCTCCGAAATCGGGTGTTGCTTGATAACAACACTGTTCAAAATGTTATAAAATGTAGTTGTTAGAATAAATATTAATTAATAAGCACGAACCATGTTCAACTTATACAATTCAAATACCTGTCATGTTGTTCATCTTCGTTTTCGGGGAGTTCAGTCTCACAGATGTTTGCCGATAATATCTCCGACGAATCACATTGTGATTGGCTGCAAGTGTTAATAGAAAAAAACGATATTTGATCAATTTAATATAACTACGGTGCATAATGAGAGTAATTCTTCATAATACATACAGTTTCGCTGAGGGTCCACTTGAATCATTATCAAGTGGTGCTTTCCTTTTACCAATTACCCCAACCGGTGTTCTCCATACCGCAACTAAGTTTATGAAAATATCAAAAAAAATTACACCACTATAATAATAAAACAACAAACAAACACTATGTAGTAATAGTAATAAGTTAGAAGCCATCCTCGCACCTTTCTAATTGAACGTAGTAGCCGTTTACTTTCTGACGCAAAATCTATTTCAATAAACTTTTTCACAGTGAACCCTGGGTACTTGTTTCCGAAATTATATTCGGTAATCTGGATGTCCCACATAAGACGTGACCCCACAATCCTGTTAACTGTGCGATTAACTTGGATCTACATGAGCACAATACCAATTGTATAGATATACTTATAGTTTATAAATTGCATATGACATATATGTATATTTAAACATACACACACACATTCAATAATCAAGATGATCAATCATACATTTGACTCAGTCCCGGATAATGTGAGCGCGTCACACTTTAAAAGTTCACTTGCTACCTTATCGAACAACACCACGTGTCATCGCGAGTATTATCATGAACTTTAATCTCGAGCTTGTACCTATAAAAATTCATAGACAAATACGACTTGATTAAGTATGCACATGTGTTAAAGGCGGAACTGCATTCTGAGTAATACAGTTTGAGAAACCGGTATTCTGGATACCTGGCTGTTGGGGCACGGATACCAGTCTTACAACTTTCACAGTGGTATTGTGGCCCCATCGCAACCACTTTGCGCATACATATATGACAGGCTAAATACCACATTGGGTACTGCGTGTTCACACCAAGTATGACAACGCAGATCCTAAAATTCCTCTCCTACACAAATACATGAAAATGTTGGTATAAATCAATAAAGACATAATGTTTAAAGTAATTCCATTATACCTCAGTTGATTTTGTGTGACGTTTATCCTCTAGCATCGCCAATGTGATCTGTCTTGGATACCTCATCACTGTCGATGTGGTTGCCAACGATTGAACACTACTAATGCCGGCTTGATTTGAACTATTTAATTGATTCAAGTACCGATTAGAAGTTCGATATACTTACGCTGAACATGAGCATACACAACATATTTACGTGTATTATATATGACAAACAAATCTGCTTCCCAGCATAGCTGCCTCTGGCACATCCGGATTCAAATATAACTTCGTTGCGCATGTTGATGAAAGACTATATGTAGCTGTTAAAACGACATATAATAAAAATACATTTCTACACCTGATAATCCAAAAACAGTGAAATAAGTTATATTAAAAGAACAAACATACCTTGGAAGCGTTTAACATACGTGCTAGTGTAAACCACGATCTGTGAGGCATTCTGATCCAACTGTAGAGTATTCTTGACCATATCAACCTTATCTCCCCACATAGAAATCTCAAGTCGAGAACCACTACATAGAAACAATTTAAAAGACGGTCAGCACTCAACATTTGAAATCGTTTTATCGAACATCGTTTATATTCCTAACCTTTCATTCATAAGCCAAAGTGATTGAACCTTCGTTATCCCGCATTTCTTAAGTGATTGATCTCTGGTTTGACCAATCTGATATAACGGACCAATCACATCTATGACACATTCATATAACAAAATCAGTGCAAAAATTACGGCCGTACAATATTCACACACAATAAAAATGACAACGACTGACCTGTGCAAATGACATTATGAGGGAAACGTGCACCAACTTCACCAAAATTGACTAACTCAAATTTATGCCTTGGTATATTTTCAGAATCATTAAGCAATGCTACCTTCGTGTGGCTAGTGAAGAAAATCTTAAAGGCAGTCGTAACAGTCTTCCAGTACGACGGTGCACCTCCAACAACGAAGTTACTAATGTTATATACTGACCCTTCATCCAGTATTGGTCGAAATTTGTCACATAACACAGGTCCAATCCGAGCTGATATGTGGTTGTTCTGGAAAACATGCATCAAGGTATATGTAACGTTGAACAACAACTACATCTATACTTACATAATATATTGAACATGTCACCCCACCCCCGCCCCTTAGACCCCACACGCACAGGGGACGGACCAAACTGGGGAAAAGGGGGGAGGGGGCGACGGTTCACTCACAAACCTATCACAACAACAACAATACTAATAAGGCAACCGTCCCTTGGGATCACCCGAAAAATTCCTTAAACCATAGAATTAATGCTCAACCAAGTCCCAAGATACTTACCTATGCGAATGGGGTTCAAAAGAACCAAAAACTCCAAACTCAAGGTCCAGGCGACCGCCCAGCTCAAGCCCGGGTCGCCTGAACCTTCGCCCGACCTGCTGCCCAGAAAACCGAGGAGCCCAGGCGACCGCCTGACCTGAGGAGAGGGGTCGCCTGGTCCCTCGCCTGGTCCAAAGGAGGGGTCGTCCGGCCTCCGCCCAACCGCCTGTACCCTACGAAAGGAGAGGTCCAGGCGACCGCCTGATCCAAGGAAGGGGTCGCTTGGCCTTCCACCCGGACTACCAAATCTTCCTCCTGGGCCGAGGCGACCGCCTGCTTCAGGAAAGGGGTCGCCTGGATCTCGCCCGACCACCTATATCCAACGAAAGAGGACCAGGCGACCGCCTGCTCCAAGAAACGGGTCACTTGACCCTTCGACTGAACCCAAAACCTAAAGTTCCAACGCAAAACCGAACAGTTCCGAACTTGTACTTAACACCTATGGAATCTTTACCATACACATAACCCCAAACCTTACAAAATAGAAACATGCATGTTATGAACATTATATAGAGCCGGAAACAGATTCGGAATACAAGAAACCAACCAAGCGGCGGTCTCGTGGGATCCAACCGCGCTACAAGGTGATACTGCTGCTGCTGCTTCCTCAAGTCGAAACCCTCAAACTAGCAACCCCGCCTCTACTCGGCGGCTTGCTTTTCCTTTCCTTTTCCTGAAATGGTAGAAGTAAGGGTAAGTTCTCGCAAGTACTTAATAAGAGTACATGTATAGACATGGTGCAGAGTTCAATATCATTCGATACAATGTACCTACAATCGAAAACAGAACGAACACATGATACACAAAGCAACCAACCAAACATATGCTCAATCAATGCAACACAACCAATCATATGCAATGCAATCGGTCAATCACAATCACGATCAATACACAATCGAAACGGTAATGCCCTTGGCCCAGCCAAGGCATATCGATCACAAACGGTCGGTAGAGCATGGTACCAGCTCGGGGGAGCGACCCCCATCAATCAATCAATACGAATCATCGATAACCATCATAGGTATATCGGAATCCCGGTCAATTCATCGATAACGATCGTAGGTATATCGGAATCCCAATAGGTTTCTACACAAACAATGTCTATACCACGGAACTAGGTCGGCGTCATCGGGGCACTCCCCTCTTCCAAACCTAGCATCAGTCTATATCTGAGTATGCTTGCTACGCAAGACAATACTCCTAACCCACACTGAACCCTTACCTCTAGTTGTAGTCCGAATCAGAATTCTCGATCGACGGTCCTGGTAGAAATTTTGGCAGAGTTTCAACCCAAATTCCAAACAACTCCCTATTCAGAAACAATCCCAGATACAGAAAACACATTCAAAATTCACAGAAATAGCCATTAACAATGGCGTTAAAACCGAGGCTCGGGCCGGAAAAACGGCTTTCACACCGAGCCTTTTCTAACAGAACCAATTACACTAACAGAACCATAATTCCTCTCTGAACACAAAAATACCCTTACCTTTCACTGAATTCTCCGTTGGAAATTACACCCGATTTTTCAGACGCGAATCGACACTACCTCGGGTGCGTTTCTTCCTGCGTTCCTGTTATCAAACACGCATAAGGAAGTGCCGAGAACGCTTAGGAACCAAAGAATCACACAAAGGAGCACATTACACTATTCACTCCAAAATTCAAATGCTCATAACTTGCAAACTACACTGATTCTTCCAAAACAGACTTCAGATTATTGATCTACACAACTCAAAGATCGATTTGAGTACCTTACCTCGAAGTTTAGTCGCAAAACGATGAAGATCAGTGGTGAAGCTCAAGCTTCCAACAATGGCGCAAGAGAGGGAGAGAGAGAGATACGGTTGGAGAAGAAGAAGAAAATGAGAGAGAGTTGACCCAAAACTCTTTTCTTTTTACTAATACCCATATATGTATTATTACATAAATACATATATATCTTCCATAAATCCTTTCTTTTCTTTTCTTCTTCTACCAAGAAGAGACACATGTCCCTTCTCCTCTCTCTCCAATCCGCCCCATCCCCTCTTTTTAACCAAAAAGTACCAATTTTCATTATCTCACACACATTACAAAATTGCAATTTCGTTCAGCCCGAAAATGTAACTTTTTACCAAACTTGCTCTGATTGGAACAAAACTTTAACTACTAACTCAGGACATCATAAAACCCATAAAACATATTTTTCTTAACCAATTATAAGTCCCGAGTCACCCAGAATTGCAATTCCCGGGAATTACGCGCAACCGCGTAATAAATTCTAAATCTGTCCCGGGTTGCCCCAAAATTCAGCAAACTAATTCCACAATTACCAAACATGCAAAGCAAGTCCCAAAACAAGATTATAAAAAAAAACCCGATAATTAAACTTAAACGTGTAATTAATTTAATTACGTACTGGGTGTGGGTAACAGAACATATTGAATTTGAAACATAAAATGATTAAAATGGTGATCATTTACTGACATTTGCATCGATCAAGACCATCTCTAAACCGATGAAACATCCGGTTGTTGTGTTGACTGCTTCCCACAAATGGGTGACACGGACATGGATTGTCACAGCCACCCCGCCCGGTTGCGGAGACGGAGCCGGCCGCGACGTCAGAAACAGGAATTACGGCGGAAAACGTGGCAACGGAGCATCGAGCTCACATAACCAAACAATCAAGTAACCACTAGCAACCTAATTACTCAAGCAAGGCAAGCATATATATATATATAGCAACCAACTTCCACCAACAAGCAGTTCATGGCAAATTACATTTCAATTGTCGCCACAACACAAAAGCACCAAATCCATAATATAGCAATTCCGATATAGGCAAGTCGGGGCTCCGCCCACGACTCAGAAGACAAACAAAAGCAGAATATATCTCAGGTTATACAACATTTACAAATACATGATATGATCTATATGCATGCAGTTACAGCTACAGAGCCAATAAACGCAATCCTATAAATACCTAGCACGGAATCCGAGGCCTCTCGCTCGAGGATCTCCGCACGTGGTGCTGCTGCTGCAACCAAGACCTCAAAAACGTAGGAAGCACCGCGGATCTCTACTCCGCTGGTTGCTTGTCAGGTCGGCCTGAAAGTGGTAAACAAATAAAAGGGGTGAGTCCTTGAAAGGACCCAGTAAGGGCTAATGGTAAAACGCAGTTGCTCAATTGGCAACAAGCTGAACCTGCAAAACAGAATATCACAAGTATATATATAACACGTGAGCATATATCATAAGGTAAACCGGAACCACAACCATATGCGGTCCAACCGCCAGAACGACCCATAACGACAACCCTCTAACGGAGGTCAGAATATACAGAACAGATCAGAACAGAAAGCTCGGTACCGGCTGGGGTCGCGATCCCCAAACTGTCGTAGGGTCACAGAAGTATATCGGCACCCCAAGTGCGGATATACGTAATGGCACCCTCCAGTGCAGACACAACAGAACAGATCCAAGGAGTACCCGTGGCCTTTAAGACCATACGGGACTCTCGAAACAGTAACCATACAATAATAATAATGCATAAGTATAAACAGAAATACACCACCGATATGCACATACAAAAATAAAAGGAACCCGGGGCCTCCATGGCTATCCGGCCTTGAGGCGTAACAAACAGACATTTTACCATATGACGGGTCTCGGGATCACGAACCACGCCCTCACCCGGAACCCACCCCAACTAAACCCGATACACATCACATAACTCCCCGAATGTATAGCGAGAGAAGTTGAGCCCTTACCTCAGAAACTCTGCCCCGAAGCACAAAGCCCGGGAAATCCCGGCTCCCGGCCCGAAAAGTAAACCTTGGCTCCTACGGTCCCACGCTACTCCAACCACGCAGAATCAAGCTGTACAACCATAATTGAGTCAGAACACATCCAAACAAACCCCCAGAACCAACTCCCGCACAATCCCGCACTTCCCCGCAAAAAATCCACAGAAAGCTCGGTTTTTACGAACCGAGCCTGAACATTGTTATTGATACACCACCAAACCCATTCCAACCTTTAAACCCACATTCCAGACACCTTTCCCGGAAAACCCGCATAAACCTAACTTTTCCTACCATTGTCCGAAAATGATGTTTCAAACACCATTATGAACCTATTTTCATCCACAATACCAATTTAGGATCCAAACCAACTAAAACACAACCTTATCATGGAAAAAGTTTCACTTGAACATTTTGACCCTTAACCAATTTTTCACCACACTTCCAAATCAAACCATACAAGCTTCCAATTAATCATACTAATCATCAATTCCACTTCCTAAGCATGCTTACTAACCAATTGCACCAAAATCAACAAAACCTCTTCACTTAACAATTCGGCCAAGAGGGGTTTTCTCACCCAACCTCCATTTCAATCCAAACAAAGTTCCATTAGCACTCTTTAATCACCAATTACACTTCTTAACCAAGATTACCAACCAACTTCACCTAAATCACCATAATTCAACATAAACCCTAGCTTGGGCCATTTGGGGGATTTTTACTCAACTTGTTTTCCTTCAAATTAAAACCATAGATTGTCTTAGAATCATGCTAGGAACAACATACTTGAAGCATGATTCAAGAACACAAACACACACAATTTTTGAAAAATCACCAATATTTCGGCATCCCTAGGGTTCCACCCTCCATGGAGTTTTTCCAACATTTAACCATAGATTCTTACTCCCCTCAAGCCCAAGAACAACATACTAAAAGATGGGAGGGAGAGGATCACTCTAGCATGTAGACAAGAGTAAACACATAGCTTGAAAACCATCTCTTTTCTCCACCAAACCTTGTTTCCAACTTGAAAGGAAGATAAAAGGGAGAAGCTTACCAATTCTTGAACTCAAATCCTTGAAGTTTCAGCAAAGGGAGATGAAGAACATGGAGTTTAGAAGAGGAAGAACATGGCGGCAGGAAAGGGAAGGAAGAAGAAGAAAGAAAGAAAATGTTATGATTTTATTTTCATGTAATAATTACAACCTTATATACTTATCCTACTTTACCAACTTAAATTATAAAAGGACAAGTGTCCTCCCTCTTGCTGCAGCCGACAAAGGCCCATTTCAGGCCCAACATATTAGTGACTTTTGGGTTAATAACAATTTAACCCCCCAATTCTCCAAATCTTTGCAATTAAAACCCAAACACAAGTAACAAGCTCCAAATGGAACCAAAACTGACCAGAACCCTCAGAATATCATAAAATGCCCAAATCTTCTTTCCAAAGTCCATTTGGAAAATCAGAGTGTCCTACCGGGTCCGCTGAACCCGAGTAATTCCCGACGTGCACGTATTAACCCAAACAAAAAATCACACCACAACAAAAAAATCACAAATATTACCATAAATTCCGTCTTAAAATATAACATACCTCACACCGAAGCCGTCTGGAAAAATTCATCCCGACCCCCGGGATTCCGCCCAGAGCCCCGGGAGTCGCCCAGAACCGCACGTCCCGCTCCAGAAAATATGCTCCGTGAAAAGATGCAGGACGTTCCCACGATCCCAAATATGCGAACGATTTTCCAATCTGAGGTCACGGGAGCGCTACCGAGCCTGGCCAGACGCCCCGAGACAACCCGACAACCCCCTTGGAAAAATATTTTCGGCGAAAACGTCCGGGGAACCCACACAACCTCAAATCCCGAAGGATTTCCAGAAATGATGCTCAGATAAGTCTCGGGAGCCAAATAACCGCCCAGAAACTTGACCCGCACGCCAAAACCGGAGCCCCGGGTCATCCGGTTGTAACCCGCTCAGGGTGACCGTAACATCCTCCCCCCTTTAGGACTCTTGGTCCTCCAAGAGGGGTATCAATCGCTGGTACTGCTCGGGGTAACGCTCTCTGATATCCTGCTCGGTCTCCCAAGTCGCTTCCCGGTCAGTGTGATGTGACCACTGAACCTTGACCATGAGAATTAACTTGCTGCGGAGTTTCCGAGCATCTCGCGCCAGTAAGGCTATCGGCACCTCCTGATATGACAAGTCAGGCTCCAGCTGAACCTCCTCCACTGGAACCGTCTGTACCGGATCCAGGATGCACTTCTTCAACATGCTGACATGAAAAACGTTGTGCACCGCAGACATACTCGGAGGCAGGGCTAACCTGTAGGCCAACCTGCCAATCCGCTCCAGAATCTCGTAAGGTCCGATATACCTCGGGGCCAACTTACCCCGCCTGCCAAATCTGACTGTACCTCGGATTGGCGCCACCTTCAACCAAACTCTGTCGCCCACCTCAAACTCTAAGTCCCTGCGCCGCCTGTTCGCATAAGAGGTGGTGCGGTCGTTCGCGGTCTTCAACCGCGCCTGAATCTTCTTGATCTTTGCGGTGGTCTCCTCAATAAGCTCGGGACCCAACTCAATCCTGTCAGATGCCTCCGTCCAACAGTGCGGTGTCATGCACCGCCGCCCATACAGTGCCTCAAACGGTGCCATGCCGATGGTACTCTGATAGCTATTG
Source organism: Stellera chamaejasme (assembly GCA_024586325.1). NCBI lineage: Eukaryota > Viridiplantae > Streptophyta > Magnoliopsida > Malvales > Thymelaeaceae > Stellera > Stellera chamaejasme. Next base: position 18,950,704 of record CM044981.1, read on the forward strand.
TTATACGAAAATTCTACCAACGGCAACTGCTTATCCCAATCTCCTCCGAAATCCAAAGTACAGCTCCGCAGCATATCCTCCAGAATCTGAATCACCCGCTCCAACTGACCGTCGGTTTGGGGATGGTAAGCTGTACTCAGATGGAGTCGCGTGCCCAGGGCCTTATGAAAGGCGCCCCAGAACCGTGCGGTAAAACGCGGATCCTGATCTGACACAATGGAGTCTGGTACTCCATGTAACCGCACTATCTCTCTAATATACAGATGGGCAAACTTCTCCAGGGAGTCTGTCATCCGGACCGGCAGAAAGTGTGCACACTTCGTCAAGCGGTCCACGATAACCCAGATGGCATCGTGGTGAGACCGGGTCAGGGGTAGTGCAGTCAGAAAGTCCATCGTGATGTTGCCCCACTTCCTGACCGGAATGGGCAAAGTCTGCAATGTCCCCGCCGGTTTCTGATGCTCCACCTTCACCCGCTGACAAGTGGCACACTTAGACACATGAGAGGCAATGTGTCTCCGCATACCTGGCCACCAAAAGTGGGTGCGCAGATCCTGATACATCTTCTCACTACCGGGGTGTATACTCAATCGGCTCGAGTGAGCCTCGGCCAAAATCTCATCCCGTAATGTCTGATCCCCTGGCACATACAACCGATCCCCAAAATACTCTCAAACCTTGCCACTCCGATTGAAACGCTCCCGGTAGTAGTGCCCCTTTGTCCTCCCCGGACAGCTTCTTCAACTCTGGGTCCCTCTCCTGTGCCTCTCGCACTCGTAGTCCTTGATGTACTCGAGCCACCTGCGCTGTCTCATGTTCAGCTCCTTCTGAGTGAACAGGTACTTCAGACTCTTATGATCTGTGAAAATCTGAAATTTGCTGCCAAGTAGGTAATGCCTCCACTGCTTCAGCGCATAAATCACTGCAGCCAACTCAAGATCATGCGTAGGATAGTTACGCTCATGCGGTCGAAGCTGTCGCGACCCATAAGCTATCACGCCCGCCCCGCATCAAAACACATCCCAACCCGGACCTAGATGCATCTCGTAGATTACATAAGGTAGACTCGGGTCGGGTAGAATCAAGATCGGTGCGTTGGTCAGCCGCCTTCAACTCCCGAAAACTCTCCTCGCACTTCTCTGTCCATACAAACGGCTGCCCCTTCTTGGTCACCTGCGTAAGCGAGGAAGCCAAGATGGAGAATCCCGGCACAAACCTCCGATAGTAACCTGCTAAACCCAGGAAACTCCTGATCTCACGTACCGAGGTAGGCTGCTTCCAATCCTGTACTGCTCTGACCTTCGCAGGATCCACAGACAAACCGTGCTCACCGATAATGTGCCCCAGAAACGACACCTCCCGGATCCAGAAATCACACTTTGAGAACTTGGCATAAAGCCGATGCTCCCAGAGTGTCTGCAGAACAATCCTCAGATGCTCCCGGTGTGAGTCCTCATCCCGAGAGTAAATCAAAATATCATCGATGAACACCACCACGAAAGCGTCCAGATACGGCCGAAACACCCGGTTCATCATGTCCATGAACGCCGCCGGTGCGTTGGTCAACCCAAACGGCATCACCGTATACTCAAAATGTCCATACCGAGTCCGGAAAGCAGTCTTCGGTATGTCCTCCTCCTTCACTCGCAGCTGGAAGTACCCCGATCGCAGATCAATCTTCGAAAAGATCTTCGCACCTCTCAACCTGATCAAAGAGATCGTCGATCCTCGGCAATGGGTACTTATTCTTGATAGTGATGGCGTTCAGCCGTCTGTAATCAGTACACAATCGGAGTGACCCATCCTTCTTCCTAACAAACAGAACTGGAGCACCCCATGGTGAAGTGCTCGGACGGATGAAGCCCTTCTCCTGCAGTTCCTCTAACTGCTTCTTCAGCTCCACCATCTCCACTATCGGCATCCGATAAGGTGGAATGGAAATGGGAGTAGAACCGGGTTGCAACTGGATCTCAAACACGATCTCCCACTCTGGTGGCATCCCGGGCAAATCCTCCGGAAATACCTGCGGAAAATCTCGGACAACTGGAATCTTATCCAGCTCCAACTGAGTATCAAACGTGTTCACACCGTAGTACTCCTCCGAATCCACTATCGGGACCTGATCCAGAACCTGCAGCTCCATGCTGGTCCTGACCACCTTCGTCCCATCTGAACCTGAGAGGGGTAACACCTCTCCAGAAACCGTAACACTACGGTTGGCACAGTCAATATGCACGGAATTCTTGGACAGCCAATCCATCCCAAGAATAACGTCATACTTTGGTGTGTTCAACACCAGTAGATCTGACATAATCCGGTGACTGCCAATGGATAGCACGCAGTCTCGTACCATCTCATTGGAAAGCGAAACTCACTCCCCGTCTTCACCATGAAGACGCTCGAAGCCCACCGGTAGCCAAGTGGAGTGACTCGACACACTTTCGTGCCACAATCAAACAGACGCCCAAGATCAAACAATGCACGAACATGAGTATCTTTCAGAAGTAAAGTACCTTGGAGCGACCCACGCCGCGAAGTCTCTCCACGCTCGATCCGGAACACCCGCCCTGCTCCGGGCTGCTTTGTGGTGGAGGCTCACGCTGTGATGTCTCACCCCGCTCCACCTGGAATACACGCCCTACTCCCAGGCTGCTTTGTGGTGGAGGGGGTGGCTGAAACGGTCGTCTCGGATGCTGTGGTGGCCTCGTTCCGCCCCTCTGTGAACCGAGCCCTCGGGGTGCGTTAGGATGAAACCGAGGCTGCGGACGTGTAGCATCGCTGGACCCGTGACCCTGTGGTCGAGGACAATCACGAATCCAATGATCGCTAGACCCACATCGCGTACATGGCCGGCCGCCCGCCACAACTCGCTCGTAACATGGCCGGCCGGGTGCTGCCCACCACAACTCGCACAAGTCGGGATACCGGCGTAGTCCTGCTGCCCATGGTAAGAAATGCCAGAGGCTCGAGGCCTGCACTGGCTGACCTCCACGACCCCGACCTTGCTGAACTCTGGCCGTGCGTCGAGAAGCCCTCCTCTATCACCGGGTCGGTGCGGTAGGTACCGACTACTCGACCTCCTACCAAACATGCTCGAGGAGTTGGGCCTTCATGCATGCCTCATGGTACGAAGTGATGTCCGAGAGGTCTCAAAGCCCACCGATACTACATGCATGCGCAGCGAGCGAATGAACTGATTTTCAGAACAACCTGAAAGGTGTAAACAATTGAAAGGGTGAGTCCTCGAAAGGACCCAGTAAGGGCTAATGGTAAAACGCAGTTGCTCAAGTGGCAACCCGCTGAACCTGCAAAACAGAATATCACAAGTATATACACAATATATGAATATATAACATAAAGTAAACCGGAATCCCAATCATATGCGGTCCAACCGCGAGCGACCCATGACGGCGGCCCTCTTACAGAGGTCGAATATCTGAGAATAGATGCGAGCGAGCAGAAAGCACGGTACCGGTGGGGTCGCGATCCCCAAACTGCCGTAGGGTCACGAAGTATACCGGCACCCCAGTGCGGATATACACGAGATGTCAGCACCCTCCGTGCGGACACCACGTATCAGATCAAGGAGTACCGTGGCCTTTAAGACCATCCGATGCAGTAACCATATAATAATAATAAAGCATAAGTATAAACGAAATATCATCACCGATAGGCATATATGGAGCAGAATAGGAACCCGGGCCTCTAAGGTCATCCGGGCCATGAAAGCAGAACAAACGTACATTTTACCAATTAAGCCCTTACCTCCGACACCGCTCCGTTGCACAATTCGGAAATCCGGCTCCCGGCCCGAAAAGTCGCAATTTGCCTTTTACGGTCCCACTCTACTCCACCCACGCAGAAACAAGCTGAACAACTATAATTATGTCAGAACACATCCAACAAACCTCAGAAACCAATTCCTGCACAAACCCGCACTTTCCCGCAAAATTCCACAGAAAGCTCGGTTTTACGAACCAAGCTAGAACCTTGTTATTCCAACACCCACAACCACATTCCAACATTAAAACCCGCATTCCAGACATTTTCCCAGTAAACCCGCATAAAACTAACTTTCTCATTTCTAACCCGAAAATGACATTTCAAACGCCATATCGCACCTACTTTCATCCACATTACCAATTTAGCATCCAATTCAATCAACACACAACATCCACATGGAAAAAGAATCACTTGAACAATTCAACCCTTAACCAATTTTTCCCCACACTTCCAAATCAAACCATTCAAGCTTCCAATCAATCATACCAATCACCAATTACACTTTCTAACCAACATAACTAACCAATTGCACCAAAATCACAAAACCCAAACTTTGAATATTTCACCAATTTGGGGATTTCTCTCCCAACTTGTTTTCCACCAAATTGAAACCATAGATTGTCTTAGAATCATGCAAGGAACAACATATCTCAAGCATGATTCAAGAACACAAACATACACAATTTTAGAAATTTAAGCTTAATTTCGGCCTTTAGGGTTTCTTCAAACCAAGGAGTTTTTCCAAAATCTAACCATAGATTCTTACTCCCCTCATGCCCAAGAACAACATACCTAAATTTGGAAGCAAGAGGATCACTAAAATTCATAGCCAAGAACAATCCTCATTTTCGAAAATCCCCTTTTTTTCCAACATTCTCTTATTTCCAAACTTGAAAGAGAAGAAGAAAGGAAGCTTACCAATCTTTGGAGCTTAAAGCCTTGAAGTTTCAGCCAAGATAATGAAGAACATGGAGCTTCATGAACAGTACCCATGGCTGCTCTTGTGTTCGGCAGAGAGAGAAGAGAAGGAAGAAGAAAAGAAAAGAAATGTAATTACCTCATTTTAATTACTAATATCCCTTATATATTATCCTTTCTTTTTCCTCTTAAATTATAAAGGGACAAGTGTCCCAGCCCAAAGGCTGCTGCCGACATTTGGCCCAGCTTGGTCCAAAATATTACTTACTTTTGGGTTAATTGCAACTTAACCCCCCAATTCTCCAAATCTTTGCAATTAAAGCCCAAATATAGGTAACGAACTCCAAATGAACCCAAAACTGACCAGAATCCTCAGAATATCATAACATTCATAAAACATTTTTCAAATATTTATTTACCATTCCGTAGCGTCCTACCGAGCTCGCTGATCCCGAACAAATCCCGGCGTGGCCGCATAATAACATGAACCACAACCCGTCACGACAAAATTCCACAAAAATAACCATAAAATCCACCTTAAAATATAACATGACTTGCCCTGGGCCCGACGGAAAAATTCCATCCCGAGCCCCGGGATTTCGCCCAGAGCCCCGGGAGTCGCCCGGGACCGCACGTCACGTCCCGAAAAACATGCTCCGTAAAAACCTCCGGGTCGCTCCCACGATTCCAAATCCGCAAACGGTTTCTCAATCTGAGGTCCCGGGAGCGCTACCGAGCCCGCTGTACGTCCCGAGACAACCCCCCAGCCCCGAAAAATATTTTCGGCGAAAATGTCCGGGGGACCCACACGACCTCAAATCCCGAAGGATCTCCAGAAATGATGCTCAGATAAGTCTCGGGAGCCAATTAACCGCCCTGAATCATGACCCGCAGTTAAACCGAGCTCCCGGTCACCCGGTCACAATCCGCTCGGGGTGACCGTAACATTCTCCCCTTAGAACTCTTGGTCCTCCAAGAGTAACTGCTAGATCAGTAGTTGCAGAAATCCCGACACTCGTCTCGCACAACTCTTACCTTTCTTTCCCTATCATACTCGGACCACCGTCTTTGGTGCGGCGAGAGTGGTAGTTTAGACTACCATCCCGAGCCTTTCGGCGCCTCATCCCTCGTGGTGCATCTCTTTGCGCCGAGTCGCTTGCCGGTATTTCTACCTGCAACCCTGCACAAGATCAAACTATACCTAATCGACCTTTTACAGTCATCCCGGAAGACGTCACATGTAATGCATAAAGTCGGGGGTAAAACCAACCTATCAAACCACTCTAGAATCCCATGAGAACCGATATACCTGGGGATAACTCGCCCCGCCTACTACATATGACCGTCCCTCAGACCAATGCTACCGCCAAACCAAACTCACACCAACCTCAAATCCCAAGTCCTTGCGATGTTTACCCACGTACGAGGTGGTGCGGTCAAACGCGTCGCCATCCGCGCCTGAATCATCCCGATTTGGTGTGTTTTCTCAACAATCTGAATCATCCGCTCCGATTTCCCATCGGGTTGTGAGTGATAAGCGTACTCGATGGAATAGCGTACCCAAAACCTTATGAAAAGTATTCGAGAATCGTGCGGTAAAACGCAGATCACAATCGACACCACGGAGTCCGGCACTCAACGTAACCGCCCAATCTTCTTTAGAGGGTCTCACACCGTATCGGCAAAAGCGAGCTCTCTTAGACACCTAAGTGGTGATATCTCCCCGCATATCTGGCCACCAAAAGCAAGCACGCAAATCCTCGGAACAACCCTCTCCCTACCGAGGTGTACACTTAACTAGCTGAAATTGCCTCCTCCGTAACCTCATCCCGTAGTGTGTCGATCCTCTGGTACCTACAGCCAATTCCCAAAGTATAATGATTCCCGCCTGTATTGAGATTTCGGTAGCAGTGCTCCTCTGTCCTCTCCAGACAACTTCTTCAAATCCGGATCCTTCTCTTGTGCCTCACGCACCCTATCGAGCCTCTTTGAATGCTCTCAAAACTCCCACTTGTGCCAAAGGCACTTCAGCCATCTTCTTAGGTCCGATCCTCGCCGCTACCTTAAGTTCGGTTCCTTATCCCGCATACCGAGATGGGCTGTCTCCAATCCTATACAACCTTAGTTCTCTCGGATTCCGCTGATAACCCATGTTCACCGATGATGTGTCCCTAAAAGCAGCCTCTCGAATCCAAAATCACACTTCAAACCTTAGTGTAAAACCAACGTTCCCAAAACATCTCAGAATAACCCTTAGATGCCCCCAGTGCGAGCCTTTATCCCGAGGGTAAATCAGAATATCCTCTTTCTTTATCCAAAGCTAAAAGTATCACGAATGCAGATCAATCTCGAAAGGATCCTCGTACCTCCCAACCGCTCAAAAAGGTTAACAGCTTGAGAGTGGGTACTTATTCCTAATAGTGTTGGCATTCATCCGCCCGTAGTCAATACACAACCAGCGTAACCCATCTTTTTCTCTCGACACCAGGATCGAGTACCTCACGGCGAAGTGTTCGGTGAATGAAATCCTTCTCCTATAATTCCTTCAATCTGCTTCTTCCAGCTCAACCATCTCCACTATCGGTCTCCGATAAGGAGGAACAGAAATTAGAGTGAAATCCAATCATGGACGTATTTTAAACACAATTCCCTGCTCTGTTGGCATTCCCAGGTAAATTTTCTGGAAATACCTGCGGAAATTACCGAACAGCAGGAATCCTATCCAGCTCCAACCGAGTATCTGCCATGGGCAGATCGTAGTACTTCTCCCAATTCACCGTGTCGAAATCAGATCCAAAACCTACAGCGCCATGCTGCTCTTACCATTTCCATCCCATCAGAATTCATGAGAGGTAGTACCTCTTCCAGAAACCGTAATACTACGGTTAGCACAGTCAATGTGCACGGAATTCTTGAACAGACCAACCATCCCAACAATAACGTCATACATCGGTGTGTCCAAACCAACAGATTTGTGATGTAATCCTGCCGCCCATAAATAGTACGCAATCTCGTGCCGCCTCACAAGGAAAGCTAAACCGGCTCTCACTGTTTGTACGAGAATCATTTGGCAGCTCACCGCTAGCCAAATGCAGAAATTCGCACACTTCGTGCGAAACCGAAACAAACTCTCCAAGATTACTAAGTATATCTCGAATGAAATGTGTCACTAAGAAACAGAATACCTTGCAATGCCCCATGCCGCAAAATGACTCCTACTCAACTGGAGAACACGCCCAACTCGGGTTCTTGTGGCGGTGGGGGTGGCTGATACGAAGGTCACCGCGGTGGTCTCGTAACGCCTTCCCAAGAGCCACACCCTTGGGGTGTGTTGGCTGGAACCAAGACTGCAGATATAAAACAACTGCTGATCCCTATCTCAAGATCGAAAGCAATCCCGAATCCGGTGGTTATCGTCCCACATTGCAAGCACGCCCGGCTGTTCAAGCATGGCCGGCCGGGTGCTGCCGCCACAACTCGAACAAAACTGAACTATCACGGTCATCCAGCCTGCCCTCGCCACTCGCCCGCCTCCCGCCTGCCTTACCCATAAACCTCGACGATCCCACTGCATGCAATCTCTTCCTCAATCTTGGGGTCGGTGGGGACGATCGACTCTCAATCTCCTCCCGCTCCATACCGTGGTTCTTTGGTATGTAGCAACCCAGCTACCAAACTCCTCACTCATACTCCTTGCTACCATGGTCCCCTGCTCCATATCACCAACCGCACCTATCGGAGGTCCCCGGCTACATCCCCTGCACCGGTGGAAATTGTAGCCTCGCCGGATGGTTGTCAATTCCCGCAACCCAAGTCTCTACTACCTCGGCCCTCCTCGGCTGTTGAACCTCGGGGGGGTCAAATGCTGAAATCTCTCCATAAGTCTGACACTGGTACCTCTGACCTTCACGTCATTGGTGGAACCGACGTGAGTTCCCTGTATCCATGTGATCGTCCACCTCTTAGTCATTCACCGGCTGGTCCTGGTCATTAAGGTGGCTGCTGCCCACCTCCCGGTCAAGGCCGTTCTTTGTGGCCTAAGTCTCGCTATCACCTCCGATCCGAATGCCTTTCCCGAGGCATAACCAGATTTTCCTCGCCATCGCTGCCTCGAACTGCTTTGGCCGGGCGGTAAAGTACCCAAGACACTGCACTGGCCCAACACAAATACCAAACAGAAAGGGTCCCCGTGATGCCTAGAACCCCGGGGTGGTGTTTGTGGTTGTTCGCACTCGGGTTATGCTGAACCCGTATCCCATTCTTCGGAGGTGTGGGATTCCAGTCCCGCCTCCGATGCCAAACACGCTGTTCGCGTGTAGTAAACATTCCCTTAAACCAAGTCCAACCAAAGCCAACTTATCCCATATCCAAAAGTCCAAATCAACTAACTCTTCCCCATCTATCCAAAAGCCAGCAGCAGATTCTAAGGCTCAGTAGTGTAATGCAATGCATGATGCGAAATTCATTTTAGGACCGCACAACCAAATATCAAATCCTCAAACACGTAATCAGTTCATGTTCATATCACGTAATCACACCATATACCAAACAATGAATTAAAGTACCCGGATCATACCGTAAGTCCATCTTCTAAACCTTAACAAATGCTTCAAAGAACCTCCTGCTTCTCCACACCCATTCCAAGGTGTTTCAAATAAGGAGGTGGCAAGTATCCGTTCAGAAACGCCCCAGAATGAAACGTATAACCAGTGGCTCGCACTTCGAAGTCATCTTCCGCAGGTACTTAACCATGAACAGACTTAACTTACTCCAAAAGTCCACCCTCGGACTTGTATACTTGCCTTCCACATTCCATACCCAAAACCAAACATACTTTACCTTTTGGGTCATTCCGACCCGACCTGCTCGATACCAACTTGTCACAGCCACCCCGCCCGGTTGCGGAGGCGGAGCTGGCCGCGACGCCGAGAACCGGAACCTACGGCGGAAAGCGCGGCAATGAGCATCGAGCTCAAATAACAAACAGCCAAGTGGCAACTAGCAACCTAGATACTCATTCAAGGCAAGCATACTAGAAAAAATCCAACTTCTACCAAACATGCAGTTCATGGTGTCAAACATCAAATATCGCCACAAGATGTAACACCAAAATCCATGATATAACCACAACTCCAATATAAGCAAGTCGGGCTCCGCCCTCGACTCAGAAGACAATAAAGGCAGAGTATGTCTCAGATTATACGTCTTATACAAATACATGATCTAAACTACATGCATGCAGCTACAGCTACAGAGCCATTAAACCAAAACCTATATATATATATACCTATTGTGCGGAATCGGAAACTTTCTCACTCAGGAGATTTTCCGCCCGTGGTACTACTACTGCTGCTGAAACCCAAGAAAATCCGAAAGCACTGCGGATCTCTATTCCGCCAATTGCTTTTCAGAACAACCTGAAAGGTGTAAACAAATGAAAGGGTGAGTCCTCGAAAGGACCCAGTAACGGCTAATGGTAAAACGCAGTTGCTCAAGTGGCAACCCGATGAACCTGCAAAACAGAATATCACAAGTATATACACAATATATGAATATATAACATAAAGTAAACCGGAATCCCAATCATATGCGGTCCAACCGCCAGAACGACCCATGACGACAGCCCTCTTACAGAGGTCAGAATATACAGAACAGAACAGAACAGAAAGCACGGTACCGGCTGGGGTCGCGATCCCCAAACTGTCGTAGGGTCACAGAAGTATACCGGCACCCCAAGTGCGGATATACACAGGATGTCAGCACCCTGCGGACAAGGTCAGAAGTGCATACCCACAGAACAGATCCAAGGAGTACCCGTGGCCTTTAAGACCATCCGGGACCCGTCACAGAACAGAACCATATAATAATAATAAAGCATAAGTATAAACAGAAATATCATCACCTGATAGGCATATACGGAACAGAATAGGAACCCGGGCCTCTAAGGTCATCCGGGCCATGAAAGCAGAACAAACGTACATTTTACCAATTAAGCCCTTACCTCGGCGACACCGCTCCGTTGCACAATTCGGGAAATCCCGGCTCCCGACCGAAAAGTCGCAATTTGCCTTTACGGTCCCACTCTACTCCACCCACGCAGAAACAAGCTGAACAACTATAATTATGTCGAACACATCCAACAAACCTCGAAACCAATTCCGCACAAACCCGCACTTTCCCGCAAAAATTCCACGTAAAGCTCGGTTTTACGAACCGAGCTAGAACCTTGTTATTCCAACACCCACAACCACATTCCAACATTAAAACCCGCATTCCAGACATTTTCCCCGGTAAACCCGCATAAAACTAACTTTCTCATTTCTAACCCGAAATGACATTTCAAACGCCATATCGCACCTACTTTCATCCACATTACCAATTTAGCATCCAATTCAATCAACACACAACATCCACATGGAAAAAGAATCACTTGAACAATTCAACCCTTAACCAATTTTTCCCCACACTTCCAAATCAAACCATTCAAGCTTCCAATCAATCATACCAATCACCAATTACACTTTCTAACCAACATAACTAACCAATTGCACCAAAATCACAAAACCCAAACTTTGAATATTTCGACCAATTTGGGGATTTCTCTCCCAACTTGTTTTCCACCAAATTGAAACCATAGATTGTCTTAGAATCATGCAAGGAACAACATATCTCAAGCATGATTCAAGAACACAAACATACACAATTTTAGAAATTTAAGCTTAATTTCGGCCTTTAGGGTTTCTTCAAACCAAGGAGTTTTTCCAAAATCTAACCATAGATTCTTACTCCCCTCATGCCCAAGAACAACATACCTAAATTTGGAAGCAAGAGGATCACTAAAATTCATAGCCAAGAACAATCCTCATTTTCGAAAATCCCCTTTTTCCAACATTCTCTTATTTCCAAACTTGAAAGAGAAGAAGAAAGGAAGCTTACCAATCTTTGGAGCTTAAAGCCTTGAAGTTTCAGCCAAGATAATGAAGAACATGGAGCTTCATGAACAGTACCCATGGCTGCTCTTGTGTTCGGCAGAGAGAGAAGAGAAGGAAGAAGAAAAGAAAAGAAATGTAATTACCTCATTTTAATTACTAATATCCCTTATATATTATCCTTTCTTTTTCCTCTTAAATTATAAAGGGACAAGTGTCCCAGCCCAAAGGCTGCTGCCGACATTTGGCCCAGCTTGGTCCAAAATATTACTTACTTTTGGGTTAATTGCAACTTAACCCCCCAATTCTCCAAATCTTTACAATTAAAGCCCAAATATAGGTAACGAACTCCAAATGAACCCAAAACTGACCAGAATCCTCATAATATCATAACATTCATAAAACATTTTTCAAATATTTATTTACCATTCCGTAGCGTCCTACCGAGCTCGCTGATCCCGAACAAATCCGGCGTGCCGCATAATAACATGAACCACAACCCGTCACGACAAAATTCCACAAAAATAACCATAAAATCCACCTTAAAATATAACATGACTTGCCCTAGGGCCGACGGAAAAATTCCATCCCGAGCCCCGGGATTCCGCCTATGAACCGCTTGGCCTTCTCCTCGCTCCATGTCGTAATATCGCGCACGTAGCGGACCAACCGATCGAACTCCCGCCAGCATTTCCAACAGCTCCGAGTCCCTCGCTCCAGATCATCAAATCGTGCTCGCTTGAGGTCTCGACGGCATCCCCAATATACCGCTGATGGAAGTAGTAGGCAAACCGCTCCTGTGTAAGGTCTCGATCTCGCCCCCGTCACGTGCCGCCTCGGCTCTCGATGGCCCCGAGGCTCCTCCACCAATGATCTGCACTGCCCCGCAGATTGAACGTGGCCAATGAGACTCTCACCTCGATGGAAGGTGCAGCCTCCCAAGGAGCTTATCCACTCCGCAAACCAAGTCTCGCCGCCTCGGTCCTCCACGGCCGTTGAACCTCGGGGGGTACAAACGCTGGAACCGCTCTAAAAGTCTGATCTCGTCAGACTGACGTCTTAGCTCTTCCCGTCATCGGTGGGACCGACGAGAACTCTCGCATCGCGCCGATCCTCCTCCTCGCTAATCACTATCTCGCACACCGAGGTGGCCGCCGCCCACCTCTTGATCCGCTGTCTCCGCTGTGGCCTACTAGACCTCCTCGTGCTCGCTGCCGCCTTGAATCCGCTGGGCTGGCAATAAGGTACTCAACAATCACGAACTCGACCCAACACTGTAGTACATCAGAGCGGGTCCCCTCGATCGCTGATCACTCGGGGGTGTGTGTGATCGCTCAGTCCCGGGTTCCTCTGAACCCGCCTTCTAACCCTCGGAGGTGTGGGATCCCGGTCCTGACCCTCTGACTCCTACTCACGTTGACGACGTGTTCTAGCCATACCTGAAAATAAACCAACCCAAAACCATATAATCCAACAGTTAACTCTCTCTCCCTAATCTAGCAAAGCAGATTCTAAGGCTCAGAGTGTAATGCAATGCATGATGCAAGGATTCTTTTCGTAATCCGAAACCAACTTGTCACAGCCACCCCGCCCGGTTGCGGAGGCGGAGCCAGCCGCGACGTCGAGAACCGGAACCTATGGCGGGGAGCGCGGCAACGGAGCATCGAGCTCAAATAACAAAACAATCAGGTAACCACTAGCAACCTAATTACTCAAGCAAGGCAAGCATATATATATATAGCAACCAACTTCCACCAACAAGCAGTTCATGGCAAATTACATTTCAATTATCGCCACAACACAAAAGCACCAAATCCATAATATAGCAATTCCGATATAGGCAAGTCGGGGCTCCGCCCACGACTCAGAAGACAAACAAAAGCGGAATATATCTCAGGTTATACAACATTTACAAATATATGATCTGATCTATATGCATGCAGTTACAGCTACAGAGCCAATAAACACAATCCTATAAATACCTAGCGCGGAATCCGAAGCCTCTCGCTCGAGGATCTCCGCACGTGGTGCTGCTGCTGCAACCACGACCTCAAAAACGTAGGAAGCACCGCGGATCTCTACTCCGCTGGTTGCTTGTCAGGTCGGCCTGAAAGTGGTAAACAAATAAAAGGGGTGAGTCCTCGAAAGGACCCAGTAAGGGCTAATGGTAAAACGCAGTTGCTCAATTGGCAACAAGCTGAACCTGCAAAACAGAATATCACAAGTATATATATAACATGTGAGCATATATCATAAGGTAAACCGGAATCACAACCATATGCGGTCCAACCGCCAGAACGACCCATAACGACAGCCCTCTAACGGAGGTCAGAATATACAGAACAGAACAGAACAGAAAGCTCGGTACCGGCTGGGGTCGCGATCCCCAAACTGTCGTAGGGTCACAGAAGTATATCGGCACCCCAAGTGCGGATATACACAGAATGTCAGCACCCTCCAGTGCAGACACCACAGAACAGATCCAAGGAGTACCCGTGGCCTTTAAGACCATCCGGGACTCGTCACAGAACAGAACCATACAATAATAATAATGCATAAGTATAAACAGAAATACACCACCTGATATGCACATACAGAACAGAAAAGGAACCCGGGGCCTCCATGGCTATCCGGGCCTTGAGGCAGAACAAACAGACATTTTACCATATGACGGGTCTCGGGATCACGTAACCACGCCTCACGCGGAACCCGCCCCAACTAAACCCGATACACATCACATAACTCCCCGAATGTATAGCGAGAGAAGTTGAGCCCTTACCTCAGAAACGCTGCCCCGCAACACAAAGCTCGGGAAATCCCAGCTCCTGGCCTGAAACGTAAAATTTGACTCTCACGGTCCCTCCCTACTCCAACCACGAAGAATCAAGCTGTACAACCATAATTGAGTCAGAACACATCCAAACAAACCCCGAAACCAACTCCCGCACAATCCCGCATTTTCCGCAAAAATCACGTAAAGCTCGGTTTTACAAACCGAGCCTGAACATTGTTATTCATACACCACCAAACCCATTCCAACCTTTAAACCCACATTCCAGACACTTTTCCCGGAAAACCCGCATAAACCTAACTTTCCCTACCATTGTCCGAAAATGATGTTTCAAACACCATTATGTACCTATTTTCATTCACAATACCAATTTAGGATTCAAACCAACCAAAACACAACCTTAACATGGAAAAAGTTTCACTTGAACATTTTGACCCTTAACCAATTTTTCACCACACTTCCAAATCAAACCATACAAGCTTCCAAATAATCATACTAATCACCAATTCCACTTCCTAAGCATGCTTACTAACCAATTGCACCAAAATCAACAAAACCTCTTCACTTAACAATTCGGCCAAAGAGGGGTTTTCTCACCCAACTTCCATTTCAATCCAAACAAGGTTCCATTTGCACTCTTTAATCACCAATTACACTTCTTAACCAAGATTACTAACCAATTCCACTTAAATCAACCAAAATCAACATAAACCCTAGCTTAATAATTTCAGCCATTTAGGGGTTTTTTACTCAACTTGTTTTCCATCAAACTAAAACCATAGATTGTCTTAGAACCATGCTAGGAACAACATACTTGAAGCATGATTCAAGAACACAAACACACACAATTTTGGAAAATTCATCAACAATTCGGCACCCCCTAGGGTTCCACCCTCCATGGAGTTTTTCCAACATCCAACCATAGATTCCTACTCCCCTCAAGCCCAAGAACAACATACTAAAAGATGGGAGGGAGAGGATCACTCTAGCATGTAGACAAGAGTAAATCCAAAGCTTGAAAACCCTCTCTTTAACCACCCAAAACATGTTCTCAACTTGAAAGGAAGATGAAAGGGAGAAGCTTACCAATTCTTGAACTCAAATCCTTGAAGTTTCAGCAAAGGGAGATGAAGAACATGGAGTTTAGAAGAGGAAGAACATGGCGGCAGGAAAGGGAAGGAAGAAGAAGAAGAAAGAAAATTTTCTAACCCATTTTATGTAATAATTTACCACCTATATATATTTATCCTTCTTTTTAACCACATTTAATAAAAATTGGACAAGTGTCCCTGCCCTTTGCTGCTGCCGACTCAAGGCCCAATTTTGGCCCAAAACATTAATGACTTTTGGGTTAATAACCACTTAACCCCCCAATTCCCCAAATCTTTGCAATTAAATCCCCAAACGTAGGTCACGAACTCCAATTGGAACCAAAACTGACCACAACCCCCAGAATATCATAAAATGCCCAAATCTTCTTTCCAAAGTCCATTTGGAAAATCAGAGTGTCCTACCGGGTCCGCTGAACCCGAGTAATTCCTGACGTGCACGTATTAATCCAAACCAAAAATCACACCACAACCAAAAATTCACAAAAATTACCATAAATTCCGTCTTAAAATATAACATACCTCACACCGAAGCCTTCTGGAAAAATCCATCCCGAGCCCCGGGATTCCGCCCAGAGCCCCGGGAGTCGCCCGGAACCGCACGTCCCGCTCCAGAAAATATGCTCCGTGAAAAGATGCAGGACGTTCCCACGATCCCAAATATGCGAACGGTTTTCCAATCTGAGGTCCTGGGAGCGCTACCGAGCCCGCTGTACGTCCCGAGACAACCCCTCGGCCCCGAAAAATATTTTCGGCGAAAACGTCCGGGGAACCCACACAACCTCAAATCCTGAAGGATTTCAAGAAATGATGCTCAGATAAGTCTCGGGAGCCAAATAACCGCCCAGGCGTGACCCGCAGGCCAAAACCGGAGCCCCGGGTCATCCGGTCGCAACCCGCTCAGGGTGACCGTAACATCCTCCCCCCCTTAGGACTCTTGGTCCTCCAAGAGGGGTATCAATCGCTGGTACTGCTCGGGGTAACGCTCTCTGATATCCTGCTCGGTCTCCCAAGTCGCTTCCCGGTCAGTGTGATGTGACCACTGAACCTTGACCATGGGAATTAACTTGCTGCGGAGTTTCCGAGTATCTCGCGCCAGTAAGGCTATCGGCACCTCCTGATATGACAAGTTAGGCTCCAACTGAACCTCCTCCACTGGAACCGTCTGTACCGGATCCAGGATGCACTTCTTCAACATGCTGACATGAAAAACGTTGTGCACCGCAGACATACTCGGAGGCAGGGCTAACCTGTAGGCCAACCTGCCAATCCGCTCCAGAATCTCGTAAGGTCCGATATACCTCGGGGCCAACTTACCCCGCCTGCCAAATCTGACTGTACCTCGGATTGGCGCCACCTTCAGCCAAACTCTGTCGCCCACCTCAAACTCTAAGTCCCTGCGTCGCCTGTTCGCATAAGAGGTGGTGCGGTCGTTCGCGGTCTTCAACCGCGCCTGAATCATCTTGATCTTTGCGGTGGTCTCCTCAATGAGCTCGGGACCCAGCTCAATCCTGTCAGATGCCTCCGTCCAACAGTGCGGTGTCATGCACCGCCGCCCATACAGTGCCTCAAACGGTGCCATGCCGATGGTACTCTGATAGCTGTTGTTATACGAAAACTCTACCAACGGCAACTGCTTATCCCAATCTCCTCCGAAATCCAAAGTACAGCTCCGCAGCATATCCTCCAGAATCTGAATCACCCGCTCCGATTGCCCATCGGTTTGGGGATGGTAAGCTGTACTCAGATGGAGTCGCGTGCCCAGAGCCTTGTGAAAGGCACCCCAGAACCGTGCGGTGAAACGCGGATCCCGATCTGACACAATGGAGTCTGGTACTCCATGTAACCGCACAATCTCTCTGATATACAGATGGGCAAACTTCTCCAGGGAGTCTGTCATCCGAACTGGCAGAAAGTGAGCACACTTCGTCAAGCGGTCCACGATAACCCAGATGGCATCGTGGTGAGACCGGGTCAGGGGTAGTGCAGTCAGAAAGTCCATCGTGATGTTGCCCCACTTCCTGACCGGAATGGGCAAAGTCTGTAACGTCCCTGCCGGTTTCTGATGCTCCACCTTTACCCGCTGACAAGTGGCACACTTAGACACATGTGTGGCAATGTGTCTCCGCATACCTGGCCACCAAAAGTGGGTACGCAAGTCCTGATACATTTTCTCACTACCGGGGTGTATGCTCAATCGGCTCGAATGTGCCTCCGTCAGAATCTCATCCCGTAGTGCCTGATCCCCTGGCACATACAACCGATCCCTGAAGTACAGTAGTCCCTGCCTGTACTGAAACGCCGGTAGTAGTGCCCCTTTGTCCTCTCCGGACAGCTTCTTCAGCTCTGGATCCCTCTCCTGTGCCTCTCGCACTCTGTCCAGCCACTCCGAATGAATGGTCAAAGTATACACCTGAGCCTGCTCCCAGCGCTCCCACCTGTGCCAAAGGCACGTCAAATCGTTCTCCTCAGTCCGATCCTCAGTGCTACCTCCTCTGACCACGCCAGTGTACTTCCTACTCAGAGCATCAGCAACTGTATTACCTTTGCCCTCGGTGTACTCGATACTGCAATCGTAGTCCTTGATGTACTCGAGCCACCTGCGCTGTCTCATGTTCAGCTCCTTCTGAGTGAACAGGTACTTCAGACTCTTATGATCTGTGAAAATCTGAAATTTGCTGCCGAGTAAGTAATGCCTCCACTGCTTCAGCGCATAAATCACTGCGGCCAACTCTAGGTCGTGTGTCGGGTAGTTCTGCTCATGCGGTCGAAGCTGTCGCGACCCATAAGCTATCACATTCCGCCCCTGCATCAAAACACATCCCAACCCGGACCTAGATGCATCTGTGTAGATCACATAAGGTAGGCTCGGGTCGGGTAGAATCAAGATCGGTGCGTTGGTCAGCTGTCGCTTCAACTCCTGAAAGTTCTGCTCACACTTCTCTGACCACACAATGGCTGCCCCTTCTTGGTTAACTGCGTAAGTGGGGAAGCCAAAACGGAAAACCCTGGCACAAACCGTCGGTAGTAGCCTGCTAACCCCAGAAAACTCCTGATCTCCCGTACCGAGGTTGGCTGCTTCCACTCCTGCACTGCCTTAACTTTCTCGGGGTCTACTGACAAACCGTGCTCACCGATGATATGCCCCAGAAAAGACACCTCCCGGATCCAGAAGTCACACTTTGAGAACTTAGCGTAAAGCTGGTGTTCCCAAAGTGTCTGCAGAACAATCCTCAAATGCTCCCGGTGTGAGTCCTCATCCCGAGAGTAAATCAGAATATCATCGATGAACACTACCACGAAAGAGTCCAGATACGGCCGGAACACCCTGTTCATCATATCCATGAACGCAGCCGGTGCATTAGTCAAACCAAACGGCATCACCGTATACTCATAGTGCCCATACCGTGTCCGGAAAGCGGTCTTGAATATCCTCCTCCTTCACTCGCACTGGAAGTACCCCGATCACAGATAGATCTTCGAAAAGATCTTCGCACCTATCAACTGATCGAAAAGATCATCGATCCTCGGCAGTGGGTACCTGTTCTTAATGGTGATGGCGTTCAACCGTCTGTAATCGATACACAACCTGAGTGACCCATCCTTCTTCTTAACGAACAGAACTGGAGCACCCCATGGTGAAGTGCTCGGACGGATAAACCCCTTCTCCTGCAGTTCCTCTAACTGCTTCTTCAGCTCCACCATTTCCACTATCGGCATCCGATAAGGTGGAATGGAAATGGGAGTAGAACCGGGTTGCAACTGGATCTCAAACACAATCTCCCGCTCTGGTGGCATCCCGGGCAAATCCTCCGGAAATACCTGCGGAAAATCCCGAACAACTGGAATTTTATCCAGCTCCAACCGAGTATCTGACGTGTTCATACCATAGTACTCCTCCGCATTTACTACCGGTACCTGGTCCAGAACCTGCAGCTCCATGCTGGTCCTGACCACCTTCGTCCCGTCTGAACCTGAGAGGGGTAACACCTCTCCAGAAACCGTAACACTACGGTTGGCACAATCAATGTGCACGGAATTCTTGGACAACCAATCCATCCCAAGAATAACGTCATACTTCGGTGTGTTCAACACCAGCAGATCTGACACAATTCGGTGACTGCCAATGGATAGCACGCAGTCCCGTACCATCTCATTGGAAAGCAGAAACTCACTCCCAGCCGTCTTCACCATGAAGACGCTCGGAAGCCCACTGGTAGCCAAGTGAAGAGACTCGACACACTTTTGTGCACGAATAGGAGTATCGTTCAGAAGTAAGGTACCTTGGAGCGCCCCACGCTGCGAAGTCTCTCCACGCTCGATCTGAAACACCCGTCCTGCTGCGGGCTGCTGTGGTGGAGGCTCACGCTGCGATGTCTCACCCCGCTCCACCTGAAATACACGTCCTATCCCGGGCTGCTGTGGCGGAGGGGGTGGCTGAAATGGTCGTCTCTGCTGCTGTGGTGGCCTCGGCCCGCCCGCTGTGATCCGCGCCCGGGTGCGTTGGGCTGAAACCGAGGCTGCGGACGTGTAGCACCGCGGATCTCGCCCTAGTGTCAGAGGGCAGTCACGAATCCAATGATCACTGGCCCCGCAACGCAGGCACTGCCCCGCCTGCCTGTAGCATGGCCGGCCGGGGTGCTGCCCGCCACAACTCGCACAAACTGGTGTCACTGGCGTAGTCCTGCTGCCCCTGCTGCTTCGTCCAGACCTGCCTGACCTCCCCGTAGACCTCGCTGAACTCTGCTGTGCAGGAGCCCTCCTCCGTCACCGGGTCGGTGTGGTAGGTACCGACTCTCAACCTCCTCCCGCCGAGGAGTTGGGCCTTCGCATGCCTCATGGTAAGAAATGATATCCAGAGGTCTCAGAGCCCACCTGTACTCCGGGCGTAGGCGGCGAATGAACCGCTTGGCCTTCTCCTGCTCCATACCGTAATACTGCGGTACGTAGCGGACCAACCGGTCGAATTTCCGCTCATACTCTGCTACAGTCCGAGTCCCCTGCTCCAGATCATCGAACTGTGCCTGTCGGAGGTCCCTGACGGCATCCCCAATATACTGCTGATGGAAGTAGTAGGCAAACTGCTCCCAGGTCAGGTCCGAATCCTGCCCTCCGTCACGTGCCGCCTCGGCTCTCGAAACGGCCCCGAGGCTCCTCCACCAATGATCTGCACTGTCCTGCAGATTGAACGTGGCCAATGAGACTCTCACCTCAGATGGAAGGTGTAGCCTCCCAAGGAGCTTATCAACTCCCGCAAACCAAGTCTCTGCCGCCTCGGTCCTCCACGGCCGTTGAACCTCGGGGTTCAAACGCTGAAACCGCTCTAAGAGTCTCGATCTCGTCGATCGGCGTCTCAGCTCTTCCCGTCATCGGTGGGTCCGACGAGAACTCTCGCATCGCGCCGATCCTCCTCCTCAGAATCACTATCCTGCACACTGAGGTGGCTACTGCCCACCTCCTGATCTGGCTGTCTCCGCTGTGGCCTATCCGGACCTCCCTGTGCCTGCTGCCGCCCTTGAATCCGCTGGGCTGGCAATAAGGTACTCAACAACTGCTGAACCTGACCCAACACCTGTAGTACATCAGGAGCGGGCCCCTCAGACTGCTGATCACTCGGGGGGTGTGTGTGACTGCTCAGGTCCCGGGTTTCTCTGAACCCGCCTTCTAACTCTCGGAGGTGTGGGATCCCGGTCCCGACCCTCCGGTTCTTGCTCACGCTGACGGCGTGTTCTAGCCATACCTGAAAATAAACCAACCCAAAACCATATAATCCAATAATTAACTCTCTCTCTCCCTAATCTAGCAAAGCAGATTCTAAGGCTCAGAGTGTAATGCAATGCATGATGCAAGGATTCTTTTCAGAATCCCAAAACAAAATAATAAACCTTAAACATAGAATCGATCATGCTCGTAATCACAGAATCACTTCATATAACACCCACATCTTCCAGAATGCTCCAAAGAACCGCCCGCTGCTCCACACGCATTCCAAAACGGTTCAAATAAGGAGTTGATCAGGCTCCGTACCGAACCGCCCCAAAATGAAGTGTAAACCAGTAGCTCGCTCTTCGAAGTCATTACTTGTAGAACTTACCCATGAACTAGCATAACTTGCTCCAAAAGTCCACCTTTGGACTTGTATGCTTGCCTCCCACAACTCATACTATTCTGACCATACTTTACCTCTTGGGTCACTTTGACCCGACCTGCTCTGATACCAACTTGTCACAGCCACCCCGCCCGGTTGCGGAGGCGGAGCCGGCCGCGACGTCGGAAACAGGAATTACGGCGGAAAACGTGGCAACGGAGCATCGAGCTCACATAACCAAACAATCAAGTAACCACTAGCAACCTAATTACTCAAGCAAGGCAAGCATATATATATAGCAACCAACTTCCACCAACAAGCAGTTCATGGCAAATTACATTTCAATTGTCGCCACAACACAAAAGCACCAAATCCATAATATAGCAATTCCGATATAGGCAAGTCGGGGCTCCGCCCACGACTCAGAAGACAAACAAAAGCAGAATATATCTCAGGTTATACAACATTTACAAATACATGATATGATCTATATGCATGCAGTTACAGCTACAGAGCCAATAAACGCAATCCTATAAATACCTTGCGCGGAATCTGAGGCCTCTCGCTCGAGGATATCCGCACGTGGTGCTGCTGCTGCAACCACGACCTCAAAAACGTAGGAAGCACCGCGGATCTCTACTCCGCTGGTTGCTTGTCAGGTCGGCCTGAAAGTGGTAAACAAATAAAAGGGGTGAGTCCTCGAAAGGACCCAGTAAGGGCTAATGGTAAAACGCAGTTGCTCAATTGGCAACAAGCTGAACCTGCAAAACAGAATATCACAAGTATATATATAACATGTGAGCATATATCATAAGGTAAACCGGAACCACAACCATATGCGGTCCAACCGCCAGAACGACCCATAACGATAGCCCTCTAACGGAGGTCAGAATATACAGACCAGAACAGAAGAGAACGCTCGGTACCGGCTGGGGTCGCGATCCCCAAACTGTCGTAGGGTCACAGAAGTATATCGGCACCCCAAGTGCGGATATACACAGAATGTCAGCACCCTCCAGTGCAGACACCACAGAACAGATCCAAGGAGTACCCGTGGCCTTTAAGACCATCCGGGACTCGTCGCAGAACAGAACCATACAATAATAATAATGCATAAGTATAAACAGAAATACACCACCTGATATGCACATACAGAACAGAAAAGGAACCCGGGGCCTCCATGGCTATCCGGGCCTTGAGGCAGAACAAACAGACATTTTACCATATGACGGGTCTAGGGATCACAGAACCACGCCCTCACCCGGAATGATGTGATCACCGAAAATGATCAACTCTTGGAAGGATCTAGCTTGGAAGATGAGCAACAAACTCTTGATAATTTCGGCTTAGCAAAGCACCTTTCAACTACAAGGTTGAACAATACTTTAGAAGCCAAGGGAAGGAGATGGATCTAGCACCTCTTAACTACTTGATCAAGCAATACTAGATATAATTCTTGAACCAAAATTATGGAACAAGGGAATGGAGTGTAGAAATGAGAACCAAGAACCAAAATGATCTCTTGTAGAAGAAGAGAATTTCGGCTGAAATGCTTCAAAAATAAGTTCTACCTTTACAATGTCTAGTTGCTAGTTTAAATAGGAAAGGTAAGTGGAGGTTATTGTCCAAAGTGTAGTAACACTTTTGACAAACACCCTAGGGTTACTTACCATTTCCATGATACAAAAGAAATCATAATGATACTACTAAAAATGGTGAGGGAAAAGTGAAAGGTAACCACCATTTGTGGTAATGGAGGGCAAGGACCAACCATTACTACAAACTAGTGAGTAAAGACCTCCACTTTAACCTACTTTCCCTCCCATCTTCCAATAACATAAATATTGTTCAAATATAAGTCAACTAAGATAAAAATCTGATATAAATGGACATTGGGCCGAAATTGGAAGAATTTGGGCCGGCCCAATCATGGTGGCGCGTGGCCCACACGCGCGGGCCTTAAGTGGCGCGTTGCGCGCTTGGCCGACGAGTGAGGCTACTTCCGGGCATCTCCAAGGCGGGGAAAGGCTAGGCAGCTGTCCATGGGTGGTGGCGCATCGGTCCGGGGCGGGGTGAGCGCGTGGAGCGCGTGGGTGAGGGTGGTGGTGCGTGAAGCGCGTGGCGCTCTCCTCGGCTTCAAGGGAAGTGTAGGTGATGCTTCCCAAATGGTTTGGGGTCTTTTCCACTTGAATTCCCATGAGTTGAAGCTTGAGGTCTTGATCTCGATCTTCATTCCGCTCCTCGGTTTGTGCCATGATCCTTATAAACGCTTGGAGCTTCTCTTGCACCTTCTTTGACCTAGACCGTGTCATGGGTCCATTGAGGCCTTGGAATGGGCTTGGCGTTTCTTGTGTGGAAGTGGGGTGGATGTCCACATCATTCCCTCCTCTTGAAAAGAATCCGACCTCGGATTTAATTCTTCCATATCACCTTCAAAAGGGAGCAAATCACAAACATTAAAAGTTGCATGAACATTATATGAACCATCACATGGCAAGTCAAGAACATATGCATTATCATTGATCTTCTTTGTGATTTGAAAAGGCCCATCTCCTCTAGGTGAAAGTTTGCTCTTCCTAGCTTGTGGAAACCTTTCTTTCCTAAGGTGCAACCAAACCCAATCCCCTACCTCAAAGGTTCGAAATTTCTTGCCCTTGTTCACCCTTTTTGCATAAGACTCATTAATCTTGTTAAGTTGTTCATGAACTTTAGCATGCAAGTCTTTCATTTGTTGAGCTTTCTTTTGCCCACTTACATCAATTTGATCGTCATGATTTAAAGCAATCAAGTCCAAAGGTGTTAGAGGATTAAATCCATACACAATCTCAAATGGGCTAAATGAGGTGGAAGAATGGTAGGCACGATTATAAGCAAACTCAACATGTGGCAAACATTTCTCCCATTCTTTCAAATTCTTCCTAAGGATGGTTCTCAAGATAGTGATTAGGGTTCTATTAGTGACCTCGGTTTGTCCATCGGTTTGGGGATGACTAGAGGTAGAAAATATTAAGCTAGTTCCCAACCGAGACCACAAGGTCCTCCAAAAGTGTCCAAGAAACCTAGAATCCCTATCACTCACAATTGACCTAGGAAGTCCATGATATTTAACCACATGTTTGAAAAACAAATCGGCCACTTTAGATGCATCATCACTCTTATGACATGGAATGAAATGTGCCATTTTAGAGAATCTATCAACAACCACAAAAATAGCATCATGTCCATGTGAGGTCGTAGGCAATCCACTAACAAAATCCATGCTAATATCAACCCAAGGGAGAGTAGGAGAAGGAAGAGGAGTGTACTTCCCTTTCGGTTGGAGAGTGGCTTTTGCCTTGTGACAAGTGATGCATCTTGCACACATCCTTGTGACATCTTTCTTCATGCCCGGCCAATAGAAATTTTCCTTCAAAGTCTCTAGTGTCTTTTGGACACCAAAATGGCCCATTAGGCCGCCACCATGGGCTTCTTTAGTGATGACTTCTCTCATGGAACTCCTTGGTATGCATAGCCTTTTAAACTTAAACAAGAAGCCATCAAATATGTGGTAGCCATTTCGGCCACCCTTAGCACAAGAAGCATATATCTCTCCAAAATCAAGGTCATGCTCATACATATCTTTCAAACAATCAAATCCCACAATCCTAGCATCAAGAGAGGAAAGAAGCACATATCTTCTAGACAAGGCATCGGCCACAACATTCTCTTTTCCTTTCTTGTACTTAATCACATAGGAAAATGATTCAATGAATTCTATCCACCTAACATGCCTTTTATTTAAGTTGCCTTGACCTTGAAGGTACTTCAAGGAGAGGTGATCCGTGTGAATCACAAACTCCTTAGGCAACAAGTAGTGACTCCACACTTGCAAAGATCTCACAAGAGCATAAAGCTCTTTATCATAAGTGGAGTAGTTCAAGGTAGCACCATTCAATTTTTCACTGAAATAAGCAATGGGGCGGCCCTCTTGGTGCAAAACGGCACCAATGCCAATCCCACTTGCATCACATTCAATCTCAAAGACTTTCTCAAAATTAGGTAAAGCAAGCAAGGAGCACTCATCAATTTAGACTTTAAAGCAAGAAAAGACTCCTCTTGGGCTTTACCCCATGCAAACACAATATTCTTTTTAGTTAACTCATGTAAAGGGGCGGCAATAGAGGAAAAGTCCTTGATAAACCTCCGGTAAAAACTAGCAAGACCAAGAAATGATCTCACTTCGGTTATGGACTTAGGAATGGGCCATTCCTTTATTGCTACCACTTTACTTTCATCAACCCTAACACCATGCTTTCCCACAACAAATCCAAGAAAGTTAACTTCACTTGTAGCAAAGACACACTTTTCAAACTTAGCATACAACTTCTCAAGCCTAAGTGTATCTAAAACATGCTTCAAGTGATCAATATGCTCAACATGATTTTTGGAATGCACCAATATGTCATCAAAGTAGACAACCACAAACTTTCCAATGAAATGCCTCAAAACATGGTTCATTAATCTCATGAAAGTACTAGGTGCATTGGTTAGTCCAAAGGGCATCACATTCCATTCATACAAGCCAATCTTAGTTTTAAATGCCGTTTTCCATTCATCACCCTCTTTCATGCGAATTTGATGATATCCACTTTTCAAATCAATTTTAGAGAAAACACATGAACCACTCAATTCATCAAGCATATCATCAAGTCTAGGGATAGGATGTCTATACTTTACAGTGATGGTGTTGATGGGTCGGCAATCCATGCACATCCGCCAAGTGCCATCACTTTTGGGCACTAAGATGACCGGCACGGCACAAGGAGAAAGACTCTCTTTGATGAAGCCCTTTTGGAGCAACTCTTGCACTTGGGTTTGGATCTCCTTGGACTCTTGAGGGTTAGTCCGATAGGCGGCCTTGTTGGGAAGTGGAGCACCGGAATCAAGTCAATTTGGTGCTCAATCCCTCTATATGGGGGAAGGCCGCAAGGGTCCTCAAAAACATCCTCATATGCCTTTAAGAGATCCTGCACATCCAAAGAAAGAGAAGACACTTGTTCAAGGGTTAGCATGCATGAAGTTGGAACCATGAGAAAACAAGTTTTGTTTTGCAAAAGTGCTCTTTTAAAATCTCTCTCTTTGGCCAAGTGGGGTATGCACTCTTGTTTTCTCTCTTGCTCTCTTGAAGTGTTTCCCACATATGCACACTCCTTTTTTCTCTCAAGGATCCTTGATCCTTCTCACTCTTTTCTCTTCTCCCTTCCCATTTCCTCCTCTTACTTTCGGCTTTGTTAGCCAAATGGATTTGGTCTTGTAAAGCTTGAGTGGGTGTGAGTGGGAGTAGGGTTAGGTTTCGACTTTGATGGGAGATGATGTACTTGTTGGCATTTCCATGATGAATGGCATCCTTGTCAAATTGCCATGGCCTCCCAAGTAAGATGTGAGTGGCTTGCATCCTCACAACATCACAAGTGATGGTGTCTTCATACTTGCCAATTCGGATTGGCACCTCAACTTGCTTCACCACCTTGACAAATGATCTATCATCCACCCATTGGAGTTGATAGGGTTTCGGATGCAACTTGGTTGGGAGATGCAACTCATGGACCATGTCTTCACTTGCGGCATTCACACAACTACCGCTATCCACAATGAGGCTACAAAGTGTGCCATTCACCAAGGCTCTTGTTTGGAAGAGATTCTCCCTTTGTGAAGTTTCGGTCAACTTTGGTGAACTTTGGAGAACTCTCTTTGTGACCAAGATATGCCTCTCAAGAGGCAACTCTCCCTCTTCTTCGTCGGTTTCTTCATTAGGAAGTTCATGTGGAACTTCCTCCTCATCTTCACTTGAAATGTCACCATTGGGTCGGATCACCATAACTTTCTTGTTGGGACATTCTCTTGCATAGTGTCCCTTGCCAAGACACTTGAAACATTCAACGGTTCATGCTTGAGGTGGCGGGTTTGTAGGCTTGGAGGGGTAGGGTGCTTTCGGTAGTGGGTTGGAATAGGGAGTAGGGTGAGATGGGGGTTTCGGTGGTGCATGGGAGGGGTAAGGAGGCTTGGAGGTGGCGGTTTGGTAGGGTTTGGAGGTGGAAGGCTTGTTGGCGGTAGTGGGCTTGCTCCATGAGTTTCGGTTGGAAGCATGGTAGGAAGTGTAGGAACTTCCTCTCTTGAGTTGCTTCTCAACTCTTGTGGCTTTGTGCACTAGCTCTTGATAACTCCCATAATCACAAAGCTCCACCACACGAGAGATGTCATCTCTCAAACCATACAAAAATCGAGCCATCTTTGCCTCTTGATTCTCCTTGACATTAGCCCTCATCAAGGCACTTTCAAGCTCCTTTTGGTAGTCTTCAACACTTCGGTTGCCTTGGGTGAGGTGTTGCAACCTTTGAGCACATTCTCTCTCGTAGTAGCATGGGATGAACCGAGCTCTCATGGCATGCTTTAGCTCCTCCCAAGTGGCAATGGGAGCTTGGCGGTTTCTAGCTCTTGCTTGGTGTTCTTGCTCCCACCAAATGATGGCATAGTCATGAAGTTCAATGATAGCTAGTTTGAGTTTGGTAGCATCATTGTACCCCATGACATCAAAGACTCTTTCGGTTTTGTTCATCCAAGTAAGGAACTCCTCCGGATCACTTGAACCATAGAAAGGTGGAACTTGAAGCTTTACATTGTTGAGAGCTTGTTGATCTTGAACTTGGGCTCTCTCTCCTAGGTTTCGGTTAAACCCTCGGTGGAAGTGGCTCCTTTCATAATCTTCGGCTTCATCCAAGTCTCTTTCAAGATAGGCTTTGGCTTGCACCCTATCTTGAAAGATCCGCCTCTAGGGTTTCGGAGGGGAGGTGGTGCCTCATGGTGTCCTTCTTCTTCACTACTCTCCGAAACCTCCTCAACCATCCGGCCCCTCCTTGGTGGACCAAGAGGCCGAATGCTAGGAGCAATTTGGGGAGTCTTTTGGGGCGGTTCCCTTCTTGTGGCATCGGTCACACCTTGGGCATGGGAGCTCTCCGGTAGCTTGCCTTGAGCAATCTCAAGTCTTGTAACTTTCTCATTGGTAGTGACCATTTGTACTTTGATCTCTTTAAGCTCTTGCATGAGGTTGACAAGAGTTTCTTCCAATGTTGACTTAGGAGGAGGAGGAGGTGGAGGTGATGAAGATGAATCGGTTGACATACCTATAAAAAAAGACTTCTTTCTTTTGCAATTGAAAATATGAAGTTAGTGGTATAAACCCTCTCTTTGTGTTTGTATTCTCTCTTTTGTGTTTCACTCAAGGAGGATTCTCAATGGTGTATCACCCTTGATTGGCTTTAACCTCTCAAGTCCACAACCTATTTCAACCTTGTTCTAGGTAAACACAACAATGGGCACAAGAATAAACTAGTAAAACCGAAAACAAGTAGAAAAAGAGAGCACTAGTTACTTGAAACTAGGTTTTGAAAAGTTTTAAAGGTAGATGGGGTTGAAAGAAATAAGGTGTGGTAAAGAAAGGTCTTTTGCAAGCAACAAACACTTTTGGATGCAAGATGTTTCGCACTTTCGGATCAAATGTACTTTTGTGATAAACTTGATATGAACTCAAGATGAACTTGCAAGAACACACAACTTTTCTCTCTCTTTAAGAGTTGTACTTTTTCTTGATCCTTTTTCAAAAGCAACAAACTTTTCACTTCACAACATCATAGCATCATAAAAACAACAACTTGCACTTTCACTTGGCAAGAAATGGTAACTTTTGCACTTTACAAGAAGTGGCAACTTTGCACTTCCACTTTGCAAGAAATGACCATAAGTTTCGGTCACTCTTTGAGAAAGGAAGAGATTAGTTTCTTCAAAGTTTGCAAATCAAAACAAAAGGTTTCTTTGAAGAAACTTACAACATAAACATCAACCAAGCAACAAAGCTCTGATACCACTTGATGTGATCACCGAAAATGATCAACTCTTGGAAGGATCTAGCTTGGAAGATGAGCAACAAACTCTTGATAATTTCGGCTTAGCAAAGCACCTTTCAACTACAAGGTTGAACAATACTTTAGAAGCCAAGGGAAGGAGATGGATCTAGCACCTCTTAACTACTTAATCAAGGAATACTAGATATAATTCTTGAACCAAAATTATGGAACAAGGGAATGGAGTGTAGAAATGAGAACCAAGAACCAAAATGATCTCTTGTAGAAGAAGAGAATTTTGGCTGAAATGCTTCAAAAATAAGTTCTACCTTTACAATGTCTAGTTGCTAGTTTAAATAGGAAAGGTAAGTGGAGGTTATTGTCCAAAGTGTAGTAACACTTTTGACAAACACCCTAGGGTTACTTACCATTTCCATGATACAAAAGAAATCATAATGATACTACTAAAAATGGTGAGGGAAAAGTGAAAGGTAACCACCATTTGTGGTAATGGAGGGCAAGGACCAACCATTACTACAAACTAGTGAGTAAAGACCTCCACTTTAACCTACTTTCCTCCCATCTTCCAATAACATAAATATTGTTCAAATATAAGTCAACTAAGATAAAAATCTGATATAAATGGACATTGGGCCGAAATTGGAAGAATTTGGGCCGGCCCAATCATGGTGGCGCGTGGCCCACACGCGCGGGCCTTAAGTGGCGCGTTGCGCGCTTGGCCGGCGAGTGAGGCTACTTCCGGGCATCTCCAAGGCGGGGGAAGGCTAGGCAGCTGTCCATGGGTGGTGGCGCATCGGTCCGGGGCGGGGGTGAGCGCGTGGAGCGCGTGGGTGAGGGGTGGTGGTGCGTGAAGCGCGTGGCGCTCTCCTCGGCTTCAAGGGAAGTGTAGGTGATGCTTCCCAAATGGTTTGGGGTCTTTTCCACTTGAATTCCCATGAGTTGAAGCTTGAGGTCTTGATCTCGATCTTCATTCCGCTCCTCGGTTTGTGCCATGATCCTTATAAACGCTTGGAGCTTCTCTTGCACCTTCTTTGACCTAGACCGTGTCATGGGTCCATTGAGGCCTTGGAATGGGCTTGGCGTTTCTTGTGTGGAAGTGGGGTGGATGTCCACATCACGGAACCCGCCCTAACTAAACCCGATACACATCACATAACTCCCCGAATGTATAGCGAGAGAAGTTGAGCCCTTACCTCAGAAACGCTGCCCCGCAGCACAAAGCCCGGGAAATCCCGGCTCCCGGCCCGAAAAGTAAACCTTGGCTCCTACGGTCCCACGCTACTCCAACCACGAAGAATCAAGCTGTACAACCATAATTGAGTCAGAACACATCCAAACAAACCCCAGAAACCAACTCCCGCACAATCCCGCATTTTCCGCAAAAATCCACAGAAAGCTCGGTTTTACAAACCGAGCCTGAACATTGTTATTCATACACCACCAAACCCATTCCAACCTTTAAACCCACATTCCAGACACTTTTCCCGGAAAATCCGCATAAACCTAACTTTTCCTACCATTGTCCGAAAATGATGTTTCAAACACCATTATGAACCTATTTTCATCCACAATACCAATTTAGGATTCAAACCAACCAAAACACAACCTTAACATGGAAAAAGTTTCACTTGAACATTTTGACCCTTAACCAATTTTTCACCACACTTCCAAACCAAACCATTCAAGCTTCCAATTAATCATATTAATCACCAATTCCACTTCCTAAGCATGCTTACTAACCAATTGCACCAAAATCAACAAAACCTCTTCACTTAACAATTCGGCCAAAGAGGGGTTTTCTCACCCAACTTCCATTTCAATCCAAACAAAGTTCCATTTGCACTCTTTAATCACCAATTACACTTCTTAACCAAGATTACTAACCAATTTCACTTAAACAACCAAAATCAACATAAACCCTAGCTTAATAAATTCGGCCACATGGGGGTTTTTTACTCAACTTGTTTTCCATCAAATTAAAACCATAGATTGTCTTAGAATCATGCTAGGAACAACATACTTGAAGCATGATTCAAGAACACAAACACACACAATTTTTGAAAAATCACCAATATTTCGGCATCCCTAGGGTTCCACCCTCCATGGAGTTTTTCCAACATTTAACCATAGATTCTTACTCCCCTCAAGCCCAAGAACAACATACTAAAAGATGGGAGGGAGAGGATCACTCTAGCATGTAGACAAGAGTAAACACATAGCTTGAAAACCATCTCTTTTCTCCACCAAACCTTGTTTCCAACTTGAAAGGAAGATGAAAGGGAGAAGCTTACCAATTCTTGAACTCAAATCCTTGAAGTTTCAGCAAAGGGAGATGAAGAACATGGAGTTTAGAAGAGGAAGAACATGGCGGCAGGAAAGGGAAGGAAGAAGAAGAAGAAAGAAAATGTTATGATTTTATTTTCATGTAATAATTATAACCTTATATACTTATCCTACTTTACCAACTTAAATTATAAAAGGACAAGTGTCCTCCCTCTTGCTGCAGCCGACAAAGGCCCATTTCAGGCCCAACATATTAGTGACTTTTGGGTTAATAACAATTTAACCCCCCAATTCTCCAAATCTTTGCAATTAAAACCCAAACACAAGTAACAAACTCCAAATGGAACCAAAACTGACCACAACCCTCAGAATATCATAAAATGCCCAAATCTTCTTTCCAAAGTCCATTTGGAAAATCAGAGTGTCCTACTGGATCCGCTGAACCCGAGTAATTCCCGACGTGCACGTATTAACCCAAACCAAAAATCACACAACAACAAAAAATTCACAAATATTACCATAAATTCCGTCTTAAAATATAACATACCTCACACCGAAGTCGTCTAGAAAAATCCATCCCGAGCCCCGGGATTCCGCCCGGAGCCTCGGGAGTCGCCCCGAACCGCACGTCCCGCTCCAGAAAATATGCTCAGTGAAAAGATGCAGGACGTTCCCACGATCCCAAATATGCGAACGGTTTTCCAATCTGAGGTCCTGGGAGCGCTACCGAGCCTGGGCCAGACGCCCCGAGACAACCCCGGTCCGGGAACCCCGAAAAATATTTTCAGAAATGGCGGAAACGTCCTAGGGAACCCACACAACCTCAAATCCCGAAGGATTTCCAGAAATGATGCTCGAACACAAAAAGATAAGTCTTGGGAGCCAAATAACCGCCCGTAGAAGCGTGACCGCATCGGCCAAAACCGAATCCCGGGTCATCCAATGGTGATGCAACCCGCTCGGGGTGACCGTAACACTCTTTCAATATCAGCTCATGATTGGGTAATCCGGAAAACTTCAATGTGTTAAGATACTCAACGGGATATAGCTCCACTTGTGCATCAACGTTCTCAGATCTTGGGGAAACTCGATCAGCACTTAGATATGTCACACTCTCTCCATCGATACGTGACATGATGTGCTGGTTAATGATGTCAACAGTTCATTCTGTGGATTTAGGATAGCTCTTTCATTCCATATCAGATATCCTATTATGCAGATCTGGGTAAGTGACGTCTATGATGGTGTCCAAACCTTTTCCATTTGTATCGACCAAGTATGACTCTGGGATCTTAATCCATATTTCATCCTCCTCATCATCCGAAAACTTACCCAACGCAAGCTTTCCCTCACCCAATTTAAGTAATCAGTCACTGAACAACGCTGCATTACCCGAAGATGAGTTACGAACTCGCATGTTCTGGCGCAAAACATGTATCTGGCAATGTGACCAAAGGTGTAAGGAACAAATCGTCGTAGCGACCACATCACCACGACTTCCACGTGGTATAACCGGAAGAATCTGTCTAAAATCACCACCAAGGACAATAGTCTTACCACCAAAAATGGGAGCATCTGATCCAGACTTCCGTACGCATCAGATCACGGAGCGAACGATCCAATGCTTCGAATGTATATCGATGAGCCATGGGCGCCTCATACCATATAATCAACGACGCTTTACATATCAGAACGACAATTGGAGTTGATTTGTTAACATTCAATAACGAATCTTTATTGATCTCAATTGGTATCTTAAATCGAGAATGCGCTGTTTTACCACCGGGTAAGAGCAGAGCAGCTATACCAGATGATGCAACAGCAAGTGCAATTTTCCCTTCATATCTAATACGTGCTAGTATAGTACGCCAGACATATGTATTGCCAGTCCCACCACTGCCATATACGAAAAAGAATCCACCATTACCACTTAGTGCCGAGTCAACTATAGAGTTATATACATTGTTCTGCTCTGCATTTAACCCATTGTATAGAGTATGATGTTCATCTCTCAATGCAGCTTTGTCGTAATTTAGCTCCTAAAAAACCAATGAGTTATTCTCGAGAAGAACTGAAACTAAGATCGGGAAATGACATACCTTCATAATCCTTTAGGGATCGTCCCAGCCTATTCAACGCCTTCTCAATCTCATATAGTCCGTAATTGAAAATCTCAACATCAGTTAACACCAACTTGGGATTGCCCTTAAGGACCCTCTGATTATATAAAACATCGTCACACAACATATCTCTATTCCTCATCCATAGCTCAATCGGATCAGATACTTGGCATAAGGTAATTATTGTGACGAAAAGCTCACGTATGCTACCAGGCATCGCCCAATGTGACGCCTCGTGTATTGCCTGGTGCCACTCACTATCACCTTCTAGCAAGCCTAATGCCATGCGTGCGTCTCTGTACGTAGGGTACAACTCCCCATTGACAGTTCGAATGTCTTCGAAGCATGTCGGTCCACGCACCACATTAAGTAATAGCCTGAGATAGTAACGCTCACCGGCTGTTGAGTGCACAAACATAAGGCGTCCAACACTTAGACCTTTTTTACGTAACGACCACTTTTTTTCCTGCCTGTTCCAGACATATCTACTTGGGAACTGCACATTTGTTAGTTTATGTGCTTCCTGATCGCTACAGTTACACTACATCCAAGCGAGGAATTTTGTGACACTCTCGGTATGTCGTTGAACAACATCATTATGGTCGGATGATGCTTGAAAAACAACGCTCTGTTCATTCGGGAGATGAAACGTCAATCTGTCTACTGGAGGATTATGCTTGTGTATAAAGTAGCCAAATAATCGCCAACATGCGTCAGAAGCAGATATATTGTTGGAATTCTTGCGCACCAAGATGACCTGGGCTAGCTAAAGTAGCTAAGCACAGCTCAACTCAGCTCAATCTGTGTGTTTGAGCTAGAGAGATGTGTATTTGCTCTTAGTGAGCTGATATGAGCTCAAGGAGCTCAATGAATGATTTAATATGTCTTGGACTTGCTCTATGTGAGCTTGGTACAAATGTGTCTAGGCACCTTTTGGTGAAGAGACGTGTCTTTTGGCAGAAAGGTGCGTAAATTGGTGAAAAGGTGCCGAAGAGGGCCAAGCACACCTTCGGCCAGCCGAAGGGTGCCAAAAGGGCACCCTAAGGGGGCCTTGCACCCATTCGGCCATAGGCCTAGGGGTGTGGGTGCCCCTTCGCCCTAGGTGCCTCTAGGCAAGGGGATGCACCCCATGCCTTGCACCATTCGGCCAAAGGGACATGTCTCATGTCCCATGGCCGAATGGGCAAGGGGCATGGGTCACCTCCCTTACCCCTTCACCATATTATTTAGATAATTAATTAATTAGTTAATTAATTTCTTATTAGACACAATTATTTATTTATTCCTTTTCTAATTAATTACTTAATTTAAAAGGCAAAAGGCATGAGACATGTCTCATGGACCAAGGGACATTGGTTGCAGCCCTTGGCCCTACAGACATGTTACTTCGCAAATGAGGAGGCATTGTACCCCCTCATTGGCAGCCCATCCTCTTCTATAAATAGAGGGAGGATGGCGCCATTATGATCATCCCTTTGGCAGCATTGCCTCTCATCTCTTCTCTTTCAATAAGCATTCTATTTAGAGTTTTGTGGGTGGAACTTCATAAGAAGCTTTTTCACTTCTTATCCGCTTCCTTGGCGCACTTCCAAGTCCATCCTCCATAGAAGAGTCAGAAGGTTCGAACATCAAGAAGAAAGGTACACATCCTTGATCCTTTCTTTAGTATCATGCTAGGTTCTTTGCTATTAGTATCATGCTAGGTTCTATGTATGATGCTAATGGATATACGACATGATTATGGAAGAAACACATCGCGCTATTACTTAATTGTAGTATCCATGTAATATGTAAGCATGACAAACATGTTACTGATGATCCGAAAATCAACATATATATCTACAATCAAAGTATTGCTTTAACTCGTCAACCTGCTGTGTTGTTGACCGTCTATTTGATCATGATGCAACAGTATCAGATTCAATTATAACTGTTGACCGGTTAGACCCTTTGTGCATGTACTTGCATAGATACTTAACTCACATATCACGATTGGTCTTCTTTACACAAACGTGACAATCATGCTTAACAACCAGATCAACGTTATGTGGAACTACCCATCCATTGTCAAGGATTGTTCCATTTCTACCCACAGTATGGGCAGTCGATCGTCGACGGTAAATAGGATACCCATCCTCACCAACCGATGTCTCAACTTGTAGTTTCCGTGGATAGCGCTTTGAACATTTATTGTCTACCATACATGGACATCGTGGATTTGCGTTGCGGCATGGTCCATATATCATGTGGGTTGAAACAACATTGAATGCAATTGGGTCAGTCTCTAGATTGGGTAACTCGGCTGATATGTATTGGTCGATGCAGATAGAATCCTTCAATTTGTCATCTGGGTGTAGGAACACAACAATATACGCATGCGGGAGGCCGCGTTTCTGAAACTCGATGGTCACTACAACTGCAATATGACACACAAATTAAGTATGCACATCTTACACAACCAATGTGTACTACATAATATCACGTATGTGTGTAACATACCTCCCTTACATCGGCCAAACAGTCCTTTCTTTGTGACATCAGTGATCAGAGAATGAAGTTTCATTTCAAATACTCGTGTTATTACATCAGGCCTATCCTCAGGTGTCTGTCCGGGGATCAGTTCCAGAAATTTTGTTATCTCATTCCATTTAGGGTTGCATGTCATTGTTATGAACAGTTCGGGATGTCCCAAACAACGACAAATTGAATCAGAGCCTAGGAGTTGAATCAAAACACCACCCCCGTAGGAGTTGAATCAGAACACCACCCCCGTAGGAGTTGAATCAGAACACCACCCCCGTAGGAGTTGAATCAGAACATCAGCATCTTCGAGTCCTTGCACCTGCACACCAATGCCTATCCCGACTGACCAAGTTTAGGTATCCTTGGGCCACCCTCAATCCAAACTCATACTCGGTACACCCAGACACGCATTTCATAAAGTAATCCGAAATGCAGAATCGAGAGCAATACTGAAACCCTTACCGCACTATTACCGACCCGCAGAAGAATCCCGACAAAATCCCGACGCTCGGCCCGAAACGCGGTAGTGTGACTTCCGAAGTCCCGTACTACACAACTGTTGATTCAAGCTGAACAACCACACACAAATCAGAAATCACCAATCCAGACCCCCGGGAACTAATCCCGCAAATTCCCGCACTTTCCCGCAAAATTCCACAGAAAGCACGGTTTCTCAAACCGACCTAGAACATTGTTATCTATACACACATAACCACACTCAAACATTTAAATCATACTTTCCCAACATTTACACCACAAACAAGCAAGTAGGTCGATATTGTCCACAATTTCAGAAAACGACGTTCCGAACATTGTTTGCTACCTACTTCCATTCCTGATACCAAATCACTACCAAAACATTCTCAAAACTCAACACAACCACAACCATATTCTTCTTTCAATTTTGGCCTCAACCCTTCCTTTTATACCAAACTTCAATACAAACCAATTGAGGCTCCAGTCACATGCTTAATTCCTCAATTAAACATTTCAAGCATGCTTACTAACATACTTCACCCTAATCGCCCAAAATCATACCAAACCCTTAAGAACAATTCAGCCAAATTGGGTACTTTTTACCCAACATGCTCACCTTCAAATTGAACCCACATATCAACTTAGAATCATGCTAGGAACAACATATACAAAACATGAACCAAGAAAACAACCAATCAACAAGTTTAGAATTCAACCTAATTTCGGTACTTTAGGGTTTTCCAAACCATGGTGTTCTTCCATAAACCAAACCTTGATTCCTACACCACTTCATGCCAAGAACAACATACTTAAATCTTGAAGCAAGAAGATGAACACAATATCAAGCCATGGCTTACACCAAATTCGGTTTCAATGCTTCTTTTACCCATAAATACTCACCACCTTACTCACCTAGCACCTAGCACACACCTTAGTCACCTAGCACCTTGGTCACCATAGTGACTCACAACCCAAGCCCAAATCCAAATTTGCTAAGTGTTGGAGTGTAATCCCGCGCCAACTTCACCCGAGTAACTCCCGACGTGTGTGCTTGCTTGCCCGAGCCAACAATCCCGTCGTGTGTGCTTGCTCGGTTATCACCACATTACTCATCCCGAGCCATAGCACATCTCACACCAAAGCCGTCACAAAACTTTCATCCCGAACCCCGGGTTTTCATCCCGAGCCCCGGGTGTCGCCCGGAAACGAACATCCCGTTCCAAAAAATAATATCCTTAAAAAGATGCGGAATGTTCGTACGATCCCAAATATGTTGACGGTTTCCTTATCCGAGGTCCCGATAAAGCTACCGAGCTTACTGATCAACCTGAAACAAGTCCCGCTTCCGAAAAAATATTTTCCGTGGAAATGTGCGGGGGACCCGTGCTACCTCAAATATGAAAGCATTCCCGAGGATGATACCTAGAAAAGATCCGGGAGCTGTCTGACCACCCAAAGACATGCCCCGCATGCTTGAAACGGAGCCCCGGAATACCAAAGTCACTACCCGCTCGGGGTGACTGTAACATTCTCCCCCCCTTAGAACTCTTGGTCCTCCAAGAGTAACCTGAACCACACAGATGTCCCGAAGGACCAGAACAGATGCAGACAAGCAGATCAGAATATCAAAACAGAACTCCAGATAGACCATAGATACGGAAATCCCGAGACTTATCTGAACAATTCTTACTTCTCTTCACCTGACATATTCGGACCACCGTTGCTGGTGCGGCGGGAGTGGTAGTTTAGACTACCATCCTGAGCCTCTCAGCGGCGTCCCAACCCTCAGGGTGCATCTTGTTGCGCCCCGAGTCAGTTGCCGGTATTTCTACCTGACAACCCCAGACAGTATCGAATCTATACCTAACAGACCCTCAACATGCCCTGAGAAACCCAACAGAAAATAGACAGAACACCGGACGGATAACAGGTACTGAACTCCCGCTTCGAACCCAGACACATAAGATGCGGATGAACAGACAAACTAATTCCTGACCAGTTTATTCACAACCAGATACTGATCCTAACAGATAGGCAAATCCCGAGACATAGCATACTTCCTGTGCAACCATGGATGTAGACATACCGTACGGAAAAAGGAACTACCACAGATGTAACGTTAAGAAGTGGTGTACCTTCCAACGCTACCCTGCCAACTTACTCCAGAATCTCGTAGGGACCGATATACCTCGGCCCACCACACTTCCGCTGCGCACTCTGATCCTCCTCTGCCGTTGAACCCCGGGGGGGTACAGGCGCTGAAATCTCTCCAGAAGTCTGTCCTCGTCAGACTGGTGCCTCGGACCTCCCCGTCGTTGGTGAGACCGACGGGAAGCCTCGGTGTCACAGTGATCATCCTCTTACTGACGTCGGTGTTGTCGATGAACCTCCTGCTGCTTCTTCAGTTCAACCATCTCCACTATCGGCATCCGATAAGGAGGGACGGAAATCGAGGTAGAACCCGATTGCAAAAGGATCTCAAACACAATTCCCCGCTCCGGCGGCATCCCGGGCAAAACCTCCGGAAACACCTGCGGAAAATACCGGACCACTGGAATCTGGTCCAGCTCCAGTCGAGTGTTTGCCGTATTCAGATCATACTCTTCTCTGAACCTGATATCGGAACCTAATCCAGAACCTGCAGTTCCATGTTGCGCTTCACGATATCCACATCGGCTGAAACAGAGAGAGGCAGTACCTCTCCAGAACCATAGTGTTACGGTCAGCACAACCAATGTGCACAGAATTCTTGGGCAGCCAATCCATCCCAAGAATAACGTCGTACTCCGGTGTGTTTAACACCAACAGATCCGACAAAATCTTGTGCCTGCCAATGGATAGCACGCACTCCCGTGCCATCCCATTGGAAAACAGAAACTGGCTCCTAGCCAGAACGATCCGATCGTACCCTCCGTGCGCGAGGGTGTTTGCGGTCTTCGTCGTCCTCCTCCTCGGAGCTTTCCCTTGTCGTTCCTGAATACTGAGGCTAGCAGTGGTCTGAGTCTCACTGTTCACCTCCATTCACCTCCAGATCAGAATGCCCCTACTGTGGCATGACCGGATCTCCCTGTGCCTGCTGCTGTTCCCGAACCTGCTGCGCTGGCAGTAAGGTACCCAGCAGCAGTTGTACCTGACACAACTCCTGTACCAAATCAGGAGGGGGTCCCTGCGGCTGCTGAAGGTTCAGTGGTGGTGATTGTGGTTGTTCGGACCATGGATTATGCTGAATCCGTCTTCTAACTCTCGGAGGGGTGGGATCCCGGTCCCTACCCTCCGGCAACTGATCACGCTGTCTACGCGTGTTAACCTTTTCCTGAAAACAGTCCAACCCATATAGCAACTCATACAGAACAGTTAACTCTCTCTCTACAGAAGCTAGCAGCGGTATTCTAAGGCTCTGTAGTGTAATGCAATGCATGATGCAAAGATTCTTTTCAGAATCACAGAATCATATATATATGTTTGGATACTAAGTCA
The DNA here is from genome assembly GCA_024586325.1 of Stellera chamaejasme. NCBI lineage: Eukaryota > Viridiplantae > Streptophyta > Magnoliopsida > Malvales > Thymelaeaceae > Stellera > Stellera chamaejasme. Next base: position 18,991,100 of record CM044981.1, read on the forward strand.
TAGAATCAGATCATGATCATATCACAGAATCACATCACAAGATCAACCAAGCAAAACGTAAAGGTACCCGGATTATGTCGGAAGCCCGCACCCGAGCTGAATCTGACCCGCGCGTCACTACGCGCCCCGATGTCCAGAATTCCCAAATCTTCCCGGAGTACTCTGAATATCCCCGAAGTGCTATCCCAGCACTGGAGTTGATCTTAACAGAATGCCTTGAAGGTCCGCCCGCTGCTCCACCGCACATTCCAAAGTGGTTCAAATAAGGAGGTGGCCAGACACCATACAGAACCGCCCCAGAATAGAACACGGAACAGTAGCTTCTCCTCTCAAAGTCATCTCCCGCAGAAGTTCATCCATGAACTAGCCATTCCTGCCCACGAAGTCCACTCCTGGACTGGTATACTTGCCTCAGAAGTCCACACCGGAACTGGTCATACTCCGCCCTCTCGGGTGACCAATACGGTCGAACCCAACCTGCTCTGATACCAACTTGTCACGGGTGCGCCCGCGCCCGGTTGCGGAGGCGGGGCCGTCCCGCGACGGCGGAAGCGGAAGCTGCGGAAGACACGGAAGCGGTCGGTCCAACCGAAACCCGCTGAGTGTGGTGGTCCCGTGACCCGGCCCGCAAAGTCTCGTTCTCAAAGGCCCGGTGCCTGAGAACACTTTGCTCACGGAGTATGCAGACAGAGTTATGCGCTTATAACCTTCGGTCGTGATTCGACCCGCAACCTACAATTCCCAAACATGGCAAGCATACAGTATAAACCCTAACTATCCATGGCGAGCCCCGCCCCACTGAAATAGGCGAGCACTCTACCATCACCAAACATGCAGTTCATGGATAACATCATTCATAAAATCCACAGAATCATACAGATACAGAATGTGTCTTAACACATCAGAATATGATCATACCCCGGGTCCCGCCCTCCACTGTCATGGGCGAGTCCCGGTCCTACATAGTATCCAAAACATCTATACAGAAGCAGAATGTATCTAAGATACATAGCATGATCAGACAGATGACATGCATGCATATACACCTACAGAGCCGACCAAGGAAAACCTTAGAATACCCAAGTGCGGGATCTAGCTGAAACTCCGAGATCAGAAGATCCCCGCAAGTACCGCTGCTGCTGCTAACACACCAACAGAAGAGAGAGATAAGTTAACTATGAGTTAACCCATATGCTATCCGTTAGCATAAAACCAGAAGTCAGAAAACAGACTATAGATTCAGACCCAGATATAGATACAGATTTCAGATAACAGATTCAGATTTCAGATATCAGTTCCAGATTCAGACTACAGATTCAGACTACAGATTCAGATTCAGACTACAGACTCAGATTCAGACTACAGATTCAGATTCAGACTACAGATTCAGATATCAGATCCCAGACTATAGTTACTCAAAGAGACTGCCCCTTACAGACAGAAAAATCAGACAGAACAGAAGAGTACCTGAAACAGAATCAGACAACACACCCCAGACTCACTCTGCGGGTTGTTGGTCAGGTACTCCTGAAACGGTAAACAGAAAGGGGGTAAGTCCTCTTTTGAGAACTTAGTAAGGGCTTGGGGATAGGCACGGTTTATCTTTACGTAACAACCTGCACAACAAAGACAAAGAAAATGCACACAAGCAGCAGATAACCAACATATGCTCAACCAATGCAAAACAAACATATGCAATGCACATAAGTAGAATTGTTAGTATAGCAAACAGACACCACGTAATGAACTACCGCAGACACATGAGACTGGTACCAGCTCGAGGTAGCTAACCCCATCAGAACACCACCCCCGTAGGAGTTGAATCAGAACACCACCCCCGAAGGAGTTGAATCAGAACACCACCCCCGTAGGAGTTGAATCAGAACACCACCCCCGTAGGAGTTGAATCAGAACACCACCCCCGTAGGAGTTGAATCAGAACATCGGCATCTTCGAGTCCTCGCACCTGCACACCAATGCCTATCCCGACTGACCAAGTTTGGGTATCCTCGGGCCACCCTCAATCCAAACTCAGACTCGGTACACCCAGACACGCATTTCATAAAGTAATCCGAAATGCAGAATCGAGAGCAATACTGAAACCCTTACCGCACTATTACCGACCCGCAGAAGAATCCCGGCAAAATCCCGACGCTCGGCCCGAAACGCGGTAGTGTGACTTCCGAAGTCCCGTACTACTCCACAACTGTTGATTCAAGCTGAACAACCACACACAAATCAGAAATCACCAATCCAGACCCCCGGGAACTAATCCCGCAAATTCCCGCACTTTCCCGCAAAATTCCACAGAAAGCTCGGTTTCTCAAACCGAGCTAGAACATTGTTATCTATACACACATAACCACACCCAAACATTTAAATCATACTTTCCCAACATTTACACCACAAACAAGCAAGTAGGTCGGTATTGTCCACAATTCCAGAAAACGACGTTCCGAACATCGTTTGCTACCTACTTCCATTCCCGATACCAAATCACTACCAAAACATTCTCAAAACTCAACACAACCATAACCATATTCTTCTTTCAATTTTGGCCTCAACCCTTCCTTTTATACCAAACTTCAATCCAAACCAATTGAGGTTCCAATCACATGCTTAATTCATCAATTAAACATTTCAAGCATGCTTACTAACATACTTCACCCTAATCACCCAAAATCATACCAAACCCTTAAGAACAATTCGGCCAAATTGGGTACTTTTTACCCAACATGCTCACCTTCAAATTGATCCCACATATCAACTTAATCATGCTAGGAACCAAGAAGACAACAAATCAACCTGTTTAGAATTCAACATGAATTTCGGCTAATTAGGGTTTTCCAAACCATGGTGTTCTTCCATAAACCAAACCTCAATTCCTACACCACTTCATGCCAAGAACAACATACTTAAATCTTGAAGCAAGAAGATGAACACAACATCAAGCCAAGGCTTACACAAATTCGGATTCAACATGTAGAACTCCCACAAATCATGCTTCAAACATACTAACTCATGAAGAAATCAAGCTTACCTCAAGCTCAAGCTTACACCAAGATCAATCCTTCCTTAATCCTTGAAAGATGAAGAACACTTGAGAGGTAGAGAGGAAGAGAAGTGTTTACGGTTTGAGAGAAGAAAGAATGAGCCAAAATGTATTTTCTTCTTAATTACTCACCTTATATACTTCCTCTTTTATGACTCACCACCTTAGTCACCAAGCACACACCTTAGTCACCACCTTAGTCACCATGGTGACTAACCTACCAAGCCCAAATCCGAAAACCATAAGTGTTGGGATGTAATCACGCACCAACTTCACCCGAGTAACTCCCGACGTGTGCGCTTGCTTGCCCGAGCCAAAAATCCCGTCGTGTATGCTTGCTCGGTTATCTTTGCATTACTCATCCCGAGTCATAACACACCTCACACCAAAGCCGTCACAAAACTTTCATCTCGAGTCACGGGTTTTTCATCCCGAGCTCCGAGCGTCGCCCGGGAACGAACATCCCGGCCCCAAAAAATACTCCGTAGAAAGATGCGGAATGCTCGTACGATCCCAAATATGCTGAAAGTTCCCTTTTTCGAGGTCCCGATAAAGCTACCGAGCTTACTGACCGACCCGAAACAAGTCCCGCTCCCGGAAAAATATTTTCCGCGGAAATGTGCGGGGGACCCGTATGACCTCAAATATGAAAGCATTCCCGAGGATGATACCCAGAAAAGATCCGGGAGCTGTCTGACCACCCATAGACATGCCCCGCATGCTTGAAACGGAGCCCCGGAATACCAAAGTCACTACCCGCTCGAAGAAGGTGTATGATGACTGAAAGCTTGCGCAATTCAAGCCCCATCATTGTTGCTCCGTGTGTATTTCGCATTTTAGAGCATGCACTTGTGTGTATTTTTTATTTTTTTTCCTTTCTTCATCGGCGTTTTTTTATACATAGGGGTAGGAGATTGGGGATACTGGAGTTCGAACTCGAGACCTTTACAAGTGCCCTCAAAAGCATTTCCAATAGGCCAAATGCTCATGACACATCAACGTTTCTGTATTTTTATTTCTTATCTTCTTATCTTTTCTTTTGTTCACTTATTTGGGAGATAAAAAATGGTACTTTTGTGTTCTTTATATAACATATTTTATTTATTGCTATATTTTTTCGTGAATAATTGATAAGTTGTTTATTCTTTGTATAGCGTATTTTATTTATTGTCACATGAGTGTTTTTTGTGTAAAATATTTAGAAACAAACTTATTGAAAAATTGAGGTGTTATGTTGAGATAAAAAATGGTAAGTTCCGTGCTCTTTATATAATGTATTTTATTTCATTTATTGTTGCTTCAATGTTCTTTGTGTAAAATATTTTTAACAAACTTTAATCATCGAAAAAATGATAGATTATTTATTCTTTATATAGTGTGTTTTATTTATTGTTACTTGATATTTTTTTGTGTAAAACATTTATGAACAAACTTATTGAAAACTTGATGTGATATTTTGTGAGATTATCACGATTTTTTTAAGCTGTCAACTTATTTTATTAGATAAAGCACCAAATAAAACAAGCGGAGAACGAAATGTAGCAGCACCTAACACAGGTGTAAAAGTACATGAGCAAATAGCTAAATAAACTACCTAACGACCTGCTAAAATTATTAAAATGGAGCAAACTCACATTGCCCCATTTTCCACCTAAAGAGGTTACATAACACTATAATTCCATGACAGATTGAAAGATAAGTAGTGTGAGCTCCTAGTACCCCTGATATATGTTACTCATGAGCAAAATGGTACTAACGTATCATGACAGTGCGCTGATGGAGGAATGAAAGACCTGCATATGACAAGCAAAAGCCAAGCAACAGACCAGAAATAAACGTAAAATTGACTCAGCTAATAAAAGAAATAGTGTCCGAAAAAACAAAATAGTGACCAGAAAGCAGCAAAATCTGGGAGGCCTTCACACCCTACAAAACAGAAAGAAACTTCTGAATTCCCAACAAGGGACACCCATAAGCTGACCGGGTATCCAATTCCCAGCTAGCTTGGGAACCAGAAACTCACGGTTCTAGGCAGGGTAAGCTACGGTTCTAGGCAGGGTAAGCTCTGGCTCAACCCTGCCGTTTCTCTTGCACCTTCATAGTCTTTCCCACAAGTCACCTGTTGATTACCATTAAGAACTTGTACAACTCGATTCCCCTTCATAGAGAATCCTAACCAAGCATCGCAAATCCAATCAAACCGAGTGTCAATTGCCTTAGGTGGAGAGGAGTTCAAACCAAGCAAGCCCTGACCTGGCTTCAGCCGCCCACTAGAGAACACTTGGGCCTCACTATAGTTGGAGAAACCGGCTCACTGCGGATTGTGCGAATAGCTAGACTCGAGCCTTCCAACACCTTGTTTGACAAACAAAGATCGAAGTCCCCCAATCAGCAATCATTCATGCTAGAGCAGAGGCAGTCCTTTGGGATCGAGATTAGCGCAAGCCATAGTCATCGGCAGCATCAAACGAGCAACGTGAGATGTAGAAGCAGAGCAGGATTTCCTGAAGCGAGTCAGATCCAGCAGTGGGTTCAGGCGAGAGGCAACCGACTTCTAGAATCGAGAAGGAGGCAGAGCCGACTTCTAGAATCCAGCAGTGGTTCTCCGTTACGTTCATTGGCGTTCGTCGATAGAGCCATCATCCATCCTCCTCTGTTGCTGATTCAAGAATAGTGACCTACGACAAAAATTCCATTTAGAACCCAAAGGATCGAGCTCAAGCACACTTGTTTCCTCAAAATCCCAGCCAGCACAATCTCAGTTCATTGGCCTCTTCCACCGTTCCAGTAGGACCAAATAGTCGAACCCATCCCCACCCTCAAGCTCACCGCAATCCTCCCTCTCGCATCCACCTCTCCCCCTTTGCTCTCAAGCCTTCGTTCTTTCCCAAAACCCCCGCAGCCTCTCCCAATTCCCTTGCTTCTTTTTATCTTTTTTTCATTTTTCCAAAGCAACAGACTTGTGTCAATTTTCGGTCATGTTATTTACCCACTAGTGGTAAAAATACCACTAGTTGATCTTAACACTATCTAACTAATTTAATTAACTAATTAACAATTTTAAAGACTAAAATACCATTCCTAGTTAAGTTGTTACATAAATAACACAATTAGTGATTTTTTCAACTAGTTGGTAAATAGACTCAACCGTCAATTTTAGAGATAGGCTTGGTGTCTGGGTTAATTACAACTAGGTCCCTAAGTAACTCTCAATCATGCAGCTTTACCGCACTTTACTAGTTAATTTTCATTAAGGTCCTTTTCTACTAGTTTAAATTTTAATCCTTTCAAATTTCACCCAACACTTTCTTAAATTCTCAATTCAGTCTTATTTTTCTATTAAACTTTCAGTTTAGTCATTTTTCTTCAATTTTCCTCTAGTTTTGGCACAGATTTTGTGGTGTTGAAAATCCGATTCAAAACAGTAGGCATCCATGTGAGTATAAATCAGGTCACGAGATCTTAAGGGAGCTTAATGGGATTGTATTCCCACCATCCAGGTCATTATGGGATAGAATGAGGGCTGGTAAGTTTGGTGATGAGCGTAACTGGGTAAAGAAATCAGAATACAATATTGTAAAACGAACAAAACCAGAGAAACTGCTTGCGACACGGGCGGCCCTCTAGGGCGGCCTTGCGACACTGGTGGTCGGAGGAGAAATCTTCAATCGATCTAGTCATGGCAAAGAAGGGAAGATGTCACCCCACCGCCCGGAATGCCGAAAGCGCGGTTGTCGAGTGGTTGCGGAAGCTTGAGAAAAAACGGCGGCGGGTGAACACGGAGTTTTCTTAAATAGGTTTTGAGTGGACCCGAGACCCAACCCTTAAAACGTTTTCCTTTCAGTTTTAAGGTTAAGTCGTGTTGCAGATTTTACGACATCTTTCTAGTCCTAAACCTGCACCCGAGACACGTTAGTGGTTTTACAGAATATCGCGCGCGCGGAAAAGCAGATAAGATGTACAGGCAGAAGAAGTTCTGCCCTCTTCGTAGGGCCGGAAACTTCCTACGAAATAGATACAACCCAAGTACTTGAAACTAACCTACATGCAAACATATACAGAGCCGAGTCCGAACAGTAAATATACCTTGCTAGCTAGTACTGCTGTGCTGCTGAACATAAAAAGGAGAATAAAAGTCAAACCCAACTCAAAAGTTCACAAAAAGTAACTAACGAGAAACACCCCCAACTTAACAAATAGTACCTTATAGCCAAAAAACGCACAACGATAACTGCGGGAAATCTACACCGCAGGTCGTTTGCCCGGATCTCCTGAAACCATAATAAGTGGGGGTGAGTTCACGAAATAACTCCGTACGGGGGTAGGTACGGTAGTGGTAAAACCTTTTAAAAACATTTCACAGAATAGAAGGGTGAGAATGCCATGAACTAAATAATACAATCCTAAATATATCAGGATTATGACATGCATATGTGATGATGCTCTTAAGTCCCGTCGGACAGGTGGTACACCAATACAAAGGTTCCCCGAACCCTCGACAGCACCCTACAGCGGCTTGTTAAGCTCACACTGATGATCGGGTCATAACGCGTGGTACCAGCGAGGGGATATCGCCCCTAACTGTCGGCCCAAAACGGCATAAAGCCAACACATAACATCGTGAGTTAACGACCACGGTTGGCATACCGGCTTAGGTCCCGGCGTCCCCGTCAGCCGAACTCACGGACTTCTCACGTACCAACATAAATATGGGTCCGTTGTCGACCCCCGATAAGCAAGTCCGATATGATAAAAGTCCAACCCATATTTAAGCAAAAACCCTGCAGACCACTACGCACCATGTGACTAGACCCGGGAGTCACCGGGCCCCACCCTCGACCCAAGTACTAGCCCTTAACTAACCTAATACACATGAAATGTGCATTAAGGAAATTAAACCCCTTACCTTGGCCAAATGGAACTCTACTGAGGCCACCTACACCTCGCAGCAAAACCCCGGGAAAAATCCCGACTCCCGGCCCGAAAAGTGGTAGTGTGACTTTTAAAGTCCCGCACTACACCACCAACACTGAAACAAGCTGAACAACCAAACAGCAGTCAGAAACTACCAAAACACGACCCTGGAACCCAAATCCGCACAAACCCGCACTTTCCCGCAAAATTCCACAGAAAGCTCGGTTTCTCAAACCGAGCTAGACCATCCTTACCCAAACATCCACAAACACAACCAAACCATAAAATCCAGATTCCAGACACTTTTACCCGCAACCCCGCAAAAAGGTAACTTTTTCACTTATTGTCCGAAAATGACGTTCCAAACATCATTTCGAACCTACTTCCACCCACAATACCAATTCACCATCCAAAACATCCAAAACACAACACCAACCTAACTAAAGTTTCATTTCAATTTTCGGCCAACCACCAACTTTTTACCATTCATCCAAATCAATCCATTCAAAGTTCCAATTGCTTACTTTAACCACCAATTTCACTTCTTAAGCATGCTTACTAACCAATTACACCTTAATCACCCAAAATCAACCAAAACCCTAACCAAACAATTCGGCCATTTGGGAATTTTTACCCAACATGCTTACTTCCAAATTGAATCCATACAACACCTTAGAATCATGCTAGGAACAACATACTAAGAGCATGATTCAAGAACACCACTAATCACCAAGTTAGAAATTTCAACATTAATTTCGGCAATTAGGGCTTTTCTTTAAACATGGTGTTCTTCCAAAATTAAACCTTGATTACTACTCTCCTCCATACCAAGAACAACATACTTAAACATGGATTCAAGAAGATCATCACAACTCATAGCAAAGAGTAATCACATTTCGGTTTCAACTCTTCTCTTCCCGACGTTTTTGGACCACCTTCGAGCGGGTTGCGGAAACCGGGTGACCCGAGGCTCGGTTTTGGTCTGCGGGTCACGGTTTTGGGCGTTCAGACGGCTCCCGAGCCTTATCTGAGCATCATTTTGTCGAGCCCTTCCATATTTGAGTTTGTGTGGGTCCCCCGGACATTTCCGCCGAAAATATTTTTCTGGCGCCGGGGGGTTGTCGGGGATGCCACGGGACGTACAGCGGGCTCGGTAGCGCTCCCAGGACCTCAGATTGAGGAACCGTTTGCGGATTTGGAATCGTGGGAGCGATCCGGAGATTTTTACGGAGCATATTTTCTGGAGCGGGACGTGCGGTCCCGGGCGACTCCCGGGGCTCTGGGCAGAATCCCGGGGCTCGGGATGGAATTTCTCCGACGGCTCCAGGGTAAGTCATGTTATATTTTAAAGTGGTTTTTATGGATATTTTTGTGGAATTTTGTCGTGACGGGTTGTGGCTCAGGTTATTATGCGGCCACGCCGGGATTTGTTCGGGATCAGCGAGCTCGGTAGGAAGCTACGGAAGGGTAAATAAATATTTGAAAAATGTTTTATTAATGTCATGATATTCTGAGGATTCTGGTCAGTTTTGGATTCATTTGGAGTTCGTTACCTATAATTGGGATTTAATTGCAAAGATTTGGAGAATTAGTGGGTTAAATGGTAATTAACCCAAAAGTTAAAAATAATTTGGGCCTGGTTTGGGCCTGGAGTCGGCAGCAGCAAACTGCTGGGACACTTGTCCCATTTTTATTAAGTGTAAGAAAGAGAAGAAGTATAAAAGGGCAAAAATCAATTAAAATTCATTTTAATTCACAAGAATTTCATTTCTTTTCTTCTCTTCTTCTTCCTCCCTTCTCATCCTCCGAAATTACTGTTCACAGCAGCTCCAAGACCTTCATTTTTTGCTGAAACTTCAAGGGATTTGGCTCCAACAATTGGTAAGCTTCCTCCTTTCTTCTCTTTTCAAGTTAGAAGCATGATTTGGTGGAAGAAAGAGAGGATTTTTTGGAAAGATTGGTTTGTTCTTGGCTACATGAAATAGTGATCCTCTCCCTCCCAAATTTTAGTATGTTGTTCTTGGGCTAGAGGGGAGTAAGAATCTATGGTTAGATGTTGGAAAACTTCATGGATGTGGAAACCCTAGGGGTGCCGAAATTAAGCTCAATTTTCTAAAATTGTGTGTGTTTGTGTTTTTGAATCATGCTTGAGATATGTTGTTCCTTGCATGATTTTAAGACAATCTATGGTTTCAATTTGAAGGAAAACAAGTTGGGTTAAAAACCCCTCTTTGGCCGAATTGTTAAGTGAAGAGGTTTTGGTTGTTTAGGTGAAATTGGTTAGTGATCTTGCTTAATAATTGCAATTGGTGATTAAAGAGTGCTAATGGAACTTTGTTTGGATTGAAATGGAAGTTGGGTGAGAAATTCTCCTTTTGGCCGAATTGTATAGGAAAGGGGTTTTGTTGATTTTGATGCAATTGGTTAGTAATGTTGGTTAAGAAATGGAATTGGTGATTAGTGTGATTAATTAGAAGCTTGTATGGTTTGATTTGGAAGTGTGGTGAAAAATTAGTAAAGGGCCGAATTGTTGAAGTGGTTCTTTTTCTATGTTGGTGATGTGTGTTGATTGAATTGGATGCTAAATTGGTACTGTGGGTGAAAGTAGGTGTGTTATGGCGTTTGAAATACCATTTTCGGGTTAGAAATGAGAAAGTTAGTTTTATACGGGTTTACCGGGAAAAGTGTCTGGACTGCGGGTTTAAGGGTTGGAATATGTTTGTGGGTGTTGGAATAACAATGTTCAGGCTCGGTTTGTAAAACCGAGCTTTCTGTGGGATTTTGCGGGAAAGTGCGGGTTTGTGCAGAAATTTCTTTCTGGAGTTATTTGGATGTGTTCTGACTCAACAATGGTTATCCAACTTGATTCTACGTTAGCGGAGTAGCGTGGAACCATAGGAGTCAAGTTGTGCATTTCGGGTCGGGAGCCGGGGTTTCACGAGTTTTGGGCTGCGGGGCAGCGCTTCTGAGGTAAGGGCTTAATTTGGTAAAATGTACGTTTGTTCTGCTCCATATATGTTATCAGGTATGATATCTCTGCTGTATTTGTATGTTTTATTTATATGTTACGATTACGTGGCGAGACCCGTATGGTTGGAGAGACCACGGGTACTCCTTGGTTACATTACGTATCCGCACCGGAGTGCCGATACTTACGTTACGTGACCTACGGCGGTTTGGGGATCGCGACCCGGCCGGTACCGTGCTATCATTGCATTACGATCAGTATATTCTGACCTCTGTTGAGTGCTGTCGTAACGGGTCGATCTGGCGGTTGGACCGCATGCGATGGTTTATGATTCACTATATGCTTTATGTTCGTATTTATATGTATATCTTTGTGTTATTACATTTTGCGAGTTGATTGTTGCCCTGTGGGCAAACTGCACTTTTACCTTAAGCCCTTACTGGGTCCTTTCGAGGACTCACCCTTTTCATCTGTTTACCACTTTCAGGCCGTACTGACAAGCAACCGGCGGAGTAGAGATTCCGCGGTGCTTCCTTCTTTTGAGGTTGGGTTGCAGCAGCAGTACTACGTGCGGAGGTCGCTTCAGATTCCGCGCTAGGTATTTATAGGATTTTGTTACTGGCTCTGAGTCAGAATCGCATGCATATAGGTCAGATCATGTTTTGGATATGTATATATATATATGAGATATATTCGCTTTGTTGTCTTCGAGTCGTGGCGGAGCCCGACTTGCTATATAGTGGATATGGGGATTTTGTGTTGTGGCAATGAATGAAGTGAGATTTACCATGAATTGCTTAACTGGTGAAAGTTGGATTATTCGTTTGCTTGCCTTGCATGAGAATTTAGGTTGCTAGTTGTTACTTGACTGCTTTGTATTTGAGCTCGATGCTCCGTTGCCACGCTTTCCGCCGTGGGTTCCGGTTCACGACGTCGCGGCCGGCTCCGCCTCCGCAACCGGGCGGGGTGGCTGTGACAAGTTGGTATCAGAGCAGGTCGGGTCGGAGTGACCCAAGAGGTAAGGTATGGTTAGTTCAGTATGGGTTGTGCAAGGCAAGCATACTAGTCCAAGGTGGACTTTTGGAGCAAGCCATGTTAGTTCATGGGTAAGTTTTGTAAGTAATGACTTCGAAGGGCGAGCTACTGGTTTACACTTCATTCTGGAGTGGTTCGGTACGGAGCCTGATCAACTCCTTATTTGAACCATTTCGGAATGCGTGTGGAGCAGTGGCGGTTCTTTGGAGCATTATGGAAGGTGTGGGTGTTATATGAAGTGATTCCGTGACTATAAGCATGATCTGGTTCTATGTTTAAGGTTTAGTATATAGTTTCGGGATTCTGAAAAGAATCCTTGCATCATGCATTGCATTATACTACGAGCCGTAGAATCTGCTGCTAGCTTAGGAAGAGGAAGTTATTTGTGTGGTTATATGGTTTTGGGGTTGATTTATTTCGGGTATGGCTAGAACACGCCGCCGGCGTGAGCAGGAACCGGAGGGTAGGGACCGGGATCCCACACCTCCGAGGGCTAGAAGGCGGGTTCGAGTAACCTGGGGCTGAGCAGTCACACTCACTCCCCGAGTGATCAGCAGGTTGAGGACCCGCTCCGATATACTACAGTGTTGGGTCGCATGCAGCACTGTTGGGTACATTGTTGCCAGCCCAGCCGGATTCGGGGCAGCAGCGAGCACCGGGAGGTCCGGCCAGGCCACAGCGGAGACAGCCGGTTCGGGAGGTGGGCAGCAGCCACCTCGGCGCAGATCAGCAGGATAGTGATTACGAGGAGGGAGATCTGCGCGATCTTGAGAGTTCTCGTCGGTCCCACCATCGACGGGAAGAGTTGAGACGCCAGTCTGACGAGATCAAGCTTTTGGAGCGGTTTCAGCGTTTGAACCCCCCGAGGTTCAACGGCCGTGGAGGACCTGAGGCGGCTGAGGCATGGTTTGCGGGGGTTGACAAGCTCCTTGGGAGGCTACACCTTCCATCTGAGGTTAGAGTTTCATTGGCCACGTTCAATCTGCAGGACAGTGCAGATCATTGGTGGAGGAGCCTCCAGGGCCGTCTGAGAGCCGAGGCAGCACGTGATGGGGGGCATGATTCGGACCTGACCTGGGAGCAGTTTGCTTACTACTTCCATCAGCAGTACATTGGGGATGCCGTCAGGGACCTCCGTCAGGCACAGTTCGATGATCTGGAGCAGGGGACTCGGACTGTAGCAGAGTACGAGCGGGAGTTTGACCGATTGGTCCGCTACGTGCCACAGTATTACGGCATGGAGCAGGAGAAGGCCAAGCGGTTCATTCGCCGCCTACGCCCGGAGTACAGGTGGGCTCTGAGGCCTCTGGATATCACTTCTTACCACGAGGCTGTGCAGAAGGCCCGGCTCCTCGAGCAGAGGAGGTTGAGAGTCGGTACCTACCACACCGACCCAATGACAGAGGAGGGCTCTGCACAGCAGAGTTCAGCGAGGTCTTGGTAGATCAGGCAGTGCAGGCGAGCAGCAGAGGCAGCAGGACTACGCCGGCCCGTTCCGACTGCGCGAGTTGTGGCGGGCAGCACCCGGCCGGCCGTGTTACTGAGCGATCGGGCGGTGTCTACGATGCGGGTCTAGCGATCATTGGATTCGTGATTGTCCTCGACACTGGGACAGGGGTCAGCGGTGCTACACACCCGCAGCCTCGGTTTCAGCCCAACGCACCCGGGGCGCGGTTCACGAAGGCGGACCGAGGCCATCACAGCCGCAGAGACGACCGTACCAGCCACCCCCTCCGCCACAGCAGCCTGGAGTAGGACGTGTATTCCAGGTGGAGCGGGGTGAGACATCACAGCGTGAGCCTCCACCACAGCAGGCCGGAGCAGGTCGGGTGTTTCAGATTGAGCGTGGAGAGACTTCGCAGCGCGGGGCACTCCAAGGTACATTACTTCTGAACGATACACCTATTCGTGCATTGTTTGATACTGGGGCGTCGGTTTCGATTGTGGCACAGAAATGTGTCGAATCTCTTCACCTGGCTACCAGTGGGCTTCCGAGCGTCTACCTGGTACAGACGGCTGGGAGTCAGTTTTTGTTCACCAATGAGATGGCACGAGACTGCGTGCTATCCATTGGTAGGCATCGGATTCGGTCTGATCTACTGGTGTTGAATACACCGAAGTACGATGTGATTCTTGGGATGGATTGGCTATCCAAGAATGCTGTGCACATCGACTGTGCAAACCGTAGTGTTACGGTTTCTGGAGAGGTGTTACCCCTCTCAGCTTCTGATGGGTTGGAGGCAGTTAGTAGCAGTATGGAGCTTCAAGTTCTGGATCAGGTTCCGATAGTGGACTCGGAGGAGTGCTATGACCTGAACCCAGCAGATACTCGGCAGGAGTTGGAGAGGATCCCTGTTGTTCAGGATTTTCCGCAGGTATTTCCGGAGGACTTGCCCGGGATGCCACCAGAGCGGGAAATCGTGTTTGAGATTCATTTACAGCCGGGTTCTACTCCCATCTCTATTCCTCCCTATCGGATGCCGATAGTAGAGATGGTCGAGCTGAAGAAGCAGCTGGAGGAGCTGCAGGAGAAGGGGTTTATCCGTCCGAGCACTTCGCCGTGGGGTGCTCCAGTGTTGTTCGTTAAGAAGAAGGACGGATCACTCAGGCTGTGTATTGACTACAGACGGCTGAACGCCATCACCATCAAGAATAGGTACCCACTGCCGAGGATCGATGATCTCTTCGATCAGCTGAGAGGTGCGAGGATCTTTTCGAAGATCGACTTACGGTCGGGGTATTTTCAGCTTCGGGTCAGAGAGGAGGACATACCGAAGACTGCTTTCCGGACTCGGTATGGACATTTTGAGTATACGGTGATGCCGTTTGGGTTGACCAACGCACCGGCAGCGTTCATGGACATGATGAACCGGGTGTTTCGGCCGTATCTAGACTCCTTTGTGGTAGTGTTCATCGATGATATTTTGATTTACTCTCGGGATGAGGACTCACACCGGGAACATCTGAGGATTGTTTTGCAGACACTTTGGGAGCATCGGCTTTATGCCAAGTTTTCAAAGTGTGATTTCTGGATCCGGGAGGTGTCGTTTCAGGGCACATCATCGGTGAGCACGGTTTGTCTGTGGATCTGCGAAGGTCGAGCGATGCAGATTGGAAGCATCCTACCTCGGTACGTGAGATCAGGAGTTTCCTGGGTTTAGCAGGTTACTATCGGAGATTTGTGCCGGGATTCTCCATCTTGGCTTCCCCGCTTACGCAGCTGACCAAGAAGGGGCAGCCGTTTGTATGGACAGAGAAGTGCGAGGAGAGTTTCCAGGAACTGAAGCGGCGGCTGACTAGTGCGCCGATCTTGACTCTACCCGACCCGAGCTTACCGTATGTGATCTATACAGACGCATCTAGGTCGGGGTTGGGGTGTGTATTGATGCAGGAGCGGAATGTGATAGCTTATGGGTCGAGACAGCTGCGACCGCATGAGCAGAGCTACCCGACGCACGATCTGGAGTTGGCCGCAGTGATCTACGCGTTGAAACAGTGGAGGCACTACCTACTCGGCAGCAAATTTCAGATTTTCACAGATCATAAGAGTCTGAAATATTTGTTCACTCAGAAGGAGTTGAACATGAGGCAGCGCAGGTGGCTCGAGTACATCAAGGACTACGATTGCACCATCGAGTACACCGAGGGCAAAGGTAATACAGTGGCCGATGCTCTGAGTAGGAAGTACACTAGGGTTGTCAGAGGAGGCAGTGCTGGGGATCGGACTTAGGAGAATGATCTAGTGTGCCTGTGGCACAGGTGGGAGCACTGGGAGCGAGCTCTGTATACACTTTGACCATTCATTCGGAGTGGTTGGACCAGTGCGAGAGGCACGGGAGAGGGATCCAGCTGAAGAAGCTGTCCGGAGAGGACAAAGGGGCACTACTACCGGCGTTTCAAGACAGGCGAGGACTATTGTACTTGTGGATCGGTTGTATGTGCCAGGATCGAGCACTACGGGATGAGGTTCGACGGAGGCACATTCGAGCCGATTGAGTATACACCCCGGTAGTGAGAAGATGTTTCAGGACTTGCGTACCCATTTCTGGTGGCCGGGTATGCGGAGACACATTGCCACACATGTGTCTAAGTGTGCCACTTGTCAGCGGGTGAAGGTGGAGCATCAGAAACCGGCAGGGACGTTACAGACTTTGCCCATTCCAGTCAGGAAGTGGGGCAACATCACGATGGATTTTCTGACTGCACTACCCCTGACCCGGTCTCACCACGATGCCATCTGGGTTATCGTGGACCGCTTGACGAAGTGTGCTCACTTTCTGCCATCCGGATGACAGACTCTGGAGAAGCTTGCCCATCTCGTATATCGAGAGATTGTGCGGTTACATGGAGTACCAGACTCCATTGTGTCGATCGGGATCCGCGTTTTACCGCACATTTCTGGGGCGCCTTTCATAAGGCATTGGGCACGCGACTCCATCTGAGTACAGCTTACCATCCCCAAACCGACGGTCAGTCGGAGCGGGTGATTCAGATTCTGGAGGATATGCTGCGGAGCTGTACTTTGGATTTCGGAGGGGATTGGGACAAACAGTTGCCGTTGGTAGAATTTTCATATAATAACAGTTATCAGAGTACCATCGGCATGGCACCGTTTGAGGCGTCAGATGGACGACGGTGCATGACACCGCACTGTTGGACTGAGGCGTCTGACAGGATTGAGCTGGGTCCCGAGCTCATTGAGGAGACCACCGCAAAGATCAAGTTGATTCAGGCGCGGTTGAAGACCGCGAACGACCGCACCACCTCATATGCGAACAGACGACGCAGAGACTTGGAGTTTGAGGTGGGCGACAGGGTTTGGCTGAAGGTGGCGCCGATTCGGGGGACAGTCAGATTCGGCAGACGGGGTAAGTTAGCCCCAAGGTATATCGGACCGCACGAGATTACGGAGCGGATAGGCAGTTGGCCTACAGTTGGCTTTACCTCCGAGTATGTTCTGCGGTGCACAACGTCTTTCATGTCGGTATCTTTGAAGAAGTGCATCTTGGATCCCGTGCGAGCGATACCTGTGGAGGAGGTTGGTGGAGCCTGATTTGTCATATCGAGGTACCGATTGCCTTTCGGGCGCGATACTCGGAAACTCCGGAGCAGGTGGATTCCCATGGTCAAAGTTCAGTGGTCACATCATACTGACCGGGAAGCGACCTGGGAGACCGAGCAGGATATCAGGGAGCGATACCCCGAGCAGTATCAGCGTTTGATGCCCCTCTTGGAGGACCAAGAGTCCTAAGGGGGAGGATGTTACGGCCACCCCGAGCGGGTTGCGGCCAAGGTGACCGGGGCTCGGTTTTGGTCTCGGAGTCACGGTTTTGGGCGTTCAGACGGCTCCCGAGCCTTATCTGAGCATCATTTTGTCGAGCCCTTCCATATTTGAGTTTGTGTGGGTCCCCCGGACATTTCCGCCGAAAATATTTTTCTGGCGCCGGGGGGTTGTCGGGGATGCCACGGGACGTACAGCGGGCTCGGTAGCGCTCCCAGGACCTCAGATTGAGGAACCGTTTGCGGATTTGGAATCGTGGGAGCGATCCGGAGATTTTTACGGAGCATATTTTCTGGAGCGGGACGTGCGGTCCCGGCGACTCCCGGGGCTCAGGCGTAATCCCGGGGCTCGGGATGGAATTTCTCCGACGGCTCCAGGGTAAGTCATGTTATATTTTAAAGTGGTTTTTATGGATATTTTTGTGGAATTTTGTCGTGACGGGTTGTGGCTCAGGTTATTATGCGGCCACGCCGGGATTTGTTCGGGATCAGCGAGCTCGGTAGGAAGCTACGGAAGGGTAAATAAATATTTGAAAAATGTTTTATTAATGTCATGATATTCTGAGGATTCTGGTCAGTTTTGGATTCATTTGGAGTTCGTTACCTATAATTGGGATTTAATTGCAAAGATTTGGAGAATTAGTGGGTTAAATGGTAATTAACCCAAAAGTTAAAAATAATTTGGGCCTGGTTTGGGCCTGGAGTCGGCAGCAGCAAACTGCTGGGACACTTGTCCCATTTTTATTAAGTGTAAGAAAGAGAAGAAGTATAAAAGGGCAAAAATCAATTAAAATTCATTTTAATTCACAAGAATTTCATTTCTTTTCTTCTCTTCTTCTTCCTCCCTTCTCATCCTCCGAAATTACTGTTCACAGCAGCTCCAAGACCTTCATTTTTTGCTGAAACTTCAAGGGATTTGGCTCCAACAATTGGTAAGCTTCCTCCTTTCTTCTCTTTTCAAGTTAGAAGCATGATTTGGTGGAAGAAAGAGAGGATTTTTTGGAAAGATTGGTTTGTTCTTGGCTACATGAAATAGTGATCCTCTCCCTCCCAAATTTTAGTATGTTGTTCTTGGGCTAGAGGGGAGTAAGAATCTATGGTTAGATGTTGGAAAACTTCATGGATGTGGAAACCCTAGGGGTGCCGAAATTAAGCTCAATTTTCTAAAATTGTGTGTGTTTGTGTTTTTGAATCATGCTTGAGATATGTTGTTCCTTGCATGATTTTAAGACAATCTATGGTTTCAATTTGAAGGAAAACAAGTTGGGTTAAAAACCCCTCTTTGGCCGAATTGTTAAGTGAAGAGGTTTTGGTTGTTTAGGTGAAATTGGTTAGTGATCTTGCTTAATAATTGCAATTGGTGATTAAAGAGTGCTAATGGAACTTTGTTTGGATTGAAATGGAAGTTGGGTGAGAAATTCTCCTTTTGGCCGAATTGTATAGGAAAGGGGTTTTGTTGATTTTGATGCAATTGGTTAGTAATGTTGGTTAAGAAATGGAATTGGTGATTAGTGTGATTAATTAGAAGCTTGTATGGTTTGATTTGGAAGTGTGGTGAAAAATTAGTAAAGGGCCGAATTGTTGAAGTGGTTCTTTTTCTATGTTGGTGATGTGTGTTGATTGAATTGGATGCTAAATTGGTACTGTGGGTGAAAGTAGGTGTGTTATGGCGTTTGAAATACCATTTTCGGGTTAGAAATGAGAAAGTTAGTTTTATACGGGTTTACCGGGAAAAGTGTCCGGAATGCGGGTTTAAGGGTTGGAATATGTTTGTGGGTGTTGGAATAACAATGTTCAGGCTCGGTTTGTAAAACCGAGCTTCGTGGGATTTTGCGGGAAAGTGCGGGTTTGTGCGAAATTTCTTTCTCGGAGTTATTTGGATGTGTTCGACTCAACAATGGTTATCCGGCTTGATTCTACGTTAGTGGAGTAGCGTGGAACCATAGGAGTCAAGTTTGGCGTTCGGTCGGGAGCCGGGGTTTCACGAGTTTTGGGCTGCGGGCGCGCTTCCGAGGTAAGGGCTTAATTTGGTAAAATGTACGTTTGTTCTCGCTCCATATATGTTATCGGTATGATATCTCTGCTGTATTTGTATGTTTTATTTATATGTTCGATTCGTGGCGAGACCCGTATGGTTGGAGAGACCACGGGTACTCCTTGGTTCATTTCGTATCCGCACCGGAGTGCCGATACTTGCTCGTGACCTACGACGGTTTGGGGATCGCGACCCCGGCCGGTACCGTGCTATCTGCTCTGCTCGATCAGTATATTCGACCTCTGTTGAGGGCCGCCGTAACGGGTCGTTCTGGCGGTTGGACCGCATGCGATGGTTTTTGATTCACTATATGCTTTATGTTCGTATGTATATGTATATGCTGTGTTATTCTGTTTTGCAGGTTCAGATTGTTGCCCTGTGGGCAAACTGCACTTTTACCTTAAGCCCTTACTGGGTCCTTTCGAGGACTCACCCTTTTATCTGTTTACCACTTTCAGGCCGTCCTGACAAGCAACCGGCGGAGTAGAGATTCCGCGGTGCTTCCTTCTTTTGAGGTTGGGTTGCAGCAGCAGTACTACGTGCGGAGGTCGCTTCAGATTCCGCGCTAGGTATTTATAGGATTTTGTTACTGGCTCTGAGTCAGAATCGCATGCATATAGGTCGAGATCATGTTTTGGATATGTATATATATATATATGAGATATATTCGCTTTGTTGTCTTCGAGTCGTGGCGGAGCCCGACTTGCTATATAGTGGATATGGGGATTTTGTGTTGTGGCAATGAATGAAGTGAGATTTACCATGAATTGCTTAAGCGGTGAAAGTTGGATTATTCGTTTGCTTGCCTTGCATGAGAATTTAGGTTGCTAGTTGTTACTTGACCGCTTTGTATTTGAGCTCGATGCTCCGTTGCCACGCTTTCCGCCGTGGGTTCCGGTTCACGACGTCGCGGCCGGCTCCGCCTCCGCAACCGGGCGGGGTGGCTGTGACATAATTCCCGACGACGCGCGTGAAAACCCGAACCAAAATCCGGTCATGCCAAAAATCCACAAAAATTACCATAAAAACCGTCTCGTGAAATAACACGTCAAACACCGAAGCCGTCGGAAAAATTCCATCCCGAGCCCCGGGAGTCGCCCGGGACCGAACGTCCTGTCTCAAAAAGTATATTCCGTAAAAAGATGCGGAATGTTCCCACGATCCCAAATATGCAAACGGCTTCCTTTTCTGAGGTCCAGGGAGCGCTACCGAGCCCGCTGTACGTCCCCAGACAAGTCCCGGCCCCAGAAAAATATTTTCCGCGGAAATATCCGGGGTACCTGTAGGACCTCAAATCCCGAAGGATTCCCAAAAATAATCCCCGGGTAAGACTCGGGAGCTCGCTGACCGCCCGAAACCATGACCCGCAGGCCAAAACCGAAGCCCCGGGTCACCCAGGTCACAACCCGCTCGGGGTGACCGTACCAGTTTTCCCACTACGCAAAACACTTAATTAACCAAATAATTAACATTCAAATACTGATTCCATAAAATAATCACAAGTCATATGTGATCTGAAAATTACAGTATTTGACCTTCCGGCCGATATTTACAGAAAAGGCAAAACGTCGGGGGTGGGTGTAACAGAAGAGGCAGACCAAGTAAAAAGCAATTGGAAGCGGAGAGAGCACTAAATGAAGGGGAGATCTGCGAACTGGAAAGGGACCTTCTGGATTCTGATCTGCGTACACCATCGGTGGTGTCGACCAAATCTGGATTGCGAGCGTCTACCCAACAGAGCCCATTAAACCAGCAAGAGTTTCCCCTCCTCTCAAAAATGAAGACCTCTGCACAGGCCAAGGAGATGGAGCAAACCACCATTCCGGGGGAATCTACTAGGGCAAGTGGGGTTCCTGATGCAGCAGAGTTCTGGGCAAAGAGGGCAACTGACAGGAGAAAAGAAGCCGTCGAGTATAGGCTTAATCAGCCCCCAAACTTCACTCTAGACTTCGACAGCTCTGTGGAAAATGTCGATGAAATTGAAATTCTGGATGAGGAGGTCGAAGAGGGTATACAACAGTGGGCTAATACACTAATTGGTTGTGTGATGGGTGCTGAAGTTAACAGAGAAAGCATGGAACGCTACGTCAAGGCGCGGTGGAAACAGGTTGCTCCACCTACAATCACCAAGATAGCAGGTATTTTCCTTTTCCAATTTCACTCTGTTGAAGATATGTTGATGATCTTGGAAGGGCCAACTGGATTCGTATTCGATAAACCTCTGGTTCTAAAACGATATGAAACAGATATGGAACTTGGAAAATCCTTGTTTAAAACTTGTCCTGTATGGGTGAAATTTCCTAGATTGGGACTTCAGTTCTGGACTCCGAAAATCCTAGGAAAAATTGCTAGCAAGATTGGTCGACCCCTTCTAGCGGATTCTCATACAGTTAAAAAAAGCAAGTTAGGGGCTCCTAGATTACTTATAGACTTACATCCGACTGAGGAACTGCCTTCCTATGTCAAGTTTCGAGCCAATCAACAATCCTATGTGCAAGGAATTGAATATGAATGGTATCCTCGCACCTGTAGTATTTGTAACAAATGGGGTCATAAAACGGAGGCATGTGATCCTCAGAGAAGGTTACGTTCAATGAATGACAGGCAGGAGCAGCATTAAGCTGTTAATGTGGAGGTCCCTAAGGAAGTAGCAAAGCCAAAAAATGTTGAAGTGGTAGGTCCATCTAAACAACAAGAAGATGGACACCAAATGGTTGCTAGAAGAAAGAAGGTTTGGAAACAAAAACAGATTGACGAGATTGAAACAAATCAGGAGAATCCTCTGTCTGTTGAGAAGATCCTAGGTGATTCACCTATTCAAAATATGTTTGCAGACTTGGTCCATCTACAAGAACAGGAGGACCACCTCTTATTCTCTTAAATGTGGTGCTCCTTCAACATTAGGGGTTTGAATAAAGTGGAGAAGCAAACCCAGTTATCCAGAAAATTAAAAAAAATAGAGTGACTTTATGTGCTTTGTATGAGACTCGTGTGAAGAGCAGCAAGTTTTCTGCTGTATTCAAGAGATGCTTTGAGGGCTGGAATGTTATGAATAACTACTATTATGCTCTAAATGGCAGAATATGGTTAGTTTGGGAGCCTAGTTTATATGATGTAGAATTATTAGCTATTTCAGATCAACTCATCCATGTCAAGGTGGTCCATAAGAAAGAGAAATGGAGTTGCTTTCTCTCTACTATCTATGCTGCAAATGATAGTAAGGGAAGAACTGTTCTGTGGAATCTTTTGAGGCAGATTGCCCCGCCTGCTGACAATGAATGGTTGGTGATGGGAGACTTCAATGAAATTATTAGTTCAGAGGAAAAGATGGTGCAAAGAGAAACAGCTATGAAAAGCTCGGGTTTAAAGGAATGTTGCATTGATTTGGAGCTGATGGACTTGAAAAGTATTGGTCTATTCTATACTTGGTGCAACAATCAGGAAGGTGCAGCTAGAATATATTGTAAATTGGACAGAATCATGGGAAATTCAGCCTGGTTTTATCGTTTTGGTGGTGCTTATGTGGATTTCCAGAATTCAATTCTCTCGGACCACACTATGGCTCTTCTGAATTTTCATGATGAAACGCCTACTCCAAGGCCTCCTTTCAAATACTTAAACATGTGGCAATATCATGATAAATATGAAGAAATAGTTATAAAAGCTTGGCATGAAGATGTGGGAGCCAAGGGCAACCCTGTGATTATTCTGTACAGTAAACTTGCAAATGTCAAAAAGGCCTTGAAGCTTCTAAATCAGGATCACTTTTGGAATATTTCAGGGCTGGTCAAAGAGGCAGAAAGGGAATTCGGTGCTCAGATGGCTCATCTTCAAGAAGACCCCTTCAATGATCACTTAATTTCCGCAGCCCGTGAAACAAAAGACCGCTTGCTGCATCTGCTGAAGAGTGAAGAGGCTTACTACTCTAAAAAATCTGCTGTAAATTGGCTTCGATTGGGGGATAACAACACTCGATTCTTTCACTCAAAAATGAAGGAAAGAAGAGCTCATTCAAGAGTCTCTTGCTTAATAGACAATGCTGGAAACAAAATCCTCGACCAGCAGGGCATTAAAAAGGAATTTCTAAACTATTTTGGTAAGCTTTTTAGCAAGGGACCCGAGGGAAACCAGAAGATAAATCCTAATATTATGCAGTTTGGTCAAAAGCTTGATGATAATCACAAGTTGGATGCTGCTAGTATGATTACCTTAGAGGAAGTCTTTGTGGCGTTGCAAAGCATGGCAGCAGACAAAGCTCCTGGCCCTGATGGCCTGACTGCAGGTTTCTTCAAGAGGCACTGGAACCTTCTCAAGCATGAGGTATTTTCAGCTCTCGTTTGGTGCTTGAAGTCAGGCAAAATCCCAAAGGTAATGGCTTCTACCTGCATCCATCTCATTCCCAAAAATCAGCATGCTTTGAGACCCTCGGATTATAGACCTATTGCCTGCTGTAATGTAGTTTATAAACTGCTCTCTAAAGTCCTAGCTATGAGACTACAAACTCTCTTACCTTCTCTTATTTGCTCTAGCCAAGGAGCTTTCATTAAAGGTCGTTCAATAGTTGATAATGTGCTGCTTTGCCATGAATTAGTTAGGGGTTATGGGAGGGCTCATTCTGCTCCTAAAATGCTTATTAAAGCAGACCTTCAAAAAGCATTTGATTCTCTTAACTGGAACTTTCTGGACTCATGCTTGAGAGCTATGGATTTTCCTGTGATCCTTATCAGATGGATTATGATGTGTGTCAGTAGTCCTTGGTTTTCAGTTGTGATAAATGGCTCTCTGGAAGATTTTTTTCAAAGGGGAAAGGGGTATTAGGCAGGGGACCCTCTTTCTCCATATTTATTTGTTATTGGCATGGAATATCTCTCTCGGTTATTGAATAACCTGTATGAGGTCGGATGGGTGGGCTATCATGCTCAATGTGAAGACATCAAACTCTCCCAACTTTTCTTCGTAGATGATGTTATGATCTTCTCTAAAGCAAATGTTAAATCTGCTCAATGCCTTGCTTCTGCTTTGAAAGTGTTTGCTAAATGTTCTGGCCTCCACTGTAACTTGAGTAAAAGCCAAGTCTTCTTGGCTGGCTGTTCTGATAGTATGAAGCAGGAAATTCTCTCTGTTTTGAATATGGATCAGGGCCATTTTCCTATTAGATATTTGGGAGCCCCTCTAATGGATTCCAGAATTCTTTGAAAGCATTGCACCCCTTTGGTTGAAAAAATTATGGCTCGCCTTGAGAGCTGGACATGTAAATTTCTGTCATATGCAGGGAGATTGCAACTTATCCAAGCGGTTATCTTTAGTATCCAAAATTTTTGGTCTCTAATCTTTCCTATTCCGCACAAAGTCTTGGAAGATATTGATAGAAAATGCAGGTCCTTTCTTTGGTCTGGAAAGCTTGACTCTAGGCGCTCCCCTATCTCCTGGAAGAGAATTTGCTCCCCTAAAATCCAGGGTGGTCTGGGTCTCTTTCACTTAGTTTCTTGGAATCTTGCTTCAACAGCTAAAAAACTTTGGAAGTTGTTCACAGATAAGGAAAGTATCTGGGTAAGATGGATTCATTCGATTTACATTAGAAATTCTGATTTATGGAATATGGAAATTCAAGATTCAGCTTCTGTTGTGTGGAAAAATATTCTCAAATGCAGGGATCAATTTCAAGACTTGCTCCCTAAATTTGTGGACCAAGCAAGCTTTGATATGACTGCAGCATACCTGCATTGTATAGAGAATTATGATCATGTTATTTGGAAAAAAGTGGTTTGGGGTGCCTTGCAAGTTCCGAAACACTCTATAATTGGTTACCTGGCTTGGCATGACAGATTGGCTACAATGGACAGGAGATCTGCCTGGGACAATAATGTCGATCCAGGATGTATACTTTGCTCTGATGGCCTAGAATCTAGGAACCATCTGTTTTTCCAATGCCCTTACACCAGTAAGGTGTTTGTGGAGATTATGAGATCTTGCAAATTGAATGATTGTCCAGTTCAATGGGAAAGAGCTAGTAAGTGGATAGTAAAAGTGGCCGGTGGAAAATCAAGGAAGGCTAAGATCAGACGATCTTTATTCCTGGCAGTAATGTATTTTTGCTGGATGAAAAGGAACATCCGAATTCATCAAAAACGGGTAAGAACATGGGACCATCTAGTTCAGGAAATCAAGGGAGTTATTGAATGCAAGAATGACATAAAGATTTCTGATATTTTTTGTGATTAATTCTTGTGGAGAGTGTTTCCACAAGCTAGATCAGTAGTCTTTTTGCTTAGTTTTTAGAAATCATGTGTAGACACATTTTTGCAAGGCCTATTCGGCTATTTTTGTTATATATGTTGAATGAAGATCAGATTACGATTATTTGCAATTGGTTGAAGCATATCGTTAAACTTCCTGATAGGTATGTGTCTAACATTTGCAGGTGTCTTAATACGTCCAATAATACATTTTATAACATGAAAAACCCATGATTATTATGTCTTCATGCAAAAGTTAGATGAGAATATAGCAAATTCTTTAGGCTAATTTGTGCTAAGGTTATTCTATTGATGATGTTGTGAAGTTAGATGAATTATCATCGTTACATTATGAAAGTTTGAAAAGATTTTCCCTCCATCGTTGTTTGACTCCATGGAACATCTTACTATGCATCTACCTTGGCATTTTTGAACCTTTGGATCTGCTGGATATTGGTGGATGTTTCCTTTCAAAAGGAATATGAAGAAGTTGAAAGCAAAATGTGTCAATAGACAATATTTAGAGGACTCGATCATTGAAAAGTTTTTGTTACAAGTGGTAGTGTTTCTGTGAGCATTACAGGTTAGATAATCAAGGAACACTAGTGAATCCCCACATATAAAACAAAATTCATCATGCAATTGTCAGCGAGTCCAGACTATCAATTTTCAATAATCCGACTAGTATATCGGGCCCAACCCTCCAAGCGGGCCCCTTGATACAAGCACAACAACCTAAGGCCCAACATACTAGAGGCAAAGATTTCACCAAGGCACGGACGACCGCGAGGGGGTGTCAACCGCGAGAACAACTCCCCGCCACAACTCACCGCGAGGGGGTCCTCCCTCTCCCTTTCATCTCATCTCATCTTGTCTTGACATAAAGCGGTGGCAAATCGGTGCGCGTGATTGCCATGTTCGATTTGACTTGCGGCGTCACGATATTGTGGAAGCCATTAGGTCGACTTTGCTTGTGGGGCACGATTGTCGAGGAATAGAGAGATTCTCGATGTGATTTGACGAGTTGTGTTGAGTAGTTGTTAAAAGTTACCCTTTCGGTATGAATAGTGAATGTATTTATAGTCCCATGTTTCAGTGGCATTATTGTAATATCCCAATGTAAGGTGATTATTCGTTTATAGGTCCTATATGCACTTCGGGAAGTGTAGTTCGGGAACGTTCTCAATCTTTATTCGGATTATAAGTTTTTTAATGGGGCCCTTGTTCCGGGCTTGTCCGTGGGCCTTTTGTTAGGCCTTTTATGCGTATTTGGGCCTGGCGGCCATCAAGTCCCCCCCCAAGCCCTTTTGGCCGACTAGAAGGAGTCCAAAGTTCTTTTCTTGAAGATTCATTTTAGAAAATCTGTTAGTCATGTTCGGGGAACTACTTGGTTCGGGATATGTTCCTTGCTCGGGTATCTGATTCGTCTGCTGTTCGGGTAACATTGTTCGGGCATGTGGCTTCTCTTGTGTTCGGGTAACATTGTTCGGGCATGTGGCTTCTCTTGTGTTCGGTAATCGATTCAGTTCCCGTACTAGTGTGTTCGGGAATCTAAAGACGTGGATTCTCCTTTTCTCGAACACTGTTCGGGCTTTTGAATCGTTTCCCGTACTATTGTGTTCGGGAAACTGAGGATGTTGAGTCCCCCTTCTGTCTCGAACAATGTTCGGGCTTCTGAATCGTTCCCCGTACTATGATGTTCGGGAAACTGAGGATGTGGAGTCCTCAATTCTCGAACAATGTTCGGGCTTCTGAATCGTTCCCCGTACTATGATGTTCGGGAAACTGTGGAGTACTCCATTTCTCGAACAATGTTCGGGCTTCTGAATCGTTCCCCGTACTATGATGTTCGGGAAACTGAGGATGTGGAGTCCTCAATTCTCGAACAATGTTCGGGCTTCTGAATCGTTCCCCGTACTATGATGTTCGGGAAACTGAGGATGTGGAGTCCTCCATTTCTCGAACAATGTTCGGGCTTCTGAATCGTTCCCCGTACTATGATGTTCGGGAAACTGAGGATGTGGAGTCCTCAATTCTCGAACAATGTTCGGGCTTCTGAATCGTTTCTGGGATTTTCATATTCGGGATCTGTTGATATTCCCAACGGTTACTTTTTGAATCGACGGTGGAGATCATGTGCTGTTTGGCGATTCATCTGCCCGATCTTTTCTATAAGTGTGATGGGCCTCATTTTCATTTTGCATCTCTCAAGCTCTTCTCTTCTCACAATAAACTCACGACGGACAATCCCACGCTCCAGGAGGCTGTTAGTATCTTCAAGAAGTGGAGGACCGTTGAAGAACCTAATCCAGAAGACTTCTTCCCCCCTTTCCTTGGAGAAACCACCGTACCTGACGGTTACAAAGGTTCGTCCGCCGTCCATCAGTTCTACCGGCTCCACCGTCGGGTTGTTGACGCCGCTGCTACCAGCCCGTCTTTTAGTCTTCTTCCGGCGAGCCGTCCGTGTTTCCTCCGGCCATTTACCCGAGGTACATGAGAATGGCCCCTACTTTTCCTTCACCTTCTACTGTTCGCCCTTCAGGTTGCCTTTTAGAGACCAAGGGCGAGGTTCCCGAAGGTTGGTGGTCCGAGATTGAAAATTACCGGAGTAAGGCGACTCCGGAGTTAATAAAGGAGTGGCAGTCCACTTACTTCGTCCCGATGACGGTCCGTACTCGGGTTCCGTCTCCTGAATGCCGGGCGTATGAGCCTGGGAAAGGCTGGTTGGTGATCTTCAAGGATCAGCTGCTATGCGGGCTCCGCTTTCCCCCGCACCCATTTGTTAGGCAGTTAGCGGAATCCCACGGATTAGCCGTTAACCAATTTAGCCCGAACACCTATTGCCACATAAATGCCTATCTCATCCTCTGTGCTCTGTTCGAGATAGAGCCAACCATATCCACTTTCCTCCAGTACTATAAAGTAAACGTAGTCCCGAGGAACTGTTTCTACTTCTTCAGTGCCCGGGGTCCTCCTACTGTAAAATTCAACTTTGTTTGGAATCTGCCAACCAGCCGCAAGGGATGGCATCGGGAATTCTTCTTCATGAAGCCTGATGCGTCATGGGGCCTGCAAACGGCGCAGAAGGTAGGAGGACTGCCGGATGTGCAGAGTCCTCGGCGGCTACTGAAGGGAGCTGCTGCCAAGGAGAACTATGACCGGTTTGACAATAAAATCCGGACCATTGCTCCTTGGAGCGGCGATGGGCCGAAGGAAGTCCTCCCCTTCCTTTGTCAGACCGAGACCGATTACCCAAGGGGTCCTTTCCCACTTGGGTATTATTCAGGGGACTTGGGGAGTTGGGCATCCGGGAATCTCCCCTTCGACCCGAGACCTGGCCTTGGTGCATCGTCTTGGGCGAGACGCCCTTCGAGGACTTCAAGAAAGGTTTATATCGTTCTTGTTCATAGATGCATTCGTTTGATATTAACTAATTCTTCCCTTTTGCAGAAATGGAGCCCGAGTTTGATCTTGGTGCCATCTTTCGGGATGCGGCACAGAAGAAACCGAGCTCTAAAGCCGGTACTTCGAGGCCCGCAGCAGCTGAGAAGAAACGAAAAAGAGCTGCTTCGGTAGATGCTGAGGCTGCGGGCCAGCCTGCTGAGAAGCCTGCCGGGGAAGTTCCGACCCCGGTCCATATGGAAGGACATCCCACTCGGGATGATGTTTATGACATCTTTGCGGACCTCCCCGAACAAGTTAGAAGGACAAGGGGAAGTTCACAGCTTCGGTGGTGACCGGGCAAAGTGCCCCGAGGTCGAGCCCATCGAGTTTCAGCTAGGTAATCAATCGGTGAAATTACGCAATCTCTGTTTTGGAATCTATTCGGGAATCTTTCCCGAATGTTTAGTGAAGACCCGCTGCATGACGTGGTTCGATCTCATTTTTGTACCTTAGGTCCGGACTGGAGGGAGGCCCAAGAAGAGAAGCGGCGGCTGCGGGATGAAAAGTCGCTCGGTTCGGGGATAATCTTATTCCCGGGAGCCGGGTGGCTGATCCATGAGGATCAAAATGTCCTCGGCGATGAGGACGTCAAAGACATGGCTCCCGAGCTTTTCAGCGGGACCACCACCGCCCGAACAATGGAGTGCCTAGAGCACTTCTACCCTGACATGGACGTCGCCGCTTCCAAAGTGGCCGCCCTCGGGTACCAGGTTAGCATCTGTTAGTTTATTTCTTAAGTCTTGGTTTGTCATGCTCGCACCTCGGGAAAATAATCTGTCTTAATACTGTCCAGGTGGCCACAATGGGCGGGTGGATTTCCCGAATCACCCAAGCGTCCCACCGGATCCGGTCCGAGGCCGAACAACGGGCAACTAAAGCCGTAGCTGTGGTGGCTAAGCTGATCCAGCGAGTCCATCACTACGAGCAGTTGCTGCGGGTTTCCCGTACCACTCCCAAGCTCGAGCTTCCCGAAAGCTCACATATCCGGGAGAACCTCAGCCCGGCTGAGGCTGATGACTTCGCCTTGGCTGAGGTTGCCTTCCTGAGCGCGGTCAAAGAGCGCCGCCATTCTGAGGACGCTATTCGGGAAGAAGCTAAATCGCTCAAGGCTGAAAAGGAGAGGTTTCAAGTGGGCCTCGCCAATCGGAAGGAGCACTTGAGCAGAGGCTGCGGGTCAAGGATGAGGAGAATCGAGACTTCGGGATGAAGTCGCCGCGCTCCAAGCCAAAATCTCGAAGTACCGAGAAGGTGCTAAGTGAGGCGATGGATCTGGCCGTTAACAAATATACCTTCGGGTTTTGTTTGGCTAGAAAGCAGATAGTGGAGCGCAACCCTCATGCCGACCTGTCCGGACTTGATGTGCGTGAGGAGCCCGAAGAGGATCCCAGCTGGTACGAGGACGAATTTCTGCATCCGCCCGAACCAGTAACTGTTGATGATTTTGCCGATCCTGAATGATGTGCTTTACTTCTTTTTTATCCATTTTTGTAAATCCGACCTCGGGCATTATTAATGAAAACATTCAAGGTTTGGTTCAACACTTGTCTCTGGATTCAGCTTTATTATTTCCCGATCAAACAAAGTATTTCCTCAAAGCCTCGGAATGAAAAGAATTTGCTAGTTCTCGTCCTTCGGGATCTCGATAACTTGTAAACTCCTTTCCGTTCTTCGGCGATGACCTCGAAGGGGCCTTCCCGATTCGGGGCTTAACGCCCCCTTTTGGTCTTCGGGACCCTAGTTTAGTTTGCCGTAAGACCAAATCACCAACTTTGATATTCTTTGTCTTCACTTTTGAGTTTGTTGCGGACGCAGTCCTTTGTTGAAAAGCCTTCCTTCGAAGCTCTGCTTCATCTCTTCTTCCTTCGAGGAAGTCTAGGTTAGCTCTCAAACCTTGCTCATTCGCTACTTCTTCGAACACTTCGGTTCTGAGGGACGAATTTGCTACTTCAATCGGGATTAACGCCTCGGTCCCGTATGTCAAAGCGAACGGGTTTCTCCGTTGACCTTCGGGGCGTAGTCCGGTAACTCCATAAAACGTGAGGGAGTTCCCCGGGCCACTTTCCTTTCGCCTTTCCAAGTCTTGCTTTTAAGCCATCTTTCAACGTTCGATTGGATACTTCTACTTGGCCATTGCTCTGCGGGTGGGCGACCGGAGCAAAATGAATCTTGATCCCGAATTCCTCGGCGAAATCCTGGAATCCTCCATCAGTAAACTGAGCTCCGTTATCGGCAACAAGGACCTTCGGGCACCCGAACCTGCAGATAATGTTCTTCCAGACAAACTTTCGGATATTTTCAGCCGTAATCGTGGCAGTGGTTCGGCTTCTATCCACTTGGTGAAGTAGTCCACGGCGACTACACAGTACTTTAGTCCTCCGGGGGCGGTAGGCAAGGCCCCTATCAGATCAATTCCCCATACGGCGAAGGGTATGGGATAGTCCGAGGACGATACGTACTCCGATGGAACTCTCTGTATTCGAGCGTGCTCTTGACACCTTTTGCATTTGTTCACTAGTCTCCTTGCGTCTTCCTTGAGAGTAGGCCAGAAGAACCCTTGCCTTAGTATGACCGCAGCTAACGCATCCGACTTAACGTGCGACCCGCAGGTGCCTTCATGGGTTTCTCGCAGAATGTCCTCGGTGTCTCCTTC
Organism: Stellera chamaejasme; assembly: GCA_024586325.1. Taxonomy (NCBI): domain Eukaryota; kingdom Viridiplantae; phylum Streptophyta; class Magnoliopsida; order Malvales; family Thymelaeaceae; genus Stellera; species Stellera chamaejasme. Next base: position 19,022,714 of record CM044981.1, read on the forward strand.
TCCGATGCATTTTTGCAACGGGGAAGAGAATCCCTTGCGGTACATATTATCCCGATTAGGACGAACTTGCTGGCCTTTCTTCTGATGTTGGCGGCTTCAGTTGGGTTGTCCGGGAGCACCCCTTCATCAAGGTACTTCCAGAAGGTGTTCTCCATCCCGAGGTAACGTAGCATATCCGGGAGCAGTCGACGCTAGGCTCACTTCTTTCTTCGTCGTAAGAAGCTGACTTCGAAAGTTGGTCGGCCTCCGAATTGAGCGATCTCGGGATCTTCTCGATATACAACTTTTCGAAATCCGCGGCCAACCTTCTTGCTACCTCGGCGTATTTCTTAAGACTTGGTTCCTTGACCTCGTACTCCCCATTCATCTGCTGAACGAGAAGGTTCGAGTCGCTGCATGCTTTCAGTGATCGGATTCCCGCCTTCTTGGCTAATTCCAGACCAGCAATGAGGGCTTCATATTCGGCTGCGTTGTTCGTTACCGGGAAATTGAACTTGATTGACTTAGTAGCCTTCATTCCTTCTGGGCCTTTGAGTACTAGTCCGGCACCTTGCTTGTCCGATCCCGAAGCTCCATCCACGTGTAGGGTCCAGACCGGACTATCATCGTTCAAAGAATCCTCACTCTCGGACTCCTTGGCGATTCTGCGATAAAATCAGCTAATGCTTGTGCCTTGATCGCTCTTGGGGTTCATACTTGATCTCGTACTCGCTTAACTCGACGCACCACTTTGATAGCCTTCCGGAGTGGTCTACCCGTCTTAAGATGTCCTTGATAGGGACATTACTTCGAACAATGATGGAAAACCCGAGGAAGTATGGTTTCAACCTTCTGGCTGAAAGGACCAGAGAGTATACCGCCTTCTGGATCATCGGGTAGTTCAGTTCGGCTCCATGCAGGATTTGCTTACGTAATAGATCGCCACTGCCTCCCTTGGTCGTCTTCTTGAACAAGCACCGAATCGACGGCCTTTTCACCTCTTGCCGGTACACAATGAGGGGTCTGTCCTCGGTCGGTTGCAAGCGTAGGCATTTGAGTAGGTAGGCTCGATTTCCTCCCGGTGCTCTTTGGCATTCGGGATTCCAACCGAACCTAGCTCTTTCCTTTGCGTTTTCTTCCTTAGATTTTTCTCACCTTTTAAATACGCCTATTCGGCCTGGCTCCGCGCCTTCTTTGATTAAAAGCTTGAAGAACGGACGACACTTGTCTCCATATCGAGATATAAAACGACTGAGGGCCGTAATTTTCCCGAGGAGTCTCTGCACGTCCTTTATCGATGAGGGTGTCCTCACGTTCAAGAGTGCTTCGATCTTTGCGGGGTTCGCGTCGATGCCGCGCTCGGACACCATAAACCCGAGAAATTTCCCGGATGTTACCCCGAAAACACACTTATCCGGATTCAGCCGTAATCCATACTTTCGGATCTGCCCGAACACTTCTTCAATATCGCGGATTAGATTTTCTTCTTCCTTGCTTTTGATGATGATATCATCAACATAAACCTCGAGAATTCTTCCAATCTGCTCGGAGAATACCTTGTCCATCAATCTTTGGTAGGTTGCTCCGGCGTTCTTCAGCCCGAAGGGCATTCTCGTATAACAATGCGTTCCGACGTCGCTTATGAAAGATGTCTTTTCTTCATAGGCCGGGTACAAACTTATCTGATGATACCCACTGTAAGCGTCGAGGAAAGAGAGCCTCGCTAGTCCGGACGTGGAATCCACGAGCCTATCGATCGGAGGAGTTGGATACGAATCCTTCGGGCAAGCATCATTTACGTTAGTGAAGTCGATGCACATGCGCAACTTGTCGCTATCCTCTCGGGTTGCCACCACGGGATTGCTCAGCCATTCGGGATACGATACTTCCCTTATGACCCCCGCATCGAGGAGCTTCGAAATTTGCTCTTTGATGAAGGCTCTTTTGAACGTGGCATTATTTCTTTTCTTCGCCTTATCGGTCCGGAACTAGGATTGATGTGCGAGTGTGTTGAATTACCTTGGGTCGATCCCGGGCATGTCACTCGGAGAGTAAGCAAACAGATCTTTATTCATTCAAGTAAGTTTACAAGATTTTGCTTATCGCCCTCGGGCAAGTCTTTCGCGATTCTCGTTGTCCTATCTCCTTCCAGACAACATCTTACATACTCCGCTTCCTCATCGTCTCCCTTCGAGCAACCCGGAGTGGGAGTCTTGAGCTATAGCCATGACATCCTTGGCCTCTCTCGGCTCACGTAGATCGAGGCGTCCCCTCGTCCGTAGCGAACGTGATGGTCGGGAATTTCACGTCGATCCTCATGTGAATAGCTACGGGTTTCTCTCCCGATGATAGCATTGTACGCCGAGGGGACATCGAGGACGAGCCATTTGACCATCAACGTGGTGTACCGAGGTTGGCCTTCGGGGCCTTCCCGATGAACATCGCAGAAGCTCGATGGAGCCTAAAAGCTGGTATCTCGTCCGGCCCACACCGTAGGTTCTTTGTCTTGACGGGTTCAATCGGCTTGACTTAAGCTTGAGGCCTTCGTCGCCTTTCGAACAGCACATCCGCATTTGAGCCGTCGTCGCCTGAGAACCCTTTTGGCGTCAATGGTCCCGATCCGTAGGGTGATGATGAGTGGGTCGAATGCGGCGACGCGCGCCGGACCCATCTGCTCGTTTGATTCTTGAAGACGGATCTCCGTAGCTTAACGAAGCTATCTCCCTCGCCTTCCTCTTCCTTGCATTCGAACCGAGTGTGGTCGTTATGGTGTTCAGGATCCCGGTGGGTTGCGGCGGAACCATCTTCTCCTTGCCCTTCTTGTTTGGTCTGATGAATCTTCTTGACCTTCCCTTTGCCTCGGAAACTTCCTCGCCCGAGGCATCTTCAGATACTCTCCTAGAGAGCCTTTCTTGATGAGGTGCTCTATATACCTCTTCAGGTGGTGGCACTGTTCGGTTTCATGCCCGGTGTCTCTGTGAAAATGACAGTACTTGGACGAATCACGCTTCGCCCATTCCGGCATGGACCTGGGCCAGTTAATACTCCCGGTGCCTTTTCTTTGGAGGGCCGCGAGGATACTAGCCCGGGACGTATTAAGGGTGGTGAAGCACGAACTTCTCTCAAAAGTTCTCTTCGGTCCTCCCGGCTCCACGATCGCTTGACCGGCTGGCTCCTCGGGTTCTCCTTCCTCGGCTCTCGGTTATCCCACAGTGTCCTGCTTTCCTTCACGCCGAGACAACATTTCTTGAGCAATCATATGCTCACGGGTGACAGCGTACATTTCTTCTACGCTGGTGAAGTTCTTAGGGACAACTCGTAAGCCGGGCGCGAGTTCGGGATGAGAGCCTTCGTAAATGCCATGATCCGGATATTGTCCGTTAGATCGGAGGCGTGTGCGGCTTCCCGGTTGAACCTCTCGGCGAACTCCCGAATACTCGTTCGGTCTTTGCTTGATGTCAAACATCTGAATGGCCCTTTCGCTGACCTCTTGCATCCGATAAAGTGTGTTGCAAATTTGGTGGCAGATCCCGAGCGATGACACCGAGTTCGGGAGCGGCGAGTTGTACCAAGCGGAGGCGGGACCTCACAAAGCAACTTGAAGCACTTACACAAGGCAGCCTCGTTGGCTCCTTTCAGCTCCATTGCTCTCTTATACTTGCGGACAAAAGCGTCCGGTCACTGAACCTTGGTAAACTTCCAAGGGATGCGGCAAGTTGAATGTCCGGGGCATCCAGGCGTCCCGAATCCTGCTGGTGAACGGTCCTTCATCGAGGATGTCCTCGCATTTGGGCTCGGGAATGCCCGAGTTTCTCTCGACTCGCTCCGGGCGGTGTAGCGATTGCACGATCACATCGTCCCGTGGATCCCCACGAACCAGCCTCTCGGCCTTGGGGATCGGTCCCTCTTGTACTCCTCGGGGACCTCGGCGCTGCCGGCTTTGATGGTCCGGAGATGGAACTTGTTGTGAACCTTCCTGCTGGCTACCATAGCCCGATCGATTAGGCCGTGATACCTGCCTGTCGCGAGGCCGACAGGATTGACCAGTATGCTCGTTCTGGTTTCTTCGCTCTTCCTGAAGGACCACCCGCATGCTTGGACAAGATCGGGGTCCAGTGCCGGATGTCACTTGACGGTAGCTGGATGTAGGGCGTAGGGAGGTGGCCCCATTGGATGATTCCTCCAGGGAACCCCTGTGGCAGGATCGGCCGTGCGGCCGTTGGTGGAACCTTCTCCCTCGGCTGGGTGATCGGGAACGGGAATGGCCCCCGCGTTCAATCTGATTTTGGGGACCACCGCCTTTCCCACGACGGCGCCATTTGGTGGCAAATCGGTGCGCGTGATTGCCATGTTCCGGTTTGACTTGCGCGTCACGATATTGACGGAAGCCATTAGGTCGACTTTGCTTACTGGGCACGATTGTCGAGGAATAGAGATTCTCTGATGTGATTTGACGAGTCGTGTTGAGTAGTTGTTAAAAGTTACCCTTTCGGTATGAATAGTGAATGTATTTATAGTCCCATGTTTCAAAGTGGCATTATTGTAATATCCCAATGTAAGGTGATTATTCGTTTTAGGTCCTACATGCACTTCGGGAAGTGTAGTTCGGGAACGTTCTCAATCTTTATTCGGATTATAAGTTTTTAATGGGGCCCTTGTTAGGGCTTGTCTGTGGGCCTTTTGTTAGGCCTTTTATGCATATTTGGGCACAGCGGCCATCAAAAACATGATTGTCTTAATCTGCGAAGGCAGGCCTCCGCCCGCGGCCCCTCGCCACGCGAGGCCTCCATACTTGGTAACTTGAAAGGCCCCCTTGAGGGCACAACACTCGATCCCGGCAGATCAACCACGATTTCAGGGAACACCCCTACCTTTCATAACGGCTCCCATGATCTCAAGGAGCATCTCCCACCTTCCATTTTCGTGACCTACGATCACGCCCACGATCAGCAACACCCAGGAGGCAACCACCCTCCTCCACCTCCTATAAAAAGGAGACTTGGAAAAGGTACACCCTATCTACACACCCTCACTCCTCTTTCTGCTCATGAGTATTCTGTTTCACTTCTTGCAGATCACTCCGTCAACAGCAGATCACCATCTCCAGCATCTGAGAGCTCGGCCCACCTAGGAATGAGTATCAGATTGGCGCCGTCTGTGAGAACTGAACCATCTCCCACAATTTCCTCTACAACTGCACTCATGGCCAGAAAAAGAAACAACAACCGTCATGACGACCAGAGCTAAACTGGTAAGCCAAGGAAGAAACAAGATTAAAAGGAAATCATCAGCTGGAGAAGAAACAAATAGTAAGCCAAGGAAGAAGAGACCTACTGGAGTTACTACAACTTGCTCTAACTACAAGCAGTTGGGACATAACAGAAAAAGCTGTAAAAATGCATTTGTTGCTACTGTGATTAAGGAAATAGTCCCAAAGAAAAAGAAGATGAAATTGGTAAGCATGAAATTTTGATGTATTCATGATACTCAATGTTATTAATTGCTTAGGGGGTAGCATTAACTTACAAATGTTATAAATTTACTCAACAAATAACAGGAAAATGCACCAAGGAATGAGCCCCCACAGATTTATAGCACAAATGAATTTGTGGTGAAGACATCTCAAAAGGTACTGTACTGTAATTATTAATAATAGCATTCTATTCATTAAATTTACAATATACTTTAGATTTTTAATGATTCTGAATCTGCTTCAATGAATCTTGTCAATTATCCATTTTAACCAGGATCAACCAGTTGGAGCTGGATCTACACAGGGCACTCGGGCCCCAAGCACAAGTGAATTTATTCAGAACAGCCAAAATGGGGCTCCAGGAACTGGTAGGAGTGCTGACAGAAGACCACCTACCAAAGGAGCTGCAGGGAGAGGCAGGGGCAGGGGAAGGGGAAGGGGTGCATCTATTCCACAACCTGCTGTTTATTCTAGTACTCTGTAACTGTAGGATGAATGTTAGTGACAACTGGTTCTGTCATGCCTTAACTGTATTTGGATTGGATATGGCAATGTTCTGTAATGCCTTTGTTGAACCATATTTGGACATGTACTCAATATTTTGAGGCATTACTTCTATCTAAAGCACGTTATCACATTAGCAGATTTGCATAACTTCTCCTACAAAATGGAAAATGATATAGTAGTTATGTCGATCTAACAAGGTAGTGATGCTGATCTGACAATATAGTGATGTCGATCTAACTAGGTAGTGATGTGAATCTAACAAGGTAGTCATGCTGATCACCATTTTATGCTAATCAATCAAGTAGTTATGTCGATCTAACAAGGTAGTGCTGCTGATCTGACAATGTAGTGATGTCGATCTAACTAGGTAGTGATGTAGATCTAACAAGGTAGTCATGTTGATCACCATTTTATGTTGATCAATCAAGTAGTTATGTCGATCTAACAAGGTAGTCATGCTGATCTGACAATGTAGTGATGTCGATCTAACTAGGTAGTGATGTGGATCTAACAAGGTAGTCATGCTGATCTAACAACTCATCATGCTGATCACCATTTTATGCTGATCAATCAAGTAGTTATGTCGATCTAACAAAGTAGTGATGCTGATCTGACAATGTAGTGATGTCGATCTAACTAGGTAGTGATGTCGATCTAACAAGGTAGTCATGTTGATCACCATTTTATGCTGATCAATCAAGTAGTTGTGTAGTCATGCTGATCTAACAATGTAGTGATGTTGATCTAACTAGGTAATGATGTGGATCTAACAAGGTAGTCATGCTGATCTAACAACTCATCATGCTGATCACCATTTTATGATGATCAATCTTGTAGTTATGTCGATCTAAAAAGGTAGTGATGCTGATCTGACAATGTAGTGATGTCGATCTAACTAGGTACTGATGTGGATCTAACAAGGTAGTCATGCTGATCACCATTTTATGCTGATCAATCAAGTAGATATTAACTTTGTCAATAGTACATATTACATGTTAGATGTCCAACATTAACCTCACTACCTAAAGCTTCACATAGAAGTGATACAGAATGGCTACCACAAATATGACAACCCAAACAATGAATTTCTTACACCTAGCAACTGACTCACTCTGCCTACTCAATCGTTTTTCAGCAGCTTGCTTTGCTTTCCTGGTCTCCATGAGTTCCTTCTCAACCACCTTAAGAGAGAACCTTCAACAGCAGTTAATTGACAAAGCAAATCACCTCTCTCACCCATACACATATGGAACTTCCTTCTGTACTCCTCCTTCTCCTGTAATGTTGCATACAACAATGCCCTAAGATGGTCATCTGTAGGACCATCCAGCCATTTGAAGAATCCGCAAGTCTCACCTTTGTCGCTCTATAATTTAAAAATTTATGTGCACAAATAGTATCAAATACAGAGCATTGGAAGGTTCATGAACATGAAAAACAAAAACAGCAACTGAAATCAAAACCAAGAACATCCAAAGAACCTACCTCAAAACGAAAACAACAACTGAAAGCAAAACCAAGAACATCCAAACAACAACTGAAAACAAAACAACAATCGAATTTTCGATCAAGATAAATGATACCTACCTCAAATCGAGCACATCCTAAGAACCTCCTGCCAACATTGTCCTCAGTCAAGGCTGTCCTGAGCGGAGCACGAACGCCACATCTACAGAACAGAGCTTTCACTGGACCAGAGGAGTTCGATGTCGAACCAATCGACATTGACAAATTGACACTGGAGATACAAATGAAAGACGCTGGAGAAGGACTCGCTACCGACCAGACAACCGAGCTCGCTCAATCGATCAATAATCGATCTCCCGAAATTTCGAACCCTAATCCCCAAATTTTCGCTCCACCCGCATTTATCGACGAAATGCATGCTGGAGGGAGGGAGGGTGTAGCAGATCTAAACTAAACCACATCAGCAGCTAACTCAACAAAACTAAGGGTAAAATGGTCTTTTCATCTGACCCGTCAACTTAAACACCCAAAAATGGTTGGAAAGGACGAGAATAGTATGTGAAACTTGTTTTTGGGACCAATTTGAAACAAAAAGTTAATTTGGGACCGAAATAGGTCACAAACTTAAATAGAGGGACCTTTTGCGGATTTTACTCCATAATCAAGTGTATGATATTTGTTTGGACAAATTACGGAGAAATTTTGAAGTTTGGCGAAACCTTCAATACCTCTTCTATTTTTGAAAACATACAAAATGTCCCCTTGATTTTTACTACTATTAGTTTGATTGTCAGACTCTTTAAGGTTAAATATATTAAAAGTGCTCATCACACTTTCAACCCTAACAAATCAATCCTGACACTTTTAACCTTTCCACTGCAAGCTCGCATCCACCGTCACCACACACGTAGTTCTATGCTACAATTTGTGGAACAAGTTTTTAGAAATTTATTTCCACAATTTTTTGTTAATTTATAATTAATTAAAAAGTGTCTAAAGATATATGCAATATTGTCTATTAGAATGTGATATATTGTATGAATAAATATTAGAAACTGTTTATTTATTTGTCTTGTACATTTATTTGATAACGAAACTGTTTATTACCGTATAAACAATTACTTGCATATAAAATCATAAAAAAACTTATTTTATAATGTATAAAAAGCGTTTATAATATAATACAAAACAATTTTCGTTAATATATAATTAATTGTATAATGTCTAAAGTGATATGTGATATTGTCTACTACAATACTTTATACTGTTTATTTAGTTATTTTACACATTTCAGTGATAACGAAACCGTCCAACAAATTATAAAAACTGTCTATAACAAAATTCAATAGTGTCTACCATTTAGAACATAAAAAAATGAACCAAATCAAAACCAAATATAGTATATGTGTAGTATTCTATAGTGTCTATTGTAAAGTGTTATACTGTCTAAATAAATGCTGTAAACTGTTTGGTTCATCACCTCCGAATTCCGTGGTTGCTTCTTGCTCCATCCGTTGTTCTTTGCTCGCAGAGGTGAACATACTCAACTTCACCACCGCCGTGGTTGGATGGTGATCGCAGCAGGAGCTTGGTTGGTTCAGCCACGAGCCAGAATATCCAGATCTGGAGATTCGGATGCCGTAGAGGAGACTCCGTTGCTACTCGTTGTCGTTGTTGCTTGACGGTTTGCTGCTACTCGTCGATCTACAGGTTTGCGTCGGAGCATGGTCGGCCACTCCTCTGTCACGTCGATCTACAGGTTTGCGCCGGAGCAAGGTCGATCTCTCCTCCGTCGCGTCGATCTGTCGATTCATTGAAGATTCGAAGGTCCTCCGTCGCTGAATCCCTTGCCCCGGTTACGCCGGAGCAAGGTCGATCTCTCCTCCGTCGCGTCAATCTGTCGATTTATTGAAGATTCGAAGGTCCTCCGTCGCTAAATCTCTCGCGTCGATCTCTCCTCCGTCGCGTCGATCTGTCGATTCACCTTCGTCATCCAACACGTGATGGCGCTCTACGAATCCTGATTGGAGTTGCCACGAATCACGAACGGCTTACCCTCCGACGACAAGCCTCCACGTTGCGGTAGAGGACGAGATCTGTGGATTCTCGCGGTGGTTTGGATTGCAAATTTGCAGATTTGCAAATTTGCAGTTTAATAGTGAGGGTAGCTTTGACCTTTCACAACTAGTTGATTTAACAACTAGTTGGTAAATATAAACAAATCTTGAAGTGGGAAGAGACTGTAATTTACTGGTACTACAAAACGATTCTTCAAAAAACTAGTACTACAAAAACGATCTGGAGGTCGGAGGGCAGAGTCGGGAGTGAAAAATGAGAGGATAATTGAGATGGAAAGAAGATGAGAAAATTGACAACAGAAGAGAACAGAGAGAACAGAAACAAAGAAAAGATGTAGAAGAAACAAAAATGGGGACCAACAGTAGCCAGCCACTTAGATCAAATCCCTCCACCATCCATTCCCACCCCAACTTACTTTCTGGCCATATTCACCAATGCTCCTGATCAGAGCTCCACACTTTCTCGAACCCAACACCCATCAGCCATGTCCGGTCCAGTCACAGTGGCTGCAGCCGCGGCGGAGCCGGAGCCAGAGCCAGAGGTGGTGCTCTGTTCCTCTGAGGGTTGGCGTGGATGACAATGAAAACAACAACAACAACAACAAGTACCGTCGTCACCGCACGTTCTTGCGTTCTACTCCTCTTGTCAGAGATGGCAATCTAACTGTCAGTGACGCTAACGTTATCACTGGCGTTCCTCACAACATTGTCGTTACACCTTTGACGGAGACTTCGGGTTTTGTTGGCGCAACCGCGACGGAGAACAGCTCCCGACATGTCTTCACCCTTGGACTTGTTCGGTATTCTTACTTTTTCAAAAACCACGATTAATTGAAAGTGCATCATGTACATTAGTTTTCTATATAAGTTTAAATTTTGTATACAATTGTTTTTTGAATTTATATTTGATAAAAATAGAAAAATAAAATGATAGATTAAATTAAATAATTACTATAAACAGAGGTATTCTATCTGTATGATTCATGAAATAGGATAAAACTTGAGCTGATTTGATATAAATGTTTGTTTTAGGGGTGCGAGGCTACTCTGCTTATTCCGGTTCAAGATGTGGTGGATGATACCGAGGGTGGGGAGCTCAGGCAAAGACATTCCAGTTGAAACCCAGATGCTACTCATGGAGTACTTCACACAACCATCCCACAATTCTTCTTCTTCTTCTTCCTATGTTCTGTTTTTGCCGGTGATAGACGGCCCTTTCAGAACCAGTTTGCAGGGGAACTCATCAGATGAGCTTCAGTTTTGTGTTGAAAGTGGTAATTTTTTTTAATTAATGAAATCTCATTACAAAATAAGTCGTAAATGACGAACTAAAGTACCTGGAAAAAGTGATAATATTCTTTAATTAACTGAATACCTCTAGATAAAAGGGTAATTATCAGAAACCCCGAGGTTTATCCTAATCATCTGAAATCTCCTTGAAGTTTTGTCTAATACACAGTCATCCTGTGAAGGCTAAGTATCGTCTAGGGGTACATTAGTCTTTTCATGGAATCATAGACGGAAGTTGGCGTTAGGGATATATAGCTAGCTGCATATTAGGCGAAACCTCAAGCTCAAGTCAGGGATTTGAGATGATATCCCGCATTCAGGGGGCAAAATGTATATTATAGAAACCCTTGAGAGGTTTCGAGTAATTAATCCAAATAAATTGTGTTATTGGTCCCTAAGCTATACCCTATGTTGCTCAATGGTCCCTGAATTCCAACCGTTGCCATATTGATATTCTTGTGACAAATTAATGAACTTACGTGACCAAGACTAATTTTGCAGCATTTATGTACGTAGTTTAGGGATTATTAAGCATGCACCAACCCTTTGATGTGGATTTCTCCTGCATATTATAGGTGACCCTGCTATAGTTACCTCGAAATGTCTCAAAGCAATTTTTGTGAACCATGGAAACCATCCCTTTGATTTGGTCAAGGAATCTCTGATGTAGGTCAGCTCTCTGGAAAGCTTTTGGGTCCGTTTAGTTGTTGAAATTTTTTCAAGTTTTCATTTCCAAATTTCCTTTATAAATATTTGATCATACAACTAGCTTTCAAGTGATGAAAACCTTATTTTTCAAACTTTGAAAAACTCTAGTATTACCATGGAAACCTTTCAAACAAAGTTCCTTAATTTAATATACTAGTTTTCCAAAGTTTGGAAAACAAAGTTTTCCATCACTTGAAAGCTAGTTATATGATCCAATATTAACAAAGGAAATTTGGAGTTGAAAATTTGAAAAATTTTACACAACTAAACGGTGCCTTTACATTGCAACATGTTCCCAAAATTAGCCTTTCATATTTTACTCATAAAGTAGTTACTATAATTTTTGTTCATCCAATAAGCATATGTTAATAATTATTTAAGTGAGGGAGCTAGGTATGTACAAAACGGGGTGAAATAGCAAAGTAATTGTGGATAATTGTTACAAGCAATCTCCTTGATCAACAAATTTTCTGATTTGTTATGTGGAATCCATAGGGTTCTAGAAAAGCAGTTGGGAACCTTTGCAATGCGAGAAACCAAAAAGGCAAGTAAGAAAATAAATATTCTAGTATGTATATTCTAAGAAATATGTTTTTCAAAAATTAATGATCTTTTGAATATGTTTAATTGAGTTTATTTTTTTGTGTAATTAATTTTCTCTTGATTACAGATGCCAGGGATGTTAGATTGGTTTGGATGGTGCACTTGGGATGCATTTTACCATGATGTCAATCCCGAAGGAATAAAAAATGGACTTAGAAAGTAATTAATCAATTTAGTACTATAATGGACTAAAAAAAGTTTACTTCTAACTAATCAATTGCCTACTGCAACAAATTTTCAATTGTTCCACCAGTTTATCCCAGGGAGGTACACCAGCAAAGTTTTTGATCATAGATGATGGATGGCAAGATACAAGCAATGAATTTCAGAAAGAAGGAGAGCCACATGTTGAAGGTTCACAGTAAGTTTCACATTAATTGCATGAAGGGATGGCATTGGAGCGGGTCGACCCGCTCCATGAACCGATCCGACATTGATCGCCCTTTTGTGGGTCATTCCACGGCTCACTCCACTCTATTGGTAGATATCCATTGAGTTTCGAACACGATCCACACATAGGGGTGAGTTCGAGCCGAGCCGAGCCGAGCCCGAGCCAGGTTCGAGCTCGAGCTCGAGCTCGTGAAATTCGGGCTCGGCTTTAGCTCGACTCGAGCTCGAACGAGCCCGAAAATTCGAGCTCGAGCTCGGCTCGAAGGTTCGTGAAGCTCGAGCTCGTTATGCTCGCGAGCTCGGCTAGGCTCGGCCCCAAACGAGCTCGCGAGCTCGGCTAGGCTCGATTCGGCCCCAAACGAGCTCGCGAGCTCGTTAGGCTCGTGAGCTCGTTAGCTCGTGAGCTCGGCTAGGTTTGATTCGGCCCCAAACGAGCTCGCGAGCTCGTTAGGCTCGTGAGCTCGTTAGGCTTGCGAGCTTGGGCTCGCGAACCTTACGAGCCGAACGTTTCAGGCTCGAGCTCGGCTCGTATATTATTCGAGCCTCGAAACCGGCTCGAGCTCGAGCTCGAGGCTCGTGCGGCTTGGCTCGTCGGGCTCGTTAAAGCTCGAGCTCGAGCCGAGCTCGGCTCGGCTCGATTCGTTACTCACCCCTGTCCACACATGTGACTAAATTGTAACTTTAAAAGTTCTAGTCCTTGTTTTAAATTTTCAACAAAGTTTAGGGACCAGTTTACAAGTTTTTCAATGTTTGAGGACCAGTTTGCAATTTTTTCAACAAATATGATTGCAGATTTGGGGGCAGACTAGAAAGCATAAAGGAAAACAGCAAATTCTGCAAGGCAGCGAGTGATGTTCAAAGTACTGCACCCGCTAGCCTCAAGGATTTTGTTTCGGATATTAAGACTAATTTCGGTCTCAAGTAAGCTTCTCAAGATACACACCAAATACTCCCTCAGTCTCTAAATGATAAATGATAGAAACATTTGACTTTTGATATAAATTTTACTTTAATTTAACTATATATACCATAGTAGAAAATTCTTTTAAAAACATATATTCATAAAGCTGACATATGAAAGTTACATTTGTATACAAAAAATTTAAATTTATGTTTCATAATAATAGAAAATAAAATCATAGATTAGATACTAAAAACTGAGTGTTTCAATCATTTAGGGACAGAGAGACTACAATACTCTCCCTAAATAATTGAAATGTCTAATTTTCCACATTTAATCTATAACTTCTTTTTGTCACGTTGATATAAAAGGTTGCATGATTTATATGTACTCCAATCCCATCGTCTCAAATATTTTGAAACATTTGATTTTTGATATCCATATTTGACTTCAATTTATCTATATAATTATTTAGTGTTTTTTTCAAAAAATATGTTCTTAAACTAGACATCAGATTATAATTTGTGTATAGAAATTTTGAATCAATCATAATGTTTGAAAAATAAAATTATAGATTAAATGTTAAAAACTGTGTCTCAAATGTTTTGGGACAGATGTATAGTAAATGTCGGATGAATATTAATTTACATTTTTTAGACTCTCTCTTTCTTGAAAAATTATGAATAGCAATTATTTAAGCGAAAGTACAAGTATAAAGTAAATTAAAATGGAACAATTTTTATAGGATGTCTTCCTTTTTGGATTGTTTCAGTAAAATTGATTCATTTTCTAAAAATGAAAAAAAAAATTAGATCAATTTTACCTTATTATTATCCTTTTCTCTTTTTACTTTAAAAAGCTAATTTTCTCTTATATGTACCTATTTTACCTTATTAGTAAAAATAACATTTCTTATCACATTTGTATATTTGTCTAAATTTTGAGTGGGTTTTTATATTTTGTTTTTCAGGTATGTTTATGTTTGGCATGCCTTGTTGGGCTACTGGGGAGGCCTAGTCCCCAATGCACCAGGAACCAAACAGTACAACCCAACATTAATATACCCAAAACAATCACCAGGAAATCTGGCCAACATGAGAGACATATCATTGGATTGCATGGAGAAATATGGAGTTGGTGTACTTGACCCCGTTAAAGCATCTCAATTCTTTGATGATCTGCACAGTTACCTTGTGTCTCAAGATGTTGACGGCGTTAAAGTTGACGTCCAGAACATCCTTGAGACCGTCTCCACTGGTTTGGGAGGACGTGTTGAGCTCACAAGGCAGTTCCAACAGGCCCTTGAGAAATCCATTGCAGCCAATTTTGAGGACAATAGTATTATTTGTTGCATGGGTCAGAGTACAGACTCTATTTATCAGTAAGTATATCTCTTGCTTCTTTAATTTGTTGCTTCTAAATTTCAATTTTTATGCCCTCTTTTTTTTTGGGGGGGGGGGGGGGGTAACTTTATTTTATTTTTTTGATGCATATATATAAGGGATGGTGGAGGTTTGAGACCGTCTCCATCTTGTGTCCTTAGAGCTTAATTAGTAGACTAGAGCTAGGGTAAATGCATTTTACTTTATTTTGAATCTCCTTTTTATAAACTTGTCTATAAACTAATGATGAAAGAGTTCAAATATATGAGTGTTTTTATTCAAGGAATCTCGAAATATCACTACGTAGAGAAGTCAGATTTTACTGCGGCCTACTGCGACCTTTGTCGCAGTAAATTTCGCAATAAATACCATTTACTGCGACATTTACTGCGGCGGAGCAGTAAGACGGGTTCTCCACGTAGTGTATACAGGAGTAAGTTTATTCCAAAGAGTGTTAATTTCATGGTAAGTAAGACATAAAGTTATAGTCATAGCTTCCACTAATGTTTAGTTTATATATATATATATGTATGTATGTATGTATGTATGTATGTATGTATGTATGTATCTAACAAATTATATGAGGAAAATAATTTATCATGTTTTGTTGGAGGTTTATATGACTTGCTTAAACTTTGAGCATTCTGACTAAATTTTCACTCTTACATACTTTCATGCAATCAGTGTCAAGTTTTTGAAAACTTTAGGTACCAATTGTGTAATGTTTTTTAATTTTCAAACTTAGTGATTAAAGTGTAAATTTGTATGCACACAAATTAGAAATATCTTGAAAGATTGAGAACCTCGTGACTAAAACAGTAAAACTTAACGCAATTAGTTCATGGGATCAATTAATTCTTTTTCTTTTCAAAATTGTAATTTTATTTCTTACACTATCCAATTTAGAGTTTGTAGAATGAATGATTTCTAAAGTTATGCATGATGGAGAAGTTCTATAAGTTGAACCAGACAAACAATTTTCTGAATTTTAACCTTCCTATATATACAATCTGGAATTTTAGAGTGATTGAATACCGGCCCTTAATTACAAATTAATACTTAAATTATCATCATTCTCTTTAATGTATTTAACATTTGCATAATGTTATGCTGAGAAGTTTCAATTAACTTTAACATTTAAAAAAACTATTGAAGAAAGAATTTTAGCATATATATCTGTAATACCGTTATTCTAAAACTGAACAATAATACAATTGGTATTTAATTCTACTGCAGTTCAAAACAAAGTGCCATAACTCGAGCATCTGATGATTATTATCCCAACAACCCTGCAACACAGACTCTGCACATTGCCGCTGTTGCTTTTAATAGCATCTTTCTTGGTGAAGTTATGGTTCCAGATTGGGATATGTTCTATGTATGATCAGCCAGCTTCTTTGTATTTTTGCAGTGATTCTTTTTTAAATTATTAAAATAATTTTCATTTTTTCTACCAAATTTATATATAATTAAAACCCACTTTAATTTTGTCTAGAGCCTCCATGATGCAGCAGAGTTTCATGCTATCGCAAGAGCCGTTGGAGGTTGTGGAGTTTATGTCAGGTACCTGAATATTTGATCATATCTCAAAAAGAATATGAAAGAAACGAATAGCATTTGATCTATAATTTTTTTAGGGTCAGTTCAGCAGTTTGCAGGCAACATGGAAAAAAAATTTCAAGAAAACTTTCAAATTTCAAATTGCCAAAAGGCCATATTATCCAATTAGCAACTAGTGTAGACAAGAGATGCAGTGTAGGTTGAAAATAGGGGTAAAACTGTAAAATAGATAGTTTGATAACTTTTTGTCCGCCATTTATGTTTTTGAAAAATGTAATTTCTGGAAAAAAATTCCAATGCTTGACAACTGAAATGAGCCTTAAACAAGTTAATTCATAAAGTTAAATAATCTAGTGCGATGATAAATGAGTATTAGTAGTTTCTAAATACTACTCCATTTGTATCAAAAAGTTTTAAAATGTTTGTTTTTCAGCATTTAATCTATAATTTTATTTCTATGCAATTTTGAACTATAATTTTAAAAATTATATTTTGAGATGAAAATTCGAAGTTTCTATTTCATGAATATATTTTTACAATTTTTTATACCAAAGAATGACATAGATAAATTGAAGTCAAATTGATATCAAAAGTCAAATGTTGCAAAACTTATGAGTATGTTTTTAAAGAAATGTTTTACCAATATTTTGAGTAAAGCACAATAAAGAATATGATAATCATTTTAGAACAAAGGGAGTATATAGTAAAATAGAGGGAGTATATAGTTGCTTGCAAAACTTATGCATATTTCTGAGGTTTGAATCATATTCTTACCTTTTCTGTGTTTAATGCATTGTTAAAAGAACTTATTGAATATTAAATTAAGCTGTAAATATTAGTGTAAGTTACTAAGTTTGCAATCTATCTCAGTTTTTTGACATATAATTGGTATTTTATATTACTATTTATTAGTATCTGTATGCTAAACAATTCTCTCCTTTTCGTCAACTATTCTAAGCTTTTCATGAAAGGAAAAAGTAACAACTTTTACAGAACATGTCAAATGCAAGCTACTTCTATTCATTTTTACTGTAACAGTGACAAACCAGGCCACCATGATTTCAACATACTAAGAAGGCTTGTCCTGCAAGATGGATCAGTTCTGAGGGCAAAATACCCAGGCAGGCCATCAAAAGATTGCCTATTTACAGATCCTGTCCAAGATGGAAAAAGGTCTCTTTTTAACTCAGGCTTCAACTACACAGCTCTCTGTTTCTGTCACCTGCATGTGCAATCTCTTGACAATTTTCAATTGGGTATGTTTGTAGTCTTCTGAAAATTTGGAACTTGAACAAATGCACTGGAGTTCTTGGAGTGTTTAATTGCCAAGGAGCAGGTACCTGGCCCTGTACAGATGGTCAAGCCCCTGCAGAAACTATTCCTATTCTTTCTGGAAAAGTCTCTCCTGGGGATGTTGAGTACTTTGAGGAAGTTTCTGGAAAGCTATGGAGTGGTGTTTGTGCAGTCTATTCATTCAAAACAGGTTATATTCATTTCACAAGTCAAAGTAGCAGTTATCTATCTACCTTGGTTTAGTGTAGTATACTATCTCCATCCTAGAAAAAGTGACTAATATATACTCCCTCCGTCCCGAAATGGTTGTAGCATTTGATTTGGCACAAATATTAAGAAGAGTTGGGGAATAGTTGGTTGTTGACATATATACCCTTCCCTAAATAAATGTGTGTAAATAAATGTTAAAATGAGAAGAATATGTAAGGGTTATTTAGTAAAAGTGGTAGTAAAAAGTTTCTATTTTAGGAAAACCTTTGTTAGGCAGGACTAATAGCAATGTTGACAATATATTTGGTTAGTTCCAGAAACTCAACATATTTCCTATTGAGAACACCTTTTGACATCATTTTATCTTATTTTTTCATTTTCCCTTCTCCTCCTAAAAGATTATTTATTCTCTTGCGTACTCTTAAGTTTTCAATATTCCTTGTATCTATAGACAAATATCTTAATTTTTCCGGGATGGATGAAGTAATTGCTTAAGATGCAGTTGGTATGAATTAACGCAAATTTATGGTTAAGGGGTCGTAAATTTGTCTAAACTTTAGAGTAATTATTAATGGTTCTTCAGTCCTTGATTAGATCAATTTGAAATGGGCTTTAAGATTTTATTCAATTGACTAAATAATATATATATTCCCTGCAATAATTTTCATGTTTTATGCCAGGTTCTCTTTCTCAGTTATCAGTGGAAGAATCATTTGAGGTTGCACTTGAAAAACTGCAATGTGATGTATTCACCATATCCCCTATCAAGGTTGTCCCTCATCTCAAAACTATTATAGAAGTAAATATTTGACTTTCAATATCTATTTGACTTTCAATTATTTATATTATTATCTTGAGTGTAAAAACATTCTACAAAATATGTTAATAAAATAAACCTATCAAATTACCATTTGTGTACAAAATGATTGAATTCATATCTCTAAATGTTAAAATAATAAAATCATAAATTAAATGTTGAAAATGAAATATTTAAAAAATTTAAGAACAGAAGGAGTAATAAGAAACTAGAAATATTCATTTATTATTTTCATATAAATCCCGAGCCTTTAATAAGTTGATTAAGTTCTAAAAATATAAGGTGTAGTGTAGTGATGATTATATACCGAAAAACAAATGTATCAATTTTCCTAAGATAAATAAAGGGTAAATTCTATTTTTAGTCCCTTACCTTTCCGATTTGTCATACTCAGGTTCCATTTTAAGAATTTGCATCATCTGAGTCCTTTAGCTTTGCTTTTTGTCTCAATTAAGTCATTTCCGTCAATTAATCCGTTAAGCTGACTATTATGTGTGTAAAATGACAAAAATGGCCCTTATTCATTTCCCAAATTACTGGGTACTATTTTCTTAATTTTCAACTTAACCTTGATTTTATAAAATTCTAACAAAATAGCCCCTATTTTTTTTTCTTCCGATCTCATAATCCTTCTCTCACATGTTCTCCCTCTCCTACACTTAGCCCATCAAAATACCCAAAATTCGAGCTTCTCAACATAGCGGGGCTGAGCATTGGAAGACGGCGGTGTTGAGAATCATGGCTGGAAGTCGATGGCCTTGGCTTTGGACGGATTCAGGTCCAGCATCTCCGTCGGTCTCGGCAGGCGGCGATCATTCAGATCCGATCTCTAGATCATCAAAGACCTCTAGATCATCAAGAAAACCGAAATCAAAGATGGATCAAGTTGCAAGCCGATTGAAACGTAACGTAAAAATGAAGTTTCAGATGTAAAATTGTTGCTGTAGATCGGGCTTGGATTCACCATATCGGCAAGAATCGTTGGAATCGGTGAACTGCTCGCCCTTTGATGTCGGAATACCCAGAAGCGACTTCGTTCTTGCTTCTTGTTGAATGAGAAGACGAGAGACGACAATGATTTCAGAGTTTCCCGGTTTGCACCCAAGTCATCGATGTTGGGATTCGGCTTTGCAGAGAGAGAGGGCAACGTGTTGATCGAAGGCAACTGCCAGTTTACAGCTTCGCAGAAGGCCATGGTGTGTGAGATCGGCGTACGTGGATTGCGGTGGCGGACGGTGAGACGAAGTTCAATGTGAAGGTTGTGGTGGTCCGGCGGAGTTCTGGTTCAAGTACGGAGGTTGGAGTGGATGAAGGAGGTACCTGAGGATGTGGTATAATGATATTATGGTCAGACGAAAGAAAAAAGAAAAAAATTTATAAGTTCATGTATGCGAAAACTTATTGATGTTAAATGAACAAAATTCTTTTTGTTATCAACAATTGCATGAGATAAGGCGACGTGAGAGAGATTGATGAGCTCAAATGGTGGAGGGAAAGTGTGAAGTTTGATTATAGTGATGAAAGTGGAGGTGAATATGTGAAAATGTAATTTGTAGGATATAAAGAAAAAAACATTGTATAAAATGAGGGTTAATTTGAAATTTGATTAAGGGTATTTTCGTCATTGTGGATTAATTAATAGTCAACTAACAGATAATTACACGGAATGACCACAAATGAAACAATAATCAAAGTTAAGGGATTTGGATGACACAAATTCTTAAAATGAGACCTGAATAGGACAAACCAGAAATGTAAGGGATTAAAAGTAGAGTTTACCCGATAAATAAAGTAGACGTGATTGACAAGTACTTATTTTGCAAACAGATTTATGATACGAGGATCGAGTTTGCAGCAATCGGATTGATGAACATGTACAACTCCGGTGGAGCCATGGAGTCAATTGAGAGCTCTAGCGATGATTCTGGTTTTAGAATAGAAGTCAAAGGGAGAGGTGGAGGGAGCTTTGGTGCCTACTCTAGCATGAAGCCAAAGTGTGTCTACATTAACCAGAAACAAGAGGAATTAACTAACTTCAATGCTGAGAACCATCTTTTGACAGTAGCCATTGATCCTATGATCAATTCTTGGGAAATTTCAATTTGCTATTAATGAAAATGTAATATTTTAAACTGTTAAATCTATGATCTTTACTGTTTACTTAGGTTAAAAAGGTACTACTCAGCATTAACTCTAATATTTTGTTTGATTAATATCACAGAAACTGGTGATGGAAAAGAAGTTTTGCACCATCACTTTTTTTTTATTGATAGGAGGACGTCTCACAAATTTTTTGTTGAGAGGAACGATCATTAAAATGATCAGCAACGATTACAACCAAAAGCCAATTAGGCATAGGATCCAACAAAGAAAAACAACCAGAAACTGAAAGAGCATGTCTAGCAATTGTATGTGCTACCCTATTTGCAATCCGAGGCAAGTAAGAGAAAGTACAAAATCTGAAAGATGAATGAAGAAAACGGATATCCTCCATCAAAGTACCGAAGTGATAGAAGCAGGGTCCTGTTGTGCAATTAAACAAATGTACCAGGTTTTGACAGTCATACTCGATCAAAATCTTTTCCCATCCATTACTCAAAGCCATTTGAACAGTAGCCTTCACCCTCATGGTTCGAAGTACATAGGATCTTGTCCTGAATACATAAAGCAATTAGAGTAGGCAACAATTACCTACAAGTCATTTGTTCTTGTAATCATGCCAACTGCCGCAATGTTGTCACTCTCTTTCAAAGCAGCATCGACATTGATCTTTACAACACCCGCCGGAGGTAGAGACCATGCAGCCGGCGGCCTATTGGGGTGGTCCATGCGCAAACTAAGGGCTCCGTTAGCTTCCGACCAAGCATAAATCCAAGATTGTACCTTTATAGCGAGTGCATAGGGAGTAAGGCACCTATGCTCATACACAACTTGATTCCTATTATTCCAAAGGAACCGCATAGCCTCAGATAAACGCAACAAGGTAGCATCATCATAATTCTGATTCATTAATAACTCCTCCCAATCACCGAAGTGGCCAGTAAAATGTGAGACATTTAGCTAAAGTTCATGCCATAAACTCACAGCCAGTGGGCATTCCTTGAAGAGATGACATGTAGACTCCTCCATTCCAGAACATACCGGGCTCCGGTTCAACTTCCACCCCACGAGAGGGCAAGCTATCCCGGATAGCTAAGATGTTAGCCAAGGCTCGCCAGAAAAACATATGAATATGTGGCACTAGCTTTAATTTCCATAGCCAATTCCACAATGGGTCAATAACATAAGGATTTGACTTATGCAGGATAGCATATGCCAAATAATACGCCAAGCGAATTGTTAAAATTCTATCTTCCACCAATCCCCATGTGAATAAATCAGAACGTGAACGAGAGCTTAAAGGAATACCTATAATAAAAGATGCATCCGTTGGGTGGAAAAAGGCCTCCACTTTCGAAGTTTTCCAAGTCATGGAGTCCTGATTAATAAAGTCAGCAACACATAAATCTCGGAATTGAGAAAGAGGTTCCGTAGCAAGATCAAAATTCGGACTAGGAACCCATCGGTCTTGCCAAACCGAGATGGAGCAGCCATCTCCAACTCGCCAAAAGCCCTCTGCCTCGAGAATTTCTTTCCCAACCATTAATGCCTTCCAAACAGGTGATTGTTGCGTCACTGGTTTTGCAGCTAGAAAAGAAGAAGGAAAATATTTCGCTCTAAAAACTTGAGCAACCAAACTATCCGTGTTATGCAAAAATTTCCAACCTTGCTTGGCTAGCAAGTCCTGTTAAAGGTTGGGAGATCACAAAAACCCAAGCCTCCAGCTTTTTTGGAGTAGCATAGTTTATCCCATGCTCGCCAAGCTATTTTGTGTTCTTCAACATCCGATGACCAGAAAAAGCGGGTTGTCAAAGATTGGAGAGACTTACAAGTTGGTGACGTGAGAAGAACACAACTCATAAGATGGGTTGTAAGAACTTGCACAACAGATCCGAAAATGTCTGAAAGAGTCATGTAATTGGCTTTTATGTGGTTACTGGGAAGAAAGAAGGTGTGGCAATTAGATTTTCTGGTGGAACGGGTTACTGATGGATTGATTTTTTTTTGCAGATTTAATTAAATTTACCTTTTGTCCCGAGGTACCTTTATAAAGACGTAAGATATTCGATAAAGAACGCGCATCTACAGGAGAATCTTTAAGAAAAATCAAAGAGTCATCTGCAAAAAATAAGTGTGAAACAACAAGACTATCATTAGCGATTGCCACTCCCTTCAACCAACCATTCACCTCTGCATGTCCTAAAATCGTAGATAAGCCTTCCGTGCAAAATAAGAACAGAAACGGAGACAACCATTAAAACGCGTGTCGATTTAAATTTCCGAGAGGGCAACCATTAACAAGCACAGGAAAAGAGGTTGACTCAACACAACTCATCACCAAAGTAACCTACTATGGCGGAAATCCTAGTCTCAACATCATATTACGAAGGAAAGACCAATATACTCTATCATACGCTTTTATCATGTCCAGCTTAACTGCATATGCCCCCACTCACCCACCATATAAATTGCCAATGGAATGGGCCATTTCCAAAGCAATTAGAGCACTATCCGTTAGGAAACGGTCAGGAACAAACGCGCTCTGGTTTTCTAAAATCACATGTTGCATAACAGGCTTTAACCGATTAACAAGCACTTTCGAGATTACCTTGTACACCACATTGCGTAAACTGATTGGCCGAAAACTTGTGAATGATTCCAGATCCTTACATTTCGGTATTAGAGCCAAAAAGGTATGTTTCGGGTTTGTCGGAAAGCGTCCACTTGCTAGGATCTCCAACACAAAAGTAGTGAGAGACTAACCAGCAATATTCCAATATTTTTGATAAAATAAAGGAGAGAAACCATCTGGGCCAGGAGCTTTTGACTGATTCATTTGAAATAAGCCACATTTTACTTCTTCCGCTATGTACGGAGCCATTAAACATGCCGCCATTTCAGATGAAATGCACTGTGTGACGACCTCAAGTATCTCCTCCTACCTTACCGTCCCTGATGACCAAAATAAATCCTGATAAAAAAAGAGAGCGAGATGTTCAATATCCCTCTATTCCGAATATGTCCTACCCGTTGCATCCTTAATTTTGACTATCCTGTTCCACTTACGTCACTCAGTGGCAGAGCGATAGAAAAACTTAGTATTCCTGTCCTCTCCACGAAGCCAAGTTTGGCGTGCTTGCTGGCTCCAAAATGCCTCTTCCCGTTCTAGCAGAGTATCCAGCTCTTTAGTAAGCTTTCCCCGGATTTCTAAAGCTGTTTCTGACGCCGGTTGTGCCACCAAGCTCTCCAATTCCTTATCTAAATGTTGAATTTTATGATGCATACCTCAGAATTCCTCTCGATGCCAACATGTCAGGCTTGCCCGACACTCTCCCAGGAGCCACGAGTTGCCTGCTTCCCACGCATCCTTGATCACATTAGAGCATTTTGATTTGAATTTCCACATTTTTTCGAATCGCCAAATCCTCTGTCCTTTCCGTTCCTAGCGCAGAAAATGGATTTCAATAGCATTATGAGCCAAGGCCGAAAAGTAAAAGTTTTGGAACTAATGGAGTTGGAAAGGCTTGCTGCCAGTCCGAATTGGACAAAGCTCGATCAAGCCTCTTTAGCACGAAGATACCACTGGTCACGAAAAGTAAAAGCATTGCGAAACTCAATCATTCGGCTTGTCGACGAATCCGGCCACCACGTTTCTCATGGTCCCAAAGTATTTTATTGAAGTCACTAGCAACCATCCATGGAAGCGGTTGTGTCGGCCCAAGTCGCAGATGAGCTGCCAAGACTCACTTCTCCGTGTAGTCTCCGGATGCCCATAGAATCCGCTAAATCACCAAGTAACACCCAAACAAGTAATTCGGGCATTTATGTAGTAATCTGAAGAGGACAAAATCAAAACATCCCACCCTTCCTGCCATAGTAACACTAATCCATGCTTTCTCCCTTCAAGAAACCGGGTAACAGTAAGCGGAGTTTCTGATGTACTGAGTCCATCTCTTGAACCGTTTTGTGTGTCTCCAACAAGAACAATAGAGGCGGATTAGTGACTTGAATCGCATGCTTGATGGCATGAATTGTGCGAGTCGAACCAACTCCTTGGCAATTAAGACTCATGAGACTCATGCTACACGATGTTTTCGAGAAGGGAAGGTTTTCCACTTTGATGTATATAATAATTGCTTTTCGCCGACGGCGAATGACTCGACTGACCCGAACCCCGAACCCGATTAACCCGAATCCGAACCCTAAGCAACTCAAATAAACTTTCATAATAACAAAACATAATCATCACTCGCATGCATAAATGACCAATAACAATAGGCGACGCGCCAAGGCTAGGGTTTGGCATCTCACAAATTTATTATAAAAGTAATTTTTTCATGAATAGTCCATTAATTGTTTCATAAAAGGGTTATGTGGAACAAATGTTTTCCACTTTGATGTATATAATAATTGCTTTTCGTTTTCCTATCATTAACCTATATATGGTAGTAGCTAGACAGTTTATTTGACAGTCCACTTTTATATTCTCTTACAGTTTATTGTGCTATTAACACCTAAAAGCACCCTAAAATCTATAATGAAAATAGAATAAAAAATCAAATGTAACCCAAAAAATGTAACATAAACGCACCCTAATATTTCATACAAGTTTAACATCTAATCTTTTGGAACAATGTACAATCTTCAATTTTGATGGAACAATGTCCAATTTTGTTAGAGGAACTATTCTACAATTTTTTCCGAGGAATATCCAATTTTCAAAATTATTTGAGAAATATTTAATTTTCAATTTTGTTTGAATAATGTCTAATTTCTCTTCAATTTTGTTAGAATGGTGGTAGTGGTCAGCAAATGTACGGTGGTCAGACAACTTGTGATTCTAACAATTTGTGTAAGAATTAAGAAAATAAAAGTATGCACTTATCAAACGGCTCCGCGAAATATATTTATTTGAAAATCCTAGTTCCATCACTGTTGTATACTTGTATTGTATATATGCACATAAAATATGTAGTATTGTTTATAAAGAAAATAAATTTAAAGAATAAAAGTTTAATTTGAAAATTTTAGCTACTCGAACTTGGATTAATGAAACTCGAACTTGAACTCGTAGAAACCCGAACTTGAAGAAACCTGCACTTTGGACCCGAACAAACCCGAAATTTGACCCGAACAAACCCGACCTGAACCCGAGACTGAAACAACTCGAAACCCGAATGACCTGAACCCGAACCCGACCTGACCAAGTAACCCGAATGACCCGAACCCGACCTGACCCAAATCAAATCAACCCGAAATGACCCAAACCCGAAAGACCGAACTCAAACCGAACCCGGTTATAAGTTGTTCGTAGTTATAAGTTGTTCTGAGTTTCTAAGGAAACAAAATTGAGTAATGTGTTTATTCAATTTAATGTTTTGATTCTTCAACATTTTGATATACAAAGTCAAATAATTTAGACACAAATTATTGATTAATGCGTTTAGTTTCTAAAAAAATCTAATTTTTAATGAGTACTTTCTTTCGAAAAAGAAACTAACCAAATTTTTAGGGATAGATGGAGTAAAAGTTATTGTGCGTTCGTAGTTCTTCTGTCAACTTTTTCAATTAAGTTTAATGCAGCATTGTGAAAAATGATGATTTTAGCTACTAAAAAAATATTCTTAATCACTCTATTTGAACCATATGTTTTGAATCTAACACTTTGAGTATCCCCTAATAACTATCAAACTAACAATTCTACCCCTAAACTTCTTCCCTTCACGCTCAACCCACCACCCTCTCGCCCGCTACCGCACCGCCGCCCTTTGTCACAGGAACCATCCAAATTTGTAAGCCTCGACTGCGATTCGATAACCTAAGGCTGCGATGGCGCCCAGAGCTGTGAAACAACCTAGGCTGCAGATTGAGAGCCAGGGCCCCAAATGGATGACCTAGTCTTATGATCCATAGATCGGTAGCGGTTTTGGGAGATTTTACGACATTCCGATGAGGAGAAAGGCTATCCGACGGTGGGCAAAAGCGTGGTAGGCAGAGGTTGATAAGTGTGCAAAATGCTATATTTTCACCTCGAAAACATGTGCTTTAATGATAGTTTTCAGTACTTAGCATGGCCTAGAGTATCTTTTGCGGACAAATCCGTCCCGGAGTGAAAAGCGGTGAATCTGGTGATTTCGGGGCACTTTCGGATGATTTCTGGACTTGATGAAAACAGTCAAGAATAAAGCTCGGAAACCAAAATGCAAAATAGTGGAAAAATGAAGGAAAGTGGCATCCAACAGTAGGGAGCGACCGACAGGGAATCTGGGAGCGATCGCTCCCCTTGCAAGTCAACTCTAGTTGCTTTCGAGTTAGAACGGGCAAAACAAGGGATCAATCGGGGAGCGAGCTGTGCCAAAATTGGGAGGGATCGCTCCCTCCTCGAAAATTCAAAACCCTAGCTCCTCTCCTCCTATCCTATAAACAAGGCCTCAACCTCTCACTTCCATAATCCCTTCAACACCTCTATTCACATCCCTTCTTCTTCTTCCTCTCTTCCACTTGTTGTACTTAGATTTAGGTAGTAGTACTAGTAGTTGGCCTCTGGCAAGATCCTTCTAGAGCTTCGGTTTTGCAGTTATCTTTTTCTTTTCAGCTTTTCTTTTGTACGCTACTCTATGTTCCAAGTGTAGATATGGGGTGACGCGAAACCGACAAGTGATCTAGATGCACCCATGTGCAACCTTGAGGATCCAAGAGCTCACATGCCAAAATAAGCGGTCATTGGCTTTTGTGGCACTTCCACCTTTAATGAATCAAATGATAAGGAGCAGCCCAGAGCCAAATATCAAGATCCATTCATTGGTCTTGGAGGATCAATTACAAAAAGTCAAACCAAGAAGGCAAAGAACATTTTCAACCTGTTGATGGACAGTTTTGAAAGCTTGAGGAGCAAAATGAACATATTCTTGGAGATGAAGGAAAAGTGCAAGCACTCCTCAATTTGGGCCAACCCAATTCTCAAATTGTGCAAACAATTTTCAACATTTCGGTTTGGGCTCAACCAAATGACAATTTGGCCCAAGTGCATGGTTCACGAAATTCTCAACCTGTTGAGTTTCCAGCTGGCGCATTAAATGCACTTCAATGGTTTCCAACCATTCACTCCTCATCAAGGACGAACTTCAGCAGCCTTGAGGACTCAAGAGTCATCCAAAATCATCCAGAAACCATTGGTGAAGAAGGAGTTACAAGCCTTGAAGCCCCTCCATCAAGAGCACTTAAATGAGGATCATTTACTCCTCATTTATTTGGCCAAAACTCATCCCTCATCTTCCAACTCGATTTTCCATCATTTTATTTCAGTTTTTAGATATATTTTGGCTAGTTCTACCCCTTAGCTAGCCTAGAATAAGTTTAGAAATAATTGTTTTAAATTCTCATATTTACATTTCGTTTTAATTTCCATCATTAAGAGTGGAGATGAAGGGACTTGTAAATTGATTTGGATGTCTAGCTTCCTTGTCCTATAAAAGGAGGTCTAGGTGAGTTTGCAAGAAACATTTCAATCATCAAATATATTTCACCTTTTTTCCTTGAAATTGAGAGTGATTCTCTTTTCAACCTATCTACCTTTTTCCACTCAATTCTTGTTGAGTTTTCTTGACAAGTCTACTAAGACCAATATTGCCTTCTCATTGGAAGAAGGAGGTGTTGGCCCCATCATCATTGCCCCTCAATTTTGGCAACGAAGGCTTTCTTTGTCTTGGACCTTTTTTTGGTATCAAGAAGGAGGAGTCGCCAAAGGCATAACACCATCTTTGCCTGGACAAGGATCCAGGAGGAGTTGGCGGCCATATCCGTTCGTTTCACAAGCTTTCGCATCATTTTGTTTTTCTGCATTCCGGATCTGTCAACCTGTTGACATTTTCGCCTCATCAATCGTACCTACCCCGTGTTGCTCCTTTGTTGGCTAGATCTGCACCTCGTGTTCCAGGATACCCTCCCGGAATCACATTATGGGGGTTTTTCGGAAGATCTGGAGTTGGATTCTCTCTTCCTCTCGTCTATTCCTTTCTAAGTACCTTATTTCATTTATGGTTGTAGATTTACATGAGTAGTGAATAGTTTCTTACTCTTCCATGGGATCCTAACATAAGAAGTTGCTAAAGATCCCCAAATGTAGGGGCAAGATTGATCAATGTGTGTTTACCTCAATGCAAGCAACACTTGCATGCAATGAATCAAATACATTTATAAAACATCTCACTCACCCTTGTAAGTGTCGTTTTGAGCATAGGGCATTGAGTAAGGGATTCAGCCTAAGAGAATCAAGCGCCAAGAGTCTAAATGTACTATGCTTGTGTCTGAACTAATATGAAATGCAAGACGGTAGCAATAATTGAGTAGATAAAATGGATACAAAGATGAAATGCAAGTGAAAATAAAAAAAGTCAGCACTTGTTGACACTCAAAAAAATGGTTCTCTAAGAGTGATCCTTGGAGAATATGAAGTCTACCTACTCCACAACCACTTTAAATCAGTGAGGGATCATGCTACACATTCCATACCATGTCTAGAGGTGAGTTTTAATGGTTGGTTTGCTTTCCTCTCGGACAAGCGATCTCTCTCTCAACTAAAGTGTCTCTAGCCACTCTCGTGTGCTAGAGATGAACTTCAGAGGTTTTATAGCCCCAAACCTATCCACCAATAGGTTTCTTAGGGCTATCTCTAACTCAAATTCCACCTACCAACTGATTTCTTAGGGTCTAAGTTAATGGGATTCCCCTTGGGCATTTCATCGAACACCTTGATGTATGCAAATTTGAATTACTAGCAAACATCATGCAATCATATAGAAAAGCTCATTGAAATCAGTACCTAGATCATCCAAAGAATGGAAACAAGTTTCTTAAACCCTAAGAAAGTAAATACCTGATTGATGTGCCCTGGGTTCATTGCCTGACACACAAGAGCGGATCTAGATTAACAAATAGGGTAAACTCAAGTTTAGTCCCTTACCTTTCAACTTTGTCTATCAGTCTATTTTAAGATTTTGTCCTATTTCAGTCCGTAGCTCCATAAATCGTCTCAATTGTAGTCCTTCGTTAAAGTCACGTTATGTTGACCGTTAAAGTCTTAAGTGTACAGTAAAATGACCATCAAACCCTTCCTTTTTCGATCCGAACGGAGCAGGCCGGCCGAATGGAAGCCGGGCGCCGAACAGCCCAGCCGCCGGAAGCAGCCGGCCGCCGGAAGGCAGCCCGGCCGTCAAACGGCAGCCTGCACTGGCTGCCGTTTGACGGCCGGCTGCTCTCCGGCGGCCTGGCTGCCGTTTTGCCTGGGCTGCCCGGCGCGCTGCCCGCGCGGCCGCTGCCGATCCGGCGCCGCTTCCGTTCAGATCGAAAAAGGAAGGGTTTGATGGTCATTTTTGTACATTTAAGACTTTAACGGTCAACATAACGTGGACTTTAACGGAAGGACTACAATTGAGACGATTTATGGAGCTACGGACCTGAACTAGGACAAAATCTTAAAATAGACTCAGATAGACAAAGTTGAAAGGTAAGGGACTAAACTTGGAGTTTACCCTTAACAAATAAGCAACACTAGGTAGTTAGGAATATGATGTGGATGAGTCAATAGGTTGATTGATATGGAAAATAGATAAACACATGCAGAAGCTTGAAAAATATATAGATATGGCCGCCAACTTTGTATCCATGTACAGGCAAACATGGTGTTTCACGTTAGCTGACTCCTCCTTGATACCAGGATTGGTCCAAGACAAATAAATTCTTCGTTGCGAAATTGTTGGGGGATGAAAATGGGGCCAAGAATTGAGTGGAAAATAGTGATAGATAAAAAAAGAGAATCACTCTCTAATTCAATATTTTGATAAAGGTTGATTGATGGATGCCTAAATAAAAATTAGACATAGGCCTCCTTTTATAGAATAAGGAAGTGATGTGAGCTTAGAAGCGTCAAAGGGGAAGACTTCAAGAACAAGTAGCTGAGCGATCGGGAGCAACAGATTTGCAGGATTTTCAACATGAAACCAACCTTCGTGACCACTTTGGTGTTTTAGGAATTCAAGTGCCTAAATGGCCCGAATTAAAAGTTGTAGACTTATTTAAGCATTTTGTTTTACTAGCTTAATTGGGTCTGAGATTAAAATTCCTTTTTGGGCATGCTAATTTGGCTCACTTAGGCAATTTTAGGAAACTATGTAGATTCGACCCATTTAGGCAATTTTAGGCAATTAGGTTAAAAACATCACAAATGATTTTTGAGGGGTAGAACGTATTTTCAGAAGAATAATCAGAGAGAGTCTGTTCAATCTTCTCGTTCTTGACATCGATCTTCGCCTCCAGCCCCTGGGTTCGTGCTTCCGAGTCGAGGAATCATACCTGTTGTTGCTTCCTCACCGTAGGAAGAGGTGGCGGGTCCATCGACGTCCCAGACCGATTCTGTTCTGTTGCCTTGACATTCGATCAAGGAGGTGGAGCAGGGCCAATATCCTCGCACCACCATCTTTGTCCACTGTCGACCATCATTGCCGACGTCAATACCGCTGTCCACCTTCAGCGAACTGTCCAACAGCGACTCACGATGACTCCCATCCACAGTTGCATCAGGAAGGCTGACATTACCAGACGCATTAACTAGACATTTCATCCACTTTAATGACCTAAAGAAGGAAATAAAAGCATACACTAATGATAGATCGTAATATGGAGTTATTCATACTTGTTCTAGGCTTTTATAATGGAAATGAACCCTAGAAATGAAAAGACATTTGTTGGAGAAGGTTTGAGGAGGAACAACATTACTCAACACGCTGAGTTGAGCCTCGTAAGATTCTCCATAATGTTCCAATGGTTTTGGAGTTATTCCTCATCAATGTTTGACGTCTCCATGGTCTTCAATGTTGGTCTGAACCAAAAATAACAAGGGTAATTGATTGTGGAAGATTTAGAGATCAAAACATTTCATTTAGAGTCCAATTAAGGCTTTAATAGCTCCATACTTAATCTGGAGCATTGCATTATTTTGTGCATTTGATATGTGCATATTATTAATATGATTTTCCATCAACTTTGCATATAAACTAAATTAATTGTTATGTTCTCATTAGTTTGCGTAAAATTTTTGTAGGATTCCATGATCTGATTATGCATGCATGCAACTACAGCTACAGAGCCCTCGATGTAATCCTTATAATACCTAGGTGCGGAATCCAAGAAACCCCTCGCTCAGGAGATTCCCGCACGAGGAACTGTTGCTGCTGCTGAAACCAAAACCAAAAGCACCGCGGATCTCTAGTCCGCCGGCTGCTTGTCGACCGACTGAAAGGTGGTAAAGCGAAGGGTGAGTCCTCAGGAGGACCCAGTAAGGGCTGGGGTAAGATACAGTTTGTACAAGTGCTGTTGAACCGAACCTGCAAAACAGAGCAGATACAAGCACAAATATACATATATATATGAATGTATGCAAAGTCAGAGGTGAGCCGGAACCAATCACATGCGGTCCAACCGCTGACCCTTGTAATAATCACAGAACGACAGCCCTCTCCAAGAGGTCAGAAATATACAGAAGCACGGTACCGGCCGGGGTCGCGATCCCCAAACTGTCGTAGGGTCACAGAAGTATACCTGCACTCTCGGTGCGTGTATACGAATAGAATGTCGGCACCCTCAGTGCGGACACAACAGAACAGAACCAAGGAGCACCCGTGGCCTCCAAGACCATCCGGGTCTCGTCACAGAACAGAACATATAATAATAATGCATATGCAAAACAGAATATAATATACCAAAACGTATAAATAGAAATATCAGCGCCTAGCGCGGATATGCACGTAAACATATAAACCCGTGGCCTCCAAGACCACCCGGGCCTTGAAATGTAACAAGTACAAACATGTAACCTACCATATGACAGGTCCCGGGATCATCGGACCACAGTCCTCAACCCGGAATCCTGCCTCAACTAGACCCGATATACATAAAGTCCCATTCCAGAATGTATAACGAGAGAAGTTGAACCCTTACCTCAGCAACACCGCTCCGTAGCACAACTCCTGGGAAATCCCGGCTCCCGGCCCGAAATGTGACAACACGTTTTTTTAAGGTCCCGCACAACTCCACCAACGCAGAAACACACTGAACAACCACAAACCAGTCAGAACTCACCAAAATACAACAGCCGAAACCAAACCCGCACAATCCCGCACTTTCCCGCAAAAATCCACAAAAAGCTCGGTTTCATGAACCGGGCCAGAACATTGTTATTCATACACCCACAAACACGTTCCAACCTTTAAACCCACTTTCGGAGTTATTAGAGCAAAGTTGAGGAATTAGTGGTTAAATGGACAAGAGATGAGAAGTTTCCTTTTCCGAGATCCCGGAGCGCTACCGAGCCGCCTGTACGTCCCGAGACAAGCCCCGCCCTAGAAAAATATTTTCCGCGGAAATGTCCGGGAACCCACACGACCTCGGAGGTGATTTGAGTAAAGGCTAGAAATCGATGGTAAAAGTGACACAAGGAAAACGTTTTGAACTAAACGTGAGCAGCTTATGAAAGTTTGAGAGCATGCTAATAAATTGAGCCACATGTTGCATTCCTAGTCCAATTTGGAGTAGGGTGTGGCATGACAAAAAGAGAGGTAGCGAGCATTGACTAAACTATATCCCATGTTGCAAGTCTATACCGAATAAAAATTTGTTGCAAAAGTGGTTGTAAAGTATGAGTATTTTGAAAATCTATACCCACCGTTTAATATCCGTTAAAACTTATTGTTTCAAGGTTTAGTGTTTGACTCAAATATTTGAATTTATTATATCCAAAAATAAAATACTCCCTCCGTCCTCAATTAATATATACATTTGAATTTATTGTTTCAAGGTTTAGTGTTTGACTCAAATATTTACTAAGATAACTAGTGAAAGCAATTCATAAAAAATATATTTAAAAAATTTATACTTCAAAATTTTGATATGGATAAGAATTATTGAACTTAAAAAGTCTAAACACTCATAAAAAATGATAGATTAGATACTGTGAAACAGTGAAAACAAATGTATCTATTTTTTTAGGATAAAGGGAGTTTCAAATATGAAAACAAAAGTTTATAGTGATATCAATAATAATTTTTTAAAAATTTTACATTTTAATTGCAAAAAAAATACTAAATTACCAAAAAAATGTAATTAAGAATGAATAGTTAGTTTCTAAAAAATCTACAATAGCTATTAAAATATTTGGACAATGTACAAAATCTTTTACAATGATATTTAATTTATTTGAAATTATATATTTTATTTAGCATATAGTTCAAAAAAATATTTTGATATAAAATTTCAAGTAATTTACATGTGCATAACTTAATTAATGATTTAAGTTTTGAAAAATATAAATTTTAAAACTTCCTTAATAGAATCTTCATAAAACTAGGTTAAGTTCAGCAAATGATTGAAAGTTGTAGTAATAATTAAAGTAAGAGACAAAAAATACTAAGACGCAATATGACAGAGAAAGATCGACATGTTACTTGCATACCACTACAAATCGTTGGTACAAATATTATCATTGATATTATTTTTACATTTGTTTTCATATTTGATATTTTTTTTTTGGATATTTAAGAGTCAATCAATAATTAGTATTCATGACTTGGAAAGATTATTTGAAATAATAGACGTAGTTAAGAATAATGACTCAAAATGTAAAATTATAAAGCTAGATGGGTGTTCAACACATTTCATATACCGTAAGGGTTAATTTGAGCATTTTAACCTTAATTTCCATTAACGGATATTAAACGACGGGGATAGATTTGCAACATACTTATACTTTAGAGGCACTTTTGCAACAAACTTTTGTTCAGGCATAGATTTGTAACATGAGGTATAGTTTAGGTATAGATGATGCAATTTACTCTTCAGCCAACACATTCGTCACTTTTGAAAGAGAAAAACACCGGTAGAGCTCAACTGGACGAGATTTTGCACTGAGTTGGAGTTCTTCTTCTTGTTTTCTTCACCTCTCTTCACCCGAATAATCTCGGTTTATTTTATTATTGTAAAATGTTTTTCATTCATGTTTAGTGGCTAGTTTTCTTTATACTTTCTAGGATTATTTTTGATAGTGTTATACCAATCTGACGACGGGGAGACGGTTGATGCTAGAGGGAGAGAGGAAGATGGTCCTCGTAATCAACAAATGGGAGACACAGAAATTTCTCAGGCGTAGAGAAGAGCAAAGGAAGTGGGTGTGTAGTAAGTACCTTATTCAAGGAAGGCACCACCCAATATATAGTATAGTGCTGGGGCCCGTTGTAGAGGGCTTTGATTGTTGGGATTGCATCATAAATATGCGTGTGATTGTGGTGATGGTGATTTTTCATATGGAAATCCTTGTTGAATTTGCAATTGGCATCGCAGTTTGTAAGGTTTGACCCCTTTTGAAATCAATGAGGTTGTGAGAGATCCGTTGGCAAGATCCTACGAGGATGGGTCCTCGAAGTGACGACATCAACGTTTGTAATGACTTCCCCGGGTCCATATATATCAGTATGTCCTTCCACAGCGGAGCATGGGTTGGGTCCCCGTGCTCTGAATTCGGCTTCTTAGCGTTAGGCCCATAATTTTGTTGTCCCATTTTGGTGTTGGGCGGTTGTGGGAGAAAGTAACTGATGCCTTTAATGACGTGGCAACGCAGTAAAATGGTGTAATTTTTTACCGTTTGTAATTATGGGGGAGTGGGACGGTTTTTCACCTTCCCCATATTTAAACGGGAACCCACGTGGGGTGAAGTCAGTTCACCTGAACATTGTTTCTCCTCCAGACTTTTGCATTTCCGGCGAGATCGTTCCTTTGCTTTTGGCGAGATTTGGAGAGATTCTGTCATGCAAGTTTCCCCCTTTGGTCGCTCCGAATGGTATTGGTAAGGGATTTTTCCCTTTTTGTTTATTCTTTGTTGATTTAAGGGAATTTTTCATTTTCGTGGTCCGCGTTGCTTGAGTTCTTGGGTTTATGGTTTTTGATTCTCGTACCTCTGACTGATTTTGTAGATGGCCCCCAAGAACCCAAGTGATCCCGACATTGGTCCTGATATTGGGGAATTGTGGCCCTGTTTGTCGCTGTTGGAGAAAAGGATGGTGGACATTTGCAAAAGCCACCATGTGTATTAAAGGGCTGTTTGCAGGTTGTCTCAGGCAGAAGTGCTGAGGAAAGCGGGGATGTAGATAAGCGATGGAGCTATGAGGGAGTAGATCATGGTTGTCTACGAGGCACAACTGAAAGCAAGTTTGAGGCTTCCTCTCTGTGCGCTGCTGCTTTAGCTGTGCGAGTGTTGGGGTGTTTGCCCTGGGCAACTAAACCCCAATGTTTTTACCACTATTAACGCCTTCATAGTGGCATGACATCTGGAAAAGGTGGAGGCGTTGCCCAAGGTATTTCTTCAATTTTATACATTGAAGAGGCCTACTGGTAATCCCTTCTATCAACTCACCCCCGAGGAGGTCAAGGTGGGTAACAAGATGATGAAGATAGGTGTGTTTGCGGACACAGCCAGCTTGTGGGGTACTTGGAAAACCTGCTTTTTCTTTATTTTGAAGTAGGACAGCTGGGGTTACCCAACATATTTCATTGGAGAGAAGGAGTCGAGGCGTTTGTTAAGTCCTCCATTTGGGCTGGCAGTGAGGGGAAAAGAGCACTCGATACTTTGTGTGAGTGGGTTTGCGCTGTTATTAGGATCGAGGATTGTGATGGCGCATTCCCATTCACGCTGCCCAGTATGGATAAAGTTGTGCTGAGGAGGGTCAAGATTAGTCATGCTCATCAGCTCTGAGGTCATGTGGATTCCCTAGGCGACCGGATGGAGGGCCTTAATGGAGATCTCATTGAGAGTTTTGAGCGATTCTTTAGGAATCCGCGATGTTAGTTGTCACTTTGTTTTTTTATTTTTTTGTACTTTTTTCGAACGAGTTTGTAACCCGTCATCTTGTATATTTTTTTGCAGTACCGATGACGAAGGTCAACTGTCTTTTTTCAAAAAAGAAAGACCTTAGGGAGTCTTTGATGAAGAAAATGGCGAAGGCTTGTGCCATCGAGCCCATTCGGGGGGTTTACGAGGGCACTTCTGAAGGAGCCTCGAGTAGTGGTGGTTCCTCCATGCTTGAAGCGTAGTAACCAAAGCCCAACCTGTTACCCTCTTCTGCGGAAGCTTACGTAATATGGAACGCCCGGTGGCGTAAGCAGGAACCAGAATCGGAGCAACAGTAATAAGAGTTCCCTTGGTGTGGTGGCTCAGAACCAACCCAATTAAAAATTTTCCTTTACTCTATTCATGCTATTAATTTGTAGTGCAAGTAACGAGGATCGTCTGAACTCAAACACACATATGCACACAGATTCGAATATGACAATATGAGTTTGGCCCAGCGGGCTCCAAAATGCAGCAGAACACAGAATACTCATACAGATACATATGTGATGCAATATAACTTTACATGCATGTGTTTACATATACAGAGCCAGAACCTAATATCTAGAATACCTACGTGTGTGGAGGGATCTAGTACACTAAGATCCTCAGAACGTAACCCCACGTAGGTCACCGCTGCTGCTAAATAGAGAACATAAGACAACCGTCAGTAATCTCAGAATGTGCTCAAATCAGAATCGGATCTTGCAGAATAGTAGAAAATCTCAAACGGGACTACCCTTTTTCCAGACTCAGAAGACAGGCTCGGAATTAACAGTACCTGAAATCAAACACCAGAAAGCACCGAGAGACTCTACTCCTCGGGCTTCTTATCAGACGAGCCTGAAAAAGTGAATAAGGGTGAGTCCTCGTTGAGGACTCAATAAGGGTCAGGCATAGGATAGGGTTTCAGAGGTCCGGGGTATGCTGAACCAATATACCTGCACAGAAAAACACAGATACAAACGAACAACAGATATACAGATAATAATAATAACAATATCGAAAATGTTAGCAGTCAGACATAATCGGTAGACCTATAAGGCTTTTAGCATTACAGAAGAGGTTTTTCAAAAAAAATCAGAGGCATGGTACCGGCCTGGGGTCCGGAATCCCCGTTGCAGATAGCAGAATACAGAAAGAAACTTAGAAAGAAACTTGCCAGACATGTTATCCTGAAGCAGATAGCAGAACTCCGAGAAGGTAACTTGGAGGATAAGTTACCACGAGCAATAATGGAAGGTAACTTTTTGGACAAGTTATCCTGAAGCAGATAGCAGAATCCACCTGCATACCCGAGCCTATGCCATAAGCTAAGTTCGGTATCACCGGGCTCCACCTTCAACTCGAACTTAGCCCCAATTTACCCCGACATGCATATTATAAGCATCCCAGAATGCAAAATCAAGGAAAACTGAACCCTTACCTTATACACAGAAAATTCCCGAACCGGGCTTACGCGCAGATTCCCATAAACTGATTTCGGCAGAGTTTCGGCTTAGTTTCTGCCCAACTCCCTTTTGACAAATCATCAAAAAATTACAGAATAAACGTTCAGGAACCACAAAATCACAGATCTGAGTGACTCCGCTACACACCAGAAATCAGAGGTAGTACTCCAGAATCGTTTAAGCTAAAACTCCTTTTTAAAACTGATCAAGAAACACGTATACAACATTTAGAAGCGAAGAAATGAACCACATATGTGGCGCCACAATTATCTCAGAAAATCTAGAATTTACAGCTTTCAAACGGGGCCGTATTTGAAAAATCTTATCCGTAGGATGTTTCTAACTTCTCCCGAGGATCAGTTTAATATAATTACCTCGAAGCACGGGCCAATATTGGTGAAGTTCACTTGAAGCTCATCCATGAACTTTCATGGAGGTCTCTCACGAAGAAGAGAAGAAGAGGAAGATGGGAATGTTACAAAGATGTCACTTTCCATCTTTTTATCTCTTCTCATCTCTCATTTCTTTTATTTCTTCATTTTATTTTCCCATAAATGGGCCAAAATCAGCCCTCTCTCTCTCCTCCAATTATTGACTTCCAACTTTCCTTTTTTACAATTTGGCCCAAAATTTTGTAAAGTTACAATTTAGTCCAACCGTAACTTGCATATTTTCGAAACGGGAACACCTACGGAACTGAAATTCTGACACCAACTCCGGGACTTCATAACACACAGAAAACATGTTCAACATGTTTAAATTTAAGTCCCGATATTCACAAAAATCAGAAACGGATCGTTAATCGTACAAAAATTACCTCGGAAGTCGCCCAATGCGTGGTGGCTGTAACGCAACTAGTCTCCGTGGTTGTGCCTCCAGTTATTGCGGAGAGCAGCGATGACTCAACTGAGTCATGGAAGCTTTGGAGAAAGCGTCCTCGTTTGGAAGGTATGATCTTGGGCATTATTGTACCGTTTGTGCCTTATTGGGTGGGAGTTGATTGTTCCTTGTTTTGTAGGAGGCGATGGGGTGTCATCAGAAAGTTGCCCGGTCCCATTTTTGGATAGGGGTAAGAGCATTGTCGCGGTGGAGAGGTCCGCTAGTCCCCTTAGGGGGTCGAAACCCCAACTGGGTTCATGGCCGATGCGCGGAAGAGCGGTGGTAATATTCGGATGCCAGTCAAGGTTCCAAAGTCCTTAGAGGGGATTGATCCGAAGTATGACCCCTACATTTGGGAAGATTATAGGCAGGAGATTCGGGCAAACACCATTGCCAAGAAAGGCTTGGACCTTTCGGAGGCATGGGATCCTGTTATGGGTCTAATTCATAACGAGTCGATCCTCCTAGATGATGTGGAAGTGAGATTAAGGGCGGCAGAGGGTTTTTTCCTTCCACGAGATCATTACTTTATGACTCACATGCCTTACAGAACCCTAGAGTTGTCTAAGAAACTGTGCCAGACTATGAACTTTGTAATACCCTTTAAAGAGGTAATGACATTTGTTGATTATTTGAGAACTTATGTTCCAAGTGAACTTTGTTTTGCAGGCGACCACCCTGTCTAGGCATGGCAACAGTTCTGATAATCTGAGGTAAGGGTAAAACCGCTAACCATAATTCGCGATTTTTTCTCTATTTGCGGATTGCAGTTTTATCCATTGCGGTTAGGTTTTGACACCTATAACTGCTAACCACAAATAACCGCGGTTATTAACTCAATCCATTATAAATACCTAAATATCAATAATTTTATCAAAATATACATAATAACATCCAAATAAGTTCATGAAAATAACATAAAAAAATATTTTTAAAGATAAAAATCTTTTTCACACAACTATAAGAAAACGTTTCGAAAACAATAGTACATATAACCATGAGCAAATTTCTTTGAAGATTATGCGTTTGGTGTAAAATGGATAAATACGGTTACTTTTGTTTAAGTTGGGGTTGAAGCAATTTAAAAATGATTGGATTGGGTTGGGTGTTTGAAGAATTGGGCTGTAAGGGTTAGATTATAATCGACTTAACAAAATATGGGTGTAATTAATAATCTGTATATTCTAACGATTAACGGATATCCGTGAAACCGCATATAGTGGTTAACCTCGGTGCGGTTTGCAGTTTTTATCCGCCCCACTGCCATCCCTAACCCTGTTGTACGGCCTTATTGAAAGGGCTATACAGGACAAAAATGTGCTAGAGGACAAGAAGGCTGCTCATGAAATGGCTATAGTGTCTTTGGAATATAGGGTAAAGCTTCTCGAAGAGGCAGAGAAAACTGCTCAGTTGTGCATTGTACATCATAAAGCCTTGGGTGACGGCTATAAGTAGGAGATTGACGAGTTGAGTAAGGTCGTCGAGGACCAAGAAGTCCATATTAATCAACTAAAGGTAGATGTTGATCTGAAGGACAAGTTAATCGAGGAGTTATCTTTGAGGGCAAGAGGGCCGAAAAGTTGTCTTTGAGGGCTATGTTCAATTAGGGGAAATGTGCAGTGACCCTTGGAGAAGTTGTTGGTTCAAGCGTTGCCAACTTGGTGGCATTCGCTAAGCTCGAGGATAGCCTCAGTATTGGGCTATTTAAAGGCGAGAGCGTCGATCCTCCAAATTTCTTGAAACCGATCACGGAGCGAGTCGGCTGGGTTCAGAAGGCCCTTGATGTGATGACGGACTCAGTTGTCGAGAATGACAGGGAGAGTATTCAGTTTGTTGAGGGCTTTCTTAGGTGTCGTTATTAGGTTGAGGCCATGGGTGAGGCAATGGACCTGCAAGCTATTGATGCTTTGAAGGTGGAGGAGTCTTATGATGACACTCTGTTTGATTGGGGAAGGTCCGGGTAAAGACAGGGCCTTGACTTGCCTTACGAAATTTTGAATGCTCATGTGGGGGAGAATAATATAGATGAGGCCCCCGTAGATGTTTCCCAGAATGATGGAGCCCCAAGTAGGTTGTGGGTGCCCTTTCCTTAATTTGTAATGTTACTTTTTCTTGTAATGGATTTTGATATTGTGTCTATTTGATTTGCGTTGCTTTCGTCCCATTCTTTTTGGGGGGTAAAAAAGAGCATCGGATGATGTGATCACGGGGGGGTACGTGATCACGAGCTCGGATCTAGCTCGTTGGAGGCGGTTTCCAGCAAGAATGGAAACGAAACAGAGGAAGAACACAAAGGAAACAGAGTTCGGCCAAGGGAACCTCCTCACTACGAGGTGAGGCAATGCCCTTGAAAATGCAGGAAAGGAAAATGGGACCTAGAACCTTTTGACTACGAGATCAAACAATGCTAGGTATTATATTGGATCCTCTTGCAATGGATCACTAATGGATTGGTGGAGCAAGATTTGAGACCCACGAAGAACAATATGCGTACTTCCGCAAATATGTGTTCTTACAAAATGAGTTCTCCTAATACTTAGGTTACAACCTCCTTTTATAGAAGGAGAAAGAAAGAAGGAAATAATAAAAGATGTCTTGACAAGGGGACAGCTTCTGGATCTATGGTAGGCGAAATGAGAGGTGGCGGCGGATGTGACATTGTAGGCTACTGCTTTGCGGCTCCCATTTCCCCATGAATTGCTTTCGGCGGGAAGAGGGAAGAAGAGGGCCTCTGCACAAGTTGAAGGGTTCGCTCGACTTGTGTATGGAAGCCTCTTCGCTTGGCGAACACACAGGCTTCGCTTGCTTAGGGGAATGAGGCACAGGGTCTTCGCCAATGACCATGGGGGTCGCAAAGAGCCATGGCCTCGCAAATGGCCTTGGCCTCGCCAAAGGCCAAGGGTTCGCCAACGGGGCATGGGTGCGCCAAGAACATAGCGACCACGGACTTGCCTTGGGGCCTCGCCGGTGCCTCGGAATGCTGCTTCTTCTTCGCCCGTGCCTTCGCCAAGGGCCCTTTAGACCTTACGGATGAAGGGTCGCGCCTTGTCTCAAAAATGGGGCTGATGTCCACATCATACCCTCCCTCTTCAGAAGAATCCGTCCTCGGATTCATAAGGAAATTGTCCCTACAAATCTTAAGACACCACAACAAACTGGAAGAGGCGTTAAGGGTTAGTGAACTGAAAGCGTTAGACATCAAAATTTCCCTAAAAATAGACTGAAGGAATGAGATGGACAATCCGCCCTTTCTCTTCGCTTCACTTTTATATTTAGCCTTAAAACAAACCCATATAGTTATTCCGGGATCAAATATAAGCCTCGGCCATTCATGGGCATGGCCCCAATATACCGGGCCTAAATCATATCCCAAAACAGACATGGGATCGCCCATTATGTCACCCAAACCATGTTTAATGTTAAGAGATGAGAGATTAGAAGCACAGTTACCCATGTTCACTCTCTCCCTCTTGCTCTTTTCTTCCTTACCGAGAGGGGGTGACACTTCCTTCCCGGGCTGTTGAGGGCTTCCTTCAGCCTTGCTGTCCACAGCGATCTGTACATTCAAAGAAGATAAACAAGGGGTTGCAAGACAGAAATTAGTGGAAAAGTTGGAGTGCATTGAAGGCATGTTTTCCTCACTTCCACTATTTTGGCTCATGGAGCTTCCCTCTTGTTTTCTCTCCGCTTTCTTCTCAATCTCTTCTCTCGGATCGCTCTCTTTCTCACTCAAGGTCTCTTGGACCGCCTCGCTTTCTCTCTTTCTTCTCTTTTCTTTCCCTCGTATTTTCTCCTTTCCTCTCGGTTGTTTTCCTCTCAACCTTACCACCGGTTGCAGCTTCCTCCATGTGTCCTTGTAACATCTGGTCCTGGACCATAAGTACAAGTTGCTTTAGCTCATCAATGATAGTGGAGGAGCGGGGTCTTTGAGGCACTTCTGGTGTTGCTTCGCCCTGTTGGTCAGGAGGTGATTGGCGCGACGAAGCAAACTTGTGAGTGGGGGTCCTCGCTGGCTTCCTGTTGGTGGATGGAAAACCGCGAATGAGAGGGGGCTCCAATCTGGGCGTCGTACAGCTAGGATACGACGGTATGGGTGAATAATAGGAGTGGGAGGGGTAGCGATAATGAGAGGAGTCATCTTGGCGATGGCATGGGTTCGCCACCCAATGTTCAGGGTCTAGGCCTGAGTGTTGCTCATATGCAGCAGGGTATGGAGGGTCGTATTCAGAGGATGGGGTCGGTTTGGGCCAGGTTTCTTGGCCAAGGGGGTACTCTGAATAGTTCTCCGAGTATGTATGGTCGAGGGTTTCCTCCGCCCAGAAATCAGATTCTTGATAATAAGAATCCGATTCCGGGTAGTAGTCCTCTTCCACATACTCCATGAGATTCAAGTTCTGCACATGTGAACAGTTTTGTGAAGCCTCGCTACACTCCCTTAGTGTTTACACTCTTCTCTCGTGTTTAGAACACAACGGTTCTTTCAAGCTTCAAAACTTACCACCAATCTCGATTAAGATCAAATGCAA
Organism: Stellera chamaejasme; assembly: GCA_024586325.1. NCBI lineage: Eukaryota > Viridiplantae > Streptophyta > Magnoliopsida > Malvales > Thymelaeaceae > Stellera > Stellera chamaejasme. Next base: position 19,066,259 of record CM044981.1, read on the forward strand.
ACATGCAAAGAATATCCAATGAAATCTTAGCAATGTCCGATACAAGTAAAGCACAAAGTTCTAGTTACTCGAACTAGGATTTGGGGTTGGTTGGTGGTTGAAAGAAGTTGGAAATGATATAGAAAAGGCTTTTCACACATGTAAACACAAAAAGTTCAGGTTGCGAAATTATTTTCGATCTGTGAGTACTGTTTACTCGAGTTTCGGATGAATTCTTCGAGAACACTTAGAACTTTTCCCGAAATTATGAACTGATTCGAATATTTCTTTTACGTAAACTCTTGTTCTTTTGCACAGGGAATCTCTTTTCTTTTTCAAATCCGAAATAACTCACAGATTTATGAACCTTTAAGAACTTTAAACAAGGATAACAAATATTCGGTTTCTCTCAAGAGATCATTAACCGATAACTTTTCAAGTTTTCGAAAAGAACAGCAAAGGTTTTATCCTGAAGAAAACAAACAACTGATACGGTGTGATACCTCCGACAAGCGCTTTGGCTCTGATACCAACTGATGTGATCACGGTGGGGGTACGTGATCACGAGCTCGGATCTAGCTCGTTGGAGGCGGTTTCCAGCAAGAATGGAAACGAAACAGAGGAAGAACACAAAGGAAACAGAGTTCGGCCAAGGGAACCTCCTCACTACGAGGTGAGGCAATGCCCTTGAAAATGAAAGGAAAATGGGACCTAGAACCTTTTGACTACGAGATCAAACAATGCTAGGTATTATATTGGATCCTCTTGCAATGGATCACTAATGGATTGGTGGAGCAAGATTTGAGACCCACGAAGAACAATATGCGTACTTCCGCAAATATGTGTTCTTACAAAATGAGTTCTCCCTAATACTTAGGTTACAACCTCCTTTTATAGAAGGAGAAAGAAAGAAGGAAATAATAAAAGATGTCTTGACAAGGGGACAGCTTACTGGATCTCTGGTAGGCGAAATGTGATGTGGCAGCGGATGTGACATTGTAGGCTACACTGCTTTGCGGCTCCCATTTCCCCATGAATTGCTTTCGGCGGGAAGAGGGAAGAAGAGGGCCTCTGCACAAGTTGAAGGGTTCGCCTGACTTGTGTATGGAAGCCTCTTCTGCTTGGCGAACACCTAGGCTTCGCTTGCTTCGGGGAATGAGGCACAGGGTCTTCGCCAATGACCATGGGGGTCGCAAAGAGCCATGGCCTCGCAAATGGCCTTGGCCTCGCCAAAGGCCAAGGGTTCGCCAACGGGGCATGGGTGCGCCAAGAACATAGCGACCACGGACTTGCCTTGGGGCCTCGCCGGTGCCTCGGAATGCTGCTTCTTCTTCGCCCGTGCCTTCGCCAAGGGCCCTTTAGACCTTCTCGGATGAAGGGTCGCGCCTTGTCTCAAAAATGGGGCTGATGTCCACATCCATAGGAATTCGATAACCTTGACAGAGCTCGTTGTTTTGAGGGGTCTTACCTCGATTCATTTGGTGAAGTAGTTAACCACTACTATGCAGAATTTGAACTGCCCAAGAGCCTTTGGCATCGGTCCAATGAGCTCGAGGCCCCACAAAGCGAATGCTATAGGGTAGGTCTTCGTTACTGCCTCGTTTGAGGGTAGACGTTGGATATGCGAGTTAAGCTGGCATTTGTGACATTTGCGTACTAGGTCATGTGCATCTTTTTTCAATGTTGGCCAATAGTAGCCAAGGCGGAGGCACTTGTGAGCAAGGGCGTTAGAGCCAATGTGTGCCCCGCATACCGCGGAGTGAACTTCATGTAGAACCAATTGGGAGTCATCTAAATCGAGGCACTTTGTAATGGGACAGAATCCCTTACGCCATAGTGTGTCGTCTATAATGATATGATGCGAGGGTTGGTGTTCTTATTTTCTTTTGGACTGATGGTGGGCCCTCAATTTTGCAATTTTCAAGGTACTGGGGGATTGATTGTCTCCAATCGGCAGATGTGGGTGCATCGATGACATGTATGTTGTTTATAGATGGGTTTGCCAGTGTTTCGAGGGCAGATTCCATCCGTCCTTTAGACAGCTTGTCTACCTTTATGTTTTGATCCCTTGGGATCTTGTTGATATTCAGTTGCTCGAACTGTTTCTGTAGGTTTTTAATGAGATTTAGGTACCTCGACAAAGTTGGGTCCTTGCTGTCAGTTGTCCTCGTTACTTGCCCTGGCACGAGCTGGGAGTTGTTATGCACTTTTAGGCGTTTGAGTGTCATTTTCAATCCAGAGATGAGCTCTTCGTATTTTACCACGTTGTTTGTGACGGGGAATTGAAAGGCAATAAGTAGGTTGGTTTCCATGCCATGTGAGCCTTTGATATAGATGCCCCTCTCCTGGGTGATCCGTGCTAGATGAGCCATCTACGAACATATCCCACTTCGGGGACTCTAGATCCACTAGCGGTAACCTTGAGGGGCTTTGTTCTAGGGGAAGATAGACAGTTCAGCCATGAAATCAGTTAGGGCCTGAGTTTTGATTGCCCATCCAGGTTCAAACTTATTGTCATACTCACTTAGCTTAATACACCATCGAGCCAGGCTATCGTTGTGTTTGGGTCGGTTCAGGATTTCGCTGATTGGTAGACCTGTCCTGACGACTATTGTGTGGGCTTAGAAATATGGCAGTAGTTTTCAAGCGGCGATAATCAAGGCATAGACCATCTTCTGTAGTGGTGGGTAAAATTGATTTCAACATCTCGTAAGGTGTGGCTTGTGTAGTAGACTGGCCTTTATTTTGTACTGTCCTCTTTCACGAGGTCAGAGGATACTGTGTTATTAGATGTGGCAAGGTAGATGATAAGTTCATCGTCAATTTGAGGACACTTTAGAGTTGGCAACTCTTGTATGTGTTTCTTGATTTTGTCGAAAGCTATTTGGCAATCCAGTGTCCAGACAAATGCCTTCTTCATGCGTAGTTGCTCGAAGAATGGTTTGCATTTGTCATCCAATTTGGAGATGAATCTGCCTAGGGCGACAACTCTCCCTATTAGCTGCTGGATTTCCTTAATGCTTTTGGGGGGTGGCATATCGGTGATAGCCATTATTTTTTTCAGATTGGTGTCGATTCCTCTTTCGAAAATCATATATCCCATGAACTTTCCTGCTCCGAAGAAGAAGGAGCACATGGAAGGGTTTAGCCTCATGTTGTATCTTCGAAATGATTGGAATGTCTCCTCGAGGTCTTGGAGGTGGTCGTCAAAGCTCATGCTTTTAACTATGACATCGTCGGCGTAGGCCTCGAGATTACGGCCCATTTGATGGGCAAAAACTTTGTTCATCAAGCGCTGGTATGTGGCTCCAGCGTTTTTGAGTCCGAATGGCATTCTGACGTAATAATATACGTTGTCACCTGTGGTGAATGCAGTTTTGAGGGCGTCATTTAGGTCCATGTAGATTTGGTGGTACCAACTTTTGGCGTCCATGAAAGACAAGTACTTGTACTTGCAAGTTGCATCGACGAGTTGGTTGATGACAGGTAATGGGTAAGGGTCCTTTGGGTAGTGCTTGTTATGTCCCATGAAATCGACGCATATATGGAGGTACCTATTAGCGTTATCGGCTTGAACTAGGTTAGCGAGCCACTCCGAGTACTGAATTTTCTTTATTATTCCAGCGTTGAGGAGTTTGGAAACCTTCTCTTTTACAAATTGTTTTTTTGAGGGGACCATACCCCTTTTCTTTAGTTTTACCGGTTTTGAATCTGGGAATACATTTTGGTTGTGGGTGATAATAGTGGGATTCACTCCAGCAAAGTCCTTCAGTTCCCACACGAAAACATCCATGTTGGCCTCGAGGAGGTGGATGAGGCTCACCTTCTCCTTTTGTTTGAGGTCCCTTCCGATTTTAAATTTTTTTCCTGTAATGACCTCGACTTCATCGGTTACGTCGCTAAGGCGGGGTTGATCATCGGGATCAATTGGGTTGTCCCTGTTGTTTGGGGTTTGTAGACCGATGGTAGAGCTCAATGTAGCCACCTAGTTCATCCTCGATGACAGAGTGTTAGTCCAGGGTTCTGTATTGCATCTCTCCGATTTGCATGAGGGGGAGGTTGACAACCCCCATAGTTGGGATGACATCACGGCCAATGACAAATGTGGGACCGGAGATGTGCCTGATTGTCGACATGTGTATCTCGAGTTTCTCGAGCATGTCCCTGAAGATGACACTAGTGTTTGTGCCCATGTCAATGTATACCTTGTTGGTGTCGAGCATCTCCGAAAATGGAGACTCAAGTAACTCAGATAAAAATTGTTATGAAACTTGTCGTTGTATCAATATGTTATCGTCAAAAAAATATATCTCTAAAAGAGACAAATTTTTTGAAATAATAACTAAGATAGATGATGATCAAAGAAGAGAAGCATTGCTAACCCTCAAAGAAATTATCTTGAATGAAGAAAAAGATGAGAATATTAAAAACCAAAAGAGCAATTTGGTGATATTAAAAGAATATTCTAGAGATTCAAAGAAGAAAAGAAACCCATTACTATTCAAGAAAAATAATAAAAGAAGAAATTAAACAATTAAAAGAAAAAAATAAAATTATCAAAGAAAAAATGCTCTACAATGTTCTTGAAAATCATAAAATAAAATTAATCAGAGATGAAATTCAAACACTACGAGAAGAAAATCAAAATATAAAATTACGAATATCAGAAAATATTCCTGATGAAGTAACCTCTGAAAATAAAATTTTAACTAAAGAAGAAGGAGAAAAACAATATGTAAGTGTTGTTTCTAAAATATATTATCACAAATGGTTTATTCATATAAAATTAGTTATTAATAATGAATACTCCTGATATTATTCAAAAGAATTTGAAGGCAACAAAAAAGTCAAAAGTGGATGAGGCAAGTTCTACTGCAATGGCATATTCTACCGCAACCTTCCTTACTACCAAGTCCGGAATTTAAGCTCAAATAGCTGCCGCAACAGAACTAGAAGAATGCCAAAAATTATTACAGTTTATGTACCAAGAATTGTCTCCTACAAAAAATAATGAACAATCAAGACCGATGTCTACTTCAGGATCAGACATTAATCAGCATATTCAAGATTTGATACAAAAAGAAGATGACATCACTATGTGATAAAACCCAATATCATGTAAAGACAAATGTTTCAATTAAGCTAACAATTGTAATCAACTTGGCCCGGACACTCTTCAATCAAATATGAAACAAAAGAACAATCAGGCATGGGGCAAAACAACAATCAAGCATGGAAGTTTGAGCATGGAAGTTTGAGCAATCAAGTATAGAAGTTTGAGAAATCAAGCATGGAACTTCTAAATATTGTAATTATCCATGAACGCTGTTGATTATAAGAATCTTCATGATCTTTTCCTTTTAAATTATAAAAGCCTTTAGGAATTTCTTGATTAAAATTTACTTCTTTTAATTTTGTTATTAATTCAGTAGATTCATCTTCTGATTGATTTTGTAATCTAAACGAAGAAGATTTTGTTACAGGATTTTCAAATTGTTTATGAAAAAGTCTAGTATTACTAGTAGATGGTCTGGAATTCTCAAATTGACTAAAACGTGTTTGAGGAAAATAATTTAAAAAGTCAATATGAATTGAACCATCAAGAGTTTCTAAAATAACCGCCTTTTGAATCATATTTTGCTAGTGGCCGTTGGTGTGGAACTAAGTTATCTAAAACCCATTTATTAGATTTTAAAATTTCATTCCATTTTAATTTTTTAGGAATATGAACAAAAGAATTTTGAGAGTTAGCTTCAAAAATCATCATTTCGTCTTTTATTGAAGATAGTTTGGCTTTGGGTTCTATAGTAGTAGTCATAACTTTATAGTAAATTCGATAGATTACACATGGATTTAGTGTTAGTTGCAAAGTCCATGTTTTGGGTTTTTACTGTTAATTCCAATGAATCTAAAATATTTGTATCCGATAAAGAAACGGTAAAATTTGGATAACAATTAAAAAATATTGATCCATTAGCCAAATTTGATTTAGCCATAGCTAATAAGGAATCTTCATTACTATCCAGTGTCTTCAACAGATACTACACGATGGCAGTAGGTTTCAAAACTCTTTTGAATAATGTCGTGTAGAGATTCTTTGTCAAACCCCCAAAAATTCCAACAATCACATAAAAACTTCTTTCATAACCATATTGAGCACAAAAATCTCCTAATTCTTCTGTAGTTTGTGCCTTATCAGTTTGAAGTTTCTTTTTTAACTTTAAATAAGTACATAATGCTAATCCTTCTATATTTATAAAATTAATAATTTCTCCAAATGTCAGAGTATCATATGGGATTTGTTGATCGAAGACATTTCTTATTCTCAATCTGACCTTTTCGGCAAATAATTTAGGTAATCCCGCTATAAATCTTTCTTTCCAAAAGGAGTTATTACAATCATCTCTTGGGAATAGTTTGGTCATGAAAATATCTTTATACCAGCGGAAATCATGTAATTTTGGGCAAGTTAAATTCATTAAAATTTCTGAATCCTTTTGAGAAATTAAATTTTGATTTCTTGCAAAATGCTTTATTATTGCCCAGATTAGTATGATCAATCTTCAAGTATGGTATATGTTTACTGGTATTCTAATGCAATACGAAATTTAAGGGAAGACATTTTAGAATTGAACAAAAAATTATGGTCTTACCAAATAATTGTTAATACAAATATTTTAATAACTTATAATAGAATTTCAGATCAAGAAAATTCATATCGTAAATCTCTAATAACTGAGTTTACTAATAAAATTATAGAAAGTGAATTAGAATTATTTGGAAAAAATTGGAAGATAAAAAATTAAAAAGAAAATCCAAATCTCCTTGGTCATGTTCTGCCTTTTATGTTATGAAAGTTGCTGAAATAGAAAGAGACGAAAATATTTCTATTAAGAATTGATTGTAAATCAACCATTCCGATATGCAAAAATTTAAATCTTTCAGCTAACTTAATAAGGCATTTTTCCGTATAAAGGGAGGCTCCCCACTCAATTGGGGTGACCAGATTCTCCTAGAAATATAATATGATGTGAGAATTCTTTTGTAAAATATTTCGGATTAGTATGAAACATAGGTTGAGTTTGAGAAGATGATGATGGTCTATTTGTTTGAATAAGGGGTTTTGGTTGAGAAGGATTATCTATCTTCTTGTTTTATTTGAATTTGTCAAAATCCTGATTTCATATCAAATTTTGAGAAATAAATACAGGTATACATACATACATACATACATACATATATATATATATACACACACATACATAAATTACATAAATATATATACATAAACACATATAGTAAATTCCGTCAGTGGTCCTGTAAAAAGAATTTGTGTCCTATTCAGGTTCTCTTTAAAAATATTGTCCTATTTTGTCCTACTTAGAGAGAGAAGATGTTTTTCGACGACATCTAGCCCCAATGGTCCAAAGAAGCTTACTACTTCTAATGATACCAACAATTTCTCTGTGCCGACACTGACCTCTTCTTTTGGTAAGTTGACGGCGAATGCCAATTACGAGATGGCCATATCTTGGTATGCTTTTGATTCCTCTCCCAACTCTCCATCTTCTTACTGTGATAATTTTGAATGGGTCGATGTTGATGGGATTGGCGATGAGACGCCACTTGTGATTATGGATGATTATCTTTTTGGTCTCATTCCTTCTACTGATGAAGTTCAAAACATTGTCTCTGCTCTTTAGCAGTAAGATGTTCTCTGGTTTTGTGCTTTGTATTTTTTGCAAGTAAAGTCAAAACTGAACCATCAATAGTATGTTTCCTACTAGTAATGATTGTCAACACATATGGAATTGTTTTACAGTAGAGCTCATCGAGTGCTACATATGGAATTGTCTTCTCCAAGATTTCCTAGCTTGTAAATCGATATTAAAGTTAGATGGGCAATGATGAGATGAGAATGTTTTTGGGCACCCATTGTGGACCTTGTCGATTTCGCCAGTGTTGGTGGTCGCCAAAGGAGGAAGAGCAAAGGTTGGTCGTTTTTTTTGTACGAGTGAAACTTTGAGGCTAAAACTTTTGGGGAAATGTAAGTTAAGGACTAAAAAAAAATTTCAAGGGGTAAAAAAGTAATTTCAGGTGGATCAGTCAAAAGTAAAAGTCAACTTGGATGGATATGACTGAAATAGAACACCATTCCATAGGATAAGGTCAAAATACGACAATATTTTTAAATATCACCCGAATAGGACACAAATTCTTTTTACAGGACCACTAGCAGAATTTACTTTAACTACTTATATAAACATAAATACATAAATATATAAACATAAATACATAAATATATTTACATATGTACATAAATACTTTGCAAAGACCAAACACGTGAACATAAATGAGTAAGAGATTTAAGCATAAAAGTACTAATAGTTTTTAGGAATGTTTAATTAAGAAGTAAAAAACTGTAAGGACACGAAAATGGAATAAGTAACTGATGATTGGTGTATTATCATCAACAACATTTGTATCATCTTTCTTCTTTTCTTCTACTGCAGTGCGTAAAGTTTTTCTTTTTTCTTTTTTTATTTTCATTGATCTGCTTCTTTGTCGAGGTAGATTCTGCATAAATTTTGAAAGCCTCTGTTGCAATTATTCTTCTTCTCTCATGTTTGGTCTTTGGAAAGCAGTTGTCATCAATGTTTAAAACACAAATTCAAACTCCCTATCTAATAAGTGTTAGGTTATTATAGAAGTAATCATTGCCTGGTTCCTATTAGTTGTTAAAAGAACAATTGTAATACTTGGTAAGCATAGGTTGTTTAATGTATGATTTATTTCTTAACATTCTAGCATAACAAGTTAGATATCTTTTATGCATATGATAATTTGATGTGTTTAGTTTTAAAATATATATATTTTTAATAATTTTTAGAGAAATGTTCTTAATGAGAATTTGAGTAAAACACAAATTCAAAAGTCGAACGTATCATCTTTGCTGGGACAGAGAGAGTATAAATTAGTTGAAGTAGATATTTACCGTTAAAAATCAATGTATGTCGAAATTGGACATTAATATATGATAGAATTTACTAAAAGAGGAATGTTTTTCAATTTAATTTTGGACAGGCCAATAGAAAAATGTTTCAAAAAATTTGAGATGGAGGGAGTATATTTTTATGATTATTAAAAATATAAGTAGCACTGTCTCTTTATATTTTCTAGTTATATTATTATTTTTATTTTTATTAGTACTCTACTTAATAGTAATTTTCAATTTAGTGAAAGTTAGGAGTATAGATAACCATAAAAAACAGGAGGAATAAGAAAGAATTAGAACTGTAAAAGTCTCCAAGTAGGATGAGTTGTGAGTTGACGTAACTTATCTTTTTTTTTTTTCTTTTTATGCTTTAGAATCCTATCATGATTAAAAACTCCAAAATTTAAAGAATCACAATTTTAGGACTCCTTAAAAAAGTCGATCAACATTTACCAAAGTCACATTCGTGCTTATATTTATTTAAAATTCTCTCATTATTAAAATTATTGTTAATAAAGTTCTGTTTTCTTTTAGAATTTTTATATTGTATTGGATTTGTTTGATGTCAATTTGAAGCTAATTCTATGTGTTTTTGAAAGGGAGTGGGTTCTAAGCGAACAATTAATGCCCTTCGACAATTGATCAAACGCCTTCACCCGTCCATGCTTTTTTTGATCGAGGACCGCCGAGATGGAGCGGCTGCGCCGTCGCCTGGGGTTCACTCACGCCATTGTTGTTCCAGCTGAATGGTAGACGCTATTTCCGACTAGCTGAGTGCGGAACTTCCTCTTCCCGAGCTCCGACCATTTCGGTGTGGAAATTAGGAATCTTGGCAATCATCGCCTTTAATCTCAGCTAAGTTGCATCAATGTAAGAGACTGCTATCGAATTCAGGGGGCTATCTTTCCAAATATCGGCTCTGCAAGAGAAGATTGAGGCTTTGAATGGTCAGGCAGGTAATGCTATTTTAGAGAGGCGTAACGAACTTGAGACCCACTTTATTATCTTTGGTTGACAAGGATGAACGATATTGGAGTCAAAGGTCACGAAATTTGTGGTTGGCTGGCAGATGGTGACAAAAATACCACTTTTTTCCATCAAACGGCCAATGGCAGGAAGAACTGGAACCAGATTCGTCGTTTGCGTGGCCCAGATGGCTCAACCTTGACTAGTCAAGAGGATCTTAGCAGGGAGACAAAGCGCTTTTACTCCACGCTCTACAACCTCTGGAGGAATTTCACGCCTGCAGGAGGTGATGGAGTGCATAAAGCCTCGGGTTTCCCAGGAGATGAGGTCGGGTCTGCTGGCACCTTTTACAGGGGAGGATGTTCATCGAGCTCCTTTCCAGATGCACCCTTCAAAATCCCCAGGTCCGGATGGTTTTCCTTCACTTTTCTTTCAGAAATACTGGGATATTGTGGGACAGTTGGTGACAGAGTATATTTTACATATTATTGCCTCGGGTCATATTCCATCGGAACTCAACCTAACATATCTAGCCTTCAATCCGAAGAGTAAGCAGCCAGAGGTGCTTACAGTTTTCGCCCTATCAGCCTTTGCAATGTGCTCTATAAGATTATTACAAAAATGTTGGTGAACCGCCTGAAACCCCCCTTATGGATTCGATCATTTCAGAGAACCGGAATGCTTTTGTGCCGGGCAGATTATTGACGGATAATGCGATGATTGCTCTAGAGACTTGTCATCACATTAATGCTATGCATGGTAAATGTGATGGTGCTCTTGCCATTAAACTAGACATGACAAAAGCTTATGACAGAGTGGAGTGGCCTTTCCTGCGTGCAGTTCTTCTCCACCTTGGTTTTCCAGAGACTTGGGTAAACTTGGTAATGTCATGTGTTGAATCAGCTGCTTTTTCAGTGTTAGTAAACGGCGTCCCAACAGAGCAGTTTTACCCATCTAGGGGGATCAGACAGGGTGACCCTTTATCACCGTTCCTTTTCCTTTTCGTGACGGAAGGTCTTTCAGCTCTCTTATGTCGCGCGGAGAAGCAGAGGAATATAGTGGGAGTAGCAATTTGTAAGAAGTCCTATAATCTCCCATCTACTTTTCGTTGATGATTCTCTGATTTTTTTGCGGGATAATAAAGATGGTGTCTGAAATCTACTAGAAGTGCTTAGATGCTACGAGGCTGCTCCGGGTCATATGGTAAACCACAAAAAATTACCAGTTTTCTATAGCCCGAATATTACACGGGAACGCAAACTCCAGCTGCGACGTATTTTGGGTACCTAAAAATGCTTGCTAGCTGACAAGTATCTGGCCTTTCCATGGATGGTAGGGCGCAAGAAGGCTCTGCAATTTGATTATATGATATAGCGAGTGACGGAGAAGTTGTCTAATTGGAAGACCACTACTCTTTCTTAAGCAGGGCGCGGTGTTATGATAAAAGCAGTCATCCAGGCAATGCCTACTCATCTTATGAAATGTGTAGAAATTCCTTCTATTATTTGCGACCACCTCCAATCTTTATCCACCCGCTTCTTCTGGTCGGCCGATATAGAAGAATGAAAGACAGCTTGGTGGTCTTGGGGTAACTTAATTGTGTTTATCACAATGGGCAGGAGGCTATGGTTTTTGGGATATTCAGGCTTTCAACCAGGCTATGCTTGCAAAGCAAGCATGGAGGTTTCTCAAGCGGCCAGATTCTCTAGTGGCTCGAGTTTTTGAAGGAAAATAATTCCATAATTCCTCCATCCTTCACGCGGATCCCACCTTACCAGGATTGGCGGCATGGCGGGGCTTACTAGTTGGAAGGAAGATTTTGGTGGAAGGAGGTCAATGGCGAGTAGGGAGAGGTACAACTATTTCTGCTTGGTACGATCGTTGGTTGCCAGATGCTTCAGGCCTTATTACCCAACCATATGCGGACCTAGAAGATCTCTTGGTCACGAAATTGATCGACCCAGTCTCTCTATCTTGGCGTGTTCAAGACATTGATGCGCTCTTTCACCCGCTGGACGCGGCTCGGATTAAGGAGACCCCCCTTAATCCTCATGCTTTGGACGATATCTTTACTTGGGGAATGGAGGATAATGGCCAATTCTCGGTTCGCTCTGCTTACTATTTATCTTATGCTTTAATTCATAAGAGGGATCCCTTGTTTCCTTCAAATTTTTGGAGCTGGCTATGGAGTTTGCAGTTACCACCAAGGGTACATACATACCTTTTTATGGCGTGCGTGTGGTGATTACCTTCCGACGAGGGAAGCTCAGGATCGCCGTGGCATGGAAGTGGAGTTAACATGTCCAGTGTGTGGTGAGACAATTGAGTCAATTGGACATTTGCTTTGGCAATGCCAGTTGGCCGTTCAGGTCTGGCAAGGAGTTCAATGCACTCTCCCAGCTAGCACAGGCTTGGATGATTGGACTAATTGGCTATGGGCTGAACTGAAAGGTAACAATCACTACGTGGAGGTTGAAGGCATTACCGCGGCCCAACCGGCGGTAGAGCCGCAGTAACAACCGCGGGAAAGGTCGCGGTAAAAATGCTAGCGGTAGAGGGCGTTACCGCGCCTTAGGCCGTAGCTCTTACCGCGGCCTTACCGCACGCCATGTCGCGGCAAAGATGTGACGGCGGAGGACAGCCTCTACCGCGACCTGGCTGCGCGATTGGCCGCGGTAAAGCGTGTTTTTTAAAAAAACAAATCAAATTTAATATAAGAATTATGTAATAGTTTGTATATTTACAATTTTAATTAAAAATTTTATTTAAAAATTAATTTCAAATGCAAATATATATATTGTTAATTTACACTAAAATCTAATAATGTTTACAAAAATCTTACGTTTGGGTCCGCGTTTGGGTCAGTGTTCAAGTAATTAACAAAGTCCTCGTTCTGAAACCCCTTAAGCCCGTCCAAGAATCCCCGCCGGTGCGACTGCGGGACCGGCTGAGGGACCGGCATCTCGGGCCGATAATCCCCCTGGGGATGCGTGAAGCCCAAGCCCAAGTAGACATTGGGCTGCTGCTGAAGATGCTCGTACTGTGGAGGTGGCTGATGGAAGGGCTGAGGAGGTGGCTGATGGAAGGGATGAGGCGGCCGCTGCTGGAAGGGCTTAGGAGGCGGCTTTGAAAAATAAGGTGACTAAAATTCTGCAGCCTGCTGCAAAAGGCAGCTTGATGTCTAGTTAGGTTCCTCATTCCAAAACTCAACTTAATTTTCAAGTTAAGCTTTGAATTTTAACCACAGCCAGAGGACCTCATTGAGAAGCTTTCCTCAAAGTTCAGAATCAGATTCTCTTCTCTAAGGAGTTATACTTATGAATTTTTTTAATATAGCATAAAGTTCAAAAACTTATCTTGATTGGTGGAGTGTTTCTTTTTCTTGAATCTTCTTGAGGGGGTGTTTTCTCCTCTCCACCATGCTGCCCTTGCCCTTGTTTCTCCAATGTCCCTTAACCATCTTTATCCCTCTCTAATCTATTTGTCACTCACTTCCATGAAACACTTAAATACACACATTAGTAGCAACAAACAAGTATAGATTATAGCACACAATTAAACTCTGGCTCTGATACCAACTGTTATGACCCTGAACTTCATGTGCTTGCTTGTAGTTCAAAGTCATAACCTTTGGATCGTTGCAGTTTTATTTGTAAAGGAAACGTTCAAAATGGTTAGAAATTATAAGTTAAAAATTACAAAATAATAATGAAAGTCCTTTACAAACCGTTTAAGTTGTGTGCTTATCTATAACTATAACAAGTTAAAAATGTAAGATGTAAAACAATACAATTCGACCTATCAAGTTGCTGCCTTGATGTGCATGTGGTTGTCCATCTTCCCATCCTTCTGCTCCTTCCAGTATTAGATGTTGCTAGGTTCCCTCAAAGCATGCAAAGATGATAGTAAGCATTTTGTAAACTATAAACATATTAAATCAAGCTCAATAATGAAATCAGAGGGAGTCAGATGACTTACAGGGGTGTGCAGTGCACCCCCACTAGGAGAAGCATGTGCTTCTTCTCTCTGACTTGGCTAAATGCCTATTTTCAAGCTTTAGCTCCATATTTCAGTGGTTCAGTTGTCAATCATCAGTCATATGCATCACAGACACGGTACAAATGGTTATACTCGTGAAGAGAGAATCTTCTTGATTAACCAACGCTCATGTACATTATAGTTTAGGCCGAAAGCAACCTCACAGTTCTTCTTTTCCTCTTCCAATTAAACTATTGTCCAATATTTCTAACCATCAATAATCAGTCATTAGTACTTAACATAGAACTCAAAAACGGTGAGCCATCATGAGTTCAACAGCCATTATCCGGTTCCCATCAACTATGAAGTTTCGGTCAACACAAGACAACTAAGCAAAATCATCACATTCGGTTTTAATAGCTCCTTATAGCATTAATCAGCATTCTTTTACTTAAATCTCAGTCATCTAACACAAAAACAACTAATCGATTGTGCATGTAAGTCTTGGTAACCACAAGCTTCTCGAGAATTCGCACAAATCAACATGCAGTATCAAATGGTGAAAGAAAACTCACAGTGAAGGGAAAGAACTCGAATTCCCTCAATAACTTCCAATTTCTTGCTTTGGCCGAGAAAGGGCTTGGACCCTCTTTACAAATTGGCTTCATCCTTTTCAGTTTCGATGAGGAAATGGAACTAGCAGTATAGAGGATAGTCGATTTCCATCATAGCTTCGATTTCAGTCTTTGGTTGGAGATGATCCGAGGAGACGATGGAGATCGATGAAGATGAAGGAAATACATGGTCTGCTCGTCGAGTGGCAGAGAAGAAGAAGAGTTGTCTGCATTTGACTAATCAGTTTTCAATTTAGCCCCTCTCCTCCAAACTACTTTTTATTCCTTACATTTTTAACTCCAATTTCCAGCTTTTACTCAATTGGGTCCCCTTTCTTCTCCTTGAAGAAACTCAGTTTTAGATACTAAAATTCCCTAAATTGTCAGTCAAGTCCAATACTTGTTTTGAAATTTTCAATCTACTATTTCCTTTTCTTATCTCTTCCTGTTATGACACGGCCGATGAGGGCGGGTCATAACATCTGAGGTCACGAATCTCATCAGTGTCCCTACGATGATGGTCATCCAGCTCAATCTCGTGCTGAAAGTTAAAATTTAAATAAATTTAATATTCGTAATATAAAAAAACAAGTTAAATTATAGAAGTTAATAAAACGAAAATTTAATTACCTGAGATCGCTGAGGTGGACGAAGAGCTCCGGATGGCTAATCTGGGGCGGGACACCGATCCAGCGTCCTCGGGTGGGCTGGCCCACAACGGATTTGTAGATCTCGTCATCGATTGCTGGGAACGGCCCATCTGGCTCATACTTGTCAACGAGACGCGTCATATACTCCTCCTAAGTAATAATACAAATAAACTTACGTTAAATAATATTGAAAGAAACAATAATTTGAATTTAGGAAAATAAATGAATAATATCAGGACTGTTGATTCCTTCCCAAGCCATGCCTCCTCGAACTCCTCTTGACGCAGTCGGTGCCCATCTTCTTTGCACTGTCCAATAGTATTTATGAAGTAAATAATTTTTTATAAATTAAATAAATTAAACTTAGATATTTAAACACTGATCTAGTTAAAAGAAATTACAAAGTCTTCATGAACTCTATGTTTGGACTTGTTGCCAAACGACTTGATCTTCGGACGATTCTCGCTTTTCACATTCTTTTTGTTCTTCTAGGATTCCTCCTTGAAGTCATTGCTATTGTAATACTCTAGCAGCATCTTCCACTTGTCCGGGTTTATTCTATTCGGGATGAGCGGTAGCCAATCAAGGTAGCTAGGATTGTCCGGATCTAGAGGATGATGTCGTCCGCACTTCTTCCGGATGTTGTTCTGCTTGTTCTGGTAGAACTCCACGAACCGAGAGTGCAACTTTTCCAAGAAGCCCGGCTCATCCCACATATGTTGTTCCTTTTAATTATTAAAAGTACATCGCCGTTATCCATCGTAATTAATTAATGTAACATATTAAATATTAACAATTGTTAAAATACCGCGAACTTATCTGGCCAGATGGCCAGCTCGTCTGCTGGAAGTACTTGGGAAGGAATCCAGAGAAGCGGTTCGCGCAAACATTAGAAATCGCTCTTGTGATCTGCTCCTAATGCAAACTACACATAAACACAAACCGTAATAAGTACAGAAACATCTAAATAAAATGAACAACAAAATTGTTTACGTTAGAGACTTACTGTGCGATGCGAATAATGAGGCGTCCATCATGGCCCGGGACCGGCGGCGGTAGTGGAGCCGGGGGCTGTGGCACTATGTGTGGACGCTGCAGTACAGGTGGAGCGTCATCACGAGGTGTATCCTGATGCACCGAATCGTTGAACTCCACAGGAGAGTCCTCCAGACGCGGTTGGGATAACCTCGGTGAGTGTCCACGGGGACCACGGGAGAATGTCCGTCCCTGGGAACTCGAACCCGACTCATCTCGTCCTAATCCATCTCGAGAATCGGGAGTAGACGGCATAACTCGAAACATTTAAAAATTTACGTAAGTACAAACGTTTTTTAAAAGTTTCATTTTGACCTCCAAAGTTTTTAAAATTTGCATTTCGACACCCAAAGGTTTTCAAAATTTTCAATTTAACCCCCAATGTTTTTAGAATTTGCCTTTCGACCCCAACGTTTTGCAAAATTTTCATTTGTACCCCCAAAGTTTTTAAAATTTGCAATTTGACCCCTAAGATTTTGCAAAATTTTCATTTTCACTGCAAATGTTTTTAAACTTTTCAATTTGAGCCTACAATTTTTCATAATTCAATTTGACGCCCAAAGGTAGAATTTGCATTTTGACGGCCAAAGTTTTTCAAAATTTTCATTTTCACCCAAAAAGTTTTTAAAATTTGAAATTTGACTATGCAGTTTTTCATAATTTTCATTTTGACCCCCAAAGTTTTTAGAATTTGCATTTTGACCCAAATGTTGTACAAGTTAAAAAAATACACACCATAAATTTGTACAAAGTATAAAAAAAATTACATAATTAATGAAAATTCTCAAACTAACAACAACTAATTAAATACAATTAATTTAATAGAAAAATCACAAATTCATAGTAATGCACAAAATATGAAGAAAAAATATTTGCAACTATCTAAATGCAACTAAATAAATCTAAATGCAACTAAATAACTAATAATTAACCAAATTAATTGCAACTAATTAAATTAGAAACAAATAGAAAAAATGTTTACGGAGTTACCTTCTGTTTTGGTGATGGAGATGGAGGTAGAGATGGAAATGGAGATGGAGGAGAACCTGAAACAAATAAAAAACCAAAAATAGTTAGGGAAAAAAATGGTGGAGATGAGAAACAAGCTTTGTAACTGAAAATAACAAAGAAAAATCACATACCTGAAGTTTTTTGGTGGTTGAACGGCTCGGGGACGGTGCCAATCTGCCGGAATCGCCAGTTTAGGGGAGGAGGATGAAGGGTGCAGCGGTTTAGAGAGGAAGAGGAAGAAGTCCGATGGTGGAGATGAGAAACAAGCTTTTAAATGCCCCTTCCTGAATGATGTTATCCGGGAATTTGAGGCAGTTTTTTGGTGCTCCATTATGGGAAATTGAGGTGGTTTCCATGACGGTTTTTTGACGTTTCGCCTTCTGCCACACATTGATTGCATCCTTTGATCAACTGTTGAGATTGAATGCTTTATGACATTTCGTCTTCCCAGACCATCTTTAAATAGTGGATTGAGTGAGTTGCTTCCTCACTTCTCATTCTTGCACTTCTTGCTCTCATATTATTGGGTTCT
The DNA here is from genome assembly GCA_024586325.1 of Stellera chamaejasme. Lineage (NCBI taxonomy): Eukaryota > Viridiplantae > Streptophyta > Magnoliopsida > Malvales > Thymelaeaceae > Stellera > Stellera chamaejasme. The sequence continues at coordinate 19,084,019 of CM044981.1, forward strand.
CTATTCTTTGCAAAAAGGCAGTCACAACGCGCTCAAGGAGCCAGTAGACTTTTTCGTGAAGTGGAAAGCCATCCCAGAAGCCCATCCAGAAGATTTTCTTCCTTTGTTCTTAAGCCGAAGCACTATACTGGAAGGCCGAGAAGGTTCATCATCCGTCGCTCAGTTCTACAGGCTCCATCATCAGAGAGTTGACGCCACCGCGTCCGTCGCCGCCCTAGTTCTTTGTCTGGCTGCAAAAGTTCACCTCCTCCGTCCAATTTGTAGAGGTATATGAAAATGGCCCCAATCTTTCAAGTTCCATCATTTGTTCATCCTTCGAGTACCGATTTATTCGAAACTAGAGGGGATATTCTGGAGGGTTGGTTGTTGGGAATCGAGGATTACAGGAGTAAGGCAACTCTGGAACTAATAAGGAAGTGGCAATCCACCTTTTTCCTTCCTATTACGGTTCGGACCCGAGTACCATCTCCCCGAATGTCATGCATACGAAAGCGGAGTTGGTTGGATGGTGATCTTGAAAGATAAACTATTGTGCGGCCTTCGCTGTTGGAATTCATGGCGCACCAAGATCATTTGAGATGATACTGGAGCTTAGGAAGCTAAGAGAGAGCTTAAAGGTAGCTATATGTAGCTAGCTTCAGCTCATCTCAGCTAGAAGTAGTTGTACTTAGTTCACAACAGCTTAGGGCAGCTAAAGGTAGCTCCCCTCAGCTCATCTCCAGCTCACAGCAGCTGGACACAGCTCAAGTCAGCTCAAGTTAGCTCATTGTAGGTAAGCGTAGCTCAAAGCAACTCAACTTGAGCTCACCTTAGCTAAAGGTAGCTAAGCCCAGCTCAAAGTGAGCTCACCCCAGCTAGAAGTAGCTGTGGCAGTTCAAATCCAACTCAAGTTAGCTAGGAGTAGCTAACTCCAACTTAAGTCAGCTAGAAGTAGCTAACTTCAACTCATGGTAGCTAGTAGTAGCTAACCCTAGCTCATGTTAGCTCATAAGTGACTAATCCCAGTCAGTTAGAAGTAACTAACTTGAGCTCAATTGAGCTAGACTAGATGGAGAAGTGACACTTCAGCTCAAGGTGAGTTGAAAGGAGTCTTTGTGATCATTTGGATACTTTTGTAGTACCAAAGAGGTAACGATTAGTCTTTTACCTAAATAGGGGTATTTTGGTAAAAAGACATGTTTTGTATTAACACAATTAGTTGTGGTTGGTACCCTTGGACATTAATGTCCTTACCTTGGTGGTTATTAAGGTATCATACCCAAGGAGACACCTTGTTTAGCGAAAAGGTGCCTCTTAGGAAGGTACCCTTTCGCCTAACTAAGGTAGTTACCTACCATAAGGGGCCGGCTGTTTTAGGGAGATTGTAACCTTTAAAGGGCCAAAACTTTGTGTTGTTTTGGCACCAAGGGAGGTGTCCCTAGCCCATTTGCAACCACCCCTCAACCCTTTATAAATAGGAAGGGTGGGCCGACCATAACACATCACTTGAACCATTATTATTCCTCTCCATCTTCCTCCCTTGTTCTTGCCGAAATTAATAGCTGATTTCCTTAGAGATTTCGGGTGGAATACATTGTGCCCATATCAACACAATAATTCCATTGCATGAACATTCAATCCATCCTTGAAGATCATTTGCAAGCCTTGAAGATTGAAGAAGAAGAACATAACATTTCAGCATCACACTACTTGGAACTTTGCTTGAATTGCAAGGTATGTTTCCTACTTTCTTCTTCCTCATCCTTCTTCTCTTTCTTCTTCTTGAAAGTGGAGAGGTACGATTATGAGAAAATCACATTCTGCTATGAATCTCTTGAATTGGAAGATGTAATTCGAATGCATGAAAACATGAAATAAGATTCTATGGAAGATCCGAATTCAACAAATGGTATCAGAGCCTCGGTGGTTTGTTCTCGTTTCATGTTCTATGATTACTTGTATTTTTTCGGTTGAATATGTAAAGATTGAAAACATGAAACCGAAATTGTATGTGAAAATCAATTAGAAACCGAAAAGGTGTGATTGATGAATGTATGCCGAAAACATGTTGTATGCTTGATTTGTATAGTATGATGTTTAAATTCGGAAGAAACATGCAATTTGTTTGTATGATTGTATGTACCGTAAGTTTCGGGACCACGTTATTCGAAGGGGTTATAATGATTGAATGACAAAGAAAGCATGAGAATTGTATGCAATTTGTGTAAGTTGTATGAAATTTGAAGCATGCTTATATGTTGTGTGATGAATATGGATGAATAGCATGTTGAATTGCGTTTTTTATTCATATATGTAAGTTTGAACATGAAAATGATGTTTATGGTATGAAATGCACAAGATGTGTTCTTGGTGCAAATAACATGTTCTTACTTTGTATGTTTTGGTAGCATATATGTGACATTAATCCTTGACTTAGACTAAGAATTTCAGCCCCTTGATGGTCTTAGTACTGGTATTTGTTACCACTATGATGGACTTGAGGGAATTGAAACTTAGTTTGAGAAGGAACATGACATTCATTAAATCAAGATGCTTTACCCTATGATGGTTCAAGTACTAATGTTTCGACATTACTATGGTGAATCTAAGGGAGTTGAGACTTGGTTTAAGGGAATGTTACACTTCTATAAGCTAAGGTTTCTAGGGGCCCTGTCAAGTGGGAATAAATATTGTCTAGGAGGTGGCTTTTAAACGAGACCGTTTGTGACTCCACTATCTTTCCTGGGTATTGTATCAATGAGACTTATGGGTGATGAAACTAAGGTTTAGGTGAAGTGCTCATGTGTTATCCAATTTCGAAATTTTATGTATAGGTACATGAAGTTCAAAGTAAGCAAATTTGAACCTTCTTGGAGGCTCGAAAGGGACATGTATGTGAGACTATAGAAACATGTTCATATGTTTCTGATTGGATGCTAGATGCACTCCTTTTGTCACATATGGACATGTTTAGGTAGTTTCATGTGTTTGTAGCTTGTTTGAGTCTTGTTGTGATTGATTGAACCTAGATACATGTGAATTTGCATCATGTAGATGGCTTGTAAGAGTATAGTAGCTGAATTGAATAAGGACCTGAAATGAAATTGGATGGAGACAACTATCCAATTTGGGAACAAAAGGTCAAGTTCATCTTGACGGAGCAGGAGACCTTAGAGGTCATAACTACTGAGGTAGTCCAACCACCTGAAGGGCATGACCAAACTGCCTATGTGACATTCTTGAAGAAGAATAGTCATAGCCGGTGTTAACAATCATTTTTTTAATTAAATTCACTAAATTAATTTTTTGGGAACTTATTTAACTAATCTAACTTTGATTCCAACTCAATCAAAAGAAAGGGGGCTAAAGTGAATGTTTTGAACAATATACATGATAAGATGTCATTTACCCTTTTTTTGTTTGTTTGCTTGCAAGCCACAACCGACCTCCACCTCAACCGACCTCCACCTCCGCCTTCTTCGTCTCCCACCTTCACCCAACCTCTTCAAACCCTAGCCTCCAACTCCACCCTAACCCTAGCCTCCCTCACATCTCTATAAATACTCTCCCGGCAGACTTAACCTGAGATCAAAAAAGAAGAAGCGGGAGCGCCTCCTTTCTTCCTCTTCCTTGAAAAGCTCCTGCAGCCCTTGGCCATCCTCCACCTCTCAACTCCATCCCGAGCCTCTCCAGCTCCGCCTCTACCAGCCACCTCCAATCACCATCCATCCAGCACCGACACAGACTCCCTCGGAACCGCCCGAGCCGAAGCCACAAGCCATGTCGTCTCCTGTAACCTGATGAATCGCAACAAGCTGTCCACGATCCAGTTCGCTGACCAGTGACGCCTCGCACCTACACCGGTTGTCTTCCACAGTCAAGCTCGCCCCCTTTACCACTGCCTTGCTTTGTCGCATCCAGAAGAACCCCGTTGGACGCCGGACAACGCCAAACTGACGAAGATCACCGCCAGACCCTGCCAGCTTCCGTCCTCACCTGCAAGACCCGAACCCGGAGCACCAAAGCCGCCTCTCTGCATCCTCAGTTGCCTGCGCACCAGTCCCTACCGAAACCGCTACCGGAAGACCCACGTCCGACAAGATCCGCAAGAAGGGAGCCGAGCCCTATCCCGGCGTTTTCCATCGCGTGAGCCGCCCTAGCGCCGCCAAGCCGCTGCAGATTACCCCTCCAGTCGCCGGAGCACCCACTGCAGCCCAAGTCGCCACGGCCTCATCGTGAAACCGCGCAGCCCAGCCAGACCAGCGAACTCCGGCGCGAATTCGAACTTGCAGCGACATGTGTCGCGTTTGTGTTTAAACGAAACCCGGAAAAACTCCTATCTAACCCTTGCTTATTTTTATTTGTGATAATAAAGTCCCTAACTTCTTTTCTTTTGCGTTTTTACAGGTTTAACAAGTTTTAACTTTGTTTTCTTACATAAAGGCCACTAACAGCCTTATTTGTTCATGTTTCCTAGTTTTCTTTTGTCAATTTTGTTCATGATTAATTTGTTTGTTATAATAATCAATTATAATCATGTTTTAGTTTAATTAGGCTTTTTCCTAGTTATTTTTATTGTCACTATTATCCCTTTCTCAAGTATTCATGAAAAGTTTCCAAAAATATTAGATTAATCATTTTTTGTGTTTTAAATTTTCTTAACTTTGATCATTTATTATTACTGTTGCTAACATTATCATCATTAGTATCTCTCATTATTTTCATTTACATCATCACCTTATTAACTACAAGTTTTTCATTATCATCATCAAACTAATTCAAGAATTTTCTTTTTTTTTTTATTTTTTGTTATTCTTGCAGAGTTAAACTTGGGTTTTTTGAACCCATCAGAAAAGGCAACAAAAAATACCAAAGCATTGAGGCAAGTGGACCATCCTCAACTCCGAGCAACTCGACCGCATCAACTCCAAGCAACTCGACCGCATCAACTCCAAGCAACTCGACCGCTGCAACACCGACTCGACAGGTACGCATTCTAACCCCTAGTTCTCCCAGTCCAACGGGAGCGAATTACGTGGGCTTTGATCCCGATTCAAACGGGTACGTAGGCAGTTTGGAAGCCCATAATCCAGGCCCAAGTCCAATTAACTAAAATTAATCCATTGTTTGAAAATAAAAAAATTAATCATTTTGCATTATTTAATTTATGGGAATCGGCTTTTATTTTGTTTTAAAAATTATTTTCAGACAAATTGGGTGCCTAACACCTTCCCAATTTGTACCCAATCCCCGGACTTAAAATCTCTGGTTTTCGCAGAATTGTCTTTTCTAAATTTCGGAGTCAAAAATTGGGTTTTTCCTTAATTTCCCATTTTTCTAAAAAAATAAAGGTGGCGACTCCCTCGCTTTCCCCAAAATTGGCGGAAAAGCCCCCGACGAGCGGCCCTCCCGCTCACAGCCGGGTGACCCTCCTTTTGACCATGGTGGACAACATCATGGTTGAGTTATCGACCCTTAACAGTGCCAAAGAAATTTGGGATAGTGTTAAGGCGAAGTATGGTGACGTTTCTGTCGAGAAACAGAGGTCAATGATTCTGAGATTTGAGAATTATTAGAAAAGGGCTGACCATACTATGAGTTCTCATCTCCGGGAGATGTCTCGAATGATCCACCAACTTAAGGGAGCTGGACATGACCTCACAAATGAACAACAGGTCCAAGCTATTATTAGATCCCTGTCAGATGAGGAAGGATAGTTGATGAAGGTCAACTTACGCCACAACCCTCAAATCAAATCATTTGATGATATTACCGTCACCTTTTACTTGAGGCAGAAGTCATGGCTCTCAAGAATCACTCCTGGGAATATGTTGCCTCAAGCTCCTCCTCCAAAGAGGGAGCATACAAAAGGAAGGGGAAGTGGTTCAAAAAGGGTGGCAAGAAAGTGGGTGGTTCTGGCAAGGAAAAGGGTAGTGGTAATGGTCCCAACTTCAAAAAATTCAAGAAGAAGAGGGACATTTCCAAACTCAAATGCTTCAACTGTGGAAATAAAGGGCATTTTGCAAAAGATTGCAAGAATGCACCTAAGCTACATATCTTTACTTCTATTGTTGATGTATTTGTTACATCTTGTACTATGCTAACTGAGAGCAATTCTTTGTGGATTTTAGACTCAAGGGAAACAGACTACATAGTCTGGGACAAATCATGGTTCGTGTGTTTCAGGAAACTCCCCAAGGGCACAAAGTGTGTGTCAGTTGGGAACAATGATGTAATAGAAGTACTAGGGATTAGGACTTGTAAAGTCCCTGTGTGTAAAGCATATTTGTATCTTATTGACACATTATATGTACCTGATATTAGTAGAAATTTGATTTCTATTAGTGGTTTGTTGAAGTTTCGATATAGCTTTTGTTTCTCAAATAGTAGTGTTGCTATTTATAAAGATGACCAACTAGTTCATGAATGCTTCGTTAACAACGGTTTATATGAGCTTCGACCTAATTGCAATTCTAATGCAACTTCTAGCTGTCATGTGACCGAGGTCACTAATGAAATGACTTGGCATGAAAGATCAGGACATGTGGGTCAGGATCGGTTGAATAAGTTAGCCAATAATGGGCTACTTGGATCCTTGACCAAAGTTGTCTTACCAAGTTGTCAGGCTTGCCTTGAAGGCAAGTTAACCAGAAAGCCCTTTCGGCGTGGAGCTAGAAGGCAAGAAACATTAGAATTAGTCCATTCCGATTTGTGGACCATTGAGAGTAGAATCCAGAAATGGATTCAGATACTTCATCACATTTACATATGATTATAATCGATTCACTCACGTTTTCTTACTTAAACACAAAGCAGAGGCTTTGACATACTTTGAGAAGTATGTACAGTTGGTTGAAAACCAATTAGGTAAGAAAATTAAGTCCATAAGAACGGACCGTGGTTGAGAATATAGTTCTAATGCCTTTAAGGCATTTTGTGACATGAAGGGGATTTCCAGAGAGTTCATCCTTTCTTGGACACGTCAACAAAATGGAGTGTCCGAAAGGAAGAATAGGACTCTCATGGACATGGTAAGGTCCATGATGGCTAGGGCCAACTTGGACACAATCTATTGGAGTGATACACTGCTTTGCGTAGTTCACATCCTCAATAGGATTCCCACCAAGAACATTGATTCTTCTCCATATGAGTTATGGAAGAAGAGATAAACCAATCTAAGCTATATGCATCCTTGGGGTTGCCTAGCTTACGTGCATGTAACAGACCATCATTTAGGAAAATTAGGTCCTCGGGGCAAGAAATATGTTTTTCTTGGTTATTGCACTGAATCTAGGGGTTATGTGTTCTTAGACCTTAGTCACAAAACAGGACTGGTGTTTGATGCCAGAAATGTCAACTTCTTGAAAAATGAGTTTCCAAAAGTTGGTGAATGTGATGGTTTACACCTTTTGGTGTCAATCCCTGAAAGGGATCAACCGGGTACTTCAGAAGTACCATTTGCACATAGTGTACCTCTCCCAGAGGGAGAACCTCAACAAGAGGGAGTATTGACTCCCGATGGTGAATCCAATGAGTTGGATCACCTGGAACAAGATCCTGAGAAGAAAGGATCAGTTTTGAGGATCCACCCCTGTTGAGAAGATCAACAAGGGAATTGAGACAACACAAAAGATGGGGACTCTCGAAGGGTGAGACTTGGTATCATCAGAGATTGATGAACCAAGTAATATAAAAGAAGCTCTTGCTGGTGCACAGAAAGAGGAATGGCTAAATGCCATCAACGAAGAGATGCATTCAATGGCTGTGAATGGTGTGTGAGAACTATCTGATCTTCCTGTTGGGCGAAATTCCATTGGTAATAAATGGGTATTAAAGATAAAGAAAAACGCTGATGGAAGTATAGAAAGGTACAAGGCCCGTTTGGTGGCCAAGGGCTTCACACAAAAGGAGGGAATTGATTTTAAGGATACTTTCTCTCTGGATGTGAAGTTCAATTCCATCAGGTTACTACTTGCCATTGTGGCAAATCTGGATCTTGAACTCTATCAGATGGATGTCAAGACAGCCTTCCTCAATGATGACTTGAGTGAAGAGATCTATATAAGATAACTTGAGGGGTTTATCCAAGTAGGTCTTGAGGACAAAGTTTGTAGACTTAAGAAGTCTATTTATAGTCTCAAACAGGCTTCAAAACAGTGGTACTTGAAGTTTGACCATGCCATCACTAGCTATGGTTTTGTGATGATGCATGAAGACCATTGTGTTTATTTGTACTCAGCTGGATCCGATTATGTCATAATGACTCTCTATGTTGATGACATATTGATTGCAAGTAGTGAAGTTGAGTTGTTGCAAACCATTAAATAATGGTTATCTTCCACTTTCGACTTGAAAGATATGGGGGAAGCTTCCTATATTCTAGGTGTTAAGATACATCGGAATAGAAAGGAGTGCATGTTAGGTCTTCCAGAGGAACCTTATATTGATAAGATTCTGGATAGATTTAACCTAACCAACTCTAAGCCCATGAATACCCTGTTGATTTAGAGATTCTGACAGCATGATGTGTTTCATTATAATCATGTCTCTCCAATTTCACAAAGAAGAAAGAGGAGAAGAAGGAGGAAGAAGTAGAAGGAGGAAGCGTACCTTGCACCATTGAAATCAGCGAAAGGATCTTATATCCTTCCAAATCTTCTAAGTTGGTGGCAGATTCCTCTTGAATCTTCAAGCCTTCAAGTTCTTTGATGAGGGTGGATTGAATGTGAGATGGTAGGGGCGATTTGTGTTGAATGGACACAAAAGATGTTCATCCAAAATGTTCTAAGGAATGCCTGAATAACTCAGCCAAGAACAAGAGAGAAGAGAGGAGAAGTTTCGGATTTAAGTGTAAGTCTGTGTTGTGGCCGAATCATCTATTTATAGATGATTTAGGGAGTTACAAGGAAGGGTTACAACTCCCTTATGGCCGATAGTATGTGTACTTTCGGCCTACGGAGTGGTTACTCCCTCCTTGTACACTCCGTTGTCCAAAAATAAAGTAACTACCCTTTTAGGCGAAAGGGTGCCTTCCCTTGAGGTGTCTCTTCGCCAAATTAAGGCTCTCATGGCCGATTCTGTCTTGGTAACTTCCAAGGGATGTGCACACATGCACTAGGGTGTATACACCATGCACCGCAACTGCCAAGGCCATGTCTTTTTACCAAAATATCCTTATTTTATATAAAAGGATGCTAATAAGTAGTTACTACTCATTAAACATCACAAATGTTCCATATAGTCACAATTCATATAGTTGAACTCCATAGAACTCATTTCAGCTCACCTTGAGTTGAAACTCACTTCTCCATCTGAGATGAGCTCAAACATTACCTCAAAAGGACTTGGTGCGCTAAAAATTCCAACATACCCCACTTGCATATGGATGCAAGATTGGAGGGGACATGTGTGCTACAACTCCAAGGGAAAAGCAAGAGATCACACACATATCATATTGAGTGCAATAGGCTCTCTTATGTATGCCATGTTGTGCACTAGGCCTGACATAAGCCAATCAGTTGGCTTGCTAGCTCGTTACTCTTCAAACCCCAAGATACATCATTGGAAGAATGTCAAAAGGGTTCTCTGGTACCTTAAAGGTACTAAGGACAATTGGCTGTGCTATAAAGGGAAGAATCTTGATCTGCATGGTTATTCTGATCCTGATTGGGGTGGTGATCGTGATTCATCCAAATCTACATCTAGGTACATTTTCATGTTAAATGGAGGGGCTACTAGATGGTGTAGCAAGAAACAAACCTGTACAACATTATCAACCATGGAGAACACTTGTTATACATTTCATGGTTTTGACTTGTTATACATTTCATGGTTTTGACATGTCCTCCTATTATTTGTTAAGTGGAGAACACTATGGTGTTAAGAGGGAGAAATGACACACTCCTCATCCAATGAGTGGACATCATTTCAAGTGGGAATAATGTAGATAAAACACCCACTAGTGTTATTTTGGAACTTACGAGATGTGTTCTTGATGTTCCAGGTCCATGAAATATGACCATACAAAGAACTTAAGCAAGTTGTCTTTATTCTTGCTTAGTGTGGGGTGTTTTTTGGTATAAACTCTTAGTGACTTTGTCTTACTATTAGGACTTTACATTTACAAAGCTACTTTGATTGGATGTTGAAGGTCTTAGTGAAAAAGACTGGAATATCTTCTTTTTGGGTAGTGGAGTTGATGTTATAGCCTAAGTAGTCTAAGCTGATAGGAAAGACACTGTTTAAAATGATACACATACTCTATCTTGGGCACACACGCTATGAGTAGTATGATTTAGATTGGATTATGAGTGTTTGTGAATGAGATCTCGGTGGCTTAATACAACCATGAGTGAATGAAACTCAGAAAAGGACTGGTTGTGATTAAGTAAAGTGTATCATATGTCTGGGGTCTGGAAGGCTTCATTTGATATGTTCAAATGAGCTTGATGAGTTCAAGCAAGTTTGAAGTAGTTCAAGCAAGTTTGAAGTAGTTCAAACAACACTCCATTGCTTGAAGAGTTCAAGCATGTTGTTCTGTAGAGGATAAGCTTTCATTGTGAGTCTAACAACCACAATGAAAGTGATTGAGTGTACATGCCTTGGGGTTGCACCCTTAACTTTACTTGTGTGAATGTGCTTGGTAATTTTTGGCTCAAATTTAGCTAAAAGAGGATATCATTTGAGTGCGAGTTGGAACCAAATGTATCATTAGTGTGAGTGGAAGTTTGTTGGAATTCTTGGCGCACCAAGAACATTTGAGATTATACTTGAGCTTAGGAAGCTAAGAGAGAGCTTAAATATAGCTATATGTAGCTAGCTCCAACTCATCTTAGCTAGAAGTAGTTGTACTTAGCTCACAACAGCTTAGCGCAGCTAAAGGTAGCTCCCCTCAGCTCATCTCCAGCTCACAGCAGCTGGACACAACTCAAGTCAGCTCAAGTTAGCTCATTGTAGGTAAGAGTAGCTCAAAGCAATTCAACTTGAGCTCACCTTAGCTAAAGGTAGCTAAGCCCTGCTCAAAGTGAGCTCATGGTAGCTAGTAGTTCAACTCCAACTCAAGTTAGCTAGGAGTAGCTAACCCAGCTTAAGTCAGCTAGAAGTAGCTAAGTTCAGCTCATGGTAGCTAGTAGTAGCTAACCTAGCTCATGGTAGCTAGTAGTAGCTAACCTAGCTCATGTTAGCTCATAAGTGACTAATCCCAGCTCAAGTCAGTTAGAAGTAACTAACTCGAGCTCCATTGAGCTAGACAAGATGGAGAAGTGACCTTTCAGCTCTTGAGCTGAAAGGAGTCTTTGTGGTCATTTGGATACTTTTGTAGTACCAAAGATATAACGATTAGCCTTTTACCTAAATAGGGGTATTTTGGTAAAAGGACATGTCTTGTACTAACACAATTAGTTGTGGTTGGTACCCTTGAACATTAGTGTCCTTACCTTGGTGGTTACTAAGGTACCATACCCAAGGAGACACCTTGTTTAGCGAAAACGTGCCTCTTAGGAAGGCACCCTTTCGCCTAACCAAGGTAGTTACCTACCATAAGGGGCCGGCTATTTTACGGAGATTGTAACCTTCAAAGGGCCAAAACTTTGTGTTGTTTTGGCACCAAGGGAGGTGTCCCTAGCCCATTTGCAACCACCCCTCAACCCTTTATAAATAGGAAGGGTGGGCCAACCATAACACATCACTTGAACCATTATTATTCCTCTTCATCTTCCTCCCTTGTTCTTCGAAATTAAGAGCTAATTTCCTTAGAGATTTCGGATGGAATACATTGTGTCCAAATCAACACAATGCTTGCATTGCATGAACATTCAATCCATCCTTGAAGATCATTTGCAAGCCTTGAAGATTGAAGAAGAAGAACACAACATTTTAGCATCACACTACTTGGAACTTTGCTTGAACCGCAAGGTATGTTTCCTACTTTCTTCTTCCTCATCCTTCTCCTCTTTCTTCTTCTTGAAAGTGAAGAGGCACGATTGGAGGTAAAGACTAAAAACTCCTCATGGATTGGAGGTAAAGACTAAAAACTCTAGAATAAAGGGAAAAAACAACTTCAAATGAGCTCCAAATGAGCTTGGACACTCATCTTGCAAAGGCTCTACATGACTGTACAGAGCTCCAAATGAGCTTCAATTAGTAATGTTGGAAAGAAATCTTCCGAAACTTTAATTTTGCATTTTGCATTTTGAATTGTCTAATTTGGAGCTCGGACAAGGGAGATATGATCGTTTGAAGTTTATACCATGTTGTTGTTAAGTGCTACGCGCTAGCAGTAGCGCGCATAACATGCGCACGACACATTTTTTCTTCTAGGATACACACACACACACTAGTGTTCATATGCATGGAAAACAAGCGCCCATATGCGCTAGAACTCCTTTTTTACATTTTGCTTGGTACACTACCCAAGCAAACGCTTTTTTATTCTCCTCGCGTCGTATTATAATCGTACAAGGCCTTTGAGGAAGTCTCATCCTTGTGGTCTCCAGTATAGCCTTCGCAAGATCTCATCCTTGTGGTCTCCAGCCTCACCTGCGCGGGGTCCTGCCCTCGCGGGCCTCAAGTCTCGCATGGGCGACGTCTCATACTCACCCTTGCGTTTCTGAGGCCTTCGCGGGCCACCCTCGCGGTCTTGAGGCGAGCCCTTGCGATCTCTTTCGCCTCCATGGGTCTTACTCCCCAGCCTCTCGCCTATACCGGCCCCGCCTGATAAGGCCCTTGTACCTGTGTTCGTGCAACCCTCACTCCTTATTTGGCTATATTCTACTCGGGCCTTCGCCCCTTGCAGGCCTTCGCCCACCACTTGCTCCACTTGGAGATAGACCACTTGGTCGTCTGACATCAACCGGCCAATAAGGAGGGCAGCACGAGCCTGGGAGATCTTCACCAGATTCATACGCCAGACATTCTCTGACAAGCGAATCACCTAAGGCGGTTTGCTGAGATCTTCATCATCACAGCCGCCTTATCTCCAATCAGTCTGACACAGACTTATCTCAACCGCCTGTCTAAGGGCTTCAGCTGGGGGAGGCTCTTCTCCTGGCATCACTCTATAAATAGGGTGATGTCCACCCTAAATCGGGTAAGCTACTTCACGCCCCCCCCACTCCTCTCTTGCTACTTCTGAGTATTCTCTTTATCTTTCACAGATTACTCTGAACAGCAAGCTTGGAGTCTCAAGAACCTCATCTTCTCCACCACTTCAACTGAGAGTCCGGGCCTTCCTTAGGAACGAGACTATCAGTTTGGCGCCGTCTGTGGGAACGAAAAGTTCTTACCATAAACCCATATTACAAACCACAAGTAGCAAGTCATGCCAACCACCCGGAGTGCAAACAGGAATCGTCAGGGAAGGAGGAATCCTCCCGAGACGAATACGAACAATGATCCGCCATCGGAGCCATCTCCGAACAATGTTCCTCCACAACGGGGAGAACTCTCTGTCCACTCAACGGAGGAAAGCTCCTCCCACGTTAACCGTAACGTGCCCCATGAGCGTAACATTCCACCTCCGATCACCCTCCAACGAGCCTTGTTCCGGCCATTCGCAAACAATCACTGAGGCGGTTGCTTTCAACTTACGTGAAACACTCGCCACCACTCTTCGGGGCGTTCTGGATAGCGTGGGAACGCTACGGACTAATCAGCCCGAGCGCCCAGCTACTCCTCCTCAACAAGTAAGTAACCCCGACCCTTCTTCGCCGTTACTTATCGCACTTACTAGACGATTAGAGGAAGTGGAAAAAAGGGATGAAAGGGCTAGTGTTCATAATACCGCCAGGATGGGTCTGGACCACCTCTGACCCAACCCGTCACTCCGCGGGTTCTATAAACCCCTCTTCCAGATAAGTTTCGCCCGCCTAAGCTGGACACGTATGATGGTATTTCAGTCCCTGATATTCATCTCCAGCGTTACGTTTCGCGATGGCAATCGCGAGGGCGGACGACAACACGCTCTGCCGAGCTTTCAGCTCCACACTTACCGGGCTGCCGCCAACTGGTATACCACCCTTCGTGATAAGCGGTTTGATTCCTTTGAGGAACTCTCCCGCAACTTCTCCAACCACTTTGTGGTGTCAAAACCTCCCCCTAAAACGGCGGGACATCTTCTTAAAATACGGCAGAAAAAGGATGAGCCGCTCCGGGAGTATATTCAACGCTTCCAGGCTGAGTCTATCCAGGTCCCTAATCTGGGAGAGGAAGCTCGTCTGCTTGCAGCTATCCAGGGCCTCCGTTGGGAGTCTCTTTTCTTTGTGGATGTCCACACCAACCCCCCCACAAATATGGAACAATTCTTGAGCACGGCGTCTCGATTTATGAATACGGAAGAGGTCACTCGGCCACTTGCCAGAGTCGCCGCGGCGGACGCTAAGAGGCAGTACCCTACGCCCCCCAGTAGGGAGAAGGCGTACTTTTCTCTTCCTCCACTGAGGGAATCTCGCACCAACATCCTCCACGCCTTGGAACAAAAGAGGGAGGTCCCCACTTGGCCTCGTCCTCTCTCCCAGGAAATAACAAGGCAAAGCAACAAGTTTATCATCGTGACAAAGGTCACGACACTGAGGACTGTTTTGAGCTCAAGCGCATGATCGGGGAAATGCTGGCTCAAGGCAAGCTCAGGGAATACTTGCTCCATAATGAGGGGGGCCGTAGGAGAGAAGGCGACCGGGAGGATCGCCGACCGGAGGAACGCCGGCGGGGGCGCTCCCAACAAAACCCAGTGTCAAGAGAATCTGGTTCAGATCCCCCCGGCAAGGGGGCATATCGGCGTAATCACACAGTGTGAAGGCGCTTCGGCAAGACGCCGCCATATGAGGCAGATCTACCAGATCAACCACTCCGCCACCCAGTTTTTGCATCGCAGCGATGGCACCTCTGTGGCAGTGCCGCACGCTGATCCCTTGGTTATCACTGCCCGTATTGCGGGATGGGACGTTGACAGAATCTACATGGATACGGGGGCAAATGCCAACGTGATCTACAAGCACACTTTGGTTGAGGCCAAAGTGCCTTTGTCAAAAATTCAACCCGCAAAGGGGGCCACCTTTGGAGTAGGACGAGATGAAATCCCAACCTTAGGGTCGATCACCCTACCCTACATGATGATGGGAACCACCAAGGAAAAGAAGCAGGTGTGTCACTCAAGCTTTGTGGACTTTATTGTCCTGGATCTTCCTACGCCATACAACGCCATCATTGGGCGACATACTCAGACTGAGTTCCATGTCCGCTGTGATGTGCGGACCCTGACTTTGGTCTTTCACACGGTGGCTGGAGATGCCTATATCTTCGTCAACCAGAATGTGGCCAGAGGCAATTATGTCTCCGCCTCGCTGGACCTCCTCAATTTCCCGACCATCTCGAGCCTAAGAGAAAGGCACCCGTGGAGGAAGCCGGGCCGGCGGGCGAGGCCGCTCCCGACTTATCTAGAGCCTTCAAAGAGGTTGAGATCTCCCCCGGAAAGAAATTCCGGGTGGGAAAAGACCTCGAAGAAAAAGACCAGCAAGCGCTCATCCATCTCCTCCATGCCAACAGCGACGTCTTCGCATGGAGCCCT
This sequence comes from Stellera chamaejasme, assembly GCA_024586325.1. Taxonomy (NCBI): domain Eukaryota; kingdom Viridiplantae; phylum Streptophyta; class Magnoliopsida; order Malvales; family Thymelaeaceae; genus Stellera; species Stellera chamaejasme. Next base: position 19,099,560 of record CM044981.1, read on the forward strand.
GAGGACCTACCAGGGGTTGACCCTACTATTATCTCTCACAAGTTGAGTGTACTCCCCGGCTTTAGCCCGGTTAGGCAGAAAACAAGGGGCATGGCCCCTGACCGTAAGGACTTTGTACGCACTGAAGTGCAGAAATTGCTTAAGGCAAATATAATCAAGGAGGTTCACTACTCTGAGTGGGTTGCGAATATTGTCCTCGCCGATAAAGAGGGCGGTCAGTGGCGACTTTGCGTGGACTACAAAGGGGTTAATAGGGCCTGTCCAAGGGACCCCTATCCCCTACCTTCCATTGACCAACTGGTTGACTCAACTGTTCATCACTCTGTCTTCTCGTTTCTCGATGCGTACAGCGGGTACCATCAAGTCTTTATGGACCCGGAGGACGCGGTAAAACCGCCTTCACCATCGGGCGAAGCCGCCTATCATTATATCGAATGCCCTTCGGCTTAAAAATGCGGGGCTACCTTCCAAAGACTTGTAAATCAAGTCTTCGCAGGCCAAATTGGCCGAAATCTTGAGGCTTATGTCGATGACATTGTAGTCAAAAGCAAGGCCACTTCAACCCATCTTACGGACTTGGAGGAAACATTCGCCAACTTCCGCAAGTACAATATGCGGTTAAACCCAAAGAAGTGTATCTTTGGCGTAGGAGAAGGGAAGTTTCTGGGGTACCAGATCTCCAAAGGAGGAATCCACGCAAATCCCAAAAAGATTGAGGCAATCACTACCCTGCGCACCCCTAGAGGACTCAAGGAAGTTCAACAGCTAGCGGGAAAGCTAGTTGCCTTGGGACGATTCGTCTCTAAACTAAGCGATCGCTGCAGACCTTTCTTCGATCAAATACGCAAGAAAAAAGCTTGCAAGTGGACGGAGGAGTGCCAGGAGGCATATGCCTCCATCAAACAGCATTTACAGGAGCTGCCAAAGACTCAAGTGCCCTGCACCGGGCGATGACCTGGTCCTCTACCTCGCCACCTCGTAAAAGAGTGTTGCTTTGTCCTTATTAAGGAAGAGGCTGCTAAACAATGGCCGGTATATTACACCAGCCATACTCTCCGTGATACAGAAACAAGGTATCCTCCTCTCCAAAAGGCTGTATTGTCTCTTGTATATGCATCAAGGAAGCTCAAGCCCTACTTCCAAGGGCACACTATTATAGTCCGAACGGACTTACCGATACAGGATATCCTGAGGCGGCCCGAACATTCAGGGCGCCTCGCCAAGTGGTGTATCGAACTTGACGGTTTTAACATCAACTATGAGCCCAGGAAGGCAATCAAGGGCCAGGCCCTCGCCGACTTCATTGCGGAGTTCTCAGATGCTGATATCCTCCACCCATTCCTCCCGAATGGGACTTATTTGTGGATGGCTCATCCAAGCTAGAATCCCCCACAGGGGGTGTGTATCTACGCGGACCCCTAGGTATGGAAGTATTCCTTCGTGTCTCTTTTCAATTTCAAGTAACTAACAATGTTGCAGAATATGAGGCCCTAGTCGCGGGGCTAAAGCTCGCCAAAAGGGCAGGCATTCGCCGCCTCCATGTCCATAGCGACTCGCAACTGGTGATTCACCAGGTCCAAGGGTGCGCCGAATGCAAGGACACCACCCTGATCAAATACCTTAAGTTGGTAAACGCCTTGCGAACCGACTTCGAAGAGGTCATCTTCATACATGTTCCTCGCTCTGAGAACACTACAGCAGACATGCTGTCAAAGGGAAAGACTCCTCCACCTCGGCCACTCGCCAGCCCTTCCATCGCGAAAGATATTGATATTGCTTCTCGGCAACACGTGATCCGGTCACAGATGGAGAGACCCTATTATTGCTGAGCTAAAAGCCTGCAATACAGATCTTCATTCTCACAAACGGGCCATCCGCTTCGTCCTCATTGATGACCAATTTTGGCATCGCGGGTTTGAGTCGCCTTTACAACGGTGTCTCAAAGACCCTCGAGGGACACTCTGTCTTGGATACTCTCCACCAAGGCAACTGTGGCGCACACATTGCTGCGGAGGCACTTGCCCACAAAGCCCTTCGTCAAGGGTACTACTGGCCTACCTTGAAAAAGGACGCCGCCGCACTGGTCAAAACGTGCCACCAGTGCCAAATCAATTCTCGCATCCAGCGACTGCCATCTACGGAATCTCCAGCACTGACAAACCCAGTGCCCTTCGCCCTGTGGGGCCTTGACCTCATTGGTCCAATGCCGACCGCTCCAGGTCAGTACCGCTTTTGTGTTGTTGCAGTTGATTATTTTTCTAAGTGGGTCGAAGTGGAACCCTTGGTCTCCATCACTTCCGCCAAGATTATCAAGTTTCTTTGGAAGAATCTTGTCTGCCGGTATGGCAGCCCTCGTGCTATTATTACAGATAACGGCACTCGGTTTGCCACCACAAGTGTCCAACAATGGGCTCAGGACAATAATGTCCGCATACTTTTCGCCCCCTGGCGCACCCCCGCCTAATGGGCAGGTTGAGGTCACCAACCGCACCTCAAAGAGGGCCTCAAGAAGCGCCTTGAGGGGGCCAAAGGCCGCTGGGTAGATGAGCTCCCAAGTGTCCTATGGGACTATCGCACCACAACGCGAACCCCAACAGCGAAACGCCTTTCTCCCTGGTATATGGCGCAGATGCCCTCCTACCCATTGAGGCAGACCTCCCCACGATCCGTATGATCAACTTCACTGATGAAGCCAATGCCCAAGGGCTCCGCGCCAAACTTGACTTAATCGAAGAATTACGCGAGGGCGCTCGCCGCATGACCGCCTCAAACAGAGGCTCCGTCTTCTCCATAATGCCCGGGTAAAACCCAAGGCACTACAACAAGGGGGCCTTGCATTACTCAAATCAGCCCTCACCGCTCGCGACCCCAAACAGGGTGTCTTGCGACCCAACTGGGACGGGCCTTATATTGTTCACAAACAAGTCCGCCTAGGAGTCTATGAACTACAAGACCATGATGGTCGTCTTCTTCCCCGCAACTTTCATATGGATGACTTGCGCCCATATTACGTGTAAGTCCCTAAGTCTTACGTCTTCAAATTCAATAAAAATACGGGTGTATTTTCTTCTTGTCTTACAGCTGTACATGGCACAACAAATACCCTTTCCATCGCCTTCTGCACCCAACCGGTCAGATTGGCTACTTGCCTGAATTATGGCATCGACCTTGTTAGGTCTCCCTTGCGCACCCACACAAGGGGAAGCCCCGGAGGTCGCGCCACGGTGGTTGCGGGTCTCATTCCCAACTGACCTTCAACTCGCCCCGCCCCAAGGGTAATCCCCTTGCGCTGCGGAAGGGTAACCCCTTTGGCTCCTTCAGAAGGTCTATGTGTAAGACGCCCTCGCACGCCACAGCAGACCTTCCGCTCGGACTCCTCCACACAGGTGGTTGCGGGTCTCAATCCCCAACCGACCTTCAACTCGCCCCGCCCCAAGGGTAATCCCCTTGCGCTGCGGAAGGGTAACCCCTTTGGCTCCTTCAGAAGGTCTATGTGTAAGACGCCCTCGCACGCCACAGCAGACCTTCCGCTCGGACTTCTCCACACAGGTGGTTGCGGGTCTCATTCCCAACCGACCTTCAACTCGCCCCGCCCCAAGGGTAATCCCCTTGCGCTGCGGAAGGGTAACCCCCTTTGGCTCCTTCAGAAGGTCTATGTGTAAGACGCCCTCGCACGCCACAGCAGACCTTCCGCTCGGACTTCTCCACACAGGTGGTTGCGGGTCTCATTCCCCAACTGACCTTCAACTCGCCCCGCCCCAAGGGTAATCCTCTTGCGCTGCGGAAGGTTAACCCCCTTTTGGCTCCTTCAGGAAGGTCTATGTGTAAGACGCCCTCGCACGCCACAGCAGACCTTCCGCTCGGACTTCTCCACACAGGTGGTTGCGGGTCTCATTCACCAACTGACCTTCAAATCGCCCCGCCCCAAGGGTAATCCTTGCGTTGCGGAAGGGTAACCCCCTTTGGCTCCTTCAGGAAGGTCTATGTGTAAGTCGTCCTCGCACGCCACAGCAGACCTTCCGCACGGGCTCCTCAAACACAGCAATGGGTCTCACTCCCCAGACCCTCAGATGGTTCTCCACTTGTCTCAACAAGTGCCCTACTACCTTCGCCAACGAGCGACTTCAGACTCGAGGTAAACTGAGTCTTTTACTTCATTCCTATCATATAAATGAGGAGTAATCTGCAGAGATCTTCTACTTGGTACACTATACACTACCCAAGGGCTCGCTCCTAAAAATTACCCATGGCCTTCAAGGGTACCTCCTCCGCAAGTCCTAAAAGGGCCCTTAACTTATCTCAAACAAGTGGTCTCCATCTCAGCTTGTCTCAACAAGTGAACCCACAAATTATCTAGAAAGATATATGTGGCTCCGCCGTTGCGGGTTTTAAGTGCCTTGTCACCATGAACTCAAACCAAGTCTCCAGCTCCTTAACAAGTGATCTCGTGGCTTCGCCGCTGCGAACCCTGCAAGGGCTTCTCTCCACAAACGGGACTTAGCCTATGGTTGTTAACCTAGCTAACGTGCCCTACATTACCATCGCAAAATAAAGCGAGACTACAAGACGGTGAAGGTAAAAGGAAATTTTACTTCATCTACTGTTCCCAAAAGTATGCATGAATGCAGGTCTTTATACAGAAATAGGGGGGCATCCACATGTTGGAGCCTCCACCCTAGTCCAAGAGGGCATACCAGGCATCGCCCATCTTCCTCCCCTGCTCCCCCCAATGGAGCAGCGCCTCTACTGTTGGCTCATTGGTATTGGCAGCATCCAGGATCCCAAGACTTAGCTCTGGGAATGCCTTCTCCACTTGGAAGCGGCATCGCAGCCAGCCCTCCTCGTAGGCCTGCGCCCCCGCTTCGCCTAAGGCTTGAATCTCACCAAACTTCTCCATCAGTCTTGGCATCCGCTCAGGGATGGGCATCTTGATAGAAGAAGAGGACTCAGGATCCTCACCTGCAAAGGGAGAAAGGCCCAAAGCCTTCTCCATCTCCTTTACTGAGGCCACCGCCTTCTCAAGGTTAGTGGCGACCTCCAGGCGTGCCTTCGTGGCAGCCTCAGCAGCGAGCCTGCTTTCTTCTATCTTCTGGTCTGCCAGATGAGCTTGAGCGATGGCCTGGCGCTCCACTTCCTTGGTTGCAGCCTTCGCCTGTTCAGCTTCAGCCTTCGCTGATTGGAGAGACTCCTTCAAAGCAGCAATCTCTCCCTGCTGGGCTTCTAAGCCTGCTACCTGCTGAAGGAAGCGTTGCTTGAACGTGCCAATGAGGCTGGCCTGCTCATACCGATATAGCCTGCTGGCTACTCGCTCCTTGTTAACGTAGTCGCACCAACTCTCTAGTTGGGCCACACGTTTGGCGTGCGCCTCCTTGAGCTCCTCCTCCCTCCCTTTTGAGGCCTCCAGCTCCCTCCTAAGTGAGGCAATCTCTGTTATCTGGGCTGCGTCCCGCTTATTGGCATACTTCAGGAAGTCATGCCATTGCTCCAAGGCAGCGTATCCTTTGACGGCCGCCTGCACCCAGTTCAATTTTAACAAAGGCAAAAGAGGCCAGACTGAACTTATACATAAGAGATCAAAAGTGGGTCTCACTGAAGACTCTGCTGGGCTGCGCCCCGCATGAACTTGGCAGGGAGTCTAAACTCCGCTCTGTCACCTCTCGGTCAAAGGGGTACGCAGCCCCTCCAGTGCAAGATAGAGAGTCTGCTCCTCCCATCAGCAGAGAGCTGCTATTCCCGAGAAGGAAGACTGGATCCCACGCATCTTTCAGAGCCTCCTTGCTCCTTGTACACCCCAAGCCCGGCCTCGGTGCCTTTGGACCCTCGAAGGTCCGGCACCTCGACCACTTAGGGGTCGATCGGGCAGCAACGCGCCTCCGCTCCAAATAATGGGCCTGCACCCGGTCTCCTCAAGGACCTCGCCTGGTCCCCAAGTCTGCAGGATCTCTGTTAGGACCCCTTGGTCCACGGGGGCCTCACAGGGACCAACCCTTTGGCCTGAAGGGCCCCGCGCCTACAAAGTACGGGCATCAGCAATTGGATAATAGAAATGCGAACTCAAAGCAAACAAAGCACTCTCAAGTCAGAAAAACTCACCAGCAGGAGGACGACCCCATTCATTGATTTCCAGCTGGCTGCTGGAAGGTTGGGCAATCTCCCAACCACTTGTCCTCGTAGAGGACCGTGTTACCAGACCCCCCTCCCCAGGGGCCTCGCTGTCAGAGGAAGAGGAAGTCTCCTCAACCCTCAGAATCCCCTTCCCCTTTGTTACGGGGCCTGCTCCCTGAAAGAACCACTTGGATCCCCTCTCCAGAGGGGTCGCCGCAGGATCACATCCCTTGCATTGGGGTCTCCACCTCCTCCACAGAGTGACCGATACCTCCTGTTGACCAGAACTCCCAATAGCCTTGGCAGCTTGGATGCCCCTCCTTCTCATGGAGATCAGGATATCAGCCGCTGACATTTTGACCTTGGGAGGGGGCACCTTTCCCCCAGAAAGGATCTCTGCAGCCACCACGTACCCCGGCAAATCCTCGCCTTGGGCTGGTGAGGGGCTTGCAAAAAGCCCAGACACGAAGGCCTCAGCAACAGCCTCCTCAGGAGAAATAGGCTGCACCACTGAAATGGGTACAACCTCTATGGGAGCAGCGTTGTCTATCTCTGCGCTCCCTCGCGCGCCTCCGCAGGGAGCACGGCCTCTTCAACAGCGAGAGGCACTTCAACCTCCACTCTCCCGGCTTCTTCAGCCACAGGCTCCGCCGCTTCCCCCACAGCACTGGGAACTTCTTCCCCAGCAGGCTCTCTGGCTTCCGCAGTTAAAAGGACTGCGGCGGGCCCTTCTGCTTCAGCAGGCCTCTCAGCCTCCCCAGTCGGCTCTTCAGCCCTGGCCCCCTCAGCCACAACGGGGTCACTCTCTTCTCCAGGCTGCGCAGCAGCCACTTTCTTCTTTTTCTTCTCTGGCTGAGAAGACTCCAAGGGCTTGGTACCAGCCCTCTTCTTGGGCAGCCTAGGGACGATACGTCCCAACACCTTGACTGCCCCAGCGGGGGCATCCTTCCCAAATGCACAAGCCAGATGCACTCGCTGGGCAATGCGCATGGACGCTTTCTTGCCCTGGGCCTCGCCAGACTCTGCGACGGCATCTACAGATAAAGAAAGTCTTCAGACCAGGTTCTACCAAACCTCTTTCAAGTTTTACAGTATGATTATGTGTATGCAAAGCGTACCTTTGGGTCTCGCCAATGCGGCGTAGAAAGAATCTATCATCATCCCACGGTGGACAGGCGCCCATCCTCGTACGGCGGGGGCACCTCGTGGTCCAACACGAAGCCCGTGCCGATCCCAGCCCACCTCGTGGTGGTTTCATCCATTGGGCAGCCGAGAAGGGGAAAACTCATCGCATGCACTCCTTGACAAAACATCGTCCAACCACCCCAGCAGCTTGGACATATGCCTGCCACCGCACTCCTCATGAGTCAGTTCAGGCCTCCGCACAATGCTTTGCACGGATTGTCGCGTCCTCGCCACGGGAAAGTCCCATGAGCCTTCACGGGGCAAGAAGAAAAAAGACCCATGCCAGTTGTGGTAGGATCTTGGTGAGGCGGTGAAAGAGATGGAGTGGTTACCTCCAACGTTTATGGGAGTGACGTAGAAGAACGCGCTCCCGCTTCTCAGCTCCAGCCGGTAAAAACGGTTGAAGACATCGGCAAATGGCTGCACACCGGCCATGTGACAGGCGACGATGAAGCCCGCTATAGTCAGAAAGGTATTGGGAGCCAACTGAGTTGGCGGCATCCCCCACTCTGCGCATAAATCTTGCACCAAACGAGGAAGGGGGTACCGCAATCCCGCCGCAAGCTGCGCTGCACTGTGCACAAGACCCGGTTCTCCTTGTTCTCCTCGGTGACGGGCCAACCCATCGCCCGACAAACGCCCGCACGGGACGTATATACCGGCGTTTTCTCCACAGGCCAGAAAGCCTCCACCATATCCTGGTGAATTTTCTCGAACTTCACCGTGGTCTTCTCTAGAGGGGCGACCACTGGGCGAACAGCTTCCTTAGAATCCATCTCTGCAAAAAGGAGAACAACAGACATATAAATCGGAACAGCCTAGCAAAGGCATTTCGTCAAACACTCAGTGCGCTCAGAGAACTTGAAACGCTCAGTATGCCGGAGAACGGAATCTTACCTGATTCGTTACCGGTAGGAAAGGTGGACAGAGCAGTTGGCAGACGAACGGGTAACCGACGGAATCTCAAGCGAAAAGAAGGAACCACCGCAGAAAACCTCTCAACTACCGATGAACGTTCAAGAAACGCGAGAATGCGAAAAGGTTACTCAGAGCAGAGCGAGGAAATACGAGAGTGAAGAAGAAAGGTTTCAATCTTCTCGGATACGCTTTTATAAGCCCGCCAAAATGAAAAAGCGCTATTTAGGCGTGATCGGCTCCTGAGGCGCCACGTGCCAGCATCCAGCGGTTATTAAACCTCTCCCCTGCCATACAAAAAAGGAGAAACGCTTTTGCAAAGCGTAATCGACCTCTACAGCGCCACGTGTCGCGTCCCATAACGGTCAGTAAACCTCCCATATTCCTTTCTCTCTCCTGCATTAAATGCCGAAGGGACTCTTCGCTGCCGTTACACTCAAACGGTCCGCAAACGGCCTAAGCGCCTTCGCCACTCCAGAGGCTTGAATTTAAACAGAGAACGGGACCCTGCCCATACTCTGCCTTCAGGAGGAGGCATCTTGGTACACTACCCAAGCAAATGCCCTCTCAAAAACTCACAAGGATCACAAAAGATCTTCACTTATGGCTGCTACATCGGTCCTCACCAAAGTACTTTCAGAAAAACGAAGTACAGGACCCTGCCCATACTCCGCTCTCAGGAGGAGGCATCTTGGTACACTACCCAAGCAAACGCGCTCTTGCGTCGTATTATAAGCGTACAAGGCCTTTGAGGAAGTCTCATCCTTGTGGTCTCCAGTATAGCCTTCGCAAGATCTCATCCTTTCGGTCTCCGGCCTCACTGCGCGGGGTCCCGCCTCGCGGGCCTCAAGTCTCGCATGGGCGACGCCTCATACTCACCCTTGCGTTTCGAGGCCTTCGCGGGCCACCCTCGCGGTCTTAGGGCGAGCCCTTGCGATCTCTTTCGCCTCCATGGGTCTTACTCCCGCCTCCCGCCTATACCGGCCCCGCCTGCATAAGGCCCTTGTACCTGTGTTCGTGCAACCCTCACTCCTTATTTGGCTATATTCTATCTGGGCCTTCGCCCACCACTTGCTCCACTTGGAGATAGACCACTTGGTCGTCTGACATCAACCGGCCAATAAGGAGGGCAGCACGAGCCTGGGAGATCTTCACCAGATTCATACGCCAGACATTCTCTGACAAGCGAATCACCTAAGGCGGTTTGCTGAGATCTTCATCATCACAGCCGCCTTATCTCCAATCAGTCTGACACAGACTTATCTCAACAGCCTGTCTAAGGGCTTCAACTGGGGGAGGCTCTTCTCCTGGCATCACTCTATAAATAGGGTGATGTCCACCCTAAATCGGGTAAGCTACTTCACGCCCCCCCACTCCTCTCTTGCTACTTCTGAGTATTCTCTTTATCTTTCACAGATTACTCTGAACAGCAAGCTTGGAGTCTCAAGAACCTCATCTTCTCCACCACTTCAACTGAGAGTCCGGGCCTTCCTTAGGAACGAGACTATCAGATTTGTGAATTTTTGTGAAGATCGGGGCTTGATTTTCTTTAAACATGTTAATCATATTTTGTGTGTATTATGGAGTCCTAGGGATGGTGTTCAGATGATACATCGTTTGGTGGAGCGGTTTGAAAGTTATACAAGTTGCGATTGGACTAAATTGCAACTTTGTAAAGTTTGGGGGCCAAATTTCAAATTTAGAAAAACAATGAAAAAATTTCCCTTTGAAGAAGGTAAGTGAGGCGGCAAAATAAAGAGGAAAGGAGAAGTGGTGAAGCACACAAGCTTACATGAGATGGAAGAAAGAAAGAAAGAATATAAAAGAAAAGGAAAGAAGGAGATAATATTTCATTTTCATCTCTTTTTCTTCTTCTTCCTCTCATGGCCGATCATCATCATTGAACAAGCATACATACACACACCTCTCCATTTGTTGGTTATTTCTTGAAGAAAGCTTGAAGGTATTTATATATAATTGATCCTGGCGAAGAAGTACATGTTTTCTACGGATCAGTTTTTACAAGTAGGGCTTTGTTTGAAAGCCGTTAATTTCTAAATTCTGATTTGTTTCTGGCGCCACTTGAGAGTGTGATTTTATGGTTCCTGAGTATGTATTTTGTGTTCTATTGATCAGTTGTGAACAGGGGGTAGGGCAAAAACTCAGCCGAAGCTCTGCCGAAATCGGGTTCTGGAAATCGGAACGGAAGCTAATTTCGAAATTTGTGAAAACGTTAAGGGTTCAGTGTGTCTCTTGATATGGCATTTTGGAGTATTTTATAAAATGCGTATCAGAGTATATTGAGGCTAAGTTTGGCTTGGGGGGGCTTCACCTGATCTGAGGAAGGGGCTTCGCTTGGCGACTTTGCCTGGGGGCCTCGCCTGGATGCTTCGCATAGGGGGCTTCGCCTTCGCCTAGGGGGGCCTTCACATGGGGGGCTTCGCCTTCGCCTGGGGGCTTCATCTGGGGGTTTCACCTGGCTATTTCTTCACCCTTCCTCACACTTTTCCAGAATTTATGATTCAGTCCTCAGCTTTCTCCAACCACGGTGATGCCAAACTTAGTTAAATGTTATAAGCAATGGTGTGCAGGATTCGGGATCAGCATTCCGGATGTGTTACTACACCTAAATGGTGTTCTGTTGTGATACATCTATAAGGTGTTTGTGATATGACGGTGGGCATCATGACCCCAAGCTGGCCATGCTCTTGTGTGTGATTATGTGTGTGTCTCGGCTACGACCAGGAAGACCGTCAATGTGTTCCGTCAAACGTTATCATAATCTGTTGTTTGACTTGCATTGCATTTGATTGAACTTGCATTAGTTGAGCATGTGTGTGTGTGTGTATATATATATATATATGTTCTTGTATATCTGCTTTTATCTTTGGTTGCAGGTTTCTTATACATCAAGAAAACCACTATGCTTTATACCTCAGCCCTTACTAAGTTCTCATCGAGGACTTACCCCTTATATTATCATTTTCAGGAGTACCTGACAAGCAGCCCGCTGAATAGAGTTCGGGGGTTGGCTTTTGTGTTTTGATATTTCAGGTACATTTGTGTGTGTTCTGATCAGTTATGATTCAGTATGTGTGAATTGAAGGGTAATGTCTGATGTGTGTGATCAAATGTGACCGAGCATTCCGATTTGTGTGTGGTATTCAATTCTAAGTTTCCGTTATAATTGAGCACAATGGTGTCACGGGGCGCCCGCGCACGAGCAGGGCGCCCCGCGGCGGCGGAAGTGGAAGCTGCGGCGGAAGCTGCGTGAGCTGCGGTAACAGAAGCGGTCGGTCCAACCAATACCCGCTGGGTGTGGTGGTCCCTGACCCGGTCCGCAAAGTCCCGTTTTTGAAGGCCCGGTGCATGAGAACGCTTTGTACTCGGAGTATGCAGACAGAGTTATGCACCTATAGTTTTTGGTCGTTTTCGACCAACAACCTGCAAATCATCATACATGGCAAGTATACAGTATAACCCTAACTATCCATGGCGCACTGAAATAGGCGAGCACTCTACCATCACCAAACATGCAGTACATAGATAACATTGAGACGAGCCCAGCCCTCACTGAACTGGGTGAGAACTCATTCATCATCATATATACGCATAACAGAATCATCCAGATACAGAATACATCTGACATATCAAAATGTGATCACATCTCGGGTCCTGCCCTCCACTGATATGGGTGAGCTTCCGGTCATACAGAATATCCAGAGAATGTATACAGTAGCAGAATGTATCAAAGATACATAGCATGATCCGACATATGACATGCATGCACATACACCTACAGAGCAGACAAGGGAAAACCCCGGATTACCTAAGTGCGGAATCTAGGAGAAACTCCTTGATCAGAAGATTACCGCACGTACCGTTGCTGCTGCTAACACAAACAGAAGAGAGAGATAAGTTAACTGTGAGAAAACCCATATGCTATACGTAGCATAAATCCAGAAATCAGAAAGCATACTACAACCTCTACCAAGACTACCCCTATAACTTAACAGAAGTTCCGTGTCGGAACTGCAGATACCTGATCACAGTACAGAAAGCACTACGGAACTCTAGCCTGCTGGCTGCTTGTCAGGTAGACTTGAAAGGTGATAAACATAAGGGGTGAGTCCTCGGGAGGACCCAGTAAGGGCTGAGGTAAGGTACAGTTGCAATAAGTAAGCTAAGTGCGCGAGTATCTGCAAAACAAGGAAAACACGAAAACACAAACATATATATATATATATATATATATACAAACAGATATAAACATATATAATAAACAGAGTCCCGAAGGACGCGGTTAGAACCACCAGAGACCCATGTGCGCATATTAACATAACGACAGCCCTCTGCAAGTGGTCAGAAGCCGAAGCTAACAGAGGCATGGTACCAGTCGGGGTCGCTATCCCATAACTGTCGTATGGTCATAAACAGAGTATACCGCAGGGTATACAACAGACAGAATATACCGCAAGGTATATACAGAATATTAGTACCCAGTGCAGATATAGAATACCGAAGAAGAACCCGAGGTCTCCGAGACCATCCCGGGCCTTGAACCTGCAAACCTATACCTTACCATATAACTGGCCCCGGGATCACCGGACACCCGTCCCCAACTCGGAATCCACTTCAACTAACTCCGATATACATGACATCCATCCCAGAATGTATAACGAGATAAGTTGAACCCTTACCGTACACACTAGTCCGAATCGAAATTCTCGTTCAGCCATCCCGGTACAAGTTTCGGCAGAGTTTCGGCAGCGTTTCTGCCCACTCCCTATACACAATTCATCCACAGAATATGAATACACACTCAGAATTAATCAAACCAGCCCCCAGATGGTGGCGCCAAAAAGTACCATGTGCAGGAAAAAACGGCTTTCACATAAAGCCTTTCCAACAGAATTTAAACCGTACAAAAGATGTAACTCTTCACTCTGATCAATAATATACCCTTACCTTTCACCACAGTTGAAGTTGAGTTTCCGTGCAGGAAATCAGAAACGGATTTCAGCAGCACTTCTGCAAGGTTTCTGCTCACACCCCTGACACAAAGTATGCACAAGAAGATGCAAGGAAGGTTTAGGAACCATAAAATCAACCAATGGTGTGGTTCCATAAATATGGAGCAATTTTCAGAAGCTCACGGTTTCCAAACGGAGCTGATTTCACAAAATCTGATCCGTAATAACTTCCTAACTCATCACAAGGATCAGTTTGATATATTTACCTCGAAGCTTGGGCCAATATTGGTGAAGTTCACTTGAAGCACAAGGTTGAGCTTCCATGGTGGTCTCTCACGAAGGAGAGAAGAAGAGGAAGAAGATGGAAGAAGATGGGAAAGTAACAAAGATGTCACTTTCCATCTTTTTATCTCTTCTCATCTCTCATTTCTTTTCTTTTTTTTTCATTTTATTCCCATAAATGGGCTGAAATCGGCCCCCCCTCTCCCCTCCAATTATTGACTTCCAACTTTCCTTTTCTACAATATGGCCCAAAACTTTGCAAAGTTGCAATTTAGTCCAACCAGAATTTTGCAACTTTCAAACCATTTCTCCGAATGGAACGAAATCTGAGCCACATCCTCGAGACTTCATATCACACACAAATCATGCTTCACATACTTAATTATAAGTCCCGAGCCACACACCATTGGCGCCACCACATTGTTCATCCCGAGCCAACTTAACCCGAGCAAATCCCGACGTGTGTGCTTGCTAGCTTAACCGAGTAATCCCGTCATGTGTGCTTGGCTCGGTTATCATTACAATACTCATCCCGAGTCATAACCTACAACACACCATTGACGCTACCAAATTTTTCATCCTGAGCCCCGAGTGCCGCCCGAGAACGAATGTCCCGACCCCCAAAAAATATTTTCCGCGGAAAGGTGTGGGGGACTCGTGCGACCTCGAATATACAAGCATTCCTGAGAATGTTACCTAGAAAAGATCCAGGAGCCATCTGACCAACAGAAAACATCCCCCGCCTGCTTGGAACGGAGCCCCGGGATAAACAGAATTCACCACACGCTCAGGGTGACTGTTACAATGGTCTTCTCACGGTTGAACTTTTTTATGTGCATAGCAACAGCAGTATCTGCACGTCGAGGACTTTGGTTGGACCTTGGAGTGTCATCACCTCGCACGTTCTGTATGTATTCCAGTAGACATTTTGATGGCTCAATAGATGGCATACATATATGTAGTAGTATCACATTTAGAATTTTTGCTGGAAACCATATGTGCTATGTGGCTGTGGTAACAAACATGTGCTGAACTTCAGTTGTGAGCATGTAGATGTGTTTGTGAAACATTTTGTGCAGGATGTGTGAAAATGTGCAACTGTGCATTACTTGTGCATTTTGTGAAATTTGGTGCAATTATGTGCAAGTACGTGATCATGTGTGTGAAATGGAAGTGTTTGTCATGTATGAAATTTCTGTGAACGAAAATTTTGAATCGGCCTGTGGAGCCCACGCCCTATGAGTCACGCACCTTGTGGGATCCATCTGACAATTGTGATGTGTGTGTGATTTGTTACCCCAATTGAGTATGATTACGATGTTGATGAACATTGTAATCGTCTGTGTGCTTCCACCGTGGGATGACAAAACCCATGGTCAAGCATTAGGCACCCACCTAGCAATACCTACTCAAAAGCTTGCTAAATCAAATTCCACACAATCCTCTATCAATCTAGGTTTCTGGTTCTTCTTGTCGAAGTTTTTCATGCTCAAAACCAACTTTAGCCAAAGCTTGGATCATGCAAATCTCCAGGTAAAAATTCACAAAAAAGTTCAAGCAAGGGATACAAATAATTAAGATTCATCTATATTAGCATTCAAGCTAAGTACACACACGCCTTATTTTATCATCGAAAGCATGACATACTCATGAGCTTTCACATATAACTTGCCTACAAGATTTTTAGTTTTCTATTTTTCTATTTTTTCAATTTTTTGTGATTTTTGAAAAAAAAAATTATGTACAACCTAGAAAAAGAAAAATTAGATGCCCGTAAGGTGTTTAAAGGTCACATAGATCATCAAGGGACATACCATCTGATCCCCACATGATAAAGGAGTAAATCTTCCCCGCAAACCCAAAGTATTGCATGTCCTCGTGCATATGGAAGGAAAATGAATAGGAAAGAACAAAAGGTCATACCTCGGGGGCCAAGTAGGCCCCCTAATACTTTATGGTGGTGGAGTTAGCCCTCATGGCATCCCCAAAGCCTCCAAAAAATTGAAGGGCTTCCATCTTGAAGTCATCCAAAAGTTCTCATAAAGATATTCAATCAATACATACTCTAGAGTTCGTGAAGCCATCCAAAAGTTCTCATAAAGATATTCATTCAATACATACTCTAGAGTTCATGAAAATATCACGTTAAAGCTCTAGAAACTCTACATGAAAGGGGCTTGCAACTTGCAACTAATCAAGGATGCACAAAGTCATAAGATTTTGCAACAAAGGCATGGTGCACATATCAAATATGTATCAACAATGTGAGAGAGACATGAACTAAAAAATAAGCATAACAAATTGTTAGACTCATGTGTCATGTACAAGTGTATGCATGGCATGAAGTGTATGCTAGCATATAACAAAGGTCATCACTAACACTCTAAATAACCTTCAATCACAGCTGAAAGCTTTGTTTATGGTACTTCATGGTAATAAGATAATGATTACATGGCTCTTATGCATTTTACAATCAACAAACATACTCACGCTCACTCTACTTAGCAAATCAAATCAAGGAACAGGCAAAATTCAAGCATGACATGCTTTTCTCCTCAAACATCATTAATAAGCAAGAATAGCATAAGCAAGGCACAAGACATATCATGTATAAATGAAGTCTCTAAACTACTCAATAAAACTCAAAGAGTAGACGGTTACCTTGATTTCTTCAAAATTAAAGTGGTAGAGACTTGCAAAGCTTGTATTGGCCTCAAATGAAGTTGAATGAATGGTGTAAGGGGAGATCTATTCTTTACCATCTTGATAATTAAGGTCTGAAGGCACTTGGTGCAAAGTTTGGTTCATTTAGCATTGTTGTAGAATGACTAGAACAGGGGATGGAACAGGGGAAACAGGGGGAATGTGCGCATCAAGCTTGCGCACTAGTGCCTAGCGTGCAAGAAATTGAAGTGGCCTAGAAGTTCTATGCTTAATGCTTGGACACAAGCAGCTTGCGCCCTAAGCTAGCGCTCAGTATTTTATAGATCCCGCTCACAAGCACTTCCACAAATCAGGACATGCGTGCACAAGTGAGCAGCGTGCGAGGAGCTAGCGCGCATACGCTTTCGCGGGAGAACGTAGATGCTCCCAGGAGGCCCGTACAAGTGGCCAACTCGCAAGGAGGCTCCCGTGCCTTACTCCCACTCAGGAATTTTTTTTCAAATATTCTGCTGGCTATCATGCTATGGCACGCATTGGCTTGCGCGCAAACCCTCTGTAGTGCTCCTTCATTGCGGATTGAGCTCTTTTCTTCAACATTCCTCTAGATGGCCTTCCACCATCTTTAAGCTTGTATTCCATGGCTTTGCATGTAAATCAACTCCCAAGTGTATCAATCTTGATTATTCAAACTAAAACATGAAAAACAACAAATTAAACACTAAAACACCGGGGTGCCTCCCACAAGCGCCACTTTTGTAGCCTTTGGCTATGCATGATCGTTAAGGTGTGTCACACTACTCCCTTTGGTCTTGTCTCGTCCACATCATGAAGTTCCCCCCATTGAACATCTCCGGTTTCTCCGCATGAGAGGTCGGGACAGTCAAGGGATTCGGCACCATAGTCATGATAGCCCCAGAACCACCATTGCCACCGTTGTTACCGTTGGACTCGTTCACAACTTTGGAACCGTCCACAGCGTTAACTTCCGGGATTGTCATCACAGATCACGATTATGTTTTAAGATTGTAATAGGAGTAAGTACCAAAATTGGTAAAACAAAAGAATGGGGTAGAATTGCAGAAAGTATAAAAGAGAAGACAATATAATTATTCTACCAATTTCATAAATAATTCTGAAATTATATATATATATATATATAAATTACAAGAATTAGTATAATGAAATTAAATAGAAATTATGCCGGAAATTAAACAAATTAACGGTATGACATTATAAATCTAATTTTAAGAATAAATTAGAATTAACAAGAATATTAACGGATCAAACCAAGAAAAAGTTTAGAAGTAAGAACCGTTCTTCGGGATTTGGTTTCCGAGGCTTGGGTTGCACGCAATTTCCTTAAAATAGATTCGCTCCCTCCACTACGAGTGCTTGAGGATCGACCAAGCGTCTGTCTCCCAGGATACAACGGAGATGCGAAAAAAACTTTGCACCTAAAGCTTTTCCGTCGACGAACTAGAACCGAAGAACTTGAAGAACACCAAAACAATGATGCAAGAGACTTTTTGCAAGAAGAGAGGAAGAAGATTTAGCAAGAAGAAGAGTGATAGGGATGAGAAATAAGCATGGTGAAGGTGCCCTTTTATAGTTTTTAGGGTAGGCCTAGCCATTAGGGCACCTAAATGCACCATAAAGCTAGCCATTAACCCTAATACTAATGGCTAAGAAACCACCATACTAATGGACCATAAATCACCATACTAATTGTGAAAAAACCTCCAAATTTATGGTAGAAATAAATAATTCTTCATTCATTTTTTTTCACCATTTGTTCTAAAATATTTCCAACAATCCCCCACATGAATGAAAATTGTTTTCATTTTGACTCTACTGTGGTATTCATCAACTGAATCCTGCAAAGGAAAAATAGGTGTTACCCTTTGAACTTTTCCCTTGTAAAATACATTTACTGTACTAGCTATCCAATAGACACGATGTCCTTGAACTGTCATGCTTTCTTATGTAAAGAACTCACATATCTTAAACAGGAATCATTCCTCATTTCTTCAGTTCTCATGGTTTTGTTCATTTTGGCCATGAACACGTCCTGGTTCTGCAAGAGTTTCTAAAGAATTGAGCCTGACCAATTCTCCTTTGAAGCGGCCCCACTTCTCTCTCACATAGGTGATTTCTTAAGTCTGAAGTAACCTGATTAAAAATCATTAAAGCAACACATTGCTAACCTTATCCGCATCATTGTTTCACAATAGGAATGAGTTTGAGGTTATCCCCCACAGTGACAACACTAAGTCCTATAATTAGGTTGTCCCTTTGAACCTAGATCTTGGGATCTCCAATCAACTAGGTTGGGTTTTTCTTCATAAAACTTATATATCCACAGGCTATAAGCCCATTCCTTTTGTCAATTTTTCAACTAACTCTCTATTTAACCCTTTGGTCAACAGATCTGCTATGTTATCTTTTGACCTCACATAGTCAATTGTGATAACCCCAGTAGAGAGTAGTTGTCTAATGGTATTGTGCCTTCGACGAATGTGTCTAGACTTACCATTATACATATTACTCTGTGCCCTTCCAATTGCTGATTGACTATCACTATGGATACTGATTGGTGGCACAGGTTTTTCCCATTTTGGAATATCTTCCGAGAACTGGCGTAGCCATTCAGCCTCTTCTCCACATTTATCCAAAGCTATGAACTCGGATTCCATTGTGGATCGGGCTATAATTGTTTGTTTGGAAGATTTCCAAGATACAAGACTCGGCTAGTGTAAACACATAATCGCTTGTAGATTTTGAGTTATTTATATCAGATATCCAGTTTGCATCTGTGTAGCCTTCTAACACAGCTGGGTATCTAGTATAATGTAACCCATAATTACGAGTATATCTTAAGTACCTTAGTACTCTTACTATTGCTTTCCAATGTTCTGTAAGCAATATCCGGTCTAGTGTAAGCAATATCCGGTCTAGTGCAACTCATTAGATACATTAGGCTTCCAATAACTCTAGAGTATTATACTTGAGAAATACTTTCTCCTCTATTTTTGGATAGATGGAAACGAATGTCTAATGGTGTTCTGGTAATTCCAAAATCATCATTGTTGAACTTTCCAAGGATTTTGTCTACATAATGAGCTTGACTCAAAATTATACATTCTGTCGTTCTTATGATTTTAATTCCTAAAATCACATCAGCAAGTACCATATCTTTCATGTCAAATTTTTAATTCAACATGTTTCTGGTAGATTTGACAATTTTATCACTACTACCAACAATGAGTATGTCATCCACATAAAGACATAAAATGATATAATCATTTTCCGTCTGTTTGACATAAACGCACTTGTCACACTCATTGATTTTAAACCCATTGGTAATCATTGCATATTCAAATTTTTCATGCCACTTCTTTGGTGCTTGTTTCAAACCATATAATGATTTTACCAATTTAGACTTTCTTTTCATTCCCTGGAGCTATAAAGCCTTCGGGTTGCTCCATATAGATTTCTTCATCTAAATCTCCATTTAAGAAAGCCATTTTTACATCCATTTGATGTACCTCCAAATTTCTCAATGCTGCGATCGCCAGAATCATTCTTATAGAATTGATTCTCGTCACAGGAGAGTATGTGTCAGAGTAATCTAAGCCTTCCTTTTGTTTGTATCCCTTAATCACAAGTCTGGCTTTATACTTATCAATGGAACCAACAGGTTTCATTTTCCTTTTAAAAATCCACTTGGATCCTAAAGGTTTATTTCTGGGAGGAAGATCTACCAATTCCCAAGTATGATTCTGTAAAATAGAATCAACTTCATTTTTTATGGCTTCCTTCCATAATGGTCCCTCAGAAGAACTCACAGCTTCTGCAAATGTTTGAGGTTCCTTTTCCAACAAATAAGTAAGAAAATCATCTCCAAATGATTTCTCTACTCTTGTTGTTTTACTGCGTCTCGGTTCTACTTGAACCAAATCATGATTCTCATCATCATAACTTTCATCAGCATGATTCTCACGATCCATTATTTCGTCTTCCCGATTTGACAAAATTGATGCACGATTGTTTCTACAAGGAAATGTATTTTCAAAGAAAGATGCATTCCTTGATTCCATTATTGTGTTCTTGTGAATATCCGAAATTTTAGAATCATGCACAAGGAACCAATAGGCACTACTGTTATGTGCATATCCCATAAAGATACAATCCACCGTTTTTTTACCTATCTTCACTCTCTTCGGTATTGGCACCACTACCTTTGCAAGACACCCCCACACTCGTAAGTGTTTGTAGGATGGTGTCCTACCTTTCCATAACTCATATGGAGTTTTATCTTTCTTCTTTCGAGGTACCCTATTTAAAAGGTAATTACTCGATAAGATAGCTTCACCCCACATGTTTTGAGGTAAGCCTGAACTTAGTAACATCGCATTCATCATTTCTTTTAATGTGCGATTTTTACGTTCAGCAACACTGTTAGATTGAGGTGAATAAGGTGCGGTGGTTTCATGTACAATTCCGTGTTGTGCACAAAATTGACCAATTGGTGCTTCATACTCGCCACCTCTATCACTTCTCAATCTTTTGATCTTTTTATTGAGTTGATTCTCAATCTCATTTTTGTAGAGAACGAATTTCTCTAAGGCCTCGTCTTTACTTTTCAGTAAATACACATAACAATATTTTGTGCTATCGTCAATAAAGGTAATAAAATACTTATTACCACCTCGTGTTTGAACGAATTTCAAATCACAAACATCACTATGAATTAATTCAAGTGGTTCAGTACTTCTTTCAATTGATTGAAACGATGACCTTGTCAATTTTGCCTCAACGCAAATTTCACATTTATGTTTTAGATCAATTTGGAATGTCGAATATGGTCCAGGTTAATTAATCGACGTATCGAGTCAAAATTAACATGACTAGTCTACCATGCCACAAATTGGAAGACTCAAGCAAGTAAACATAAGAAGTACTCTCTTTATTGATAATAGCCATTACATTGAGTTTGAACAACCCATTACAAGCGTACCCCTTTCCCACAAACATTCCAGATTTGGTCAGTATGACCTTGTCCGATTCAAACACCAAGCGAAACCCATACTTGTTCATCAGTGAGCCGGACACCAGGTTCTTGCGCACTTCTGGCACATATCAGAGTCAATGTCTTGCCAGAGGTCATCTTCAGAAGCACCTTTCCTTGACCTTCAATTGCCGCTGTTGCGGAATTGCCCATGTACATCTTCTCCCCTTGAATTGGTTCGAAGGAGGAGAAGAGGTTCTTGTTGGTGCAAACGTGCCTAGTAGCACTTGTGTCAATCCACCATTCTTTTGGGTTAGACCGAACAAGGTTTACCTCAGAAACCACAGCAGCAAGGTTCATATCTTCAACATCTTGGGCAATTTCATTGATCATGTTTGCCTCATGATCATTCCGTTTTGGGAGTCGGCAATCGCCAGATTTGTGGCCAATCCTTCCACAGTTGAAGCATTTGTCGTTGAACTTTGGCTTTGGCTTCGGCTTCGAGACACCTCCCATTGACCCGAGCTTTCCTTTTCCCTTTTTGTTCTTTGAGCTTTGCCCCTTACCATGCCCCATCATGTTGGCCTTGGCACCAATGGAGAGGGATGATTTGCGCTCGGATCTCCTATTGTCTTCTTCAATACGAAGTCTAACAATGAGGTCCTCCAAGTTCATTTCTTTTCGCTTGTGCTTCAGGTAGCTTTTGAATTCCTTCCATCCAGGAGGTAGCTTCTCAATGACAGCTGCCACTTGGAAGGCTTCAGCCAATACCATGCCTTCAACGAGGATCTCGTGCAAAATAACCTGAAGTTCCTGCACTTGACTAACAACAGTCTTGGAATCCACCATTATATAATCGAGGAAACGACCGACCACAAATTTCTTTGCGCCGGCATCCTCCGTTTTATATTTCCGGTCCAATGATTCCCACAACACTTTTGCCATCTTATAATTACAATAAACTGTATATAATTACGACACAAGAAGTCAGAGTGGATCCACGCTTGATTGGCACTGGATGTCTCAGCATCCACGTTCCCATCGGGAACTCCAGGAGCATCCTCAGTCAAGAATCTCGCAAGATTCAAGGTGGTCAAGTAGAACAACATTTTCTATTGCCACCTTTTGAAGTTCCCCCCGTTGAACTTCTCTGGTTTCTCCGCATGAGAGGTCGGGACAGTCAAGGGGTTCGGCACCATAGTCATGATAGCCCCAGAACCACCATTGCCACCGTTGTTACCGTTGGACCCGTTCACAACTTTGGAACCGTCCACAGCGTTAACTTCCGGGATTGTCATCACAGATCACGATTCTGTTTTAAGATTGTAATAGGAGTAAGTACCAAAATTGGTAAAACAAAAGAATGGGGTAGAATTGCAGAAAATATAAAAGAGAAGACAATATAATTATTCTACCAATTTCATAAATAATTCTGAAATTATATATATATATATAAATATATATAAATTACAAGAATTATTATAATGAAATTAAATAGAAATTATGCCGGAAATTAAAAAAAATTAACGGTATGACATTATAAATCTAATTTTAAGAATAAATTAGAATTAACAAGAATATTAACAGATCAAACCAAGAAAAAGTTTAGAAGTAACCGTTCTTCGGGATTTGGTTTCCGAGGCTTGCGTTGCACGCAATTTCCTTAAAACATATTCTCTCCCTCCACTACGAGTGCTTGAAGATCGACCAAGCGTCTGTCTCCCAGGATACAACGGAGATGCGAAAAAAAAACTTTGCACCTAAAGCTTTTCCGCCGACGAACTAGAACCGAAGAACTTGAAGAACACCAAAACAATGATGCAAGAGACTTTTTGCAAGAAGAGAGGAAGAAGATTTAGCAAGAAGAAAAGTGCTAGGGATGAGAAATAAGCATGGTGAAGGTGCCCTTTTATAGTGTTTAGGGTAGGCCTAGCCATTAGGGCACCTAAATGCACCATAAAGCTAGCCATTAACCCTAATACTAATGGCTAAGAAACCACCATACTAATGGACCATAAATCACCATACTCATTGTGAAAAAACATCCAAATTTATGGTAGAAATAAATAATTTTTCATTCATTTTTTTTCACCATTTGTTCTAAAATATTTACAACATGAATTTCCTTAGAGCTCTCCATGGCATGCTTCCCACCTTGCGCACTCTATCTTCCCAACACTTATCCAACTTGAAGATTTCAAAATATTCCTCTTGAAGCTTCTAAGGTTGAGGCTTGGAGGATGCTCCTAAGAGCAACTTGATGTTCTCAATAGTCTCTTTATCCCACACAAATTTTGCTTCAAAGTTTTCCTCTAAGGGTTACTTAAAGGGCTCACTTTCCTTTTTCATGTTCCAATCTTCAAGTTGCTGACCTTGGCTCACACTTGTGTGGCATCATTTGGCACCTCATGGCTCTCATTTAGTGATCTAAAAGTTGTTCTTCTAAATCAAATGCCACTTGTGCACATAAAGTCTTTATGTTCTTCAATGATGCCCTTGTCTCTTCTCCCACATTCGCCATCTTGTTGGTCAAAGTGGTGCAATTCTTTTCGATCATGTTATTGCCTTCTCTTATCTCTGTGCTCAATTATTCTATCAACTCATCCAAAGAAGACTTTTCTTCCATTTGAAGCTCCATGAAGAGATGTGGAGTGAGTTGGCTTTCTCATTTGATCCTCTCCTCTTCTCTTTGTTTGTTGTTGCCCCTTAGTTGTTTCACGAAATCATCCAAAGTTTGGCTTATAGACAACAACTTTTCCTCTTGTGTCACATGAGGTGGATCGATCTCTTGCTTAGTCATTCCCTTTTCTCTTTGCAAGTGGCTTTCTCGCAATTCTCTGGTAAGATCATCCAATGTTTGCTCCACGGAAAGCCATATAATGCCCATGAGAGTATGCTCCATATACTCTAAGTCTTGGCACTCAATTAATGAAATCTTGCTGATTTGGGTAGCCACTTACTCTCCATGAGGCTTGCTGCCCATATGACAAACAGTTTTGAATTTCCGTTATGTTCTCCAAATAGTGATCTTGGAAATACCTCCACAAGCTCAACAGATGGTGTGTCATCACTAGCACAAGAATGCAAGAAAAATTATGATATGCAAACAAACAAAACACACAAATTCCCTTGATTCCCTGACAACTGTGCCAATTTGATCAAGGGTGTGTTTAACTTAATGCAAGCAACACATGCATGCAATGAATAAAATACATTTATAAAATACCTCACTCACCCTTGTATGTGTTGTTGTGATCACAAGGCATTGAGTACCAGATCGAACCCAAGAGAATCAAGCACCTAGAGTCTAAATGTGTTATGTGTGTGTCTAAAATAATATGAAATTCAAGATATATTCCTTGGTTTGTTTGGGATATCCTACAATAGTACACTTATGAGATTAGGCTTCAAGCTTATCTGAGAATTGTTTCTTTACATAAGCTTGACAGCCCCAGACTGTCATAAATGACAACTTGGGCTACTTCCTAGTCCATATCTCAAATGGTGTCGTCTGAACTGTTTTGGATGCAACTTGGTTTATTAGAAATGTTGTTGTTTCAAACGTATAGCCTAGAAGAATAATGGGAGATTAGCATGACTCATCATAGATCGTAACATGTCTAACAAGGTTTGATTCCTCCTTTCGGACACGCCATTTAATTGTGGTGTTCCAGGAGGAGTAAGTTGTGAGACTATGCCACATTCCTTGAGATGATCAAGGAATTCTTGGGATTAATACTCACCTCCTTGATATGATCAAAGTTTCTTGATTTTCTTCCCAAGTTGGTTATGTACTTCATTCTGAAACTCTTTGAACATTTCAAAAGATTCAAATTTGTATGTCATTACATATACATATTCATATCTACTGAAGTTATCAGTAAACATAATGAAGTACCGATACCCTCCCTTGGCTTGTGTTCTCATGGGCTCACATACATCGCTATGTATGAGTTCAAGTATTTCAGTGGCCCTTTCACCGTGTCCAGTGAATGGTGCCCTTGTAATTTTTCCAAGTAAACAAGAGTCCACTTACGTGTAACTTGGAAATGCGTTTCTCATTTATATGGCCTCAATGAAAATGCCATAGGTATGTATCATTTGAGTTATTATTCCTAATCCTCTTATTGTTGAGGTTATAGATTGGATTTTCTAGATCTAGAACATATAAGCCTTTTTTCCATGTATGCACTAAAATAGAATAATTCATTTAAATAAACAGAACACCTATTGTCCTTTAATGCAAATGAATAACCTTTCTTGTCTAAACAAGAAACTAAAATGAAATTTCTGGTAATAGCAGACACATAATAACATTGTTCCAGTTTAAAATAAGTCCAGAAGGCAAAGAAATATAACAAGATCCCACGGAAATAGCAACAACTCTTGCTCCATTTCCAACTCTGAGATCGATTTCTCCCTTCACCAGTGATCTACTTTCCTTTAGCACCTACACATTCAAACAAATGTGAGATCGACATCTAGTATCCAATACCCATGATGTAGAAGTAGATGTATTAGCATTAATCATAAGAATACTTGAAGCAGAGGTGTTGCCTACCTACTTATTCTCATCAAGCCACAACAAGCAGTTGTGTTTCCAATGTCTCGGCTTTCAATAATGGATACACTAATGTGCTTTCTTCTTCTTCTTTGCTATTGCCCCGGCTGGTTTAAGTGCTTGGGTCTATTTACCTTTACCTTTCTTGGCCTTTCCCTTAACTTTGTTGTTCCAAACAACCATTATCACCTTTTCCTTTCGGATATTTGGCTCTGATGTTCTCAAAATGTTGAGCAGTTTAGGAAGGGTTCTGTTGAGATCATTCATATTGTAGTTCATAATGAACCCAACATAACTCTCCAATAGAGATTGCAAGATAATATCAATGGCCAAGCCTGGTGGTAATGGCGCCTATAGTGATGTGATCACGGGGGGGTGAGTGATCACGAGCTCGGATCTAGCTTGGTAGAGGCAGGTTTCCAGAAGATGGAAACAAAACAGAGGAAGAACACGAAGAAGACAGAGTCGGCCAAGGGAACCTTCTCACTACGAGGTGAGGCAATGCCCTTGAAAACGCCTGGGAAAGGAAATGGGATCTAGCACCTCTTGACTACAAGATCAAGCAATACTAGATATTATTCTTGGATCCTCTTGCCTGGATCACTAGGGAAGTGGAAATGCAAGAATGGAGAACATAAAAGCCGACGACTCCCCGAGAGTGTTTTAGCCGAATTGCTTAAATTCAATAATATGTTCTAGGTTACAATGGTGACTGCCACTTAGCTTATATAGTGAAGTGAAATGGAAGAAGCAAAAGGAGTATTTCGAATGTGCATGCGTGCAGAAAGTATAAAGTACCTTTGCACGCTTACAGAGTGAAAAGCTTCCAAAAAGGTAAAAAGTAAGGCTACCCTAAAAGTGTCCAGATGTCTTTTGTGCAAAGTGGTTGTTTGTCTTTCCAAGTATCGGCGGAGAAAGGACACCTTGTGTCAGGTTTGGTCGGTCAACTGACGAAGTCTGGAGGTTACGCGAAAGGCCTTCGCTAGAATGCCTTCACCGGGCGCCTTCGTGGAATTGCCCTTGGCTGAGGCCTTCTCCTTCGCCAGGTGTCCGCGCGCTAAGGCTTGGCTGCTCCCTTCTTCAAGAACGCTTATGCTCAAGACTCCAAGAGGCTTCGCACACTCTTCGTCAGTAGCGATACCGAGTTGGCGAAGTTGTAAGGCCTTTACCCGAGACTCCTCTCGATCGTCCTGCGCCATGAGCCTCATGAAAGCATTAAGGTTCGCTTGGACTTGTTTCAGTCGGGACTGGTCAGGGGTCCGCCAAGGCCTTGGAACGGATCAGGGGTCGCGCGCGCTTGAGGTTGTGGTTCATCTGGAACCTGAGGGTCCTTTGGGGCGATGTCCTCATCATATAGTCTCTATAGTTCTTGGATGTGTGAAATCATCTTCAGAACATGAGGACCTACTGGTGCCCCTTCTGCCAGTTTGCACTTAAACAATGCCTTTGATGTCTCATACCTTTCATGTTGGGCTAACTTTCCAAATAGTTGTTTCGAATGTTCAATCATATTGAACGCCCTCATGGATTCATGCTGCTTTTGAAATGTTGGCTCCATGGTAACCAGCATGAAACATTTGACACCATTTGCATCCTTGAGATGCTTCTGGTAAGCATCCCGTTCAGCCTCGGGCACATTGCCCGGTGGTTCTTCAGGCATAGGCCTCTCAAGTACGTACCCCTTACCTTCTTGCATTAAGATAATCCGAAGATTACAAAACCAAGTGATAAAGTTCATCTCATTGAGCTTCTCCTTTTCGAGGACAGATCGCAGGGATAGGGTATTTGTGTTTTTACATCCTAGGTGATAGTAAGATTTACAAAATTTTACATCCTTTTAGTCATGTAATTAAATTTTAAAAGGGTGTTCCCACTATTTTATCGGATGATAGCCCTCAACTAAACGATCTGAAACACCTACTTCGCATTTGAGGTGTTTTAGTGGGCCAAGACCCCAAGTGTCTCGTTCAACTCAAGCTCGCTTAAGCTGAAGCTTGAATAACAGTCACTACAAGTAGGCACCATGCCAATCGCATCTCTATGCAACTCTTGGATCATTGAGCGGAGCGCCAAATGCGGTATACCACTTTCGCAGTAATACCCACTATGCCTAATTTTTTACATCCTCGAACTCCCAGGTGACTCCCTTGCCTAGCCCAGGGATTCCTTGATGTCAATTTGTGTTCTAAACTCCAATTTGCAACTTTCTGAAACTGGTGAATGGTTCCCGTGGCCGTAGCAAGGTTAAACCTCCAACTGACCACCAATTCAATAATTTCCAGCAACAACATTTTCCATAGATTTTTAATTAATCAAAATCTCAATTTTAATTAGTTTTTCCCAATTGTTTAAACATGCAATCTAATTTGTTTAATTAATTTCAGTTTAAACATACAAACTATTCTGGTGGTGTACAAGAGACTCTGATACCACTGTAGGAATTCCAGGTTTCAAACAAATGTAATGGAATAAAAGGAATTCCTCAGAAGGATCCATGTAGAACTGGGCACAGTAGGTGTTGAATTCACCATTCTCTTTATTTATCCACGCACAAGTTGTTTTCCAATGACCACCAACCTCCAAGATGGCGCAGTTCTTCTCTTTTGACACTGTGTTAGTAGTGGGATAATCTCCAAGAGAGAAGCAATAATGGCACAGGAGAGAGAGAGAGAGAGAGAGAACTGCTCAGAGTACGGGAACTGGCAGAGGTCTGACTGTCTCTTTGAGACTTGACTTAGGGGGCGCATAATGGCTCTATTTAAAGCCAATTATGCGCCTCAATCTGACTTGCGGAGCAAGTCGGACTTTTCCCTTTTTGTTACATAAGTCACCAACTTTCCAAAAGTGTCACTTTAAGCTATTTTCTTTTCCAACTTTTTCCGTTTACTCCCGGACTCTTGTTTATGCATGTGACCCCATAGGTTCCTATTAAGTTATCAGTAATTATGAATCTCATTCATAATTACAAGTTGTGAGTGGTATCTAGCAACACATTGCAGCTACTGATGTGTGTGCAAACACATACACATTTTCATGTTATTTCAAGCTAAATACTTCATATCTACTGGTTATTTGGCTAGTTGTTGTGCACTTTACTCGGAAATGTCATATCTTTTGTAGGCGGAGCTGGAAGGAAGGAAACGAGAGGTGCTCTATGAAGGATCAGAAGACAAGATGTGCTGGTGGATGCTATGAGTGCCCAATAAGCGCGCCTTACGCATCCAATGTGCGCTCAAATTGTGGGGGCCCCATTCATTAATGACGTGTCCCTGATGCCCCTTAAGCTTTGACAATTCAATTGGTGATCGAGCTAGCAAGGAGGAAGACTTCTTGCATGGACGTCAAGGCACGCATTGCTCTGGACCAGATGGGCGCGTGCTATGCGCGCGATCCTTGAGCGCACATAAGTGCGCGCACGATCATTTACGCTCCTGCCGAGGCCCAACATGGAGCAGATGCGTCTCAACCCAATTCCACTACCTTTTTAGGATTGATATACCCTTAGTAGACGTCTTTTTATGCCCAATTTATCTAGGGGCATTTAAGAACTTAGCCTAGAATATATAAACACATTTAGGGTAAGTTTCCAACATACTTTCACTTGTACTCAGGATCAGAGCTAATTCTTGTTGTGTGGCTGCTTTCTAGTGTTTTATTCCCTTCTTTTTCATGGAGGATTAAAGTCATTTTTATGAAGATTTGCTGGAGAATCTTTAAATAGAGTTTCTTCTTACCTCATCTATTAATTTTTGCTTCATGATTGCTTCTTCTTCCTTGCTGTCTTTTTCGTTGAGCATGGTAGATATAGTGAGTAAACTTCTTTTCTCTTGGGGTTTATATGCTTAGAAGCTAAGCTATGAATTTCTGTGCATTAGATTTCCATCGGTTCTGATTCTTGTGCTTAGTTTTATAAGTTTTTTTTGGTGTAGAGAGCTCCTACACATTTACACTCTAGGTATTCAATGAAATGCTCAAGAGGCATTTTAGCGGATAAGACTTAAGGGAATTGGATGATTAGCTATCTTAGGGTAAGAGACAACCTTGGGGACTAGTTGGTGGTTAGGTTAGGTTCGGTCAAGCCTTGAGGAGTGAGCACCAATGCATGAAAATGGTTTGTTCATTTGTTGAGAGATTAGCTTGCTTCTTGGAGACGAGAGTGAGTTAGCTTGAGTAACCCATCTCGATGCATCACACGGACTCGTAGTGTAACTCCTAGAATGTATGTGAACCCTGAGAGAACCTTCTCCTCATTGTTAAAAATCATATTTAGTGTTGTCATTTAGTTAAGTAGACTTAGATCTTTAAGTTAGAAGTAATCTTAGATTAATTTCATTGTTGCTTGGTAATATTTCATATGCTCAATTTCACTGTAACTTGCTGATTTTCACCATTCTCGATAGACAACTTAGTGGACTTCAGCCAAACGACACCGATAAACGCTGTTCTCTTGGATTCGACATCCTTACTCATAGGCCACACACTACACTTGATCTTTGCGCTTGGGGCTTAGAAAAGGGTAATATAAATGTAAAACTTGTGCTAAAAAGAGGTATAACCTACGACACGATAGCTATCCAATTAACGAAGAAGTCAACAGAAGTGACAAAATCACCTCTTAGGTAATGATTGTCTATAATGTACTTTATGTGTTCTTTCAAACTAATTCTCTGGTTTGAACAAAGGCATGTAATCAGTCACCCTTGTCCGCATTCAACCGTGGCCATGAGAATATATCATGTCGCTAAGGAGCGTTGAATCCTATCTTAGTCAATGACAGCCAAACTCGATGATATTGTTAACTTCTCCAAAACTAGTCTATTCTACTTCTGTCAAAAATGGTCTTTACTAGAATCTAGACAAGCTGCTAGTGGATCTTCATTACTTCAACTCCAAGAACACCTAGCATGTCGACCAGTGAGATACATTAGTGCCATATATGCTACGTGGTCTCACGCAGGTCAATCCATCTACATGAACACTCTATCATGCAATCATAGGTCATAATCCATCACATGGATTCTTCCCCTACGCTAGTCTCGCGCACACAACAACAACCGATTAGTTCGCTGTAATGCTCGACTAGGGATTTTGTAGGAATATCATATATTCCAAGGTTAATGTTGAATGTTCGTTTAATTCAAAAAGCATGGTAAATAACAAACAAATGTATGAACAATGCCCATTATTATTAAATCATATTTGTATCCTAAGCCAATGAAAAGCAGATTGGTGTTGGGACACAACTATTACAGGTGACTTAATTGTTTGGTTCAAAACTTATGATGCAAATAGAGTGATTAAGAAAACTTCAATTGCTAAATTTTCAGTTTTCATAAGAATCTGTCGGACCTAACAGAACAAAGTTGATGATGGGACTATTAATAGACGATAACTTTTAAAACGGAATTTTAATGGTACAAAAACTTAAAATGGGATTTCATAGAACAATAGCACTTTACCCTCATATAAAAACTAAGAATTAGTAGAGAAACATTCTTATGGGAACCTATGTATTTTTCAACAAACCATAGAGTCTCAATCAAGCATTTTTGGTATATATGGAGTTATCGCTCATCAAATTTTCAGGCCCAACGAGCAATGTCACTTCACCTCCAAGGCAGACTCTGATTCCTTCAACTATGCATTCTCCATCTAGTTAGTGGGATTGAAGCTTACCTCTACTAAACTGATATGTTTGAAAGACTGCAGATACAACTGATAAGCTTATCCTTAAGAAACCCAATCGAGGAGGATTTTGCTTGGACCTTCACTGTACAAGTAGCATCGAGGACACCTCTAGGTACGATACATTCTCAACTTCTTCCCTAAACATTCGTCCTTACTGCTCCTCTCCTCTCCATGTACTCCACTGAGCGTCGGAGTGGGTCGTCAGGCACATAACCCCGGACCCTTCTAACATCTTCGGTTACAAGAACTACTACATGGATCAGATCTCACCGGACAACCTTGAAATCCTTGGATCTTCCGGATTTATGTTATCAATTTGGTGTTGTCTGTGGGAACAAAAATATCGTTCACGTTATTCTTTTCACCTCTCTCAGCCAAGACCAACCGTCGTCCAATTCTATAGACTTCCAGATTTATGTTATCAATTTGGTGTTGTCTGTGGGAACAAAAATATCGTTCACATTATTCTTTTTCACCTCTCTCGGCCAAGACCAACCGTCATCCAATTCTAAAGACGCCTATGCTTTTGATAACCAATCTACCAAGATGATGAAAAAGGGGACTCATTAGGAAATGGCACACAACTTCATGGCAATGACCTCGAATGGTAACAATGTGTTTATACGTAAGAAAAGAGAATCATGAGACATGAAAACTACTTTGAAATGGACTCCATGTTCAAATTTAAGAGCATTAGAGAGACCAATATTCGTTTGCACAATCGACGATTGAGCATCCATTTCGCCTTGACGATACGCATCAGACAGCTGCTACGCTAAGGTAGCAAAATTTCTATCCCATAGAGGTCAAATCCACCTTCGATCACTAGAACCATATTTGGCCACTAGGCATCATCCAATTGTAGGCGTGTAATTCATTCGGTCGGTTTGGGCATTCCATCCGAATAGAGCAAATTTGGTCGGTTTAGGACAGAAGAAATTAAAATCAAACCATCTAAATGAGAACTAATAACCAAAACCAAACCGGTCGAATAATATTTTGGTTGAATTGTTTTTTAGTCTATGTTTTTTCACCTAAAACAAAAGTGAAGAAGAAAGAAATAATACTAAGCCCTGTAGCAATTGTATCATTTGAAAGCAAAAGTTTAGGTTATGATTCCAAATTCTTACGAAACGCATAAGAAGAAGAGAAATATGGAACATGTACTTACCTTTAAGGTGAATGGAGATGAAGAAGTAAGAGTTATGGCCGAAGACAGGTTTGGTTAATGGCAATTACATCATGTTGAAAGTTTTGAATCGGCATACATAGTTAGCTAGTTAGTGTTGAAAAACGAAAGATATAAGGTCATGAAGTGTAAGTGAAAAAATTACTCCTTCCGTCCTGATGGCCGCTAGGCCCAATCACCAAACAATATAGCCAGGTGAGCCCAAAAAGGCCCAACAAGGGCTGAGAAAAGGCCAAGTCAGTAACCCATAAGAGGGGGCCCATTAAAACTTGAAGGCATGTAGCACCCGAGCACACCTGAAGGCTAGTATCGGGACTGATTGCCACGTGTCGTGTGACATACACCGCCTCTTCATCTTGAAATACTACGATAATGTCACTCTATCAGAAGAGATTATAAAAACGCACACCATTCACTCATTTCGAGGTAACTATTCACTCTCTCAACTCTGGTGTTGACATATTCATTTCCCAAAAATCACCAACGCTGGTATATTCACTCAGAGTACCAGAAACTGAAAAAACCCCAGTCTGGTTCTTAGCTCACCCCCTTTGATTGCAGATTCTCGAGAAAGGACACATGGCTTCCAACAATCTCAGAACCAGATTGAGGCATCATCAAAGAGTAGTGGCGGCAATGGCAGCAACCACAGAGCCGCCACTAAATGACGCGTCTGTTGGAACAGTGGAGGCCCACAGATTCAAGTTCCTCGGATACTAGCCTCCGATTGTGTTTTAGGCGTGTTCAAGTGCTACGTGCCTTCAGTTTTTAATCAGCCCCCTCTTCCGGGGTACTGACTTGGCTTTTTGTTAAACCTTGTTGAGCCTTTTTGGGCTCACCTGGCTATATTCTTTGGTGATTGGGCTAGTGCCCGTCACATCCCAAAATGTTTTGAGCATTTGACCAAGTACGAAGATTAAGAAGTATTAAAGACGGAAAGGTGATAAAGTAAAACTATAATATAAGACAAAAATAACTTTTGGAAAGAGAATAAAAGTTTAGAGTTAAAAGGCAATAGTGATGTTAAAAGGTTTATTTTTAAGGAAACAATCAAATCTTTTGTTGACAGCCCTAAAAATAATACTACCTCCGTCCCTGAAAGATTATACACTTTGACTTTGCTGTTTCAAGATTCAATGTTTGACTCAAATTTTAACAAAGATAGCAAGTTTTAAAAAATTCAGAAAAAATATATTTAGAAAGTTTATACTTCAAATTATGACATGCATATAAATTATTAACTTTAAAGTCTAAAAATTCATGAAAAAAAAATCATAGATTAAATACTGTAAAACAGTAAAAACAAAGTGTACAATTATTCAGGGACGGAGGGAGTACAATTGAATATTTTTAGAACTGAGAGAGTAATATATACTCACAGACTAGGTTTACTTACATAGTCACCCATACACTTTATTAATAGTTACATTTCGATCATATCGGTTGCTTTGGTTCCAATTATAGCTCCATAAAATCAAATTTGAATATGTTAACCATAATCTCCATTAAATTTTAACCAATTTTAAATCAGATGTATAAATTAGTAATATACTCCTACAACAAACTATTGTTCATGTATAAATTTGCAATAAAAGGTATAGTTCAAATATATCGATCACAATTTAGTCTTTTAAAAAGTAGATGTGATATTTATAAGAGAAATGATTAAAGAGAAACGTTAATTTTGAATATTTTTTGTTTTTGAATTGTGTTGAACACAGCCTTTTATCTCACTATGAACTCACATTTTAAGAAGCTGACAAAGTGAGCCTAAATTCAAAAATAAATTTTCACTTTTCAAAGTGTGCACTTTATAAAATAAACAACATATATCTTACAAACATCTATAAATAAACATGTAAAGAAAAATAAACCGATGAAGTAAAACACAATCTATAGACCATCATCACATCGATAGAGGTCGATGCACCTTCAAAAACCATAAACACTGTAAGGTCAAGATTTTTCCTTATGTAACTTATCTACTTCAAGGCCCCTTTAAATACCATATTAAAATAAGGGAAAGAAAAGAAAAAGAAAAGGAGGAGAAGAAGAAGAAAACAACCGCCTTCGAATCTAACAAACCTTTTAGCCAAAAGAAAAAAAAGAGCAAAAGACAAAAAAATGGGAAAACTCGGGAAAAAATCTAACATACCCATGCTGATGTGGCAAGTAGGACCCTACCACGCCAACAAAGCACCAACTCAGACCCTCGTTTGGCCACGTGGAAACCTCTAACCTGCACCTTTCCCAAAAGGCACTCCGCCTGGAAATCAGCAAACTGGCTCAGCTGCACTGCCCTCATTCCCGTGCCCCTCAGCACTTCCCTCCACGGCGGCGCCGCCCTCCTCGCCGCCATCGCTTCCACAGCCGAAATGATCCTTGGTCGCATCAAGTACCTCTCTATCATCCTCCCCCACTCTCCTCCTCCACCGGGAGCCGCCTCCAACGACTCAAACATCATCGCGTAGAACTCCAGCCCGTTCACCAAGTTCCTCCTAAACGACGTCGCACCGGTCTCCATCCACGCCTCGCTATCGACCACCACCAGTACGCTCGGCGAAGCACGACGGAGATCGTTCATGAACGCAGGCACGTTAACGTTCCGGCTGCGGAAAATGATCGGCGATAAAAGGATCGCGATTCTCTCACCGTCATTGAGCTCGAAAGCTTTCAAGAGCAATATCTCGAACGCGCGAAAGGGGATAAAGTCGATCTGGATTCGGATCTGGAGCTCATCGGCGAATTGGGTCAGATTTTCTCTGACCAATCTTGTCGAGGCCGCTAACTCATCCGGGACGACGGCGGTGATTCTAAGGACTGGTGGATTAACCTTGATGGACTTGAATTTCTCCGCAATTTCTCGGAGCAGAGAAGCATATTGGCCTCCGAGTCCGATATCAAAATCGACGATGTGAATCGCGGAGCCATCAAGCGACTCAAGGATGGCTTGGTTGGTGGTGAAGAGGGTGAACATGGGGATCGGTGAGATCCCACAGAAGGACTTGTAGGCGCGGATTGTCTGAACGATTTCGGCAGAGGAACAGAGTCCTGGTCGACTCGCCAGACCCGACCCGGCGAGTAAGGCTTGGAGCGATTCTTTGAAGAAGAACGCCGCTCGCTGTAGTGGTTTTCCGACCGGTGATCGGAGCGGTTCATTGAGCCGCGCCAATATCACCTGCGCGAGTTGCAACTCGTTCGTGTCAAAGCAATCGGCCGCTCGGACGAGCTCTTCGATGTAACCAGAGCAGATTTCAACGTTGCCGCCGGCGAACCCATCGAGATACTGGAAATTACCTGGACTCAGACCATGACCCGGAAGAAGATCGGAGAAGTTGAAATCGGCATGCGCCGCCGATGGCTGGGTCGAATCTTGTTGAGCCAACTCCGGGACACTCTGTAAATGCGTGTCATATGAACAAAACTGAGGGATGGCTCTGAGACCGGTCGCCGGGTCATCATCCAGCCCAAGGTCCCTCATGATGGAATCCCAGTCGTGCTCATCCATCGCAAGCGTCGGAAGAACGCCGGAGACATCCGCAGTCAACGGTGGCTTCTGGGACGCTGGGCTGGGGCTGCGGCAGATGTCTAGAACCGATGTCGGCTCATAGCTGGAACCAATCGGGAAATTGTTTCTGCTCTGAGAATTGACGTTGCCGTGGTTGTTATTGCAAGCAGCAGGTTTCGGCTGCGATGGATTGTTGCTCGGAGGAGGGTTGACGGGAACTCTCATAGTTTGCTACGGCGGGGCAGGAAATTGAAGCTCCGCCGGCGGTTGGTTTGCTTGAAGTTGTTTTTGCGTTTTCCTCTTTTCTTCCGGTGATATCTTTTGGAAAGGAGAGAGATACAGAGGAGACTTTTGGAAAGTTATCTGCAGGCTTTTTTATAGCGAATAATACCAAGTTAGCTAATAGGTGATTTAGTCCATAACTTTGCTTCAACTAGCTCCGCGGACCTCCTCCCTCCGCTAATAAAAAATACTACCTCCTTCACTACTAAAATAGTGTTTTCTTCTATATTTAATTTATAATTTTATGTTTTAAATATTTTAATATATAAAATTAAATGATTTAGATTTAAATTATATATTCAATGTGTGTAATTTCTAAGTACATCTATTTCTAAATTTTTTAATAATTTTTTTCTAATAATAATTTAAAATTTTTACAATATCAAAAAACAATACACCAATTTCAATTTTTCAGGGGAGAATATTTTAAAAATTCCGGCTAAAATTATTTTCTTGAGTTTTTTTTAATCTTGACAAAGTTGTTGAATGGACAAAAGATTTTAATAACCAACCACAAGAAATTTAACCAAGTATTCCTCATGTCTCCCCCATGTTTCATAAGTAATGCATACTTCACTTTGGAATTCTCCAACTAATATACTCCATCCGTCCCACAAAGATTATCAACATTACTATATTGGGTCGTCCCACAAAGGTTGTCAATTTTCTTAAAATAGAAACTTTTTATCATCATTTTTACCATTTTATCCTCTTATCTCACATCATGGACCCACAAGTTTTTCTCTTTCCTCCCACTCAACTTAAAATTGGGGTCCACAAAATTTTCTCCTTTATTTTTCATGAGGATAATTTTGTCAACACACTATTATTCTCCCACTTTCCTTAATATATGTGCCCAAACAAATCCTACAACCTTTGTGGGACGGGGGAGTATTTGTCAAAGACCCTCGCTACAGTAAGTGAACACTAGTTTCTATCATTTTCTTTTATTTGTTTTAGTTTTAGCTATATACTCACATGTTCCCCTTTAGTTTTATGATTTTTACACATTGATCTCTTAACTTTTAATTTTAATATTAAGAGTAATCCACCTACTTTTTCAAAGGCTTCAAAAAAACCATCATCTTTTATTTATTTGTATGTTTTCGTGCGTACAACTTTACAATCAGCATACCATTTTTTAAAAAATTTCAAAAACACATCTTGTAGTTTTATGGTTTTTTTCCATTTTTCATCTAATTCTTTGTGTTTATGATTTGTGCACATTAATCTCATGCGTTTTTGTTTTTACTTTTGGTTGTCTACTAACATGTTCCCCTTTAGTTTTATGATTTTTGCACATTGACCCCTGAGCTTTTAAATTTAATATTATGAGTAATCCACCTATTTTTTTCAAATGCTACAAACAAATCATCTTCCTATATTTATCTTTATCTGTATGTTATCGTGTGTACATCTTTACAACCATCATACTACTTTTTATAATTTTTCAAAAATACATCATGCAATTTAATGGTTTTTTTCACTTTTCCTCTATTTCTTTATTTTTATGATTTATGCATATTAATCTCATACATTTTACTTGAATATAATTAGTAGTCCTTTTTTTAAATGATAAAAAATTCTATCCCCAATGTTTATGTGCATTTCATGTGTAGAAAATTTCAAGAAGTCTACTAGATTTTGTTATAATTTCAAACAAACCCGGTTCCCCTGTTCTCTTACACTACGTAGAGAAATTGCCCATTACTGCGTCCCTATTCATAGTTGAGCCACAATACCAACTGCGGGAAGGGTCGCGATAAACGTTGCAGTAAATAAGCCCGCAGTTATTGTCTTACTACAGCAGAAACCATAGTACTTACTGCGGCCTTACTGCGGAAATAGCCGCAGTAACCATTTTAAAAAAATATAAAAAGTGGATGAATCCGAATGAAATTCATCAGCATTCATCGATATCCACCATTTCCCAGAAATGCCCAGAAACCAGTGGCCCAAGAAGAAGAAGAAGAAGAAGAAGAAGAAGAAGAAGAAGAAGAAGAAGAAGAAGAAGAAGAAGAAGAGGAGGAGGAGGAGGAGGAGGAGGAGCAGAAGGAGCAAAAGAAGGAGCAAAAGCAGAAGAAGAAGAAGAAGAAGAAGAAGAAGAAGAAGAAGAAGAAGATTGAAAGAAAGGAGGATTGAAGAGGAAGAAAGAAGGAGATGAAAGAGATGAAGATGAGAAATCCTAAAAAGACCTTACATAGCGCATGTTTGAACGGAAACTAGTTCCTAACATTATAAAAAGTTTCCTTTTCCGGTAAAAATAAATAAATATCAAATCATAATTTCTTCTAAAGTTAAGTTTTTTAAGAATAAAAAAAGGTCAATATGTGTCTATTTATTCATAACTAAAATTTTCTCTTTAATTTATAATTATCTGATTTTTATTCTTAAAATGATCATAAGAACATAGCTTGATTTTGTTTGACGATTGCTCCTTGGTATCTTATCACATTACATCTTCCAATATAAAGAAAAAGTAAAATTTGAAAGTTTAAAGCCTAAATTTTCTTACCTTGATGTCCATGTCCATCTCACATATCATACTCTATCAGTCCTGAAAAAATATATACGTTTCCTTTTTATGTTATCCTTGAAAAATTATGCACTTTGATTAAATGAAAACTTCTCTTATTTAAAGTTATGAAACTATATCTATTTTATCATTACTTTTTCTATCTTGTTTTTTGCAACCTGTACTCAAGGTCAATTATGTCAAACTACGTAAAGTCTGGCATTCACCTTAATCTCTGTGTCTAGTCAAAATGTTTAATCTTTTGGGGATGAAGGGAGAACAATTTATAATTATATATTTGAATGCATTTTGGTTTTAAATTCTAAATGATCATTTATATTTAAATTATTTTTATTTAATTCTATAGCATTTAATAATTTCATTCAAAACAAATAAAGGAGTTCATAAAAAACAACTAGTAGTGGCCAAGGGCGCAACTAAGGCACCACAAATGAGGAGAGCTTCATTGTGCCACGTGGAAGCCTTTACCGGATGGCGCGACCACACTTGTTGCTATTAACTGTTATGTCTTAGTTGCGGCTCTCGGTAAGGGGAGCGGATGAAATTGTTGTGCGATAAGTGGTGGCTTTTGCGGATATTGTAATTGTGGTAAGTATTACAGGAGGACCGCCACTAGGCATCATCAGATCGTAGTGATATTTACATGGTCGTCCCAAGAAATGTTAGAGATAAACCCTAACATAGTTATGGACAAGTTGAGAAAGTGAGCTTGACCACCAAGCAAGTCCAATAGCAAAAGAGAGGAATGACTATAGAGAGGAAAGAGTTTATAAAGGCTAAGGTCACAAGATTATTTGAAGCAAACATTATCACAGAAATACACAGTCTTTTTATGGCTATCTAAGATCATCCTTGTAAAGAAGGAGAATAAAGAGTTGAAAATGTGTGTGAACTACACAAACCTTAACAATGCCTACCCTAAAGACCCATACCATCTACCCTCTATAATTACCTTGTTGATGCTACCTCAGAGCACAAGATTTCATCTTTTATAGATGCATTTAATGGGTACCACTATATCCAAATGGACCCACGAGATGAGGAGAAGACCACGTTCATCATTCAAGACGTCATTTACCGTTATACTAGAATGCCCTTCACGCTAAAGAACATTGGAGCGACCTACTAAAGCCTTATGAAAAAATCTTCTATGAACTGATGGGAATAAATGTTAAGGTATAAATAGATGGCATCATCTTCAAAGCATGGTGATTGAGGACCACATCGACAACCTTATAGAAACTTTCCATAGACTAAGATCCTGCATATGTCACCAAACCATAGGAAATGTGTTGGAAAAATCATGAAAAATGGTGGAAATTATATGAATGATTGTCATTTTTCTCACCATTTAATGTGGAGGTTCTGACTCATCAGTAGGGGTGTTATGACCATGGTTTGTAGCCATTAATAGGGAGGTTTTATGCCATTTAGTAGGGTGCTTTATGGCTAGCTTTATGGGGTATTATGGTGCCCCATAATGTCTTGGCTCCTCCCAACCACTATAAAAGGGCACCTTCTCCAAGCATAATTTTCATCCCTACATTATTCTCTCTTCTTCCTCATTGAGAAAAAACCTATCTTCTAGCATATGTTTTGGTGTTCTTCAAGTGTTCTTTCGTTCAAGTTCGCTGGTGAAGGAAGTTTGGTGTAACTTCACTTCACGTCTTCCGTTGTATCCTGGAACACAGACGCCCATCGAACCTCGAGCACTCATATCGAGGAGGGAGAATCTGTATTTGATGGCCGTCAGGCCTAATCCGTGTAAAAAGGCCTAACAAAAGGTCCAAAATAAGGGCCCCATTAAAATATTGGTAAATACGCACAAGGACCTCGCAGGACATAAAGAACCCGAACTGTACTTAAGGAAGTTCCCGACCTATACTTTCCGAACTTAGTAAAGACACGCGCTCTTCTGACACACTATCGCTCCATATTGAAATATTACAATAATACCACTCAGATCTGAGACTATAAATACATTCATTATCTACACCTAAAAGGG
This sequence comes from Stellera chamaejasme, assembly GCA_024586325.1. Classification (NCBI taxonomy): domain Eukaryota; kingdom Viridiplantae; phylum Streptophyta; class Magnoliopsida; order Malvales; family Thymelaeaceae; genus Stellera; species Stellera chamaejasme. The sequence goes on from CM044981.1 coordinate 19,140,461, forward strand.
TAACGTTTTAACAACCACTTACTAGAAATCGTTGGAAGATTCCCATCACAGAGGACCTCCCCTCTTTTCCTCATTAATCCCATCTCGAACTCCGAGTTAGCTTGATGACGTCCGTTAACATCAGGACACGTTACCCCAATCGAAACGTGGCGGTTACTCAAACAGATCTGCCACCAAAGCTACGGGGACCCAACTTCAAGGATAAAATGCGCAGATGGATCCGAAGTATGTTTCCCGCATTATGAGCCACTCATCATCACCCTCCGAATTTGAACCATAGACGTCAAAAGGGTCCTCTGCAACGATGGTTCCAATGCTGATGTGTTGTTCGGAAAGGCATATGAAGGCTTTAAGCTAAAGTCGAGCAAGCTGAATCCCGTCCGGACGGCAACCTATGGAGTTGCCGGTACTTTGATCTATCAAGCTCCCAGCCATATTCCAAGGAACCGGGCCTGAAGGTCAACCCCTCTACACGACACTAATGATCAAATGGCTGGTCGTCGATGTCCCCTCCACCTACAACGCAATTATCGGGAGAGAAACTCAAGTGGCAATTCACATGAGAAGTGATGTGAAGTACCTCACTGTCACCTTCGATACCGATGAAGGCGACGCCTCGATCTACGTAAGCCAAAGGGAGTCCAAGGACGTCATGACGTTGGCTTAGAATGGCCCGGGGCCGAATTGCTCGAAGGAGGATAACGAAACAACGAAGACCAAAAATGTCGTCTTGGAAGGAGACAGGGCCACAAGAATTGCGAAAGACATGCCCGAGGGCAGTAAGGAAAAACTTGTAAACTTACTTCAAACGAATAAAGACTTGTTCACCTACTCTTCAAGTGATATGCCCGGGATCAACCCGAAACTAATCCAACACAGCCTGCAAGTCTACCCGAACTCTAGACCTATAAGGCAGAAGAAAAGAAACAACGCCTCATTCAAAAGGGGCTTCATCAAAGAGCAAATCTCGAAGCTTCTTGATGTAGGAGTCATAAGAGAAGTGGCGTATCCCGAATGATTGAGCAATCCCGTAGTGGCAACTCGGGAAGACAGCAACAAACTGCGTATGTGCATTGACTTCACGAATGTGAACGATGCTTGCCCGAAGGATTCGTACACTACACCACTGGTTGACAGGCTCGTGGACTCTACGGCCGGACATGCAAGGCTTTCCTTCCTCGATGCTTACAGCGGTTATCATCAAATCTGGATGAACTCAGCAGATGAAGAAAAGACATCTTTTATAAGCGACTCCGGCACACACCGTTACATCAGAATGCCCTTTGGACTCAAAAATGTCGGACCAACTTACCAAAGATTGATGGATAAAGTGTTCTCCGGGCAAATAGGAAGAATTCTCGAAGTATACGTCGACGACATCATTGTCAAAAGCAAGGAGGAAACTGACCTCATCCGCGATATAGAAGAGGTATTCGGACAGATCCGGAGGTATGGACTTCGGCTGAATCCGGACAAGTGTGTTTTCGGAGTAACCTCCGGGAAATTTCTCGGGTTCATGGTGTCCGAGCTCGGCATCGATGCAAATCCAGCGAAAATCCAAGCTCTGGTAAACTCAAGGACACCATCATCAATAAAGGACGTGCATAGGCTTCTTGGGAGGATCACATCCGTGAGTCGTTTCATATCTTGATATGGAGACAAGTGCCGCCCTTTCTTCAGACTCCTGATTAAGGAGGGTGCGGAACCCGGAAGAATTGGTGTGAAGAAAGGGGAATAAGTCAAAGGAAGAGAACGCAGAGGACCGAGCGAAATTCAGTTGGAATCCCGAATGTCAGAAGGCTTGGGAGGAAATCAAAGCTTATCTCTTGGAAATGCCTACCATTCGAAAACCAACCGAGGATAGGCCCCTTATCGTATACTTAGCGGTAGGGGAAAGGGCCGTAAGTTCAGTCCTCGTTCAGGAAGACGACCAAGGAAAGCAGTGGCCGGTCTATTATATGAGCAAGTCATTACATGAAGCCGAACTTAACTACCCGATGATTCAGAAAGCAGTTTACTCCTTGGTCCTCTCAGCCAGAAGATTAAAGCCATACTTCCTCGAATTTTCCATTATTGTCCGGAGTAACGACCCTATCAGGACATACTGAACCGAGTAGACCACTCCGAAAGATTATCGAAATGGTGTGTCGAATTGAGTGAATATGAAATCAAATACGAACCAAGGTGAGTGATCAAGGCACATGCGTTAGCAGATTTTATCGCGGAATTGCCCCAAGAATCCGAGAGTGAAGACTCGTGGGACGAGAACAATCCGGTCTGGACCCTACACGTAGATGGAGCTTCGGGATCGGACATACAAGGAGTCGGGTTAGTTCTCGAAGACCCCGAAGGAATGAGGGCCACCAGATCTATCAAATTCGCTTTTCCGGTAACAAACAACGCTGCCGAATATGAAGCCCTGATCGCTGGATTAGAATTGGCTAAGAAGGCAGGAATCCGATCACTAAAGGCATGCAGCGACTCGAATCTTCTCGTCCAACAGATGAACAAAGAGTACGAGGTTAAGGAACCAAGTCTCAAAAAAATACGCTGAAGTTGCTAAGAAATTGGCCGCGGACTTTGAGAAGCTATGTATCGAGAAAATCCCGCGCGTGCTTAATTTCGAGGCTAATCAGCTCTCGAAGTCAGCTTTCTATGATGAAGAAAGAAGGGAACCTTGCATCAACTATCCCCGGATATGCAACGTTACCTCGGGATGGAGGGTACCCTATTGGAAGTACCTCACCGAAGGAATACTTTCGGACAATCCCGTCGTGGCTGCAAATGTTAGGAGGAAGGCTAGCAAGTTCGTCATAATAGGTGGCAACCTGTACCGAAAAGGATTCTCTTCGCCCATGCAAAAATGCATCGGAGAAGGAGATACCGAGGATGTTCTAACAGAAGTTCACAAAGGCACCTGCGTTCACACATCAAATCAGACGCACTAGCTGTTGTCATACTGAGACAAGGGTTCTTCTGGCCTACCCTGAAGGAAGAAGCTAAAAAACTGATTAACAAATGCAAGAAATGCCAGGAACATGCCCGAGTATAACGAATTCCCTCAGAGTACGTTTCATCTTCGGACTACCCCATACCCTTTGCCGTATGGGGGATCGATTTAATTGGAGCTCTACCTACGGCACCCGGAGGACTGAAGTATTGCGTAGTCGCCGTGGACTATTTTACCAAATGGATAGAAGCCGAACCACTGGCGACAATAACGGCTGAGAACATACGGAGGTTTGTCTGGAAAAACATCATCTGCAGGTTCGGATGCCCGAAAGTCCTCGTAGCGGATAACGGCACTCAATTCACAGACGGTGGATTCCAAGACTTCGCCGAAGAATTTGGAATCAAAATCCATTTTTCCCCGGTCGCCCACCCTCAGAGCAACGGACAAGTCGAAGTATCCAACCGAACTTTAAAAGACGGATTGAAGATGAGACTCGGTAAAGCAAATGGGAAATGGCCCGGAGAACTCCCTCATGTTTTGTGGAGTTACCGGACTACACCCCGCAGGTCGACCGGAGAAACCCCGTTCTCCTTAGCATACGGAACTGAAGCTCTCATCCCCGTTGAGGTAACTAACTCTTCTCTCTGGGCAGAAGTGTTCGAAGAGAAAACAAACGAACAGGACTTGCGGACGAATCTGGATTTGCTCGAAGGAAGGAGAGAAGAAGCAGAGCTTCGAAGGAAAGCATTCTAACAGAGGACTGCGTCTGCGGCAAATTCGAAGGTTAAGACAAAAAATATCAAGGTAGGTGACTTAGTCCTGCGGCAAACTAAGTTAGGATCCCGGAAACCAAAAGGAGGCGCGTTCGCCCCAAACTGGGAAGGTCCGTTCAAAGTCGTTGCTGAAGAAAGAAAAGGAGTTTACAAGTTGTTAGATCCCGAAGGAAGGGAACTAGTAAACTCTTATCATTCCGAAGCACTTAAGAAATACTTTGTATGACCGAAGAGTAATAAAGCGCAGATCATGCGGGAAACAAGTGTTGGACAAATCCCCATAATATTTTCATTGATAAAATCAGAGGCTGGGATTACAAAAGTAAGTTACAAAAAACTACGTTATTGAGGGTCCGCAAAGTCATCCACGGTTACTGGTTCGGGCGGCTGCAAAAATTCCTCGCCATACCAAGAAGATGAAGATCTAAAGTTCTTCAAGACTCCAATCATGTTACATGCACGTTTAGATATAATGATTCTAATTAATAGCGCATGGTGTGTTTTATTCATAATCATGCCGTTCTTCACCATTCATCGTCAGAAGAAGATAGGGAAGAACGAAGAAGAAGAAGAAGAAGAAGAAGGAGGAGGAGGAGGAGGAGAAAGCGTACCTTGTGCTCAAAGGGATATGTTGAAGATGAAGTGTGGATTCTATCTTCTGCAATCTTCAGTTTCATGAACTGCTCGATAAGGACGAACTGAGGATGCATCCAAGGGACGAAATTGTGTTGAAATAAACACAATGTTAATCCACCTGAAAACTCTAATATGTTTGCAATTTCGGCCAAGAAAATGAGAAGGAGAATGAATGTTTCGGATTTGGTGTGTGTGTGTGTGTAATATGGTGCCTCTCCTTTTATTTATAGATAAGGGAGAGGTGCCAAGGGGTGGTTGGGACACCCCTTTGGTCGAAAATACATGTACTTTCGGCCAAAGGTGATAACCAACACCTCTTGGTCACAAAAGGAGGAAAGGTTCATGGTAACCTCTCTCCAACTTCCATTTTGGCGAATGGGTGGCTCCTTAGAGGCACCTCTTCGCCTAAATCAGTCTTCCTAGGTGTAGCTACTCATATGTCACCTAGGAAGTTTTCCCATGTAGTAAGGTGCATACACCATGCACCTAAGATGTCCATTTTACCAAAATACCCTTTATTTTGTCCAAAAGGTGCAAATGGAAGTAATTACTTGTGAATCAATATGAAACATCCCAAAGATGTTCCAAATGATCATATCACACACATTTGAGCTCCCACGAGCTCCTTTTAGTTCATCGTGAGCTAAAAGTTACTTCTCCATCAAGACTAGCTCACTAGAGTGAAGTTAGCTACCTTTAGCTAACTTGAGCTAGAGTTAGTTACCTGTGAACTAACTTGAGCTAGTACTAGCTACCTTTAGCTAGTGTGAGCTAATGTTAGCTACTTCTAGCTAACATGAGCTGGTGTTAGCTACTTCTAGCTAACTTCTAGTTAGGGTGAGCTCACTTTGAGCTGGGTTTAGCTACCTAGAGCTAAGGTGAGCTCAAGTTGAGCTGCATTGAGTTACTTCTAGCTACAATGAGCTGACTTGAGCTATGTCCAGCTGCCGTGAGCTGGATATAAGCTGAGTTGAGCTGGAGTTAGCTACATATAGCTAATTCGGAGCTCCCACTTAGTATCATGAGCTCAAGTGTCATGTCAAATGATCTTGGTGCGTCAAATATACTAACAGAAGAGTCTTCTTCGGGTTCGTCATTCCCATTAAGCCCGGGCAGATCAGCGTGAGGGTTACGTTCAACAATTTGCTTCCTAGCCAAGCAGAACCCGAAGGTAAATTTGTCGACCGCCATTTCCACCAAGTCCATCAACGCTTGACGAAACTTCGGGATACTTTCCTGAGCTTTGGTGAGCTCGTCCCAAAGCTTCTAGATCACCTCGTCCTTGGCCTTTAAATCCTGCTCATCCCGAAGCTTCTGGATCTCCTCATCCTTGGCTCTCAAGTCCTGCTCATAGTTGTTACGGTCACCCCGAGCGGGTTGTGACCCGGGTGACCCGGAACTCCGGTTTTGGCCTGCGGATCACGTTTTGGGCGGTTAAATGGCTCCCGGGACTTATCTGAGCATTATTTCTGGAAATCCTTCGGGTTTTGAGGTCGTGTGGGTCCCCCGGACGTTTTCGCCGAAAATATTTTTCGGGGCCGGGGGGTTGTCTCGAGGTGTACAGCGGGCTCGATAGCGCTCCCAAGACCTCAGATTGGGAAACCGTTCGCATATTTGGGATCATGAGAGCATCCTGCATCTTTCTGCGGAGTATTTTATTTGGGGTGTGACGTGCGGTCCCGGGCGACTACCGGGGCTCTGGGCGGAATCCCGGGGCTCGGGATGGATTTTTCCAGACGGCTTCGGTGTGAGGTATGTTATATTTTAAGACGGAATTTTTGGTAATATTTGTGAATTTTTGGTTGTGGTGTGATTTTTGGTTCGGGTTAATACATGCGCGTCGGGATTTACTCGGGTTCAGCGGACCCGGTAGGACACTCTGATTTTCCAAATGGACTTTGGAAACAAGTTTTGGATATTTTATGATATTCCGGGGGTTGTGGTCAGTTTTGGTTTCATTTGGAGTTCATTACTTGCGTTTGGGGTTTTAATTGCAAAGATTTGGAGATTTGGGGGGTTAAGTTGTTATTAACCCAAAAGTCATCAATATGTTGGGCCTGAATTGGGCTTGAGTCGGCTGCAGCAGCAAGGGGGGACACTTGTCCAATTATTATTAAAGTTGGAAAAGAAGTGATAAGTATAAAAGGAAATTTATTACATGAAAATTAATTTATATCATTTTCATCTTCTTCTTCTTCCTTTCTCACCTTGCCGCCATAGTTCTTCCTCTTCAACCTCCATATTCTTCATCATACATTGCTGAAACTTCAAGGTTTTAAGCTCCAAAATTGCTTGTTTCTGCATTGGTGGAGCAGTGTGGGACCATCAGAGGTCAGTTTGTACTTTTCGGGCCGGGAGCCGGGATTTCCCGGGGATTGTGCAACGGAGCGGTGTTGCTGAGGCCGTCCTGACAAGCAACCAGCGGAGTAGAGATCCGCGGTGCTTTCTGTTATTTTGGGTTTCAGCAGCAGCAGCAGTACCACGTGCGGGAAATCTCCTGAGCGAGAAGGTTTCCGATTTCGCACATAGGTATATATATAGGTATTGGTTTAATGGCTCTGTAGCTGTAGCTACATGCATGTAGTTTAGATCATGTATTTGTATAAGACGTATAATCTGAGATATATTCTGTCTTTGTTTGTCTTCTGAGTCGAGGGCAGAGCCCCGACTTGCTTATATTGGAGTTATTGTTATATTATGGATTTGGTGTTTCTGTGTCGTGGCGATGTTTGATGTTTGACACCATGAACTGCATGTTTGGTAGAAGTTGGATTTACTAGTATGCTTGCCTTGATTGAGTATCTAGGTTGCTAGTTGCCACTTGGCTGTTTGTTATTTGGGCTCGATGCTCCGTTGCCGCGCTTTCCGCCGTAGGTTCCGGTTCTCGACGTCGCAGCCGGCTCCGCCTCCGCAACCGGACGGGGTGGCTGTGACAATAGTGATTCCTCAGGTTGGTAAAATCAACCTGGGATTTCTCTCTTTCGGCCTCGAGCTTTCGAATGTCTTCCCAAAGAGCATCCTCAGAATTACGGTACTCTTTGACCGCGCTAAGGAAAGATGCCTCAGCCATGGCAAAGTCTTCAGCTTCTACAGGGCTGAGGTTATCCCGGATGTTACTTCCCTCGGGAAGCGCAAGTGAAGACGAGCTGCGGGATTGCCGTAGCAGCTGCTCATAGTGGTGAACTCGCTGGATGAGTTTAGCCACCACGGCTATAGCTTTTGTCGCCCGCTGCTCGGCTTCGGTCCGGATTTTGTTCGCCGACCGGACAATTCGGGAGATCGACCCAGTCACACTGCCATCTGCATAACCCCGAAGGAATTAGACCCCGCATTATCACCCCGAGGGTTCAGACGAAGCAATGGACTAAGTAATTACCTGATAACCCAGGACGCCCAGCTTTGAGGAAGCGACATCCAAGTCCGGGTAGAAGTGCTCTAAGGTCTCCAGAGTTCGAGCGGTGGTGGTCCCTTCCCATAGCTCAGGAGCCATATCCTTAGCGTCTTCATCATTCAGGATGTCCTGATCCTCATGGATCAGCCATCCGGGCTCCCGGGGGATGAGATCATTCCCGAGGCGCGAGAGTCTCTCGTCCCTTCGCCGCCTTTTCTCTTCCTAGGACTCTCTCCAAGGATAGTCGACTTCATCCAAAACTTGAATTCATCTGCGATTTCGCGCAAGTTCCTTGTTTACGATTCCGTTCTTCCATGGGCTCTGGAAGTGGTTTGAGCATCGGGAGTCGATGATGCGCCATTCTTCACCTAGTCATGGGCCGTCGGTGCTATGTATTTTGATGTGAATCGAGGGTATTTCAAGGTTCCACTGGAGGCTCCTCCGATCCAGCTGCCAGCGATGCCAGAACTTGACACCCAAGATCTGCTATCTTTTGCCTCTGAACTTGGGTTATACCCAAGTTTGTTTGACCTTGTCAAAGGTCAATTCTCGAATTTAAAGAAACCAAATGGATTTTTTGCAATACCTTTCATGAGTTAGAAAATAGGTTTGTTTTATGGTCCAAGAATTTTCAAATTGTTCTCTCACAACTCTATTCTCGAATTTTAAAGAAACCAAATGGATTTTTTACAATACCTTTCATGAGTTAGAAAATAGGTTTGTTTTATGGTCCAAGAATTTTCAAATTGTTCTCTCACAACTCTACGCCCCAGCTCAATCTTTTTTGCGTGGAGGGATCAGTATGCAAAAAGGCGGTGGTTGACTCTGTCTATTCATGTGTACCAAAATGTCATTTCCTTGAGCAGTTAGGATTTCTAATTAACTATTTTTATTGTTGTTTGAAATTCTCAGGGTTAAAGTTTTACGAGAATAGATGTGTGGTCGACATCTATGATCTCAGAGTGTACTCACACCTTTATATGGTTCAAACCATGTCTCCTTGAACACTGTCAGCTTGGTTTTGTTGTAGCGAAACACGAGAATTTCTTCAATCCACCTATAAAAATCCACATAATCCTCATCACTTGTATTCCTAAAGATACAAACACCCTAATTCGTAGTGGTCTTATCCCACCCATATTCCTTGGTATGAAATCTAAATCCGTTAATGTATGAGCCACCAAACTCTTCAACCGTCAGATGCGGGAAACAGCCGTTAGATGCGGGAAACACACTAAAATGGGAATATATATATATATATATATATATATATATATAAGTTCATTTGGCCATGTGGGTTCTCTATAATAATTATGACCCATGCCTTTAGCTAATTTGGCCTTTAATACAAGATCGTTTAAATCAGGTTTTTTTTTTTATTGGGATAGGTTAATTCTTATAAATTCATCCCCCATAATCATACAGTAACAAACAGAGGAAAAGATCATTGATTTACATGAGCCAAGTTCTTGAACCACACCTGACAAAATTAGTTGTTTGTACTCATCCAAACCTTAAATGGCTAATGTATGGTAATGTAATTAAGCACGAAACCTCGTTGAATTGACTACACATAAGGAAAACATTAATAACATGAGTTAATTAAACGTTATAAAACTTACCATTTATGATTTCAAATGATAGGTTTTGATTTAGTTTTGAGTTACATGATTGGGCTGAAGCCAAGATATAGACGGAAAAAATGGGAAAATTGATTAAGAACCAAACCAATAATCTCTTACCTTATAGTTATGAGGATGGAGTGATCTTCGCTCAAAGTTCGATGTTTCACAACGAGTGATGAACTACACAACCTTGTGTCCCTAATTGGATATTGAAAATGACAATGATGTTGGTTGAATCGTTGAATCAGAAGCTGATCTCACAACCAACTAGCATGCTCAAGGTTATGATTCCTGAGTTGGTTCAACCTTGTTCTTGTCCTTTAGGGGCTGTTTTATGCTTGTGTCTGGTGGGTTTTTAGGCGTTTTGTTCTTGGAGTTGTTGGCCATATTTTATCCTACAGCGGTTGCTTCCAATTTATGTCTCTACTATATGCTAATTTTCTCAAGGGGCTTAATTATCTTAATAAAATTCACATTACCGTTCAAAAAAGAACCTCTATTCATACACATACGTAGGGCTGTAAATGAGTCGAGCTCTTATCGAACTTACTCGAACTCAAACTCGGCTCGTGTGTTATTGAGCATTGTCTTATCGAGCTTCGAGTTTGAACTCGGGTCGAGTTCAGGGCTTGAAAATTTTATCGACCCGAGTTCGAGCAGACCTGAGTTCGACTCGATAGTTTATCGAGCTATCAAACTTTATAGATTTTAAAGTTTAACTTGTTATAAAAAAACTATAATTTAATCCAAACTTTTGAGTTTTCAAGCAGCTCTCGAGCTATCGAGCTGAAGTCGAGCATAGTTTAGATCTGATAGACAAGTTTTCGAGAAGCTCACGAGCTATCGAGCCGACTCGAGCATTACATCAAGTCGAGTTCGAGTCTTTATCATGACAGCTCGTCGAGCTATCGAGCCGAGTTCAAGTTCGATCCGAAACATTCGAGCCGAGCACAGTTCGAACTCGGCTTGGCTCATTTACAACCCTACACAAACTCACATATGAGTTAACTGATACAAGGCCCTAAAATGAAGCAATTTCAATAGTGTAAGGTTTTGAATTGGACGAGCTATAGTTGAAGCACTAAAATAATGGTTGAGTGAATATGTACATTTTAGCCAAGTGATATCAATATACTCCATCAGTTTCAAAATGATTTAAGCATTCGACTAGGTACATACATAGATTAATGTGAAGACTCGAGAGTAATGAAGTAAAACTGTCAAATTAGATAAAAATAATTTTTTGGATAGAGAATGAAAATTAAGAATAAAAATATAATACTAATAATAAAAATTTAACGAAAACGATGAAATCTTTCGAGAGTTATAAAAGGCTATAGAAATGCATTCATAAATCCATCTCTTCCATGTATTTACAAACCCCACCTATAGTTGAAAAAAAAATAAAGGAAAAGAGAGAATACAATCCAATGAATGATTAGCCTTCTCAAAATCGACTTTTAAGAAAGCTACCGTTTTTCTTTTTCTTTTTCTTTCCCCTTTCTCCCACAAAAAGAAGACATGATGTAACAAATCATAGGTCGGAATCTCACAAAAGCAAGCAACGCCTTAAGGGCGAAGCATTCGAAGGGATAGAAAGGTCCGCCTCACTTGTTTCATGCGTCTTATAAGTACGCTCATACACCCAGTATGTTATTTGCTTAAATAATTGTAATCTGTTCTCCAAGTTGTACACATGACAATAATGGAATGGAGGGAGTACCATTTGACTTTAGCTTAAAAATATTTCTCAATCTCTTAAATCAATATTTTCTTCATAAAAAAAGTATCAAAAACTTCATATCAATTTTAGAGGATTTCTATTTTTTTTCCAAAATTCTACGAAAAGCACACCCTTAATTTAAATTATTTATAAAAGCGTTTATAAGAACAAATTAAAAATTGGTAGTATGTGAGCTACAACCCGCCAAGCCTAGGCTCGGGCAAGACCCAAGCTCGGCCAAGTATTATGCAATTAGCGTGATGGAAAAACCCTACTGATAAGCATGCAAGAATGCAATATTTTCACCTTAAAAACTATGGTTTTATAATGAATTGCTAGTCATTGGTGTGTGCCGAAACATCTTTTGCAGGAAAACCCGTGTCGGAATGAAAAGTGGTAAAACGGACACTTTTAGAGCACTTTTGGAAGATTTCTGGATGTGAAGAAGATGACCAGACACAAAGCTCAGGAGCCAAAATGCAAAAAGGGTGAAAAATATAGGGAAAAGGCATCTAGCTGGCGAGGCGATAGCATAGCGAATCTCGAGGCGATCGCCTCACTAACGGTCAACTCTATCATTCTAATGCGTCAGAAAAGATTCCGTCAGTCGAGGCGACTGGGTGCGAAATGCGAGGCCATCACCTCGCCTTCAAGATTTCAAAACCCTGCCTCTTCCTCCTCTTCCCTATAAATAGGGCCTCTCCTCACCTCTCCACAACACCACTTCACTGTTGGAAAAATCATGGAAAATGGTAGAAATTGTATGAATGATAAATTGTCATGTTTCTCACCATTTAGCGTGAAAGTTTATGACCCATTAGTATGGGTGTTATGACCATGGTTTATGGCTATAAGTAGGAATTTTTATGCCATTTAATAGGGTACTTTGTGGCTAGTTTTATGGGGTATTATGGTGCCCCTTAATGGTTTGGCTCCTCCCAACCACTATAAAAGGACACCTCCTCAATATTATTCAGCATCCCTCATCACATTATTCTCTCTTCTTCCTCGAGAAAAAATCTCTCTTCTAGCATATGTTTTGGTGTCCTTCAAGTGTTCTTCTGTTCAAATTCGCAGGTGAGGGAAGTTTGCTACAACTTCACTTCACGTATTCCGTTGTATCTTGGGAGAGAGACGTCCATCGAACCTCGAGCACTCGTACTAGAAGGGGCAAATATGTTTTAAGGAGATTGTGTGAAACACAAGCCTCAGAACTCCATCGAAATTTGGTTTTTGGATTTTTAATTCTTCTTTTAATTCTATATTATTATAATTATAATTATTTACTTTATGATTTTTGAAAAGAATTATAGAGTTGAATTGATTTTGCCTAATTCTTTGAATTATTATATTATTTATTAATTCTTAGAATTTCACCATGGCAATAAAAGGTACATTGAAACTTGTTCGATTATGTACTTATGTTTATATTGGTTTATCATCATCACGAATATCTCCTTATTGATTTATTTGATATTTTGAATAACATTCACTTCTACACATCTCTTCTCATCCACCACTTGTAGTTTTAGGCGGTAGTTGGCCTCTAGCCAGGTTTTGCCAGAGCTTCGGCTCCGGCATTATCTTTTCTTTTATGCATTTCTTTTTGTATGCTACTCATTATTTCAAGTTATGATATGAAGGTTCTCAAGAAGATCTGGAGTTAGTCTCTCTTCTTCTCATAATCTCTCTTTTGAGTTCTTTCTTTCATTTCTTGTTGTTAGTTTGTATGACTAGCGAATAGTTCCCCACACTCCCGGCGGATCCTAGCATACCGATGAATTCCTAGAGGTTCTTGCATGTTGGGTGAGATTTTGCAGAGTTAGTTGTTGTCTAGAACTTCTGGCGGTTGAGATGGGTGTTGGAGTGCTACCTTACTCCCTCATCATTCACGTAACCATGGTGATGTACAGAGAGACTGCCATTGGGTAGACCAGGACCTCACATGATGTTGAACGGATAGCCCGAGAGGGACTCGAGGACATTGGGGGCACTCACTGGTTGGCGTCCGGTAGGTAAGCCCAAGAGGGAAACCAGGACAACATGCCTTCCAGTTGGGCCTCTGGTGAGCTTAGTGCCCTTAGGCAATTCTGTGTGTGGACCTAAGACAACTAGCCGGGATTCACCGAGAGTGCCAATTTCTAGCGAGGATGGCAGTAGTCCGAGAGGATACTGCTTGGTTTTTATCTAGGCCCTCTAACTTGCAATTTTTATGTCGGGCCTGTTCTAATTTGAACATCATACATGAATTGCATTTGTTTCCCGGGCATGATGGAAGACCATGTCAACCTAAGACAATTTATACTTTGAGTGAATATCAGATTGCGAATGTTTGCAATTGGTTGAAGAACACGCTCAAACTTCCTGATGGATATGCGTCTAACATTGGAAGTTGTGTCAACATGTCCAATAATTTGTTTTACAGCATGAAAATGCATGATTGACACGTCTTTATGAAAAAATTACTTCCAATCGTCTTACGCGACAATGTATCTGATGCTATATGGATTCCAATAGCTGAATTTAACAATTTTTTCAGTATAATTTGTGCTAGAGAATATCGTTTAGAGGACATACATAAGTTGGATGAATTTATTACTATGACGTTGTGCAAGCTTGAGAAGATCTTTCCTCCATCGTTCTTTGACTCCACAGTACACTTGACTGTTCATTTACTGTGGCAGCTTAGAATATGTGGTTCTGTCCAATATTGGTGGATGTATTCATTTGAACGGATAATGAAAACTTTGAAACATAAATGTACAAAAAACAGTTTAAGAAATGGTCGATCATTGAGAAGTATTTGGTACAAAAGGTAGCATTTTTTTCTCTGAGCATTACATGGATAACAATTTCGGAAAGCGTGTCAACCCTCAGATGCGTAATGAAGTTTATACTGTAACGTGAAATGAAACCAGTATATCTATTTTTAACCATTCAGTAAAAAACTTTGGGGAACTACGAAATAGCCAACTGTCGGACAAGGAGTTGCACCATGTTCAGACCTATATTCTCCAGAACTGTCTAGATGTTGAACCATATATGAGGTAAAATTTGTAATCATTCATACTCATCTTTTATATTTTCTTTAATTAAATATCTGATGATAGTGATGTTTCCCGCACGTGCAGTCAATTCAATGAGATTTCATGCTCACTTTACCCAGATTTAGCCGAAGATGGTTTGAATGATTACGGACTAGCAAATTTTGGCAACTGGTTCAAGGAGTTGGCTCAGCCAAAGAGATGGTCCTTTCCCCCATTACTCTAAGATTTGGCTTGTTTTCCGCATTCGACGGCTAAATCCGGTAACTCATATGTCAACGGGTTCATATTCCATACCAGAGAATATGGGCTTGAAAAAATGACAGCTAATTCTGGTGTGTCTTTAGAGATATGGATGATGAAGATAACTATTTGTATTTTTACTGCTACATTGATGAGATTCTTGTCTTTCGCTACAACAACAACAAACTGACAGTTTTCGAGGCAACATGGATTGACCTGACTAAAGGTGTCAACATGAATAAGCATTATGGGATCATTGACGTTGAGCACACATCTCGATTAAAGTGGTACGATCCTTTCATCCTTGCAAGCCAAGCGCAAGAAGTTGTTTATATTGAGTATCCCTCAAAACTTTGGGATCTAAAGAAGCGATGGACCATTTTCAAAATGAAACCTCGACATTGAACTGGTGAGGGTCGATGAGGGTCCGCATCAAGCTCATTAGCGAATAATGAACAACAAACCATCGATAACGATCCTCTCCATGAACCATGAATTGAGGAAGCCATACTTCTGACGGACGATCATGATGTGAATATATCTCTAGTTGATTGTCACGTGGAGCCAGAGCACTTGGTATATGGAAGCATTCTTGAAGATGAGTATGACGATTAAATACCCAGTGCCTTTTAGTGTTATAATTACAAAACTTAAACTTTTAAAAACCTAATTTATCATTATAAATAAAATTAATCATCATTTCAGTTTTGTATATATGTATGTATATGTAAAATATACATATATATGTAAAATATATACGTATATATACGTGTGTGTATAATATATATATATATATATATATATAAATTATATGTATATACTGTATATACACACACGTAACACTTTTTTATTAAAAAAACCTTCTAGTATCAGTTTTGTAGCGCTCATTGGTGCTACAACGAAAAGTTTTAAATTTCCCCACCTAGAAAACTGAAAAAGCTCGAGCAAAAGGGGAAAGGCTTACCATCAACTTCCTTATGAAGTTTCAGGTTCTGCCCCTCCATTCTCTAACACCCGACCTGTAGCCTCCATCCCCTCCTTCTCCGCATATCACCACCAAAAACCTTCACGACGACCCTTTCAATGTTTTAGCACCACCGGCAACGCTCCGCATCGATTTCGTGTTGAGGTATTTTCTTTTCAATTTCACTTTTTTCATGTAAAAATACACACACCCGAAACTAAGTCAACTTTTTTGGTCCGATTTCCTCCAGTGCCTTTCTTCATCGGCTGCACATGCACCTCCTCATCTCGGCGTCGTCAAGGCTAGAGGTAAACTTCCTACCTCTCCTCTATTTCGGGTGATGATTTCTCCTCCTAGTGTTGATGTTTATTTTCAACTAGGAACAGTTTTGAGTTTGTGTGAATTTGCATGCATTTTTGTGAATTTAGATAGATTTTGTGAATTTAGATGAATTGTTTTGAGAATTTATTGAAACTTTTAGAGACTTTTGTAGAATTAAAGGCCTTAATTGTAAACGTTAATAAAGTTTTGGGTCACATTGTAACATTTAAAGAATTTAAGGGTAAATTGCAAACTTTAACAAACTTGTAGGGTTCAATTGTTAAACTTAAATAATTAAAGCGCTAGATTGTAAATTTTAAGCAAATTTTGGGTAAAAATGTAAAACTAAAATAATTAACTGCCTTAATTGTAAACTTTCAGACCTTTTGGGTGAAATTGTAAAACTTAACACATTTAAAGGCTTAAATACAAAATGTAACAAACTTTTGGGTAAAATTTTAAAGAATCAGTATGTCGAGTTCTCGGGATATAGCGAGCAACACGACCAGGAGCAGAGTGACGCCCTAAGCCAGCAGTTGAAAGGGAAATTGCACGGTGGATCAGCACGTCGTGGGGGACGTGGCAGGGGTACCCTTGATAGATGATCTTCTTGACCCTCTCCCACGTGCCTATTCCCTCGATTCCTACTAAGGATTATGCACTCAGACCACCCCCGCCCCCACGACGTAGAGGCCGTGGAGCTTGGGCCAGGCCTCAGGCCGCCCCTGTATTGCTCCCACCACCAGAGCGGATGAAGGATGAAAGGAAGCGCATTCTTGTTGACCAGTAAGTATTACGTATATATTTTTATAAATTATATATATATATAATGTTTTATTTCGGGTGGGTTGGGCAACTTAGGCTCAGAGGAGGTGTAAGGTGGTAGGCTATAGGTTCAGGTTTTGGGTTGGGTCTCAGTTTTCAGGTTGTGCCCGACCCGAACCCGCAAATAACCCAAAATATCGAGTTCGGGTCGGGTCGGGTTCGGGTTACAGCAGTTTCACCCTCCGAGTCGACCCTAACCCGAAAGTTCGGGTTTCAGGTTTCACTTACACCCTTACATGCTATAGAAAATACTCTCATGACCACGGTTGAATGGTAACAAGGCTGATTGATCCCACACCTTGGGTTCGACCCGAGAAGTCTGTCGGAGGGACTAAAACGAGTACAACTAAAGCGATCGTTGCCTTGGAATGTGGTTCTGTCACAATGATTGACTTCTACATTAATTGGGTAGCAGCGATGTGTTACTAGATACCTTTCACTACTTGTAATCATGAAAGAGATTCATAATTACTACTAACATTACGGGAACCTATAGGGTTACACGCAGTAACGAGAAAGTTTATGAGATAATAGCGCATAGAATGAGAAATTTAGGCAAAAGTGACACTTTTCGGAAGTTGATCACTTAAGTGTCAGAAGCTAAAAGCTCTGACACCAAAGCTGTAAATAGGGGCGCATGGATGCCTATAAATAGAGAATCCATGCGCCCAGTTCAGCTGCTGATGAGCCTCGGACAGTTTCTAAACAGTTCAGAAATGCAAGCTCACATTCTCTTTCCACTTTTTCTGTTGCGCCATTTTTATCTAGAGAATTGTCCGTTGCTAGCATAGTGTCAGACTGAGAGGATCTCCTACACCAACCTGTGAGAGAAGGTTGGTGGTCACAACAGACAGCTGCTTGTGTTTGGATACCAATAAAGAGTGGTGATTTCGGTGCTTGTCTGTGACAAATAACATCATATTTCAGGTAATTAATTTTAAACATTTCTGTTGCCGCGTTCTACATGAATCCTTGCGTTCTATATGAATCCTTGTGAAAGATTCTGTTAATTCCGCTACATTGTTTGAGACCCGGAATCCCTATAGTGATATGAGAGCCTCTTATAGAATACCATAACAGAATTGTGTGTTTAATTGTCATAATTATTATTTTTTGATGAATTGAAAAATTGAAAGTGGAGGATTGATTGATTGGCAAATTGATTAAGATTGAATCTTGAATCAATGATCAATAATCCCGGGCTTTGTTTTTCATGGATATTTGTAATCTGGTTGCACAAAATTAATTTGAATGAAAATTAATTAAATTTGGGATTTTATTTAATTTTCGTAATTAATTTTTCTCTATCAGTTTTCAGGAATTGTAAATTGTTCATCGGATGAACAGAATTTTAGAGTTGGACTCGGCGGATTCGATCCGGAGCAAAACAAAGTTGTTACTCGCCGTTGATGGTGTCGATGGACTTGGCAACGACAAGGGAGTCGGCCAAAATCACCAACAACGTCGGAGGAGGCGGAAACGACGTGAAAAACCGCCGGCTTTCTTGTTGAAACCGCGGCGGATTTCATTGCTCCGGCGAAGATCCGGCCGGTGGATTGGTGATCCGGTGGTTGGGTTTTCCTCTCGGTGCAGCGGCGGACCCGATGGCGTCGGTGCGGCGTGATCGGCCGTTGTTGATGCGAAGGAGAAAAGATTAAAAACGCCGGATTTGTTGGAGAAATCGCGACGGGTTTTAGACTCTTGGCGGGGATCCGGCCATCTAATGGCGACGCCGGTAGGAGGGTTATGACTGCGCCACCGAGACGGACCTAACTGCGCCGGTGGCGGCACCATCGGACGTCGCCGGCACAGCGGCAGTAGTGAGCAGTGGCTGTTCGCGTCGGTTGAACTGATTGGATAGTTTTACCCCAGCCGTCACAAGTATTTACAGTTGTGCCATTGGCGGCTAGATGTAAATATGATGAAAACCCTAGCTGTTTGTTATTGGGTTGGGCTTGGCGGGCATGAGAGCTGGGCTCTTTACGCCTGTGCATAAGCCCGGGTGAATGGCCCATTTCAGGGCCCGGTTCGACTAGCTGGGCTGGTCCGAGCCAGCAGCAGCTGGCTTGAGCTGCCAGCGGCTTGCCTTGGCTCAGCCTGGCTCGGCCCGGACCAGCAGACAGACCACCGAAATGCCGTCCCAGGGGCCAGTTGTTTTCGGATTTGTGCATATGGCCCCTGGAGTTTTAATTTTGCTGAAACAGTTTTAAAATGTGTTTTAAAGCTGTTTTAAAATTATAAAAATTCCCTTAAAAATCCTTTTTTGCTCAGAATTTTCCTTAGTTTATTTTGAGGACCTTATAAATTAAGATTGGCTGGGAACCAGTTAAATTTATAGTTTAATTAACTTGGTTAATTATTTTAAAATTCTGAAAGTTGTTAGAATGGCTTAAACTTTTTTGGGGAATTGTAGGGATGGTCCTCAGACTTTTCTAGTGGGACTAGAAAATGGCCCGATTTATTTTAATATGCATTAAATGTATTAATCGTGTTAAAATGTGATTTTGGCATGCTTGATTGATTGTTTGATGCATGGTACATGGTTATAGCCCTGGTTTAATGTTGTAAGTTTGAATAAGGCCTGCGTGTCGTATCTTTCTCTCAAATTTCTTATTGTACATTCTCTTCTCATCCACTCCTCTCTATGTAAAAGATGTTTCTTTATTATGTAATAAATTGTAAATCCGAAGGCTTGGACAAGGAAGGAACTTGAAGACGGAGGGGTGTGAGCGGGAGGGCTCGTCGGGGGCTTTTCCGCCAATTTTGGGAAAACGAGGGAGTCGCCATCTTTATTTTTTAGAAAATGTGAAATTAAGGAAAAACCCAATTTTTGACTCCGAAATTTAGAAAAGGCAATTTTGCGAAAACCAGAGATTTTAAGTCCGGGAATTGTTTACAAATTGGGAAGGTGTTAGGCACCCAATTTGTCTGAAAATAATTTTTAAAACAAAATAAAAGCCGATTCCCGTAAATTAATTAATGCAAAATGGTTAATTTTTTCATTTTCAAACAATGGGTTAATTTTAGTTAATTGGACTTGGGGCCTGGATTACGGGCTTCCAAGCTGCCTACGTACCCGTTTGATGTGATCACACCGGGGTTGTATGACCACGAGTTCGGATCTAGCTCGATGGAGGCGGTTTCCGGCGAAGTGGAAACGAAAACAGAGGAGGAAACGAAGAACACAAAGTCGGCCAAAGGAACCTCCTCACTACGAGGTGAGGCAATGCCCTTGAAAGTGCCTGGGAAAGGAAATGGAACCTAGAACCTTTTGATTACTAGATCAAACAATGCTAGGTATTATATTGGATCCTCTTGCAATGGATCACTAATGGATTGGTGGAGCAAGATTTGAGACCCAAGAAGAACAATATGGCCGATTCGCGGCGGATATGTGTTCTTACAATATATGAGTTCTAGGTTTACGATGGTTACAAGCCTTCCTTATATAGGGTGGAAATGCAAAGAAGGAAAGAGCTTAACTTGACTGGGGAACCATCTTCCTCGGATTAGGGTGGGCGAAGTGAGAGGTGGCAGTTGAGGTGTGACATTGTAGGCTACCTGCTCTGACGGCTTCCATTTCCCCAGGATTTGTAGTTGGCGGGAAATGGGAGGAAGGGCCTCTGCATAAGTGGAATGGTTCGCCTGACTTGCGTATGGAGGCTTCTTCTGGTTGACGAACACCTGGGGCTTCGCTGGCATCTGAAAGTGTGGCACAGGGTCTTCGCCGATGACCATGGGCTCGCGGGAGGAGCCATGGGTTCGCAAAGGGACCATGGGTCCGCGGGAGACGCCATGGGGTCGCGAAGGGCCATGGGTTCGCCAATGGCCATGAGTTCGCCATAAGGTCCATGGGTTCGCCAGGAACCATGGGTTCGCCAGGGACCATGGATCCGCCAATGGCCATGGGTTCGCCATAAGAAGCATGGGTTCACCACGGGCCATGGGCTCGCCAATGGGGCTTCGCAAACACGGTCTCATCTGGGAACTTGACCTTAGCTCGGAGGAGGCGCACAGGGTCCTCTCCTGGAGTTCTTGTAGACGTGGCTTAGCCTTGGGGCTTCGCCGGTGCCCTAAGTGTTGCTTCCTCTTCATCCGAGCCTTTGCCAAAGGTCCTTTAGACCCTCAGGAAGATTGGTTCCCCTTTATCACAAAAATGGGGCTGATGTCCACATCATACCCTCCCTCTTGAAAAGAATCCGTCCTCGGATTCATAAGGAAGTCATCCCTACAAATCTGAAAACACCACAACAAACTTGAAGAGGTATTAGGGGTTAGTGGACCAAAACCAAGTGGATGTGCCCATATCAAAAATGGGATTGTAAAGATTCTAATATGTATTATGTTCAACGACAAAAGTCTAAATGAATTTATGATACACTTCCAATCACTTAGACAAAGGGGCATAATGTGGGGATGCCCTCGGCTTATTACATACATGGCTAGGTGATGGGCATTCTTATACTCGAAACACATGGTACCTAGCTCATGGATAGCAAACAAGGAAGCACCAAGTTGGGGCAAGATGAACAATCCGCTCTTTCTTGCTCCTGTGCCATGAAAGCACACAAGTGCCCTATGTCTAAAGCTTTCTTTTGGGCCGAAAACAAATTGAACAAAATAGCATGCAATTTCAACATGATTTCCAACACTAGAATTCATGGCATGCTCATTTCCAAACAAATTATTTTTACATGTGCCGGGGTCATGTATGAGCCTAACCTTAGCAAGTTTTCCTATCATTTGTGACATGCACAACCCATTTACTTTCATCACATAAGCTCGGGTTGGTTCATTAAATTTAGCGCATGTCATGATCATGGTTCCATCAATACTCGCATCATAAATGTATGTGTGCTCCCTAGTTAAAGTAGGCATGCACCTAACATTCCTAGCGCAAATCATTTCATGATCACAAAATTTCAAAGTTTCATCACTAAGATGAAATGATATGTTACCTCTCCCCAAGTTAGGGGAGGGAGGATCCTCCTCCGAAGTCAAGGCTTCTTCTTCCTTTTGTAAACAACCCAAGGTTCCTTTGTCTTCAATCCCTTGCGCAATCAAAGAAGAACAACAATCATTAGAAGATTTAAGCGTTAGTCCTTCATTGATCTCGGTTGAAAGCTTGGGTGCTTCACTCTCTTCACTTTTTTGGCTTTGAAGAGCTCTTTTCTTTCTTTTCTCTTTCTCTCTCTTTTTCTCACTCTCACACCATTCTTTCACAAGACCTTCCATTTGTGAGACTTCATTTCTTATTTCCTTGAAATCTTTTCTCAGTTCCTCGAAATCTGCTCTAATTTCTCGAGTGAGATTTCCCAAAGGGATTAGTTCACAAGGAGGATTCGGGTTCGCACTTGGAGAAGGGGGTGAGTAGGCTCTTGAAGGTGTGGCATTCCTTTCGGGTGTTAAAGTGGGGTAGTATGTGGGACTCCGAAATGAGCTATGAGTGGTGGGAGGTCTCGACCGATGGGTAGGGTTGGGGCCAAGTGTACTAAGGGGTTTGGGTGCCATACCGCCGCCTCATCACACTTTTCAAGCGGTCCCAAGAGGGTATGAATTCTAACCCTCGATCGCTCCTCTTTGTGGCGTATTCACACCACCAATACCAAGCTTCACCTCTTAGCATCTCAATAGCTATGTCAAGCTTCTCAAGTCCATTAGCACCACTTTTGGCAAAGAATGCCTCAAGATGGTGTTCCCATGATTCGAACCCGAAAGGGTCATCATCCCCTCGAAACTTAAGGGTTCGCGCCATTTGTATCCCTACACACTTAAACAATAATGTCAGTACCACTCATTTCCTCACGTGTATGGTTGGCCTCTCGTTTGTGTTTAGGGACACACTCAGTACCACTCCTCTCTCGTGTTTAGAACACAATGGTTCTCACAAGTCTCAGAAACTTACCACCAATCTACGATTAAGATCAAATGCAAACACGCAAAGAATATCCAATGAAATCTTAGCAATGTCCGAAACAAGTAAAGCACAAAGTTCTAGTTACTTGAGACTATGGTCTTTAAGGATTTGAGGTTGGTTGGTGGTTGAAAGAAGTTGGGAGTGATATAGAAAAGGCTTTTCACAAATACAAACACTATAAGTTCAGGTTTTGAAACTATTTTCGATCTGTGAGTACTGTTCACTTGAGTTTCGTGATGAACTCTCCAAGAACACTTATGAACTTTTCCCAGAATTTATGAACTGGTTTGAAACTTTCTTTTCTGCAAACTCTTGTTCTTTTGCACACAGGGAAACTCTTTTCCTTTTCAAATCCGAAATCACTCACAGTTTCATAAACCTTTCAAGAACTTCAAACAAGGATAACAACTATTCGGTTTCTCTCAAGAGATCATTAACCGAAAACTTTTCTTCAAGTTTTCGAAAGAACAACAAAGGTTTTAACTTGAAGAAAGTCAAATAAGCAACACGGTACGATACCTCCAGCAAGCGCTTTGGCTCTGATACCAACTGATGTGATCACACCGGGGTTGTATGATCACGAGCTCGGATCTAGCTCGTTGGAGGCGGTTTCCAGTGAAGTGGAAACGAAAACAGAGGAGGAAACGAAGAACACAAAGTCGGCCAAGGGAACCTCCTCACTACGAGGTGAGGCAATGCCCTTGAAAATGCCTGGGAAAGGAAATGGAACCTAGAACCTTTTGATTACTAGATCAAACAATGCTAGGTATTATATTGGATCCTCTTGCAATGGATCACTAATGGATTGGTGGAGCAAGATTTGAGACCCAAGAAGAACAATATGGCCGATTCGCGGCGGATATGTGTTCTTACAATATATGAGTTCTAGGTTTACAATGGTTACAAGCCTTCCTTATATAGGGTGGAAATGCAAAGAAGGAAAGAACTTGACTTGACTAGGGAACCATCTTCCTTGATTTAGGGTGGGCGAAATGAGAGGTGGCAGATGATGTGTGACATTGTAGGCTACCTGCTCTGGTGGCTTCCATTTCCCCGGGAATTGTAGTTGGCGGGAAATGGGAGGAAGGGCCTCTGCATAAGTGGAATGGTTCGCCTGACTTGCGTATGGAGGCTTCTTCTGGTTGGCGAACACCTGGGGCTTCGCTGGCATCTGAAAGTGTGGCACAGGGTCTTCGCCGATGACCATGGGCTCGCGGGAGGAGCCATGGGTTCGCAAAGGGACCATGGGTCCGCGGGAGACGCCATGGGGTCGCGAAGGGCCATGGGTTCGCCAATGGCCATGAGTTCGCCATAAGGTCCATGGGTTCGCCAGGGACCATGGATCCTTCAATGGCCATGGGTTCGCCACGGGCCATGGGCTCGCCAATGGGGCTTCGCAAGCACGGTCTCGTCTGGGAACTTGACCTTAGCTTGGAGGATGCGCACAGGGTCCTCTCCTGGAGTTCTTGTAGACGTGGCTTAGCCTTGGGGCTTCGCCGGTGCCCTAAGTGTCGCTTCCTCTTCATCCGAGCCTTCGCCAAAGGTCCTTTAGACCCTCAGGAAGATTGGTTCCCCTTTATTGACACAATGGGGCTGATGTCCACATCAAAGATTCTAGAATCAGTTCAATGGTGATAACGAAAAACTTATAATTATTATGATGATGTAAACGAAAATAATGAGAGATGAGAATGTTAGAAAAAAAATAATGAAAAATGATCAATGTCAAGAAAATAAATAAATAAAGAAAACCACAATCAATATATTTTTTTAGGATATTTTTCATGAATTTTGAGAAAGGGGAAATTGTGACAATTAAATTAAAAGATGATTAGAATTAGAAATTAAACAAACAAATTGATTACGAACAAAATTGGAGAAAAGAAAACTAGGAGTCATGAAAAGAACAAAATAAACAACTCTGTCTAGTGGCCTTTTTGTGAGAAAATAAAGTTAAAACTTGTTAAACCTGTAAAAACGCAAAAGAAAAGAAGTTAGTGACCTTATTAACATAAATAAAAACAAGCAAGGGTTAGAAGGGGGTTTTAACGGGTTCTTTTAAAACAAAAACACAACACGTGTCCCTGCAAGTCGCGAGTCGCGCCGGAGTTTGCAGGTCCGGTGGCTGGGCGGTCCGGTTTCATGGCGAGCGGCGGAAGACGGTGCTGGCTTGCGCTGCAGCGGGTGCTCTGGCGACTGGGGGTGATCTGCAGTGGCTCAGCGGCTGAACGGAAGGAGTTCGCGACTCGCCGGAAAGCTCGAGCGACGCTGGTGACTTCGAACCAGGCTGTTTCGGCGGCGTTTCGTGGCGGGACTGGTCGGAAGAGGTGCTCTGGCGGTTAAGGGAGGCAGAGGTGGCTTCAGTACCGTACCAGGATGGCTTGGGTGGGCTGGTGGAGCGTCGAACCGGCGACCTTGATCTTCTCGGAGCCGTTGCGATTCGGCGAGCAACCAGAGGTGGCCGGTGCTTGCTGCTTCGACTGGGGTTGGAAGGTGGCTTGGAGGAGGCAATGGTGTGAGTTTTGAGGACTTCAAGCAAGAAGCTTGAGATGGTGGAGGTTGGCCGAGAGTTTCACGGCGCAACCGAAGAACAAGAAGAAAGGAGGCGCTACGGTGCTGTTCTGGATCCCCTCCTTGATAGAAGAATGGTGCTACTTATAGGAAGGGATGGAGGCTAGGGCTAGGCTGGAGTTGAAGAATTTGGGTGAGGGTGGAAGATCGAGAATGGCGGAGGTAGAGATTGGTTCGGTTCATGATGCTTGCATGTTAAGCAAAAGGGGATAAATGACATCCTTACCATATTGAAAGTTCAAAATATTCAATTCAGCCCCTTTTATTTTGATTGAGTTGGAATCAAAGCTAGATTAGTTAAATAAGTCCCCAAAAAATTAAATTAGTGAATTGGAAAAAAAATGATTGTTAACAGTTTGCCCCCCATCAGCTTACTTTTACTTAAGGAAAGGTTAGCTGATGTTCGAGTGTCAGTGAGCTTAAACGCTTAAATCGAGGCCTATAATCACCCATGCTATCTATTCGCTTAATTCGGGGTCTAAAATCACCCAGGCTATCTATTCGCCTAAATCAGGCCCTATAATTGCCTAGGCAGTCTATTCGCCTAAATCAGGGCCAATAATTGCCCAGGCAGTCTAATCGTCTAATGTGGGGTCTAAATACTCAGGCAGTCTAATCGCCTAATGTGGGTTCTAAATACCCAGACAGTCTAATCACCTAAATCAGGGCCTATAATTGCCCAGGCAGTCTAATCGTCTAATATGAGACCTAATCGTCCAGGCAGTCTAATCGCCTAATGTGTGGTCTAAATACTCAGGCAGTCTAATCGCCTAATGTGGGGTCAAAATACCCAGGCATTCTAATCGCCTAAATCAGGGCCTATAATTGCCCAGGTAGTCTAATCGTCTAATATGGGACCTAATCGTCCAGGCAGTCTAATCGCCTAATGTGGGGTCTAAATACTTGGGCAGTCTAATCGCCTAATGTGGGGTCTAAATACCCAGGCATTCTAATCGCCTAAATCAGGGCGTATAATTGTCCAGACAGTCTAATCATCTAATATGAGACCTAATCGTCCAGGCAGTCTAATCGCCTAATGTGGGGTCTAAATACCCAGGTAGTCTAATCGTCTAAATCAGGGCCTATAATTGCCCAGACAGTCTAATCGAATAATATGGGACCTAATCGTCCAGGCAGTCTAATCGCCTAACGTGGGGTCAAATGCCTAGGCAATCTAATCGCCTAATATGGGGTCTAAATACCCAGACAGTCTAATCGCCTTATGTGTCCAGGCAGTCTAATTGCCTAAATCGGGGTCAAATCTCCAAGGTTGTCTAAGAATGAAGACTAAAGTGTCGAGACCATCAGAGTGCGAGGGCCAAAGTGCCCAGATTGTCAAAATACGGAGGCATAAGTGCCAAGTTCATCGAGATGCAGGGGCCGAAGTGCCGAAATTGTCGAAATACTGGGGCCAAAGTGCCAAGGTTGAAAGGAAGGGCCTAAATCCCAAGATCATCCAAAGGTGGGGCCTAAATGCTAGAGTTGTTTGAAATGGGGTCAAATTGCCATTATTATTGAAAAGAAGGGCCAAAGTGCCAAGGTTGGAAAAATACGGGGGCCAAAGTGCCAAGGTTATCTATCCACCTAAAGGAACCATCAGGATCATCCTATCGGGAGAGGAACGGTCAGGGTCGTCCTATTGAGAGAGGAATGGCCAGGGTCATCCTATCGAGAGGTGGTCATCTTTGCTTAATTGCTTAAGGGTGGCCTATCTAGCAGGGCTTGAGATGGGTGCCTATCTAGTATGGCTTAACTAAAGGTCGCCTATCTGGTAGGGCTTGATGAAGGGTCGCCTATCTGGTAGGGCTTGAGATGGGTGCCTATTTGGTAGGGCTTGACTAAAGGTTGCCTATCTGGTAGGGCTTGACTAAAGGCTACCTATCTGGTAGGGCTTGTGCTCGGTAGGGTGTCATGATGCATGATATGCCTCCTAAGACTATAGTCAGCTGCAATGAGTTATTAGGTCGACTCTAAGACTCTTTTCTTCATTTTGAAAGTCATGAGCCCAAGCTGAATGGTCTTTGCATATGTTCAACTTTGGAGGGAGAGATGCCCCCACGTGTGTGTCTGATGGCGCTTTGGCAGCCATGCGAGGTGAGTGCATTTCCTTGATTGCATGATGAATTGAGAGGATTTATCCTCCCTGCTTCTCTCAGCTTATTGATATGTCAACCCAGAGTCAATGTGGCTTGCTTGCTTTTCCATTGGAAGGCTATGAATTGAGAGGATTCATCCTCCCTGCTTCTCTCAGCTTATTGATATGTCGACTCAGAGTCAATGTGGCTTGCTTGCTTTTCGAGGGAGCTTTATTTCGATGGACTTATGGTGAGGAAAGAAATGAATGTGATATTGAAGGATTGGATTTGAGTGAAGTGATCTCATTTGTGCTCGGGATAAAGAGAACTTTTAAGCATCTCTGCACTATAAGATTTCCAAAACCTAAAGCATAGTTGCTAATGAACTATGGAAGAAATGTGTTTTGACCAAATGCAGCTAAAAAACAATCATGTGACCAATGCCTCTCTCGACATGAACGATCCACATAAAAATGAGTCGACAGTATGGATTTTCAGTAAGGTTGTAATGTGGCCTCGGTTAAGGTTCGAAGAAAGAAATGATATATAGGCTCAAATACCCAGAAGATGCCCCCAGGATATGCTTCTCGCGAAATGCAAAGCCTGTCAACCTCCGATGGGTCCGATTCTCTTGATGAATGTTTGATACTTCTTGAAAATCTGTTTACTTCTTGAGGACTTTGTGATATGCTTTTGAAACACATAGAAGTTAAAGCGCAACAATGACAACTTTTCCCCCTTTTTTACCTCCACTTTTGCCTAAGTCGCCCTTACGGGTTTTCGACCTAGCGAGGCTTCCTTTTCAGCTTCAAGGCTAGATTGAATTTCCACATCAAACTTTCTTTCTTTGTACTTTTTTATTTTCCTTTTTCTTCTTTTCTCAAAACAACTCGACAATACAAAGCGAGACCGCCATATGATGGGCGGAGACGATTTGAGCTTTCATCGCTTGAATTTCCTCCGATGCGAGTTTCTCTGATTGGACTTCCTTGCACAATTCATTTCACCAACTGTTGCAGCGATGATCAGTGGTCTTCGAGACTCAACACTCGCGAGATGCATACCCTTTTCCCAGGTTAGGATTGCGGTTTCGAGAAGGAACAGGCTCAAGTGTTTAAGGCTCAAAGTGGTAATCAAAGGATAAAATGTCGTTCAGGTGTAAAGATGATTTAGGCTATGAAAGACGGCCATCTATCTTTTTTACTCATTCCTGCGTGGATCATTTCAGATTGATCGAAACACTCGTGACTTAAAAGTTCAGTTGTCATTCATTCACCAAATTTGAAATCTCACATTCTTGAATAGTGCAAAAGCATATTGATATCCACTAGCCTTGGATCATAGAAAAATCATAGTGTAGAAATACATAGAAGCTCAAGTCATCCTAAACATCAAAAGAGTGCAGAGAATGGTACATCAATGTAAGATCAAGAAATTTTTACGAGAGAAGGGGGGGATGAGACAGATCTTCTTCAAGTTGATGTGGGACAATCAAGGGCCTTCTCAATCAGGTCATGGTACTCTTGTCAGGAACTTGATCATTTTTCTTCGTCTTTGGTGATTTTGACATTTGGCATTGTAGGATAGAAGTGCAATGAACACGAGATAAGTTCCACCAGAGAGTGAGAATGGGCATCTAGTTTCATCGTGTCTTCAATTTAGTGCGCCTTGACCTTGCTTCTTTCTCGATGGACTTTGAACTTTCAGACCAAACCCATGACCTTCGATTAATCCTTCTATGTCTAACAGATTTTACATGCATGTGACGCACCTATATGAATGCATGTCAGATAATTATGTGTATGCATGAGACACAAATGCATGTATGCCTGAGCATGTTGCATGACGTGTATGCATGGACGTACACAAATGCATGGATGCATGGATTATCTAGAGTGACAAAATGGTGGCTGACCATGGGTGAGGAGTAAGTCGGGTTATACTATAGCGCTTAATTTAATGCCTATGTCTAAGTCTCTTAAGCTTTCAAGTACACTGTCTTGATTTAGGTGCATGTGGGTGAGTGTCATGCAATGAGCGTGTCAATACACCGCGCGAGGCAAACATATAGCAAACACCGAGATATGTAATACACCGCGAATATTAGGTACCTAAAGTTCAGTTCTAAAGTCACTATGTACATGAGGGTGAGAATGGGTTGGTCAAAGGTTCTCCAACAACTAGGTGTGCATATACCTCCCTCTGGGTGCGAGGAGCACCCATTGGTCAAACGGTACTTTACGACCTTCAAGCGCTGTGGAGTTAGGACCAGTGCATAGTCATGTTGGGAGGACCAACTTTCTTATGCAACATGGTCTCCGGGCTCACTACCTAGATTAATGCACACACAAATGAATAAAGATATCCGTGATGCAAAGCACACATATGTCAATCACCATGTTATCAATCACCATGCTTTGCAATCAACAAATATTACACACATAATCGGCTTTCATAATGTTTTAAAAAATATTTTCAGCATTCAATCCTCTTATTTTCAAAAAAATTTGAAATGGTCCCCCAGTGGAGTCGCCACTGTGAGCGGGAGGGCCACCGCTCGTCGGGGGCTTTTCCGCCAATTTTGGGGAAACGAGGGAGTCGCCACCTTTATTTTTTAGAAAATGGGAAATTAAGGAAAAACACAATTTTTGACTCCGAAATTTAGAAAAGTCAATTTTGCGAAAACCAGAGATTTTAAGTCCGGGGATTGTGTACAAATTGGGAAGGTGTTAGGCACCCAATTTGTCTGAAAATAATTTTTTTTTTTTTGATAGGACCTGAAAATAATTTTTAAAACAAAATAAAAGCCGATTCCCGTAAATTAATTAATGCAAAATGGTTAATTTTTTCATTTTCAAACAATGGGTTAGTTTTAGTTAATTGGACTTGGGTCTGGATTACGGACTTCCAAGCTGCCTACGTACCCGTTTGAATCGGGATCAAAGCCCACGTAGTTCGCTCCCGTTGGACCGGGAGAACTCGGGGTTAGAATGCATACCTGTCAAATCGGTGGAGCGGCGGTCGAATTGCCTTAGAATTTGTCTGGTGTGGCGGTCGAATTGTCTTTTTCTTGGAGATTCCAAAAACCCGAGCTAAACTCTGGAAGAATGGAAAAGATTCTAGAATCAGTTCAATGATGATAACGAAAAACTTATAATTATTATGATGATCTAAACGAAAATAATGAGAGATGAGAATGTTAGAAAAACTAATGAAAAATGATCAATGTCAAGAAAATAAATAAATAAATAAAACCACAATCAATATATTTTTTTAGGATATTTTTCATGAATATTTGAGAAAGGGAAAATAGTGACAATTAAATTAAAAGATGATTAGAATTAGAAATTAAACAAACAAATTGATTACGAACAAAATTGGAAAAAAGAAAATTAGGAGTCATGAAAAGAACAAAATAAACAACTCTGTCCAGTGACCTTTTTGTGAGAAAACAAAGTTCAAACTTGTTAAACCTGTAAAAACGCAAAAGAAAAGAAGTTAGTGACCTTATTAACATAAATAAAAACAAGCAAGGGTTAGAAGGGGGTTTTACCGGGTTCTTTTAAAACAAAAACACAACACGTGCCCCTGCAAGTCACGAGTCGCGCCGGAGTTTGCAGGTCCGGTGGCTGGGCGGTCCGGTTTCACGGCAAGCGGCGGAAGACGGTGTTGGCTTGCGCTGTAGTAGTTGCTCCGGTGACTGGGGGTGATCTGTAGTGGCTCAGCGGCTGAACGGAAGGAGTTCGCGACTCGCCGGAAAGCTCGAGCGACGCTGGTGACTTCGAACCAGGCTGTTTTGGCGGCGATCGCGGCGGGACTGGTCGGAAGAGGTGCTCCGACGGTTGAGGGAGGCAGAGGTGGCTTCAGTACCGCACCAGGATGGCTTGGGTGGGCTGGTGGAGCGTCGAACCGGCGACCTTGATCTTCTCGGAGCCGTTGCGATTCGGCGAGCAACCAGGGGTGGCCGGTGCTTGCTGCTTCGACTGGGGTTGGAAGGTGGCTTGGAGGAGGAAATGGTGTGAGTTTTGAGGACTTCAAGCAAGAAGCTTGACATGGTGGAGGTTGGCCGAGAGTTTCACGGCGTAACCGAAGAACAAGAAGAAAGGAGGCGCTACGGTGCTGTTCTTGATGCCCTCCTCTATGGAACAATGGTGCTACTTATAGGAAGGGATGGAGGCTAGGGCTAGGCTGGAGTTGAAGAATTTGTGTGAGGGTGGAAGATCGAGAATGGTAGAGGTAGAGATTGGTTCGGTTCATGATGCTTGCATGTTAAGCAAAAGGGGATAAATGACATCCTCACCATATTGAAAGTTCAAAATATTCAATTCAGCCTCTTTTCTTTTGATTGAGTTGGAATCAAAACTAGATTAGTTAAATAAGTCCCCAAAAAATTAAATTAGTGAATTGGAAAAAAATGATTGTTAACAGAGGGCAGACATGCACTTGAACCAGCTAGACGCGGGAAAAGAAAACAGACTTAGTTTAGGTCTTTTTCTTTTCTAGGTTTTTTAACTATCTCTGGCTCAAGATAATTTTAGTTTGGGCTATACCCATGGTACCGTTTACTACGCGGTAGTATGCATGTTAGGTTAATTAGATGTATGTTAGGCATGTATGCTAATTCAACCGAAGAAAGTAAAATTGGTTAGAAGAACGTCCCTCAAACGCAATATCAAAACTATAAGTCTTCCATTATGAGACTTGTCAAGTACTTGGTTTGTTAGTGGTATTTTTGTTCTCGCAAAAACGGGGTACCATTTTTCAATCATGTTAGGGACAAGTGCTCATAATGGGTCTGTTTTGACCATTATCATGACAACTAGGTTGACATGAAATGGAGGCATATTGTGTGGGAGGAAAAATGGGTATTTTGTTCTCGCCAAAGCGGGGTACCGCATTTTAGACTCCACTCAATGATCCAAGAGTTGCATGGGGATGCAATTGGCATGGTGATGTAATAGTGGGAATACTTTAATAGGAAGGAATTATTAAAGGAGATTAAATAGACATGTTACCACCCTGGGAAACTGTAAGTTTACATATTCTAGAAATTACATCATTGTGTTCAATTTTTAAATGGTTATCGAGGAAAGGATATATGCCTTTCGAGACCATTCTTTTTGAGACAAAAGGCTTGAGGTCAGCGTCGAGGGAGAGTACACCAACTAGTTGGCTATGTAAAAAGAGAGTGGGCTAAAGGGGCATTTTCTGACCTAGAATCACGAAGATGTCAACTTTGCGCTATGCCATACGATCTCAGGATTGCTTCGATTCCTTGATGCAACCAAGCAATTGTTGGTGCATCAAAGGATGAAATTTATGAGAGAAAGCAAGGAGAGTGGGGAAAAAGATATCCCGAAGAGCAGTGCCAATGATGCTCAAAAGTCAACTATGGCTTTTGTCTTCTATCATGATACATGTCAAGCATACGATTGTTTTGAACTATCATTTTATAGCGGGGTGCTCACTTCAAGACGAGTCATCGATGATAGATGAGGTCTTGACAGTCACACCAACTAGGTTGGTAGTCAAATAACCGATCAAGTGGGAGTTAATATATGATTCATTTGATTAGATCTTATGAGAGATGTGATTTTTGTTAGGCAAGATGACCTAGTCCTTACCTAAAAACATGAGAAAGGCGAATGAGGCTATCTAAAGATAAAATGAGTGCTCAAGCTACGGGATAAAATTCTTGTACTTCACCTATTGTTGAAATCGGTAGAGTTAGCTATGTATGAAATACAAGCCTGAATCCTTTGAAGAAATTCAAAGAGTTCAAGGACTGAAGTACATAGTAAGACACGATAGAGTATAAGACACTTCAATCAGATTGAAGATGTGGGATACTCGGGGCAAGTGTTCTATGATAATCAGTGGGAGTGAGACTACAAGTCACGACTCGCTCCATCTAGAACACCATAAGAGAATGCCGGGGCTCTAGTGGAGTGATCAAACTATAGTTTGATTCATGACTAGTCAGGCTGATCATCCAAAGCTTTTGGAATACGACTTAAGACATTGACGTTACACTGAGTCAGGTTTCATCTAAGTTATGGCTTGGGAGAAATCATATTGTGAGGATTTAAGGCTTGGGACAAAAGGCATATTTGACTAAGCTTGAACATAAACCTCACAATTGTCTTTTCATTGGACATCCTTAGAAATTAGGGATGTTGCTTCTATAGTTCCTTCGAGGCTATAGTGCTCAGGGCTCGGGCTACATGTTAGAAGACTATGTCTCCTAAAAGGAAATTAACAAGGACGGTGGAGTTTGATAAGATCGAGAACAATGAAAGACATAGAATCTACAGATGAAACATGAATGGACACCACTAAAAGATAGTGGGGGGATTGTCTATTTGTATCTAGTAGGATTACACATAAGTCAGATAAGTGCAAACTACTTATGACTTATATGTAGAGGAGTGATGTTCATAGTGAGCACACAAAATCTACTAAGATAATACTCTGAGAAACTACTTATGGCCATAAAAGTCAAAGATGGATTTTGTGTATGGTAACCGAGTTAGAGCCTGGTTGATCTACCTAAAGGGATGAATCCCTTAAGGCAAGTGGGTCTTGACTAAAAGACTTGCACATACGGTAATGGAATTACCAGTCACAATATAACCTGTTCGAAAGAGTTCATTAGTTATCTTGATTACATCTATCAGAATGATTTTGGTCATAGGAACATACCAGGATAAATGAGCATTGGAGAAACCGGGTTTTTTCAATACTTATATGGTATGCTGGATCCAAGAAAGGATTAGAATAGAACCTCTAAGAGTACGAATCTTCAAAATATTCAAAAGCAGTTGATTGTTTCATAAGTGAAGATAAAATTTGTGACTACAAGTGATTCAGTGGGAGTGTTTGGTCATTCTAATGATGGTACAAAAGGTACCTCAGTATAAGAAGTGATAGTTCTATATGTAAAGATTTGCATAAGGAAATTTCTTGATAAACTCACTAAGGCAAAAGCTCCCTAAAACATTAGGAATCACGATGTAAGAGTTAGATCAAAGGTGATTGCTTGGCCTAAAGTGGGGGTACACGTGAGATACCTGCTAAAGTAGCTAGCATGGAAGATTCCAAGAAGGGAATTTTGATTATCTCATTCCTAGATGTTGTCCTATGATAACTAAAGGGGAGTGCAAGGATAGAATGCAATATGCTACGACAATTTGATCTATCATGGTGTTGTGTACGCAACTTGAAACTTTTGTACACTTAGAGTGTGACAAAGGGGTTCAAAGAGATTATGGTAAAGTTCACCGGATAGACTTAAAGAACGTTCTAAATGTACTAAGTACATTTTGGGAGAATCTTTAGTCTATAGAAGCAAGAGTTAGCTTGATGCAAGTGGTTGCATTAAGGCTAAGCTTCTAATCTATGATCACAAATAAAATTTTATAAATGACACTGTGAGTCAGAAGGTAGTCCGAGCAATATATGAGTATCATCTACAACAGAAAGATGAATATATCACAACCTCAAAACGTTGGTAAAAGAAGTAGTTTGGACTAATAAACATGAAATGGTTCTTGGTGCTCGAAGCTGGATCCAAACTATTGTGAAAATAATAGATGATTGTAGTAGCACCACACTCTCACCAACAATCCAAATAATCCTTTAGGCCGTTCCATCTGATAATAGAGATTATTAGATAAAAGCGATGTAAACAAACAGAGGATGGACACGGATAGCAATGTGGCTGATCCGCCTTCAAGATATTCTAGCGCACCGGAAGCGTAGTGGCCATTCTACATATATGTCTGGGTGAACATAGTCGATTGGCTTACGTGCAAGTGGGAGTCTAAATGAGTTGTGCCACTAAGCCAATTGGGTTTAGGGCACTAACATGGATATTTGATGATATATATATATATATATATATATATATATGTATAGACATATATATGGGCTTTGTTCAAACGTATTATGTTTGATTAATTCATGCGCTAAAATAATAATAATAAACATAATAATGTTAACACTGGAATTCATGTTTGATCAAACATTCTTAGTTAATCTGTCCGCGAGAAAGGGTAAATATAGTAATGTCCATCCCTAGGTTACCTGATATTCCTAAAGTGTACCTAGTCGAGTATTATGGTGAACTTGGGTTGCTGTAATGCACACGATACTAGCATAAGGGAAGAATCCATGGGATGAATTCTGACTTCTGGTTTACATGATGGAGAGAGTCATATAATGGACTGACCCACTAAGATCACCGGGTGGATCATATCATGATAATCACAGGTGTATCTTAAAGGTCGTTTTGCACGTAGTCCTTTGACTTGAGATAGTGAAGATCTATTAATGTGAGCAGCTCACTCTAATTCTAGTAAGCACCACTTTTAGCCGAGTGGAATAGGCTAGTTTTGGGTGGTTAGCAATACCATAGAGTTAGACTGTCATGCACCAAGAAAGAATTCGACACTCCGATGCTATAAGAGATACTCTTATGACCACAGTTGAATGGTAACAAGGGTGATTGATCCCACACCTTGGGTTCAACCTGAGAAGTCTGTAGGAGGGACTAAAATTAGTACAACTAAAGCAATCGTTGCCTTGGAAGGTGGTTCTGTCACAATGATTGAATTTTACATTACTTGGGTAGCAACGATATGTTGCTAAATACCACTCACTACTTGTAATTATAAATGAGATTAGTAATTGCTGCTAACTTAACGATAAGCTATAGGGTCACTTGCTGTAACGAGAGAGTTTAGGAGTGAGCATAGAATGAGAGATTTGGGTAAAAGTAACACTTTTCAGAAGTTGGTCACTTAAGTGTCAGAAGCTAAAAGCTTTGACACCAAAGCTGTAAATAAGGGCGCATGGATGCCTATAAAGAGAGCATTCATGCCCCTAGGTCAGCTGCTGGTGAGCCTCCGGGCAGTTTCTGAACAGTTCAGAACTGCAAGCTCACATGGATCCTTGTGAGGGATTCTTTTAATTCCGTTGTGTTGTTTGAGACCCATAATCCCTACACTCATATCCTGATTTGGTGAGCTGTACTGGGGAAAGCTCTCCGAAATCCGGGGATGGTCCAAGGAGCATTGTCCTCTCACTGAGGAGAACCCGGACTACTCCCATTTGCATTAGCACAAACCTGTTGAGCTCTCTTAGAAGGTTTGGGACAAGCTGATTGACTATTGGAATCCGAGCATTTCCAGAAGGCCTCAGCACAAGCAACAAAGAACGTAAAAAAAGGTCAATGAAAATCCAAAGAGGAAGAGGCATGGAAGATTGTCGTTGCAAGGAGCGTACGAACGATAATTAATTACTTACTTTATCTTATTTTTTCGTTATTTTTAATTTAATTCTTATTAATAGATTGAAATGTTTGAATAGACAGAGCAAACCATGAGGTCAACCCGTGAGCATCCTGGAGTTTCACGTGGAAGTGGGGTAGCAAGGAGGCGGACTTCGAGGTACTCCCTTCTTACTTTAATACTAATGTTTCCACTAGATTATAAATTTTTAAAGCTTTTTTTAAAATTATTTTTGGATTAATTAGGAAAAATATATCGAGGCTATGCGGGACAAATATTAGGATGAGGAGGATATGCCACTGATAGTCTCATTCCTTTGCGGTCCGAACTCTCAGATGCTGGATGGAGTGACTTGGTGTTGAGAACGACGATCGGCAGCTACAGAGTGATCTGCGAAGGATAAAACAGAGTACTTAGGAGTAGAGAGGGGAGTGGGGGTATGTAGATAGGGTGTATCTTTCCCAAGACATCCTTTTATAGGCGGCCTCGAGGTTGTGGATGCCCCATGACCTAAGGTAGTGGGGTGGTTGCCCATGTTTCCGACTAATGGGGAAGGTGGAGTAGTGGCGAACGTGGGAGGTTTACACGCATCATAGTGGTTAACCTTCACCATCTGCCCTACTTTAATCGCGGCTAAGTTGTGGGCGGTCTAGATTCGCGGAGGCGAATGCATGGTCTTGCCTGTTGTTGCGAGCCTCCCATGCGAGGGGGGTGGCCTCGCATCCTGCAATTCCCCCTGAGGGTTGCGATGAAGGCGCTAGGCCCCGCTGAGGGATATGGTCTTGTGGACGTCGCGGAAGCTTAGGCCTCGCGAAGAGGCGTGTCCCCGTAGATGCCGTGGAGGCTTAGGCCTCGCGGAGAGATGTGGTATTGTAGACGCGTGCCCTGTGAGCTGGTCAGTGGCGGATGCGAGGGTGATGTTGCATGGGTAATGTACCAACCACTTTTTGATCCCGACGTTTACATGTAGTTGACCGGCCAAAACCCCACCAAAGGACACTGGAGATAGGGGTGAGAACAAGCCTAGCCCGGTAGGCTCGAGCTCGAGCTCGTGAAGTTTAGGCTCGGCTTGAGCTTGGCTCGATTTCTATTTGAGCCTAAAATCAGGCACGAGCTCGGCTCGAAAGCTCGTGTGGCCTCGATATGGTTGTGGTACACTGCACAAGAAACATTGCCCTCGCATCCGCCACAGACTAGAGCACAAGGCGCACGTCTACGAGACCATACCTCTCCGCGAGGCCTAAGCCTTCGCGACATCTGCGAGAACATACCTCTCTGCGAGGCCTAAGCCTTCGCGACGACTATGAGGCCATACCCCTCCGCAGGGCCTAACACCTTCGTCACGACCCCCTCGGGGCACATCGCAAGATGAGAGGCCACGCCTTTGCATGGAAGACTCGCAACAACAGGCAATACCACGCCTTCGCCTTCACGGAGCTGAATTGTCCGCATGACTTAGCCTCAATTAAAGTAGGGCAGCTGGTGACAGTTAACCACCATGATGCGTATGAACCTCCCACGTTCGCCACTACTCCATCTTCCCCATTAGTCGGAAACATAGGCAACCACCCCACTACCTCAGGTCATGGGACGTCCACGATCTCGAGACCGCCTATAAAAGTAAGACTTGCGAAAGGTATACCCTATCTACACACCCCCACTCCTCTTTCTGCTCATGAGTATTCTGTTTTTCTCTCTGCAGATCAGTCCTTCAGCAGTAGATTGCCATCTCCAGCACTCCGCCTCACCAGATCATCACCTCCGGCATCTGAGAACTCGCTCCGCTTAGGTACGAGGTTATCAGATTGGCGCCATCTGTGGGAATGAAAAAACCACGAAGATCTACCAACTGTGCAAACATGCCTCGAACCAAAAGCAGCTCTCGGAAGAATGGTAACTCGGAAAGAAAAGCCAGCACCAGCCACCACCTCTATCAGGATGATGTTTCGGTTCACTCCACCAAAGATAGCACTTCCCATCGCGAAAATGTCGCTCCCTCTAGAGGAGCACACGTCATTCCCCCTGGCGGAACAGGTGGGATGTAGCAGAATGTCATCCTCCAACAAGCTGTCATCCCCAGCTTGGACCCGACAACCCTCACCGCCATCACAGAAGCTGTTACGCAGAATCTGCGCAACAGCTTAGCACATACCCTGAAAAGAATCCTGGATGCGGTAGGAGTTATCCCGACTTCCTGGCACATGCAAAGCTTACCTCCTCAGTCACCTCTCTTGGAGCTCCAGCAGGAGAACCGTCCTGATCCCGCACATACCGTCGCTCTCACTACCCTTGCTCGTTGTATCGAGCAGATGGAGAAGGGCGAAGAAAAGGCAAATACGCCTTACTCCGCTCGATTGGGCCTGGACCACCTCTGGACCTAACCATTCACCCGGCGGATATTAACGGCCCCACTTCCAGAGCAATTCTGTCAGCCAAAGATGGATGCCTACGACGGCCTCTGAGATCTTGATATCCACCTCCAACGCTACATCTCAACAATGGCCATAGCCAGGGTAGATGACAGGGCCCTTCGCCGCGCTTTCAGTTCCACACTAACTGGAGCTGCAGCCACTTAGTACAACACCTTGCGCGATAAGCAGTTCGACTCCTTCAAAGGGCACCTTCTGAATCCCTCCAGGACTATATACACCGCTTCCAAACAGAAGCAATCCAGGTCCCTAATCTTGGCGAGGAAACTAGACTCCTCACCGCGATACAAGGCCTCCAGTTGGAATCCGTTTCTTCATAGATGTTACCACCAACCCACCTCGAAACATGGAATACTTCCTGGAAAGGGCAACCATATTCATGAATGCAGAAGAAATCACTAGGCCTCTCGGAAGAGGCCCGACAAACGATGCGTAGGGACAACCCCCTCGCGGCCAGGATAAATGAAGGCAATGGCCAGGGCCTTCGCTCAAACCTTGACCTTCTGGAAGCACTCCGCGAAGGCGCACGCCTCAATGCTCGCCCTTAAACAACGCCTCAACACCAAACGCGACGCCAAGGTCAAACCCAAGCCACTACACGAAGGCGGCCTCGCTCTACTTCGCTCAACTATAACCGGTCGCGAATGAAAGGAAGGAGTCTACACCCTAACTGGGACGACCCCTACACAGCGCCAAATATAGCCGAGTGTGTCCGAGTGTCAGGGGAACAACGGGAAACCACTCCCTCGCAACTATCACACGGACGACCTTCGTCCATACTATGTTTAATCTTTCTCCCATTTAATAAAAAACATTCCCTCAAGTCTCAAATGTTGTCAGTTGTACCACCAACCATCTACGAAGAACGCAACCACTTCTACACCCGTCATGTTTGGTTGCGAGTGAGACCTGCCCTCTTCCGCGAACCCCCGTGTGTCCACCGCGACCCTCTGGGTCTTCTTCCGCGACCCCTTTGGGTCCTCCTCGGCGACCCCCTTGGGTCATACTCTGCGACACCCCACTGGTCCTCCGCGACCCCCGGGGTCCTGCTCCATTAACCCCCTAGGTCCTCCAGCAACAAATCGAGAGGCCTCCAGATGAGACCAACAGGCCTACCCTCTTCCGCGACCTCCCTGGGTTCTCCAGCGACACCACAAGAGGGCAGCCCTCTCCCGCGACCCCCTACGTTCTGAAATAAAGTGAGAGGCCTCCCCTCTAGTGACCGCCATAGCCCGCAGTTCTCCTCCAGCTACCTATCCTGCACACCAAATCGCCTTTGGAGGCCCTCGGATCTTGACAATGAGGTACCCCGACGCTTACTTATTACCAACTATGTGACTACAATGACAATTATCAGCTATATCTTAATTATATGTTGTACATACCATGTCCTCATTACCATGACACGTTATAAATCGTCACACATACTGCATGACTTGTTCAACACAACTATAAATTATTCCTCCATGGTGCATGGTCATTTTATCATATGAACACACTGCAAGTTATGTCCATCTTATATGACACTCGATACCTGCGTGCAAACTGAGCATACATGAATCACATGTTCGTTGAGGTCGAGCCCTACAACGCTCGCATCTCTCATTTTAAGGTAGAGCCAGACAATGGTCGCACCTCTCATTCGTTCGACGTAGCGCCCAACAATTGTACCTTCCGGGGTCATCTAACGCAATCTTAAAAGATCCCCCGATATAGGTCCGTCATCTACAGCGACCCCCCTCGCGGGTCCGCCATCTTCTACAGTCTCCGCACACGGACCATCTAACGTGATCAAGAATCCGCGTCAGCCTCCACAAAACAGGTCTGTCGTCTACAACGACCGCCTCGCGGGTCCACTATCTTCTGTAGCCCCCCGCACACGGGTTCTCCATCTAACGCGATCTCCAAGAATCCGCGTCATCCTCCAGGACCCCCGACACAGGTCCGTCATCTACAGCGACCCCCTCGCGGGTCTGCTATCTTATGCAGCCCCCCCACACGGGTCCGCCATCTAACGCGATCTCCAAGGATCTGCATCATCCTCCACGACCCCCGATACGGGTCTGTCACCTACAGCGACCCCCTCGCGGGTCCGCTATCTCCTGCAACCCCCGCACATGGGTACGCCATCTAACACGATCTCCAAGGATCCACGTCGTCCTCCACGACCACCGATACGGGTCCGTCACCTACAGCGACCCCCTCGCCGGGTCCACTATCTCCTGCAACCCCCGCACACGGGTCTGTCATCTAACGCGATCTCCGAGGATCAGCATCGTCCCCCACGACCCCTGCTACGAGTCCTTCACCTACAGCGACCCCTAGCGGGTGCGCTATCTCCTGCAGCCCCCGCACACGGGTCCGCCATCTAACGCGATCTCAAAAGATCCTCATTGTCCTCCACTAATCCAGCTACATGTTCTCCATCTAGAGCGACCCCATTAAAGGTCCGCTATCTTCTACAATTCTTGCACGGGATCCACATCGTCTTCGACTCCAACCGGGTCTGCGCTCTACTGCGATCCCCCTGAATCCGTGCCATCATCCGCGACCCTTGCTATGGGTCCGCCTTCTACAAAGCCTCACAGGACACTACGGTAGTTCAATATTCTCACCTCGTTGAGATCAAACATGACAGTTATCGTACTTCTCTCTCCTGCAATGGCGAGCCTGAAACGCTCATGCCTGACTTCTTCTACACAAGGGGGCCCTACTCCAAGCATGTCAACATTAGACCTGCACCAGACCGGTCAGGACGGTTCCTCATGCAGTTTATCTCCGAAGGACCCCTCTCTTACCTCCGCGCACACACTCTTATAGTAGAATACAGGGGGCCCAACACCCATATTCCACTGTTCGGAACCCTCTGCATCTGATCAGTTAGAGCGGCGAATGATCACACTACAACGGTCCACAAACCCTCCGCACCCGACCGGTCGGAGTGGTTCAGTCCTGATCTATAAAGATCGCAGACTCAGACCTTGTCAGGTCATTAAACATCTACGTTGTCAACATGTAAACAACGCTAGTCTACACTACCCAAGGACGTCGCCCCAAGGACATCGCCTCATCACAATTCTGTGTAATGGCCAAATTACAGACTGCGAAGACACTCCGTGAACAAAGGATGCATCGCCGTCCATCGCCTTTCCAAACAAATATGAAAACTTATGGACAAAAAACTGTTCATCTTGAATCATTATTTACATCTTATGTGCAATTCAAAGAGTACAAAAAGGGGATCATCCACATATTTGGAGACTCCACCAACACCTATAAGAGGGGTCACCCGCATCCTGGGGACTCCGTCACCACCCAAAAGGACATGCCAAGCCGCACTCATCTTCTACCCGTCCTCACCCCACTGCAGCAGGCTGCCAACGTCTGGATCCGCAGTGTTAGTGGCATCCAAGGAACGGTCGA
The DNA here is from genome assembly GCA_024586325.1 of Stellera chamaejasme. Lineage (NCBI taxonomy): Eukaryota > Viridiplantae > Streptophyta > Magnoliopsida > Malvales > Thymelaeaceae > Stellera > Stellera chamaejasme. Next base: position 19,182,664 of record CM044981.1, read on the forward strand.
GATACAACTTCTCAACCTGCAGCCTGTAGCAAAGCCATTCCTCCTCAAAGCCGTGCGCCCCAGCCTCGCCTTGGACACCTTGATGGTTGATGGGAACATCTCCCCAGGAAAGAAGGGGAGATCCAACATCGCCTCCAGCTCCCATATGGCCGTCACGACATTCATGAAATCCTCGATGAGCGTGAGGTGAGCCCTCGGAATGTCTTCAGCGGCAAGTGTGGCGTCTTAGGCTTCATCCTCAGCTGACTTAATGTGAGCGGCCATCTCCTCCGTAACCGCCCTCGTAGCATTCGCCTCGGCGCAAGCCCTAGCACAGGCCGCATCAGCATCCGCGCCCAGTGAGGGTAATACTTCCCTCAAAACGGCGAGCTCCACCTCCGCATATAAATGCTCCTCCCTCTCGCGAACAATACAACGCGGAGTGCAGGGACCTAACCCATACTCCGCTTACAGGGGGAGGCACCTTGGTACACTACCCAAGCAAACATTGCCCATGCATCCGCCACTGACTAGAGCACAAGGCGTGCATCTACGAGACCATACCTCTCTGCAAGGCCAAAGCCTTCGCGACATCTATGAGACCATACCTCTCCGCGAGGCCTAAGCCTTCATGACATCTGCGAGAACATACCTCTCCGCGAGGCCTAAGCCTTCATGACATCTGCGAGAACATACCTCTCCGCGAGGCCTAAGCCTTCGTGACGACTACGAGGCCATACCCCTCCGCGGGGCCTAATGCCTTCGTCACGACCCCCTCGGGGCACATCGCAAGATGCGAGGCCAAGCCTTTGCATGGAAGACTCGCAACAACAGGCGAGACCACGCCTTCGCATTCGCGGAGTTGGATCATCCGCATGACTTAGCCTCAATAAAAGTAGGGCAGCTGGTGACGGTTAACCACCATGATGCGTATGAACCTCCCACATTCACCACTACACCACCTTCCCCATTAGTCAGAAAAATGGGCAACCACCTCACTACATCAGGTCATGGAACTTCCACGACCTCGAGATCGCCTATAAAACGAAGACTTAGGAAATGTACACCGTATCTACACACCTCACTCCTCTTTCTGCTCCTGACTATTTTTCTCTCTGCAGATCACTCCTTCGGCAGCAGATCGCCATCTCCAGCACTCTGCCTCACCAGATCATCACCCCCAGCATCTGAGAACTCACTCCACTTAAGAACGAGGTTATCAGGTTGCTAGGTAAACTCATTTCAGCTCAGCTCTATCAGGCTTGAACCAAGCTCGTGAAGCTCGAACATTCCTTACATGTATAATATGAGGGTATTATGGGTATTTCTATAAGGCTTGTTGGCTCGAGCTCTACATGAAAGCTCGTGAGGCTCGATATGGTTGTTGGGTTAGCTCGTTTCACCTCGGCTCGATCAAGTTCGAACCAAGATCATGAGGAACTTTAAGGCTCGCCAGCCTCGTCGAGCCGAGCCTGTAAAGCTCGAGATCGGCTCATATAATATACGAGCTTAAAAATCGGCTCGAGCTCGAGGCTCATGAAGCTCGGCTCGTTAGGTTCATAAAACCTTGGTCTCGAGCATGAGCTCAAGACGGCTAGTCCACCCTGACCAGTTCCAGCCTGCGGAACAGGTACACTACCCAAGCAAACGGCCCTCGCGTCATCCAGAGCAGTAAGCAACAGAGGATAAGGACCGCAATGCCATCGCATCTCGCGAAGGCATCGTCAGGAGAGCTTCGCATCAACTGGCTTCGCCAGGCAGGGCCTTCGCATCTCCTTGCCTTCGTCACTTAGTACTTAGCATCAAGTCACATACCAAGGAAAGGAAGTGGGGAATGGTTACCTCCACGACCTACCCACGTTCTACATCATCACTCCGGTCTTCCACTACCCAGAAAGTGGGGGAAACACCCTACTACTCTGGATCATGGGACAACCGCCATCTCAACGCCTCCTATAAAAGGACGACTTGGGAATTGTACACTCAATCTACACACCCCCACTCCTCTTTCTGCTCCTGAGTATTCCGTTTTACCTCTTACGGATTACTCCGGAGCTACAGATCGTCATTCTCAACATCACATCAACCCTTCAAGCACCTAGAAGCCCATGCCGTCAAGGATCGAGGCTATCACCGGTCTTACACTACCCAAGCAAACGCCCCTCGCGTCATCCAGAGTAATAAGCAACAAAGGATATGGAGCGCAATGCCATCGCATCTCGAGAAGGCATCGTCAGGAGAGCTTCGCACCTACTGGCTTCGCCAGGCCTTCGAAGCTTCACACCTACTGGCTTCACCATGCAGGGACTTCACATCTCCTGGCCTTCGCCACTCAATACATAGCAACAAGTCATAGACCGAGGAAAGGAAGCGGGGAACGGTTACTTCCACGACCTACCCACGTTCTCCATCATCCCTCCGGTCTTCCACTACTTAGAACGTGGGGGAAACACCTCACTACTCTAGATCATGGGACAACCGCCATCTCAACGCCTCCTATAAAAGGACGACTTGGGAAAGGTACACCCTATCCACACACCCACTGATGAGGACATCCCTGCAAGAACGTCGCTGACTCGAAGTGAAGTTCAACTCCAAGCGCGCGAGGCCCCAGATCCTCTCCAGAATATAGGAGGGCCAATGACAAGGTCACGTTTCAAACAAGTCCAAGCCGGCCTTAATGCCTACATGAAACTGATGGCGCAAGCAGAACAAGCGGAAGCACAAGGAAGGACCCTGCAGCTTCGCCGTCTTGGCATTCCCCTAGAAGGAGAGTTCCCGAAGCCCATTGGCGTCTTGAATGTGAGTCTGGTCGAGAAAGGGAAAGACAATACCCCCTCGCAAGACTCCCAGATGCAAGCGAGGCCCCAAGGCGAGACCAGTCGCGCGAGGGCATACGGCGAAGACCCTTCACCAGAAATCCAGACTAAGGCACAGCCCCAAGGCGAAGCCTTTTGCGCAGGGACATACGGCGATGACCCAGCGCCAAACTTCCAGTTACGGGCGAAGCCCCAAGGCGAGACCATTCGTGCGAGGGCCTATGGCGAAGCCCCAACGCAAGGCTTTTAGGCAAGCGAAGCCCCAGGCGTTCGCCAATATGAAGAAGACTTCCCTCCCATTTCCCGCCAACTGTAAATTCTGGAAAAACGGAAGCGACATGAGCAGTTAGCCTACAATGTCACCCATCATCTGCTTCCTCTCACTTCGCCCACCATAAATCAAGGAAGCGGTTCCCTGGTCAAAGTCAAGTTCTTTCCTTTCACCATTTTTATCCTATATAAAGGAAAGCTTGTAACCGAATGAGGCAGAATATATTTAGAAATCAAAACTCTTCAAGAGATTGGTTTTTGTGTTCTCATATCTTGCACTTCCATATTCCTTTGTGATCCATGCAAGAGGATCCAACTATAATATCTAGTATTGCTTGATCTTGTAATCAAGAGGTGCTAGATCTCATCTCCTTTCCCATGCATTATCAAGAGCATTGCCTCACCTCGTAGTGAGGAGGTTCTCTTGGCCAACTTGTGTTCTTCGTTACTGTTCGCCTCATAGACTAACTGGTGGACTCGACTGTGCGATACCCAGTCCTCTCCTTCCTCAATGCGTACAGTGGCTACTATCAAATCTTCGTGGATCCCGAAGATGCTGTAAAGACTGCTTCACAACAGGCGAAGCGGTCTACCACTACATTCGCATGCCTTTTGGCTTGAGGAATGCAGGGGCCACCTTTCAAAGGTTGGTAAAAAAAGTCTTCGTGGATCAAATAGGGAGGAACCTTGAAGCCTATGTCGACGACATAATGGTGAAGAGTAAAGCCATCGCCAAGCACCTGGAGGATCTAGAAGAGACCTTCGCCAACTTCTACAAATACAACATGTGCTTGAACCCCATGAAGTGCATCTTTGGCATTGGCGAAGGGAAGTTCCTTAGCTATCAGTTCTCGAAAGGAGGGATTTGCGTCAATCCCAAGAAGATCGAGGCCATCACCAACCTCCGCATTCCCTGGGGGCTAAAAGATGCCCAGCAATTGATAGGAAGGCTAGTGGCCTTGGGGTGATTCATCTCAAAGCTCAGTGACCGCTACAAGCCGTTCTTCAACCAGATCCGGAAGAAGAAAGCCTGCAAGTGGATGAAAGATTGCCAAGTAACTTACGACACCATCAAGCAGCACTTACAGGAACTGCCCATCCTCAAGTGTCCTAGGCCTAGAGATGACTTTGTCCTCTATGTCTCCACAACAAGCAACAGTGTCGCCTCAATCCTCATCAAGGAAGAGGCTGACAAACAATGGCCAGTCTACTACACCAGCCACACCTTACAATCCGCGGAGACAATATACCCTCCGCTACAAAAGGCGATCCTGTCGTTGGTCTACGCCAGGAAGCTCAAGCCCTACTTCCAAGAACACACGATCACAGTGCGAACGAACATGCCAATCAAGGAGATCCTTCAACGACCGGAGCACTCAGGCCGTCTCACAAAGTGGTGCATTGAACTGAACGGATATGACATCAACTATGAGCCTCAGAAAGCGATAAAGGGTCAAGCTCTCGCTGATTTCCCAGCGGAGTTCTTTGTAGCTGATTGTTCCACACCTCAGGAACAAGTCCCAGTGCCCGAACCTCCGCCTCCAGAATGGGAGATGTACGTTGATGGTGCATCCAAAGCGGCATCTCCAGCAGGTGGCGTCTACCTACGCAGACCATTAGGTATGGAAACTACCCTCCGTGTGTCTTTTCAATTCCCAGTCACTAATAATGTTGCAGAGTATGAAACCCTCATCGTGGGGCTCAAACAGGCCATCAGAGTGGGTATTCACCTTTGACAGATTCATAGCGATTCCCAACTGGTTATACATCAAGTTTAGGGGTGCTCAGAGTGCAAGGACGTCACTTTAATCACGTACCTCAATATTGTAAAATCCTTGCGTTTGAACTTTGAGGAAGTGGTCTATATTCACATCCCTCGTTCCGAGAACACCATAGCAGATATGCTCTCCAAGAGAAAAACACCCTCCGCATTGGAGACTCTGGCTCGGCCGTCGATCGACGGGACACTGGACATTGGCACACTCGAAACAGAGGAAGATCCAGATGAGGACATGCCATCAATGTCAGATCAATTCTCGCGTCCAACGGCTCCCATCCAAAGAATCTCCCGCACTCACAAACCCTATGCCCTTCGCCCTTTGGGGTCTCGATCTCATCGGACCAATGCCAAAGGCGACAGGTCAATATCGGTTCTGTGTTGTTGTTGTGGACTATTTCACAAAGTGGATTGAAGTTGAGCCCCTCGTGAAGATAATATCTTCCAGGATCATCAAATTCCTGTGGAAGAAAATCGTATGTCGATATGTCAGCCCCCGCGCCATTATCACAGACAACGGAAGCCAATTCACCAGCCACAGCGTCCAGCAATGGGCTGAGGACAATAGAATCCGCATGCTCTACGCCCCAGTGGCACACCCCCAGTCCAATGGTCAAGTTGAGGTCACCAACCGGAAAATCAAGGAGGGACTCAAGAAGCGCCTAGCTGGCGCGAAGGGACGATGGGTCGATGAGCTCCCAAGTGTCATATGGGACTAAAAAACAACAACAAGAACACCAACATGCGAGACACCGTTCTCCCTGGTTTACGGCACTGACGCACTCTTGCCAATCGAGGCAGACTTCCTGACAATCAGAATGATCAACTTCACTGATGAAGCCAACACTCGAGGACTTCACGCCAAACTCGACTTGCTCGAGGAACTGCGTGAAGGGGCTCACCTTCTCCTGTTCGCTCTCAAGCAGCGTCTAAATGTGCAGCATGACGCCAAAGTCAAACCCAAGGCACTCAAGCCGGGAGGCCTCGCATTACTCAGGTCTGTCCTCACTGCTCGCGACCCCAAACAAGGCGTCCTGCGACCCAACTGGGAAGGACCCTATGTCATTCACAAGCAAGTCCAACCGGGCATCTACGAGTTGCAGGACCAAGATGGGAAACCACTCCCTCGCAACTTCCATGCGGACGATTTGCGCCCATACTATGTGTAAATCATGGGACTCCCATGGCTCAAATCAATGGAATATTTCTCCACTTCTCATCACTATCGCAAAACTGAGTTAAAACTCGTCGACAATCGCCCAACGCCTTCTGCACCCGACCGGTCAGAACAGCTAAACGCCTGGCCTATTAAGGTCACGGTATCAGACCTTTTCAGGTCACCCATGCATACGCGGACATGCGTACACTACCCAAGGGCATCGCCTACGCGAACCTTGTGAAGCACAGACATCGCCCGGGTTATCTTTGAGGGCCCCGCATCCGTGAACCCCAACAGATCCCCAAGCTGGAAATCAGCCTCGCCACTGAGGTCTTTGATGGCTACGCCTCCGCGAGCCACAAACAAACCCTCCATCGAGATCTTTGGGGCCCCGCGCCTACGAATCCCAACAGATCCCCAAGCTGGAAATCAGCCTTGCAACTGAGGTCTTTGATGGCTTCGCCTCTGCGAGCCACAAACAAACCCTCAACTGATATCTTTGGGGCCTTGCGCCTGCAAACCCCAACAGATCCTCTAAACAACTTAGCCTAGCAGTTTGCTAACGTTCCCTACAAAGCTATCGCAAGAATGGAGGAAAACAACGACAACCGAGGTAAACTGAAATTTGTACATTTATACTATTGGAATTGTGCATTCTTTACAGGTACTTACAACGGCTCTCAGGCCGGCTTACTTAAGGGGGTCATACACATGACCTAAAACCCCATCCTACTCTAACATGGCGTGCCACGCCGCACCCATCTTTTTCCCTTGCTCGCCCCAGTCAAGCAGGGCACCCACCTCAGGATCACTGGTCTTTGTGGCATCCAAGGCTTCAAAGTTCAACCCTGGATGCAATTTCTCCATCTGGAAGCGGCATCGCAACCAGCCTTCCTCGTACGCCTGCGCTCCAACCTCGCCCTGGGTCTTCAGCTCCTCAATCTTCTGCTTCAAACGAGGCATCCTCTCGTGGATTTGTACTTTGAGGGATGATATGTGTTCAGAACACTCCCCAGGGAACAACTCCAGCCCAAGATCCTTTTCGAGCTTAAAGAACTCATCTACTGCACACATGAAGTCCGTGCACAGAGTGAGGTGCGCTTCTGCCAACTCCTTCGCAGCAAGCTTTGCATCCAGAGCCTTATCCTCAGCATCCTTAAGATGGGCAGCTGCCACCTTCTCTGCCTCAGCAGCAGTGTCCTTCAAAGCTTGAACCTCCGCCTTCGCTGCGGAGCAAGCAGCATCTGCCTCTGACTTCAAAGAGGAAAGTGCCCCCTTCAAGGCAGCGACTTCGAACTCTTTCTTCTTGAGTTCGTCCTCCCTCCTTGCTAGCTCTTCCTTGTGCTGGGGGTACCAGACTTGGAGCTTCTTCAGAAGAACGTCCCTCTGCAAGTGCTCCAAGCGAGCCTCCACTTTCTCCTGGGTGAGGATAGCACACTAGGACTTCAGTTCAACAACTCGTCGATTCGCCTTCTCAGCCTCAGCTTTGGCAGCAAGAGTGGTCTCTGCCTCCTTCTTCAGGCGGGCAATTTCAGCAACCTGGGTGATGTCCCTCGCATTCGCATAGCTCAATAACTTGTACCACTGGCTGATGCCGGCATATTCATTGATGGCAGCCTGCATCAAAATGAGTTAGCACAGAAGTCAGAGAAATGGCACAGGAAAGTGAGAGAGATGCCTCACCTGCAAGTTGTGCTTGGCTGCCTCCTTCATGAACTCGATTGGGGGTTCCAAGCTGCGATCCATCAGCTCCATATAAAAGGGGGTGTGAAGCCCCTCCAAGCAGGACAGCAGCGTGTGCTCCCCTGCCCATCAACTATGAAGACTTATTGTTCTGCAGGAAGACTGGATCTCACGCTCCCTCCAGAGGCATGCCCTCCTCTTGGTACACCTTCGCCCTGAGATCTTCCCTCAGAGACTTCAACGCAACAGGGTCCTCAGACCACCTGGGGGTCTTCTGGGCAGCTACACGCTTCTCCTCAATGAAGTGTGACCAGACCCCAGTTTCCTCAAGAACGGTCGCTGTTGCGCCCAAGCCCACCGCGCTTTGGCGAATGCTCCAATGTCGATCAATGCATCAAACAACATATTAATGCAAATAAGGAAGACTCGAACACAACCCCCCACGAGGAAAACACATACCTTGCGATGGACCCTGGTCTAGGGCAGTGGCGATCTCACCAGTCGATGGCTGGGATTGTGGCTTCACCCAACTGCCACTCCCAGATGGTTCGTTGGAAGGGCGAACCATATCCCAGGCATTCGCCTTCTCTGGGACTCTCTCCACCGCCAAGGTGTCGATGGCGATGGGAACCTATCTGGCTAGGTGTGCCCCCTCTGGAGCCCCTCCCCCTTTGGGAGCCTAGCTACTTGTTGGGGAGGCACCTTTGGAGTAGCGGAATTTCGGTTTAGGTTGACACGCTCGCACGTCGGGTTTTGGTTCGGGTTCAGCGAGCTCGGTAGGACACTCCGGAAAGGTAAATGAACTTTTGAAAAATGTTCTGTGAATGTTATAATATTCTGAAGATTGTGTCCGAGTTTCATTAATTTTGGAATTCGGTAATTATTTTTGGGCAAAAAGAATTGGAACTTTCGGAAAAATTGGGAGTTAATTTGCAAATGGGTGCAAATTTAAAAGAATTCAGCATGGGCAGCAGCAGCCCATTTTCGGCAGCATGTGTGTGTGTGTAGGATAGGAGGGACACTTGTCCCTTCTTAATTTAAAGAAGGAAAAAAGAAAAGAAAAAGGAAGAAAAGAAGTATAAAAGGAAATAAAGATGGCAAAAAGCCATTTTTCTTTCTTCTTCTTCCTTCCTGCCGTTTCTCTTTCACCATTGTTGCGCCATGTTGAGCTCAAAGGTGAACTTGGAGGTTTCTCGACGAAGCTTCGAGGTAAGTATGTCAAAAGCGATCCTTGTCTTTGTGTAAATGAATAATCTGAGGACGGTTTGTGAAGATTCAGCACGGTTTGTAAAACGTGATCTGCTGAAGATTGGAAGTGATTATTGAATCACAAGTTTTGTTTGATTTATTTGTTTCTAAACGTTCGGCATCTTCTTGTGCATGTTTGATAACAGGAGCGTAGGAAGAAAGCGCGCTGAGGAGGTGCCGAATTGCGTATGAAAAATTTGGTGTAAAATCCAACGGTGGATTCAGAGAATGGTGAGGATATATTTGTGATCAGAGCGAAGTTCTGATTCTGTTGGTGTAATTGGTTTTGTCAGAAAAGGCTCGGTGTGAAAGCCGTTTTTTCCGGCCTGAGCCTCGGTTTTGGCGCCAATGATATTGGCTGATTCTATGAATTCTGAACATATATTCTGTATCTGTGGATCATTTGTGAACAGGGGGTAGTCGGAAACGCAGCTGAAACTCTGCCGAAATTTGTACCGGGACTGCTGAACGAGAATTTCGATTCGGACTTGTGTGAACGATTTGGGAAGAAGGTATGATTTAAAAGTTTGGTTGTGTTTATGGATGTATAAGTAACAATGTTCTAGATCGGTTTGAGAAACCGAGCTTTCTGTGGAATTTTCCGGGAAAGTGCGGGTTTGTGCGGAAATTGTTTCCTGGGGTATGTTTGGATGTGTTCTGATCCAACTATGGTTGTACAGCTTGATTCTGCGTTGGTGGAGTAGCGCGGACCCGTAGGAGTCAAGTTGTGTATTTCGGGTCGGGAGTCGGGATTTTCACGAGTTTTGGGCTGCGGGGCAGCGCTTCAGAGGTAAGGGCTTAATTTGGTAAAAATGTACGTTTGTTCTGTTTCAAGGCCCGGATGACCTTAGAGGCCCGGGTTCCTATTCTGTTCTGTATATGTTTATCAGGTAATGTTACTTCTGTTTATGTTTATGTATTCTTATTATTATATGTTCTGTTCTGTGACGAGACCCGAATGGTCGTAGAGGCCACGGGTGCTCCTTGATTCTGTTCTGCGTATCCGCACCGGGAGTGCCGATACTTCTGATCTGTGTCCGCACTGGAGGGTGCCGACATTCTGTGTATATCCGCACTTGGGTGCCGATATACTTCTGTGACCCTACGACAGTTTGGGGATCGCGACCCCCCGGTACCGTGCTATACATTGCATTCGATCTGTATATTCGACCTCTGTGAGGGCTGTCGTTACTGGTCGTTACAGCGGTTGAACCGCATATGTTGGATTCTGATTTATGTTATGCTTTATGTTCATATGTACATGCATATCTTTGTGATATTCATTTTGCGAGTTGATTGTTGCCCTGTGGGCAAACTGCACTTTTGCCTTAAGCCCTTACTGGGTCCTTCCGAGGACTCACCCCTTATATGTTTACCACCTTTCAGGTTGTTCTGAAAAGCAATTGGCGGAATAGAGATCCGCAGTGCTTTCGGATTTCTTGGGTTTCAGCAGCAGCAGTAGTACCACGGGCGGAAAATCTCACGAGTGAGAAAGTTTCCGATTCCACACGATAGGTATATAGGTTTTGGTTTAATGGCTCTGTAGCTGTAGTTTGCATGCATGTAGTTTAGATCATGTATTTGTATAAGACGTATAATCTGAGACATACTCGCCTTTGTTTGTCTTCGAGTCGAGGGCGGAGCCCCGACTTGCTTATATTGGAGTTGTGGTTATATCATGGATTTTGGGTGTTTCTGTGTTGTGGCGATGTTTGATGTTTGACACCATGAACTGCATGTTTGGTAGAAGTTAGAGTTACTAGTATGCTTGCCTTGAATGAGTATCTAGGTTGCTAGTTGCCACTTGGCTGTGTGTTACTTGAGCTCGATGCTCCGCTGCCGCGCTTTCCGTCGTAGGTTCCGGTTCTCGACGTCGCAGCCGGCTCCGCCTCCGCAACCGGGCGGGGTGGGCTGTGACACCTTCAACTGCCCTTGTCGCCTCTGGCTGAATATCAACCAGTGAGGGTGCTCCACTCTCTGAAGGGACCATTGTCGCCTCCTTTGTCTCCACTCCGGGAGCAGGGCCAATAGTCTTCACTCCAGGAGTCTCACGAACCGTCTCCTCTCCAAGGGTGGCCCCAGAAGTCCCCCCTTGTTCACATCCTTCGCAAGGGGAACGTCTCCCTGAACAGGTCTTTGCGCTTTCGCCTAGCCTGACTTACAAGGAGCCCTCTCTACACTGGCCTGTACCCCATCGCTACCCACCTTCTTCCTCTTCGCCTCACCTTGGAGAGGCGCCAACTGGCTAGTGGCAGGTCTCTTCTTCCACGAGGGCTCAATGGCACCTAACACCTTCTCCGCGGAAGGAAGGGCATTTTACCTATATGCGCAAGCCAGGTGAATCTGCAGGGCAGTGCGCATGGACCCCCTCTTCTCCTTCTCCTCATCAGAACGGTCAGGCGCATCTATATACCACAAAGAATCCGTATATCTTACATGGGGAGTAAAGGAAGCTAATCGGCACATACCTCTAGGTCCCGTGAGAGCAGCGCGAAGGGCGTCCACCACTTCTTTGCGATGCACAGGTGCCCAACCTTCATAAGGTGGAGGCACTTGTGAATCCAGTAAATGGCCTATGCTAACGCCAGTCCACCTGAGGGTCACCTCGTCAAGCTGCGAGAGGGAGAAAGGGAACAGATTATCGCAAGCCCTCCTCGCCAGCACATCATCCAACCATCCTAGAAGATGGACATACTCCTGCCACCTCCGCCCATCTGTGTACAGGACCGGCCTCAGAGCCACACTCTGCACAGCCTCTGTAGTCCTCGCCACTGGGAACTTCCAAGACTCATCCCTCCAAACAAAGAAAAAACCACCATGCCAATTATGATGAGATTTCAACGGAATACCAAAAGAGATGGAATTGTTCCCCCCAACACTAATGCGGGTAACATGAAAGAACTGCCCCCCAATCCGCAGGTCCAGCCGTTAGAATCTCAGGAACACGTCCGTGAACGGCTCCACCCCCGCCATCCGACACGCCACGCAAAACCCGGCGATATGGATGAACGTGTTCGGACCAAGCTATGATGGTGGGAGACCCCACGGGGTACACAGGTCTTGGACGAGGGGAGGCAAGGGGAACCTCAACCCATAAGACATTTGGGCCGTATAGAGGCACAACGCAGCGCCTTCCAAGTTTTCCGGCGTCTGCGGGAGCTCGAGGGCCCTTCAGACCTCTTTCCTCGCCGTGTACATCTCCACCTTTTCGACAGGAAAAGAGGCCTTGACGAGATCCTGATGAAGCCTCTCGGTCTTCACAGTGCTTTTGTCCACGGCTGGGACAAGAGGACGAGCAGCTCCTTTACCGGCCATTACTGCAGCGAGAAGAAGAAAAACTCATGGTCAGAAGATGAACAATCAATCGGGCATTTCATCAAACACCTTACGTGTAGAGGACTAGAGACTAGACTCTCACCTAAGGTCGAGAAAATGAGGACGAACAAGTGCAAGAGCAATCAGAACGATGGAAGAGCACGAACACGAAGAAACAGAAAGGGAGGGGTATCAGGAATAAAAAAAGAGCACAAGGGAAGCAGCAAGAATATGAAAAACCGGTGAGATGAAATTTCGAACAGTGAGAGATTTCAAAAAAAAGGGTGTATTTATATGACCACCCCATGTTACGGTCCCCCCCTCCCCCCGAGCGGGTTGAGACCCGGGTGACTCGGGGCTCCGGTTTTGGCCTGCGGGTCACGTTTTTAGATGGTTAAAAGGCTCCCGAGACTTATCTGAGCTTTAATTCTGGAAATCTTTCGGGTTTTGAGGTCGTGTGGGCTCCCCGGACGTTTTCGCCGAAAATATTTTTCGGGGCCGGGGGGTTGTCTCGGGATGTACAGCGGGCTCGGTAGCGCTCCCGGGACCTCGGAATGAGAAACCGTTTGCATATTTGGAATCGTGGGAACGTCCCGGATCTTTTTACGGAGCATAATTTTTGGGTGGGGACGTTCGGTCCCGGGCGACTCCCGGGGCCCGGGCCGGGAATCCCGGGGCTCGGGAAGGAATTTTGCCGACGGCTCCAGTGGAAGGTATGCTATATTTTAAGACGGATTTTATGGTGATATTTGGGGATTTTTTGGCGTGACAGGATTTTGGTTTAGGTAAGACGCGTGCGCGTCAGAATTACTCGGGTTCAGCGGGCCCGGTAGGACACTCTGATTTTCCAAATGGACTTTGGAAAGAAGATTTGGGCATTTTATGATATTCTGAGGGTTGTGGTCAGTTTTGGTTACATTTGGGGTTCGTTACGTATATTTGGGGTTTAATTGCAAAGATTTGGAGAATTGGGGGGTTAAATTGTTATTAACCCTAAAGTGATAAACATTTTGGGCCAGAATTGGGCTGAAGTCGGCTGCAGTATTTTGGGGAGGACACTTGTCCAATTTTTATTAATTAAGAAAATGGGAAGAGATATATAAGGCTTATTTCATGAAAAATATCATTTCATTTTCTTCTCTTCTTCTTCCTTTCTCACCTTGCCGCCATACTTCTTCTTCTTCAAGCTCCATGTCTTTCATTTTTCTTGGCTGATTTCTTCAAGGATTTGGCTCCAATCTTTGGTAAGCTTCTCTCCTTCTTCTCTTTTCAAGTTGAAAACAAAGTTTGGTGGAGAAAAGAGATGGTTTTCAAGCTATGAATTTACTCTTGTCTATATGCTAGAATGATCCTCTCCCTCCCATCTTTTAGTATGTTGTTCTTGGGCTTGAGGGGAGTAAGAATCTATGTTTAGATTTTGGAAGAACACCATGGATGGGTGAACATATTTATTTGAATTATTGATGGAATTTCTAAAATGGTGTAGAGTTGTGTTCTTGAATCATGCTTTGGATATGTTGTTCCTAGCATGATTCTAAGGCATTCTATGGTTTCAATTTGGTGGAAAATTGGTTGAGTAGGAAAGTCCCAAATTGAGTGAATAGTGAATTAGGGTTTATGTTGAATTATGGTGATTTGGGTGAAATTGGTTAGTAATCAAGGTTAAGAAGTGTAATTGGTGATTAAAGAGTGCAAATGGAACTTTGTTTGGATTGAAATGGAAGTTAGGTGGGAAATTCCCTTTTTGGCCGAATTGTTAAGGAAGAGGTTTTGTTGATTTTGGTGCAATTAGTTAGTAAGCATGCTTAGGAAGTGGAATTGGTGATTAATATGATTAATTGGAAGCTTGAATGGTTTGATTTGGGAATGTGGTGAAAAATTGGTTAAGGACCGAAATGTTCAAGTGATTCTTTTTCCATGTTGTTGATGTGTTTTGGTTGAATTGGATGCTAAATTGGTATCGGGGTTGGATTTAGGTGCGGTAAGGTGTTTAAAACGTTGGTTTCGGACAATAAATGGAAAAGTTACCTTTATGCGGGTTTTCCAGGAAAAGTGTCTGGAATGTAGGTTTAAAGGTTGGAATATGTTTGTGGGTGTTGGAATAACAAGGTTCTAGCTCGGTTCGTAAAATCGAGCTTTCTGTGGATTTCTTGCGGGAAAGTGCGGGATTGTGCGGGAGTTGGTTTCTGGGGTTTGTTTGGATGAGTTCTAACTGGTTTGTGATTGTTCAGCTTGATTCTGCGTTGGTGAAGTAGCGTGGGACCGGAAAAGGCAAGTTGCGACTTTTCGAGTCGAGCCGGGATTTCCGGAAGTTATGCTGCGGGCAGCGTTTTCGAGGTAAGGGTTCAACTTCTCTCGTTATACATACCGGTATGGGACTTTGTGTATACGGGTTTAGTTGAGGCGGGTCCCGGGTTGAGGACGGTGGTTCGGTGATCCCGGGACTGTCATATGGTAGGGTACACGTTTGTACTTGTTACATTTCAAGGCCCGGATGGTCTTAGAGGCCACGGGTTTATATCTTTCGTTCTACGTATTAGCGCTAGGCGCTGGTATTTATGTTTTTACGCTTTGATATATTATATTCGTTTCGCATATGCATTATTATCATGTGGTTACATTCGCGGTGTATGCACCGAGGTGCCGACATTCTGTTTGTACACGCACAGGTGCGGTACTTACATCGTGTGTCTGCCTTTGGAGGGTGCGACACTTTACGTATACTACGCACCAGAGTGCGGGTATACCTCTGTGACCCTACGACAGTTTGGGGATCGCGACCCCGTGCCGTGCGTGCTTTGAGAGGGCATCGGCGGTTACCGCGTATGATGTATTTCGACCTCTTTGAGAGGGTTTGCTGTTTTGCGAGTCGATTCGGCTTGTTGGACCGCGTATGATGGATTCTGACTCATCTCTGACTTTGCATACATGCATATGTATATATATATATATATATATATATATATATATATATATTTGTACTTGTGTTTGTTCTGTTTTGCAGGTTCGATTCAGCAGTACTTGTTCAAACTGTATCTTACCTCAGCCCTTACTGGGTCCTTCCGAGGACTCACCCCTTATTTGTTTACCACCTTTCAGGCCGTTTGATAAGCATCCGGCGGAGTAGATTTCCGCGGTCTTGTAGTGGATTTGGGATTTTCAGCAGCAGCAGCAGCAATATCGCATGCGAAAACCTCCTGCGATAGCAGTTTTCTGATTCCGCACTAGGTACATTTAGATTTTAGTTTGATGGCTCTGTAGCTGTAGTTGCATGCATGTATTTAAATCATGAGTTGTATATGATGTGGGTTTATGGAATATAATCTGATCTTGATTGTCTTCTGAGTCGGGGGCGGAGCCCCGACTTGCCTATATTGAATTGGTATATGAGATGGATTCTGCAGTTCTGCTTGTCTTGTATGGTATTTGGAGAAAGTTATATTACTTGTATGCTTGCCATGTATGGATTTCGGTAGGTTGCATGTTAGTGTCGATTACCCTGTTTAGTGGGTAAAATGCTCCGTTGCCACGTTCTCCGCCGTAGGTTCCGGTTCTCAACGTCGCGGCCAGGTCCGCCTCCGCAACCGGGCGGGGTGGCTGTGACACCCCAGGCAAGACGAAACATCGTCTCAAACGGAGACCCAACCCCGAGACGCCACGTATCAAAGATAGGTAACGGTAGGAAACGTTCGGCCTACCGTCAATACGACTATTCCCCAACGGTCGACTTCGAGACCAAAACGCGGAGTACAGGACCCTGCCCATACTCCGCCTCTAGAAGGAGGCACCTTGGTGTTGGAATTCTTAGCGCACCAAGTCCTTTTGAGCTCATCTCAGATGGAGAAGTGTTTCAGCTCAAAGTGAGCTGAAATGAGTTCTATGGAATTCAACTATGTGAATTGTGGCTATATGGAACATTTGTGATGTTTCATGAGTAGTAACTACTTATTAGCATCCTTTTATACAAAATAAGGGTATTTTTGTAAAAGGACATGGCTTTGGCAATTGAGGTGCATGGTGTATGCACCCTAGTGCATGTGTGCACATCGCTTGGAAGTTACCAAGCATAAATCAGCCATGAGAGTCTTAATTTGGCGAAGAGGCACCTCAAGGGAAGGCACCCTTTCGCAATATAGGGTAGTTACTTAGCAACAAGTAACAGACCGAGGAAAGGAAGCGGTGTTACCCCCTTACCGCAGAAGCGTACGGACGATCGCGATTAAGCTATTCGTCCGAATAACACACACACTTGGGGTAATAGCGCACACACATTACACTCAATCACACATACACAGGTAGGCTATCAAAACCCCGGCACTAAAATTTTCGTTCACAACATACATTTCACACACAACACGGAACTAGGATCACTAAACTGCGCATGATTTATCAACACTAATATTCACAATACGGTGCCTACTTGCACCTTTCACAATTCCTGCACAATTTGACATAAAGCATCCTTGCACTTCACAACATAAACTTTGCACTGAACCCTGATATGATACTAACACAATTATGCATGTCATTTACATTATACAGAGTCAAACAAAATTCGATTGAAATACATACAATGACCTGCGAGGTGGTGGCTTCTCAGGATCCGATCACAGTCCTCGACGTACTTTGGTGTTGTTGTCACTACATACACAAGAAAGTTTAACCGTGAGTGACAAATGATGCTCATCCATATAATATGAACTCAACACTGAAAACTGGCATACAAATTCAGAACATAACCCTAATTCACATACCCATTATCCACACTTAACCACCCATAACACAATCCGATTCACACACCACACTACCCATAACACTTCACTTTACACACTATGCACGTACACTTATCATTTGAATATGCACTATCATTTGTATCACACCCTATAGCCAAAGTCTCACAATAACCTTAACATTTCAATTCACACATCACTCACTTCCACACTTCACTCACATCTTGCCGAAATCACACCATCACTACACTTGCACAATCACTCACTTATACCACTCACACGTTTGCCGATTTTCCCGGGACTCACATCACACACTATCATAACACTGAACACTGATGATACACAATCATCCACACACTAGACCTTCCCCCTTTCCCCGCACGCATACTGAATACACTAAACAGAGAGCACAATAGGTACCTGAAAAGCACAATACTAAGGCAAACCCACGGATCTACTTGGTGGGTTGCTTATCAGCTCTCTTTCCTGAAATAGGGGAAATAAGGGGGTAAGTTCTCAAAAGAACTTAGTAAGGACGCAGGTATAAACATGGTATCACTATCACAACACTGAACCTTCATCTAAAGAAAACACAAATATACACATACACACACACACACACACACACACACACACACACACACACACATATATATATATATATATATATATATATATATATGTGCAGATATATAATGCAAACACATGCTCAACCAATGCAATTTCAATACAAATGCAATGCAATTCAATCAATAATGCATAATGAAGTTAGACACTTGACGGTCTTCCCGGCATTTCGCCGGGGCACACACTTATCACACACTAGAGCATGGCTAGCTAAGGGTCGCGATCCCCACCTTCATATCACTTACACCACGAAGATGTATCACATACTTAGCACCATTAGGTGCGATAAAAGCTCTCACTCACTGATAACACCATCGTAGGTGTATCGAAATCCCACTACCTGCACAAACCGATGCTTATACCATGGGACTAGGTTTGGCGTCACCGGGCCACCCCTCGGACCAAACCTAGCCTCAATACACATAAAAGCAAGCATGCTGAATAATGCTACGCCAGAACATACAATGGAGTCCGAACCAGAATTCCCGATCGACGGTCCCGGTAGAAATTTCGGCAGAGCTTCAACTGAATTTCTGATTACTCCTTGTTCACAAAAAATCCACATATATAGAATATATGTTCAGAATTCACAGAATCAGCCAATATCATTGGCTCCAAAACCGAGGCTCGGGTCGGGAAAAACGGCTTTCACACCGAGCCTTTTCTGACAAAACCAAATAGCACAAAAGTCTCATATCTTCACTCTGATCACTTAGAACGGATTTTTGCAACACTTTCGGCGCGTTTCTGCTCACACCCATGTTATCAAACATACACAAGAAGGTGCCGGGAACGTTTAGAAACCAATAAATCAAGCAGAGAAGGTGGTTCCATAATTACTTCCAAACTTCAGCAGCTCACGGTTTACAAACCGGGCTGAATCTTCACAAACCGACCTCAGATTATTCACTTACACAACACAAGGATCGCTTCGGTAACCTTACCTCGAAGGTTCTTCAAGAAATCTCCAACTTCAAGCTTGGAGCTCATTTTGGCATTTCCATGGTGGAAGAGGCGGCATGAAAGAGGAAGAAGTTTTGGCTTTTTGCCATTTTGTTTTTCCTTTTATACTTCTTCTCCTTTCTTTTCTTTTTCTACTTTCCCATCTTTAACCAAAAAGGGATAAGTGTCCCTTCTCTCTCTCCCCCTAGCCGACTTCATCCTCTCTTCCTTTCAAATAATTGCTGATTTTATGCCAATTACAAATTGGCCCCCAAACTTATCAAAAGTTGCAATTTAGTCCAACCCGGAAATTTCAACTTTCAAACCGTAACTATGAGTCCCGAGCCATATCACACACAAAATATGCTTCATAAGATCAACTATGAGTCCCGAGCCATACAAAAATCTCTAATCCCGGTAATTACGCTTAATCACAAAATCAACTTAAACACGCACCGGGTGTCGGTAACAAGCGGGGAATGGTTACCTCCACGACCTACCCACGTTTTCCATCATCCTTCCGGTCTTCCACTACCCAAAACGTGGGGGAAACTGTTGGAATTCTTAGCACAACAAGTCCTTTTGAGGTAATGTTTGAGCTCATCTCAGTTGGAGAAGTGAGTTTCAGCTCAAGGTGAGCTGAAATGAGTTCTATGGAACTCAACTATGTGAATTGTGACTATATGGAACATTTGTGATGTTTCATGAGTAATAACTACCAATTACATCATTTTGGACAAGATAAGGGTATTTTGGATAAAATGGATGTTTTATGGTGCAAGGTGTATGCACCATAATGTATAGGATAATGGCTATGGCGATTATGAGGATAGAATTGGCCATGAAAGTCTTAATTTGGCGAAAAGACACCTCAAGGGAAGGCACCATTTCGCCTAAAAGGGTAGTTACTTTGTGTTTGGATAAGGAAGTGTACAAGGAGTAAGTAACCACTCCCTAGGCCGAAAGTACACATACTTTCGGCCATAAGGGAGTTGTAACCCCTCCTTTTAACTCCCTACATCATCTATAAATAGATGGTTCAGCCACAACACAGACACTTCAAACAGAAACTTCTCCTTTCTTTTTTTCTAGTTTTTTGCCGAATTGTTCAAGCCATTCCTTAAACCATTTCGGGTGAATCTTTTTTGTGTCCATTCAACAAAAAAACACCCCTACCATCTCACATTTAATTGGTTCTCATACTTGGAGTTTGAAGGCGTTCTCGAAGATTCAAGTGGAGCATACGTTTTGGAGCAAGGACAAAGTTCTTTTTGCTGTATTCAAAGGTGTAAGGTACGTTTCATACATTTCCTTCTTCTCCTCTTTCTTCTTTGTGAAAGTGGAGAGACATGATTATGATGAAACACATCATGCTGTCAGAATCTCTAAATTTACAAAAGAAACATCCCACTACTCTGGATCATGGGACAACCGTCATCTCAATGCCTCCTATAAAATGACGACTTGGGAAAGGTACACCCTATCTACATACCCCCACTCCTCTTTCTGCTCCTGAGTATTCCATTTTACCTCTTGCAGATTACTCCGGAGCTACAGATCGTCATTCTCAACATCACATCAACCCTTCAAGCACCTAGAAGCCCGTGTCGTCAAGGAACGAGGCTATCACCGATCTTCCACTAACCAGGACGTGGGGGAAACACCCCACTACTCTGGATCATGGGACAACCGTCATCTCAACGCCTCCTATAAAATGACGACTTGGGAAAGGGACACTCTATCTACACACACCCACTCCTCTTTCTGCTCCTGAGTATTCCATTTCACCTCTTGCGGATTACTCTGGAGCTACAGATCGTCGTTCTCATCACCGCATCATCCCTTCAAGCATCTGAGAGCCCGGACCGTCAAGGAACGAGGCTATCAACAACCATCAGATGTAACTATTATATATGGTCCACTTTGAAGCTTTTTCGAGGACTGAATTGTAACTTTCAACTTTCACATAACTTACTGCGCGAGCTTCAGTTGGAGAAAGAGCGTTGAAAGGATAAGGAGCGCATCGACAGATAGGATAAGGAGATCTATGCTCTGAGCATCGATAGACAGGATAAGGATAAGGAGTGCATCGAGAGACATGATAGTACTTAGATACCATTTAACATCAAACACATAAATATGATTCATACACCAAACCAAATTAACTAGTCCAATAATTCATCATGATAGATATGATTAGTAAAGCCAACCAAATTAAGTAGTATACACAATCAAATAGTCGTTTTACTCTTCTTCTTTTTAAAACCATTTAATGATTTAAATCAATCAGTTCTCAAACTTTTTAAAGTTGATAAATTGATCCACCCTACACCGCCATTTTCTTCAATTTCACTAGTAAGTGAGATGGCTGAGACGTGCCGGTACGGCCGCCGAGACAAGATTGGCTTAAATAATATCGTCTCACGGAACCCCTATACCACCGAGATAAGATTGGCTTAAATTTTGAGGAAAGTCCTCTTTCCTGAATACGTGACATATTGCTATTGGTTGAAACCACTATTATTAATTACGGATTGACATCTCCGTAATAAATAGTGGCAATCCCGTAATTAATAGTTATGACACTAATCAATACTGATATATTACGTATATAGAAAAGATGACTTTCTTACTCCTTAGATTGGAGCAAAATTTCGTTCTTAAAAATAAAAAAGATAAAATCTAACGAGACTTTAACGAAAGTGTGAATTTGACATCGCACGGATAACAAATCACCTCCCAGATGGCGCGTACAACAGCTTGCCATCCCAACCAATGCTTCACAGCAACCTCCTCCTGTTTATTGATTGCAAACAAATTGCCAAAAGTAATTGAAACTATGTAAAAACATAAGGGGCGAGGAAGATCGGCCTGTTCCTCGAGCCACGCTCCGATCGCCGCTGCCACCGGCCGATCATCACCATCATGGCCTCCACCGCCGTCATGTACTACCTCTCCGAGCACCCAGCAATCGTCGGCTTCCAGTGGAGCCACATCCAATCATGGGGATCCACGTGGTCCTTCCTCTTCTCCTCCATCTTCGTCTACCTCGCCACGGCGGCTGTCCTCCGCCTCCTCGTCTCCCTCACCTGCCACCGCTCTCGGGCGCTCCCGCTCGGTCCCGTCACCGCCGCCCACAGCCTCGTTATGTCGGTCGCTTCCGTCGTGATCTTCGCCGGGATCCTCATCTCCACCGCGGCGGAGATCCGGGAGACGCGGTGGTTCTGGCGCCGGTCCAAGACCCCTTTCCAGTGGCTCCTCTGTTTCCCACTCGGGACACGCCCATCGGGTCGGGTCTTCTTCTGGTCGTACGTCTTCTATCTGACCCGATTCTTCCACATGCTCCGAACCGTAATCACCATCTTCTCGACCCGGAAGCTGACCTTCTTCCATGTCTTCAACATCTCGATTTTGACCTTCACGTCCTTCGTCTGGCTCGAATTCTCGCAGTCGTTCCAGATCCTGGCGATCCTGTTCTCGACCCTCGTGTCGTCGGCGGTTTTCGGGTACCGGTTCTGGGTCGGAATCGGGTTACCCGCCGCGTGCTTCAATTTCGTCCTCAATTGCCAGATGCTGCTTTTGGGGTGTAATCTCGTGTGCCATGTGGGCGTGCTCCTTATGCACTTTCTTAACGGTGGGTGCAACGGGATCGGTGCCTGGCTCTTCAATTCCGTCCTTAACGGCGTGATTTCGTTGCTGTTCTTGAAATTCTACGTGGTGGAGATGCGCTTGGCGTGGCGGAAACGGAGGGAAAATCCGGGGACAGGGTTGGAATTTGCCAAGGAAAAACCTTTGTAAATCTGAATTTCCCATATTGCCCCTTTGTGATATTACTGCTATGCTGTGTGATACGAGTACATATGACCAAGTTGAAATAGCCAAATATACTAGGTTGTTGCAAGTGTTCGATAGTATGCAGTGCTGGACCCTAATGTTTAATTTGTATAAACTAGCTAGAGGTCCTAGAATTTTATGTTATTAAGATTTTGGATTACTTTTTTTTGTTTCCGTTCTTTTCTCTCCCTAGTCTCAAGATGCATAATTATTGTCAATTATGATTTTTTTTCCTTTTCATTTTCATCTCCATGAACTGCAATTAATCAATCCTCCCAAAACATGTTTGAAAAGAACCGTCCTTTGATTAATGCAATATTAGAACTATCTTCAACAACTTCCCCAAAAGTTTCTTCAAAATGGGAAAGCAAAAGCCATATTCACAAAAAAAAAATTGCTCAAACTCCAACAACTTCTTCATTTTGAAGAATCATGCATTTATTACAAAAATAAAATAACTATGTATTTAAAATAGTCATTGTAGCGCAAGATGCGCTTCATTTGCGCTATTATAGTAGCGTAAAACGGCCCTCCTACCGTGTTATTACCCGTCCTCACCGACCGTGTCATAATAGGAAGTGATTAAAGAAGGAAATGAGTTGATTGAAAATTTTAGGAAAAATACTGGATTTCACTGAAAAAATAGAGAATTTTAGTACAAAGAACTTAGTTGCTCCAAAGAAAATAAAAGGGGACTTAATTGAACGGTTGGAAAGTCAAAAGTATTGGGAGTGATAAAATTGTAAAATGGTTAAGGTGGATTAAAAGAGTTAGTGACTCCATTGAAAGTATTTTGAGCAGTTGGGGTCTATGTGAACATTTGCTGGAAATTAGATGGTTGGTTCTAAATTACTAGATAAAAGGCCCTAACAACAGATGAAACTCATGGGACTTCAAACTTCATTTTGTGGAGGTGAGGATGAGGAGTGATTCACTTCCAAAATTCATGGTGATTTTGGGAGTTTTTCACTCTTCCAAAAATCACTTGAGGTGTGAAAATCAGTTTTTCACCGTGAAAAAATGGAATTTAACATTTAATTTATTATTTTTGTTTTTCAATATTTTAATAACTAAAGATTAATAATTTATATGCAAATAATAAATGAACATCTAGATTCTAAATATTATTATTGTCACCTCACGAGAATTCACGGTGATTCTTTAATTTCTCATGTACCCTCCTAAGTTTGAAACTCCTAATATATATTTTTTCACCTCACAAGAATTCACGGTGAATTTTTCAATTTCTAACCTCATGAAAATCATGAAAATCTCGGACCCTCTGCTGAGTTTGAAACCCTGTTATTTTCCTCTCTGCCTCTCGACTTCTCACTCACAACTAGTTCCTTTCTTCCTTTGTTCCTCATCGTCTTCTTCTTCATCATCCATGATAATCTTTGATTCGAGCCTGTAAATCATCATCTCATGAAGGAATCGACATTCCTCTGTGAAAGGAAGACGGGTTCTCCTTTCTACCAAGTTGATATAAACGGAAACAGAGAGGGAGACCTGGGCATCCTTTCGGTCAAATCTGAAATTGGGAAGCTAGCTTAAGGGATTTGAGTTCCTCTTCCTTATTGTAAGTAATCTTGCTGATATAAAGTATCGCATGTTGATTTTCACCTCAATTATGAAAGGTCCCCTTGTTGGCCGAATGCTACCTAGTGAATGTGGATGATTACAGACTTGATTCTCGAGGGAAAAATGTTTATGACCATTCGATGGGTTTTTGGGACATTCCTACTACTGCATTGGTTTAATCTCTTGGTTGATTGGGATAATGACTGATCCTTTGATGTTCATTTAGATTGGTTCATGGGTTTTTGGGACATTCCTACTACTGCATATTGAATTGGTTTAATTTCTTGGTTGATTGGGATAATGACTGATCCTTTGATGTTCATTTAGATTATTGTTTTAAATGGAACAAGTATGTATCGTGGTGGAGGAACATTGTTTTGGGCTAGTTAATTGGTGGAACACCATTTACTTGAAAAGTCCTAAGATAACCGAGAAGAAATAAAAAGGATTGATACAGATATCTCAGCCTTGCTTAATTGCTGCAGGTTAGTAGCTTAGGTGCTGAATTTGTGAGTGCTCTTACTTATCTATGTGCTGGAATCAATGCAAGATTGAATTCCAATTGAGGTGAGTGTTCGGTCCTTTGTGGATTCTTGAGGAATCTTGAATTATTACTGGTATTTAAGGACTGTGATTATACATAAATCTAAATGTGTGAATGATAAATGAGAAAGTAGAAACAAGACTGATTTGTGGATGGCTTAACGGATCAAAGATAGGCTCGGTTGATACTGTTATGGGCACATAGCCGAGGGGAATGATATATTACTACAGTTCCTATGTACTATGGTGTTCACTTGAGTTGAAAGATCGATAATTGTTGCACAAGGAGATTCTTGGCCTTCAAAGATTCGGCCATGGCTTGTTCTACTGGACAACTAGTAGTTTGAGTGCTGTTTTGGGGGCAAGCAATTATAATTGAAACATGGTCGGACTACCTGAATAAATGCGAAGCTTTGATTGAAAGAAAGCAAAAGGTTGCTTAGTCAACATTGGAAATCCACATTGCTAATGTAGTAAAGACACACATCTTGGTGATGGTTCCAGTACCGAAAGAGGTGATTTAAAGGCTTAAATGCCTATGCTGGAAAGAAGGACTACTGGGGAGCTGAAAGAAGTAGCAGAGGTTTTGGAAGTGGTTCCTGCTCTCGCTCGAGGAAACTTCAAAGAATCTCTCGCGAGATCTTTGAAACCTCTGAGGATCTCTCGTTAGATCTTTTTAGGATTTCTCAGTGACGGGCGCTCACCTTCCCTAACCGGGGATGGCCACCCACCCCTGTAAGTCCTCTAACTCCCTCCTTGTTCATTTATGAGTTCTTTTATTTTAGTTACAAATTTCACATGATACTTACGATCTTCTTTTCTTTCATGCTTTGAGGGAACTTATGATACTTTTCATTAGAGGGAGCAGAAGGACTTATCAGAGTGGCGCAGCAGAAGCGTGAAGGGTTGCTAGGCACTTCTAGGGACTTTGTGTAATTTGTGATTTCTAAATGATTTCTAAATTACTTTCTTATTGTTTTATTTCACACACTTGCCATAAACCTTTTAACTTCTATACAAGGACTTTGGAAACTCAGTTTTTTTTATTATTTTTAATTGAATTCTTCCTTTAATTTTATGAACTCAATTTGTTTTAAAAGCCAAAATTCCTGGGCGAGCTCTGAAAAGAGGGTTCATAACTTACCGGCGCCACGTATAGTGGTAATTTTTATGCACATATAGCACATTTGTACCGTTTAAGGGCGCTTTAAACATCCACGTTGGATGCTGACACATACAAGCCTAAACATCCACGTTGGATGCTGACACATACAAGCCTTTGTACCGCATTTGCAGTGCCTCTAAATGAAATAATATTAATAAATATTGTAAAATGAAATTCAAAAGACAATAATAATTTCAAAATTAAATTTGCAGTATATTTTAATATTTTTAAATTGTTATATTTACAACAAAAATACCTAAATAAATAAAATCATAAATCCTACAAAGGTGGAGCTGGAGGAGTATCATCATGAGCACCATCGGGACTGCGTTGTTGCTATGGAGTCTGGACCTGAGCTGAGCTAGAGACGTTGAACTGCGAAGTAGGCTCCTCCATGCGCGGGTATAAACATCCTCATGTATATCGGTAAGGAAGTTGGTGGTCCTCGGAGACGACGATCGTGGCTCCATGTTCCTCTGCCTCGATGATCCCGTAACCAAATGTGCTGCCACATCGGTATACGACAGGCGGCCCATGCTCCGAAGCTCTCCCCAGACGACGTTCAGGGCTGCATTTGTCCGGCGCAGCAGGTCGGCTTGTCACATGATCAACATCTCATTATCCTTTCGACGCTCCTCGTCTTGTCCTTCGTTGTGCTGCCTCAAAGCATGGATCTCCTCATCCTTTCTGTCGATGCACTCATTATCCTTTCGACGCTCCTCCTCAAACTGTAGCTCACGCTGTAAGGTATATAAAAGTAACAATTTAGTCCTCTAACTTTTTAAAAACTTTCAAAGTGGACCGTAATAATAGTTACCTTTGATGGCTGTGGAGGGTGAAACTGGTCAGGATGGACTAGCTGCGGGGGTGCTGATCTCCAACGTCCCCTTATGGGGATTTGGCCGGTCACTTCCATTTAGACGTCGGGATAAAAAAGTAGAATAGCATACTCATCCTCATACT
The DNA here is from genome assembly GCA_024586325.1 of Stellera chamaejasme. Lineage (NCBI taxonomy): Eukaryota > Viridiplantae > Streptophyta > Magnoliopsida > Malvales > Thymelaeaceae > Stellera > Stellera chamaejasme. Next base: position 19,209,299 of record CM044981.1, read on the forward strand.
TCTCTCTCATAGTTTCGATATATTTTTCCTAATTAATACAAAAATAACTTTAGAATTTTTTTAAAAAAATTTTATTATCTAGTGGAAATATTTGTATTAAAGTGAGAAGGATGGAGTACCTCGAAGTCCGCCTCCTAGCCACCGCACTCCCACCGGAACTCCAAGATGCTCACTAAGATTCTCATTGGTTGACCGCGTTGTTTGCTATTCCCATTCAAACATTTCAATATATTAATAAGAATTTAATTAAAAATAATGAGAAAAAATTAGATAGAGTAAGTAATTACGTAGCGCTCATACGCTCCATGCAGCAACAACCACCCGTACCTCTTCCTCGTCAGTTTTTTGTTGACTTTTTTTGCATTCTCTCTCGCCTGTTTTGAGTCTTTTGAAAACGCTCAAAGTTCCAAAAGTCAATCAGTTTGTCCCAAACCTCTTGAGAGAGCTCAAGAGGTTTGTGCTGACGCAATTCACTCAGGTTTCACTCAAGTTGGCTTTTATCAGATGTGCTCTCTTGCCTCTTTCCGCTCTTTCCGTAAACTCAAGTTCTTAAACAAATTTCTCTCAATCCGGGTTCAAAAACGGTTTTGTAAAAAGTCTTTGCAAAATTCAAATCCAATAATCTCAAGAAAATCGTTGTTCTCATAAACGTGTAACCTCAGCTACTTTTTGCAAAGTTGAGATCAAAGGTGGTTGGGGGCTGAAAGAATAAAGGTGTGGAAAACAAGGCTTGATTTCGAAAATGGATGTTCACTTTTAACTTTTGCGTTTCCTAAAAAACATTCAAACTTTTTCCCGCCACGTTCTTCCTTAAACTTCAAAATTTTCGGCTCCAATAAACTTTTTGGATCAAACACAACTTTTTGTTGTGACGTGTGTCAGGCAAACAAAACCTTACACACCCGCAAGTGTACGGGTCGAGTGTAGCACTCGATGAGTAAGGGTCAAATCCACAGGGACTAGATGCGCGAAATGCTAAATTGCACTACTTTACCTACTTAAATAATTCTAATGCATAAAAATAAATAGATAACCACCTCGGGGAATCGGGTCAAATGCTTCATGAAAGTCAAACAAGCATGATTTATATTTGTTGCTAGAGGAAATGGATTCAAAATTACCGACATCTCTCGAGTCGGTTACCTACACGGTGATCGAGATCGATCTCTCGTACCGCACCAATGAGATGGCTTTAAGTGCAAACCAAAAATTCCTAAGTTGTTTGACATACCACTCAAACTTGTTTTTTGGCCAAAACTCGAGAAGATCGCTTTCGCGCTTGTTCCTGAGCACTATGTGAGTATGTGTACGTGTAAGCTCTAACCCAAACACACACCATTAATTAAGCATGAAACAAGCTCCTAGAAACAGATATGCAACAATAACAACGATGAGAAATGATCGATAAATGAGGAGAGGATTCGAACGACGGTTCCGGCTTTCTCAAGTCACAGAACTTGTTCTTCTATCTTGACCAAGAACAATCTCTTGTCTTGCACTGAGATGAAGACCATTATGAATAAACCTTATTCTCCTAAGTAACCCCACCGAATCTCTCGACCGGAGTGGGAAACTTGTGCACAAATTTTGGCCTACGTTCAACGAGTATCTCTCGAGTACTCGTCGAACAACAAATAAACACAAGCATGCGGTACCATAAATCATGTAAATGTCAAATTTAATCTACTAATTGAGCAACCACGCATCATCAATTTCTCATACGTAGCAAGTCCGAAACAAATCAATCCACAAAGACCTGAACCCGAGGCGGTCCGGGTTTTTCTACACTAACCCGACCAAAAATTCAAGAAATTAATAAAAAATCAACAATAATTAAGTGAGTAACTAAATTAAACTAACAATTATCCAAAATTAAAGTTTAGAAACAACCAAATCCGAAACGAGCAAAACTAGTCGGAGAATGGCCGGAGAATGAGCATCGGAGCTTGGGGCTGTCTCCGGTGGTCAGGGATGAGCTGGTGGAGCTCCGGCGGCGTGGGGAAGTGAGCTGTGGCGGTTGTTGGCGGAGGAATGGGCATTAGCAAGGATTTCTCGCGAAATCCAGCTGTTGTTGCGGTGGTTGTGCACGGAGGGGCTCGGAGGTGCGGTGGTGGAGGGCTGGCGGCGTCTGGCGAGGCTGGAGAGGTGGTGGTGAGGCCGAAATGGGGTAGCCAAGGATGGCCGCCGCAGCTGGTCTGCTGCTACTTCTCTCTCGTGACTGGGTTGGGCTTCTTTAAATAGAGAACATTCATCTGCCCTCCATCCAACGGCTTGGATTAAATCATTTAATCAGATTGAACATCTGGTCATACCGATTACCATGTAAAACTTTAGGCCATGTACATGGTAATCACCATGTATGACCTGAAGACGCACCCTGAAAATTTGGTGATTGCCATGCACAAATCAGTGGAGCTCAAGTGGTACTCAGACTCATGTGAAATGAGACATTAAGCCCGGAGTCCCATGTTCGAGTCTTGGGGAAGGCATGAAACTCATAACCGGGTACGAGAAGTCCGTGAGTTAGGGATGTAGGGAACGCCAGTTGGACTGGTATGCCAACCTGGTCTCTAACAAAAAATGCGCCTTTTGGGAGGTCTAACGAGAATACCCCCAATCATAAACAGACCAATACCTCAAACAAACAGAAATGCAGAATGAGCACCGCGGGAGGTCTACTCCGCAGGTCGTTTGTCCGGATCCCCTGAAAATATTAATATTTGGGAGTGAGTTCTCGAAAGAACCCAGTAAGGGGGTAGGTACGATAACGGACGGAAACTTTAAAAACGTTTTTACCTGCATAAAAGGGTTAGCGTGCAATGATCTAGCAGATAATACAATCCTAAATATATAAACAGGAATATGATATGCAATGTCATGATACTCAGAAATCCCGTCGGACTAGTGATGTTATCGACCATGGTTGGCATACCAGTCCAACTGGTGTCCCCATCAGCCGATAAACAGATCCAATAACTTAGCGACTATGGTTGGCATACCAGAATCACTGGCGTTCTCATCGGTCGATAACAGATGGTACATAACCCATACAGGTGGTCCCCGACCACTGACAGCACCCTGCGGCGGCTTGTTAGGCTCACGCCGATTATCGGGATCAGAGCGCATGGTACCAGCGAATGGATGATCATCCCCTAACTGTCACAGAAGCGGCATAATCCGGCACAAAACAGAATACGGGTCCATCGTCGACCCCCGATAAGCATAACCGATATAGCAGAGGTTCAGAAAGCACAACAGACAATGGGTCCGTCATCGACCCCCAATATGTAATAAGTCCAGAACATAAAACCCTGCAAACCGCTACGTACCTTGTGACTAGCCCCGGAAGTCACTGGGCCCCACCGTCGACCCGAGTACTAGCCCTTAACTAACCTAATACACATAAAATGCGCATTAAGAAAGTTAAACCCCTTACCTCAACGGAAACGGATACTCTACTGGGGTCCCCTGAGGCTCCACAGTAGTATCCCAGAAATGCAGATCTAATCTGCCAGAATCAGAAACACAGAATACTTTAGTTATTTTACTAAAGTTCCTTAAACATCACCAAATACACTGTCATATTTTCGGCCATCTTCCACAAATTACCCAAATAAATTCCACTTTTTTTCCTACAACTTCCAAACATGTTAAACATACTTAAAACATGCTTTTCAACACTTCCCTTCAACACAAATTCACCCAAAATTTCACCAACAATTCAGCCTCAACATGAACTCACCAAGAACAGATTTTTCTCATGGTTTTCCAAGAACAAAACATGTTTATTATGCATCAATCTTCAACATAGTTGAAGATCAGAACCATCCATCAACAAAATTTCATCAACTAAACCAAGGAGAGGTCCTCACCTTGCTGAACTTCCACACAAACTTTGAGTGAGTGTTTGTTGAACCAAAACAGCTTCCTTGAACCCCTAAAGAATTCGGCCTCCACACAAGAACAAAAGGGTGATGAGTTTCTTCATAATTTCTTCCAAAAAAGTATTAAGATTTAACCAAGAAATCACCCAACCAAAGCTTAATCTCACCTTGAAATTACTGAATTGGGAGGGTAGGAAGTGACAGAGCTTGGTTGGTTGAAGATCCTAGCTCAAAATCTTGAAAGATAGAACTTTTGGTGTTGAACACACAGCAAGACCCGTTTTCTTGCACCAAGGATTTGGAGGCCTTCCCGTCTTTTTTGGCTCTGGATTCCTTCTACAAAGTTGTATCCAAGAGGTTGAGGACGATTTTCTCTAACTACCACAAGAGCTGATTCGGCCTCTAAATGGAGCTTAAATCGTTGGAAAGGGAGATAGGTTGAGGTTTTCTTGAAAAAGTGTTGAGTGAGAGAGATGAAATGAGATAAGATACATGTCTGAATTATAGAGAGAGGGCCGAATTTTTTAGATATTTTAGGCATTTTTATTTAATTAAAAGAGGAAAAGAAATGGTGGTGAAATGTGATTGGTGGAGGGTGACTTGGTGTAAGGGTATGGGTTGCCATACCCTTGACCAAGCACAAAAAATCAGCTAAAATCTTATCCCTTTGGCCAAATTTTACAAAAGAGATAATCCCTTGTGATTATCTCCTAATCTTTCCCGTCGGTGACCATTTTGCCCCCCGAAACCGATTTTCCGCAAAATTTCCCGGAAGTCGACAAATGTCATACGACACATAAAACTCTTAAAATTATCTCCAAATTCACTCCCAACCATTGAATTCCAATAATTAATCATATTCCAACAATATTCTGATAATTACAGAATTCAAACTTTCGGCCGAAAACCATCAGAAAATTACAAAACGTCGGGGTGGGTGTAACAACCTCCCGTTCAAGATTCGAGCTCAGATACAACTTGATGTAGCCCCTTAGATCAGTTGGACTACATTTAGGAGCGTGTTGATCGATCTTGAAGGGATGAACAGGTTTTCGGCCACTTGAACCCCTAACCTTTGTGGTTAGCGTTCCAAGTGATAATGCCAGGAATGTATGATGGATCCAAAGCCAAACGCCTAGAGAGACGACCTTCTTGGATATATCAGTCTTGAATCACTCAGACTACTCAAGAATTGGAGATGGAAATCGAATGAGAACCAGAGTTGAAGAATACCTCTCAAAAGTGTATTATCAATATCACATGATTTTTAAAAATAAAGTGAGGAGCCTTCAACATTTTATAGGATATTAAGGCTGGCTATGATTACATAATTAACCATCTGATTAGGTAAAACAAGGGTAAAAGCAGGAAATAAAAAAAATACTTAAAGGAAAGAAATGTCCTAAGATAGCTTAACTTGGTGCCTGAATATCTGCTAGGCCTGACGCCTTGGCCTGGTGGGTTGGCCTAGAAGTCCGGTCTGGAAGAGGTGTCGGGACCTTCGATGTTGATGACGAACAATGAGTAGCACGAGAGTTCTATTGGAGCATCTTCGGATATGGGAGGAACATGGAGCTCGCCCAAGTGCAGAAGTTCGACTCTTCACTCTCCATGTTCCGCTAAGTTGGCATGGGCTCGTATGATGGTCTCCAAAGTTTCTTTGGCCTTCTTGGCTCTTGCGCGAATCATTGTTCCTCCAAGTCCTTCAAGAGGATGTTTCTTCTGTGGGGCATGTTTAGCCTTGGAATGTTGCAGATGTAGGCCTCGTTTGGGAGAGGGGCATTGTTCGGCTAGGACAGGGCATGTTCGGCTAGAACAGGGCCGTGTTCAGCCCAAACTGACCCAAACTCAGCTCAACTCGAAGCAACCCGAAACCCGAATGACTCAAACTGACTCAAAATCAGCTCAACACGAAATGACCCAAAACTCGAATGACCTGACCCGAACTTGACCTGATCCGCCCGATTGACATCAGTACTAGTACTGAGTACTGAGTTTGTGTGCAAAACTGTGAATTACTTTACATAGTTCAAATATTGAGTGAGTTAAAATTTAGACCATTTAACACTCATAAGTGAGTTGACTTAGTTTAGGGCCCATTTGTGGGAGGGGGAAGTAATTTGATTAAAAAAAATTGCTTCTCCTCTACCAAATTGAATCTTAGTATATTAACCTATAACTTAAAAACTTTTTTATGTAAGTTTATATTAAAACTTTGTAGTCAAATTAGTAGCTATAGTTAGTTAGAGCCGTTAACCTGGTATAGGCCGTATGGCATCAAACTTGGATAACCAAATGATGGTAAACCAGGACAAATTAACAATAAATAATTGCAGGTGTTTAGGGAATATTGCTCTAATTTACGCGAGAATCTATGTACCATTGGTATTACACACGTTATAAAAATGTCAACTTTATTTTTTTAATAAATATCTTTAAGGTAGATTAATTAATTAAATTAATTAATTAACAGTATTCTTATGTATGTCCTCTTACGTACCTGCAGTCCTTTTCTTCGACAACCACCCTTTCACTCTGCCCACTTTTTTAGTCGCATAATTTTGGCAATCCAGTCAAGGATATTTTTCTTCTGAAAGATCGTTAGTTCTCGCAAGGCGATAAGAGTTGAACTTCATTTCCTCGAAAGTTCCTTGGGTTTGCTTCTGAGATTTAGGGCTTAGAGAGAAGCAGAGAAGCTTCTCTGCTTCTTCTTAGCTGAATTTAGGTACATTTCGAGCTACTACACAGTCTGGATTTTCTATTTTTGAGGTTTACTGTATACTGTTCCTCTATCCGATTGTGCGAACGGAGGTCAAAATTGCTTCTGGGGTAGCTACTAAGTATTGGCATTGCGCAAGATCTGCGAGCATTTCTTTGTTTGCGCGTAGAACCTGTGTGCTAGTGAGGGTTCTGATTTAGATTTCTGGGTTAATTCCCATTTGGGTGATTTGGGCACGAGTAAGCAGTATGATGGGATGCCGATTTAGTAAGAAGAAAGGTGGTGAGGCCTCACTGCCCCCTCAATTGGCTACTAATTATGCAGCTGATTTGAGCTCATATGAGAGTGCTTGCAGACTTGATCCAGAGTTGCAAGCTTTTGATGCTACGGTCCACCAGCGTACTAGCCGAGCCCTCCAAATGGTTTCTTCTGGTGTTGAGGTTCGATCGGTTTCATTCGACTCTCTTAAAGAGGTTACTGAAGTTCTTCTTGAGATGAACCAGGATGTGGCCAAAGTGATTCTGGAGAATAAGAAGGATATATGGAACAATCAGGACTTGTTTCTGTTGGTGGAGGAATATCTTGATAACAGCATAAAGACACTAGACTTTTGTACAGCCCTTGTGCACTGCTTGCAGCGTGCTAGGAGGAGCCAATTGATTATTCAGCTTGCAGTTAAAAGTTTTGAGGATGAAGTTCAATCGCCTAATGGGGCTGATGGGTTTGTGAAAACGCTTGAAGAACTTAGAAGGTTTAAGGATGCTGGAGAGCCTTTCACTGAGGAATTCTTCAGTATCTTCCAGTCAATCCATAAGCAGCAGATATCAATGTTAGAGAAACTGCTTCAACGGAAGAGGGATCTTGATAAGAAGCTGAAAAATACAAAGACATGGCGTAGGATAACTAATGTACTATTTGTTACTGCTTTCATCAGTGCCATGATTTTCTCAGTGGTGGCAGCTGCAGTTGCAGCACCTGCTGTTGTAACAGCTGTGGCAGCTGCTGTAGTCGTTCCTATTGGTACTGTTGGTAAGTGGTGTAGTCAGCTTTGGAACTGCTATGAAAATGTATTGAGAGGACAACGGGAGCTAATGAGTTCAGTTGAGATCGGTACTTATATTACAATTAAGGACATGGAAACCATACAGCTGCTTGTCAAAAAGTTTCAAGTTCAGATTGAGTCAATGTTGCACGATGCTGAGTTTGCTCTTGGCGAAGATGATGCAGTTAAGCTTGTGATGGATGAGATAAGAAAGAAACTGGAATCGTTTATGGAGACGATTGAAGACTTGAATCGACATGCTGATAAATGCAGTCGTGACGTCAGGAGGGCAAGGACTGTAATTTTGCAAAAGATAATTCAGTATCCTCGGCAGACAACTGTTGCAGAGAATACACTCTGGTAACTATGATCTTTTGATCTTTACACTACAATTGTTAGTACAGATTTTGCTTGTCAAGTATATAATGCTGATATCATCAACTTGGATCTCCTAGGTTAGTTTGATATTGTGAGAAGACAGTCATGTGTTTACATGTTTATTGTTACTGCTATTCCTGAAGCTTCCCTTACGACACATAGGGAAACTTCACATGTGTCCTTAAACATATTATTGCCAAGTGGTTATGTATGCTATATTTAATTTTTCCAGTTGTTTGACCTTCAGACCACTGTGAAAAACTGAATTAAGGATTATAAATTACCTACATAAAGTCTTAATGGTCTTATCCAAAGAACTATTCCCTAAGCCCTCAAAGACGCTTTAAAGTTTTGTCAGTGAATGTTTAGGTATATGCACGTTTTTGCATCTGAACAGCAAGTGATCGCCTATAAAGTTCGAGAAAAGGTTGTGGAGAACTGCTGAAGAGTTAAAATATTGATGCAAATTCTTTAAGATATTCAAAGAAAAGAAACAAAAATAGTGTGCAATGTCTTTCGATTGATTGGTGGTAAAATCATGTTAAAATTCTTCTAGGAAATTTCTTTAGCAACCTTTATAAATGAAGATGCTACACACATAGATAATCATTAAGATGAACTAAGGAGGAGTTACGTGGATGAGTAGACTTGAATAGGAAGACCAGCAGGATGGTGTATTGGTGTGGGATAATGTGCTGACAAGTCGTCTGAAGTTGGGAGCCTAATCACCAAAAAGCTCTTTGTATCAGTGCTTCAGTAAGTCTCAAATTTCTGTACAAGTACAGCTATTCTTTTGGAAGCAAATATTTGCATTGCTACAAACATGTTGGTTCTGATAGTGCTAGATAAGAGGATAACAGAAGTAAATACAAGGTCATCAACTATGCTGAAAATGGGTATAGAAACAGTTTCTGTTGCATCTGCTGAGAGAAGCTTCTCGAAGTTAAAGTTGATCAAATCTTATCTTCGATCGACTATGTCACAAGAAAGACTAAATGGTTTGGCTATGTTATCGATTGAGAAGGAGTTGGCGGAAAAGCTTGAGTTCTCATGCTTAATTGACACTTTTGCTTCCAAGAATGCAAGAAGGGCTGTTTTTCAGTAACATGTACTGGTATTTGTAATTTTTATATTTTTGTTTCAAATATTATAATATTTTATTATATTGGAAGCTTTATTGCTATATTATGACATGCATGTTTTAAAGTAAAAAGTAAATACAAGGTCATCAACTATGCTGAAAATGGGTATAGAAACTTAACACATATATACAGACATACGTATGTATTGATTAAGTACTTATGTACAAGTACATTTTCTCTACAAATGCAGTTTAGAAGCTAATACACAAGTTCACACTCAGCTTGGTGTGAACCTTTAATAGTGAGTTCTGGAAGACATTTAAGATCCTCTCTTACCATTCTGCAGCCAATCTGATCTGTCAATAACTTATTCCATTGATATATATTCATGTGACTTTTCTCGTTTAACTTTCAGGATTGCTGACTGAGCTGACAAACTGTAGTCGTATCTGTATACTATTTACTGGTAAGGGCTATGCTAGTGACAGGCTTATTAGCCTAACACTGTACTCAGTTTTCTTTTGCATCCTCTATTGTTTGTTGGTCTGATGTTTATCCAATCTATGATGCTGAAAACAATGCATGATTTCTTCATCTTTTTTTTCTCCCTTTTATTGAAAAAGAATGTGCAGATAACATGATCTTGTTTTCAAAGTCATACAAAGAACAGGTCTTTAATACACTTGCAGGAGTCAGCTTCTTGGGTGTTATCCCAAGGTTCTTATGCCCTGCCCTGATTTTCCTTTACTTTTACCAACAACACTGGTCTGAATATCCTGCACAACTAAATACTCCATTTCCTGTGCCTTGCATAATTACATCTAGGATTTTGGTGTTCTAGAGTTTAACTTGCATTCTCAGTGTTGCCATGGTTATTGTTGTTCTTGTTGGTGTTTTTGTGAAGATATGGAAAGGACTTGAGAAGACGAAAAAGAAAGAAACATGAGAAACAAAGCATTGTAGGAACTTGGTGTCTACATTGTGTGAAATTGTTATGAAGTGTTTGTTTATTATCATAAGTTTACATCTCTATTTGTACATGGAAAGTGACTCATGAAATTTAACATTAAATTCAACTATTAACTTATAGCATTATCTAGCATTAATCTCATCCATTAACATTAGTCATAAATCTTCTAACTCCTTAGGCAAACCAATAGTTTTTGTATTCATTTTTTTTTGTTAATCAACTTCCAAGAACACATTTTCAACACTCCTTATTCTTGAATTTGCATTTTCATCAAATAACTCCTCATCATAAACTTCCATTAGCTTGGCTTGGTATGGTTGTGCTTTTGGCTTTCTTGTGGCATGTTTCTGACTTGTATGTGACTTGTTTGTGACTTGACTTGCTCTGGTTCTCCGTATGTCTTGTTGTGGGAGATCTTGGCTCCATATGAGTGTTGTAAGAATTTTGGCATCCATGTGTTGTGTTGTGAAAGTTTTGGTCTCCATATGTTGTATTGTGGGAGTTTCAAGCTCCATGTATTGTGGTTTGATTTGTGGTGTAGCTTGATATGTTGTGGCTTATATTTGACTTAGGTCCCTCAAGATCAATCATGCTATGATACCAATCTCTTGGTGTTTTTGTGAAGATATGAAAAGGACTTGAGAATGTCTTGTTGTGGGAGATCTTGACTCCATATGAGTGTTGTACGAATTTTGACATCCATGTGTTGTGTTGTGAGAGTTTTGGTCTCCATATGTTGTGTTGTAGGAGTTTCAAGCTCCATGTATTGTGGTTTGATTTGTGGTGTGGCTTGATATGTTCTGGCTTGTATTTGACTTAGGTCCCTCAAGATCAATCATGCTCTGATACCTTTCTATTGGTGTTTTTGTGAAGATATGAAAAGGAATTGAGAATGTTTTTTATATATGGTGGCCCAATACGGCAGATTGTCAAATGCAAACGCTATATAGCCGCGCCACAACGGGCTTCCCACTTACGAAGACCCCCTTTTCCAATAAGGGCACCTCGTATAATACCGTTAGCGTAAAGCGTCTGCTGCCTCCTCGAAGGCGGCTGTTACACTCATTATGGCATTAAACCGGAGGAGGGAATAACTCCACATTAACTCATTGTTATCACACCATTAATACGCCGCCATCTCAATGATGGGACACATTTATGGAAATTAGCGTTGAGCATTGCGGCGCCCATGGCACCACCACCACCCTATATATTGGGTGGTGCTGCTCAAATAAGGTAATCGCTACACACCCACACTTCCCCTCTCTTTCGCACCGAAAGTGTCCGTGTCTTACTTTTCAGTCTAGGAATCATCGTGTCACCTCCACCGGATCACCTCGACGGTCGAGATTACTCTTTGGCTATCAATTTGGCGCCGTCTGTGGGAAAGAAAATTTAGTCGTTTTTTCTTTCCTACCACCGATTTTCTTCTCTTCATCGTTTTTATGGCGAAAACAAAGAGAACGAGCAACGGCGTGCATGTCGAGATGCTTCCGGCTCCTCGGATGTGCCCCAACCCCTGCTGTAACGCAATGGGAATACTGCCCCACAACCCCCGGTGGGAGCAGTCCCGCCGCCTCCTGTTGTTGCCATACCGGGAGGACACCGGCCACCTCAGCCGCAAGCGGCCACTCTGACATACCTCGCTGGGACCTCTGCGACCCCAAAGAGTCATCGTCGATCTGCTCGGTGACACTGCTCAGGCGAGCATGCTCAGCGAAATGAAGGCCTTTATGGTGCAAACCATCAAGGCGGAAATGCTGTTGCTCGCCTCCCGCCTCCCAACGACAAAGATGAACAATCCCTAGGAACCAAAATCCATCCGCTGTGAACTGGATGTCGATGACCTTCTTGAAGAATCAAGCGTGGTCGAGGAGCAAAGTTAAGACGCTAAACTGGTCCTCGGCGACATCGAGGTTCTCCTCACCTGACCTTTCACGAGAGGACATTATTGCTGTCCAGGGCTCCTGCTAGCTTTGAATGCGGTCGCCATCGAAAGTTACGACGCGACTCTGACCCCGTTGATCATTTGCGGCGTTACATCTCCCAAATGGAGATGGCTCGCGCTTGACCCAATACTTTGCAAAGCCTTGACTCCACCTTGAAGGAGGCGCTTGACGTGGTTTGGAACGCCGAGCGGCCAGCATTTTAAATGCTTCAAGGATCTAGCCTCCTCCTTCTGCGCCACTTCATGGGGCTCGACCTCCTCCCAAAACCGTCCGGCACCTCCTACGGGTAAAGCGGCGAGAGGGAGGAGCCACTCCGAGACTATATTCGACGTTTCCAAGCGGAAGCCGCCCAAGTCCAGTGGTCTCTCCTCGGACATGCGGCTCGGCCGTAACTCAAGGCCTTCAACGCGAGTCCAGCTTGCAGACAACATTAATGAAAACCCGTCACAACGATGGGTGAGTTCATCGATCGGGCAACCCGGTTCATGAACTCAGGAGATGAACAAGCCATACAACAGGCCCCCACAAATGACCGCAACAGAAATTCGACAAGGGGTGCGCTTCATCGAGGTTCCAGTCCTCGAACTCGGTCCAAGGACCTCCGACCACCACCCCGCACTTCGTGACACCCGCACCAACATCCTTCGATGCCGGAGAAGCGAACAAGGTCCCTAAGTGGCCTCGGCCCATCCAAAGATAAGAACACGAGGGGTTTGACAAATCTCGCCTTTACCACAAGGATCGTGGTCACGATACGGAGCGTGCTATCGGCTCAGGAATCTTATTTCGGAGATGCTTGAGCGAGGAAGCTCAAGGAGTTCCTCTCCGACTCCTCTTCCTCCCGCAAGGAATTCCCAAAGGACGCAAGAGGATGGCGACACCGACGACCGCGAAAAACGCGCGTCGTCGACACATGACCCTCGAGGCCAAAACTTGCCACCACCACCACCCGCGGGCGTCATTCACATGCTCACGAAGTCAAGGCGCCTCCTCCAGGAAGCGGTATGCAAGGGAAATCTTGCGGATCGATCACCTCGAGGAGAACGTCATCTATCGGCCCAACGGAACAAAGGTTGTCGTTCGCACTCCGACCCACCGCTTATCACGGCAAGGATCGCGGGTTACGACACCCGAGGTCTACATCGACACGGGTGCAAATACAGTGTCATTTTGAGGACATGCTCGATAAACTCGGGATACACATGTCCGCTGCGAAGGAGCTCGGCCCTACCTTTGGCATTGGCGGGGACATTGTGCCAACGATAGGGTCGCCAACCTGCCCCTCATGCCGATTGGGGACACACAATTTGGCACGGTGGTGCCATTCCGTCATGACGGAATTCCCGGTCCTCGAAGTCCCCTCCACATACAACGCCATCGTTGGTCGACCTAGCCAAGTCGAATTCCACATGAGGTGTGACATCCGTTCTCTCACGGCCACATTTGCGACGCCTCGTGGGGATGCGAGCATCTACATTGACCGGCGAACGGCGAGACGAACTACGTGGCCTCGTTGAGCTCAACGGTTGACTCACGGGCGCGAAGCAGATCGAGGAACTGCGGAGCCCGACGACGTGCCACGTCTTGATGACGCCATCAAGAAATCGAGGTCACCGGGCAAGAAATTCAAGATCGGCAAAAACCTTCAACAAAAGGAGAAGATGGCACTAATCCACCTCCTCGAGGCAAACCTCGGCGTTTTACTGGAGCATGAAGGATTTACCGGGTGTCGATCCCAATATTATTGCACACAAGCTTAATGTATTCCCGGATTCCAAGCCGGTTAAGCGAGAAGAAAAGGGGTATGGCCTCGAAAAACAATTTGTAAAAGAGGAAGTTTCCAAGCTCCTCGACGCCGGAATAATCAAAGAAATTCAAGACTCAGTGGCTCGCTAACATAGTTTTAGCCGACAAAACTAATGGGGACCTTCGTATGTGCGTCGATTTCACGGGCCTCGATAGACATTGTCCGAAGGACCCTTATCCGTTAGGTTATCGACCGGCTCGTCGATGCCACCTCCAAATACAAGTACCGCTGCGTTCATGGACGCTAAGAGTGGTTACCACCAAATCTACATGGACCCCGACGACGCTTTCAAAACAGCGTTCACAACGGGTGACGATGTGTACTACTACGTTCGAATGCCTTTTGGGCTTAAAAACGCTGGAGCCACATACCGGCGTCTCATGAACAAGGTCTTTGCCCACCAAATGGGCCGCATGACACAGGCGTACGTTGGCGATGTTATTGTGAAAAGCATGACATTCGAAGACCACCTTCAAGATTTGGTGAGACTTTTCGGTCATTCCGACGATATAACATGAGGCTCAATCCGGCCAAGTGTTCATTTTTCGTGAGCTGGAAAATTCCTAGGCTACATGATCTCCGAACGGGAATCGACGCCAACTTAAAGAAAATTTCAGCCATCACGGATATGGCGCCACCAAAGGACATTAAGGAAATCCGGAACTCACGGGAAGAATTGTCGCCTTGGGACGGTTCATTTCAATTTGGGAGATAAGTGCAAGCCGTTTTTGAAACGGCTTCGCATGAAAAGGCATTCACTTGGACACCGGAGTGCCAAGAGGCCTTGAACAAATCAAGAAACACCTCTACGATTTGCCAACGCTGAAATGCCCGCAACCCGGGATGAACTCATCATTTACCTCTCCACTTCAAACAAGACTGCCTCGTCCGTGCTCGTTAAGGAGGAGGGCCCGCAGCGATGGCCCGTCTATTACACAAGTCACACATTACGAGGAGTGAGATGAACTACCCTCCCGCCGAGAAAACAATCTACGCTTTGATCGTGGCTGCTAGGAAATTACGAGCATATTTCCAAGCCCACACAATCATTGTCGAACGGACCTACCAATCCGGGATATCACGAACAGAGGAACATAGCGGTCGTTTAGCCCGTTGGTGCATCGAACTCGGGAGTATGACATCAAGTTTGAACCTCGACGAGCGATAAAGGCTCAAGCCTTGGCGATTTCATGGCCGAGCTTTCCATCTATCCTCGAACACGGCCCCTCGAGGAACCCTCCAGAGGAGTTGGAACCTCCCGAATGGGACATGTTCGTGGATGGTTCATCCAGTCTTGATAACCCGTGGGGGCGTTCATATCAAAGGTCCTCACGGCATGGAGGCCGACTTACGAGTGGCTTTCCAATTCCGATTCACGAACAACGTGGCGAATACGAGGCTCTCGTGGCGGGTCTCAAGACTGCTCTGAAAGGCTGGTTTGCGGCGTTTAAGCGTACCTGATGACTCGCGGCTCGTCGTAAGCCGAGTTCACGAGGACCAACGATCGAGATCCCATACTCTCGAGGTACTTGCGCTTGGTAAAAGCTTGCAAGGGCGATTCGAGCGATTAAGTATTAATAAGATCCCGAGGGATCAAAACATCATGGTGACAATGTGTCTAAGGCGGGCGGATGCATCCTCGAAACCTTAGCACAACCCTCTATAAATACAATTCATGCAATTGACGCCAACACGGCGCTGATTGGAGGGACCCAATCCTTCAATACCTCCAAACCGGTGCAATCGAGGCCCACCAAACGTTGCAAAAAGAAAATAAGGACGCGATCGACCGCCATGTCATCATAGATGGCACGTTATGGCGTAAAGGATATTCTACTCCTTTGCGGCGATGTATTGGCCCCGACGATTCCAAACTCATCATGAGCGAGGTCCACTCGGGAGTTTGCGGAGCACACATTGGCTCCGTGCGCTAGCACACAAATGCTTGCGCCTCGGTTATTATTGGCCAACTTTGAGGAAAGACGCGCATGATTTGGTACGAGCGTGCCATAAGCGCCACTTAACTCTCGCATCCAAGCGACAACCGCAAAGCGAAGTGGTTACGGAGACATACCCTATACCTTCGCGGCTGTGGGGCCTCGATTTAATCGGCCCAATGCCTACGGCCAAGGGCGATTCAAATTACGTATAGTGGTGTCGATTACTTCACTAAGTGGGTAGAGGTCCACCACTCGAGAACATAACAACCGCCAAGGTCATACACTTCCTCCGGCACGACCTCGTGGCGCGATGCACGGCACCAAGAGCCATAATCACGAGATAATGGTACTCGGTTCGCAGCAAAAAGCTTAAGGATTGGGCCACTAGGATGCACATACAAATGCTCTACGCTCCGTGGCACATCCACACCAAATGGCCAGGTAGAAGTAACAAATCGCACGATCAAAGAGGGCTTAAAAAGTGCCTCGAGGACAAAAAGAGAAGTGGGTCGAGGCCCTACCCGGCGTTCTCTGGGATTATCGAACAACTACACGGGGACCCACGGAGAAACTCCTTTCTCCTTGGTTTATGGCGTCGATGCCTTATTACCAATCGAAGTCTCGGTCCCTACAATCCGAACGCTATATTACGACGCCCCTCACAATGAGAGCGGTCTCGAGCGCGTTTGGACCTCGTCGAGGAACTCCGCGAGGGTGCTAGACTTAGGCTTATGGCCTTACGACAAAGGGCAAACCTCGATCACAACGCCAAAGTTCGGGCAAAGCAGATCCACGTGGGCGGAATGGTCTTGCTCAAGGCGGAGTTGTCGGGTCGTAATCTGGCCATGGCACACTTCGTTCTAGATGGGCGAGGACCATATGTGGTACATAGCAAGGAAAGAGGAGGCGTCTACAAGTTAAAAGATTATCAAGGCAAAAACTCAAAAGCGACTACCACGTCAACGACTTGAGGCCTTATTACGTTTAAGTTACTATGCTAGGAGTGTTCCCCACTTCGGTGGGTAAGTTCAAAAATTAATTGCAAGGTCACTTTGCTTGACCGGTAGCGCATCGAATAAAGTCACTTTACGACCAATTACAACAATTCATCTCAACAATTTTGCCCAAAGACAAGTACAAACACTACGCGTTGTAATACTCGTATGGAAGTAATACTCGTATAGAAATGTTCTCGTATTTTATCAAAAATGAGCAAAAATATAATTACAAGTCCACAACCTCTTGGGGACATCATCGTTTGGGGGTACCGCAGGGCATCCTCTACATGCCGGGCAATATCGTAAGGATATTCTCGCTCCTAACTTTTCCCCGCCCTACCCCACTCGAACAAAGTCGCCGAGGAGGGTCTTCGACCTTCATGGCGTTAAGGGCTTCCAAATTTGACTTATCAACGATGCCTTCCACTTGGTGGCGGCATCGTAGAAGCTCCTCAAAGATAACAGCACTGCCATGGCTTGTCGTCGCCAGCCTTCTCGATCAAGACCTCCACACCTGCGCGACTCGACCCACCCCTTTCAAGAATGGGCTTTACAAAAGCGGGGTGGACACTTTCACCATCGTACAACTTAAAACCAATTAGGTTTTCTAGTTGTGCGAATGCTAAATGATCAGCAACCACATAGCCCGTCACCTCACTAAGGGTCTTTTTGCTGTCTTCAATTTTGACTGAAGCATTTTACGCAAGATCCTCTGCATTGGAGGTCCTCAAGGACAACTCCTCGATGAGTTTGTCCTTCGCCTCACTGGGCCTCCATTCTTTGATACTCCCGAGCTCGTGCTCCATTTCAGCTTCGAGATGTTTCTTAGGATGGTGCTAGGCGAGGAACAGGGCTTCATGCTTCCTCCCATCGGCCATGGAATCTTTCATCTTCTTGCCAATGACGCCAAGGTCTCTAAGTAGGTTAGCCTCCTCAATCCTCGAGGACCCCACTCGGCCTCTTTCTCGGCCCGACTTGGCATCCCCGTCGGCTAAGGCCTTTTTAGGCTCTCCAACTCCTCGGATTCCTTTGCCTTGGCCTCAAGGCTCTTCACGAGGACTCAAGGTCCTCGATCTTTGACACCACCCTTGGGCCAATACGATTTCTCGCAAATTACAAACGCAGACCATATAAACAAAGCATCCCAACGGAAAAGTTAAGTAACAAAGGGAATCCAGTTCGTCACTTACCCGAATGAGGCCCCGAGATGTCCTTCGCCATGTCTAGGGCCCCGAGGAGGTGTGCTTCAAAAGTGCTGTCTCGAGGAAGCGCAAGACCTTCGCAACCTTTAGTCTTACGTCCCCTTCCCGAGGAGGATTGACTCGTCACGAGTCACCCTCATGACAGGTCCTGAGCTGCGAGGCCGGACCCTTGCGTTTGAAGGATTTTTCCGCAGCTCCGCCGGTAGTCCTCGAGCGGTTGAGGCTCAAGATCGGGTCTATGCCGCCCGGGGTCTTGGGATCCTCGAAGGCCTTCTTGTATACACTCGAGGGGCCACAACAGCCCTCCGAGCATCTCGCCAATAGGCCGACGGGTTTCCCAACGCCTCGAACGGGGCTACGGGAGTCTCCTCGACGGCTGGCCTCTTCCTTTATCCTTAGCAGACTGGATCGCTGTCCGAGGACACAACCAAGTCCTCTCATTGCCAAAAGGTTAAAATGGGAATCGAACACGGTGAAAAGAAAAGTTAGCCAAAGAATCAAGGGAAGCAAGAATGCTACCGCAAGTCGAGGACGCTTCCATCGAATAATGTCCTCCTCGGAGTCCTCGGACGACTCCTCGACGGTGACGGTGACGGGGCCAGCCACGCTGACCGGTTGAGCTACCGTCACCAAGGCCTCCGCACCTCGGGCCTCTCCGCCTTCGAGGTCCTCTGCACCGCTGGTGACCCTCGATGCCTTTTCAAGTGTGCTGCGGGGACCTCCTCCTCCATCTTGGCTTTAAGAGCCTCCAAAGAAATCCTCGCTTCTTGGCAAAAAGGGTGCTGGGGTGCAACATCTAGGCGTAATAAAACACAAGGCCAAGTTATAATCGCATTTCAAATGTGCAAACACAAAAACACGAAATGAAAAGAAAGGCGAGAGCAGACGGTGAGGGTTGCTTTGAAAGCGCCCTCGAACCGCTCTACGAGGTCCCCGTCCAATCCTTCCACCCAATTTTTAAGGGTGTCCACGTGGCTCGGAAGACGGTGGGCCTCGCTAACCCCTACTCTCGCAGACCACCTCGTCCCAGTGGATAGAGTGAAGGGAAACGCACCCTTACACCCTTCGAGCCTTTCCACACTCCGGATCCATTCACGAGAGGCGTCGAGGGCTTTCTTTCCTCGCCGCCCGCCCACACAGTAGGGCTTCACCGACACCCTCGCATTCTTCTCCTTTATGAAGAATGCGAAACCCCAACTGTCTTCCTTCGGGATGAAGAAGAAATTGCCCTTCCAACTCCCCACGAGCCGGTGGTTTCAAAGACTCCGATCTTCACCATTTTGTTCCCCACCTTCACCTCCTGGGGTCGGTTGGTAGAAGGGTGTCCAACAGTGCCTCTTCAACAGTATAGAATCGTAAGAAGGTCTCCGGTAGCACCGCCGTCTTCGCCAAATGGCAAAGCCACCACAAATGCGTTTACAGTGGTAAACACATTCGGGGCCGCTTGCCCAGGCAAACACCCCATCCTTCACAAAGTCAGCAGCAGAGGAACAAAGGGGAGCCTCAACCCGGCTTTCGGTTGAGCTTCGTAGACCACCATGGTATTCTCCCTCATGGCATCGTCACTCAACGACATCCTCGCTTTCTCAAAGACATCCGTCCGGTGAAAGCCCACAAACCACCCCCGTATACACATGGTGGTTACGCAGATATCCGCCATTTTCTTCTCAGCAGACTTGTTCGAGGCCACATTTCCTCGACATCGTGGCCGACGCCGGCTTGCTTGGATTCTTGGGAGCCATCTACAAAAGTAAACCGCAAAAATTCAAAAACTAAACCCTGACCCAAGAACCGGGCGGTGGCGCGGCGACGCCTCACTCGCGACATCGTCGCGACGAGAAATCAAAAATTCGAAAGAAAACAACTTATCGATTCAGACGGAGACGAAAGCGGAGGATTCAACGGCTGGGTTCTTCGAATCTCGCCGGAAATTCTTCGCTAGTCGCCGAAAAGGGAAACTAGATTGCAAAGGAAGCTAAAGCGAAAAGGCAAGGAAAGCAAGAATTCGGAAACCGACTTGGTTGGCGTATGAGAAGAGCGCGATGGGAAGTGAAGCGACTTCCCCATAATTACGAACGGCGCAAAAAGCGCAAATTTTGAAAAGTGCCATTTTTGCAACCGCCACAATACGTATTGGGCCAAACCTATGGTCCAAAATTGGCCCCTATCCTACGCCTCCCCTAAACCAGGAACCAAGGCACAACAAAAGCCATATGGGCTCACATTCTATAAAAATACTTCACACCGAAACGGAGCACAGGGCCCGGCCCATCCTCCGCCGTGGGAGGGGGCATCTTGATATATATGGGCCAGCCCATACGGCGGTATTGTCAAATGCAAACGCCATATGGGCCGCGTCCGCCACAACGGGCTTCCCACTTACGAAGACCCCCCCTTTTCCAATAAGGGCACCTCGTATAATACCGTTAGCCGTAAACGTCTGCCGCCTCCTCAAGGCGACCGTTACACTCATTATGGCATTAAACCGAGGAGGAGGGAATAACTCCACATTAACTCATTGTTATCACACCATTAATACGCCGCCATCTCAATGATGGACACATTTATGGAAATTCCAAAGCATTCAAGGCCCCATGCGGACCTAGCACCACCCTATATATTGGGTGGTGCCTCGCCTCAAATAAGGTAATCGCTACACACCCACACTTCCTCTCTTTCTCGCACTGAAAGTGTCCCGTGTCTTACTTTTCCAGTACAGGAATCATCGTGTCACCTCCACCGGATCACCCTTGACGGTCGAGATTACTCTTTGGCTATCGGTTTTGTTGTGGGAGATCTTGACTCCATATGAGTTGTACGAATTTTGACATCCATGTGTTGTGTTGTGAGAGTTTTGGTCTCCATATGTTGTGTTGTGGGAGTTTCAAGCTCCATGTATTGTGGTTTGATTTGTGGTGTGGCTTGTATTTGACTTAGGTCCCTCAAGATCAATCATGCTCTGATACCAATTTCTTGGTGTTTTTGTGAAGATATGAAAAGGACTTGAGAATGTCTTGTTGTGGGAGATCTTGACTCCATATGAGTGTTGCATGAATTTTGACATCCATGTGTTGTGTTGTGAGAGTTTTGGTCTCCATATGTTGTGTTGTAGGAGTTTCAAGCTCCATGTATTGTGGTTTGATTTGTGGTGTGGTTTGATATGTTGTGGCTTGTATTTGACTTAGGTCCCTCAAGATCAATCATGCTCTGATACCAATCTCTTGGTGTTTTTGTGAAGATATGAAAAGGACTTGAGAAGACGAAAAAGAAATAAACATGAGAAACAAAACATTGTAGGAACTTGGTGTCTACATTGTCTGAAATTGTAATGAAGTGCTTGGTTATTATGATAAGTTTACACCCATGTATTGACTAATGAAATTTAACATTAAATTCACCTATTAACTTATAGCATTATCTAGCATTAATCTCACCCATTAACATTAGTCATAAATCTTCTAACTCCTTAGGCAAACTAATAATTTTTGTATTTAGTTTATTTTATTTATTTTATTTATTTTTTTGTTAATCAACTTCCAAGAATACATTTTCAACCGTTCTTGCTATTTCAGGCATTGAAGAGTTCTAGATGCTGGTCTTTAAATTTTTTAAATCTAAAATAGATATTTCATCAAAAAGAAAAATCTAGAATGACGGATACCGGTGATGCATAAACAATGTTGCTCGTTGATAAATTATGACTTATGTTTTGCTTATATACAGGGGTGACAAAGAAGTGGCATTTTTCAATGCTGCAAATAGTAGCTGTTTGCTGGAAGAACATTCCTGAATTAAGAATTTCGTTCTCCACATTGGTAGTCACTTGAGAGCGATTGGATTGGAACTTGAGAAACGTACTCTTGTTCGACTGTTGTACACCAAAATTGTTATGTAAAGGTTTGAATGTATAACTAGTTATTTAGTGAGGAAAATCTTGTTTCCAAATTTTATAAAACTTTAGTATTATGATGAAAAATTTCAAAATAAGGTTATCCAATTTATTACTAGAATTTTTCAAAAGTTAGGAAATAAGGTTTTTCATCTTAAATAACTGGTTATAGATTCAGATATTTATAAAGAAATTTTGAATTGGAAATTTTTTTTAACTAAATGGACCCAATGTATTTTTCGTTTTGTTGTGAGAAAAATAATACATGTGCCAACGCTTTTCTATGTAAAAACTTCACCAGTTCTTAGCTTTTTTAGAGTATGATTAGTTTCTGGAAAATTAAGTGGCATCTTTGAAATTTATGTTGGTCGAGGTATTCATTTCACTTTTTTCTAAAGGCTTGGGTCATGTTCTTTAAGGTATTGTTTTCTCAAATTTTTAAAAATTAATCCATATAATCAAACAAGGGAAGGGACTCGGAATTAGGGATGTCAATCGGGCGGGTTGAGTCGGATTCAGGTTGGGTTATTCAGGTTCAGGTTGAGATTAGGTTTAGCTGTTTTCGGGTGGATTGGGTTTAGGTCGGGTCTTTGGGGTTCTGATTGATAGCGGGTTTGCTTATTTTCGAGTTCAGGTTGGGTTGGGTTGGGTTGGGTCGAATCTGTTCAAGTTCAGTTTGAGATGGTTTCATTTTCGGGTTATTTCGGATCGAAAACGGGTCATATTTTGGGTTTGATTGTATATTTCCTATCGAGCATATACATGATTTTTTTGAACGGATATATATGATTTTTAAATGATTGAACTCATGAATTCTAGAGAAATATCATTAAATGACCTTTAAATAGTTTCTTCATGCAAAGATTTAATATTTATGTTCCTAGTCCATAAAGGATAAAACATTTTAAAATTTTTGGTTCACAACTAGTTGCTTAAATAAGTGAATCTTAAAAGAAAATTGGTTGAATCAAAATTAATCAATATTAAAAAATGAAAGCATAAGTAATTAAACCAAGTATTCTCTATATCGTAAAATTTATTCAATATTAAAAAAGGTTCAAACAAAATTAGAATTGAACATGGTTTTAACGAAATTGGAGTACAACATTACTCTAACAAAATTGAAAATTAGACACAACTTCAACAATTTAGGAACTGGTCAATACTCCAAAAATTGGAAATTGACATTACTTTAATAAAATTAAAATTGATCATTACTCCAATTGGATATTAGACATTACTCTAACAAAATTAGAAATTGGATATTTCTTCAACAAAAATTGAAATTAGACATTGCTTCAATCAAATTGGAATTGATCATTACCCCAACAAAAATGAAAATTTGATATTGCTCCAACAAATTCGAAATTGGACACAACTCTAACAAATTTGAAATTGGTCATTACTTCAAGTCTCCAACACAATTGGAAGTTGGAGATTACTCCAATAAATTTGGAATTAGTCGTTACTCAACAAAATTAGAAATTAGAAATTACTCAAACAAAATTAGAATTGGTTATTACTCCAAATCCAATTAGAAATTAGACATTATTTCAACAAAATTAAAAATTATACATTACTTCAAGAAAATTGGACATTTTTCCAATAAAAACTAAAAATTGGATATTGGTCCAATAAATTTGGAATTGCAAAATTGGACACAACTCTAACAAATTTGAAAACTGATCATATTACTCAAACAAAATTACAAATTAGACATCACTCAAACAAAATTGGAAATCACAATTTGCTTTGTTTTACAAGATTTGAAAAATATAATAATATTTTGAAGCTGTTAAATTTTTTTTCCCTATTTGTATTTCAATCCTTTGTAAAGTGCACTACAAACAAACTGCCAGGAATACATATATCGTTAACTATCACTTATGTACGTTATTTTATACAATATTTTATATTCATTGAAAATTTATGTTGCGCCACTAAATTGGCAAAACAAAAAAAGAGCCGGTGCGAGAATATTTTTCGCGCTCCGTCCCAAATTCTTAGTTTAGAACCCTAGGCTATTCCCCAATTCACACCGATCAAGTCGAAGAATCCGTCCTCACTCCTCAGTCCCTCTTCGGCACCATGATCTCGTCCTTCCAGGCTCATCGACGGACCTGTCGCTCCTTGTTGCCGGCCAGCCAAGAACTACCTCTCGGGACCTGTCGCTCATTGTCAAGCCCGCCTCTGCTCCTTGTCTTCCTTTCCTCGGGACTGCCATCAGCTTCGCCTGGCCTACTGCACCACGCTCTGCCATAACTCTCACTTTCGGAGTCTACATCCGGCCTTCTCGTTCCCGTCCGGCTCCGCCTCTAGAAAATGCTCTAGTCAGAAAACAGCTTCTTGGCTGCTAAATTTGGTGAGTTCAAATTATACGTTTTTTCCCCTGTTGAAATCCATTGATGCAATGACTCATCCATTTCCCTGATGTTGCTGACCCTGGTTAGCTTCTTTTTTCTATTTTGAATAGAAACTTGCCGTAAGAGATGGGGGTGTTTAGAGCAGTAAAAATCATTTTCTAAGATTTGGAAGGAGTTTACAACTACTAGTGGTGAGTTATATGAAGATGGGGCACAAAGAGCAAGATGCAAACATAGTAATGGTGAAGAGTACAAAGCTGATGGTAATACTGGAACATCTAATTTGATTCGTCATTTGAGCTCATGTTCAAAGTATTTAAGTACTATGACTGAATGTGGTAGTAGTGGTGCAACTGGTGGTTCTCTGCCTTTGAAGCTAGATGATGAAACTTGCAAAGAATATCTTTGTAAAATCACCATCAAACATGGGTTACCATACATATTTGTAGAATATGAAGAGGTGCACCGTTTTCTTAGTTATCTAAACCCAGCTGTTAGGCACTGGAGTAGAAACTCTCATGTGAGTAATATCATTAAATTCGATGCAAAATTGAAAGTTTCAGTTAAGCATGCTTTAGAGAAACTTCCTGGACGAATTTGCTTAACAAGTGATATGTGGACATCAATGATTGGTGAAGGGTATCTTTGTGTGATTGCCCATTATATTAGCAGTGATTGGACTTTGAGGAGTAAAGTTTTGAGCTGTCAGCACTTTGAGCTACCACATAACAATAACATAATCTGTGAGAACTTTGAACTCCTCAAAGATTGGGGAATTGAGACCAAGATTTTTTCCATCATCTTGGATAATGCAGGCAACATGAATAACATGCAAGCTTTGTTGTGTAACCAGTTAAACTTGAGAAATGCTTTGCTTTCTAGAGGAAAATAATTCCATGTTCGTTGCAGTGCACATATTTTGAATCTTGTTGTTCAAGATGGGTTGAAGGTAATATCTGAGCATTTGAAAGGAATTAGAGATAGTGTTCTCTATGTTCGTAGGTTGGAGGCAAGAAAAATGAAATTTTTTGAAAGTGCAACAGCTGTTGATTTGAATATTTCAAAATCCTTGTGACTTGATGTGCCTACAAGATGGAACTCTACTTATTTAATGCTTGAGAGGGCACTTCTTTATCGTCCAGTATTTGAGCAGTTGCACATTATGGATTGTGACATCTTATAGTTGGCTTTATGGTTATGAAGGTATGAGTGGATTGACTCACCTTTTATGTTGTTATGTATGTGTATATATTTTAGTTAATATTATTAGTAGTTTGGTAACAATTATCATTTCTCATGCGTTGTTTTTTTACACAACTAATAAAGTTGGGGAGTATGAGCTATTGGTTCTAAATGGCTTAGAAGTTCCATTGAAGTCCGATCCCATTTCTCAAGGAGCGTCGAATAGCATTTATATATCTAATTCTACTCTTATTACATCTTATTTTTGTGACAAATAGATTTTGATGAAATGGAGGGTGTCTTGCTGCATTGAAGGGGAATGTATATCGCGCTAATTTGTTGATGTTTATCATTTATGAACAAATAGTGTTTGCTTTGGAAGCTACACTATCTAGGGTTGTCATTTTTTGTACCAGTAAATGATGTAAGGATTTACAAGTGAAAATATTTATTTAAGATTCTGAACTTCAAGCAACCTCTCCGATATGAGATGAAATGTTTGTTTAAGATTTATGAATTTATTGTTTTAGAGTTTAAATTTAATGGATTTAGAATTCTATATTTCTGTGTCGATAATTTCAATTTTCTAAATAAGGGGTAAAATGTATATATCAAAAGTGAAAATATTGATACTTCTAATTTGGATCTAATTCCTTAATATATTTATATGTTCGGGTCCTTTCGGGTTTCTTCGGGTTCCTTCAGGTTCAGGTTCTTTCGGATTCGGGTTGCTCGGGTTCGGGTTCTTTCGGGTTATCTCAAGTTTCGACTTGCATGGGTCGGGTTCAGGTCGGGTTCGGTTAGTTGACTTTTAAAGTCAATTCGGGTGGGTTGTTTGGGTCGAATAAGCTTTTGACATCCCTACTCACAATGGATTGTAGCGTGATAGTCAGAAAGAGTTAATAACTAAAAAGGTTAATGGACAAATAGCAAAAAAAAAAATACTACTTCCTCCATCTTGAATGGGTTGGTAAGACCTTGCCAAGGTTGGAGGACCTTGGATTTATGGTCTACTCCTTGTATAGGATGGTGAAAGTGATGTACCGGCCCTTGGCACCTCCACAACGACATTGTTGGTAACAAAATTAATCTTGGCAAAGAGAAGGATGGACCTTGCACCTCTACAACAACATGTTAAGGTGAATTAAGATTTTATGTAGTGTGACATAAGTGCCATTAAGTAGAGGTTGCACAAAAAATAAGAAAGAAAAATTAAGGATAAAATAAGGATAATTTGGTAATTATATAATTAAAGTAATTATAGCAACTGAATAGTGAAAATGTCTTTATTTCCAGAGTTTAATAATTATATAGTGGAAGTTCGGGTTTTAGGCTGGTTTACATATTTTCGAGTTGAACCCGACCAGAATCTGAAATTTGGGCAAAAATTTTTGTTCAGATTATCGCTGGCCATTTTCACCTTTGATCCGACACTAATTGAACAATTTCGGATCAGGTTTGGATCATGGGTTGTACTTACACCCTTAAGGGTTGGTGGACCGCTTTTTGGAGTAGGGGACCCCACCTTAGAGACACTTGAAGCGGGGCTAACATGTTGATGTCATGGTGCATGCCTTGCTTATCTCGTATTGTTTGGCCTCTCCCGAACGTTCCCACCATTTCCAAGGATGATTGACGGTATTTTATACACTCCCCTCGGCTTTTGGCAGAAAGTCATCAAGTGCCCCACTCCTGGATCAGGCCCATGTTGCCTTCCTCTCCAAGTTTCATGCATAAGATGAAAGCCCATTTGTATGTAGTTCAAAAAATCCGAAAAACTAAAAAACCAAGTTGAATTGTGTTAACCAAATCGAAAAATCAGTCAACCCAAAAAAAACCATTAACATGTGGAGCAATTTCGATTTTCAATTTTATAAATTCGCGGATAACCGATCAGATCCGCATGTACATATTAACAAATAAATTGCCAATATACATCTCTTATTTATCCCAGCTTTCTCTTATTTGAAACACATTTCTTTTAATAAAAGTCACATTATTTGAATAAATTCAATTTAAGATTAAATTTATAAAATCCATAGGATGAATTTTCCATATTAAGGTTGTTATTTTTTGTGTGTAAATTAATATATTTTTTATAAATATTCTAAATCTACATATACTATAAAATATTGAAATGTCTCTCAATATATTGAATAATATTGCAGGATAATACATTTGAGAAATATATACGAATATCCACATCTCGAACCATACAAAAACCGTAAAACAAAAATCCCGAGTTTAGATACCCTCCCTGTCCGGATACTTTTTTACTATTCATCCACACCCCCATCCTCAAGCTTGATACCATGTTCCCGACTAACATCGTCTGTAGTACTCCCTTTCTCACTAAATTTTTGAAATGTTTGGTTTTAGTATTTATTTTATGATTTTATTTTCTGTCTTTTTAAAATATGAATTAAATTTTTTTATACAAATGGTAATTTTATTTGTATGCTTTATAAACATATTTTTTTTAAAAAAATTCTCAGTAAAAAATAATATTGATAAATTGAAGTTAAATACTTCCTTCATCCCTTAATTTTTGCAACATTTGGATATGGCATGGAGATTAAGGTGATTAGAAAAAGATAAAATTTTGACAAAATTACCTTAGAGATCACTACTTGGGGAGGTCGCTTTTCACTGCGGCCCTAACTGTGGTTAAGGCCGCAGTGAGCAACTACCCGCAGTGAACGGCCTGCGCGGCGATGACAGTACGTTTTATTGCGGTCGAAACCGTAGTTAGGCCGTAGTACGCCATTGTGGGCCACATGCCCTACGGCCCCTACCTACCACCATTCATATTGCGGTCGCGTACTGCGGAGGAGGCCGCAGTAGATTCGTCTATATATACTCCCCCGCTTCTTTCCAAACATTTCGCAAATTTTTTTCAAAACCTCTCATCTCTCAACTATTACACAAAATATCATCTCTAAATCTAAGTAGAAGCTGCGGTACCGTTGACTTCAGGTGTATTACTGAGGTAATAAATATTTTATGTATTTATTTATGGTTACATAGTTTTTCATTCAATTTAATTTATGTATTGGGAATTTTATTTTCTTTTAAGTAATGTAATTAAATTAGTTGAGCCATAGTTCTTGTCTATGAAAACTTGTGAAAATATATTTTTTACACTTTATTTCAAAATTTTGGAATAACGTTGTAAAATAATATATTGTACATAGTTTTCATGGATTGTACAAGTTGGACAGTTTGTAAAAGTTTACTGTCGGTGTACTAAACTTTTATGGTTGTGCATGAAAAACTGATCGGATTACATAAATTTTGGTTGCATTTCTTAGTCTTGTTCCACGTTATACATTATGGGAGTTATATTCCGGAGAAATGGTATAGTGTGGAACTAAGGCGAAGTGCTGCCGAAATTTATGTAATTACAGTTTTACATACACAACCATAAAAGTTTCTTCACTAACAGTACTTTTATGAACAGGATATGACCCATGCACCCTGGATTAGGAAAAAAATAATGTAAATATTTATATATGAATGTGTGCAATATTTAAGAGCTTTTGTGTTTGTTTTTTGTAATACATAATTAATTGTCATGTTTGCTATTGTTTTTATTGATGAATGATTATAGGAAAGACCATAAATGGGCGAAGGACGTGATTGGATGTATCGGTGTTTTGAGGATGAGACTTGCTATATAAGTGAGATTTTGGACCGGGGTTCAGGAATTCTTGAATTATGCTTTTTTCGTTGCTAAATCAAGTGGAGAAGAACTGGTGAAATGCCCGTGTGAGAAGTTTAAAAATAGATACTATTATGATCGAATTACAGTTGGCAATCATTTGTGGGATTGTCATGTGTGGGATTGTCATGGTGAACGACTTGAGATCAATCCATGTGTTTATCGAGGTTATCGATTTGATGAACTAACTTCAACATCATCAAATCTTGCAAGTACGAGTACTGCAGTACTTAATTCTTCTGAGGGTAGCCAAGAATGGCCGGCTTATGAAGAAATGGTTCGTGATGCTTTTGGGTTTCATGAGCACTGTAATAATTTTGAAGATGATCAAAATAATGACAATGAGGACGTTTCAGCGCCCAAAGTGTCAAACAAAAGGGCACAACAGTTTTTCCAACTGTTGTGTGATGCGTCAAAACCTTTATATGAAGGTTGTGGTGATAAGTACACCAAATTATCGGTGTTATCCAAGTTGTTGAGTATGAAAAGTCAACACAACGTATCAGATGCCTTTTTCTCTGAGATGATCGGATATATCAATGAAATATTACCCGGAGGAAACTCGTTGCCAACGAGCATGTTTAGTACAAAAGGTATGTTGAAGGAGTTGGGGTTACCGTATAGAAAAATTCACGCTTGCAAGAATAATTGTATGTTGTTCTACGGTAGCTTCAGCAAGTTATTAATTGTAGGGTGTGTGGAGCGGATAGGTATGAAGTGTGTGATCCGGGTAAGAAACCAAAATCTAAAAAGGTTTTACGATATTTACCAATCACTGAGCGGCTACAACGGCTTTACCAATCGTCTAAAACCGCAGAGTTCATGACATATCATATTAGAGCAAGTGGAAATGTATCTGACACTGTTGGACATCCATCTCAAGGCGAGGTATGGAAACACGTCGACAAACGTTATCCGGATTTCACACAGGAGTACCGAAGCGTACGATTGGGGTTAAGTACTGATGGCTTTAACCCGTTGTTTGAAATAGGACAATCTTATTCGATGTGACCGGTATTCATCGTTGTTTATAACCTGCCGCCTGATTTATGCATGAAGGAGCCGTACACTTTCATGCCTCTACTAATTCCAGGTCCTCGATCTCCTGGCCGTAACATTGATGTGTTTCTACGTCCACTGATTGAGGAGTTACAAGTTTTATGGAATACAGGAGTGGAAACTTGGGATGCGCACCGTAATCAGAACTTTGTTATGCGAGCATGTTTGCTTTGGACGATAAATGATTTTCCGACATACGGAATGCTATCGGGCTGGAGTACGCATAGAAGACTTGCATGCCCATACTGCATGAGTGATGTTAATAGTTTTCAGTTGAAGCATGGATGAAAACCAGTTGGTGGGGTTGTCATAGGAGATTTTTACCACGTTGGCATGCTCTCCGTAACAATACCGAATCGTGGGGAGAAACTGACCGTAGACATCCGTGTGTGTATAAGTCACGTCATGATATCTTAAGGGATCTTAATAGGATTGTATTCCCAGCATTCAGAACACCGTGGGATAAAATGAGGGTTGAAAAAATCAATTGGGTGAAAAAATCAATTTTCTGGGAGTTGCCGTATTGAGCGGACTTGAAAGTACGACACTGTCTAGATGTTATGCACATTGAAAAAAATTGTTTTGATAACATTTTCTACACAGTGTTGAACATGAAAGGGAAAATGAATGATAATGCACAGTCGAGACGCGATTTGCAGAAGTTAAATTGCGTGATGAACTGCATTTGAGCATTGTACAGAATGGAAAACCATTTCAACCGAATGCGTTATACACGTTAAACGATGATCAGATTGCGATGATTTGCAATTGGTTGAAGCATATCGTTAAACTTCCCGATGGGTATGCATCTAACATTGGCAGGTGTGTCAATACGTCCAATAATACATTTTACAGTGTGAAAAACCATGATTGTCATATGTTCATGCAGAAGCTGTTGGCCGTTACATTACGTGGTTACATTCCTAACGCCATTTGGATGACAATTGCAGAATTCTGCAAATTCTTTAGGCTACTGTGTTCTAAGGATATTCAGTTGGGCGATGTGGAGAAGCTTGATGAATTAATCATCGTAACACTGTGCAAGTTGGAGAAGATCTTCCCGGCATCATTTTTTGACTCCATGGAACATCTTACTATGCATCTACCTTGGCACCTTCGAACTTGTGGACCTATCGGATATTGGTGGATATTTCCTTTTGAACGGAATATGAAAAAGTTGAAAGCAAAATGTGTCGAACAAACAATTTTTAGATGGTTCGATCATTGAAAAGTTCTTGATACAGAGATAGCTTTTTGTGAGCATTACATTGAAGATAATCAAGAAACACGGGTGAACCCTCACATACGGAATGAAATTAATTTTCCTACGGTTGTTAGCAATTCGGGACTATCAATTTTCAGTCATCCAACAAAAACTTTTGGTAAAAGTCTCAAGAATTTTCAGTCATCCAACAAGAATTAAATCAATTCCAAACATACATTCTTCAAGAGAATTTTGGGAGGTGGAGCAATTTATAATTTGATTTAACGAGTTGTCCCGCAATCGGTTCCCATAAATGAACGATGATGTTGTGGACAACTTAAGGCTGGCAGAGTTTGCACGTTGGTTCAAGAATGTGGTTAGTTGTGTTTATTTATTTACTCATTTATTTGTTATGATCTTAATCACAATGAAATTTATTATGTTGATTATCAATTACGTATAGGCCATCGCAAATCGTGCAAGACACCCACAAGCACTATATGACCTGACACGCGGTCCTAGAATGAGGGCTAAATCGTTCCTAGGCGTATATGTTAATGGGTATAGGTTTCACACAAAACAACATGGTGAAAATAAAAGGACAACTAGTTGGGGGACACAAATACCCAAGACTATTTGGATTTCTATGGCTGGATTGACGAAATTCTTGTCCTTCAAGACATGGTTTTCAAGGCGTCCGTGGTTTTCGACCAATAAAGGCATCCGTACCGATAAAATTTCAGGGATCACCGATGTTGACTACACATCCCGACTATATCCGGATGACCCATTCATTCTTGCAAGCCAGTGCCCAACAAGTGGTATATGTTGAATATCCTTCAAAGCGTCGTGATCTAAAAAGCTGGTGGACAATTTTCAAAACGAAACCACAACGATTTAAGGACGGCAGTGTTGATAATGTAAGTGTCACCGTAATCAATGTAGAACCGGACGAGATAGGTACGAAACATCTTTTACAAGAATCAACGACACTTGGTGAAACCATACGACCGCCCCGATGCAAGTATGTCATTATTAGATCATCATGCCTATTTTGATACGATTGAATTTGATGTGGAAAATCAGTGTTGTTCGATGATGAAGATGATGTTCCTGGATTTGTAGTAGAGTATCTTCTATTTCAATTTGTAATTTAGAAAATATTTGGACTAAATTTCAAATTCGAACAAGGTGAGGGCTAAATTACAAATTTAAACGATGGTTGGGCTACATTTCAAAATTGAAAGATGTTTGGGCTAAATTGCAAGTTTTTGCCGAATTATAGTAGGCCCCACAATATCCAAACCCATAATAAATATGGGGGGAAACGAAAAGTTTGAAATTGGAAGTTTGTTGGGCTTTATTGCGGCCTCACCACGGAGTAGCCGTAGTGAGCCTGGGTTGGGTTGCAGTTCGGCCGCCTCAGCCTGCGGCGGTTATAAGGCCGCAGTGAGGCCCCTTATACCGCAAAGTCGTCTTCATCCTCCCCATTTTTACTCCCTTCCCTCTCTCGTCCGTCGCTCCGTCCGTCTCCCTCCTCTCTCGCCGCTGCCGCAACAGCCGCGTCCCTCCCTCTCCATCGTCGCCGCCGCAACCTACCAACCCTCCCTCTCCCCCGGTGAGTTTTCTTTCCGATTTTGGCGGTTTGTTTTTGAGTTTTTAGGGTGTTTATGATTTTGAGGATGTTTTTGAGATTTTAGGATGTTTATGGATTGGTCGGATGTTTATTGATTTTTTGGAATTAGTTGAAATGTGTTGTGGAAATTTTAGAATATTTGATGAATTTTGAAGAAATTTGTTGTGAATATTTGATGAAATTTGACGAAATGTGTTTGTAATTTGATGAAAGTTGTTGTGAATATGTGATGAATATGAAATTTGTTGTGGATATGTATTGTGAGTTTTGGATTTTTTCAAAATGTTTGTGGCTTTTTTGGAATATTCAAAGACTTTGGGGTTGAAATGGAAGATTTGAAGAAGTTTTGGGTAACTTTGTAAGATTTTCAAAACTTCGTGGCTTTTTTGGAATATTCAAAGACTTCAGGGTTGAAATGGAAGATTTGAAGAAGTTTTAGGTAATCGCAAGATTTTGAAACTTCGTGGCTTCATTGTTTTTCAAGACTTTGGGGTTGAAATGGAAGATTTGAAGAAGTTTTCGGTAACTTTGGAAAATTTTCAAAACTTCGTGGCTTTATTGAAATTTTTGAAGACTTTGGGGTTGAAATGCAAATTGAAAAATTTTTGGATTAGCTGACATTTTTTGAATGCTTCGAGGTATGGCGGACACACCATCGAGTAGTAGTGAGCGTCAGAATGTGTCAGGCTCGAGTTCACGTGGGAGATCATTCTCTCGCGCGATGTGTGGTGGCGGCTCCCACACATCGAGCCGTCACGCACCGTCTAACACACCGGAGCCTACCGACTCGGTGGAGCAGCATATCCCTCCTCATCAGTCCGATGCACCACCTGCCCAGCGCCGACGTATAGCAGCACCTCCCGCGCCTCCTCTTCCCCCGCGTGAGAGGGGTCCTGATGGGAGATTGGTCGCTCACATCGACCAGTAAGTCTTTAATTTTAAGTTTTCATAAATATTAATTAATTTTTATGCAATTTGAAGCAACAAACATCGGGGGTGTCAAAAGCGATCGTGCAATCGTCACAAGCGAGTTCAAAGGTTTCCGCCTACATACACCGACCTCCCACCGGATGAGCAAGCTGATTATGCCAATCAATTCGCGGTAATACAAATACTAATTATTTCACTATTTCTATATACTTTTTTAAACTAAGTCTATAGATTCTCAAGTTTTTATGTTTTCTGGAACAAATCCAATATTTATGGATGGATCACAAATTTATGGAAAAGCTTCATTCCCGATTTGTGGAATTCTACCGAAACACCTAAGACCACATCCGGATTAGGCCTAGAGAAGACGTCATTTGGATCGCCAGCTCCAAATTACATGGACTGACTCGACATGCCTCCGCAGAGGATAGACCTGCAAAGTTGGAGCATTACTGCAGTGAAGAGTTCAAGGTGAACTCCGCCCGGAACAAGAGAAATGCCAAGAGCAAAAAACGTCCAAAATTCAAGTCGTATGGCAACAAGTCAAAGGCGACTATTTATGAAGAAATGGTAACTTTTAAAAAATATTTATGTATAATTATGTATGTATAAGTGAAATTTTTGAATACATAACATATTTTAATTTACAGAGCAAAAATGCGGGACAGATGCTACGGGTGGACCAGTTTAGAGAGGACTGGCTAGGCAAGGAAAATGCAGCTTTGGTAAGTTTAAGTAGTTTCTCAATCATTTATATGTTTAAATTATTCAATTTATTATTCATTAACATAAATTTTTTCATCTTAACTAGGAGTACAAGAAACGCTTGATTGAGAAGTATGGGGAGAACGGGCCGTTCCCCGATATCGATGAGGACATCTACAAGGATGTCCTGAGCCCGCCCACGCGAGGGCGATGGGTCGGTGTCCCGCCTCAGCTTTCTCAGCCCGAGCTGTTCGAGCAACCTCGACCGTCGCATGTAATAAAATTGAACTTTTATCAATTCCATACCTTTACAGTACATTGACAATTCATCATTATGAGTATAACCTTTTCAAAATGAAAATTTGATTTCAGCGCGAGACCGACCTGGAGGAGCAGCATCGGAGGGACATGGATAAGATCTGTGACCTGAGATGCAGGGTCGCCGCTCTCGAGAACCAAGGTGCTCATGAGCATACTGAGGTTGAAGCCCGAGTGGAAGCTCGAGTGGAAGCCCGGGTGAACGAGCTGACGCGTTCCACAGAAGCGGCTATCAGCAGCATGTGGTCGGCGCTACGTAGGGGGGGACATATCCGACTTTCCGACTTGCCACCGACTTTGGTCGCTGGATCATCCCAGCCTTCCCCTCTCGGATCACCCCACGTCACGAGCATCCTCCGAGGCTGCCTTCTCCTCCAATTCCCGACCTCACCCTCAACTCCGCCCAAGATGATTATCAGCCGGTGCTACCATGGACATCGGAGCAGCAGATCCCGCAGCCTATAGCACCACCGATCAACTTCTTGGACCTGTTCGGGTTGGACGATCATGAATTCGATGTTTTTATGAACCAAAATAATCCTCCGAACAATTAGAATTAGAATTAGTGTAAACATTTTTAGGATATAATTTGTTAATTGTATTAAATATATATTCCATTTACATTTATTTAAATTAATAATTACTTTCTCAATTAACATTATTATTAACTTTATATTTATTAATTTAAATAATAGTTAGTAACTATTTATACGATTTTATTTTTATCAAAAAATAATAGTATTACTGCGGCCAAAGACGCAGTATAGGCCGCAGTACATAATGGCGGTGCCGTCAGAAGTCTGACAGTGGCCTCCAGACGCACTGCGGCCTCGGCCGCAATGCGTTTGAAACTGCGGCCGTTTTCACCACAGCGTTCACTACGGCCCTCGCCATAGTGATTACCACGGCCCAACTGCGTTGAGGGCCGCAGTGAGGGCCGCCCTCCCCACGTAGTGGATAGAGAGTTAATGAGCGGAGTTAGTGGTGTCAAATCAGGTATTATAAAAATGAAATGAAAGTTAGTGTATGAATGAGTGAAGTTAATGGTGTCAAATTATAGAATAAAAAAATAAAAAAATAAAAAAATGATAGTTAAAAGGATAATTTGGTATTTTTACTTGAAAAAATTTACTATATAAGGAAACGTTGCAAACATTTAGGAATATTCCAAAAAAGAAAGTTGCAGTAAAAAAAGAGAGTAGCTATATGCTATACACAAGTTGTAATGATAATTACATCTTATGCCATCGCGCGTCCATCCCACCGGCAATCGTCGCCGTGACATCCAGCGAAGCTTCCGGTCCATCTCTCCAGCTCCGAAAACACCACGAAACACAACTCAACAAGTAACCACCATCAAAACATGTCATTGTGCATCCGACAAAGCTCTCCACCGAACTCGACGACGCCTCCGTCGTTTCCATCATGAACTTCAGATCTGCTTATCAAACATGCTCAACTAAGCAACATAAAAAACACTAGAATTTGCCTGCTATGAAACTTCAGAACTACCAAACTTAAAAACAATGGAAAATTGAAATTTTTCCGACTTAAGAAATGAATAAAGTACATTTTTAGTCCCTTAGCTTTAACACGTGTCCTATTTTGGTCCCCTTTTAAGAATTCGTCCTATTTTGATTCTAAAGTTATGGTTTTCTGTCCTATTGTGGTCCTACCGTTAATTTTTCCGTTAAATACGTTGTTAGATTAATGAAATGACTAAAATACCCATAACTTAATTTACAACTAAGTCCCTAAATTTATAACAATCTATCAATCTCATCCCTACATTATCTCAAGGTAAAGGATCAACAATGACTGTTGATGGTCTGTTGGAACAGATAAATATCACCAGAGATGCTACGGACTATCTTTGGTACATGACTAGGTGAGTTTAGTTCAGTTGACTGAATAAACTTCCTCAAGTTTGCCTAGAGACATCTGATTAATATCCAATCCTTTGCCTTTGTTTTACTGGGCTTCAATTTCATGCATTCAACGGTAAACAAAGATCCAATTTTGCTATCATATCCAGAGAAAGCTTTCAGCTTTATCGAACTTCAGATGATTACTCTTCAATATCATACATCTGACATGTTTTATTGTTCCTGTTTCAAATCTTGGAGTTGCAGAACTATTTGTAGAGCGTTTCAAGAATGCAAATTTCTGATTTTCGCCGCCGATTTCGATTGCTCGGAGATGGAGCCCTTTTCGCCTCCAAAACCCACTACCATTACCTCCCCCATGACGATACGAAGCTAGCCCACCATCTCGCGTCGCCGGAGCTGCACCGGAGAAGGAGAAATCAGACAAAAACCGCCGCCCGTTTCGACGTTTAACTGCTTCGGTCCGTCATTCCATCCGCATTCGGCCGCTCCCACCACCACCGTTGGAACCATCGGCCTGTTCTCCACCATCTGGACCTAAGTCCGCCGCCGGAAGTCGAGCTCCGCCGCGGGCCGCCGCCCCCTCCGCCGCGAAACCCAGATTCCGGCGAGCCCATCGAAGAAGAAGGGCAGAACGCGTTTCATCTGAGCAGCAGAGGGGCGGGTCTGAACTTGAGACGACTTGAGGGACTTATATGAATATTTATTAAAAGTTTAGTGATCATGCATCTATTAAATGTGTAATTAGTTTGTATATTTAGGGGCATTTATGTAAAAATAATTTAATTAACAGCCAATTTAACGGAAAAATTAACGGTAGGACCAAAACAGGACAGAAAACCAAACATTTAGAACTAAAATAGGACGAATTCTTAAAAGCGGACCAAAATAGGACACGCATCAAAGCTAAGGGACTAAAAATGTACTTTACTCCTTAAGAAATCTAGGAAAAACGATGATGAACTAAAAAGGTAATCATGTGGATCTGACGATGCCGATCTAAACAATTCATCACGTTGATCACCATT
Source organism: Stellera chamaejasme (assembly GCA_024586325.1). Classification (NCBI taxonomy): domain Eukaryota; kingdom Viridiplantae; phylum Streptophyta; class Magnoliopsida; order Malvales; family Thymelaeaceae; genus Stellera; species Stellera chamaejasme. Next base: position 19,247,191 of record CM044981.1, read on the forward strand.
TTATGTTGATCTATCAAATAGTTATGTCGATCTAACAAGGTAGTGATGTGGATCTAACAAGGTAGTGATGTGTATCTAACAAGGTAGTCATGTGATCTGACAAGGTAGTGATGTCGATCTAAACAACTCATCATGTTGATCACCATTTTATGCTGATCAATCAAGTAGTTATGTTAATCTAACAAGGTAGTCATGTGGATTTGACGATGTCGATCTAAACAACTTATCATGCTGACAGTGACGGAATTAGGAATTTGAGGTGGGGGGCTAGGTGGGCGTGCAGCTCAATATTAGCTCCATCATTTTTTATTGTAACTTTTGGTTTTCCATATTTTAATATAATATATTTTATTTCTCTAATAATTTTAGATATAAATATAAAACTTTTATCAAATAATAATAATTTAACGTGTCTAGTTTCTAAATATATTTTCTTGAAATTTTTTATACCTCAAATTAATGTAGATAAATTAAATTCAAATGAATATCGAAAGTCAAAATGTTGCACTAATAAAGGAACGAGGGAGTATATAATAAGTCAATCACGAGTGACGGAACCAAAACAAGTAATACAAAAAAATACTCTAAATTCTACATAAATATCACAAATTAATACACATATAAAATACTCAAAATTTAACATGACACTCTTTGAGATTTCTAAAAGTTTACATGAATGGAGTATTTAATTAATCAATTTAAAAAATAATTTAATTATTCTTTACTCTCCCACTAAAATTAAAAAAAATACTCCCTTCGCCCCCAAATAAATCTACACTTTCTTTTCGTTGTTTTAAAGTATTTAATTTATAATTTTTTTCATGAATGTTTAGATATTTAAAGTTACTAATTTATATGCATATCATAATTTGAACTATAAAACTTCTAAATGTATTTTTTATGATTTTTTTAAAAAATTTATCTTTACTAAAATTTGAGTCAAACATTGAATCTTAAAACAAAAAAGTCAAAATATAAAATTATTTGAACACAGATGGAGTATGCTTTTGTGTACTTTAGAAAAATCCAAAACACTTGGATTGGAATTTGGATATAATTGAATAATTTGGTGCGCTGACACTTTTAATTGATTTTCACACGATGAAGAAGTAGTGGTGGAGAATGTGGGAAAAAAATGGAATATTTAAATACATGGTTGTATTTGGATTCAGTTATGGATGAACTAATAATGTATGGAATTGGATTGGGTTGAATTTTAATTTTGATTAGGCTTTAATTTTATTGAGTTGGGTAGAGAGGGGGCTAATGGGTAAATTATTGCATTAATCCTAATATTACATACTATATACATTATGCCCCTCCAACTAATGGGGCAGCAGCCCTCTGTCATAGCATAGTTTCGTCTCTGCATGCTAATATATTATCAATGCTGACCTATTAAGACAACAATGTCGATCACTATGCTGATGGATATTCATTTTGGTGATGTTGATCGAAACAACATGTCATGCTGATTTATATTCAATATTGATCTATCAAGATGACGACATCGATCGAAAAACGCGATTAACAAACTTGTAAATAAACGAAATGTTTATGCGCACGCGTACGTCGTGTGTATTTTAACCTCGACAAAAAAAATGAAGAGAGTAATATAAAAAATCAAACATTCCAAACATTTAGAGGAATAGCGGCCGAGTCCATATATAAGTCAAACTATTATAATTGCATAAGCAATCATTATTAAAATCCCATATATTAAAATGAGGAGCCAAATTCATTCGGGATTCTTAGAAAACACCCACAAAGTTTCGGTTTATTTTCCGAGCGGTCTCCATCCAGATTCCACATATGTATCTCTATCTATATAATCCCTTACTCAATATCACAATAACACATCCCCATTCAATTCTCTCTCAAATCCCCAAGAAACAAAGATGTATTCCTTCACTTCGAAAGAAATGCCTTCTCCTTCTTCCCTCTTCTCCGCCTACGCTTCCATGTCCGCCTCCATCATGCTTCTCCGCTCCATGGCCCACCTAATCCCTCACCCTCTTCGCAGTTACCTCCTCACAACGCTCCGATTCTTGATCAAACCCAAATCGTCGCGCCTCACGCTCGTCATCGAGGACTCGAGTCTCTGCGGGATGGGCAACAGGAACCTCGTCTTTGACGCGGCGCAGCGGTACTTGGCCACCAAGGTCAGCCCCAACACCGAACGCCTCAGTATCTGTAAAACCGCTAAAGGTAAGAATGTGACGGTGCGGCTCTGCTCCGGCGAGACGATTGTGGAGGATTTTGATGGAATTGAGCTTAAGTGGCTGTATGTCTGCGATGAAGCTGCGAAAAGAGGGGATAATGACGACGGTAACGGCCCGCAGCAAAGACGGAGGTTTTTTGAACTCAGGTTTCTGTCTCTCTTTAATGTCTTTTACTTCGGCTAAAATATAGATTAGTACTCTGAACTATACTAAAATGGGTGATTAAGGACATTAACAAAAAACAGTGCAAATAAAGACCTCAACTATAGAAAAATGTTGTAAATAAGGGTCTGATCGAGGCCTTCATCTGCTTCGAATCACTATAGTTCATTAGTTCATGCCGTTATCTACACTGTTTTTTGTTCAAACTCTTAATGGGTCATTTTACCATAGTTCAGGGTATTGATCTGTATTTTAGCCTTTTACTTTTTCTTCTAGAATGTTGAAATTTTTTAAAGGGGGTAAAGTGCACTCGTAATCCTATAACTTTAATACTTTAATTCGTGTTATATCGTAATCATGTTTTAATTTTTTGTACCATTAAAATTCCATTTTTAAGTTTTTTTTGCATTCGTGGTCTTTTTCGTTAAACAGCAGTTAGTTTGGCAAATCTTCACAAAAAATGATAATTTTAAACAGTGAAATTTATTTGAAAAATCTATTTGCACCATAAGTTTTAAATATAACAATTTAATCACCCCACATAATTATAAACTTAACAATTGAACAAAAATATTTTCAAACTTCACCTCAAACCACTACACCACAGGACCATCCCTGACCACTGCTGAACCACCGTCGGAAAATCCGGTACGGAGAAAAAACTTTAACGAAACGTAGATCAGGGCCTGCCGGATGAAGTTTTTTCTCTGTTTCGGATTTTCCAGCTGTGGTCCGGTAGTGGCCCGGCTATGGTGCGGTGGTGGTCAAGGGGTGGTCCAGCGGGTGTGGTGGTTTTAGGTGAAGTTTGAAAATTTTTAGGTTCAATTGTTAAGTTTATAATTATTTAGGTTGATTAAACGGTTAAGTTTATAACTTACGATGCAAATAAATTTTTCAAACAAGTAAGTTTCTGTCGCTAAAATTATCATTTTTCGGGAAGATCCGTTAAACTTAACTGGTGTTTAACGGAATAAGACCACGAATGCAAAAAAAACTTTAAAATGAGAATTTAATGGTACAAAACTTAAAACGAGACTATGATAGAATACGAATTAAAGTTATAAGACTACAAATACACTTTACCTTTTTTAAAGTTTATGTGAAAATTTTTAGATTAACTTAACAGATTCAGAACAAGACTTAGGTAAACTAATAGACTAATAAAGAGTTAAAAATACCATTAGAAATTACTACCACCTTCTATAAAGAAATTAAGTTTGACAACATGATGAAATTGAGTACTTGAATTGCTAGCTTACCACTGGGAAGAGAGAAAGTAAGCTAGGAAGAGAGAAAGTCCGGTTAAAATAATAGTGGAAAGAGCAAACACATAGTTTAAAAAACCAAACCGTATATTAAATCGTTAAGTTAGCGGTGTATATTCGGTTTAAGGTTCATCTGGTTCAATCGATTGAATCAATAGTTCAACTGTTATTTGATTTTTATAAAATATTAATAAATACTTGTCTTTTAAAGTTATCATAAATTAATTCATATGTAAAATAATAATGAATATTCTCAAGAAACAATGAGGGATTTTGTAAAATAATATAAGTATAAAAAATGAGAGGTTGAAAGTAATAAGTATAAAAAATATATGGATTTTTTTTGTACAAAAAATACAACTTTGTGCTTGATTTGGAATTAAGTAAACAAAACCCAAAAAAATGGACTCTCACTTACTCATCTTATAAATAGCCGTACATAGCATATTTCTCTATTTTTCTTTTCATATCTATGTTTTTCATTTCTTTTTTATTTTCTTTTTTTATTATTTATGTATCTCTTTCTTCCTTTGTTTCTCTAATATCTCTTTTACACTAATAGTTGATCGTTTTCTCCTTCAATATTTTAGAACCGGTTTTTAAACAGTTTTATAGGTCCGGTTTTGATCGGTTTTGAGTGATTTTTACTTATTTTGACCGTTTTTTTTTACCACACTGCTGGTTAATCGAAACTAGATCTGGATTATTGATTAGTTCACGGTTCAACCGGCCGATCCGATCCGATTTTTACAACCATGGGTATGGAAAGAAAGTGATTTTAAATTTAACATGAGTATTAGTGGTAAAATTAGAAGAGTAAAGTAGTAAAACGTGTCCTTATAAGAAATAAAACTTATGTCATGGATTGTAATTGTACCTCGTTCATTTATTTATGCAACATTTTAATTTGAGATGTACATTTGACTTTAATTTATCTATATTAATTTAAGGTAAAAAATTTTAAAAAAATATGCTTAAAAATTAGACACATTAAATTATTATTATTTATTAAAATTTATAAATTTGTATTTTAAAGTGTTAGAGAGAAATAAAATTATAGATTAAAAGCTAAAAAACCAAATGTATGGAAACTATATTGATAAGCAAGTTTTTTTTTTTGAAAAAATAAGCAAGTAAATGAAAATACTTACCCTTTAAGGGTCAGTTCAGCAAAACATTTCTCAAATTGTTTTTCTAACTTTCTCATTTCCAATATATTTAACAACCTTAAATCCATCATTTTAATATAAAATAATATTTTCCTCAAATTTCTCTAATCACATATATCTTATCCATCAATCAAAACACACAACCCCAAATTTCTCAAAATATTTTTCCTCTTCCACTTTCCACAAAACTGAGCCTAAATTTTTTTTTTAAGGGAAGTTATATTTAGACTGAGGTTAGGGGAAAAAACACAATTTCTCTCATTATTTTCCGGAAACTACAGTTTTCCCCTTAGGTATCATGAAAAGCTAGAGTTACCCCTTTCACCGTTAACACCATCAGTTAACACCGTCAGTTAACCATTAGTAAAAATAAAATAACGGTCAACAGACAGAGATTCCATTACAAAGAAAAAGGAGGAAACTGTAGCTTTTTTTTTTCCCCCTAATCTAATCTAAGGGGTAAATGTAAGTTTCCCAAGAATATACTACGTAGTATTAAGATGATAACGATGTAGTAATCTGTATGAACAATCATTATCGATTGATTAAATGTAATTAATATTAAAGAGAGATCACTTACAGAAAATCACATGCACTTTCAGCTTCCATAAGAAACACAAGGAAATGGTTTTATCTTCATATGTGCCTTTGGTGCTGGAGAGGGCCAAGTTGATGCATGATGAGCAGAGGCTCTTGAAGATGTACTCTCTGAATTTCTACAAAGGGGGAGTCTGGGACTCTGTGAATCTTGAACACCCTGCAACTTTTGACACATTGGCAATGGAGCCAGAGCTTAAGAGAGCTCTGATTCAGGATCTGGATAGATTTGTGAACAGGAAGGAGTTCTACAAGAAAGTGGGAAGGGCTTGGAAAAGGGGTTATTTGCTATATGGTCCTCCTGGGACTGGGAAATCAAGCTTGGTGGCTGCCATGGCTAATCATCTCAGGTTTGATGTGTATGATTTGCAGCTTGGGAACATAAAGAGGGACTCTGATCTGAGGAGGTTGCTGTTGGCAACCGGCAACCGGTCAATCCTTGTGATTGAGGACATTGATTGTTGCGTTGATCTGCCTGAGAGGAAGATTGTTCAGATTCAGAATGGGGGGAGACGCAATGAGGAACCTGATCAACAAGGCCAACCACAGGTCAGTTGCTTAGTTGCCAAGCATTCTATTAACACAGAAAATGGATTGGAGTAAAATTGTGGTTCATAAACATTTTAGCCTTTAAGAATTTATGTTTTTTTTTTATTTTTATAGAGGGAAACAAGTTCTTCCTAGTTGTGTGGTTGTTGTTTGAGAACTAATACCCCATGACTTAAATCTAACTTAACCAAATGCTACATGATATATTTTCTTTGCAATTTACTCTAAAACTGAATACAAATATGTTTATAAAGAATAAATTTATTTAAACTGAAAATGAATTTTTAATTTTTTAATCACATAAATGACCAATTCAATGAATTATTTTGCTTAAACCATTTTCACCTTAATTCAATGGATTAAATCATTTTTGTAATCAGAAAGTTGAAATTTATTCACAAAGTAAGTTTAGTATTCTCAATAATGTATATTTATGTATTTTAGGTAAATTACTTAAAAATATTTTACACGCACTTGTTTAAGTTAAATTTAAGCAACTGACGTGGTATTAGGTGAATTAAATAGGCTGCAAACTTTTTATTTTATTTTATTAGAAAATAGGGTGCAAACTTTATCATGCAATTGGCTGAAGTATTAGGTGAATTAAATAGGGTGCAAACTTTATCATGCAATTGGCTGTAACCCACAAGTGTCACTATGAAATTTCAATACTGTAATACACATGCATGCATGCCCTTAACTTTTGAGTGACCAATGAAGCAACTACACGTCGATCCAAAACGTGACGAAAACGTCCCTGTCTTGCAGAGTCACGGATACACGACATTGTCGTCTTCTGTTAACTTTACTTCATATACAAGCAACTGAAGACTCTTTTTGCTGACTAGTTAATTATAAAAACATACTATAGTTAGTGTTCGACCCGACATAAAACTAGCGAAAAAGTAACACTTATTTGATTTTAAAATGGGAGATAGTGAGAGTAATTTGAAAAAAAATTAAAAATGTGTTAAATTGTTGTTTGTTTTTTTGTATAAAAAATTGTTGATGTGATTTTATAAATAGTGTCAATTTCGACAAATTTTTTTTGTTGTCAAACTTCTAAAACTCTCTAATCTCTTTCTCTTTTACATTTAAATCATTGATCTTTATTGGGACACATATGCATCCAACACTACTTTTTTTGAGTCAATGGCCTATATAAAAATAAAGATTATAATTAACATAATTCAATTGATGGAGTTTATATTTTCCATGACATTTTCCTCTTTTAACCAAACTTACATTTTATGTTTTATGGTCAAAATTTATATTGATAAAAAATTATAATTTTTAAAAAAGGAGTAGAAAGTATAGATTAAATATTAGAGGAAGTTGTAGATTTCATAAACTTTTGTTATATAAAGTTTGTGATTTATGTTTAGCCAAATTACATTTTAATACCTTAAATTATAGCTACTCGGACACTTAAGAGCTTTGACTATAAGTCGGTGTAAATCACATCCCGAATTATGAAAAGTATGACACTTTAGCTCATTGATAATCTAAGGAAACAATTATGTAAATAACCACATAATTTATTTTTTCAAATTTTTTTCGTATCCTAAACTTCATTTTTGTTTCATCTATAATGAGAAATTGTGTGAATAGTTACAATTTTCACCCTATTTAAATGGTTAATTGACTAAAGTATCTTACTTTTCATTGTTCATGATCTAGGTCGCACAAATCAGCTCTCGAGTGTGTTACTATAGTTTGGAGTACTAAATCGTGTTTTAGGCCTTATGTTTAAATGAACAGACTTAGAGTAAGAAATTTTCGTTCCTTAACCATAAATTTAATGATTTTTTTGATAGGCAACACAAGATTTTTATTAAAAAACCATAAAAATTTAATGATTTAGTATAACAATTGATCACCTATAGCTAGCAAAGCATGCAGATTAACCTCTAAACCTTATTGCGTTTGCTCGGTCCAGTTAACTCTATCAGGACTACTGAACTTCGTGGACGGGTTATGGTCAAGTTGCGGTGATGAGAGGATCATCATCTTCACCACAAACCACAAGGAACGACTAGACCCAGCACTGCTACGACCCGGCCGCATGGACATGCACATTCACATGTCATACTGCACTCCTCCAGGGTTCAAGACTCTTGCCTTGAATTACTTGAGTGTCAAGCAACACCCGCTTTTCGAGGAGATCGAGGGGTTGATGGATGATGCGGAGGTGACGCCGGCGCAAGTGGCGGAGGAGATGATGAAGAGCGAGGATGCGGATGTGGCACTGGAAGGGCTTGTGAAGTTGCTTAAGAGGAAGAAACTGGAAGGCGATGCAGCAGAAGAGGATGGGGATGGTAAGAAGCTTGCGGTGCAAGCGACGAAGAAACGGAAGATTGTGAGGGATGGTAGAAAATCTGTTAGGATTGCGCTACAAGAAAGAGCTGGACATTAAACTAAACTCGATTAAATTATAGTATCATGCTGCTATTTTATATATTTCCCCAGCTAGCCATTAAATACCTGGTGCAATTTGACATCCTGAAGAGTCCAGTAAATGCTTCTCATTTACTGGAGATTAGGATCATTTCTCTTTCAATGCTTTTACTTTGAAAGTTACTCCCACCCTCTGTCCATGTACAACTTTTGTTTTTAATATTTAATATATAATGTTTGTTACTTCAACATTTTAATTTAGAAATTGAAGTAAATATATATACACATACCAACTGAGGAGGGGGTTCTACTGTTCATAAACAGTAGCCGGTAGATTGACAAAAATGGTGTTTTTACTTTCTGTTATTGTCTCCTTTTTCACCATCGTTTATTTCCTTTCAATTAAGTCATCGTCTCCATTATCGTGATACTCTACTACAATATTTAATTACTATATCTCTTGATTTTGGGGTTAATACATGTATCCACCTTCTTAGAGTTCTCCGTTTTTTTTACTTTGGGGTTACTACATGTGACTTTGTCTGATCATTTTTTATTTCATCCGCGATGCAAATTCATCTATGATTTTTTTTTTAAAAAAAAAACATTTAACTGATTGCTCTATTTATGTAATATGTAGTCATGAAGAAATATAATATTACAATGATTCTGCTGTGGAGTTTAAGGTCTTGCTTTTGTGTTAATCATCCCCCTCTCGTGGATGATGATGCATAGGCTTTGTTTTTCTTCTTTCAAGCTTAATAAAATGTTTCTTGTTGGCCGTTCAAAAAAATAAATAATATTACAATGATTCAGGTTAATTTACTTTAGTCTTTTTGGTTACAGTTGGATCATAGTTTATGTAATATATGGAATTCTTTCCCGCATCAAAGCGCGGGTGCTGTAATACTAGTTTATATGTAAATGGATACTGTTAGATTTTTTTTTTTTTGAGGAATGAAGACGGTACCTCCACCACCCCACACTGTGCCGACGCACCCGCAGTCCCTGCCGCAGCTGTTCAGCTCTCCCCGGTCAAGCCCAACAATCGTTGCGTTGGTCCCGTGTGCCGTTTCCGCCGCCTGCTGCAACCCTGCATGACCATTCCATATAATGTGCACATTTGCTTGGCTCAAAAGTTGCTGCCTTATAAGCCTTCACGACTTGAATAATGAGTGAAGGTGTCAAGCTCATACCCTGCGCTGCACCTGACAAAAGGAGGAAGCAAAAAGTGGGCTAAAAAAATCCAGGGTTTACGTTATGACCATGCCTGCTGTGATTGGAATATCGCAATCAAGACATTTGCCTGAATCAAACAGAGAATATGTTTCCCTGTTAACACATGATTCATGTATATTTTACAATCTCTAAACTCACCGTATTCACAAGCCGGTATATGACATTCTTAAAACTCACAGATAACAAGTAATTACCAAATATGGAAACAAACCATGAAGTGTCTGTCGCAAGAAAATTACAGCAGTCGAATTAATTGATGGATATTGATTTGTATAGTTCCACTGTACTCTTTATAGCCTGCTCAACAGGTAGTCTCTCCATACTTGATGCACCATAGAATCCATGAACTCCCTGAGTTCGCTTCAATACAAATTCGGCTTCACTAGGGCCAGATATTGGACCTGAAAAGTTAACCGATTAACAGCAGAGAACTCACAGATCAAACTTATAAAAGCTCTGGAGATCAGAAAAATATGATTTTATACAGAAAGTTCCAAATTTCGAATGATTAAGCTGATATGGTTAAAAAACCAGAAGTCAAATAGGCAATTTGCTAGCAAATGACACCCAGTGTGGATGTTCACCTCCATGACAGAGCACAATAATCTCAGGATTGATCTGACGAGCAGAATCAGCAATTGCTTGAACATGAAACACACTTTCCTCCAAGGTGAGAGTGGTCTTAGCACCTATAGACCCAGACGTAGTAAGTCCCATATGGGCTACTATTATGTCAGCCCCGGCTTTCACCATTTCAACAGCTTCATTCTCATTAAAAGCGTAAGGAGTTGTCAGGAACCCCATTTTATGTGCTTTTTCGATCATCTGAACCTCCAAACTGAGAATCAGAGAAAGTCTTTGTTATGGAAAGCTTAGGCATTAGAAGCATACTCCCTCCGTCCCATAAAAATTACACATTTTGTTTTTGTTTGACAGTATTTAATCTATGATTTGTTTCATGAATGTTTAGACATATAAAGTCAATTAATTCAAATGCTTATCATAATTTAAGTCTAAATTTCCCAAATATGATTTTTTCTTGATTTTTTCCCACTATTTATCTTAGTAAATATTTGAGTCAACCTCTGCAACTTGAAACATGAAAGTCAAACACTGCAACTTTTATGGGACGAAGGGAGTATATAAATGTAGAATCCAGGCAAGCGTGAGAGTATACCTATATCCCATCCCTGTCTCTTCCAGATTTTTCCTGAAATTTCCATCAAACAACCCAACAGTAGGGAAGTTTTGTACTCCTGAAAAGCCGATGGATTCTAACTGCTTTAAGAAGTTATCCATACGACGAAAAGGATCAGTACCACATACTCCAGCAAGAACAGGGACCTTCTTCACTACCTGCAAAAAATATTTTTAAAGTCATGCATCAAGGTATCATCACTTAAATCTAAAGAAAAAAAATAACAGGATACACAATCAAGATGATATTGGTTTCACAATTAGTTGTTTTTGGCAATGCTTAACATCTGAAATAACTACGGTGATAAATTACAAGGACCAGCTATAACCACACATAGAGCATCCTGCAAATTAAGTTAAAATGTTGTTTATTTATGTCAACGGAAAGCTTTGCAACTTTCTGCATAGTCAAATGCTAATTTCATAAGCTTAAAGTTTGATAGCAAAGGAAGTTAAGTTGAGGAGTTAGCTGGAAAGATTAAGGTAAAAATAATGCTATGTCAGACACTCAGACTTGCAGGTTCAAGTGGTGAAATTGTTCATAAAGCAAGTATAGGCTTACTAAGTAAACTTCAATTTCATTAAGGCCAGGAAGTACCGGTAAAAAGGGTCTAGAGCCATTTTTGCACCAAAAACCTTAAACTAAAAATTAATGGGGAATCAAACATCCACAAAGCCCTATGTCCAAGTAAAAACTATACAAGTAGATTTAAGAATCCAGTACTTCATTCTCAGCAAAAAAATTCAACCAAGAAAAAACAAGAACAGAGAGGCAGTACAGCTTAGGCATGAAAATTGTAGAGAAAAAATCAGAAAGCCTTTTCTTTGCATTATTGACATGAAGATAACTTCTCCTCTGTTCAAACTGGTTATTACAGGTAAGATTACTAAGTCGTCCTTCTCCAATTGCTTGATCACCCTAAATAATGGGCATTCAAGTCTCACCTGTTGAACAGAAGGACAAAGACCCTTTCATGCTTAAAGATCACTTGGTTGAGGGTTCTCAAGGGATTAAGACTCTTATGTGCTTGAAGCCATATGGTTCCTAGCAAATTTTGTGCTACATTTTGTGATCAAGGAAGTGCAACTTACATATGTAACAGGAAGAGCAACATTTCTGAAATTTTCTGCAGCTGATACAGATCTTAAGGGAGGTTGACCATGCCATTTACTTTCATATGATATAAATTTCTGAATTTTTCCCGACTTATTGTTCTTTAGAATGACTTGTGGCCACTATATGCCTAAAGAAATAACCCAAATCTATGGAAGTGAGAATATTTTAGTAAACATACATCTAGTAAAGTAAAGTTTCCTTGCACAATATTCTCAAGTATTACTAATGCCTGTTGGTTATTCAATAATCCTCTCTTTGATGTATCCTCTTTCTCGCTAAGGGTTTCTTCGGCTCATTTAGCATAACTCAAGGGGATGAGGTTACACTACGGTCTAATCAAAATGTGTTTGGTAACATACTCCTTCCACAATGCGACAGGAAAACATATGAATTCTCAAACTTACTGGCAGTACTTCTTTGGCCATTTCAAGAACAACTGCATTTGCATCAGCGTACGGCAATAAACCTGACAAGGATCCCCTTCCTGCCATTCGAAAGCGTCCTGAGTTGTATATTACTATCAAATCTACACCACCAGCCTCCTCAAACTTCGCTGATATCCCTGTTCCTGCTCCAGCTCCTACTATTGGCAGTCCCCTTGAGATTTGATCTTTCAGATGCTGCAATATTCCCATAGTTCTTTGCAAAGTTTCTGTTACAAAAAGTTGACCATATTCAATTACTTATTTAGGGTAACTCTAGGGTGTAGTTATGGTAGATGTAAGCAAGTAATACTTACGGGAGGTGCGAGGCAGATGACAAAAATAACACGGAAAAAACAAATCTCCTATTTTACTTATAATGCCATCAAATGACATTTAGAGAAAGATAGTATAACGACTTCTCCATGAAACATCAGAACATGATAGAGCTTATAGCAACCTGGCTTTGCATCAGGGAAGTTGCTTGGGCTGTACTGAACAGACCCACGACTAAGTGAGTCCATACGGGAAACATGACCTTTGTCTGATTCTTGCCTTGACAGAGGAGCAACTTGTGATATAATCGATTCTGCAGTATTTTTCAAATAGATCTCTAAGAACGACTCCGTCAAAGCATTAGCAAACTCAGGGTCATTGATGTGATATGGGTGCACCATTACCTATTACATGGCACAGTTTTCAACTTCATGAGAGAAAGTGCATAGCGTCAAATCATGAAATGAGGGCAAAAAGCCAGAAGATGTATATCAGACCCAAAATATTCATAAAACCATTTTGGTGGAACTGTGACCAAAAAGTAGTATCTTTCATCACAAAAAAAATATCCAAATGCGTTCTCTCATACACTGCTATTGCTAACTCAAAACAGTACCTGACGATCTTCATTCGTTTGAATCAACTTTTGCAGTTCACTAATAAGAGTGCCTGTAGCCTTAGGATCATAAAAGGGCAAATAAGGAGCATCAAGGGCTGAAATACCCTTTTGGGGTAAGCAAACCTGAACCTTGGACGCTGACTTATTCAATTTCTGTGCTATAAAGGCAGCAAATTCCTTGTTCTCATCCACTGTAGTACGCATGAGAGATACCTGATCGTTATGTATGTGAATATTTCTTTGCTGAAACTTGGAGGGAATAGTATCTATCGCCCCAAAGTTCACCATATCTAATGCTCCCACACTTAACACCAAAGGAATCTTCTTCTCTATCATAACATCAAAACGGGAACTGTCACAAGCCATCACACCTCCAACAACGAAGTCTGCAACCTCTGTCGTCGTGACATCTATTACGCCCTAAAGGAAACATAAGTTTAAAGACCTTGAGCAAGAAAATGGAATAATAGAGATTAAGCATGCTAAAAGTGAAAAGTGCATATATCTCTCACCCCAACTTCCTCCACTCCAAATAAAAAGGAAAACTCTTGACAATCATTTCATCCCAACAGAATGTTAACTGAACGCAGGGTCTCCGTGACACAAACATTTTAGTATTATCAGCAGAGATTACTGCATTTGAATGAAACACTTGGCACCCAAGACACCGAAGAACAAATATATACTGATAGGCAGTGTAAGCAACTAAGCATTGTATACAAAGCAACTAAGTATTGCATACAAACACTTCCACAGCATCTAAAGTTAGTTCTAGAAGATCACCTAAAATAAAAGCCTAATATTAGTACCCTCGAGTGAAGAACTCTGTACCAGGATGCTGAAGATCATATTGGGACATGCAGACACATAACCTATAGAATCAAGTAGCATTAACTGCATCAAAATTTGATTCTGAAAATAACCTTTATATATCCCTGTTCAACGAGTGACTCCATTGCCTTTCCTCCAGAACCAGTGGCATGAAAAACCAAGACTTCGAAACCTTCTTTCTCCAACTTCTGCTTCACAGAATTCACACACGGTGTAGTAACACCGAACATAGTTATCCCAACTGTCCCTTTCCCACCATCACCCGAGATATTTTCTCGCGAACTTTTAAGTCTTCCTACCACCATCCCAACAAAAGCAGCGCCAGCATTGGATAAGATTACTTTACTAACACTATTAATCCCACAAATATCCACAACTGATGGAAACAGGACCAGATCTGAAGTTCCAACATAAGGCCCAGTTTGCCCGCTAGCAACAGTTGACACGATCAACTTCGGAACTCCGATCGGAAGCGAGCGGAAAGCAGTGGCTAATAGTGAAGTTCCTCCACTTCCTCCAAGTCCAATAACCCCAGCCAAAACACCACTCTCTTGAGCTCTTTTGATGAAATTGCCGAGCGCTATGCTCATAATGGCAACCGATTTACCTCTATCTTCCGGAAGGACGACCGAAGCTCCATCGGATGCAGTGGAATAGTGTGATAGAAGCTCGGTTCTTGAGATAACAGGCAAATCGGCCAACATCGGAACTTCGTTTGGGTGAGCGGAGACGTCGACGATCCAGACTTGAGGGTTGTGAGAGAAGCTGTGAGAGAAAGCGGTGAGGGAGGAGCGGACGGCGGCGGCGAGGTATTTAAGCTCGTCGAGCTTAGTGTCGGCCGTTCCGACGCAGAAAATTCGATCCGCTGACATTGCTGCTGAACTCTTGACTTGGAACGAGTGAGTTGCTTCACTGGGGATCAGCAAGCTTGGCGAGTATTGTATAGTCAAACACCGTGGCACGCTGGCAGCACAAAAACTTAACGTCATTAATTCATGTATATGCTTTCTAGCTTTGCCACTACCGAGGCATCAGAAAGCATGTCAGGTAAGGTAAGGAGTTTACTAGTTTACCCTCTAGTTTTTACTCTAATATATTCCTTTTTGGATCGTCTCAGTAAAACTCCAACGTTTCCTAGAAATGAAACTTTTTTACATCAATCTTACCTTACTATCCTTCATTTCTCTTCTCACTTCAAAAAGTTATTTTTGTCTTATATACATACTTTATCTTATTATTCTCTAATCAATCACTTTTCTTAATCTCCGTATAAAATCAAATGCTTTATATTTGATGGGACGAATGAAGTAGTTGTAAATTTTTGTCCTTTTCATTGATAAAAGGTACAAATAAGTAAACTCATCATATAATCCTTCAATATTACATTCAAATTTTGAATAATTTTTAGAAATTATTTTCTTCCTAGGCACGTGAAATGAGGGCAAATATATACCGATAATGCACAATTATCACACCCCCAAACTTAAATGTTTGCTAGTCCCTAGCAAATACACTACATATATGCAGCTAACCTCCTAAATGCTAATCACTAAATGAATGCAAGAGCTCGAGCTATCAACCCCACATCAAATATTTCATAAGCCAAGAATTATTGTAAACAATCAAGAAATGAATCTAATGGTGTTTGAAATCTTGCTTTAGATGCTACAATTGGAGGGTCACTCAGTGTTTACGCTCAAATCTAGAGGTAGAGTGTGCTATTGTGTGATGTGATCTCGGAATTACTACTCTTACCATAAACTCGAATGATGACCCGTAACTCCCTCACTTAATTCCCCTAAGGGAGTTGGTTACAACTTAAGTGACAATGGTCTTTATAAGGTTGTAATGTGGCTTGGTTCGGTTAGGCATGGAAATCGGTAGAAGGCCATTTAATCGGTGGAGCTAAAAAAACATATTGAGTACCTAGGATTAAGGGCACTAATGATATATTCACTAAGAATAACCCTACTCAATTGTGTCTGAACCGAAGTGCTCGATTTCAAAAAGCTTCCACATTTCAATATTCTCTACGCACTTTTAACAAAATACTCTAACCATGGAATTACAAAGTGAGGCTTACATGCTATATCTCAATATTTTTTATTGCAATTGCATTTTTTCAATTTTTTTCTTTCATTCACCTTTTATTTAAAGATAATAACGTTACAAGAGTTTCCATGGTTAGCTCGCATGTACAACACTCATAAACTTTGTTATTAACCAAATTCTCTTAAAATTTCATTTTCAATCCCGAAAAGATACACAAGAGTTCCCCCAAACTTGTTTAACAATTCGACCCATACCTTTATCTCCTACGCCCTTATAAGTCATACTCAATAATTTTCAGGGACAAGAGTGGATAGAAAAAAGAATGGCTCATAACATGGGTTCACAAGAAATAGGACTATTATGGCTCAAAGGGGCGAACTATTGGAAAAATTTGTACCGAGTTGGCTCTTTGGAAAAGTGGCTATTCCTAAATGTCATTATCAACAAAAATTGCAAACAACAATGTGAGTTTGTAATTGTTAAGTCACTCGAGTTCTAGTTCAAGCATAATCCGAAATTCTCTCATGAAAAACAAAAATAATCACACAATCCATGCATAGAAAGAATTAAGGCTCAATTACTCGCATGGTATGAAATTTCCAATTGTAACATCCAAAGCAACCTTTTATAGCCAACTAGATTGAAAACTTAAATATCAACAATAATCTAGCTTGCAAATCTCTCACCTCGGGGTTGGGTTCCTAGGTATGCATCTAGATTAACAATGCATCATGAAACTAAGCTAATGCATATGCAACTATCCTAGAACAAATTTGTCAAAGAATAACCAAAAAGTGCAACTATCCGCTAATCATGCAAAATGCAACTAATTCTAACAAGGCACAAGCTTGCAATTGGAATCAAGGCAATCATGCTCACAATCATCCATACATCAATACAATATTCATGCCTCAAACACTCCCCCAAACTTAAATCTAGCATTATCCACAATGAGGAAAGTGATCTTTGCAAGGAAGAATTGTGAGTCTTACCCGAGGGCCAAGATAGGCCCCCGTTACATGTTCATGTCGGTGCCACCGGCCTCAGTACCGGTGGTGGGGCGGAAAGAGGATGACGGTCCAAGTTTCTCCTCCAAACGTTTTTCCACATCAATCAATGAAGTTCTACTCCTTGAAGCATCTTGAGTGATCACGCTCCTTTTTTTCACAAGATTCTTAAAGTCCCTTCAACCTCCGGAGCCAATTAACAAGTTGAACTTGTACATTATGTATCACGAACATGAGGGAGTACCTAAATACAAGAGCATGAACACCAATTAACTTCAATTTATTTAATGAAAAAAATAACTAAACAA
This sequence comes from Stellera chamaejasme, assembly GCA_024586325.1. Lineage (NCBI taxonomy): Eukaryota > Viridiplantae > Streptophyta > Magnoliopsida > Malvales > Thymelaeaceae > Stellera > Stellera chamaejasme. The sequence continues at coordinate 19,264,620 of CM044981.1, forward strand.
TCAATAACTACACAAACAATCCCCGGCAACGGCGCCAAAAACTTGACGGGTGTTTTACATGTGTATGAATTAAACACAATATCAAGTAATAAAACCCATTCAACCTCAAGTGCAAGGTGTGCAATTGTAGTAGGGTGAATGGGGTCGAACTCAAGAGATTGTAGTGCAATTTATGAAGTTTAGTTAAACGCAATATTTTTGGTGTTTTTGGATTTAGATAAGTGATAAGATGGATGATAAATCTAAATTAACTAAGTTTACTTCTTTCACTAATGCAAATAAAACTAGGATGCAATGCAACAAACAATTATGAAAGATAAAAGTTCCTTAGGGTTGATTAGAGTTGAGGTGATGTGGACATCAGCCCCATTTTTGTGACAAGGCGCAACCTTTCCACCAGAGGGTCTAAAGGGCCCTTGGCGAAGGCTCAGAAGAGGAGGAAGCCACATTCTGGGCACTGGCGAGGCCCTGAGACAAGTTCGTACTCGCAAGGCGCTTGGCGCACCCATGTCCCGTTGGCGGACTCTTGTTCTCTGGCGAGGCCATGCTCCAACAGCGAGCCCGTGGTCACTGGCGAGTGCATTGACCCTGGCGAACCCGTGGTCCTCTTGGGCGAACTCAAGGTCATTTGCGAATCCTTGGCTCTTTGCGAACCCGTGGTCATTGGCGAAGGCCCTGTACCTCATTTCCAGAAGCAAGCGAAGCCCAGGCATTCGCCAACCAAAAGGAGCCTCCACAGCAAAGTCACACTTGCCGGATCTCCAGGAGAGGACCACGAACGCCTTCCCAAGCTAAGACCAAATGCCAAGGCAAGACCATGCTCGCGAAGCCCCTTAAGGCGAACCCTCGGTCTTTGGCGAAGCCATATCCCATTGGTAAACCTAAGGTCCTTTTGCGAGCCCATGGTCTCTCCGCAAAGCCATGCCTTATTGAAGAACACCTGCACCATGGGTTCTCAAATCTTGCTTCGCCAATCATAGTGATCCATTGCAAGAGGATCCAATATAATACCTTGCATTGCCTCACCTCGTAGTGAGGAGGTTCTCGGTTCCATCTCCTTCCCCAGGCGTTTTCAAGGGCATTGCCTCACCTCGTAGTGCGGAGGTTCCCTTGGCCGACTTTGTTTCCTTGTTCTTCCTCTGTTCTTCGTTTCCATTCTTGCTGGAAATTGCCTCCTTCAAGCTAGATCCGAGTTCGTGATCACTTACCCCCCTGTGATCACATCAGTTGGTATCAGAGCCAAAGCGCTTGTCGAAAGTATCTTACCGTATCAGTTGATTTCTTCAAGTCAAAACCTTTGCTGTTCTTTCGAAAACTTGAAGAAAAGTTTCGGTTAATGATCTCTTGAGAGAAACCGAATATTTGTTATCCTTTGTTTAAAGTTCTTAAAGGTTCATGAATCTGTGAGTTATTTCGGATTTGAAAAGAAAAGAGTTTCCCTGTGTGCAAAAGAACAAGAGTTTACAGAAAAGAAATATTCAAACCAGTTCATAATTTCTGGGAAAAGTTCTAAGTGTTCTTGAAGAGTTCATCCGAAACTCAAAGTAAACAGTACTCACAGATCGAAAATAATTTCGAAAACCTGAACTTTGTGTTTGTGAAAGGCTTTTCTATCTCACTCCCAACTTCTTTCAACCACCGACCAACCTCAAGACCCTAGTTCCAAGTAACTAGAGCTTTGTGCGTTGCTTATTTCGGATATTGCTAAGATTTTATTGGAAACTCCTTGTGTGTTTGCATTTGATCTTAATCGAGATTGGTGGTAAGTTTTGAGGTCTGAAAGAACCGTTGTGTTCTAAACACGAGAGAGGAGTGTAAACACTAAGGGAGAGTGGTGAGGCTTTACAACACTGTCCACATGTGCAGAACTTGAGTCTCATGGAGTATGTGGAAGAGGACTACTACCCGGAATCGGATCCTTGTTATCAAGAATCTGACTTCTGGGCGGAAGAAACCCTTGGCCATACATACTCAGGGAACTATTCAGAGTACCCCCTTGGCCAAGAAACCTGGCCCAAACCAACCCCATCCTCTGAATTTGACCTTCCAAACCCTGCTGCATATGAGTATTACTCAGGGTCAGAGCCTGAACAATTGGTGGCGAACCCTTGCCATCGCCAAGATGACCCCCCTCATTATCGCTACCCCTCCCACTCGTATTACTTTCCCATTTTGTCGTATCCAAGCTGTACGACGCCCAGCTGTGAGCAACCTCTCAATCGCGGTGCCCCATCCACCAACCGAAAGCCAACGAGGATCCCCACTCACAAGTTTGCTTTGTCGTGCCAATCACCGACTGACCAACGGGGCAAAGCAACACCAGAAGTGCCTCAAAGACCCAGCTCCTCCACCATCATTGATGAGATAAAACAACTTGTACTTATGGTCCAGGACCAGATGTTACAAGGATACACGGAGGAAGCTGCCATTGATGGTAAGGTTGAGAGGAAAACAACCAAGAGGAAAGGGGAAATTACGAGGGAAAGGAAAGAGAAGAAAGAGAGAAAGCGAGGCGGTCCAAGAGACCTTGAGCGAGAAAGAGAGCGATCCGAGAGAAGAGAATGAGAAGAAAGCGGAGAGAAAACAAGAGGGAAGCTCCATGAGCCAAAATAGTGGAAGTGAGGAAAACATGCCTTCAATGCACTCCAACTCTTCCACTAATTATTGTCTTGCAACCCCCTTGTTTATCTTCTTTGAATGTACAGATCGCTGTGGAAAGAAAGGCTGAAGGAAGCCTTCAACAATCCGGGGAGGAAGTGTCACCCCCTCTCGGAAAAGAAGAAAAGAGCAAGAGGGAGAGAGCGAACATGGGTAACTGTGCTTCTAATCTCTCATCTCTCAACATTAAGCATGATTTGGGTGACATAATTGGCGATCCCATGTTTGTTTTGGGATATGACTTAGGCCCGGTACACTGGGACCATACCCATGAATGGCCGAGGCTTATATTTGATCCCGGAATAACTATGTGGGTTTGTTTTAAAGCTAAGTATAAAAGTGAAGCGAAGAGAAAGGGCGGATTGTCCATCTCATTCCTTCAGACTATTTTTAAGGGAACTTTAATGTCTAACGCTTTTAGTTCACTAACCCTTGATGTCTCTTCAAGTTTGTTGTGGTGTCTTAAGATTTGTAGGGACAATTTCCTTATGAATCCGAGGACGGATTCTTCTGAAGAGCGAGGGTATGATGTGGACATCAGCCCCATTTTTGTGACAAGGCGCAACCTTTCCACCAGAGGGTCTAAAGGGCCCTTGGCGAAGGCTCAGAAGAGGAGGAAGCCACACTCTGGGCACTGGCGAGGCCCTAAGACAAGTCCGTACTCGCAAGGCGCGTGGCGCACCCATGCCCCTTTGGCGGGCTCTTGGCCTTTGGCGAGGCCATGCTCCAACAGCGAGCCCGTGGTCACTGGCGAGCCCATTGACCCTGGCGAACCCATGGTCCTCTTGGGCGAACTCAAGGTCATTTGCGAATCCATGGCTCTTTGCGACCCCGTGGTCATTGGCGAAAGCCCTGTACCTCATTTCCAGAAGCAAGCGAAGCCCAGGTATTCGCCAACCAAAAGGAGCCTCCACAGCAAAGTCACACTTGCCGGATCTCCAGGAGAGGACCCTGAACGCCTTCCCCAAGCTAAGACCAAATGCCAAGGCAAGACCATGCTCGCAAAGCCCCTTATGGCGAACCCTCAGTCTTTGGCGAAGCCATATCCCATTGGTAAACCCAAGGTCCTTTTGCGAGCCCATGGTCTCTCCGCAAAGCCATGCCCTATTGAAGAACACCCTGCACCAAACTTCCCAGTGCAAGCGAAGCCCAGGTGTTCGCCAACCAAAAAGAAGCCTCCACACGCAAGTCAGGCGAGTCCTTCAAATTATGGAAGAAGCCTTCTTCCTCTTTCCCGCCAAAAGCAATTCCTGGGGAATTGGGAGCCGCAAGAGCAGGTAGCCTACAATGTCACATCATCTGCCATCTCTGCTTTTCGCCCACCATAGATACAGGAAGCTGTTCCCTTGTCAAGGCATTCTTTATTATTTCCTTCTTTCATTTCCCCTTCTATATAAGGAGGCTGTAACTATTGTAACCGGCAGAACCCATATATTGAGAGAATTCATATATTGTAAGAACACGGTTTGTTCTTCTTGGGGTCTCAAATCTTGCTCCATCAATCCTTTAGTGATCCATGCGAGAGGATCCAATATAATACCTAGCATTGTCTGATCTAGTAATCAGAAGGTTCTAGGTTCCATTTTCCTTTCCCAGGCATTTTCAAGGGCATTGCCTCACCTCGTAGTGCGGAGGTTCCCTTGGCCGACTTTGTTTCCTTTGTGTTCTTCCCCTGTTTCGTTTCCATTCCTGCTGGAAACTGCTTCCTTCAAGCTAGATCCGAACGCGTGATCACTTACCCCCCCTGTGATCACATCATGAGGTTACTAGATGAAGTGTTTGGTTGTGATATATGACAAGTTAGAGGAGTTGGATAATTAACAAGCTCTAACCTCCTAAGTTAGAACCATCCTCTCCATAGAAGACCAAGTAGAATCTCTTCACTTGCATCAACTATGGAGGCATTAAGTTTAGCCAAATGATGTCTCCTAACACCCTAGATTATCTTCTCAAATAATCCTAGAGTATCTAACCAATTTTCTTTGGTCAATTCAACAAAATGCTCTCTCAAGCATTTCATCGAACACTTGGTGGGTATGGTAGAGTAGTTGGCCTTCTACTCTACCTCTACCTTCCTTAAGCCCAAGAAAATGCTACTAATCATGCATAATCAACAACCAAACAACTATAATTCATCTAGCAACACAACAACATGCTAACCAACCCTAGGGATGGTGATCTAATCAAAACTCAAGCTATTCACAACAATGAACAAAAATGAAAGTAAGAGATGGAGAGAAAGGAATAAGCTAGAGAGTAGAAATCAAATCTTCAATCCTTCATAAAAGTTCCCAAATTCATAGAAAATAAAGATGGAGGAGAAAAGAGAGCTCAAGAACCCTAGATGGGTTCAAGAGGAAGTCTAAAAGTGAAAAATGTGTGAAGAGATGTGAAAAAACGTCATTTAAAGCCTCATTTTCGGGAGAAAAGAAGAGTGGGCCGTGTCTGAAAAGTGCGTCAGGCGACCGCCTGACCCAAGGAAAGGGGCCGCATGGAGCTTCGCCTGGCCAGGCGACCGCCTGGCTTGTGGATCGGGCCGCCTGGACCGTGGGACATCCTCGAAATGATGTCAGGCGATCGCCTGACTTTTGGACGAGGGTCGCCTGACTTCCACCCGGTTCCAGGATTTCCCATGGAATTTCTCCAAGTCCAGGCGATCGCCTGGACTGAGGTGTTGGGCCGCCTGGAGCTTCGCCCGAACCATTTTCTTCACCATTCCTTGAACTTTTCCAGATTTTACAATTTGGTCCTCAGCTTTCTCTTAATAGCTCTTTTTTACACAGAATTCATCCCTTTTGACATCCGACAACGAATACCTGCAAAGAATGCTTGCGCCCACACTAAGTACTAGCATAATTATCGATAAAGCACGTGAAATGAGGGTAAATATATACCGATAATGCACAATTATCAAAGAGGTATCACTAAACCGGCCTTGTAACAGGGAACTTAACACATAAGAAGTGTTATAATGGGACACCAAACCAACTAAGGTCAGGCTCACCCGAACTGGCCTCCGTAGGCTATGCATACTCATGACAATGATTATGAGCACTATGGCGGAAAAAATTCCTAAATCTCGCTCCCTATACCCCTGTACTGTACCGGTGCACCATAGTGGACAAATGTGAGAACTAAAGGAAGGACGGTAACCACCACAATACACTTAGGTCATTACTACCTAAGAAGCTTACTAAAAACCTAACAAGCTCCGATCATAGAGCTCGAGAATAAAAACAACAAACGAACCAAAAGAAAGACCATAACAATAATAAAACATAAACTAAACAAAGGGCCAAAATGATACCAGTCGGGCCCACAACCTAGCCATCCCCTCAAATTCATCTTCATGTATTTTGGCAGAGCAAGGCTATGCTCAACCCTGCTAGTAAAAACAGTCTCGAAAGCACCAAACCGTCTACACCAAAAAACGGCCTGGATCTACCACCACAACCAAACCATGCCATGCTATCTTCCATAGCCAACAAAATCCCGCAAGAGCAAAGCCTCCCGTTGGCGTCGATGAAACCATCGATTAGCAGACCCGATGCGTTGGCACTTGCACAAAGTCAGTTGCGTGCTCTACACCGACAATTGACAAATCAGCTCTACCGAGCCATGCAACCTGACAACTATGGCATTCAAAGTAGTGCCAGAGATTGAAATGGTGGAAGCTCCATGAAAAGGATGGCCATCGATGATGAAATAGTAGCGGAAACATAGCAACTCATGGAAAACCCGAGAAGGCAGAGGCAAGGCGGCGGTTGGAGGAATCGTGGAGGCCTATCGAAGAGATTCGAGCAGAAAAAACGACGACACTCCACCAGATGAAAAGCGGGGCAGGCAATGATCACCTTGGCACCACGTCGATAAGCATGAAGCCAGCAGAGGCGAACGACCCATGGCTGTACATGGCGAGACGAGCTTGCAATCGGTAACCAACAAAGCCGCGTGATAAGCAGCTCCAAGCGAGCGCGTGAACTGAACGAACGTGGCGGTGAGATGAACCACCAGTGCCCGGAGAGACAAGGTATCAGTGCCTGGAGGACGCCTGAACGACGCTCCGGCACCGAAGTGAAGAAACCAGCGGTGGTGGTGCCCAAAATCGAAAACCTTAGGCGAGCCCTTCATTATTAACCCGCAAGCGGTGAAGCGAGACTGATGGCGTGGTGAGCCTAGATGACGCACGTCCAAGCGACGACACTAGAGAAGCGCAGGCAAAGCCGCCAGTAGAGGCGACCCAAGGCACCCGAATATTCTGTTTTAGGATTGAAACATTTTTTTATAGTAACAGAAAAAAAGACTTGATGGTTAAAAAGATAAAACTTTTTGGACCGTAATGGTAAAGCGAAAAGAAAAGCTTTGGGATTTAAAATGTTAAGTCAAAAACCCGTAGAACTATGTCACTAGAATTTCGTAACTAATTATAGGACTATTTACGCATTTCCTCTAAGACATGGACACCATTAATGTGAGGTCTATAGTTGAGTGTTTGGTATTTTACCTAACCATACGTGTCTAGAGTTTGAAAGTAAAGTAATTATAATAGAGATACGTACGTAGATAGAGGCTTTTCTATTTTCAAGTACTTGAAGTACCAATTTTTTTTCTCACCTGAAATACCAAAACGACGTCGTTTTGGAGGCGACCGTTACTTCACGGTTGCCGTTTCCACGTTCTTCTCCACGATCGGACCAGGAGCCCAGGTACGTAACTTCCACTCCTCCTCCTTCTGTTGCGCCAGCGAAGCAATGAACGTCTTCCACCGTCGTCGCAACAAGCATCTAAGTAGCATTTGAGATAAGTCGGCACGCGCTCAAGTTTTTTCGTGTTCGAAAGTTATACGTGTGATCCGGTTGCGAGTAGCTTCCAAGTTTTAGGGTTCTTTAGTTTGTGACGCAGGATTCGAAGTTCTTCTTCAACCATGAGTGGGTCAACCAGAAGCAAGAGTAAAAGGAAGGGTGGGGAAGAAGAAGACGTCTTGGCGCGAAGGTATGTTGATTTCTAGACCCCTTCTAGCCTCCAAAGCGGACGGTGACATACCGGAGGCCCTATAGTTCGACCGATTGAGTTGGTGGGAAAAACATTTTGGTGTATCGGGTTGAAAGTTCATGTGAATATTCGGATGTTATGTTGGCACAATAGGGTTTAATGTAAATGGAATTAGCGTTAGGCGTGACATATAGCGTTACGAGAAGGTCTAAAAGGGCTACGTTAAATTTAAATACGAGTCGTTTGTTGTATTCCGCGAGGGAATCGATGCCCCAAATATTTTACATAGTATACTTTAGAGGTCCTTAAGTGATACCCTGACGTTCGTTATGGTCCTAATGTGACACATTGAACCTGTGGAGGCACCAAAACGTTGCCACGAACCCTTAAGTAGGGACCGAAAAGGCTACGGTGACGATTCGAAGGAACTGTGGTCCTTTCTGGATCCCTAAAGTGTGTCGGGTAAAATAACCGAATAGGCCATCAATGAGTCATTTAACTCTCATCAGAAGTCAACTGGGCCAGGGGACCTCAAGAGGGCACCACAAATGAGCCATGTATCATTTGAGGGGTCTAAGGCGCCCTAATGAGACAGTTATGGACCCTAAAGCGTTGACAGTGTACATCTTTAGGCACCTAAGGATCGGCCATCGACATTACGTCACACTTAACGATTACGGTAACCGTTAAGTGCGAAAATAGTTTGTCCTCCTCCTCAGCCACGAAGTACGAGTTCCGGCACTTGCGAAGGTCATGGATGCGATCTTTCGGAGAGCGAGACGCGTAGATCGATGGCCGGCGGCGGTAGACAACGGCATCGGACTCCGACTCCGGCCGTCGACTTCGAGGGACCCAGGTTTGTTGCCCAGTTCTTCTCAACGGTGTGGCGGGCACCGAGGTTGCGGTTTCTTGTTTCCTCTTTCTTGGGGTTTCTATTGTTACTCATCCGCTAGATGGCTCAGGGTGGGTAGTCGGATGATGGAAATACAAGCTCAGTATTAACCCCGAATGCCCTGTGATAAGGGGGAATCGTCGATCAAGCCCGTGAAGTTGGTTGGAGTATTCAGGAATACAGAGCTATACTATGACTCGAGCGTCTGCCCTTGCATGGCGTGCAATCTGCGTGGCCCCAAAGATGACACATCAGCCGCCTCCGGCCCCTAAAATGACACGGTGGCCCGGTATAGGAATAGCGTTCCGTGAAATAACGTATCGCGTTTGAACTAACTTACAACGTCAGACGTACAACGAACAACGTTTCACGCAAGCTGGGGCTTCGACCATATCAGAACATCGAAAATGTGCTTTTGCTTACTCATTTGCACAGTTCTGGTGAAATTGAAATTGGTGAAGGTTGTACGCCAACTACTAAGAAATACTGTGCCCCCTAAAATACTGTGCCCCCTAAAATGATACAGTGGCCGTCTTATGGCCCCCTAAAATGACACAGTGGCCCAGTACAGAAATAGCGTTCCGTGGACTAACGGATCGCGTTTGAAATAACTTACAACGTCGGTCCCTACAACGAACAACGTTTCACGCAAGCTGGGGCTTCGACCATATCAGAACCTCGAAAATGTGTTTTTGCTTACTCATTTCCACAGCTCGTGAAATTGAAGTTGATGAAGGTTGTCGCCAACTACTAACAACATGTACAATATTTTAGCACTGTTTTGTAATGGGTGGAAAACAAGCATTCATATCAAACATCTTAAGAGTCGATTCGCATCATAATGAGCAGTGCTTAAAGTCCATACATATCTAAATAAAACAACCACGGAATCTAGATTACGGGTGATGACTTTAGGTATTGTCTCAAACACTTACTTCAACAAGAGTTAACCTAAGAGGAATCATAAAAATCATTTCCCATACAAAACACTTAAATACACTATATTCTATTCAGTACTAAGATCTAAAACGTACATTATACTTAAATATCAAATAAAAATACAAAAAGTTCTAAAATTATACAATCGCGCCCAGAAAACATTATTGAATTAAACTACAACGTTAATTGTAACGACTCCAACGCTATTCGGTAACTCTTACACTACACTTTCATCTAGAATGTTCCAGAATGACTAACTTTAGGTGCCTCGTCACAGACGCTGGGGAAGTTTTGGCCGGTTCTAGAATGACTAACTTTAGGTGCCTCGTTAGGGCCGCTGACCAATATTTCTCTCGATTAAATGAACAGGTTACAACACTAGGCAAACGGCTTTGGCCATTTAACAAACGGGTTTTGTCAAGCTGCAACAACATTAAAATTACGTTCTTATGGTTCCACGGCGAAAATCGAAAAAACCACCAACCATGATTTCTTTCTATCTGATTCTTTAATACGCTATAACAATGGGAAACATTGCTCCTTTGCATGAATACACCCATTTTTTAGCCTCAACATAGGAGAAATACACAAAAACTGACAAAAAAATTTTAGGTCTTTAAAATGTCCAACTTCAAAAAGATCTGATGGTGTCTTGATCTTGAGAGAGAGAGTCTTGAAAATAGAAATTGGTCGTAGATAGAGGGGAACGCAAAACTTCTGTCCCCAATAATCCCATGTCCCTCCGTCCCCTCTTCTAAATTATTGACATGTGTCTGGTCTAATTCAATGTAAACTTAACATTAACGGATGACAAGTAAAAAGGAATTGGGAAACAAAATCAATATCTAACCCTGTACGAAGGCTTCTTTCACAACCACCGCCAACCACCGGTCGAGGACGACTCAATTGCGTACTTCTTCTTCGAATCTTGTTAGTGGTTAGTTTCTTCTTCTCTCACCATTGATTTAACTAGATTTCTTGGTGTCTCTTCCATTCTTTAAATCATTCCTTTTATGTTTCATAATCCACTGAGGGATGATGACGATGATGGCGACTACGATTCTAGCCCAGGAGTAGAAGATTTGATCATAAATTCCTTTTCCATAAATCCCACAAGATCAAATTTCTCTTAACCTTTGTTGTTTCCATAAAGGTGAAATCTTCTTTGGTTTTGCTCAAGATTTGGGGGGGATATTACAACTATTATACTTCAAATTTGTAGTGAAAAGTCTTTTGACTTAAAGCTAGCGAGAATGTTTTACAGAAGTGGGTCATTTCCAGAGGCAACCTCTGTTTTAAGAGGATAAAGAGCGAAAGAAGATCATCGTCGGCGCCCCATGGTGGTTATGGAAAAAGCAAGGGTACAAGGGTGGGGATAGGAACTGTTCAACTTTTTTGTGAAGTTAGTTGTTTTTCCCAATTTTTTTTACTTGTCATCCGTTAATCTTATGTTAGGATTGAGTTAGAGTTAACATGTGTCAATATTTTAGAGGAGGGGACAGAGAAACAAAGGACTTTCAAGCAGGTGTTTTAATTACCAACTAGTTGGAGAAACAACTAGCACCGTGGGTCCCATTACCAAATAAGAGTTTAAGTCACTAGAGTTCTTAGTGAAGTGCAAAGAAGTCCTTAGTAAATAAAACGTTCGTTTTATGCACAACTTGGCTCTGATACCATTTTTGGCCAGAAGTTAAACTGATATTAAAGAGAGAGATGTATATGAATCTCACAACTAATATTTGAATATTAAACATGAACTTACAGAATCTGGTGAATACCAGATGATTACAGCACACAGTGGTTGTTGGATAAACACACTAAGCACATCAAGCTTCCAACAACAGCAACACACGTACAAATCAAACTTGAAATTATGAGAATATTGACAATAGTAGAAGAATGTTCAACACATGAATTTGGAAGGCAGAGAGAAAGATGTAATGCTAAGTAATAGATGCTTTCTTCATTTCTTGAAGTCTCCTTATATAGGCAGATTTCTATGAGGAGGGTCCTCATCTTCTCTTACAGCTGGAATGCACTAATGCTATAGTCATTATACATTATTGCTGAGTGGATTTTCTTTACAGAAGTGGACAAAAGATAATTGTCCCACTAATGTACTAGTATTTTTCTTTACATCCACATGGTTATGTCTGCAATTATGCTGGTCCACCAGAAGATGACCCTTGGTTAGGCCCGCCCTTTGCCAGCTGCTCTTTGACAGATTTGAAAGCTAATTTCATTAGCTTATCCTTCATCTCTTCTAATGGGATGTCTGCTAACTCTGATCCAGAATAAAGCTTCCCAAGAACTGCATCAATGTTTTCTTCTGTCAAGAGTTCAGACAGACCAATTCATGACGCATTAATGACGCATTTGTCCCACCAATGAGAAACCCAAACTTTTTCTAAGAAGGGAACATATTTTTCTTGATTTATTTCATAGTGTCATCTAACAATCCATGAGATTCGATGAATTACCAAGAAATAAAATTCAGAAAAAGGAATTACCTTCTTCCTAGAATTCTGTATGTTGAACTCAAATTTTTTTTTCATAAGATTCTTTAACAGCATCTGGGAGTTGTTCTGAGACCAGTCCTCTTTTCTCGAACCAGTGATGAAATCAGTTTAGAAATCTTATCTGGTCTGTTTTAAAGATTATTAGCCAGTAATGTCTTAATTCTGAATTCTGGAAATTAAAGACTTCTTCCCATGCTTGAATATAGTCCCAATAAGTGTAAGCATGGTTACTAAAACGTCCATATAAGAATCTTTTTCTAGAATGAGCAACTCCCCATTCTTCTGGAGTCCATACCTTAGGACACCCAACTTAGAAATTCCTATTTCTTTGAAATACCTTCCTTCAGGGGATTTGGTATTTCTGGTCTTGTGTTCTATCTCCGCCGATCCTGTTTCTAGGATAATTAATTCAAAGAATCCATTTTTTCTGATGGGATGAAACTCTCATACTGGATGTCTATCTTTAGGCCAGTACTTCCTTGCTAACTCTGAAGGAGTCAAAGTTTTGAGATCCTTGTCCTCTACCAGAGAGAGAGACTCTCTTTCCATTTCTCTGGAGGAATCCCTAGAGAAAATAAAGTAATATCCTGAGTTTTTGCATTAATTCTAGGAACCAAATTTCATTCAAAATATTTATTATCCTTGCAATAAGCATGCGTATAGAGGTAAGGGAAAGTCCTTCCTCTTTTTAATTCTTTTGGAGAAATAGGTGTTATAGAAACATTCTCCTTTGCTTTCTTCTGAGAGGGTTCTCCTCTTTCAATTTTCTGGGAGGATTGTCATCTAGCAAATATTTGTTTAGACACGAGGTTTTTAACATCCTTAAGAAGAACACTTTTTGCTGCTTTAGAATCAGTTCTGATCAGAAATCTATGATTTAGTAAATCTTGTTCAAACTTTGTGACACAAAGAACTATTGCCAGAATCTCTTTCTTTATTGTAGCATATTTCCGTTGAGTTTGATTCCGGACTCCTGATATGAATCTTACCAATTCTTCTTTCCCGTCCATTTTCTGTTTTAAGATTCCTCCATATCCTATTTCACTAGCATCAGTTTCAACAATTTTGAAAGCTTCAGGAATACAAAGAGTGACACGAGAGATTTCTTTAACTTTTCTCTTCACAAGTCCGACTGTTTTTGTCTGTTCTTTCCCCCATTCTGGAGGATTTTTCTAACCTATCAAACAAAGGTTTGCAATCCTTTGCCATATCTTTATAGAATTCTGAGACATAATTCAAGTTACCTAAAAACCTTTGTAGTTGCTTCTTTTCCTTGATCTCATCGGGAAATTTTTCTGTAAAACTTATTGATCTGTCAATAGGTTTTATCGTACTCCTATATATCATATGTCCGAGAAATTGAACATTAGTCTGGAAAAGTTCCATTTTCTTTGCAAAAACCACTAATCCTGTTTTTTCAACTATTTTCATAAATTTATGTAAGTGTTTCCAATACTGATCAACAGATTGTGAAAACACCAACACATTATCAATGTAAACAATAGTAAAAGAACTATAGGGATTAAATATTTCATTCATAATTCTCTGAAATTCTGAGGGTGCATTCTTTAACCCGAATGACATCACATTCCATTCATAATGCCCGAAAGGAACATTAAATCATGTTTTATATTAATCATGTTCTGCAATCTGGATATGCCAATACGCAGATTTCATATCAAATTTTGAAAATACAGTGGAACTGTATAATCTTGACAAGAGGTCTTTCTTATTAGGTATTGGATACCTAATCCATTTTAACACTTTATTAAGAGGCTTATAATTGATAACTAATCTAGGAACTCCTCTTTCTATTTATACATTTTTATTGACATAAAAAGCTGAGAAACTCCATGGTGAAGAACTCTTTCTTATTAAACCCTTATCAAGAAGGTCTTGTATTTCCTTCTTACAATGGACCTCTAATTCTTCAATCATTTGAATGGCTCTTGATCTAGTGGATATGTTTCTTTCTTCGAATTCTGCCTCATAAGGTAAATTAACAATATGTTTTTTCCTTTCCCAAAAGGCATTGGGAATATCTGCACAGAATTTTCTATTCAAAACTTGTCTAAAAATCTGAATTTGTTTCTGAACTTCTTGAGTCTTTATTTTCTCATTGACACTCTTGTATCTAATATCTTCTTGAAGACTCATCAGTTTCTTGCTTATTATTCAAATTGGCAGTAAGTTCTTCTAGTAAGCTGGTCCTAGGAAGTTCAACAAACTTAAAAACTATTTTTCTCCCAAACTTCTTGGTAGTCAAACCATTTCTGTCAACCTTATAGGGTGTGATGGCACTAATAAACGATGTTCCAAGAATTACATCTTGGTTCATCTGAGCAAACATTGTGAAATGCTGTGAGATACAAATTTCCTCATTGCAGACATCTACATGAGTTAATTTAAATCTCATAGGCATTACTTGCTTATTAGCTGCCGTGATGTAACAAAAAGTTTTTTCTAAATATTTATGAGGAATTAATCCTTCTTTGATCACATTCCTATCTGCCCCTGAATCAATCAAAACGACAGTTGTAATCTCAAATTGTTCTTTCACCTTCAGAGTAATTAAACTAGTATACCTTTGATTGGGCGCATATTCGATTTCATTTATCTGAAGTGGTTTATTCTCAAGGTGTAATTCAATAGCTTCTTCTTCTTCTTCTTCAAGCATTATCCCCTTTTTCTTCTGGTCATCGAAATTATTTAAATTTTCAATGACAGTGTCATCTTCTTGAGGATAATTCTCTATCCCATGTAATTTTAAAATCTCAATCCTTCTCCTGAGATCTTTTACTTCATTCTTAACCTGGTGAAGCTCACTCTTTAATTTTTTGACCGTAGGTTCTCTATAGTTTATTTGAGCCTGACCAACTCTACTTAATATTTCATTAAAGCTATAGATCTAAGGTTTATTCAATTCTTTCCAATTTGGCTTCTTCTTTTGCCATTTTGGAGCTTCTTGTTCTTGATTGCCTATTTTCTCTAGATACATTAAAAGAACTTCTTTTCTTGTATCTGGATCTTCTATATTTCTTGCTATTTCCAGAATTGTTACACCCACCCCCGACGTTCTGTAATTTTCTGTTGAATTTCGGCCGGAAATTCAAATTCTGTAATCATCGGATTATTATTGGAATGTGATTAATTAATAGAATTCAGTATTTGGGAGTTATTTTGGTGATAATTATAAGTGTTTTACGTGTTGGACAACGTTTACAGAGTTTCGGGATGTTTTGCCGAAAAGCGGTTTCGGAGGGCAAAATGATCATCGAGGAAGGAAAAAATTGGAAAAATCTTTTTGGGCTCTTTTCTTATGGGCCGGCTCTTTGTGAGAGTGTGGAGGGAGGATAGTTATATTTTTTGTTTTTGGTTAGTGGAGTGAGATATTTCATGGTTTTAGTAAAAACAAATTTTCTTTTATGTCTTATCTCTTCACTTTAAGCACATGCCCTTCTTACACACCCATCCTCTTCCATATTTCAGACATCATCTCTCCCTCTCTCTACCATTCATTTCATCTTATCTCTTCCAACACTTGAAAGAAAAAGCAAGAGAGCAAGAACACCTTTTCCTCCTTACTGCCTAGAAATTTCATCTGACTTCCACAGTCTTTCTGCCCCAGAAAACAACCGAATCAGCTCTTGGTGTCCTCAGATAAACTCTTCACCAAGGTCTTGGCTACAACATTTCTGAAGGAAGCAAGAGCCAAACGTGAGAGGAAGGTTCTCAAAACTCTGGTGCAACCTTCGGGTCCAGCAGTAATTTCTGGTTTCCACAGTTCATTTCTTGAAATTTTGAGCTTGGATCTTCAACAAACCAAGCTCTATTACTTCCTAGGCTCATAAATCTGTAACTTCAAGGTATGGTTGAGTTCTTTTTGGTTGGATCTTCATGTTCTTGAAGTTTAAACATGGAAGAAAAACTCATCCATCTTTGTTGTTTCTTCATGGCCGAATTTTTGAAGGATTTTGGTGATGGTTTTGTCTCAGCAACAACTCATCCTAGGTTAATCTACAAGTTTCAGCAAGGTGAGGAACATCCTTGGTAATTTTTATGAAGTTTGGTTGTTGGATGATTCTGATTTTCAACTATGTTGAAGTTGGTTGCATGATGAACATGTTTTGTTCTTGAGAGATCATGAAAAAGCATGGTGTTAAAGTTTTAGGGTGAAGGCCGAATCAGTTGGGTATAGTTTGAAGGATATTTTGTTGAAGGAAGTTTGTAAAACAATGTTTTAAGTATGTTTGACATGTTTTTAAGTTGTGGGAAAAGTTAGAAATTATTTGGTGAATTTTCAGGAGAAGGCCGAAACTTTGATGATGATTTTGTGGTGATTTGGTAAAGTTAAAGTGTTGAAGAAAGTATTAAATCATGTTTTGGTAAAGGAAATATGATTTAAGTGGCTAAAATGTAAGTTTATAAACTTTTGGGTTAGAAGTGAAACTTGGCCGAAACTTTGGCCCTTGGGCCGAAATATTGGGTTGAAAAGATACTCGTGTTGAAAAGTTGACAAAATTGGATATTTTGTAACTTTGTGAAAGTTAAGTGCTAAAATGCCCTTTATTGAAAAGTTTGGGTAAAAAGTGCAAACTTGGAAAAGTTTAAATAAATTCACTAAGAAATGTGAAAAATAAGGATTTCCATAATTTTTGGATGATTCTGACACTTTGTGAAACTTAAGGGCTATTTTGAAAGTTCTTAAAACGTTTAAGGACTAAAGGTGTAATTATGGAAAGTTAAACGAAAACTAGCCACTTTAAGTTATGGAAGTAATTTTGGACACTTTAAGTATAAAGTTGTCACTTTTTACAACTTTGTGAAGTTTTGGGTAAGATTGCAAATTTCTGAAAAGTTGGGGGACTTAAGTGGTAATTTTAGATAAATTCCAAAAGTAAGGACCTTTAGTTAATTAACTAGAGTATTATGTGTTTCTGATTCTGGCAGATTAAATCTGCATTTCTGGGATACTGCTTGTGAGCTTCAGGGAGCCACAGTAGATATCCGTTTCTGTCGAGGTAAGGAGTTTAACTTCCTTAATACACAATGCATGTGTATTAGGTTAGTTAAGGGCTAGTACTTTGGTCGAGGGTGGGGCCCAGTGACTCCCGGGGCTAGTCACATGGTACATAGCGGTTTGCAGGGTTTTATTATATTTCTGGACCTTATACTTATCGAGGGTCGATGACGGACCCACTCTCTGCTGAGATTTCTGGACATGCTATATCAGTTATGCTTATCGGGGGTCGACGATGGACCCGTTTTCTGTTCTGCGTCGGCTTTATGCCGCATTTATTCTGACAGTTAGGGGCAGATCACCCCTCGCTGATACCATGCGTTCTGATCCAGATAATCGGCGTGAGCTTAACAAGCCGCCGTAGGGTGCTGTCAGTGGTTGGAGACCACCTGTATGGGAAAGTACCACCAGTCCGACGGGACTTCTGAGCATTACGACATTTGCATATCATATTCCTGTTTATACTTAGAATTGTATTATATGCTAGTTCATTGCACGCTAACCTTTTATGCAGGGAAAAACATTTTTTAAAAAGTTTTCCCGTTACTGTACCTGCCCCCTTACTGGGTTCTTTCGAGAACTCACCCCCCACATACTAAATATTTTCAGGGAATCCGGGCAAACGACCTGCGGAGTAGACCTCCCGCGGTGTTCGTTCTGCATTCTGTATATTCTGAGCAGCAGCAACAACTTTTGTTTAGCGAGGTATAATTCCGCTTTTTGGCTCGGCTCTGTAGGTGTAGACTGCATATTAGACACTTTTAGTATTCGGACCTAAACTGTATGTTATTCGTGGGGAGTTTCCGACCCTACGAAGAGGGCGGAACTCCTTCTGCCTGTATGACTTATTATCTGATTATGTTTTCTACGCGCGCGATATTTTGTAAAACCACTAACGTGTCTCGGGTGCATGTTTAGGACTAGTAAGACGTCTTAAAATCTGCAAGCACGTATTAACCTTAAAACTTGAAGGAAAATGTTTTAAGGGACGGGTTTCGGGTCCACACCCCCTTTTTAGAGGAAATTCCGTATTCACCCGCCACCGATACCTCCAATCTCCGCAAGTAAGACGCTTCCGCTAGTTTCCGGGGGCGGTGGGGTGACAAGAATTCTTTCATCGTCTTCTGTAGTAGCATTTATTTGAATCATATTTAATTCTAGTTTTTCAAATACCTTTTGAATATCACAGGAATCACATTGACATTTTGAATCACAGCTAATATCAGATTCTTGACTCTGCTCACTACTTGAGTCTATTTCATTGAATTTATTAGGACTTTCTGAACTTTTTTAATCTTTCTCAATTAAATCTTCTCCTCAATCACTATTTAGCATAATCTGCATAAGACTCTGCTTTAAACCTTCATCAATCTCAAGAGAGTTTATTTTCTGTTTGGTCCTACATTTATTTTGGAAATGTCCTATTTTTCCACATGTCCAACAGACTGGTTGTTTAGAATCATTATTTCTAAAATATTCAGGCTTATTTTTCCTGAATTTTCTTTCTCTGAATCTATTGTACCTTTTAGGCATTTCTTCTATTCTTTCGATCCCTCTTCTTTATACCTATTATAAGGTATATATTTTCTATGCTTCTTACCGTGGTTATCATCAAGACTGTATCCATATTGAGCACATAAACTTCCCATCTCTTTTCTTCCTTCAAGTCTTCCATTCTTGACTTGCTTTCTCCATTTTAACTCATGACGTATTTTAAGACCGATTTCTTTTATTTCTGAGAATATTTGGCCATAAGTATAATAATTTAAATTCAAGGTTCCTTGATTCTTTTCCCTTAAGTGATCAATAACTTATTGACCAAAATACCTTGGTAAACCCTGAATAAATTTTTCTTTCCATATAGTGGAATTGCAATCTTCTCTTTCATAAACTACTGAAAGAAAAACATCTTTATACTATTCTAAATCTGACAAAGTCTTACACTTTAAATTAACCGAGAGTTCTCCATTCAATTTTTGCTTAGACTCTCATGATCCTATAAAATGCAAGTAAATAGTTAATATTAAAGTATTAACATCATCAAATTCTGATGATACTAAGGTTTCATTCCCTTGTATCATTGTTATTTCTTTCTTAGCATTCCTTATTTCATGCTTAGCTTGTTCTGACATGTACTTATCCCACCAATTTCTCAGTTGCCCTGAAAATCCAGAGATTATCATTTCTGCAACTTGTTTATCAGATGAGTTTGTGGATGTATAGTAGTTATCTCTCTTACCTCTTCCCCTTCTTTGACTTTGTAAGTATTCCATATTTCTTCTAACACGACAAATTTATTCCATCTTTTTTGATAAAAATTAGAACGAACCACTCAAAGAACTTTAAGTTGGTTTAGGCTGTCTAATTCTTTTATACCAATGTCCTTGTATTATTCCTCTTTGTTCCTTGGTATAATTATCACCTAACCATTTTCTCTTGATCATATTTTCTTCTGATCCAAAATCTTTTCTTAGACCATCATAGTCTATTATGAAAGGTTCTCTCAACATGTTTATCTCAAAATCTGAGAAGCTAATTCTATCATCCTCATCTAATTTGGATTATTTTCCTTCTTCTATTTTAATAGAATCCATTTTATAAACATGGTGAGAAACCTGTTCTACAGATTGTCTTACTCCTCCAATTACTTTCTCATATTCTGATTCTGGCACATGCGAACATGATGCCCTAGTAGGAATTCTATGAGATTTTTCTGAGAAGTTGATCATTCTAGTTATTCTATATTTCCCAAATTTTATCCCGACTTCTTCATTTTCAAATTCTACTATTCTTTCTACTTATGTTGTTCTTAATGATTTAACCGGTTTTTCATTATGCATTACCCATCTTTCAGGTAGACGGATATCACTCCATCTTATGGGCTTTGGAAGAACAACATTTGTTTTCTCAGCATTAGCTTGCATTAAAAGGGTTTCACAATTTGTATCAAATTTTAGAGTCTTTGGCTCAATCTGAGTTGTCATCACCTTATAATAAATTATATATAGAAGGGTTAGATTCTGAGATCCTTCTAACATATCAAAACATGAAGTGAGCATATTAGCAGATAATACTTTCATGATATGTGGATCCTTTAAGGACATCGTAAAATTAGGATGACAATTAAAGTATATGGGTCCATCACAAAGACTAGATTCTACCATACCTAACAAGGAATAAGTAAACTTGTTATGTCTTTGATCTCTCAAAGCAATAACAACCGAAGTGTTTAAACCATTCCTAGTTAGAGGTTTTAAAACAATTTGAACTAATCTAACATGCAGATAGTTATAATGATTTTCTAAATAATCTTCTATCATGTATTTGGACAGTAGTTCAAACTTGTGATCTTCTTCCATTATAGGAACGGTTCTTTCTACAGTTTTAATAACATAAGAAGTTCTGAGTTCAAAAGTTCCCTTTCGGTAGACTTCAAACTTGTTAATCTTTAGAATATCCTAATTTCCTAAACTTTTCTCAATATCTCTGATGATTAAGCATTGAGCATTCTTCACTTTTCATTTTTCTTTAGAATCTCCTTCTTCAAACATTTTAGAAGTAGATTTTGCTAAATTCTTAAAAATCCCAGCCATTGAAGAATAATCTTAATTCCAAAATTTTAATGCTATCTGTCAACGAACCTTTTACTCCTCACTGTCACACCTTAGGTCTTACGGAGGAAATGCGAGTTGAGTGATAGTCACTAAAATCTTTGGAAGTAATTTTGAAACTTCAAAAGCAAGAAAGTTGAAGAGATTGAGTACACTCTAACTTCTTCAAGTTGAAGAACAAAATCTAAAATTTTGAGATAAAATAAGTGATAAAAGTTTAGGGAAGACAAGATGAGGGGAGGGGTAGGATGTTCTTTAATAAGCTATCTATGGATTTCAAGTACAGAAGATTTGCATTTGATAGAGGGAAGGAAACAACTACTTTTTCCATCCAAAAAGTATAAAATATTGAAGCTCTTGGTTTTCGGGTTATGCAATGGACTTTAATTACATTCAATTTTTCAATAGGATTCTTTCCTTTCCCGATTATCTAAAACCCTTGAAAGCTCAACGTGATTGAATCAATTCACTCTCTCAGTCTTTGAGACCCATAAAATGGCCGAGGAGGAGGAGGAGAACGTGGTGCCTATAGCCGTGGATTTGGTGGCCGTGGAGATAGTGGCCGGCCGTCGTGGATGCTAGGAGGATGAAGAGAAGTGGGTGGCTACAACCAGAGCGAGTCGCAGCACGGGGATTTGGATCCCGATTCATCGTCAAACGTCAGTGGGGCGGAGAAGACGGCTTGATCGGGTACGGATTGAACCTGACTGGGAAGAAGGTCGCACCGGTCGGCTGTGTTCGGCGGTGGTACGTCTTCTCTTTTCACTGATTCTTTTTTTTTTTCATAATTGCTCATTGCACTACGTGGGGAAGCCTAAACGCACTGCGGCCTTAACTGCGGTTACGGCCGCAGTGAGCTGCTTCCCGCAGTGAACGAACTGCGCGGTTGTGGCAGTTTGTTATACTGCGGCCAGAACCGCAGTTAGGCCGCAGTACGTGCCTCGTGGTCCACGTGCCCTACCTACCACCCACCCTACTGCGGCCGACACTGCGGATTAGGCCGCAGTAAGGTAGTCTATAAATACCCCTCCCCATTCCCTTCCGGCTCATTTCACCCGCGTTTCAGAAATCGTTGATCTCTCAATTCTCTCAATTCTCTGAAGTTCTGGTGGAAGTTGCGGTACCGTCGATTTCAGGTGTATTATTGAGGTAATAAATATTGTATTTATTTATTTATTTATGCTTATAGAGTTTTTAATTCAATTTAAGTTATGTATTGGTAATTTTATTTTCTTTTTAAGTAATTTAATTAAATTAGCTGAGCCGTAGTTCCTGTCTATGAAAACTTGTAAGAGTATATTTTTACACTTTATTTCAATACGTTGGAATAACGGTGTGAAATAATATATTGTATAGAGTTTTCATGGATTGTCCAAGTTAGACAGTTTGTAAAAGTTTACTATCGGTGTATTAAACTTTTATGGTTGTGTATGTAAAACTGAGCGGATTACATAAGTTTCGGTCGCATTTTCGTCTTGTTCCACGTTATAACTGTTCTGGGAGTAATATTCCAGAGAAATGGTATAGTGTGGAACTAAGGCGAAATGCTGCCGAAATTTATGTAATTACAGTTTTACGTACGCAACGATAAAAGTTTCTTCACTAATAGTACTTTTATGAACAGGATAGGACCCATGCACCCTGGATCTGGATTAGGCGAAAATGATATGTGAATATTAATTGTGCATGTTTATTGTTTTTATTGATGAATGAATGATCATAGGAAAGACCGTAAATGGGCGAAGGACGTGATTGGATGTATAGGCGCTTTGAGGAAGGGACTCGCTATATAAGTGAAAGATTTTGGACCGGGCTTCAGGAATTCTTGGATTACGCTTTTGTTGTTGCTAAATCGAATGGAGAAGAACTGGTGAAATGCCCGTGTACAATTTGTAAAAATAGATACTATTATGATAGAATTACAATTGGCAATCATTTACTGTTAGACGGATATACACCCAATTATCATGTGTGGGATTGCCATGGTGAACGACCTGAGATCAATCCATGTGTTTATCGAGGTTATCGCTTTGACGAAGTAGCGTCGACATCATCAAATCGCGCAAGTACAAGTACTGCAATACATAATTCTTCTGATGGTAGCCAAGAACGGCCGGCTTACGAAGAAATGGTTCGTGATGCTTTTGGGTTTCATGAGCACTCTAATAATTTTTAAAATGATCAGAGTAATGACGATGAGGACGTTTTAGCTTCCCAAGTGCCAAACGAAAGGGCGCAACAGTTTTTTCAACTGCTGTGTGATGCATCAAAACCTTTATATGAAGGTTGTAGTGATAAGTACACCAAATTATCGGTTGTATTGAAGTTGTTGAGTATAAAAAGTCAACACAACGTATCAGATGCCTTTTTCTCTGAGATGATCGGATATATCAATGAAATATTACCCGGAGGAAACTCGTTGCCAACAAGCATGTTTAGTACGAAAGCTATGTTGAAGGAGATGGGGTTACCTAACATATTTTAATTGGCAGTGCGAGAAGGCGGGACAGCGGCTGCGGGTGGACCAGTTCGGGGAGGACTGGCTCGGCAAGGAAAATGCGGCCTTGGTAAGTTTTGGTTGTTTTTTAATCATTTATATGTTTAAAGTATTCAATTTATTAATCTTAACTAGGAGGAGTACAAGAAGCGCTTGATCGAGAAGTATGGGGCGGACGGGCCGTTCCCTGATATTGATGAGGACATCTACACGGATGTCTTGGGCCCGCCCACACGAGGGCGATGGGTCGGTGTCCCGCCCCAACTTTCTCAGCCCGAGCTGTTCGAGCAACCTCGACCGTCGCAGGTAATAGAATTGAACTTTTACCACTTCCATACCTTTACAAGACATTGACAATTCATCATTTCATTATTAGTATAACATTTTCAAAACGTAATTTTGATATCGCGAGATCGACTCGGAGGAGCAAAGATCGGAGGGACATGGATGAGATCGGCGACACGAGATGCGGTGGTCGCCACTCTCGAGGACAACGCTGATCGTGCGCAGACAGACGTTGAAGCCCTAGTGGCAGCCTGTGGAAGCCCGGTGGCAGCCTGTGGCAGCCGAGGTGGAAGCCCGGCGCACGAGATGACGCGCTCGACAGAAGCGGCGATCGCAAAGATCTCCGGTCGGCGCTACGCAGGGGGGACATGTCCGACTCTCCGACGTGCCGGAGACTTTTGTCACCGGACCATCCCGGCCTTCCCCCTCGCACGGCCCACGTCACGAGCATCCTCCGAGGCCGCCTTCTCCAAATCCCGACCTCACCCTCCACTCCGCCTAAGATGATTATCAGCCGGAGCCGCCGTGGACATCGGACCAGCAGACCGGCCCGATCAACTTTTTTAACAACTTCCTCAGGATGGATGATACAGATTTTGACGATTTTTTACAACAGCATCCTCCGAACATTTAGAATTAGAATTTCTTTAAATATTTTTTGGTTAATTATATTCAATATACATTCAATTTATATTTATTTCAATTAATAATTACTTTCTTAATTAACATTATTATTATATTTTCATTTACTGATTTAAATAATAGTTACTAAATATTTATAAGAATTTATTTTTTTCACAAAAAATTCTTATTACTATGGCAAACGACGTAGTGACGCCGCAGTAATAATTGGCGGCGCAGCCAAAACGGCTGACAGCTTCTGTCAGGTCTACTGCGGTATTTACCGCAGTGAGGCCGCAGTACGTACCACGGCTGAAGCCGCAGTGAGTTACGTCTGAAGCCGCAGTGAGTTCAAAACTGCCGACATTTCAACTGCGGCATTCACTGCGGCCCTCGCCGCAGTTGGTACCACGGGCCAACTGCGCGTTGGGCCGCAGTGAGGCCTGCCTTCTCTATGTAGTGTTGCAGCAACATCCGATGGATCTGACCAAGTAGAGTTGTCGACTTATCGTGTCATCTCAAGCTCATTTTCCTCCTGCTTCATTTTCTTAGGTAAAAAGCTAGACAATATGAACTCCAATATGTGTTGCACGTATTTCATTTGCATTTACCTATAATGAATAAACATTTATCAATTGGATCCCATCCAAAAAATTATCAATCCATTATAATTCTCCTTTGTAAATGTTGGGTTTGGTTTCATGCACCATTTCTAAAGATCAAAGGAAGTGGGCTCTTTTGCTATATTTTGCTGGACCTGAACATAATCTAAGTTCAGTTAATGTTAAAAG
Organism: Stellera chamaejasme; assembly: GCA_024586325.1. NCBI lineage: Eukaryota > Viridiplantae > Streptophyta > Magnoliopsida > Malvales > Thymelaeaceae > Stellera > Stellera chamaejasme. Next base: position 19,289,445 of record CM044981.1, read on the forward strand.
ATTTATAGGATCTCCATTTTCAATTTTTTATTGCACATTGATGTTTACTGTGTACTTTCTATGCTGACATTCTTAGTAATGTGTTGCAGATAAGTTCCTTATTAGCTTCTGCTGGTTTGACATTTGGTGCTTTCATCCCCCTTTTTTTAATGTTGCACCATTTCAAGCTCCTTGGACAGGTTGTTGACTCATGTATATATTGGCATACCTCATGAAGTTGTTTGAACATGCACAAGATAACATTATGAATCTTCCATTATCAAATGGATGGGATGAAAAGCTGTTGGTGAAGTGGAAGTATTATGAAGCAAAAGTTTTTTTTTTGTTTCTTGCTTAGTTCTTGGCAACAAGTCTATGCTATGTGGAGAAAGGAACACGTGTGGTTATGTGGGTAAAAATTAACAAAAATTATAGTCGTGTGCTCCTCGTACTCATAAATTCTCCTTAAATATCTCATTTTATCGTCACATCATCCTTAATTTCCTGATTTATTTATTTTTCATTTGATTATCATCCATTTATCTTTTACCATGTCATTTGTCACATTATAAAAGAGAAAAGTGTTTACAATTTTTAGTGTTTTAAAGCATTTTCTAAAATTATATACGGGTATTAGGGAGTTTCATAAGACACTACTATGTGGATATTAGTGAATTTACTAAATATAGAAATTTGAAATATTTCAGTGGTTAAAGTGAAACTGTCACGTTTACCTCATGCTCATCTAAAGGAAAAAAACGATGAACACTATCAGACAATTATAAGGGTCTAATATGTCAACTGAATAAAACTTGAAGGCCATCGAGTAGTTCTCCCATACATGGATAAACAAATGATGAGAAACAGTAAAGATAACAACAGGCATGTATTCACCGAATCATCATAAAAAATCATACTAACTATAATTGAGTGACGGATGAAGTACTCTTTATACATGTCAATGCATTTACCTTCTCTATTGTATACACACATATATACACATATATAATGTCAATGCATTTACCTTCTCTATTGTTCACTTTATTATGCGGTCATTCAACGAGGTAAATTGGTAATTTGGTTGTGTTCTTCAGTGAGAATTTCGTGCAGAAAGTGATAAGTATTTAAAAATTGATATGAGGTTTATGAAACGAAAAATTGTAAAAGAAAATAGTTGATTTGTTATTTTGTGATGGTTAACTGACTTTTCTAAATCAATTTCTCAAGAAAAAAAAAGAAGAAAAGTATTTTTACACATAATATAACATGATTCAAATTGCACCATTAGTACTCCTATAAAACAATGTATCATACGTAAATATTAAATTGTCAGAAAAATTTATAAGATAACTATAAAAAAGAAGAAATATAATAACGAAGTAAATAAAATGAGAAACGTAAACAAATGCAACGGGGGAAGAATTAAAGAAAAAAGAGAAAAACAAAAGGAAGAAAAACGATACTCCAAAGGGTTTAAGAAGTTTTGATAGTCACACAAAGAATATCCCAAAAAAACTACTCCTTTAGTCCCTGGAAGAATGATGCATTTTTTTGGGTACGAAGATTAAGAATTAAGAAATGAGTGGAAAATTAAACATTTTGTCAAAATTACCCTCATTTTGATTGGGTGGTGAAATTTGGGAAGGAAATTGGCATTTAAGTAAAATTACTCACCAAAAGTTTCCTAAAATAATGCACCATTCTTTCAGGGACATCCTTAAAAGGAATGTGTATCATCATTTCAGCCTTTCAAGGACGGATGAAGTACTCTTTATACGGAAAAAAACAATAATTGAGTGAAAAAGTTAATGTAAACTCAATTTGAAATCGACAAAGGGATTGATTGGAAATCAATTTGCATTCCATATTCCTCAACTTAGTCATTCTATCTAGAAAATCAATCACTCGTCCGTTTTTTGTTCATAGTTATATTTTTTTGAGGGGGAAAAACTTTATACTATTAATTTTACCAAATGTAGAAAAACACCAAGTCCAATCAGAGCAAGAAGGAAATCACACAAGCAAGCAACCCAAACGAAATTACCTCAAGCAGGAGGGGAAAGCAAACACCAAATCATAAGTAGTAGAGTGAATAAAGGGAAATAAATAACTAAACTTCACGTTGGAGGGGAAGCAATAGAATAGCACATCTTGGCTTCTTAAACTTAATACCATACATGTCAGAAAGGATGAGCCTAAGGAATACTCACTCGAACAGCCAAATCCTTCAATGTCGAGGAATCGACGAAGCAATTAGGTTCTCCGTGTTATGGGTAAAAAAGTGTACTGGTATACATTACAACGGTTGCACCAATTTTTTTAATCACGTAGGATTAGGAATTAATGTAGTCACTACGTGATTGAAACATTAGATAATGCGACCAAAGCCGTAATACCGTCGCGTTATTTAATGGAGTAAAGTCCGCACTAGAAGCCGTGGTATATAAGCTAGACATTTCCTTTTTCAAAATTTTTGCATTAATGTTGCCTCTATGTATTTATTGACAAGGGAAAATACATGTTCACTTCACAATCAATTGTCCTCGTACGTAACAAAGTAACAAATTAACATGGAATGTTTTGTTTAATAAGCTTTTAAATGTTTGTAATAATATTTTTTTCAAACATGTTAAGCATTTAAAATATCCCGCCTATGTAAGCTAGTTTAAACTATAATTTTATTTCTAAATCATTTGATAGATTTAAAACTTGTATACACAAATAAAAATATGATATTTTAACTTTATAAATATATATTTTGATATTTGTTCCGCTGAGAAATAATATAGATACATTGAACTCAAATCGACATTAATAGTTAACTGTTGTGATTCTTTTGAATGGAAGTAAGATTTAATTTGGTGATGAGAAAACGAAACAATAGGGGGTTTCAAACTTAGAATTTGGAGGATGAGTTTTTCACCTAATAACTAAGGATTTAAGAGCTAAGTGAGAAAAATGAGTAATGGGGGCCTAAGTTTGAGGAGCCTGTGAAATTGAAGGGGGCTAGGTGTGAATTCGACGCACTCAGCATTGATAATAGATCAGCATGGTAAGTTGTTTAGATCTACATCGTCAGATCCATAGACTACCTTGTTAGATCGACATACATACTTGATTGATCAATATAAAATAGTGATCAGCATGATGAGTTATTTAGATCGACATCACTATCTTGTCAGATCCACATGACTACCTTGTTAGATCGACATAAATACTTGATTGATCAGCATAAAATGGTGATCAACATGATGAGTTGTTTAGATCGATGTCACTATGTTGTAGATCGACATGACTACTTAGTTAGATCGACATCACTACCTTGTCAGGTCCACATGACTACCTTGTTTGATCCACATAACTAATTGATAGGTCTGCATTGATAATAGATCAGCATGATAAGTTCTTTAGATCATCATCGTCAGATCCACATGACTACCTTGTTAGATCGACATACATACTTGATTGATCAACATAAAATGGTGATCAGCATGATGAGTTGTTTAGATCATGGTTAAAAAAAATGAACCGGTCATTGAACCGTAAAGTTAGTGGTTCAAGGTTTAATCGGTCGAATCGGTTGAACCACTGGTTGGACCGTTACTTTTATATTATTATAAATTATTAATAAAGTACCCATCTTATAGAACTGCAACAAAATAATTCATATAATAATGCATATTTTTAAGAATCAATAAGAACTATTATTATTTACTTATAAGAGTTTATTTGTACAAAAAATAAAACTTTGTGGATGATTTAGAGTTAAGTAGATAAAACCCTAATATTGACACTCACTCCTCAATTAAATTTGAGTTTTTTCCTTATTTGAGTTTGTTTTTTTTAAAAAAATAAATTTGAATTTTTTCACCTCATTTTGGTTGAACCGCCGGTTCATTGGTTTTCGGTTTAAATGGTTTTGACCGGTTTTTGACCAATGTGGTGCAAAACCAATAACCGGACCAGACATGCAGCCGGTTCACGGTTTCCCCGGTCCGACCGGCCGGTCCGGTCCGGTTTTTAAAACTATGGTTTAGATCGACATCACTATCTTGTTAGATCGACATGATTGTCTAGTTAGATCGACATCACTACCTTGTTAGATCCACATGACTACCTTGTTAGATCGACATACATGATTGATCAGTATAAATGGTCGACATGACTACCTTATCAGATCCACACAGAGGTGTAAGTGCAACCCGCGACGCGAAGGCCGACCCGACCCGAACCCGAAAATGTCGGGTGAAGGGTAAAAACACCCTTGGGTGGCCCGAACCCGACCCGAACCCGACTTTTAGCCCAAATTTCGGGTTTGGGTCGGGTTCAACCCGAAATTCCCGAGCCCGACCCGAAACCCGAATTTCCATTAAATAATTATTTATACTTTGTAAATAAAGACATTTTAACTCTTTACTTGCTATAATTTCTTTAGCTAACTAAGGTAGAGACTCATAATGCATGTTTTTATACATACTTGGGGGGCATGAAGCCTTTGTAGACATCCAATGTGAGATGAAAGGAGCAAATTAAAGACTCAACTCTTGCTCCTCTTTTATCTACCATCAATATGGGATAAAGATTAAAATTACAAGGCATACTTTTTACATACTTCAAGCTTTGAAGTTTGTATGGGCCATGGGAGTATTAACCCATTAAAAGACTCAACCTTTGCATTTCTCTCATCAACTAACAATGTAGGGTGAGAGCATATAAGGCATGGCCTAGAAAGAAAGACAAATGATGTGGAAGCCTGGAACCTTAGAAATATATAAAGACAAGCCTTAGGTCTATCTTTCCACCAACAATGTGGGATGAAAACTTATAGCAAGATAAGAAAGAGTGAACCACACAATGTCCCACATTGATGTTTGATGCTAGATAAAGAGGCTCCACACTTATTTGAAGGCTTTAACTATTTGTCCCACATTGGTCATTTACTAAGCCTTAACTTAAGTTTCCTCTCTATAATGATAGGAATTACAATCAAAATTTTAAAACCATGAATCTAAGTCATTTTCTCCGAAGAAAAAAAACTGGAACCATGAAGGTCGGATTACCACCTTAAACGACGACTCCGAAAAAAAAATTCGGGTCAGTTTTGGTCCAGCATGCAAGGGTATAAGAATTTTGGGTTCGGGTTGACCTGAATAAATTTATTCTCTTTTTTTTTTAATTTTGGAAAAGCAGGAGTTCGGGTTACATGGGTCAACCCGACCCGAACCCGAGAATTTCGGGTTCGGGTTGACCCGACCCGAACATCTATATGGGTTGGGTTCGGTTCTGTATATAGGTAATTCAAATTTTCGGGTTCGGGCCAACCTGACCCGAAATTCGTCGGGTTGACCCGACTTACACCCCTAGATCCACATGACTAGCTTCTTAGATCGACATACATATTTGATTGATTAATATAAAATGATGATCAACATGATGAGTTGTTTAGATCGACATCACTATCTTGGTTTAGATCGACATGACTACCTAATTAGATCCACATGACTACCTTGTTAGATCCATATGACTACCTTGTTAGATCCACATGACTACCTTGTTAGATCCACATCGTCTTTAAGGCTAGAGTTAGATATGGAAGTGTGTCAATTATATTGTGCACTTATTTGTGTGCACATCTGTGTGCCGCGCACAACTTTGTGCGAAACTATATGCGGACTGCCGTGCGCAACGCACATATCTGTGATCCACCAGTGTTCAAAATAAACTTTAGGTCAACACAAATTAAGCAAACCCAAGCAAAATTAAGCAACCTCTAACCTAACCCAGGAAGAATGTGTACCGTCCAAAGCTGGGAAGAGACGATTGAGGAAGATCAAGCGCTAAAACGATAGAGAAAATGAAGTATAGGAAGTTTGGGAGCGCCGGTGAATAACGAGGGGCTACTCACGTGAACAACTAAATTCACTTTGGTCTTATTCGCTTGAGGTCCGCGTAGAAAACGGTGAATCACGAGTTCTATTTCACGTGAAAAAGGAGGAGCGAATAACTCAGTTTCTCACATCCAAAAGCTTAAGTTTGAAGCCCCCTAATAAGGAATAAAGTCCATTTTTCATATACTTTTACGATTGGATGATGATTTGGATAATATATGTCGTCCACATCACCAAACTAACAAATGGGTGCTAAAATTACACCAATCTCGTAACATTAGTGTCAATATGATAGTAAATGTGAACCAAAAATGAAATGTAAAAAGTGTTTATCCTATCCAAGGTAGGTCCCACAAGGAAGCTTCCATGCAGCTTCGTTATCCAAGCAAGATCAACTAGGAGTAACTCATAGTAAACCCACCTTCCTGGAAATTTCTGCAAACACTCGCTTTCATCATCTAAAAACTACTCCTCCGGGCGATTCATTTACCATCCGCTGTCTCTTTGTCTCTCTATATATGTAAATCATAACGTCTTTGTAGCGGTTCCAATAAAGCAAAAGTCCACGATCAATAACAGACAAAACAAATGGGAGAAGAATTAAGAACAAAACAACAACTTTCTTTCGTCGATATGCAGAACTCGCCGAGAACGCTGTCGGCGAGAACCGAGATGCCGAAGGCGCTAAAGCCGGCGCCGGTCGTCGACATCAACTACTGCTTCCCCGGGAGATCCAGGAAATCAAAGCCTGGCGGTACTTCCGCAACGAACTCGCCAAGGTCGCCGTCATCTAGATCGTCCGGTACGCCGAGACAAAGCGCTGCCTCAAGGGACGACGAGCTACGAGAGGTGTTCCGGTACTTCGACGGAAACGGTGACGGCAAGATCTCCGCACCGGAGCTCCGGGCATTCTTCGAGTCTATCGGGGAGTACATGTCGTGTAAAGAGGCGGAGGCGGTGATAGCGGAGGCCGATACCGATGGTGACAACATGATGTGCTTCGAGGACTTCGTGAGGTTGATGCAGAGCGACGGCGGAGGAGGTGGGAGAGTGAAGGAGGATGAGGAGGATCTGAGGAGGGCGTTTGAGATGTTCGAGTCGGATAAAGGGTCGGGTCAGATCACGCCGGTGGGATTGCAGAGGATGTTACAGAAGTTGGGAGACGACAAGTCGTATGATGAGTGTGTGGCGATGATTCAGGTTTTCGACATAGATGGGAATGGGGTGCTTGATTTCCAGGAGTTTCAACGAATGATGATGGCTTAGATGACACACACTCTACGCGTTGCTTTTACTGTTCTTTTGTTTTTAGTTCTTAATAAATATGTATACATTTTTTCCCTAGTTTTTTAGGTGATGGAAAGTTTAGATAGAGAATGTGATAACAATTCAAATGTAAATCACAAAACTCAGTAAAGGTTCACACTGGATTGACAGATCTCATAAGGCATAAGAAAGAGAGCAAAATGTGTGCGGTCTTAACCCTAAACTATACATCTAAAGATTTGACTTTTTACTGCCCGTCATATGGTTTCATAAAGCTTCGAGGTATCCGATTCAAATAGAAGACCCCTTGATAAAGTTAGTATATTTGTAGAGTAGATTACAAGAGTAAACTTGTTATTGCTTCTCAACAATTGGTACCAGCGCCTTTCCCTAAGGATATGAAAAATGAAAGTGAGAAGGAGCCTTTCTCCAAGGTTCTGAAAGAGAGAGAAAGATGGCAGAGAGTAGTATATGTTCAGCCTGCTATTCCCAAATTTGATGGCCATTATGACCATTGGTCAATGGTAATGGAGAACTTCCTTTGATCAAAAGAGTATTGGGATTTGGTTGAAGGAGGAGTTATGGTGATAGAGGAAGGTGCTGTCTCAAATGCAGCACAAAAGAAGACTATGGATGACAAGCGCTTGAAAGACATGAAGATAAAGAATTATCTCTTTCAAGCCATCGATTGCAACATTCTGGAGACAATACTGGTCAAGGATGTTGGAATTCCCTGGCGCACCAAGAACATTTGAGCTCATACTTCAGCTCAGAGGAGCTGGGAGTAACTTGACAGAGAAGAAATGATTAGAGCACAATTTATCAAAGTAGTAGTATTTTGGTAAATAGCACTAATGAGCTTAAAGGAGCTCGAATATGTAAAATGGAAATGATTGGAATTAATTTGTGTAATTCAGACCTCATTTATCAATCATAACCACCCCTAAAGCCACTTATCAAAGTAAGAGCATTTTGATAATTTTGGTGTAAGGTGTATGCACCTTGAACCATGAAACAACTCCATTTTTGCCAATTTATGAGGTTGGCAATTTATGAGGTTGGCAATTTATGAGGTTGGCAATGTGGTTGCCACATTGATGAGGTAGGCAATGTGGTTGACACATTTAAGGGAGAGCTTTTAGTAGCTCTCATCCTTCTATAAATAGATGGGGAAGTGCCTCATTCTCCATCCCTTATTCCATTATCTTCTTCTCCTTCTCAATCTCTCTCAAAGTGCCGAATTCTTGAGGCGGGTTTTGAAGCATTAAGGGTGGAATTATTTGTGTCATTCCACACAAGAACTTGAAGGTTCACATCTCATCCGTCATCTTCCATTCTCATCTTGGTGTAAGGCGGCATTATCATCATCTTTGGAAGCCAAGGGCTGCCATTGGAGCAAGCTTGAAAGCGTAAGGAAGGAGCATACGTCGTATTGGAGTAAGGATTAAAATAATCCTTAAGCGGGTTTTTCCTTTGGTGCAAGGTAACCTTGATGTATTCCGTGTTGTGTACAAGGCCGGACATTAGCAAAGAAGTTGGCTTATTAGCAGGATATTCTTCAAACCCGGAATGCGGCATTGGAAAAGTGTTAAAAGGGTTACGAGGTACACAGAAGGGGACCAAAGATTATTGTTTATGTTATCAAGGAAAGAAACTTGATTTACATGGCTATTCGATCTTGATTGGGGTGGAGATAGAGACTCAAAGCAAATCTACAAGTAGATATGTATTCATGCTTAATGGTGGGCCAGCTACTTGGTGTAGCAAGAAACAAACTTGTACAACATTGTCAACAATGGAGGCTGAGTTTGTCTCATATGTCTCGGTTGTACAAGAGGCCCTTTGGCTTGGGTTCTTCCTTAAGAACTTGGAATCTCGGATTAAAATGGAAAGGCCTATTACTATCTATAGTGATAGTATGACGGTCATGGCTTACACTAAAGATCCCAAGTATCATGGAAAGACTAAGCATATTAGCATGAAGTATAATTTTGTACGAGATGCAATTGAAGATGGTAAAGTTAGAATAGAGTACATTTCTACGGACCTTATGGTGGTTGATCTTCTCACTAAGCCATTGTCACCTCTTGTGTTTGCTCGACATGTTAGAGCAATGGGTCTGCGTAAATTATAGTATGTTGGTACTTCACCACTTCGGGGGTCACACATGTTTCTAAGATATGTTAGATGATTAATAAAGTTGTTTGTTTATCATCACATTCTTTTGTTCAATCTTAAGTTACACAACGAAAATTAGAACATGTCAAACATAGGCATGGAAAGACTTTCTCACACAGGTCTTTCGCCCTTAATCTTGGGTAGATTAGGGATGAGACAGCTAAGGACTAAAAGTATGTTGTTTCTTTGAAAACATGTAACTTTAGGTAAGTTATACTTTTGAGTGGGAGTCTTGAACCAACACAAGACACCTTAGCTATATCTCGCCTTGATTTAGATGAAATGAAGATGAGATGAACAAGTTCATCGAGTTTATATGACCACCATACATCCTAGCCTATGATAGAAGTAAGCTGGGGCTTACTTAGAGATATTTCATGGTTTGTGACATGTCCTCCTATTTGTTAAAGGGAGTACACTATTGGTGTTTTAAGAGAGAAAATGACACACCCCTCCACATTGGTGGACATCATTCCGAGTAGGAGTGGTGTAGGTAAAACACTGAATTAGTGTTCATATGAAACTTTTGAGATGTGTTCCCTAGGATTTATTCCTTGAAGATATGTTCATCAAGGATGTGCTCCTAGAGTTCCATGTCCATGAAATGCGACCAAAAGAAAGAATGAAAGCAAGTTGTCTCTGTTCTTGCTTATTGTGAGATTCTTTGACATAAACGCTTAGTGACTTTAGCTTACTATCGGTGAGTTGCATCAATAAGACTACTTTGATTAGTTGTCGAAGTTCTTGGAGAAATAAGACCGGAGTATCCTCCTTTGGGTAGTCAAGTTGGTGCAATTATTTAGGTAGTTCAAGCTAATAGGAAAGACACTTATATATGATACATATACTCAAGTTCAATCTTGGGCCCACATACTATGTGTATGATTAGGATTGACTTATGAGTGTTTATAACGAGATCTCGGTGGCTTAATACAATCGTGAGTTTCAAAGCGTTGAAATTCTAAGAAAGAGACTGATTGTGATTAAGAAGATGTATCATTGTGTCTGGGGTTTATAAAGGCAATACTTGATTAGTTCAAGTAAGCTTGATACGTTCAACCAATGTTTGAAGAAGTTCAAACAAAACACACAGAAGTGCTTGATAAGTTCAAGTGCATTGAGGAGTGCTTGATAAGTTCAAGTGCATTGAGGAGTGCTTCATAAGTTTAAGTACATTGATGAGAGGACATTCTTTCATTTGAGTCTAACAATCACAATGGAGGAGATTTGGTGTGTGTGCCTTGGGATCGCACCCTTAACTCCATTTATATGTACATGCCTTGGTTTGCCTTGTGATTGAGAGATTTAATTACAGTGGGAGTTAGAACTCAAAAGTATCTTAGTGTGAGTGGGAGTTTGTTGGAATTCCATGGCACACCAAAAACTTCTGAGCTAATACTCCAGCCCAGAGGAGCTGGGAGTAACTTGGCGGAGAAGAAATGATTAGAGAACAATTTATCAAAGTAGGAGTATTTTGGTAAATAGCACTAATGAGCTTAAAGGAGCTCGAATATGTAAAATGGAAATGATTGGAATTAATTTGTGTAATTCAGACCTCATTTATCAATCATAACCACCCCTAAAGCCACTTATCAAAGTAAGAGCATTTTGATAATTTTGGTGTAAGGTGTATGCACCTTGAACCATGAAACAACTCCATTTTTGCCAATTTATGAGGTTGGCAATTTATGAGGTTGACAATGTGGTTGCCATATTGATGAGGTAGGCAATATGGTTGACACATTTAAGGGAGAGCTTTTGGTATCTCTCATCCTTCTATACATAGAATGAGGAAGTGCCTCATTCTCCATCCCTTACTCCATTATCTTCTTCTCCTTCTAAATCTCTCTCAAAGTGCTGAATTCTTGAGGCAAGTTTTGGAGCATTAAGGGTGGAATGATTTGTGTCATTCGACACAAGAACTTCAAGGCTCTTCACATCTCATCCAAAATCTTCCCTTCTCCTCTTGGTGCAAGATGCCATCATCACCATCTCTTGAAGCCAAGATCTACCATTACAACAAGCTTGAAAGTTTAAGGAAGGAGCATACATCAGATTAGAGTAATCCTTAAGCGGTTTTTCCTTTGGTGCAAGGTATGTTTTTGCCTCTTAGTATCATGTTTAGATCTTTATCTTCATGCTCTGTTGTTGCTGGATTCGTTGGTTTCATGGCATGATTTGATGAGATAATATCATGCTTGTAAAGAAGAAGCCATTAATATATGTTATGTAAAGAAAGATCCATATGAGAGCATGTTTGAAGGACCTCTAAAATCATGAAAGGATATAACCAAGAATATCTGGGACTCTATGAAGTTGAAATATCAAGGAAGTACAAGGGTAAGAAAGGCTCAACTTCAAGCACTAAGGGCTGAGTTTGAGACACTACGGATGAAGGAAGGCGAGAAAGTTGATGACTACTTTTCTCGGACGCTCATTATTGCCAACAAGATGAAGGCACATGGAGAGGAGCAGGGGAAGATAAATCAAATAGCAATTGTTGAGAAAGTTTTGAGGTCCATGACCTTAAAATTTGCTTACGTGGTATGCTCAATAGAGGAGTCTAATGACCTTGATGAATTAACTATAGATGAGTTCCAAAGTAGTCTTGTAGTGCATGAACAAAGAAGGTGTGCCTATCAAGAGGATGAGCAAGTGTTGAAAGTCACAACTAATTACAGAGGTAGAGGTAGAGGAAAAGGTGCAGGATGAGGAACAGGTCGAGGTAGAGGAAGAGGTAGGGGCTTTGATAAGAGCAATATTGAATGTTACAAGTGTCATGAGATGAGACACTTTCAGTACGACTGCCTGAAGTGGGAGCAAGCAGCCAACTATATTGAAGAAGTGGAGGAGGAATTGTTGTTAATGTCTTGTGTTAAACAAGTTGAGTCTTGGAGGAGTTTGGTTTCTTGACTCAGGTTATAGCAACCATATGACAGGAAACAAACATTGGTTTATAACATTGGATGAGAAATACAAAAATTCAGTTAAGCTCGGAAATAAAATGAAGATGGAAGTGACAAGAAGAGGTGATATCAAGCTATAGATGATTGATGTTAAACATATAGTTTCTAATGTCTACTATGTACCATAATTGAAAAACAATTTGCTAAGCATTGGTCAGTTGCAATAGAAGGGCTCGAATGTTATGTTTGAGGATGGAGGTTGCAAGTTTTACCATAAGAATAAAGGGCTGGTCATGGAGACTCAAATGGCTAATAACCGCATGTACATGCTGCAGGCTAAGGTAAGGACTCGAAACACTTGCCTTAAAATATCAATAGAAGATATAACTTATTTATGGCATAGAAGATTCGGCCATTTAAGTCATAATTTGAAAAATTTGCATGCAAAGAACCTGGTGAAAGGACTGCCATTACTGACATCAGTAAAGAAAGTGTGTGATAAATGTATGGAAGGAAAGCAGCAACGAGAGAAAATATCAAAGAAAAGCAAATGGAGAGCATAAAAAAGCTACAGCTTGTTCATTATGATATTTGTGGCCCTGTCACACCTACCTCACACAGCAACAAGAGGTACATTCTAACATTTATTGATGATTTTAGTAGAAAGACTTGGATATATTTTCTTGCATAAAAGAGTGAAGCTTTTTCAGTGTTCAAAACATTTAAAAACCGTGTTGAAAAGGAATCTGGAGCATATCGTTGTTGTTTTAAAACTGATAGAGGGGGGGAATTCAAGTCAAAAGACTTTGACTCATTCTGTCTAGAGTATGGCATCAAGAGACAATTGACTACTGCCTACACTCCCCAACAGAATGGGGTAGCATAACGCAAAAATCATACAATTATGAACATGGTGAGGTGTTTACTTGCAGACATGAATGTGCCTAAAGTCTTCTGGCCATATGCCGAAAAGTGGGCGGTACATGTGTTGAGCATGAGTCCAACATTAGCAATTGAAGACAAAACTCCAGAGGAAAGATGGACTGGAGTGAAACCAGATGTTGAATACTTTAGAGTATTTAGGTGTCTTGGACATGTACATGTACCTGACATCAAGAGAGCCAAACTAGACAACAAAAGCTACAAGGTAGTGCTGATGGGTGTGAGTGAGGAATCAAAGGCTTATATTCTTTTTGATCCTGTTACCAAAAAGATGATAAGCAACAGAGATGTAAAATTTGAAGAGAACAAAGGCTGAAACGGGAAGATAAACAAGAAATTAAGTTGAATGTACTTGATGAGGAGATGAGGAAAATAAAGAAAGTGAAGGATCTGGTTTTGAGAATGATAATGATGCAGGCCTGGATGGGAACTCCAACAACATACCTGTAACCAATATACCGAGGACTCTAGAAGAAAGAATGCAGAGAAAGAGGACTCGCGAAAAACCATGATGGCTCCAAGATTTTGAAAGTGGGGAGGGGTTATCGGATGAAGATGAACCTCAAGTTATGATGATGCTTACAGCATACGATGATTCTACTAATTATGAAGAAGCTGCCAAGATAGAGGAATGGAGAGAAGCAATGAATGTTGAAATTGAAGCAACCGAAAGGAATAAGACTTGGGAGTTAGTAACACTACCTAAAGTTGCAAAGAAAATAGGTGTAAAATGGGTCTATAAAACTAAATGGAATAGAAGGGTCAAATTGAAAAGTGCAAAGCTCGTACGGTGGCCAAGGGTTATAGTGATGTGATCATGGGATCCCGTGATTGTATCATATAGTTAGGAACATGCAATAGATTATAACGAGGTTTTTGCATCAAAAGTAAGGTGGGATACTATTAGAATGGTGTTGGCGTGATGCAACTCAAAAGAGTTGGATTACATTTGATTGATGTGAAGAGCTCTTTCTTACATTGAGAGTTGAAGGAAGCTGTCTATGTTGAACAACCTCTGGGTTATGTGAAGAAGGGGAAGAACAAAAGGTCTATAGATTAAAACGAGCTATGTATGGACTAAAGCAGGCTCCAAGAGCATGGTACAGCGGGATAGTGATTATACGAGATAGAGATTATGTAGGGGATCTAGATGGAAGAAGAAGCACCTTAGGGTTTGTTTACATGTTAAGCCAAGGTTCAAATGCTTGGTCCTCTAGAAAGCAACATGTGGTTACTTTGTCTACCACCGAGGCGAGTATGTAGCTGCGGCACCATGCGCATGTCGAAGTCTCTGGATGCGGTGCATATTAAACAAGCTTGGATCGAATGTATACGTATTTACAATTCTTGTGATAGTAGTTCCACCATCAAATTGTCTAAGAATCTAGTTCTACATGGACGAAGCAAACACATTGATGTGAGATTTCACTTTCTAAGGGATCTCACAAGGGAAGGATGGCGGTGGAGTTACTGCAGCAACAATGATCAAGTAGTAGATATTTTTACAAAGCCACTCAAGTTAGAAACATTTGAGAACCTTCGAGGCATGCTTAGTGTTCAAGCTAAGTTAAACTAAGTGTTTTAGCTCTTTTCAGTTTAGGGGAGGGATTGTTAAGTAATACTTAGGATTCTATTTAGTTTAGTTTTTGAGTTTGTTTTAGGATTCCTAGTCCGAATCAGTAAGGCTTGCTAGCTGGAATGTTTTAGTCCAGTTTGTTTTAGGTTTCTCTTTCAGTATTTAGCTTTGATTAGACTTGCTCTTGTATATATATTTCTCAAGTTGCAGACGTGAATAACAGAAGTAGATTACAAGAGTAAACTTGTTATTGCTTCTTAATATTGGGTCCTCCTCCTCCATGACGTCGAAGAGCCATGTGAGTAAATCCGTCACTTTTTATTTACGTAAGATGCGGCTGTGGTGAGGAAAGCGTGGACCGACTATAATGTTGGATGATGATTTCTTGGTTGCCCTCGGTTTGGGACAGAGCGATTTTATGGGTTATGATGAACCAATTCAGAGCATATAATAAAGATGTTCTTGGAATCAAGAAATTCAAGCTAGGGGCAAGTGGGTTTGTTGGGGGCAAGGTGTGGGGAAAAGCGAAGGTATTGGTGTGATGGCACAATTTTTTTCATGGAAGAGGAGTTGAAGAAATTGAAGCGAGAAGATGGAAGATTTACGAAGAGCATGGAAAATTACGTAGATAAACGATTAAATGCATTACAAACGGAGAACAAGAGAATCCATGGGAAGAACAATGTCCTAATTTTTCTATGTTGTATCCTGTTTGTCATTGTTTTTGAAGTAGCCAGTGGAGGTTGATTGAAGAGCAAAGGTTGAATGAAGTGTTGCGGACATGGACAAATACATATTTTATTGCTCACGTTTGTTTTGATGTAGTTAGTTTGTATTTGTTATGTATGTTAGTGGTGGTGGTTTGAAGGCTAAAATGAAGTGTTGTAGGTCTAAAATGATGCATATCCTTTTTCATTATTATTATTTTAAAGTAGCTAGTTTGAAATAATATTGTATTCTTTGACTTCTTGAGCATGAATATCGATAGTAATTGAAGGCCTAACAAATGTCGTTTTTAAAAGCGAGTAAACCTAAAACTTTTAAAATTCAAAAATAAGCCTAAAGTTTTTCAAAGTACGATGTGTAGGCCTATAACTTTTTATATTTATCAACAAGTAGCCCTATAATTTGTTATATTAATAAAAAGTAGGCCTATAATGTTATAATTTAACAATTAGTAGGCTTATAGGTTTTGGATTCAGCTTGAAAAACAATCTCTCAAAATGTGTAACCTATATGTTTGCAACCTGAAAATTGTGATTAACAGTTTAACAATACTTATATCATCCCACTAGTGCATAAGAACAAATTTATTGTAGTTATGAGGAAGGAGAAGGAATTTCATTGTTTATTTCGTAAAACCCTAAAATGATAGAGTTACCTTCATATTTTCTCTGCTACTAAAGAAAACGACTGCAGTAGCAGACCCCTCCCTCATGCACCGGTCCCTCTTCAATCTGGTTGTCTTCGAATCAACATACAGCTCTGGCCCTCGGCACTTTACTAGCCTAGATAGGTCTGCTTGTTCTTGTTCACTTTCTTTTTTAAAGTTACGTAAGCCGATTGCCGATATACAAGCGGAGGAGTTGAAGTGTTGACGAGGTAGCCCAAAACGACACTATTTTGGTGAGATGACAAGTGAGTATTTAAAATTAACACCGTCATTCATCCACGTCAACATTCAGTCGGCCGGTGGCAATTTAGGTCTTCAACCCAACAAGCCTACGGGTTGAAGTCGAAAAGGTTTAGGTCTAAAACACTAAAACATCACACTCATCTTCTAAGCTAGTCATGCTCATGGAACTCATGCGTTCAAAATTTAGACTAGACGCAGAATGAGATATCATCAACGCATCATCCATGGAAAAAGAGCAAGGGGTGATAATTTTGTTACCAACTTCATGAGAGACTCTCTCTTTGTCTTCATGGATGTTCGCTCTCCTAAATGGTTCGTCATGTGACTCACATGGTTCATAAGAATATCTCAATTTCAGACCAAGAAATATCGTCCTTGTCCATCTTTCATGCTTTGAAACTAAGGGTTTCACTTCAAAGACAACCAAACACTTGGGAGTAAAATGTGAGATGTGAATAACAAAGACATGAAATACAAATCCTCTTTTCGAAGATTTGGTTCATTCAACATCATACAAGACTCATGCAAGAAACCAATCATCATTATTTGACCAAAAGCATTTTGAGCAAGCACAATCCATAAGTGTTGGTGAGCCCTCCATTCGTATTCAATACAAGCTTTTTGACATGGTGAGGGATAAAATTGTAATCATGCTCCTTTAAGTCATTCATGTCAAAAACAAAAATTTCCTCATGCTTTTCAAGCATTTCAACAAGCTCGAGACCAATGTCATCATTCATGACTTCTACCACTTTTTCATCAAGCAAATCTAAATAAATATGGTCATGTGCAATTTCATTCTCCATGTGAGTAGTGAATGCATGGACATCAATATAGTGAAATTCATTTACATCATTTTCCATGTCATGAAGCTCAAATAATGGATTCCAATATACATGCATCTCATCCAAGTTTGCACAAGGATCATATATAGCACTAAAGCTCATGTTTGATTCTCTTCATGTGGGACTAAATCCTGTTCATCATCAATGCTTAACTCATTTTCATGCATACTAGGTTTTAAAATCATGGAATTTATGGTACTAACATGCTCATCAACAATTTCCATAGGCTCATGCAAAGGAATGTTAGGTAAATCATTAAATTGTGGCTTAAAATTATCTAGAGAATGAGAATAGGGAATGTTACCACACTTGGATCTTTCTTCTTGAAGTTCCAAGTCGAAATTGACTTGTGTATCCAAGGTTGGTTCATCATGGATGTCATCAAGTTCAACATCTTCGCTCCTTAGTGGGTGTATACTTTTCTCTTGATCACTTCCTCATTCGATGTCCTTCCACAAATATATTTCCTCACTTTGGTTGCACATGAGCATGTTTCGCCTTTGCTTCACCATTTCTTCAACCGATGTGGCTAATTGAGCCATTAGTTGCTCGAGCTCCTCGTTTTCTTCTTTAGTTGCTCTTGTTCCAACTCAATTTCATTGAGGTTTTTGTCACTCAAGTGAGGTGGTCATCTTTATATGGTTGTTCGTGCTCATTTCGTTGCCACTCAAATGGAAGTGGCATTTGTTCTTGAATTTTCCATAGTGGCTCATCTTGAAGGTTGTCATTATCACTATGGAAATTTTGCGGATAACCATAAAAATCTTGGTTCCCATAGTGATATTCGGTCAAATATGAGCACCCATAAAAATCTTGATTCTCATAATACTCTTGTACCATAGTTGGGTACTCCTCATAGTAAGATGCACTAGCCATTCCCAAACCTTTGGTGTTTGCATGATTTGGTTCTTCATTTCGAGCTTTGATGGCCACTAACTTTTGATGAAGTTCTGCATTCTCCACATACAATTTTACCATTTCAAATAGGTCCGACATCTGAGAGAATAATTGTGTGAATTTGTAACAGACCGTGTACATTGCCAAGATATTGTCCGCTTCGGCCCCAGGCCCGCACAGATTTGCTTCTACCTGAGTCCACAGGTAAAACGCGTCTTGTGGGGTTAAGGAGCAACCACCCTTATAAGGCATGCATTACTCCCTTAGCCCCTCCATGTGGGATGAACAACATCATCCACCCCCTCCAAGGGAGTCCAGCGTCCCCGCTGGCACATGGACACTGTACCACCCGGGCTCTGATACCATCTGTAACAGACCATGTACAGTGCCAAGATATTGTCCGCTTTGGGCCTCAGCCCGCACGGATTTGCTTCTACCTGAGTCCACAGGTAAAACGCGTCTTGTGGGGTTAAGGAGCAACCACCCTTATAAGACATGCATTACTCCCTTAGCCCCTCCATGTGGGATGAACAACATCATTTGTACCTCTGTAATGCCCCATTTTAGGACCCTAAAATTTAACAAAAATTTGAAACTTTTTTTATACTTTGAAAACATTTTAGAAATAATCCAAGAATAAATTATGAAAGGTAAATAAAACTATTTTAAATATCATAGTATTAAATGGAAGTGTTATTAAATCCCGTAAAACATAAGTAATTATACATATGGGTTTGAAATAGTGCAACAGAATGAATCAAGTTCTCAAAATAAAGATACAACTAAACCATTGTCGAGCAACTACAGTGGGTAGAATCTGCTCCTCCTCGTACTAGCTGTACCCCGACTTCACCTCGGTAAACTCGGGATAGTAATCAACAGTAGGATGCTCACCTGAAATTATAAGGGATGAGCGTCCATACGCTCAGTAAGGAGCAGTGTATTAGGACCTTCATTAGGGTTATGATACGTCCTCAAATAAACAAGTTCATGAAAACTAAGTATGATTGACTAATAAGCAGTAAGTCCAATCACTCGAGCATAACGAAAAGTAATTTATGAAGTATGTCTAGAAAATGCATATCATATGCCCGATGAAATGAACATTTTATTTCCTATTATTACCAAATAAATGCCATTGGTTTTACCCCCTTCTACGGAAGCTTACGTATCTGAGCGCTGGTGGCGTAAGCGGGAACCAGAATCGGGGAACGATGTGGAGTTCCCTTGGTGTAGTGGTCCAAACCCACCCGATTAAAATTTTACGTTACTCTACTCATGCCATTAACTTGTAGTGCAAGTAACGAGGATCGTCTGAACATAAACACACATATGCACATACATACAAATACATATGTAATGCAACATAACTATACATGCATGCGTTTACATATACAGAGCCAGAACCTAATATCCATAATACCTACGTGTGTGGAGGAATCTGGTCCACCAAGATCCTTAGAAAGCAACTCCACGTAGGTCACCGCTGTTGCTGAAATCAAACACTAGAAAGCACCAAGAGACTCTACTCCTCAGGCTTCTTATCGGACGGGCTTGAAAAAGTGAACATATGTAAGGGTGAGTCCTCGACGAGAACTCGGTAAGGGTCAGCTATAGGGTAGGGTTTACGAGGTCCGGAGTATACCGAACCAACATACTGCACAAAAACATAGATACAAACGGACAACATATATATAGATAATAATAATAATAACATCGAAATGTTAGTACTCAAACAGAATTGGACCTCGAGGCTCTTAGCCTTATAGAAGAGGTTTTCGGATATATTATACGTACAGATCCAGGATAACGAGAATACGAAGGAACTTGTCGGACAAGTTATCCTGAAGCGATAATGAATCCACTCGCATACCCCGGCCTATGTCATAAGCTAAGTTCGGTATTACCGGGGCTAGATGGGGCTGAGGACCGAATCGCTAACTCTGAAAAAGTGCAAGGGTGAAGAAACCCCTAGGTGAAGGCAATGCCCCCAGGCAAAGGCGAAGTCCCTCCAGGCGAAGGCAAAGCCCCAGTGAAGGCAAAATCCCTCCGAGGCTAAGGCAAAGTCCCCAGGGTGAAGGCGAAGCCCCAGGCGGCGAAGTCACCCAGGGTGTGGCGAGGCCCCAGCGAAGGCGCCCATGCAAATCCGCCGGCGAAGGCTCTTTCCGGATCATGCGAAGGCTTTTTCCCCAGATCATGCGAAGGCTCTTTCCCAGATTGGCGAAGGCCTTCAGACTCACCTCTCAGCCAAACTTTGCCCCAAATTTTATCCCGACATGCATATTATAAGCATCCCAGAATGCAAAATCAAGGAAAAACTGAACCCTTACCTTTTGCACAACTGAACCTTCATCTCCGTGCAACCCATTCGTTGCGAGAAGGAAATGAAGTTCTTGAGACCGTGGCGAGACTTCATAACACGAAAACATGTTCAACATGTTTAAATTAAGTCCCGATATTCATAGAAATCAGAAAACGGATCGTTAATCATACATAAATTACCTCACGAAGTCACCGGGCGAGTGCCGGCATGTGATTTGTGAACCTATCTTGGGTGTGTACAACACCCACCTTTGTGAGAATGTTTCGTAAGTAGAGCCACCAGGGATACTTACGGTCATCCCAGAGGATACTCATCCGGGAAGAGTTTCTTGTGATTGCACATTCATAATTTGGTCTGCCCGCCAACAAGTGAAGCAAGAGAACTACCTAACAAGTCTGCGCGCCCAAAATCTACATGGACCAGGTTTGCTCACCCGCCATGGCATGTTCAGTCATCCGTCCCAAACCTCTCCACTCCTCACACTAACGGCAGTCAAGTCATGAAGTGTGGTTTGCCCGCCACCCCCTCATACCCCATTCATTACGCTTAAGCTAGGTCCTGAAGTGTAGTCTGCTCGCTATTCCCTTATACCTAACTCACTAACCACTCGAAATCATGCATATTTGGTCTGCCCGCCATGCCACGCATACTCCGATGGATAACGACGTTATGCTGGGTTAGGTCATGCTTGTTTGGTCTACTCACCATGCAAGCATACCTAACCGGTTATCCAGTTGAAATCATGCATGATTGGTCTGCTCACCATATCACACATACCTAAAGTGGAAGTCATGTAGGTTCTGATCTGCACACCACCCACGCATAACCTAATGGATAACCGCGTTTTAGACTAACTCACTACGTGATCAGGTATTGCTCGATTGGTCTGTTCGCCACACAAGCATGCCTGACTCATTAACCAATTAAAGCCATGTATGTCCCATACCACACATAACTCCATTGGTTAATAACATCTCAAGGTAATCAGATGCAATTCTTAATTATGCTCATGCAAGTGTCAACCAACATCCAATGCGTCAACCGTTCGTGATGCATGTTGTCTAAACTTCTATTAGTTCTTTAATGCATTTTCATGACCTAAGCATTCTTACCGGGATTAGTAAATTTTGTGAAGACCGGGACTTTATTTTAATCATGTTATACTTGTTTTGTGTGTGTTATAAAGTCCCGGTGTTGGTGTTCAGATTTTTTTTCAGTTGGTGGAGCAATTTGAGAAATATACAAGTTGCGGTTGGACTTAATTGCAACTTTGCAAATTTTTGGGGCCAAAGTGTAAAAGAGGAAAAAATTAACAATAATTTGGGAAAGAGACAAGAGGGAGCCGGCTATGTATGGCAAAAGGGAAGAAAATAAAGAAAAAGAAAAGAAAAAGGAAGAGATAAGGTGACAGAAAAAGAAAAGTTAAAAAATGGAAAATATAAAAGAAGGAAAATTGGCCAACTTGGCCATTTCTTCTTCTTCTTCCTCTCTGCAACGTTTTCTTCTCTGTAACTTCCATGGATGTGCTTCACTTGATCTTGAAGAAAATTGGCCCGAGCTTCAAGTTAATTATATTAAACTGATCATCGGGAGAAGTTATAAACATCCAATGGATCATATTTTTCAAATACGACTCCGTTTGAAGCCGTAAATTCTGGATTTCTTAAGAAATTTGAGGCGCCATTTGTGAGGTTTATTTTATGGTTCCTAAGTGTTGTTTATATGCTCTGTGATCAGTTCTGAAAAGGAGTTTGAGCTGAATTGATTCCAGGGTACTGTTGAAATTGATTTCTGATTTTCTGCATAGGAGTCAAAGTTCAGATTTGTGAAGAGGTAATCTTATATGTTATTCACGGTGCAGAGCTATATACTTTTTAAAGATCAGATTTTGTAAATGAGATTTTGTGTGAAAAAACCATTGATGTTTGAATTTTTGGTATGTGGAGGCGCCACATGGATCTGTGATTTTATGGTTCCTTAGTATGTATTTTGTGATCTTTTGATGATTTGTCAACATGGGGTTGGGCAGAAGTTAAGCCGAAGCTCTACCAAAATCGGGTTCTAGAAATTTGAACGGGAGCTAATTTCGGACTTTGTGTATAAGGTAAGCGTTGTCTCTCGGTACTGCATTTTGGAGTAATTTATGAAATGCGTATCAGAGTATATTGAGGCTAGGTTTGGTTTGAGGGGTGACCCCAATGATGCCAAACTTAGTCATATGGTATAGGCATTGGTGTGCAGGTTTTCTGGATCAACACTCTAGATGTGATACAACACCTAAATGGTGTGGTGATGTGATACACCTATAAGGTGTTTTGTGTGTGATTTGACGGTGGGGATCATGACCCCGAGCTGGCCATGCTCTTGTGTGTGATTATGTGTGTGTGCCTTGGCTACGGTCGGGAAGACCGTCACTGTGTTTCGTCTAACCTTATTATAATATGTTGTTTGATTTGCATTGCATTTGATTGGATTTTGAATTGGTTGAGCATGTGTATGTATGTATATTTTTGTGTATCTTCTTTTAGCTTTGGTTGCAAGTTTCTTGTGCATCAAGATAACCAATGTTTATACCTCAGCCCTTACTAAGTTCTCATCGAGGACTTACCCCTTATATTATCATTTTCAGGAGTACCTAACAAGTAGCCCGCTGAATAGAGTTCGGGGGATGGCTTTTGTGTTTTGACATTTCAGGTACATTATTGTGTGTTCTGATCAGTTGTGATATGATGTGTGTGGATTAAGGGGTAATGTCCGTTGTGTGTGATTAAGTGTGATCAGGATGTCCGTTATGTGTGTGACCGAGATTTCTAATGTGTGCGGTTAAAGGGGATAACCTTCGTAGTGTGCTATCAAGTGTGATCTGGACTTCTGATGTATGTGTATATTCAGTTCTGAGCTTCAGTTTTTTTTAGCACAATGGTTTTCTCACGGTTAAACTTTCTTATATGTGTAGCAGCAGCTGTATCTGTACGTCGAGGAGTTTGGTTGGACCTTGGAATGTCACCACCTCGCACGTTCTGTATGTATTCCAATAGTGATTTGTTGGCTCTGTATATTGCAGATGGCATGCATACATGTATTAATATCATATTTAGGGTTTTCTGCTGGAAATCAT
Organism: Stellera chamaejasme; assembly: GCA_024586325.1. Taxonomy (NCBI): domain Eukaryota; kingdom Viridiplantae; phylum Streptophyta; class Magnoliopsida; order Malvales; family Thymelaeaceae; genus Stellera; species Stellera chamaejasme. The sequence continues at coordinate 19,312,999 of CM044981.1, forward strand.
ATGTGTGGATGTGATTGTGCAGTGTTTTGTGCAAGATGTGTGAAAATGTGCAAGTATGCATTACTTGTGCACCTTGTGAAAAATTGTGTTCGATTATGTGTGCAGTATGTGTGTATGTGTTTGTGGCACCAGACATGTGTCGAATATTAGTTGTGAGCATGTGGGTGTTTTGAAGCATTTTGTGCAGGTTTTATGAAACGGTGCAAGGGTGCACCACTTTGTGCATTTCTGATTTTTTTGTTCAAACATATGCCAGAATGTGATCATGTGCTAGAAATAAAAGTGATTATCATGTATGAATATTTCTGTGAATGAAAATTTTAAGATGGCTTGTGGGGCCCATGGGGCCCACCTGATGGATGTGTTGTGTGTGTGATCTGTTACCCCAATTGAGTATGGTTACGGTGTTGATGAACATCGTAGTCACCTGTGTGCTTCCGCCTTGGTCGTGAAGGCATTATCGGAAGAGCTTCGCACCTGCGGCTTTGCTAGGACTTGGCGGACTCGCACCTCAGCTTCGCGAGGCGGGGCCTTCGCATCTTCTGGCCTTCGCCATCCAACACTTAGCAACAACTCACGGACCAAGGAAAGGAAGCTGTGAGAGGTTATCTCCATGATCTACTCACGTTCTCCATCATACCTCCAGTCTCCCACTACTACGGGCGTGGGGAGCACTCCACTACTGGATCATGGGACAACCGCCACCTCAATGCCTCCTATAAGGACGGTTTGGGAAATGTACACCCTATCTACACACCCCTACTCCTCTTTCTGCTCCTGCGTATTACATTTTACATCTTGCAGTTACTCGGAGCTTGGATCGTCATTCTCACCATCACCTCAACCGATCAAGTATATGGCTTTGTCCGTCAAGGAACGAGGCTATCAGTTAGCGCCGTCTGTGGGAAACATCAACAATCCCACAAAGAAAACCACTAAGAACGAAGCCATGCCTACGACAAGGAGTACAAGCCGGCGAACGGACGTGGAAGGAGAAATCCAACCACCACCGCCGCGAACCATGAAGCGTCAGTCCACTCGACGGGAGAAAGCTCCTCCCATGGCGACCGTAATGGCCCTCCCCCGAGGGAAGTCATCCACACGATGGGGGTAGACGTCGCCATGAGATCTGGGCGTGTAGCCCTCTCGATGAATCACAACCGATCAGCCGGTATGGTGGGGCGCCACATAACATCATCATTCAGAACTCTGCAGTGGTCGGTCTCGACCCCGCAATCCTCGCGACGATAACAGAGGCGGTCGCTCAAAACATGCGCGGCATTTTGGCCGCATGAGGCTTCCAAACAATCCAGCAGCCACAAAATCACCAGGAACATCCTCTAGCTCCACCACAGCAAGAAACCTATCCTGATCCAGCCCACTCCACCCGCACGAGTGCAGGCGAGATAGAGAAGAGGAAGTAAGGGCAACGCGCCTACTCCGCCCGCATGGGTGCGGACCACCTCTGGACCCAGCCTTTCACTAAGAGGATCTTGGAAGCTCCACTTCAGGAGCAGTTTCGCCAGCCCAAGCTGGATGCCTATGACGGTCTTTCAGATCCAGACATCCACCTCCAACGTTACATCTCCGTGATGACAGCACCCTCTGTAGGGCTTTCAGCTCTACCCTCACTGAAATCGCGATCAATTGGTACACCACCCTTCTCGGTAAGCAATTCGACTCCTTTGAGGAACTCTCCGTGCTTTCTCTAACCACTTTGTTGTGTCCAAGCCTCGCCAAATCTTGCAAGGCACTGCTTAAGGTGCGTCGGAGGAATGATGAGTCCTTAAGGGACTACATCCAGCGATTCAGGGAAATCTATCCAGGTCCCAAACACGGGTGAGGAGACTCGTCTCCTAACGGCCATACAAGGTCTCTAGTGGGACTCCTGTTCTTCATCGACGTGCACACCAACCCTTCTCGCAACAACAGGGCGACTAGGTTCATGCACACTAAGGAGGTCACCAGGCCCTATATCAAGGGCTCAACAACTGACGCGAGGAGCAACCTCGCGCATGCCGAACTCCATGGGCCATGGACGGGAAGGCAATAACCTCCACAGGGGTAACGAGGGACAGGGCATATCCAACCCTTCCCCGCTCGGAGACTCTCGCACCAACATCTTCAATGCCCTGGAATAGAGAAGGGAGATCACCAATGGCCATGCCCCTTTCTAAAGGAGTTGCGATGCCACACAACAAATCTGTCGCTACCATCGCGACAAGGGCCACGACAATGAAGAGTGCGTGGAACTCAAGCACATCTTTGGCGGAGATGATTGCTTAAAGGAAACTCACGGAGTTCATTGTTCGCAACCCTTCCCCGCAAAGAGGTTCTCCCGGGGGACACAAGCGCGAAGGCGACCGGGAGGACCGCAGATGGGATCACCACCGTCGAGCAGGGGCCCATGGGGTGCAGATTATATCCCACCTACCGGGGGCTACATCGGTGTGATCACTCAATGTGAAGGCACATCTGCGAGGCGCCTCTATTTGAGACAGATCTATCAACTTGATCACACGGCCAGCCATCTCATCCACCGCCGCCTCTATGGCGATACCGCACTCAGATCCACTCATCATCACAGCCCGCATCGCCGGGTGGGACATAGGCCGGATCTACATGGATACGATGGCTAATGCCAATGTCATTTAGAAGCACACACTTGTTGAGGCGAAGGTACCCATGTCTCAAATCAAGCCGGCGAAGGAGCGACCTTTGGGATCGAAGGGATGAGATCCCAACCTTGGGGGTCATCACACTCCCGTTTATGATGGTCGGCGCCACCAAGGACAGCGAGGCAGGTCTACCACTCCGGCCGTGGACTTCATCGTCCTCGACCTCCTCGCCTTACAATGTCATTGTTGGGCGCGCCACCTGTTGAATTCCACATTTGCTGTGACGTGCGCACCTTAACACTGGTGTTTCGCAGTTCCACCAGCGATGCCTACATCTACGTCAACCAGAACGTGGCTAGGGGTAACTATGTCAACGCACTCACTGGCCCCTCTCAACTGCCTCAATGCATGGAGCAAAACAGAAAGAAACCAGCTGAGGAGCCTGTGCCAGAGAGCGAGGCAGCCTCTGACCTATCTGGTGACTTTGAAGAGGTCGAGATCTCTCCAGGCAAGAAGTTCAGCATTGGGAAGGACCTCCCAAAGAAAGATAAAGAAGCCCTCATTCACCTCCTCCAAGCCAACATGGACGTCTTCGCATGGAGCCCGGCTGACCTCCCAGGTGTAGATCCTTTTGTTATCTCTAACAAACTCAATGTACTCCACGGCTTTAAGCGATTAGGCGAAAAACAAGGGCATGGCCCCAGACCGAAAAGAGTTTGTACTCACTTTGAAGTGCGAAGTTATTGGATGCTAATATAATTAAGAAAGTTCACTACTCGAGTGGGTCGTTAATATTGTACTTGCGGACAAAGAAAATGGGGCTGGCGCTTGTGTGTGGATTACAAGGGGGTCAGAGCCTGCCCTAGAGATCCGTACCCCTTACCCCCATAAACCAACTAGTGGACTCAAGCTGCGCGATACCCAGTCTTTTCTTTCCTTGATGCGTACGGTGGCTACCATAAAATCTTCATGGATCTGAAGATTCCATGAAAACCGCCTTCACTGGCGGGAAGCGGTCTACCACTACATTCGCATGCCTTTTGGCTTGAGGAATGCGGGCGACTTTTGAAAGGTTGGTGAACAAGGTCTTCACGGATCGAGATAGGGAGGAACCTTGAAGCCTATGTTGACGACATAATGGTGAAAAGCAAGGCCACCACCAAGCACTGAATGATCTAGAAGAGACCTTCGCCAACTTCCGCGAGTACAACATGCGCTGAATCCAAAGAAGTGCATCTTTGGCGTTGGCAAAGGGAAATTTCTTGGTTACCAAGTCTCAAGAGGAGATATTCGCGCCAATCCCAATATCTAAGCTCAGTGACCGTTGCAAACCTTTCTTCAACCAAATCCGGAAGAAGAAAGCTTGCAAGTGGACGGAGGATTGCCAAGCGGCCTACGACACCATCAAGCAGCACCTACAGGAGCTAGCCACCCACAAATGCCCCAGGCCTGGCGATGACCTTGTCCTGTATCTCTCCACAACGAGCAACAGTATGGCCTCAGTTCTCATCAAGGAGGAAGTTGACAAACAGTAGACGGTCTACTACACCAGCCACACCTTACAATCCGCGGAAACAAGGTACCCTCCTATACAAAAAGCTATCCTATCACTAGTCTACGCAGCCAGGAAGCTCAAGCTCTACTTCCAAGGGCACACGATCACAGTACGAACAGACCTGCCAATCAAGGAGATCCTCTAAAGACCGGAGCACTCAGGCCGCCTTGCAAAGTGGTGCATTGAACTGAGCGGATACGACATCAACTATGAACCTCGCAAAGCAATAAAGGGTCAGGCCCTCGCGGATTTCATGGCGGAATTCTCGGTAGCTGAATGTTACATGCCTCAGGAACAAGTCCCAGTGTCTGAGCCTCCGCCTCCAGAATGGGAGATGTACGTTGATGGCGCATCCAAAGCAGCATCTCCAGCAGAGGGTATCTACTTGCGTGGACCACTAGGTATGGAAACTACCCTTCGTGTGTCTTTTCAGTTCTTAGTAACTAACAATGTTGCAGAGTATGAAGCCCTCATCGCAGGCCTCAAACTGGCTATCAGAGTGGGTATTCCCCGAATACACATTCACAGGGATTCCCAACTGGTGATACACCAAGTACAGGTGTGCTCAAAGTGCAAGGATGCCACTTTGATCAAGTACCTCAAGCTTGTCAACTCCCTGCGATCGAACTTCGAGGAGGCTGTCTTCATTCATATCCCTCGTTCCGAGAACACCATAGCGGATATGCTCTCCAAGGGAAAGACACCTTCTGCATTGGAGACTCTGGCTCAACTGTCGATTGACGGAACACTGGACATTGGCTGACTTGGAGCGGAAGAAGATCTGGATGACTGGCGAGTCCCAATCATCACCTAGCTCAAGGGGATCCCACAGACCCGCAAACCCGCACTCGAGTGATGAGATTCGTCCTCATAAATGGGCTGTTGTGGCATCGTGGATTCTCTTCACCCCTCCAACGTTGCCTCACCACTAAGGTGGGACTCATTGTATTGGAGACCATCTACCAGGGCAGCTTTTGTGCTCACATAGCTGCGGAGGCATTGGCACACAAAGCCCTTCGCCAGGGATACTATTGGCCTACCTTGAAGAAAGACACGGCCGTACTTGTCAAAACGTGTCATCAATCCCAGGTCAACTCGCGCGTCTAACGACTCCCATCCACGGAATCCTGTGCCCTTCACCCTTTGGGGTCTCGACCTCATCGAACCAATGCCAAAGGCGACAGGTCAGTACCGGTTCTGTGTTGTCGTCGTGGACTATTTCACAAAGTGGATTGAAGTCGAGCCCTTGGTGAAGATAACATCCTCCAAGATCATCAAATTCCTGTGGAAAAACATCGTTTGTCGATATGGCAGCCCTCGCGCCATCATCACAGACAAGGGCAGCCAGTTCGCCAGCCACAGTATCTAGCAATGGGTGGAGGACAACTGAATCCGCATACTCAATGCCCCAGTAGCACACCCCCAATCCAACGATAAAGTTGAGGTCACCAACCGCACGATCAAGGAGGGGCTCAAGAAGCGCCTTGCTGGCGCAAAAGGGCGATGGGTTGATGAGCTACCAAGCGCCCTATGGGACAATAGAACAACAACGAGAACGCCAATAGGCAAGACACCATTCTCCCTGGTCTATGGCACCGATGCACTCCTTCCCATTGAGGTGGACTTTCCAACAATTAGGATGATCAATTTCACTGATGAAGCCAACAATCGAGGACTTCGCGCGAAAGTGGACCAGCTCGAGGAACTGTGCAAAGGGACATGCCTTAGCTTGTTCACCCTCAAACAGCGTCTCAATTTGCATCATGATGCCAAAGTCCAGCCCAAGGCACTCAAACCAAGAGGCCTCGCACTACTCAGGTCTGTCCTCACTCCTCGCGACCCCAAACAGGGCATCATCCACAAGCAAGTCCTGCCGGGCGTCTATGAGTTGCAGGACCAAGACGAGAATCCACGCCCTCGCAACTTCCACACAGACGAACTTCGCCCATACTATGTTTAAATCATGGTACCCCCATGGCTAAAATCAATGAAATACTTCTCCACTTCTTAACACTATTGCAGAGCAATCTCGTCGACAATCGCCCAAAGCCTTCTACACCCAACCGGTCAGAACAGCTAAACACCTAACCTATTAAGGTCACAGCATCAGACCATGTCAGGTCACCCATACACGTGAACATGTGTACACTACCCAAGGGCACTGCCAATACGAACCTTGTGGAACTGATCTTTGGGACCCCGCGATGCGAGCCCAATAAAATCCCCAAGCTTGAAAACAGCTTTGCAGAGGTCTTGCACGTCTTCGCCCGTTCGAACCTCAAACAATCCCTTGAATGATCTTTAAGGCCCCACGATGCGAACCCTAACAGATCTCTAAGATTGAAAATAGCTTTGCAGAGGTCTTTGACGGCTTCGCCCATGCGAACCTCAAACAATCCCTCGAAAGATCTTTGTGGTCCTGCGATGCGAACCCCAACAGATCCCCACGATGGAAATCTGCCCTGCCACTGAGGTCTTTGATGGTTTCGCCCATGCGAATCACAAACAATCCCTCGACTGATCTTTGGGGCCACGCGATGTGAACTCCAGCAGATCCTCATACTGGAAATCAGCATTGACATTGAGGTCTTTGATGGTTTCGCCCATGCGAACCACAAACAATCCCTCAACTGTTTTTTGGGGCCACGCGATGCGAACCCCAACAGATCCCCATGCTGGGAATCACCCTGGACATTGAGGTCTTTGATGGCTTCGCCCTCGCGAACCACAAGCAATCCCTCTGATCTTTGGGACCCCGCTCGCGAACCACAAGCAATCCCTCTGATCTTTGGGACCCCGCGATGCGAACCTCAACAAATACTCAACGACATAGCCTAGCATTTTGCTAACGTCCCCTGCAAAGCTATCGCAGGAATGAAGGAATATATGGATGATCGTGGTAAACTAATTTGTTCATTTATATTGTTAGAACTGTATATTCTTTACAGATACAAAATTACAACGGATCAAGGGCCAGCCTAACTGAGGGGGGTCATACACATGACCTAAGGCCCCTTCCTACTCTACAATGGCGTGCCACCCAGCACCCATCTTTTCCCTTGCCCGCCCCAGTCAAGCAAGGCACTCACCTCAGGATCATTGGTCTTCGAGGCATCCAGGGCATCTAGGTTCAGCCTGGGATGCAACTTTTCCAGCTGGAAGCGGCATCGTAGCTAGCCTTCCACATACCCTTGCGCTTCAACTTCGCTCTGCGTCTTGAGCTCGTCAATCTTCTGCTTCAAGCGAGGCATCGGCCTTGGCAGCAAGGGTAGCCTCCGCCTCCTTCTTCAAGTGGCGAATTTTGGCGATCGGGCGCTATCACTCGTGTTCACGTAGCTCAAGAACTTGTGCCCTTGGCTGAGACCGGCGTACTCGTTGATGGCAGCCTGCATCAAAAAGAGTTAGTACTGAAATCGAGAAGCAAAAAGCAGTAGGGGAGATGCCTCACTGAAGGTTGTACTTGCCGCCTTCCTTCATGAACTCAAGCTGGAGAGTCCAGGCTGCGATCCATCAACTCCTATCAAAGGGGTGCGAAGTCCCTCAAGCGAGAACATCAGCGTATGCTCCCCTCCCAACAACAAGGAGGACTTGTTGTTCAACAGGAAGATAGGGTCCTAGGCCCCTTCCACGGGCATGCCCTTCTCCTTGTACACCTTCGCCCTGAACTCATACCTTAGGGATTTTAGCACAGCAGGGTCCTCAGACCATTTGGGGGTCTTCTGGGCAGCGACACGCTTCCCCTCAAGGAAGTGCGACCAAACCCCGGTCTCCTCAAGCACGGTCGTTGTTGCGCCCAAGTCCACCACACTCTGGCAAATGCTACCACGTAGGTCAGAAGACTCCGTCCCTGCATCAAGGGACTTATTAGCACAACAAAGAAAAGCTTGAACACAAACGCACACGAGGAAAGTACTTACCCGGTGAAGGGCCCTGGTTCAAGGCAAGAATGGTCTCTCCAGTCGACGGCTGGCACTGTGGCTTCGCCCAGATGGTTCGCAGGAAGGGCGAACTGCATCCTAGACACTTGCTTTCTCTGGGACCTCCTTCGCCACCGAGGCATCACTGCAACAGTAATCGGGATGCACAGGGGCACCCTTCTAGAGCCCCTTTCCCTTGGGAAGCCTGGTTGCTTGTTGGGGAAGCGCCACCAACATCACCTCTCACCTCTGGCTGGGTGTCAGCAAACATGGGCGCTCCACTCCCTGCGGGGGCTGCTGGCGCCTTTTCTCCAATAGAATTGTTGGCCTTCGCGGCCAGCTTGGCCTTCCTTCTCATGGATAGCAGGAGATCACCTGCTGACGATATCTCCTTTGATGGTGGGATAACCACCTGGGGAGAAGCCTCCACAGGGGAGAAGCCTCTACTGTGGAGAGGTTTCCACCATAGCATTCTTAGGGGCACCTTCGCCACCTGCCCGGGGCTCTCCAAAGAACCCGAAACAAAGGCATCCAATCTGTTGTCTTCAGCCGATGCCACCTCCACATTTACGGGAGAAGGACCAGCTTTCTCCATCACGGGAGTCTCGTGAACCGTCTTTTCTCTAGGGGTGTCTCTAGAAGCCCCCTTAGTCACTTCCTTCACACCTTTGGAAAGTTCTCCTGGACAGGCCCTCGCGCCTTCGCCTAGTTTGACTCACGAGGGCCATCTCTACACGGGGTTGCGCCACGTCTCTAGCCACATTCTTCTTCTTCGCCTCGCCTTGGAGTGGTGCCGGGCGCTAGTGGCTGGCCTTTTCCTTCGCGAGGCTCAATGGCATCCAATACCTTCTCCGCAGCAGGGAAACATTTTGCCTATACTGCAGACAAGATGAATCTGCGGTGCGGCGCGGATAGACCCCCTTTTCCCTTTCTCCTCATCAGACAGACATGGGCATCTGGACACCACAAGGATCGGTACATGTTCGCATAAGAAATAAGAAGACAGCTAATCAACGCATACCTCTTAGCCTGCGAGGGCAGCGCGAAGTGCATCCACCACTTCTCCACGATGCGCGGGTGCCCATCCTTCATAAGGTGGAGGCACTTTGGAATCCAACAGGTGACCCATGCTAACGCCAGCCCACCTTAGGGTCAGGTCGTCTAGCTGCGAGAGGGAGAACGGAAATAGGTCATCGCAGGTCCTCCTCGCTAGCACATCGTCCAGTCATCCCAAAAGATGAACGTACTCGCGCCACATCCACCCATCCATGTGCAGAACTGGCTTTGGAGCCACACTGCACTGACCTCTAAAGTCCTCGACACCGAGAACCTCCAGGACTCATCCTGCAAACAAAGAAGAAAGCACCATACCAATCATGATGAGACTTCAAAGGAATGCCAAAAGATAAAGAGTTGTTGCCCCGACACTAAGGGGGTGACATGGAAGAACTACCCCTGTTCGTAGATCCAACCGGTAGAACCGTAGGAAAACATCCATGACGTCTCCACCCGACCATCCGACACGCCACGATAAACCCGGCGATATGGATGAAAGTGTTGGGCCCAAGCTGTGACGGTGGGAAGCCCCACAAAGTACACAGGTCTTGGACAAGGAGAGACCGAGGAAACCTCAGCCCGAGAGGACATCCGGGCGGTATAGAGGCACAACGTGACGCTCTCCAAGTTCTCCGGCGTCTGCGGCGGCAGGCGCCCTACGAGGCCCCCTTCCGCGCCGTGTACACTTTCACTTTTTGACAGGAAGAAAGCCTTGACAAGTTCTTGATGAAGCTTCTCAGCCTTCATAGCACTCTTGTCCACGGCGGGAAAGGCGGGACGAGCAACCCCTCTACCAGCCATTTCTGCGATAGAAAGAATGAAAATACATTAAGCGGATTTAACAGTCGGCTAGAAATTTCATCAAACACCTTACGTGCAAGGCTGGAGAATGAACCCTCACCGAGATTAAGAAGACAAAGACGAGCAAATGGAGGAACAACGAAGCGATAGAGAGGCACGAACACTAAGAAAAAACAAATATTAGGTTCAAGCGAGAGAGCAAAAGAAACAACGAGAATACGAAGCGGGAAAATGAAATTCAAACAAGGAGAGAGATTGCGAAGAATGGAAAGCTGCGATCGAGTCGGGTATTTATAGGCCCAACCCTAACGAAGTCGAAATGTCGCCTCAAACGGAGGACCATCCCCAACGAGCCGCATGTCGGGAATCGGTAATGGTAGGAAGCGTTTGGCCTACCGTCAATATGACTATTGCCCAACGGTCAACTTCGAGGTAAAACGCGGAGTCAGGACCTGCCCATACTCCGCCTCTAGGAGGAGGCACCTTGGTACACTACCCAAACAAATGCCCCTCACGCATCGCCCCTTGCAATATCATCAGCAACCAAGGATACGGACCGCGATGCCACCGCATCTCACGAAGGCATTATTAGGAGAGCGTCGCGCCTATTGGCTTCGCCAGGACCTCGCGGACTCGCACCTATTGTCTTAGCCAAGCAGGGCCTTCGCATCTCCTGGCCTTCGCCATCCAACACTTAGCATCAATGTCACAGACCGAGGTAAGGAAGCTGGGAATGGTTACCTCCACGACCTACCCACGTTCTCCATCATACCTCCGGTCTTCCACTACTTCAGAACGTGGAGGAGCACTCCACTACTCTGGATCATGTTTCAAAGTTCAATGTTTGACTCAAATATTTAAAAATAAAAATAGTGAAAAAATGTCAAAAAAATATATTTGGAAAAACTATTTTGCAAATTATGATACACACATAAATTATTTAACTTTACATGTCTAAATATGCATGAAAAAAACCATAGATTATGTTTCAAAAAAACCATAGATTAAATATTGTAAAACATCCAAAACAAATGTCACAATTATTTAAGTACGAATGGAGTATATTTTTAGGCAAACAGAACTGACTTACATACTAGGATTGTCTGAAATGTTTATGTTGGTTGTTTGATATTTTTATACTAAAATTGTCTGGTATATTTTACGCAAATTTACATTTTGAGGTTGTCTGATATATTAATATCGATTGTCTGATAGTTTTACGCAGATTAATTGTCTGATATTTTCATTTTTAATGTTTTTTATAGTTCCCTGATTGTCTAATAATGTACTCCGTATAACTTAGAATGTCAGAAATTGCTCTAAAGATTGTCTTATGTATTCATAAGGATTGTCTAATATTTTACACACAGACAAGTGAATTTAGTCCTAAAATTATCTGATATTTTCATAAAGATTGTCTAGTTTGTTTATAATGGGGTTGTTTGATATTTTTAGTCAAAGACATCCGAGTTACGTATTGGGATAGCTTGCCATTATTCTTGGTGGTAATCTGAGATATATAATTTGTGTGGTGTTCACAAATCTGGTCATCAGGTGTTTAATTTGATAATCGATGATGACTACTCAAGTATCAGGTTTGAAAATCAACCTCTCCAAGAGCACTATTTCCGGTATTGGTGTCTCCTCTCAGGAAGTTGAATCGGTTGCAAGGTCCATTGGCTGCCAAGCCGGAAATCTCCCCTTCAGCTACTTAGGCCTTCCAGTCGGGGCAAACATGGCGTCAGCTGCAGCATGGAAGCCAGTTATTGAAAAATGCAAATCAAAGCTAGCATCTTGGAAATCAAATATGATCTCGGTAGGGGGTCGTCTTACCCTGGTCAGCTCTGTCTTGGGAAGCATGCCGTTGTTCTTCTCTCTGTTCCGTGCCCCGGTAGAGGTAACCAAAACACTTGAGAGTTTAAGATCACAATTCTTCTGGGGTTTAAAAGGGAATGGGAAGGGTATTTACTGGGTGAATTGGGAATCGGTTTTACGTAGTTTGGAGGATGGGGGGCTTGGGGTGGGAAGCCTCAAAGCAAAAAACTGGGGGTTGGTCGGGAAGTGGAAATGGAGATTTCTCCAGGAAAAAGGGGCTCTCTGGGTTAGGGTTATAGAGGAGCTGTATGGAGAAAAGGGAGGTTGGGAAGGGTCGGACTGTAAGAAGTTTGGAGGAGTTTGGGGGAGAATTCTAAAAACAGGAAGGTTAATCGATGAGGCTGGCATAAATTTCTCAACTTCCTTTAGCAGGCGGCTAGGAGATGGGAAGGAAACTCTTTTCTGGGTAGACAAGTGGGTCGGGGATAAACCGTTGAAAGATCGTTTCCCTCGGTTAGTTAGGCTTGAATCGGCAGTGGAGTGCAAGGTGGCGGATAGAGTGGTCTGGGGTTCAGAGGGCTGGGGTTGGCGTTGGTGTTGGAGGAGAAGTCTGAGGGGAAGAGAATTAGGTGAGTTTGAAGAACTGACAACTTTCTTGCAGGGTGTCAAATTGCGCAGCAGCGCTTCTGATAGCTGGATTTGGAACTTCGATGCAGAAGGGAGATTTTCGGTCGCTGCCCTCTCCAGGAAAATCGATGCTGGTTTACTCTCTGACTCGCTTGCAGGGCATTCAACGACTTGGGTCTCCTGGCTACCCAAAAAGCTCAACATTTTTCTTTGGAGGGCTGCTTTGGATAGGCTTCCAACCCGTCAACAACTTTCCCGCCGTGGCGTTGCCCTCAGGACACTTGCTGCCCGCGTGGCTGCAATCTCACGAGTCTCTTTCTCACCGCCTCGTTGGTTGCACACCAGCGTTCAATCTCTGGTCCTCCGTTCATCTCTGGTGTGATCTCGGTCCCTTCACAGGAACAGATGCTTCAGAAGTTCTCTCACCTGCTGATTCCAACCATCTCAACAAGCATCAATGCAAAGCTTGGCTAGCAATAAGGATTGTGACCGCTTGGTGTATCTGGCGAGACCGAAACTCAGTGGCATTCCCGTCTCAGCCTGTGCCTCCGAAAGTCTCCGTCTCTTCAGTTCAATTTCTGTCTTATCTTTGGTTCTCAAGCAGATGGCCTAAGTTTTGCATTTCTTGGGTAGATTGGCTCTCTAATCCGCTAGCTTCTATCTCTAATCTGTAAAAACTCTTGCTCGTTTTTGGTCTCCTCTCTTCATCTTGAAGAGTGGTGTTGCTTTTTTATATTCGTATGCCTCTTTCAAAAAAAAGTGTTGGTTGATCAATTGTTTAGCAAGTGACCGAAGATGGCAACGATTGAGTGGTGTCATGAATATTGATTACCTTACTTGTGTTGAATATTTTAGGGGTTGTCTGATATCTATGGTTATATTGTCTAAGATATACTATTATATTGTACGATATTTATAATTTTGAAAAGTTAATAGACAATTTTTGAGGTTGTAGATATATTTTTTAATTTCTCAACCTGTCACAAAAACCTAAATTGTGAGCAAAAAAACTAACTTCACCACATTGCAATATACTTTTACACAAGTTTTAAAAATTTATAGACAACCGTAAAAATTGAACACTACACATATATTAAGATAATAAAAACAATTAGAAATAAGTGGCAAACTTTCCTAAGAAAACATAAGAATTCCCCCTAAATTATTATACTTCACTCACAATTTCATCATTTCTATAAAAATGAGTCTATAATTGAACGAAATATTCATTAATGAAGATATGTGTGTGTGTGTGTGTATATATATATATAAGCTTGTTAGTCCTACCTAAGCTATTTTAATGCTTTTTGATCCTTAAAAACCTATTTTGAGCATGTTTTAAATCTTAGATCATATTTGGAGACAATTGATTAAAATAAGATTTCATTAATAATCTTACAAATATTCATGGTTGTGTTATTTTCGAATTCTGACAGATTGGCGATGTTTTGGTAGAAAACCATTGAACCCAACATGTGAAGCTAAGCTAACATCTGAAGCTAAAAGTCTTGCGAAGACCATTGAACCCAGTTCACAAGATACAGTGATCAAAACGAGCTGCAAACTAACATGTCGTTGCCGCTAAGTTCAATTATCTCCATATAAATGAGGAGACTCAATTGACAATAAGAAGAAAGTGGAGGGTTACGATCGTATATAAAATATTATACAAAACAGGTCTCAATTGAAGTTATAAAATAGCACTCAATCCCAAGTACATGGTAGACAATTGTAGATAAGGTGAGCAAGGTCAGACCACAGAGACCGAAGTGTGATATAGAATTCTAGTTAATTATTACTACAGATCTACTACATTATGATAACTAACATGCAGTGATGACAATGAAGTTAGTGAAATTTACTTATAATGATGATCCCCTGGGGTTGTTAAGGTTTGTGGCTGATGAATAACGGGTTGAGTTGATGCAAATGCTATAATAGAGGGGTTGGTTAAATATCAAGTCACAACCTCCCGGCCCATGGGGCCATTCTCCCCAGTGGTGGGGCAATCAATCGGTTCGGTTAAAACCGAACCGAATTAACCAGTTAAGTCGGTTTTCGATTTTGGATAGTAAATAACCGAATAAACCGAACTCGGTCACAGAACTGAAAAAACCAAAACCGAATGGTTTTGGTTTGGTTTTTTACCAAATAAACTGAACATTCATGCTGCATTTTTTCCTTTGTTTTTTACCGAGAAACCTGTGCAAAAATTAATTGCAACAAAAAAAGAATAATACCTAGTCCCTAGTTACCTACCATCCAATCAAACAACTTTCTTTCACAATCCAAATATCCAATAGATTTAAAATAAACCAATAGATTCAATTCAACACAATATACTGAATCTCTTTAAATACTTAAAGTCTGAAGCAACTAGAAGTCTAGCATTTAGAAAGCATAACCAAAATGTAAGTTGTAAGTTGTAACATATTAATGCTTCTGAAATCTGAAGTTGTCACGCCATTGTGGTCCATGCCTCAAAATTCACATCAAAAACCGCCTAAGTAGCAAGCCTACATTGAAAAGTGAAAACAATTAGAGTTATATATATAATGTAGTCATAACTCACATCACAGATACAACGTACAAATGACAAATGAAATGGGTTTAATACCTGTTATGACCTGTCCTCTCAGACGTGTCATAACTGAAAGGAATAAAAAGAATAAGAACTAAACTGAAAGAAATAGAGTAGTTATGGGTAAAATTGAAAGCACTAAAAATTTAATTAAGTAGAAAGAGGATATAATTGTAACCTATTAGCTAAGGTGGGGTAAGTTTGTAAAGTTAAGTTAACCTAAGGACCTAAGTGTAGTTTTACCTAAAGTTTAAGACACTAATCATCTCCTACTCTAGACACGACGATAGACACAGACTAGGTAGCTTAAGGGGAAGGGTTACGGGTTAGAAAGGGGGATAGACTCGATGAACTGCCGACACGGTTCGCTCTCGATTCTTGGAGACGAGATGCGAAGAAGAGAGGCGGAGATCGGACGCCGAGTTGGAGACGAGAGAGATAAAGGGGGTGAGAGCTAGGCATGGATGCGAGGTCCACTGTCCCTCGGTTTAAGGCCAAATGGCCTAAGTCCCATCGGTATAGTCCCTCCCCCGGCTTAGACCCTTTGGGTATATCCCTCCAGTAAAGTCCCTCAGTAATGACCTTAAGGATCTATCCCTCCCATTACCCACTACCGATGATGAAATTTCTTGAGGCTCCATAATACTGAAACCCTCTGGTTTCATAGTCCCTTCGGTATGGCACTTCGGGCACTGTCCCTATCGGTAATGTCCCTCTAGGGTTTGTCCCTCTCGATAACAGGTTACTTGGAGAGCGAGAATGGCCCTACCAGAAGACTTGAAGAGCAAGAAAACTCCGAAGCAGAACTTAGAAACTCGAGACCTTAACTTCTGTTTTCTTAGCTGGTTGTACACACTTCAACCTTGTAAATACTATTTTGGGTTTTGTAACTTAAACTGTTTTTAATTAATAAAAGATTATTATTTTCTTGAAATATTTTATAAAACTGCAAAAGATCCTGGGGTTACAAGCCAGAACCATTAGCTGTCTGTATGGTCGGTTTTGTGTCATAACACATTCTGTTGCCTTCTCGATGAACTCATTTCACAAGAAGTAGAATCAGACTCAGCCGAATCTTTCTCTTGTAATCATCAAACAATTCTTGTAGAGCATCTTTCACCTTTATTTTCATTCTTGTTACAACATCATCACATTCACCATACATTTCATCCAAACAAAACTCTACATAAGCTAGCTTGAATCTTTGGATCAAGAATAATGACTATATAGAGTAGCATGTTCATTTTCTACATCTCCTCGTATTTGTCATACTTTGCTTTCATTTTCATAGCCATTGTAGAGAATTCAAAATTCTCATTCTGTTGCCATTCCCGCAACGATCCTTCAACTTCACAAATTTCAATAAAAACTTATTGGACGTCTCATATAAGGAACCATATATCCTACAAGTAAGATTATAGAAATTCTTAAGAAAAGCAACAAGCTGCTTTCACGTTCTCCCAATCTTTATTATCAGAATCCCATGATTGCCCTTAAGGTCAGCCATATAAATATCGGATCTTGACTACCATATCTTTCAAAGGCTGTTTGGATTTTGGGCTCTATATAACATCGATCTGTTGAGTTCCATCTTGTAGGCACATCAAGAGAGAATAAAGCCTTACTCGAATACCTTCAATCTTAACACAACATCTAAAGCGGACAACCTAGCGGTGATTGCCTAAAAAACCTAACTACATCTCTCACACGAGCTACACATTGATTATATTCTTTCAAACCATCTTGCACAATCAAATTTATAATATTTGCAATGCATCTCATGTGAAGAAATCGACATCCAAGAACTCTAGTTTTCCAATTAAGAATTTGTTTTTTCAAATACTCAACAGCAAGATCATTGGAACCTGCATCATCCACAGTGATTGCAAAAACTCGATTTATTCACCATTCAAGCACACAACTCTCTACTACCATCCCAATGCCATAACCCTTATGACTAGTGATTGGTTTAAAGCTCAATATTTTATTCTGCAAGGTCCATTTTTCATCAATGTAGTGGGCAGTAAAACACATATAATGGACTCTCTGTACAAAAGTCCAAGTGTTTGTTGTGAGAGAAACCCGCTGAACAGTAGGCTTGAAATAGTGCTTCAACTTTTCCATTTCATTAGAATAAAGAGACAAGCAATCCCTAACAATTGTATAACGAGAAGGAATATGGAACCTAGGGCAAGGAATAGCCATAAAAAGCTTGAAGCCTACACTCTCCACAAACTTGAAAGGCAATTCATCGATAATAATTATAACAACCAAAGCCTTATTAATAGCATCTTCATCATATTTCCAACAACCAAGTACCCTTTCCTCATCCTTATTTGCACCATAAAGATGAGTGTGTTAATTTTACCTCAGAATTGTTTAGACATTTTGCGTAGTGAGCCCATAATGAACTTGTCCCATTGCTTTTGGAGTTAGCAGCAGATTCTCTGTCACAATAGTTGCACCTGCATTTCCTACGGTAATTTGGTGAAATAAGCTTAGTGAAATGCTTCCACACACCCGATCTTTCGTTTGTTTCTCTCTTTTTTTCCAGTTCTGATTCTAGATTAGTTAGGGAGGGAATAGAAGAACCGCTCATACCAATAGGTCCATCACCAGTTGATGGACCATGAGAAGGAATAAAGTGTGGTGATGAGTCACTTTCAATTCCTTCTTGAGGGTCTAGATTATGAACCTCGGTTGACATCTACAAAAATTGAAAACATTAACGTATTTCAGCAAAGAGGGTTAGAGGAGAAACTTAATTAAGGAGCCATGAACAAATCAAAGAGGGGAAGGGGAAACTTAAATAAGGAGCTATGAATAAATCAAAGAGGGGAAACTTAATTCAGCAAAAATAAATCGACAACATTTACAAATTTAATTGAGGGATGGAAGAAAATTTGAAAAACCCTAACATAAATTTGAAATTACCTTCTGCTGGAATGGCCGGCGGAGGCGAAGTGGCGACGATGGTTGGCGCTGGTGGGTAAAGTGTATCCATAGTATCATAACTTTAATTATTGTTCTACTGGGGGACTCATTTTAAGAATTTGTTATTAAGGTCCCGTTTTTTAAGTTTTTTCTTCATTCATGGTCCTTTTTTATTAATGATTCGTTAAGTTTAATGGATCTTTGCAAAAATTGATAATATTAGCCACTGAAATTTATTTAAAAAATCTATTCACACCTTAAGTTTTGAACCTAACAATTTAATCACCCCTAAATAATTATTAATTTAACAAATGTACCCCATTTTTTTGAAACTTCACCTAAACCCATCACACCAATCGGACCACCGTCCGAATGGCATACAGAAATTGGATCATATGTTTAAAAAATGTAAAATAAAATTGGAATTCAGAATCTTTATCCAATGAAACTGGTTATAAATTGAATAAGGGATTTAAATTGTTAGGTTAAAGAAGTTGGGATATAATTAGAGTGATTTATCTCTCATTTGAAACAAATATAATCCAGTTTAATACACCCAATTTTCATTGTTTTAATGTATATATCAATATTACACTCCCTCAACACAGGAAAATGAATATGATTGTTTTTCGACATTTTATCATGTGTATATTTTTCGACATTTTGACTTAGAACATTTAAACGTTGTATCCAAATAATAATTTAAATATTAAAAATTAATCAAATAGATGCAGAAAAGAAACGTAACAGTTAAAATGGACTAAAGTAATAGTACAACCCCCCTCCATCAGAGTAAAACTATCACATTTTTCTTTTTGGATTGTCCTAGCAAAATTTATGTATTTCCCAAAAAAGAAACCATTTTACATTAACTTTATCTTATTACCATCGTTTTCCTTCTCCACTTCAAAAAGTTATTTTGTCTTATATACCTATTTTACCGTATTACTCTCTAGTCAAAAACATTTCTTAATCTTTGTGCCCAATCAAATGTATCACATTTGCTTGCTTGAACAAAGAGAGTATTTTTTTTATGTAGGGTATAGTTATCAAACACCCCTTTGAGGTTTGAAAAAATGCTCACTTTGCCCCTATATTTGCATAATTCATTGAAACCCGCTCTCAGGTTTGACATAATTTATAGCTTTCCACTTTGACCATTAAAATTGTGCATTGGCCATTATTTTTGTAGGTTTAATGTTTTATTCTAAACAACATGTCGTGCATGTAGGAGCCTAGCTAGAGCTTCAGCATGCGTTTCACCTACCCCATCCTTCAAATCCTCACCCACAACTACTACACCGTTGTAATTTTGACACTTTAGATGCCCTTAACCTAGACCAATCACCCACACCCGAACTCCTATCTCCAGTGGCGGATCCAGACTCTAAAAAATAGGTAAGCGAAAAAAAATTAGTATAGGTAAAATTCATCATAAGTCAAAATACGATTCTTACATAGCTAGTATTCATTAAAAAATCGATCAAAAGAGATAGTCAAGAACTAACTAAAGCATGAAACTGGTCAAACATGGTATAACATAATCTAATTTCTAAGATTAGGAAAGAATATTTAAGAAACATTAAAATGATAAATCAATCATTTAGAACACATGCAGATAGTGCCCAAAATCTAATTTGAAAATGCAATTTATGCAATATTTGTATATATAAGCCAATTGGGTTGAATTAAGATGAGTATATGTTATTAAGTGTAAGATGTATATTAGTGATGGTGTTGTAACAAGCTCATATGATGCTCGATTGGAGAGTGGTGGTGGGATATACATCGGTGGGAAATTGGAAAGATTTGAAATTAACACTGCCTTTGGTACACTACCCAAGCAAACGCTCCTCGCCATCAGTCAAATCCGTAAGCGCCTAAGGATACGGACCGCGATGCCATCGCATCTCGCGAAGGCACTCTTAAGAGAATCTCGCACCAACTGGCTTCGCCAGGCAGGGCCTTCGCCGCCTAGCACTTAGCAGCAAGGCCCAGACCGAGGAGAGGAAGTTGGGAACGGTTACCTCCATAACCTACCCATGTTCTCCAACATCTCTCCGGTCTTCCACTACCCAGAACGTGGGGGAAACACCCCACTACTCTGGATCATGGGACAGTCGTCATCTCAACACCTCCTATAAAAGGACGACTTGGGAAAGGTACACCCTATCTACACACACCCACTCCTATTTCTGCTCTTGAGTATTCCGTTTTACCCTTTGCAGATTACTCCAGAGCAACAGATCGTCATTCTCAGCACCGCATCATCCCTTCAGGCATCTGAGAGCCCGAACCGTAAAGGAACGAGGCTATCAGATTGGCGTAGTCTGTGGGAATCCACATCAATCCCATGAAGAAACCACGAGAATCAGCCATGCCTATGACGAGAAGTGCAAGCCGGTAGAATGGCCGTGGTAGGAGGAATCCGCCCACTACCACCGCCAACAACGTTACCGTCACCAGCGTCCCGCTGGGACATGGTGGATTATCAGTCCACTCAACAGGAGAAAGCTCCTCCCACGGTGACCACAATGGCCCTCCTTCAAGGGGAGTCATCCATACGAGCGCCATACGAGCTGGGTGCGTCGCCCTCTCAACAAATCACGACCAACCGGCTAGTGTAGTGGGGGCTCCACGCAACACCGCCACTCAGAACCCCACACTGGCCGGTCCCGACCCCGCACTCTCAGGGGAGTCCAGGATACTGCAGGAGTTGTTTGAGTGAACTAGCAATCACAAAAACACCAAGAGTTTCCCCTTGCTCGACCGTAGCAGGAAACCATCCTGATCCCGCTCACTCGGCTGCGCTCGCAGCCTTCGCCCGACGCTTGGAGCAAATGGAGAAGAGAGAGGTAAGGGCCAATGCACCTTACTCCGCCAGTCTGGGTCTAGACCACCTCTGGACCCAGCCTTTCACCCAAAGGATTCTAGAAGCTCCTCTTCCAGAGCCATTTTGCCAGCCCAAACTAGATGCCTATGATGGTCTCTCAAATCTAGATATCCACCTTCAGCGTTACATCTCCGTGATGGCGATTGCAAGGGCGGATGATAGCACTCTCTCCAGGGCTTTCAGTTCTACCCTTACCGAGGCCGCTGACAATTGGTATTCCACACTTCGCGGTAAGCAGTTCGACTCCTTTGGGGAACTCTCCTGTGCTTTCTCTAATCACTTTGTTGTTTCCAAGCCTCCCCCCAAAACCGCGGGACACCTGCTTAAGGTGCGTCAAAGAAAGGATGAGTCCTTGAGGGACTACATCCAGTGATTCCAAGGAGAATCTATCAAAGTCCCAAACCTGAATGTGGAGACTCGTCTCCTAACCGCTATACTGGGTTTCCAGTGGGACTCCCTATTCTTCATTGATGTCCACACCAATCCTCCTCGAAACATGGAACAATTCCTTGATAGAGCCACCGGATGCATGCACACCGAGGAGGTTATCAGGCCCTATATCAAGGGCACCACAGCTGATGCGAGGGGGCAGCCCTCGCGCATGCCGGACTCCAGGGTCCAGGGGCAGCGGAGGTAGCAACCCTAACAGAACAATAGGGACAGGGCATATCCATCCTTTCTCTACTCAGGGACTCCCGCATCAACATTTTCCATGCCCTGGAACAAAGGAGGAAGGTCCCTAAATGGCCTCGCCCCCTTCTCAAAGGGGTTGCTAGGCCAACCAACAACTATTGTCGCTACTATCGCGACAAGTGCCACGACACTGAAGACCGCGTTGAGCTTAAGCGCATGCTAGCTGAAATGATTGCCCAAGGCAAGCTCACAGAATTCCTAGTCCGCAACCCCTCCCCGCAAAGAGGTTCCCCTATTGGACACAAGCGCGAAGGTGACCGGGAGGACCGCGGACGGGACCACCCCCGACAGAAGAGAGCCCATGGAGGTGCAGATCAGGTCCCACCGACCAGGGGCCACATCAGTGTGATCACCCAATGCGAAGGAGCAGCTGCGAGGCGCCGCTACATGAGGTAGATCTACTTGCTTGATCACACAGCCAGCCATATCATCCATCGCCGTGATGGAACCTCTGTGGCAATCCCTCACTCAGACCCACTGATCATCACAGATCGGATCTACATGGATACAGGGGCCAACGCCAACGTCATCTATAAGCACACACTTGTTGAGGCGAGGGTCCCTCTGTCGCAAATTAAATTGGTGAAGGGAGCAACTTTTGGGATAGGAAGAGTGGAGATCCCAACCTTGGGGGCCATCACACTCCCGTTTATGATGGTCGGCGCCGCCAAGGACAACAGGCAGGTCTGCCACTCCAGTTTTGTTGACTTCATCGTCCTCGACCTCCCATCGCCGTACAATGCCATCATCGGGCGCGGCACACAAACTGAATTCCACATTCGCTGCAACATGCGAACCTTGACACTGGTGTTCCGCAGCACCGCCGGCGATGCCTACATCTATGTCAACCAGAACATGGCCAAGGGTTACTTTGTCTCCGCACTCGCTAGCCTCTCTAAGTTGCCTCAATGCATGGATCCCAAGAGGAAAAAGCCAGCTGAGGAGCCTGATCCAGTGAGTGAGGCAGCCCCTGACCTATCTGGTGCCTTTGAAGAAGTTGAGATCTCCCCGGCCAAGAAGTTTCTCATCGGAAAGGACCTCCAAGAGAAGGACAAACAAGAGCTCATCCACCTCCTTCAGGCAAACTTGGATGTCTTCGCATGGAGCCCAGCTGATCTCCCAGGCATAGATCCTTCGGTTATCTCTCACAAACTTAATGTACTCTCTGGCTTTAAGCCAGTTAGTCAGAAAAAGAAGGGGCATGGCCCCCGAGCGTAAAGAGTTTGTACGCACTGAGGTGCAAAAGTTGTTAGATGCTAATATAATCAAAGAAGTTCACTACTCTGAGTGGGTCGCTAATATCGTACTTGCAGACAAGGAAAACGGGGACCGGCGCCTGTGTGTGGATTAGAAAGGGGTCAACAGAGCTTGCCCTAGCGATCCATACCAATTACCCCCCATAGACTAACTGGTGGACTCGACTGTGCGATACCGAGTCCTCTCCTTCCTTGATGCATACAACGGCTACCATAAAATCTTCATGGATCCTGAAGATGTCATAAAGACCGCCTTCACAACAGGCGAAGTGGTCTACCACTACATTTGCATGCCTTTTGGCTTGAGGAATGCATGGGCCACCTTCAAAAGGTTGGTAAACAGAGTCTTTGCGGCTCAAATAAGGAGGAACCTTGAAGCCTATGTCGACGATATAGTGGTGAAGAGTAAAGCCACCGCCAAACATTTGGAGGATCTGGAAGAGACCTTCGTCAACTTCCGCAAATACAACATGCGCTTGAACCCAACAAAGTGCATCTTTGGCGTTGCCAAAGGAAATTTCCTTTGCTACCAGATCTCAAAAGGAGGAATTCGCGCCAATCCCAAGAAGATCGAGGCCATCGCTAACCTCCACACACCAAGGGGACTAAAAGACGTCCAACAATTAACAGGAAGGCTGGTGGCCCTGGGACGATTCATTTCAAAGCTCAGTGACTGTTGCAATCCGTTCTTCAACCAGAAGAAGGCCTGCAAGTGGACGGAGGACTGCCAAGCAGCATACGACACCATCAAGCAGCACTTACAGGAGTTGTGCACCCTTAAGTGTCCTAGGCCTGGCGATGACCTTGTCCTCTATCTCTCCACAACTAGCAACACTATCGCCTCAGTTCTTATCAAGGAAGAAGCTGACAAACAGTGGTCAGTCTACTACACCAGTCATACCTTACAATCCGCGGAGACAAGATATCCTCCGTTACAGAAGGCGATCCTGTCATTGATCTACGCGGCCATAAGGCTCAAGCCCTACTTCCAGGGGCACACAATCACAGTGCGAATGAACCTGTCAGTCAAGGAGATCCTTCAACGACCAGAACACTCAGGCCGCCTCGCAAAGTGGAGCATTGAACTAAGTGGATACAATATCAACTACAAGCCTCGGAAAGCAATAAAAGGTCAAGCCCTCGCAGATTTCCTGGCAGAGTTCTCAGTGGCTGATTGTTCGAAACCCCAAGAACAAGTCCCAGCACCCGAGCCCTCGTCCCCAAAATGGGAAATGTACGTCGATGGTGCATCCAAAGCAGCGTTGCCAGCTGGTGTGGTGGCGTCTACCTGCGCGGACCACTAGGTATGGAAACTACCCTCCGTGTGTCTTTCCAATTCTCAGTCACTAACAATGTTCTAGCGTATGAAGCCCTTATCGCGGGGCTCAAACTGGCCATCAGAGTGGGCATTCGTCGAATACATATTCATAGCGATTCCCAGCTGGTTATACATCAGGTTCAGGGGTCCTCAGAGTGCAAGGATTCCACTTTAATCAAGTATCTCAAGCTTGTAAACTCCCTGCGTTCAAACTTTGAGGAAGCCGTCTTCATTCACATCCCTCTTTCTGAGAACACTAAAGCAGATATGCTATCCAAGGGAAAAATACCCTCCGCATTGGAGACTCTGGCTCGACCATCGATCGATGGAATACTGGACATTGGCTTACTCGAAACAAAGGAAGATTCAGACGACTGAAGAATCCCTATCATCGCCCAACTCAAGGGGATCCCCACAGATCCGCGCACCCGCACTCGAGTGACAAGATTCGTCCTCATAAATAGGTTGTTGTGGCATCAGGGATTCTCATCACCTCTCCAATGCTGCTTCACCAACAAGGAGGGACACACTGTCCTAGACACCATCCACCAGGGCAATTGCGGTGCCCACATAGCTGCAGAGGCACTTGCACACAAAGCCCTTCGCCAGGGATACTATTGGCCTACCTTGAAGAAGGACGCGGCCTCGCTCGTCAAGACATGCCATCAATGTCAGATCAATTCTCGCGTCTAACGGCTCCCATTTACAGAGTCTCCCGCACTCACAAACCCTATGCCCTTCGCCCTGTGGGGTCTCGATCTCATCAGACCAATGCCAAGGGCGACAAGTTAATACTCCCTCCGTCCGCAAAAGACTCCACCATTTGAATTTGCTGTTTCAAGGTTCAATGTTTGACTCAAATTTTAACAAAGATAAATAGTTTTAAAAAATTCAGAAAAAATATATTCAGAAAATTTAGATTTCAAATTATGATACACATATGAAATATTTAATTTTCGGTGTCTAAATATGCGTAAAAAAAATCATAGATTAAATACTGTGAAACTGTCAAAACAAATGGTGGAGTCTTTTGCGGACGGAGGGAGTACCATTTCTATGTTGTCGCTGTGGACTATTTCACCAAGTGGATTCAAGTAGAACCCCTCGTGAAAATAACATCCTCCAGAATCATCAAATTCTTGTGGAAGAACAACGTATGTCGATATGGCAGTCCTCGCGCCATCATTACAGACAACGGCTGCCAATTCGCCAGCCACAGCGTCCAGCAGTGGGCCGAGGAAAATAGAATCTGCATGCCCCCAGTCCAATGGCCATGTTGAGTTCACCAACAGAACAATAAAGGAGGGACTCAAGAACGCCTGGCATGCGCGAAGGGACGATGGGTTGACGAGCTCCCAAGAGTCCTATGGGACAACATAACAACAACAAGAACACCAATAGGTGAGACACCGTTCTCCCTAGTTTATGGCACTGATGCACTGCTGCCTATTGAGGCAGACTTCCCAACAATCAGAATGATCAACTTCAGAGATGAAGCCAATACCCGAGGACTTCGTGCCAAACTTGACTTGCTCGAGGAACTACGCGAAGGGGCTCGCTTTTGCCTGTTCGCTCTCAAGCAACGTCTGAACGTGCAACATGACGCCAAAGTCAAACCTAAGGCACTCAAGCCAGGAGGCCTCGCATTACTCAGGTCTGTCCTCACTGCTCGTGAACCCAAACAAGGCGTCCTGCGACCAAACTAGGCACGTCCGGCTAGGTGTCTATGAATTGCAGGGCCACGATGGAAATCCACTCCCTCGCAACTTCCATGCAGATGACCTGCGCCTATATTATGTGTAAATCATGAAACTCCCATGGCTCAAATCAAAGGAATATTTCTCTACTTCTCATTACTATCGCAAAACCGAGTTAAACCTCGTCGACGCTCGCCAACGCCTTCTGCACCCGACCGATCAGAACGGCTAAACATCTGGCCTATTAAGGCCACGACATCAGACCTTGTCAGGTCACCCATGCATACGCAGCTATGCATACACTACCCAAGGGCATCGCCTATGCGAACCTTGCGGAGCACAGACATCGACCGAGTTAAGATATTTGAGGGCCCTGTACCTGCGAACCCCAACAGATCCCCAAGCTAGAAATCAGCCTTGCGACTGAGGTCTTTGATGGCTTCACCTTTGCGAACCACAATAGACCCTCTACTGAGATCTTTGGGGGCCCGTGCCTACGAACCCCAACAGATCCCCAAGCTGAAAATCAGCCTTGTAACTCCTTGATGGCTTGGCCTCTGCGAGCCACTACAGACCCTCGACTGAGATCTTTGGGGCCCCGCACATGCGAATTCAAACAAAGCAGTGGGAGTGGGAGTCTATGGGAGACTCGTGGAACAAACAAAGCAGTTCGCTAACGTTCCCTACAAAGCTATCGCAAGGATATAAAAAAGCAACAACAGTCCAGGTAAACTGAAATTTGTACTGTACATTCTTTTGAGGTACCTACAAAATCACAACGGCTCAGGCCGGCCTATTTAAGGGGGGTCATATACATAACTTGATGAAGATTTAAAGTCCTTCAAGACTTCAATCATGTTACATGCACGTTTAGATATAGTGATTCTAATTAACAGCGCATGATGTGTTTTATTCATAATCATGCCGTTCTTCACCATTCATCATCGGAAGAAGAAAGGGAAGAACGAAGAAGAAGAAGAAGAAGAAGAAGAAGAAGGAAGCGAAAGCGTACCTTGTGCTCCGAGGGATATGTTAAAGATGAAGTGTGTATTCTATCTTCTGCAATCTTCAATTTCATCAACTGCTCGATAAGGACGAATTGAGGATGCATCCAAGAGGCGAAATTGTGTTGAAATAAACACAATATTAATCCACCCGAAAACTCTAATAGGTTTGCAATTTTTGGCCAAGAAAATGGGAGTGAGAAGGAGTGTTTCGGATTTGGTGGTGCCAAGTGGTGCCAAGGGGTGGTTGGGACACCCCTTTGGCCGAAAATACATGTACTTTCGGACAAGGGTGATAACCATCACCTCTTGGTCACAAAATGAGGGAAGGTTAATGGTAACCTCCCTCCAACTTACATTTTGGATAATAGGTGCCTCCTTAGAGGAACCTCTTCGCCTAAATCATCCTTCCTAGGTGTAGCTACTCATATGTAACCACCTAGAAAGTTTTCCCATGTAGTAAGGTGCATACACCATGCACCTAGGATGTCTCTTTTACCAAAATACCCTTTATTTTGTCCAAAAGGTGCAAATGGAAGTAATTACTTGTGAATCAATATGAAACATCTCAAAGATGTTCCAAATGATCATACCACACACATTTGAGCTCCCACGAGCTAACATGAGCTGGTGTTAGCTACTTCTAGATAATTTGAGCTGACTTGAGCTATGTCCAGCTGCCGTGAGCTGGATATAAGCTAAGTTGAATGGAGTTAGCTACATATAGCTAATTCGGAGCTCCCACTTAGCATTATGAGCTCAAGTGTTATGTCAAATGATCTTGGTGCGTCAAATATACTAACACTTGAACCCCCATCCTACTCTAACATGCCGTGCCACGCCGCACCCATTTTCTTCCCTTGCTTGCCCCAGTCTAGCAGGGCGCCCACCTTGGGATCGCTGGTCTCTGCCGCATCTAAGGCTTCAAAGTTCAACCCCGGGAATAGTTTCTCCACCTGGAAGCGGCATCGCAACCAGCCTTCCTCATACGCTTGAGCGCCGGCCTCGCCCTGGGTCTTCAAGTCCTCAATCTTCTGCTTCAGTTAGAGCATCCTTTCGGGAACTGCTACTTTGATTGATGAGGGGGACTCAGGAGACTCGCCAGGGAACGCCTCCAGCCCAAGCTCCTTTTCAAGCCTAAAGATAGTCTGTACTGCAAGCATGAAGTCCGTGCATAGCTCAAGGTGCTTCTCTGCCAACTCCTTCACGGCGAGCTCTGCATCCAGGGCCTTATCCTCAGCAACCTTAAGGTGGGTAGCTGTTGTTTTCTCTGCCTCGAAGTAGCGTTCTTGAGCATGAATCTCCGCCTTCATCGCGGAACAAGCAGCATCTGTCTCGACTTTAAGGAGGAAAGTGCCCCGTCGGAGCAAAGCAACTTGAACTCTTTGTTCTTGATTCATCCTCCTTCCTTGATAGCTCTTCCTTGTGTTGGGTATACCAGACTTGGAGCTTCTTCAGGAGAACATCCCTTTGCAAATGCTCCAAGAAGGCCTCTGCATTTTCCTGGGTTAGGACAGCGTACCAGGACTCTAGTTCAGCAACGCGCCGCTTCACCCACTCTGCCTCAGCTTCAGCGGCAGGGGTGGCCTTTGCCTCCTTCTTAAGGCAGGCGATTTCATCCACCTGGGCACTATCCCTCGCATTTGCGTAGCTCAAAAACTTATACCATTGCCTAATGCCGGCATATTTGTTAATGGCAGCCTGCATCAAAATAAGTTAGCATAGAAGTCAAAGAGAAATGGCACAGAAAGTGAGGGAGATGCCTCACCTGCAAATTGCGCTTGGCTGCCTCCTTCATGAACTCGATTGAGGGATCCAGGCTGCGGTCCATCAGCTCCCTATCAAAAGGGGTGCAGAGCCCCTCCAAACAAGAGAGTAGTGTGTGCTCCCCACACATCAACAGGGAGGACTTATTATTCAGCAGGAAGACCGAATCCCGCGCTCCCTCCAGGGACATGCCCTCCTCCCGGTATACCCTCGCTCTGAGATCCTCCCTCAAGGACTTCAATGCAGCGGGGTCATCAGACCACTTGGGGTCTTCTGGGCAGCAACACGCTTCCCCTCGATGAAGTGCGACCAAACCCCAGTTTCCTCAAGCACAGTCGCCGTTACGCCCAAGTCCACCGCACTCTGGCGAATGCTCCAAAGCCGATAAGAGGATTCCTTCCCTGCATCAAACAACTTATTAATACAACCGAGAAAGATTTGAACACAACCCTCTACGAGGAAAACACATGCCCTGCGATAGGCCCTGGTCCAGACAATGGCGACCCTACCGATCGATGATCGGGATTGTGGCTTCACCACCGCCACCCCAGGATGGTTCGTCGAGAGGCGAATCACATCCTGCACTCGCCTTCTCTGGGACTCTCTCCGCCACCAAGGCTTCGGCGCGATGGGAACTGACCGGTAGGTGTGCCCCCTCTAGAACCCCTCCCCCTTGGGGAGCCAGGCTACTTGTTGGGGAGACCCCTTCAACCGCACCTGTCACCTCTGGCTGAATATCATCCAGTGTGGGTGCTCCACTCTCTGGGGGGACCATTGTCGCCTCCTTCCCAATAGAACTGTTGGCTCTCCTTGCGGCCAACTTAGCACTCCTTCTCATGGACAGCAGGAGGTCACCTGCTGACATTATCCCCTTGGATGGCATGACGGCCACCTGGGGAGAGGCCCCATCGCAGAGGACTTTCGGGAGCACTTTCACCGCCCGCCCTTAGGGGCTCGCCATCAATCCGAAACAAAGGCATCCAGACACTTTGTGTCTTCACTGATACCACTGTCACCGTGTCCCTGTGCCACTCCAGGAATCTCGCGAACACCTCCTCTCCAAAGGTGGCCTCAATAGTCTTCACCACCTCGTTCCCATCCTTCGCAAGGGAGACTTCTCCCGAGCAGGCCCTTGCACCTCCGCTTGACCCGGCTTATGAGAAGCCTTCTCCACACGGGACTGCGCCCCATCATTACCCACCTTCTTCCTCTTCGCCACACCTTGGAGGAGCGCCAACTGGCTAGTGGCAGCCCTCTTCTTCCGCGAAGGTTTAATGGGGCCCAATGCCTTTTCTGCGAAAGAGGGGACATTTTCCTTGTACGCACAAGCCAAGTGGATCCGCAGGGCGAGGCGCATAGACCCTTTCTTCCCCTTTTGCTCATCAGAGCTAGCCGGCGCATCTATATTCCACAAAGAATCAGCAAATGTACACATGGGGAATAAAGAAGGAAGCCATTCGGCACATACCTCTAGGCCCCGCAAGAGCAGCGCGAAGGGCGTCCACGACGTCTCCACGATGCGCAGGTGCCCAACCTTCATAAGGCAGAGGCACTTGCGGATCTAGTAAATGGCTTGTGCTGAGGCCAGCTCACCTGAGAGTCACCTCATCAAGCTGGGAAAGGGAGAAGGGAAACAGGTCATCAAAAGCCTTCATTGACAGCACATCATCCAGCCACCCTAGAAGCTAGACATACGCCTGCCACCTCCGCCCATCGGTGTACAGAATCGGCCTCGGGGCCACGCTCTACACCACCTCCGTAGTCCTCGCCACTGGGAACTGCCATGACTCATCCCTGCAAACAAAGAAGAAGCCACCGTGCTAGTCATGGTGAGATTTCAACGGAATACCAAAAGAGATGGAATTATTCCCCACAACACTGATAGGGGTAACATTGAAAAAATGCCCCCCGGTCCGCAAGTCCAGCCGGTAGAATCTCAAGAACACATCCGCAAGAGGCTACACCCCCGCCATCTGGCACGCCACGCAAAACTCGGTGATGTGGATGAATGTGTTCGGACCAAGCTGCGACGGTGGGAGACCCCACAGGGTACACAGATCTTGGACAATGGGAGGCAAGGGGAACCTCAACCAAGAAGACATATGGGCCGTATATAGACACGGCATCGCGCTTTCCATGTTTTCGGGAGCTTGAGAGCCGCGCAGACCCCCTTCCTCGCCATGTACACCTCCACCTTCTCCACGGGGAAGAAGGCCTTAACAAGGTCCTGATGAAGCCTCTCGGCCTTCACAGAGCTTCTGTCAACGGCTGGGACAAGAGGACGAGCAGCTCCTTTACCGGCCATTACTGCAACGAGAACAAGAGAAACGCATGGTCAAGAGATGAAAAATCCGGCCAGGCATTTCATCGAACACCTTACATGCAGAAGACTAGAGACTAGACCCTCACCTGAGGTCGAGAATGTAAGGACGAACGGTGCAAAAACAACCAGAACAACGGATGAGAACGTCTAAGGATCGGGAAGAGAAGAGTATCAGAAATCAAACACAAGAGCACAAAGGAATAGCAAGAATGCGAAAGAACGACAAGATGAAAAGAGAGCAAAGAATGAAAGATTGTGAACAAATGGGGTATTTATACACCCAACCCTAACGAGCCGAAACGTCGCCTCAAACGGAGGCCCAGCCCCAAGAAGCCACGTGTCAGAAATGGGTAACGGTAGGAAACGTTCGGCCTACCATCACTACGAAGGGTCCCAACGGTCGACTTCGAGCCAAAACGCGGAGTATAGGACCCTGCCCATACTCCGCCTATAGGAGGAGGCACCTTGGTACACTACCCAAGTAAATGCCCCTCGCCATCAGCCAAAGCCGTAAATGCCTAAGGATACGGACCGCAATGCCATCGCATCTCGCGAAGGCACTCTCAAGAGAATCTTGCACCAACTGGCTTCGCCAGGCAAGGCCTTCGCATCTCCTGGCCTTCCCCACCTAACACTTAGCAGCAAGTCACAGACCGCGGAGAGGAAGCTGGGAACAGTTACCTCCACAACCTACCCACCTTCTCCAACATCCCTCCGGCCTTCCACTACCCAGAACTTGGGGTAAACACCCCACTACTCTGGATCATGGGACAACCGCCATCTCAACGCCTCCTATAAAAGGATGACTTGGGAAAGGTACACTCTATCTACACACAGTCACTCCTCTTTCTGCTCCTGAGTATTCCGTTTTACCCTTTGCAGATTACTTCGGAGAAACAGATCGTCGTTCTCAACACCGCATCATCCCTTCAAGCATTTGAGAGCCTGAATCGTAAAGGAACGAGGCTATCAGCCTTTTTTCAAGATATGAGTAGTAAAGGCTAAAACTGATAGGAAGTTTTAATGTGAATCCAATAAATCACGGACAAGGAGTAGAAGTGAAAGAGAGAGATTGATGCAAAATGGCCAGTCAAAACTGATTTTGAGGTGTGGAGAAAGAGAAGTATATCCAACGCACAATTTAGAGCTAGTACTCCAGCTCAGAGGAGCTAGGAGTAACTTGAAGGAGACGAAACAATTATAGCACAATTTATCAAAATATGGATATTTTAGTAAATGTTCACTAGTGAGCTTAACGGAGCTCAAATATGTAAAATGGAATTGATTGGAATTACTTTGCGTAATTCCAACCTCATTTGGTAAAGATAACCACCTTTAACGCCATTTATCAAAGTAATGGTATTTTGGTAATATTGGTACAAGATATATGCATATTGCACAATGGAATAACTCCATCATTGCTAATTTATGAGACCGACAATGTGGTTGACACTTTCAATGAGTTATTGCTTTAATGGCAAGTAGGTGTGGTTATGAAGTAGGTGGATTGTAGGCACCATTTAATGAAGAGTTTTTGGTAACTCTCATCACCTCCCCTCCATCTATAAATAGATGGGAGGGGGCACCACTTCCATCCAACCCAAAATTCCATTATTTCTTCTTCTTCTTCCACTTAATTTCTCTCAATTAAGTGCCAAGTCTTTGGAAGTTCTTGGAGCATTAAGGGTGGAACATTTTATGCTCTTCAACGCAACTTCTTCAAAGTGCTACTCACCTCATCCGCCCTCTCTTCTTCCTCCATGCTGTAAGGCCGCCATCATCATCATCATCATCATCATCATCATCATCTCATTGGAGCAAGGGCTGCCATTGAAAGAAGTTTCAAACATAAAGGAAGAAGCATACGTAAAGAAGGAGCAAGGATTGAAAATCCTTAAGCGGTTTTCCATTGGTGCAAGGTAAACATACTCTCCTATTAGTATCATGTTTAGGTCTTCATTTTCATGCTCTCTTGTTGCTGGAATCGTTGGTTTCATGACATGATTTGATGAAATAATATCATGTTCGTAAAGAAAAAGCTGCTAATGTATGTTATGCAAAGTGGAGCATTACATGTGTTTGAGAAACATTAACATGAAAACATGTTTGAGAGATCTCTAAAAACAACAAAAAAATACGTGGGCGGCGATGCATTAATCATCGTGGGGGAGGAGCGGAATCAAAATATTAGTATTGTTAAAGTAATGTTAGGAGACAACTCACCTCTTCGTCTTGCCAAAGTAAGTTACTACATTTGGGAATGTAAAATGTACAACTACGTTTAAGATCCTCAACTATGTTGGATAGGTTAAGTTTTAAGTTTTTAGGTATTTTTTATTACTTACTTATTTATATATTTATGTCCAAGTAAAGCTCCTTTCATCATCGACATCTAACTGTTGACCAACACCACACAGCTGAGTCCAGAAAGGAGCAGTGTTTTTAAAGTGCTAGGGGTCCCAAGTGCAGAGCAAAAGCGTGAGCTTTAACGAAGTAAAGCGCAGGTCTTGGGTTTTTCAGGAGACTCTTCCCACTAGAATATTGGGACGGTAGCCGACGTGAAAACTGGCTTGAAACCGATAAAGGAAGACCGACGGCGCACGATGAATCACTAATGAAGGCGAAGGCCGGACTATTGGTCTGCCGTGACGTAGGGAGTGATCGGGTTTCAAGATGGACAACCTGGGGAGGAGGGAGGACGACAAATGAGCAAGGAGAACTTTGTGGATTTTGATTGAAAAGTCAGAGTGAAGACATGATGATGATGAGAAAAGAATAACTTTTAGGACTTGTGTGCACATTCATCATAAGTTTAATGACTATATTTTTATTAAAAGTGTAATTTATCATTCTAAGGGTATTTGTGTAAAATAACGAAGGAAACAGAATATGTAACGGATAAATTAACGAAAGGACCAAGATAGGGCATAAAACTAGAGCTAGAGGACTAAAATAGGATGAACTCTTAAAATGTGACCAAAATAAGACACACATTAACGGTAAGAGACTAAAAATGTACTTTACCATAAAGCTAAATGATTCAGATATTTCTCATAATTTTCAATCTATATTTTCTAGATACATTTTTTTTAGAATTTTTTTCACTGTCTATCCTAGCAAAATTTTAGGTCAAATACTACAACTTGAAACATTAAAGTTAAACACTACAATATTTATAGGATGGAGGAAGTATAAGATTACAGATTAAGAACACAATTCCAAGTTCTAAAGTTGATTCCAAAAACTTCATAACACTAATTGATATATATGGGCCAGCCCGTATGGCTGTATGGCCAAACGCAAATACCATATGGGTCACGCCCACCAGAGACGGCCTCGTATTTACGGAGACCCCTCGTATTCACCAATAAGGGTGCCCCGTAAAAATCCGTTAGCAGTAAACGCTCGTTGCCTCCATCAAAACAACTGTTACCCTAATTATGGCATCAAGCCAAAAGAGAGGGAGTAACTCCGCAATAACTCCGCCATTATTACACCATTAATACGCCGCCGTCCCAATTATGGACACATTTATGGAGATTCTCCAGCATTCAAGGCCCCATAACGGGACCTGGCACCACCCTATATATTGGGTGTTGCCTGCCTCAAATAAGGTGATTACTACACACCCCCACCTCTCTTCTCTTTCTGCACCTGAAAGTATCCTGTGTCTTACTCTTCTCAGGTACCGGAGCTGCCTTGTCACGGTCACCGGAGCATCCAAGACAACCGGAGATCGCCCTTTGGCTATCAATTTGGCGCCGTCTGTGGGAAACGAAAAACAGTCGTTTTTCTTTCCTATCAACTTTTTTTCTCCTTCCTTACCCATTCTCATGGCGAAAACAAGGAGAACACACAACAGTGTGCATGTTGAGGATGCTGCTTCCAGCTCCTCTGACGTACCTCCACCACTACCTGCCGGTGGTGCAACGGGGACACAACAGCCCCACAACTCCCAGTTGGTGGCAACCCCGCCACTCCCTGTTAATGGCGCACCAGGGATGCAGCAGCCCCCACAGCCGCAAGCGGCCACTCTAACATACCTCGCTGGGCCCTCCACGACCCCCCAGCAGGTCATCGTCGACTCCGCCCAGATGGCGCTCCTCCAGGCAAGCATGCTCAATGACATGAAAGCCTTCATGGTGCAAACCATCAAGGCGGAAATACAGGTTGCCCGCCTTCCGCCTCACAACGAACGGGACGAGCAATCCCAAAATCAAAACCCATCTACTGGGAACCTTTGCGTCGACAAACTCCTCCGACGAATCAATGTGGTCGAGGAACAGGTCAAGATGCCAAACCTGGTCCTCAACGACATCGAGGTCCTCCTGACGCAGCCCTTCACAGAAGACATCATCGCCGTGCGCCGCGCCGCGCCGCCAGCTTTCAAATGCCAGTCATCGAAAGCTATGATGCTACAACAGACCCCGTCGACCATCTACGACGCTACATCTCCCAAATGGAGATGGCTCGCGCCTCCGACCCCATACTCTGCAAGGCTTTCAACTCCACCCTAAAAGGGGCTGCTTCAACGTGATTTGGAACGCTACGAGGCCAGCATTTCAAATGCTTTAAGGACCTCGCCTCATCGTTCCTACGCCACTTCATGGGAGCTCGACCTCCCCCCAAGACTGTCCAACACTTGCTAAGAGTGAAACAGCAATGGGAGGAACCACTCCGTGATTACATCCGGCGGTTCCAGGGTCTCTCCTCGGACATGCAACTCTTGGCCGTAACTCAAGGCCTTCAGCGTGAATCAAGGCTCGCGTACAACATCAATGAAAACCCCGTCACAACGATGGGTGAGTTCATCGATCGGGCCACACGATTCATGAACTCCGAGGAGATGAACAAGCCCTACAACAGGCCCCCCACAAGCGACCGCAGCAAGAAGTTCGACAAGGGGTCTGTCTCATCGAGGTACCAGCCCTCGAACATCAGTTCGAGGACCTCCGATCATCACCCTGTACTTCGTGACACCCGCACAAACATTCTGCTAATGCTGGAAAAGCAGAACAAGGTTCCCAAGTGGCCCCAACCCATCCAGCATAAGAACACGAGGGGGTTTGACAAGTACTGCCTCTACCACAAGGATCGTGGGAACGACACGGAGGCGTGCTTCCAACTCAGAAACCTCATCTCTAAGACGATTGAGCAGGGCAAGCTCAAGGAATTCCTGTCCGACTCCTCCTCCTCCTGCAAGGATTTCCCCAAAGGCCGCAAGAGGGACGACGACAGCGACGACCGCGAGAAAACGCGTCGTCGACACAACAGCCCTGGAAGGCAAAACTTGCCGCCACCACCACCGGCGGGCATCATTCACGTGCTCACTAAGTCAGAAGGTGCCTCCTCCAGAAAGCGCTATGCAAGAGAAATCTTGCAGATCGACCACCTCGAGGAGAACGTCATCTACCGCCCCAACGGGACGAAGGTTGTCGTTCCACACTCCGACCCAATGCTTATCACAGCAAGGATCGCGGGTTACGACACCAACAGGGTCTACATCGACACTGGTGCAAACACCAGTGTCATTTTCAAGGACATGCTTGATAAACTCGGGGTAAACATGTCCGCTATAAGAAGAAGCTCCGGCCCTACCTTTGGCATCGGCAGGACATTCTCCCAACAATAGGGTCGTCAATCGCCCTCATGTTAATCGGGACATGCAATGCACGGTTGATTCTTGGTGCTCGGAGTTCTTGGTGCTCGAAGTCCCTTCCACATACAACGCCATCGTTGGTCAACCAAGCCAGGTCAAATTCCACATGAGGTGCGACATCCGCTCTCTCACAGTCACATTCGTAACGCCTCGTGGGGACGCAAATATCTACATCGACCAGCGAACTGCAAGGACAAACTACGTGGCCTCTTTGAGCTCAACGGTTGATCCACAAACCTCGAAGGAGGTCAAGGATCCCATGGACCCCGACGACAGGCCACGCCTCGATGATGTCACGGAAGAAATCGACGTCGTCCCAGGCAAGAAGTTTAAGGTTGGCAAAAACCTTAAGCAAAAGGAGAAGATGGGCCTCATCCACCTCCTCGAGGCAAACCTCGACGTTTTCGCCTGGAGCTTGAAGGACCTGCCAGGCGTTGATCCTAGCGTCATCACGCACAAGCTTAATGTATTCCCGGATTCAAAATCGGTTAAACAAAAGAAAAGGGGTATGGCCCCCTCAAAAAAATAATTTGTAAAAGAGGAGGTTTCTAAACTCCTCGACGCCGGAATAATAAAGGAAATTCAGTACTCCGAGTGACTTGCTAACATAGTTTTAGCCGACAAAACTAATGGTGACCTTCGTATGTGCGTCGATTTCACGGACGTCAATAGGCATTGTCCCAAGGACCCCTATCCGTTACTGGTCATCGACCAACTCGTGGATGCCACTTCCAAGTACAAATACCTATCGTTTATGGACGCTAAGGGTGGTTACCACCAAATCTACATGGATCCCGAAGACGCCTTAAAAACGGCATTCACAACGGGCGACGACGTATACTACTACGTTCGAATGTCATTTGGGCTCAAAAACGCTGGAGCTACCTACCAACGTTTAATGAACAAAGTTTTCGCCCACCAAATGGGCCGCAACATGGAAGCATACGTCGACGATGTCATTGTGAAAAGCATGACATTCGATGACCACCTTCAAGACCTTGATGAAACCTTCAAGTCGTTCCGACGATACAACATGAGGCTCAACCCAGCCAAGTGTTCCTTCTTCGTTGGAGTCGGGAAATTCCTGGGCTACATGATCTCCGAAAGGGGAATCGACGCCAACCTTAAGAAAATATCAGCCATCACGAATATGGCGCCACCAAGGAACATTAAGGAAATCCAACAACTCACAGGAAGAATTGTTGCCTTGGGACGATTCATTTCTAAACTGGGAGACAAATGCAAGCCGTTCTTTGAACAGCTTCGCATGAAAAAGGCATTCACCTGGACGCCGGAATGCCAAGAAGCCTTCAAGCAAGTCAAAAAACACCTCTCTGATTTGCCAACTCTCAAATGCCCGCAACCAGGGGACGAACTCGTCATCTACCTCTCCACTTCAAACAGCACTGTCTCTTCAGTGCTCGTTAAGGAGGAGGGCCCACAACAGTGGCCCGTCTACTACACAAGTCACACGCTACGAGGGGCTGAGGTAAACTACCCTCCCCTTCAGAAAACGATCTACAATTTGATCGTGGCTGCCAGAAAATTGCGGGCGTATTTTCAAGCCCACACGATCATCGTCAGAACGGATTTACCAATCAGGGACATCCTAAACAGGCCAGAACATAGTGGTCGTTTAGCCCGTTGGTGCATCGAGCTCGGGGAATACGACATCAAGTTCGAACCTCGACGGGCCATAAAGGCACAAGCTTTGGCAGATTTCATGGCCGAGCTCTCCATCTATCCCCTCGAACATGGTCCTTTGAGGGATCCACCAGCAGAATTGGAGCCTCGCGAGTGGGACATGTTCGTGGATGGCTCATCCAGTGCTGATCGTCCAGGAGGGGGCGTTCATATAAAGGGCCCACACGGCATGGAAGCCAACTTACGAGTGGCTTTCCAGTTCCCCGTCACAAACAACGTGGCAGAATACGAGGCCCTCGTGTCGGGTCTGAAAACTGCCCTACGACGTCTGACCGTGCACAGTGACTCACAGCTCGTAGTAAGCCAGGTTACGGGGACAAACGAATGCAAGGACCCCACTCTATCGAGATACCTGAGGCTCGTCAAAAGCCTACAGAGGCAATTCGAACAGCTGAATATCAATAAGATCCCAAGGGATCAAAACACTGTGGCTAACAAGTTGTCTAAGGGAAGGACGGATGCAATCCTCGAAACCTTAGCACAGCCTTCGATAAATACAATTCATGCGATCGATGCCAATGCAAAGAATCGACTGGAGGCACCCAATCCTTCAGTATCTCCAAACTGGCACAATCGAGGGCCCGCCAGCGTTACAAAAGAAAATAAGGACGCAGTCATCCCGCCATATCATCATAGATGGTACATTATGGCGTAAATGGTATTCTGCTCCTTTACAACGGTGTATCGGCTCCGATGACTCCAAGCTCATCCTGAACAAAGTTCACTCCGGAGTTTGCGGAGCACACATTGGCTCCGATGCGCTTGCGCACAAATGTTTGCGCCTCGGTTATTATTGGCCAACATTGAGGAAAGACGTGCATGATTTGGTGCGTACGTGCCATAAATGCCAGCTCAACTCCCGCATCCAGCGGCAGCCTGCAAACGAAGTGGTTACGGAGACGTATCCTATACTCTTCGCTGTGGGGCCTCGATCTCATAGGGCCAATGCCTAAGGCCAAGGGGCAGTTCAAATTCTGTATAATGGCTGTCGACTACTTCACTAAGTGGGTCGAGGTCCGGCCACTCAAGAAAATAACGACTGCCAAAGTCATACACTTCTTCTGGCACGACCTCGTGTCGCAATACGGCACACCAAAGGCCATAATCACAGACAATGGGACTCAATTCTCGAGCAAAAAGCTTAAGGATTGGGCCATTAAGATGAATATACAAATGCTCTACGCCCCTGTGGCACACCCACAGTCAAATGGTCAGGTAGAAGTCACAAATCGCACAATCAAAGAAGGCCTGAAAAGTGCCTCGATGACGCCAAAGGGAAATGGGTCGAGGAGCTACCCAGCGTCCTCTGGGATTACAGAACAACTACACGGGGACCAACTGGGGAAACACCTTTCTCCCTGGTTTACGGCGTCGAAG
This sequence comes from Stellera chamaejasme, assembly GCA_024586325.1. Taxonomy (NCBI): domain Eukaryota; kingdom Viridiplantae; phylum Streptophyta; class Magnoliopsida; order Malvales; family Thymelaeaceae; genus Stellera; species Stellera chamaejasme. The sequence goes on from CM044981.1 coordinate 19,352,594, forward strand.
CCTTGCTACCAATCGAGGTGTCTATCCCGACAGTCAGGACGCTCTACTACGACGCTCCTCGCAACGAGAGCGGCCTAAGGGCACGTCTGGACCTTATCGAAGAACTCCGTGAGGGTGCCAGACTAAGGCTTATGACCTTACGGCAAAGAGCAAACCTCGACCACAACGCTAAGGTTCGAGAAAAACAGATCTACGTGGGTGGTATGGTCTTGCTAAGAGCAGAGTTGTCAGGCCGTAACCCTGGCCATGGAGCCCCTCGTTCCAGATGGGCAGGACCCTACATTGTACATAGTAAGGAAAGAGGCGGTGTCTACAAACTAAAAGACCACCAAGGTAAAAAGCTCAAAAACGACTACCACTTCGACGATTTGAGGCCTTATTACGTCTAAGTTGTACGCTTTCCTTTAAATAAATTGGAAAAGATATTCAAAGTCTTTGCGTTGTACAACCAATATTGGTGCATCGAATAAAACAAAGCAATATTTACACATCGAATAAAAGACAGTCAATTCTACGAAGAGTTGCACGCTTTGTCTTAAAGAAATTTGCCTTAAAGCAATACAAACCCTTCGCATTATGCAAGCAATATTCATACTTCAAATAAAACGCAATAACTATTACAAAATTGTTCACTACTTTATAAAGTAAGGACAAAAGTTAATTACAACCCCAAAAATTACTTAGGGGCATCATCATTCGGGGGTACAACAGGGGCATCCTCTACGTGCCCTGGCAGAATATCATAAGGATATCCCGCCCCTAGTTTTTTCCCCGTCCTACCCCACTCGAACAATGCCGCCTCGGTTGGCTCCTCAACCTTGGTCGCATCGAGGGATCCAGCTGTGCCTTCTCAAGCATGGCCTCCACTTGGCGGCGGCAACGTAGGAACCCTTCAGCGTAGCGGACCCCCTCCATGGCCTGCGCATCGACGAGCTTTTCGGTCAGCAGCTCGAAGGCCTTGCCCATTCGAGCAGCCCTCTCAGCAATGGGCTTCACAAAAACAGGCGGCTGAACACTTTCACCCCGTACAACTTAAGACCAACTTGGTCCTCAAGCTGTACGAAGGCTGTAAGGTCAGCCACTCTGGAACCCACCACCTCATTGAGGGTTCTGGCGCATTCTTCAACTTGGGTCGTAGCCCTCAAGGCATGCTCCTCGGCCTTGGCAGCCCTCAAGGACAATCTCCTCCACCTTCGCCTCCATCTCCCGGTACGCCTCGAGCACCTGCTCCATCTCGACTGAGAGGCTTCTGTTCGCGTGGTGCTCGGAGAGGAAGAGGGCCTCGAACTTCCTTCCATCTGCGTTGGCTGCCTTCAGCCTTTGGCCCAACGCACTCATGGCCGAATGAAGGGCAGCCTCTTCTTTCTGCGAGGACGACACCTCAGCCTTCAGAGAGGATACCTCGGCCTCCTCAGCCAAGGCCTTCTTCAGGCGACCCACCTCCTCGGAGTCCTTGGCCTTGGCCTCGAGGCTTCTCACTTGGGCCAAGATGTCCTCAACCTTATCGACCAGGCCACGAGCCAACGCAGCTTCCTGCAAGTCAAAAACGCAAAACTTGTAAGGTATACGCAAACAAGGACAATAATAAAGGTCTTGAGGATTCTAACTTACCCGAGTGGCGCCCTGACAGATATCCTTGGCGATGTCCAGGGCCCCAGAGGTCGTGTGCTTCAGGTAACGCCTGTCTCGGGGAAGGAGGAGGCCCTCAGCAACATTCAGTCTCACCCCCCCGTCCCCGAGGAGCACTGATTCATCACGAGTCACCCTCATTACGGGGTCCCAGGCCTCCCTCAGGGCCAGACCCTTGCGCTCAAAGGACTTGGCTCTCAGCTCCCGCCGGTAGTCCTCGAGCAATTGGGGCTCGTAAACGGGGTCTAAACCCTTCAGGCTCTTCGGGACCTTGGAGGGCCTCTTCGCGGTTGCTCGAGGAGCCACAACAGCCCTTCGAGCATCTGCCAAGAGCCCCACAGGCTCCCTAAGGCCTCGGACAGGGCTGGAGGACTGCTCCTCGAGGGCTAGTCCCTTCCCCTTGTCCAACGCAGGGCCAGGACAGCTGCCCGAGGACACTTCCAAGCCTTCTGCCACTACAAAGCAAAAAAGGGAGGATAAGAATGCGAATTTATAAATCGAACACCCAGAGGATAAAAAACAATACCTTCGATTCGGGGACGCTTCCTGCGAAGGTTAACGTCCTCGGAGTCCTCGGAGCTCTCCTCGATGATTACGGGACCAACCACACTGACTGGTTCAGCCTTCGTCATCAAGGCCTCTTCGCCTCGGACCTCTCCACCCTTCGAGGCCTCAGCAGATGGCCCCTCGATAGCCCCTTGGCTGTAACAAAACACAAAATCAGGTTACAACAAGAATTCAACACACACACTCACAGAAACGCAAAAGCAAAAAGCAGACCATGAGGGTTCTTAAAAGCGCCTTCGAGGCGCTCAATGAGTTCCTCGTCAAGGCCCTCGACCCAATTCCGCAGCGTGTCCACATGGCTTGGAAGCCGATGGGCCCTGCTAACTTCAACCCTTCGTAGCACCACTTCGTCCATGCTCGCGAGGGTGAAGGGAAATGAGCCGTTGAAGTCCTCGAGCCTCTCCACTGCGCGGACCCATTCGCACAGTGTATCGAGGGCTTTCTTCCCTTCGCTTCCTACCCACAAGGAGGCCTTCACCGACACCTTCGCATTCTTCTCCTTGATGAAGTATGTAGGGAACCCCCAACTATCCTCCTTTAGGATGAAGAAGAAGTTGCTTTTCCAGCTCCTCCACGAGTTGGTGGTCTCGGCGAAGACTCCGATCTTCACCATTTATAGCTATCAAAGCCCTCTACAATGAAACAAAACACTTGCTTCAATAATATCAAAACATGGAAAAAAACTGGGCAAAAAAAAACTAGAATTCTGTGGAAGGGGAAGAACAAACGTATTGTGCGAGATACGCCATGAGTCGCGTCAGGATTCGCATCTGCTCAGAGTGATTGAGGTTGGCGAGCATAATGTGTGTGCGGTGTCGGTGACCGCTAAATGAAATAAGACGACTAATAATAGGGTGCTTCAAACTTAACTTTTTAAAGATGAATATTTGCAAACTCACTTCCATTTGTTCATGGTGAATTGCTAAGTTTTCCTACCTCCAAAACTCACACCAAAAGTGAATTCCATTTATTCACCCGGATGATTTTCATCCCTTTCACAATTATGTGACACGTGGACATCTGGTATGGCAGCATTTGTTGACCTCTCACCAACTTGACACATAGACATGTGGGGCCATCGGTTAAGCCAATTTTGTCCATTTTCACGTCATCCGCACATGGACATATGGGGCCATGGTTTGAGGGGGTAGAGGATGTTAATTTTTTTTTCACCCCTCATCCAAAGAAAATTCATCAAATTTCTTCCCCATCCCATATTAAGTTTGAAGCCCCTAATAGCTAGGGATCTCCCACTGAAATAATGCTCGTGTTTTGGATTTTGGTTGGTTAAATTTCATATTTAGTCCTTATCTTTGTTACTTATTCTATTTGGATCATATTTAAAGTTTCTGTTTTAATGCAATCTCTGTGTATTGAATGGTAGACGTTGATTATAGCGTCAATTTTCTGTTAAGTTTGCCATTATTTTTGTGGAAAAACTAAGTATAATTTTATGATTTGATATATATATATATATATATATGATCTCCTTCTAAAAATACCGGATCCATTGTTTTAAGAATTTTTCCTATAGAGCTCTCTTATCTTTTTTTACATTTGATGCAATATTATTTATTCCATATCTATTTAATCATTAACTTCCATTTTCTTTATCGTTTTTAATTGGTATCTAATTACTATCTCATCCATTTCTTCACAAATTTCAAATTCCATACAACAAAAGAAATCAGATCTAGTTATAAATAGAAAATTTATGTATGAATATTGGAAAAATAGAAAACAAAAACTTGGAAAATTTATTTAATGAATGTAAGAAAATGTGATTTGATAATAAATTAATGAATTTAATTATTTTATGGATTTAATGATCTTTTATGAATTTATTCATTAATGAATTTATGATGATCTTTTATTTTTTTTAGCTTTAAGCTGTTGCCTGCAAGTTAATCTAAGTCTAAGACTGCGAATCTGAAAAGCGTTATTTAACAATGATTATTAAAAACGTCCAACTTTTATTTGGCACGTACATCTCAAAAAGCTTGGTGCGTGTCATTAAGATTGAGAAGTATGTAATTGTCTACACTTTTTTCAAATGGAGTGAGTCACTAGGAGTCATAATTCAAACCATTCTTTGAACGAGTTAATAAAGTTTGATGTAGTACTAGGTAATTAGGACGTTTATATTACTTTGTGGGAAAGATTAAGTATAATTTAATGATTTGATATATATATATATATTTGAGTCTTGAAATGTTTGCATTTGTCATTTAATTCATGCGTTTACCTGTCATCACTAGAAAGTATTGTTCTGGTAAGGGAATAATTTTTGTGCAGCCTGATTTAGATTTGCTTGTAGGATACTCAATGTTCTTAGAAAATTGGACAGATGTGTGGATATCAAACGAATCCAGTGGAAATTATATTGCATCTGAAGTGTGATGGTTGCTTATATTGCAAGTGTTTAATCTGAATTCGTCTGTGTTGTTGCTTTTCTTTTGAAACCTTTATGATGTTAATTTTCAGATATCTTGACATGTTTTAGATAAAACAAGTACTAAATTTAGTTTTCTTTAGGTGTCCTGCCTATTTGTGTAATCAAAAGAATAGATGGTTTGGTGTCTGGCTTTGTTTGGACATGTGCCTAAATCAGCTTGATCTATCAATATTTAGCAATTTTTATTTATGGGGCCATAGTAGATATCATCAAAATTGGCGTACAGATAAGGTAATTTTCTAGAAGGCTTTGTAACTTTTGTAGAAAAATATGACTAAAGCTTTATAATGAAAACAATCTTGGGTAGTAAATGATGATAGAGAAATAATAATAGCTGATAGCCTCAACTTGGAAATTTTTGTAAGGTAATTTAGATAGGTCTCTATTACAATAATGTGATCAATGACCATTTGATGTCTGTGAAATTTGGTTAATTGGTTATGAGAAGTGGCAAGCGTTCTAAGATTGAATGTTTTAGGGCTATTGTTTTTTATTTTTGTTTGGATCAAGGATTGGCCATAAATTTAAAGTTAATTGATCAAAGTTGACTGTTTCTTCATTCTTCTTTGTAGTGATCTGTAATTAATTTTGATTTCCTTTCTTGCATAATTGTGTTTTGGTTATAGGTAATTACCTGTAAGGTTTGGTATCCATGCTAGCAAAGCGAATGATTGGTTTTAGACGCAATACAAAGTGATGATTCTTTTTTTGATGACCTATTCCTTACAGGCCATAAAAGAGGATGAGATGTGTAGGGATTTGAATTTGTCTGACCATAATCTCTGTGAATAATTGTTATTCATAATTTGATTTATTTACCAATTGGTACACATTGCAATGCTACACAAAAAAAAAAGACATATCATTTGTTGATATAGTTGCTATATTATGGATCATTTGATTGCCAACTTAAAGAGTTACATTAGGCTATATTTGTTTGTTTTAATAGTCAAGATATTTGGTTAGACATTAGGTATGTCTAAGTTGATTTGGATTTATTTAAAGATTATTGTTTGTCACTCTGAGTTATTCGATCTTCTAAAAGCATCAAACGAAAGCATTCGTGGGCAAATATTTTTTCCTTTTTCTTTTTCTTGCAATTGGTATCAAATCTCATTACTTCAAAAAAATGTTTCGTTTGACTTTCTTTCAGTTAAAATATTATTATGAAGTTGCTTTAAAATTTTAAAATAATTATATTTATAAATTTGTAAAATCATAAATTAAACTTTGAAAATAAATGAATATTTCTTTTTCTGATAGTATTATAAATTAGAACAGTGTTAATGGAAATGTTCAAAGTATTCATTTTTATTGCACTTCAATGAATCCATGCCATCTGCAGGTATTTAAACTCATTACATGCCTGTAGTACAATGAAATTATTCGCTCATATATATAGGAAATCGAAATTACATGTTCTCATACACTTTTTTTCCCGTATACGAAACCCGTGTCGAATGCGAGTATGTAAACTAGTTCAAATGAAGAAAAACGGTCGTAAAAGGAAACTAGTAATAAAGTTGAACACCATTAATGTGAAATGTATAGACTGTCATCCATTAAAAACACGAATCGAGGAAGAAAAGTGAATTGTATAATCATCCTCATCAGCATCATCAATGGCAAGATCATCAATTACATATGTGTATATGTATGTAATAGAGTTGCCAATTGGTAGAGAATCAGATACCATAAACTCACAACTGCAAACACATTTGTCAGATCTCTCAGGGAGACAATGGTTTCCCATGCCATAATTAGTTGACCCTTCTTCTAAAATTTCAAGGCACTCTGTCGAGCAACTCTCGTCACAAGGTTGAGTAGGTGGGTAGTCAATGGATGTTTCGCAAGTTGCTGCTACAAGTACTTGATCCGATGGTTGTGTACCTACAAGAGTAATACCCTTTACAAGCAAAACAATTTCGCATATTGCTAGAAACAAAAATCAGTAATAACCTACGAAAAATGCTTTACTCAATGTAAAAAGGAACTACAATTTTTGTTAATTACCATAATGTATTAATCCATCTTACTATGCTTTAAGAAGTTGGGATGTAATTAAAAATTACATTTTATTCTCGAATTAAATGAAGTAATGTTTCAACTTATAGTTTATTCAATTTATAAAAACATCATTATATACTTGGTTAAGTTAGGCTTAAGCCATGAATTTCGATGGATTAGATCTACCTAATAGGGTGTTAGACAATTACCACGATTAGAAGGGTCAATAGTAGCTTTCAATCCTGATACAGTGTGAAGCATTTTCCATGTTGAAGAGTCCATACTGTTACCCAGAGCTATAAAATAGTAAAAACAATCTTTCAAATATCAATATAAATGTTGGATAAGTATACTAGCATAAAAATTTGGTAACTAGTTGATCTTTTTAATCAGAGGCAGAATTAAAAAGCTGAAGATTTAAATTCTACTACATCTTAATAGTGTAGAAACGTTTGGACCATTAAATATATACTACAAATTTGAATATCGAGCTCTCAAGACGAGTTCGAACATATCATGAGCCGAGCTCGAGCCACTATTTATCGACCTTACCGAACTAGATCCGGAGCTCAAGCTGAGCCGAATTGGACTGAGATCCATCTCTACTCGTCTACACACCTTTTTGTTTTTAGTGCAATAGCTTTTCTAAGCTTCTAACTTGATAGTTTCAACATGAATGATGGGAAACAAAAAGCTACAAATAAACTTATCAAATTCCATAGTTGAAGTGGGCTTGCATGATGTTAAAGAGGTGAGAAAACCCATCGGTCCGAGTCTACCGGTGAAACCATGGTTGTAAGAACCAGACCGACCGCGTCAACCAGTTAAATCGGAACCCTCTTACTGTTCGGCCCTTGTTCGATTAACCAAGAAATGGGTCAACAACCGGAAGAAATCGGTCAAAGCCGGTGGGAATTGGTCAAACCAACAACCAATTGAATTGCGGTTTTCAAAAACCGGAAGAAAAAAAAGAAGAAAGATGCATCGAACTTGTACTTCCACCAGACTGATCTCCTAAGAACATGAAGTTTAGATTAGGGTTAAGGAAAGCGGTGCAATGAAGAAGTTATAAGGAACTCGAAAACTAAAGAAGAAAAAAAAGTGGATAGAAAGAAAGGAACAGAGGAAGAGATGATGTGAAAGAAGAGAGAATGTGACCGTAAACATTGCGGCGGGCTGCTGCTAGTGTATTTAGATTCACTTTATGTAAATTTCATCAAGCTATATTTTGTTGTACAAATAAGCACTTCTACTATACATACTTATTGTTCTCAGCCTTTTAGTTTTCAAAATAAATTCTAAGCTATTATTTTTTACAAAAATATGGATGGTCAAAAGTTTCTATGATTCTTTATGTTAACTTAATAATAATAATAATAATAATAATAATAATAATAATAATGAAGATGATCTCAAACACATTTATATACATAGGGGTTAGACCACAATAGGGCATGGAGTAGTATGTGGGAGCACGTGGTCCCCGTCAAATTCTACAAATTATGGTCATGGTGGTATTACTTTTTTATATAAATAAAATATAGATACGGTTTTGAAAGCAAGTAAATAGCTGATGGGTTAATTGATATTTAAGGACTAGAGTCAGGTAGGGAAAATGAGTAAAATACTCTTTGCATCCTACTACTATGCACAAACATCTATTTAAGTCATAAAATAATTATTTTATCATATAAGTTTTACAATTTTGATTAAATGTTAAAATATAGACCTAATGTGGCTAATAATTATTACATGAAATGATTTATTTTTGTCCTAATAAATAAGAGTGCTAATATTTGTTAAAATTGGAATACACTATCATAGTATTTTGAACAGATAAGAATACTTAGAATATTTCATAATTCAATTTAAATATCTTTTAAAAAGTTATCACACTTTTAAATTTAAACAAAATATAGTATTAGAAATTAAATAATCCAAATGGTTAAATATTATCTTGTGTAAAACTCTCCTCTCCGCTCACATAATTTTTTTGTAGATTTTACTTGTTATTTCAAACATGTATTTGTATTAAGAATAAGAGAACTATGATTATTGAATAAGAAAATTTGAAATTACCAATTTTTTTCTCAAAAGTAAAAGCTTAAGAAATAGTAATAAATAAATTGTGCACACACACACACATATATGCATTCTCATATGTTTAAACCACATCTGTGTAATTTAACCCCACCACATTATTAGTAAAATCTTATTACATATGTATTTAAAGCTAAATCATTTATATACATATCATAATTTGAAGTATAAATTTTCTAAATATATATTTTTAATTTTTCACAACTTATCTTTGCAAATATTTGAGTCAAACATTGAATTTTCAAACATAAAAATCAAAGTGGAAAATCTTTTGGAGACGGAGGGAGTATTATGTGTGTGTGTGTGTGTCTGTGTGTATATTAAAGATTATATATATATATATATATATATATATATATATATATATATATATATATATATATATATATATTTTTCATGTAATATTTTATATAGTTTCAAATTTACCCCTACAACGATTCAATCTTGGGTCCACCCTCATTGGAGGATACCCGAAATGCCGAGGGCACCTGAGTGAGAACTCATATCACAAGAGAGAGCACTGACGCATCAAGCTATATATAGTCTACTAGTGTTGAAGTTGACACCTCCCAAGGTGGCGCCAACTTTGCTAAAGTTGAGGATGATGATAATCACAGAGATGCCGTTGAGAATGAGAGGCATGAAAAACATCAATTTGATGTTGAGTATAAGGCCATACTAAAGATGAACATGGCATTGAGAATTGCATTTCCTGCTACTCTCTCACCACTCTCATAGCTTTGGATCATAAGAGTTGGACATGAAGAACAATTTCTTTTATCGTTCGATACTTTGATGGCAAAAATTGGCTACCCATTGTAAAGGTTAACGTTCTTCCTGAATTTAAGAACCTACTTGTGTGATCTTGAAGCAACAGTAATCCGGTCAAAACAACGCTGATAAAAACTTTTGAGAATTGCCCGTGTCTGTCATTTCTAAGAATTGCAGAGGTGGGTTTGTCAGGATTTTGGGTGATTAATTTGGTAAATGAATTAGAAAATCATGTGTATATATAGCATGAATAATGAAAATGATGTATATATAGAACAAAGGGAAAATGTGTTAATAGTGGGAATCGCCACGAATGTTCATTTCGGAAAAGTCATAAAGTATTGTTTGACAATGGATTATGTTGTGCCATGATAGTTCATTTCGGAAACGTCATAAAATATTGTTTGACAATGAATTATGTTGTGCCATGAAAGTTCATTTTGGAAACGTCCATGAAGTATTGTTTGACGATGAACTATAGTTTGACAATTTGTGCCATTCATATACAACCATCAATAATTATTAGTCTAATTGGATATCTCTATCATTTGCCTTGTAGATAAGAACATGTAGATAAGAGTTTAGATAAGAACATGTTTTCTTTTTATTTATCTTTTATCTTTATATGTTAAAAAGCATGAATAACTAGTTTTCATTAAACACTTAACGATTTTTTTACCCTTATTATCTAAGCTTTACAGTCCTTTAATGATACCTCAAATCATAATTCTTTAGTATTTTGAGTTTTAATCATGATAAGAATCTATAATAGAGACCTAAAATTGTATTTATGTAATTTTTATGTTTTTTTAACAAGAAAAACCTATTTTAATAATGGGAACTGTTGGTTTTTAGAGGGAGGAGTGGAAAATAAAATAAATAAAATTTTTAGAAACCACTAATGTAGGTTTCTTTGAGAGAATAAAATAAGATAAAATTATAGAAGCACAAAGGCTATTGAGACTACATCTGCAGGGAAAGGGTTGTTGGTCTTCATGCTTCATTGGCAACAGCTTCTTGATCCTCTCATTGACATCTTCTTGGCCAGCCAATTGTACAATCCAGGTTCCCTCCAAAGAAAACAATTATAGAGTAAGTGAATAGTTCAATAAATAACATAGAATTCAGATAATTTGTAGTAAAAGAAAGAAACGAGAACATAGTACTTACAAGGGTGTGGAGTGCACCCCGCCAGAGAGCAATTTATCTTCTATCCTGACTCAGTTACACGCCTAAGTTCTCATTGCAACAATCATACACTTGCTGTAAATCAATTCTTAACCAACTTGAGCAGTTGTTTTGTGATTTAGCGCTTGAGGCAGAGGGAATAGAGTGCCTTGTTTCCCTTATAGTTCTTATTGTTCATCACTTGCTAGATGTAGCATGGTTTTTAGTGGCGAGTCCAACAATACACTAAGGTCGATATTCACAGTTTTTTTACATTTGAATAGGAGCCTTAGCCGAAAGTATCAGTAGTGCTCATACAAAAACATGGCAGATTTTATTTGAGCAAGTTATAGGTTGTAGTCAACTCCATTTCTTCTAAGTGCAAAGAGTAATCAGTTTTCAACTATCATGTAAAATATCTTGCACTACGTATTTAAAAGACACTTTGCAGCGCTAAATGCGCTTCATAAGTGCTGGTATAGAAGCGCAACCAGTCGCTGATAAAGCCGCTTCTACTAGAGGCGCTTTTTATGCATGATGCGTTTCATGTCGCTACTCTGTAGCGCATCGGTACCGCGTACAGACGCTTCTAACAATCCACGTTGGCTGTTGATGAGAGATCGGCTTTTGTACCGCAAATGGAGCGCCTTCAAGCGGTACAAAGCTTTAATTTTTATTTTTTGTTTGGAAATTTTGTATTTACAAAATGAAATAATATTAATAAATATTATAAAAACAAAATTAAAAACACAATAATAATTTCAAATTAAATTTTAATTATATAATAATATTTTTAAATTGTTATAATTACCACACCAAATCCTAAATTAATAACATCATAAATCCTACAAAGGTGGAGCTGTAGGAGTATCATCACGAGGAGGACCACCGGGATCGCGCTGGTGCTGGGGCTGCTGAGGAGTCTGGACCTGCAAGATGCTTCTGATGTAAGCCTCCATCATGTCCGGAGTCGACATGAGCTGAGCTAGAGGACCGGTCGTCGGGATGCTGAACTGTGGAGGAGGCTCCTCCATGCGCTGGGTATAAACATCCTCGTGCATACCAGTGAGGAAGTTGGTGGTCCTCGGGGACGATGACTGTGGCCTTGATGATGAGACAACCAAGTGTGCTGGCACATCAGTGTGCAACAACCGGCCCATGCTCCGAAGCTCTCCCTGCACGACACTTAGGGCTGCGTTTGTGCTGCCGCGGCAAGTCCGCTTGTCGCATGATAAGCATATCATGCTCGGTTGAGCGCGCCTCGAGTATGGATCTCGTCCTCATGTCTGCCGATGCGCTCCTTATCCTTCCGGCCCTCCTCCTCCATCTATTGATCGCACCGTAAGTTATGTAAAAGTAACAATTTAGTCCTCCAAGTTTTTAAAACGTTTCAAAAGTGGACGATATATAATATTTATCCCGGATGGTTGCGGAGGCTGGAACATGTCAGGATGGACCAGCTGCGGGGGTGCTGATCTCCAACGTCCTCTAGTGGGGTTTTGGCCGGTCACCTTCATGTAGACGTCGGGATCAAAAAGTGGTATGTCATCCTCAGCATCATACTTCTCCCGCATAGTCTTGATATATTTTTCCTAATTTATGAAAAATAACATTAAAATTTGTTCGTAATGTTTTGAAAATATTAGTATTAAAGTCAGAAGGAAGGAGAACCTCGAAATCCGCATCTTCGCCACCCCACTTTTTCCGGAACTCCAAGATGGTAACTGGTCTACCTTGTCATTCGCTCTGTTCATTCAAACATTTAAATATAATCAAATAAATTTAATAAAAATAATGAAAAATAAAAAATAAGATAGAGTAAGGAAGTAATTACGTATCGCTAGTACGCTCCCTGCAATGACAACCTCCCGTGCCTTTTCCTTTTCGGCTTTTCATTGACCTTTTTTGCTTTTTCTCTCGCCTGTTTCGAGGCCTTTTAGAAGTGCTCAGAGTTCCAAAAGTTGATCAGCTTGTCCCAAACCTCCTGAGAGAGCTCGGCAAGTTTGTGCTAACGCTAGTGGTTGTGGTCCGGGTTCTCCTCAGTGAGAGGGTAGTGCTCGTTATACCATTTCCGGATTTTGGAAAGCTTTGTTCAGTAAAGATCACCAAACCGGGATATGAGCGCCTTTAGCACATTCTCTGGTCCATTCCGTGGGACCCAATCATAACTCAGCTAAACAAAAGAAATGTTTAATTAATTAACAATTATAATAAAAAGTACGCACATACAAGAGATCGTAGAAAGATGACGGCCAACCGGTCCGAAGCCCTCCAGTGATGCTATTGATGGTGGATGGACATAGCGAGGGGGTTGCCCGAGGCTGCACATTGGAAAAAACGTTATATACATATACATATATTTTTTTATATAATTTCAAAAATATTATATGAAATAATTATCGACCGACAAGAATGCGCTTCCTCCCATCCTCCATCAGCTCTAGAGGTGGGAGCACCGCAGCAGCTGCCCGTAGGCGTGGCCTGAATCGCCGCCAAGGTCCACAGCGTCTACGTGGCGGGGGTGGTCTCGAGTGCATCATCCAGTAGAGGCACCGAGGGAGATGGGCGAGAAGATCCTCTATCAGGTGTACCCCCACCACGTCCCCGACGACGTGATGATCCACCGCGCGATCGCCCCGATCGCTGTCTCGGATCGAAAAGAAAAGTCTAGAATATAGTCTACTCCTTCAAAGAATCTTCGACCGATAGAACGAGTCCACTTCTCTAACCCTTGATACATCCAATCAAGTTCACCACCATATTTTACTCCTACACATCTATGTTAATTTATAACAAAACTTAAAAGGTAAAAACAAATTTAAATACACCATCTATAAAGGGTGTATGGGTACTATCCTATTCATAAAAGTACAATCGGTAAACAAATTTTATGGTTGTATACGTATAACTACAACTTACATAAATTTCGCAACATTTCATCTCAGTTCCTCATTATAACATTTTTGGTTTTAAATCCCAAATCAGATATAACAAGGGACAAGACTAGAAATGTATCGAAATTTATGTAATCAGATCGATTATACATATACAACCATAAAACTTTAATATACCAATTGCACTTTTACAAACCGTCCAACATGGACAACCCATGAATATTCAATTAAATATTATATTTTACAACTGATGGCCGCCAGACCCAATCATCTAGAAAGGCCTAGCAAAAGGCCCAATCCGCAGCCCAATATAAGGGCCCCATTAAAAACGGGTAAACTCCAAGTTTAGTCCCTTAACTTTCAACTTTGTCATATTTTCGTCCTATTTTAAGATTTTGTCCTATTTTAATCCCGTAGCTTTAAAAATTGTCTCAATTGGGTCCTTCTGTTAGAGTCAACGTTATTTGGACCGGTAGTTCGAATCAATATCTTAAAGTGTACAGTAAAATTACCGTCATACCCTTAAATGGTCATACCCTTAAAAGTGTGATCCTCACCGTCGATCTCAATCAGCTCCACCTCTCCATCCCAACCACTCATCTTCAGCTTCAAAATACCAAATCCCTCTCTCATGTCCTTTCAGGCTCCGCTTCCCCTCCCCCACCGGATTCAACTCGCTCCAACTTCTCCGCCGTTTGCTCTGCCACGCTGTGGCAGCTCCCGTCGCAGGAGCCTTATCATCGCCGTCGTCGCGTTTCGTTTCCGCTTCACTCCGCATCGACTCCATCATCACCTTCTCCGGTTGGTTGCCGCCACCGTCGCCTTTCGGATCTGTTGAATTCGACTCATTAATAGAACGATTTTCTTTGTCGGACTCTTCTCTCGGTGACTGGTTGTTTTTCTTCATCCACGCCGTTCTTTTTCCTTTCTCCGACGCCGTACTCTACCTTTTTCTCCAGATCCAAAATTTCCGTTGCATAATTAATGCTATGTTCTCGTTCTTCGGTCAACTTTGGTTGTTCGTCGAAAGTTCAATTTTTGTTTCGAGTTTGGACTTTAAGAGTCGGTATGGACCATTCATCGCGCTATTCTGTGAATCGGCAGAAGTGGTCTCAATATTCCCGACCTCGGCGCGATTTGAGTTACGAGGAACCAGAGGTTGAAGAAGAAAACGATGACGCCGAGGATGATTTGAGCTTTTGGGTGATTTCCGAAGAGGCAAAGATCAGCTTCGGTTTCCAGTTCACGGACAACGTCAAACTGGGTTACGATTGGACCGAGGACGAAGCTTCTCTTCTGCTGGAGGTCTGGGGCGATAGGTTCCTGCAGCTGGGAAGGAGAAGCTTAAGGGGAGAGGACTGGGTTGATGTTTTCGAGAAAGCGAAGGGCACTATAGACATTGACACGAACTAACGGTCAAAATAACGTTGACTCTAACAGAAGGACCCAATTGAGACAATTTTTAAAGCTACGTGATTAAAATATGACAAAATCTTAAAATAGGAGGAAAATAGGACAAAGTTGAAAGTTAAGGGAACTTGGAGTTTACCCATTAAAAACCCAAGTACTAAGAACTAAAACCTAATGGAACAATAACATTCCCGAACCTAATAAGAATCTACCTGGACAAGATATTGGATATTCCCGGGGAAACGCACCTGGATATATAAAACACGTGTACAATAACGTTACATTGAGATATTACGATTTTTCCGCCATTAATACCAGCTATATAATACATTTATGGCATAAGTCAAAGGGATCGATCTTTTCAATCACTTCATTGACAAGAATGAAAGCACTAAAAACTCAACCCCATTCCTCGAATTCCGAGAATCGTGTAACGCATTAATCCCAGTGGCATCAAGCAATGTTAACACGCGTCAACTACGCAGACACGTAGCGGCTGCCCATAAAGATCCGCCACCAACAACATTATTTTCAATACTGAAAATAATATTATGCATATAATATTCTACATAATATTCACGGACAGAACTATGGCTAAAATCTACAACATCAAATCTCATTAATTTTAACAATGCAAACTGAAAATAAAAAAATCCATATAAACAGAACAAAATAGAAACACTACATTAATTCATACCTATCTAAATCCACAAGATCTGGTTTGTTGCTTGAGCCAGCACCGAATAATCACCGATAATGGTTGAAGCAACCAACTTTGTCAAAATAGAAAACCACGGAACTATGAGAAGGAGATAGAATTTCATTTGAGAAAAAATCAACAACTATTGTTTGGAGATAAAACGGATCTGAAGTTGAAGTCGGGAGCCATTTTTTCGTTGCTCCCGAATATGTGTTGTGCTGAACATATGCAAAGAAGAAGAAGGAAGAAGATGTATTCAATTTAAAGGGCCTATGAACCGCTTATTCACGCTACATTGGCGCTACTACGATATAAACAAACATGGCACCCAGAATCGTATTGAACCGCTTCCATGCGCTAAAAAGAGGCCATCAAAGAATTCTAACTTCTTTGAGATCCAATCATGTTTAGTAAAAGTGTAACCTTCTTATCTGTTTTCCTTCGGTTTAACTTTAATCTCTGCCTATGGTGCAATTCCATGCCAAACAACCCATCAGTAATTAAAGTGACACTCAACCGCATCATCGAATCAAGCATCTTAGCAACTATCCTAGACCGAGACCTTCCTATCTCTCATCTCACTCCTCTTCTCCTACACAATGATACTACATGCTTCACCAAAGATCGTCCATGATCAATCAAGATTCAACAAGAATCAGTTACTACTTTCTCAAAAGGGTAGAGCATGGGTGAATATAGAGTTGGCAAGGACTTAGAAAAATTATTAATCTACAGGAAGAAGATACTTATCTTTGATCAAGAAGAATCTCTATTTCAGATAGAGATCGATTGGAAGTATAATTTCCTCTTATCCCAATCCCAACTTGAACTAGGGATTCTTTCTTGAATGCAGTCGAGATACTACACGGAACCGTTGCGTGACATGGCAAACGAATCTCCGCTGCCTTAACAAAAAGACTCACACGACACCGGCGTGTGGAGCCTGCGGAGCGGGCGATGAAGCCCGAACTCGATGCTGGAATGGAGCAGGAAGCCATGGCACAACGATGAGGCAGAGCCCATTGATGGCGGCGGTGACTCCACGAATGAGAACTTGCAGCGAGAGGGGAACGCATGGCGGCTAGGTCAAAAGCCTTACATTTCCGCATGTTCATTTGCTTGTTCCCATCTCTAATTAGGGCTTTCAAACATACCATTTTCGACGTGAAAACGGCTTTTTCATCCCTTCTTATCCACGTGAAAACCGAGGTGAGTTCACCTTTTCTTGTGCGGACCTCGGGTGATTTGCGCGAAAGTGAATGTTGTTTTTCACGTGAGAAGGCCCTTATTCACCACTCTTCACCACTTCGCCGCTCCACGAGTTGCTGCAGCAGTGAAGGTCATCTTGTCTTCGACATCGTCTTGCCACCGTTGTACGAGGTATGTACTTTCGTAGTTGAAATTGTCGATGGGTTAGGTCATCTCGTCTTGCTTGAGTCTGTCTCGGGTCGCTAGAGTTGTGATGTGCACTCCCTGATGTGTGAATTTGAACTATCTTCGCGCACACGAAAATGTGCGCAGCGCACAACTGTGCACACATAGGTCCGCACAATAGTGTGCGCTGCGCACAACAGGCCGCACATAGTATCGCACAGTAATGTGCGCGAAACACAGTTGGTGCGCAAACAGAAGCGCACATGGTTGCGCACAACTGTGCAGTAACCTCTCGGGACTCCCGTTTGTTGTTCTATCATGCGTAGCATGCCATAAAAAAGTTGTCTACTTGTTTTAGGTGTATATTTCCTTTGTAATAGGCGAATCGTGGTAACCCGTGTTCTTGAGTTGATGTGTTGCATGTTCGAGCGAGACCATGTCCAGCCAGCCCACCAACCCGCATAAATGTAACGCCATATTCAATTCTCGAGCGGTATGTGACGATCCTAGCCTTTCTAGAGGATCCGGTTAATAAGATGAAAGTATTGTGTGTCACCGGGAAGACAGAGGTTGGAGTGCCACCTCCGCGTAAGAACACGGCTTGGAAGGAGTTAGCCACCATCATCAACAACAAATACAAGGGCAAGTTTAAGCTTGATGCCAAATCTGTGGGTGACCGTTGGCGGAACTACTTGAGCAAGTATAAAGCCGCCCGTGACAAAAGCAACACCACTGGTTTTGGTGTGACCGAAGAAGACAAGAAGCGGAATATCCACACCATCCGTGCGAAGCTCGACTATTTGTGCCCGCATTTCGAGCGAATGCATGCTCTCGTTGGTGACCGCCCAACATCAGTCCCGCCAGTTGTTCGATAGTGGCAGATCCACGCTGAACCGACCTTAATGAAGTTCTACGATATGTTGAAATATTAGTGTTTAATTTCAGAATAGTTTTGCATACATGATACATCCATATTTATGATTGTAGGTACAGTGATGGAGAGGTGACATTGAGTTTCGATGATCACTAAACGGATCCAGCTTGTTGGCAGCTCGGGTCCTCATGAGTTCATGGGGAGTCGGAACGACGGTGGAATCGATGTGGAGAACATTGTGGGTAGCAATGAAGATAATGACCTCTACCCATTATCTCCTCAAAAGGAGGCAACGGCAGGGCCTGACACTGAGGATGAGGTGGTTGTTACAAGCGGTAAGAGCGTTGCACAGGTAGACATCGACGATGGGAAGAAGTTGAAAAGGGATCGAAAGAAGGAACTGCCAAGCATCTCGGGTCAGAAAACTCCATTGCATGCCCGGAACCAGTTGGCCCAGGCAATTCAAGATTGCTCTTCGCAAAGGCCGCTGCTCTTCTCACCATTGAGGAAAAGAGGCCAAGTTCGAACAAATGAAGTGGGAAACGGAGCGCGAGGAATGGGAAGTGAGGCGCAGGAAGAGCAAGAGCTTGTTGAGCGAAGGCACAAAGAGGACAAAGAGGATGAGAGAGTGAGACGTGTTGAAGAGAAGGCCGAGAAGTGTAGGGAGAGGAGGTTTGCAATGCTCCAAACCTTGATTGCAGATGGGAAATCACCCGACGAGATCAAAGAAATTCTCGCCCCGCTTCAAGAATTACTGTTGTAATGAGTTGCGCATCGTTATTTATGCATCCACCGCGATCAGACGATACTATTTAATCGCTTTTAAATTACAAATTTCCTGGTTACTACAGGAGTACGGTCACAAGAAATTGAACTAACAAGTAAGGGAAAACAGATTCAAGAAATCGCACAAATTGGATTTAACGTCATAATGTAGCATGAAAACCCGCACATAACATCCGTAGTTAAACGTGTTAATCTAAAACATGTGCGCAACACAACAACCACTCAACAGGTACAATCGTCTATGTTTGCAGGCTACTTAATTACACAAAGAACAAATGCGCGCCGCACATACGCACAAGACAACCACGCAGACACATGCGTGGGCGGCGCGCCACACGCTTATGCGCACAATGAAGTGCATAGTTGCGATCTTTGCATGAAAGGTGCACCCGCTACGTTGACCTCGCTACTGGGACCGTCATCAGGCTTTGTGCTCCCTCCACGCTAGGGATGAGGGTGTCGCGCTGCCATCTTCGTGCGCTTCGCCACCGGCTCGGCCACACCAATTGGTTGCGGCACCTCACTTGGACGGGTCGGAGGAGGAGGAGCAGGAGCAGGAGGACGAGGCATGTGAGAGGAGGTGGAAGCAGGATGAGGCATCTGAGAGGACTAGCCGGTGGGACGCAGACCCAAAGCCTGGAGAATGCCACGGGCGGTCTAACGGTTCTCGAACCTGACTTCCTTGAAGTGTGCCCCTGTGAAATTACCCAGGTCGATGAAAGACTTCCTAATCTCCTGCTCCGCTAGCTTCTGTCTCTCGACCTTCGCGAGATGCCTAGCCTCTAATTCTCTAACCTGAGCCTGTAATGCCACCATGCGTTCACCCCTGCACTGTCTCTCTCCTTTTCCGCCGCAAAGAACAACATCTATCTTCGCGCACACACCGGAAATCAACTCCTTCACATGCACCTTCATCTCGCATAAAAATCTCTCAAGCCGAGAGGGTGGCACGCGTGTGGGCATACTAGTCCCCTCACCCCGACCAGAGGAGTAACCAGAGGTCCCCTATCATCCCGCTCTTCATCATCCTCGACGCCTTCATCTCGCCGCACTTGACCCCCTTCTTGTTCCCCCGCATCGCCTTCGCGCGGCAAATCGGAATTCAGCAGTGCGGCATCATGTTACGCTTCGCCGTAGCGCCGGATATTGGGAGGGAGGTATGGTGGGAACCGAGTCTGTGTCCTCATGCGGACCTGTGCACTATAGCAGAGTGTTGTAATGAGCTGGGGATATATGAGGCTATTCTTGGAATGCCACGCACTCAATGCTTATCTGATGCGGTCTCCGTGTTGGCTGGACGTTGGTGTGTATGATCTTGTTTAGCACCTGCATTGGGGTAGTGAGCACACGGGATGAAACAAACTTGTCCCTCCGCCCCTTAATTGCCAACCACTCAACTGGGGTGTCTGGATGAGAGATAACACCCTGTAGTCCCCTCAAATCCTTGGGGATCATTCAGGATCTCAAGCAACGCGCTAATGGCATTTGGGGAGAAGTCTACCTGTCTCCCTCTAATCTGAACCTCGATTGGGTCATCTTCAAACTCCTCCTCAGAAATGGCCGCGTAGACCACACCATAGAATTCGTTAACCAATGTGCGGTTAACCTCTCGAGGTGGCACTATCAACTTCTGCCAGTGGAGGGAATCCAGTGTTTCCCTCAGAACATTGACCTCTTCATGATGCAGATCGTACTCCCTCATCAAAAGCAACGGTCGGTTGTCCCGGTTGACTCGATATCTACCCTCAGCCGTTGCGCTTAGGAATTTCCTATAGCGAGAAGGTGGCTTTGCAGGGGGCATCTGTGCAGTTCGTTCATCATCAGAAGAATAACTATCCTCCAGAGACATAGGTTCCTTCCCCTTTCGACGCCCTACCTGATAAGGTGCAACAACACGGTCAGTTCTGACCCAAGCACAGAGAAACCTGAAACAATGTCGTGCGCAACGGTACATGGTAACTCACAAAGTTGTGCGCAACTCTACATGGTAACTGAATATTGGCAATTGACGTGACAGATTTGAAACCCTGACTACATAACCATAGTGTGCACAATAGAAGTACATTAGAACGAGGGAAGGTGCGCAAATCGCGACGCGTACCTTGGCCATTGCTGTATATTGGTAGTCTGATGCCTTGGCGAAGAGAGAGGTCCGAATCGCGAACTTGTGCGCTGCGCGAGTTGTGCTTCTGCTATGCGAAAGGGTTGAGAGTGATGTGACGGCTGCCAAATAAAAACTCTGGGCTATATATAGCAGTTTAAGTGCCCGGTTGTGCGCAGCGCACAACAAACCGCACAACATGGTGCACAGTTCACCCTCATGCTGAAGTGTGCGCACAGTTACGCGCACATGGATGCGACCAGTTTTGTGCACAGTTAGTCGCACAGAGTTGCGCACAGAATTCGCACAGTTTCGCGCACAATTATTTGCACGGTTTGCATTACATGTTAGTGCACAGTTGCTAAAAAATATATTACTATTCAACAGAACCAAAGCAGGTTTCACACAAAAAATCCTTACATCTCGTACTTGTAGCTACTTACAGAACAACATGTCATTGAACAAGAGGAAGTACACCATTCAAATAGCCCTTCTGAACGGCATAATATTTGACTTCGTTTCTAAAGGCATTCGCGCATTCCACGTCAGTGCCTTCCACATTCTCTGCTAAACTCACTTCACCGAACATCTCCTCCCATGAGTCCTCGAGATTGCTCAACATGTTGTGTAGGATGACACAAGCGGTTGCTACTCGGATGACTGTCTCGCACATCACTTGCTTTGAATACCAATGATGCGCTCGTTCCTCACTCTTGCTTTGCGAGTACAAAATTGAACTCTTTGTTAATCAAGACGTCTGCTGCAGTGATTTGAAGGCAGGAATAAGGTAACTAGAGACACCGTAAGCCAAATCCCGATCAGGTATTCCCTTTGCTAAAGAAGTGGTGGGGGTCTTGGATTGTGATGACTTCCTCTTACTCCAAAGATCGTGCATGAGCCGTGCCATCCGAATGAAAACCCAATGATACGTCTATCACTGCCGCAGACAATTTGCATATTTATGGAATATCTATGTTTGCGATCCCAAGAACATTCTCCATCGACAACTGGCTTCTCCGCTAGAGGAATGGTGGTTCCATCTACAAAACCAACACAGCCTGGAAAACCCTCCACCTCCATGACTTGTCCAATCTCCACTCTTCTTTCTTTGATAGGCCACAAAATATACCTGCTTCCAATTTGCAACAGTGCCGTCACCACCCTGCCCGTAAACAGAACCATGGTTCCAACACCAAAGCCAAATAGCATTGACTGCATCGTGGTGGCTGCACAGTTCCCATTGTGTCCAAGACGCCACAGAGCAACACACACTTGCCATGACATTGCAGTTTGTGCACACTTTCTCTAGTTGTGAAAAATCAGACACGATTCCAAAAGTTCAACTAATCGGAGGAATGCCTCCAAATCGCACCGAAAGTTCTGTTTGAATTCGGCTGCATTTAGGTTGAGCGCACAATTCAGCAGGAACTCCGTGGACCGTGGCGATCTAACGCGAGTGTTAAGGTAACGTGAATTGCTGATTAGAACATAGCTATCGTATAGCTCCTCAAACTTATCGTCATCCTCATCAATTCCAATAGCGATGGCCATTTGTTGCTCAAGAACGGATAGAACGAGTCGACAATCAGATATTTTTGGCATCGCCGCGTTTACTTTACGAAAAGGAAGCCAACATGTTCATGCCTTCATGCATTTCATAGGAAAACACAGCATGATATTGGTCTTAAATACTGTAACAACATACTGTGCTCAGCGCACAATATACAGCACATCCTACCGCATAACGCCAAGACACGTGAAAACCATTCGTGCGCGTAACACGATCGCGCACGTTGTCGACGCACATGAAAACTGTCATGCACGGCGCACGGATGTGCGCGCACACGACCGCACATATGCTTCCTAACTACAGGCCCATCAACTAAACAACCAAGGAAAATGGACAGAGACACACGCGCAGCGAAATGGGAAGACAATTACATCAAAACAAAGTGGGTTGTTGAACAAACCCATTCAACTGCGGTGACCTCTCCAAACTTTAGCTGCATTTTCTTCACGCAAGTCTCTGTTTCCCTCATTTGCTCACACGCGCGAGCTTAAAGATGACATAGTCCAAAGAAGATGAGCACGCGAAGAGGGCCAAAACTCACCCAAGAAGAACTTAGATATGACAGAGAAGCACGAGAGAACGAGGGAATGACGAATTTCAATTTCCATACGACAGAGCGCAACAAAAAGGAAGGCAATTTGAGGCGGGAAACGCCCTTCGTGGTGAATTCACATGTGCGCTCCTCCTTGTTCACGGGCTCCTCAAACTTAACCCTCCTCTTTTCACTTTTCTCACTCACCTCCAATTCACTCACTTATTAGGTGAAAAAGTTTCAGTTCACTTCCTATGTTTGAAACCCCTAATATGTGTTTGGTGATGTCGTTTAGCGATCCCCTAATTTTTAGTGTTTTAATCATGATAAATTCTAAAATATACATAAAAATGAAACATTAACCGAGGCTCACGGTTATCACATATGTTTTTAACACATACCGGTGAAAAGTCCTTAATACCCCTCATCCTGTCTTCCTTAAACTTTTAAGCTTTTATCACTTTTACTTAAAAACTTTAAATTTTGTTTTTCAACTCGAAGAAGTTAATTTTTGCTCATTCTCTTCAACTTTCTTACTTTTGAAGTTTCAAAATTACTTTCAAAGATTTTAGTGACTATCACCCAAGTCGCGTTTCCCCAGTAAGACCCAAGGTGTGGCAGTAAAGAGTAAAAGACCTCGTTGACAGATAGCATTAAAATTTTGAAATTAAGATTATTCTTTAATGGCTGAGATTTTTAAGATTTTGGAAAAATCTACTTCTAAAAGGTTTGAAGAAGGAGATTCTAAAGAAAAAGGAAAAGTAAAAAATGTTCAAGGCTTAATCATCAGAGATATTGAGAAAGTTTGGGAAACTGGGATATCTCAAAGATTAACAAGTTCGAAGTTTACCGTAAGGGAACTTTTGAGCTCAGAACTTCGTATGCTATTAAAACGGTAGAAAGAACCGTTCCTATAATGGAAGAAGATCACAAGTTTGAACTACTATCCAAATACATGATAGAAGATCATTATAACTATCTGCATGTTGGATTAGTTCAAATTGCTTTAAAACCTCTAACAAGGAATGGTTTAAACACTTCGTTGTTATTGCTTTGAGAGATCAAAGATATAACAAGTTTACCGATTGCTTGTCTGGGCATGGTAGAATCTAGTCTTTGTGAAGGACCCATATACTTTAATTGTCATCCCAATTTTACGGTGTCCTTAAAGGATTCAGATATCATGAAAGTTTTTTCGCTAATATACTTACTTGAGGTTTTGATATGTTAGAAGGATCTCAAAATCTAGCCCTTGTATACAGAATTTATTACAAGGTAATGACAACTCGATTGAGCCAAAGGCTCTAGAATTTGATACAAAGGGTGAAAACCTTTTAATACAAAGCACATCTTGAGAAAATTAATGTTGTTCTTCCAAAGCCCATTGAGTGATATCCGTCTACGAAAGATGGATAATGCATAATGAAAAACCAGTTAAACCTTCAAGAACAATGAAGTAGAAAGAATAGTAGAAATCGAGAACGGAGAAGTTGAGATAAAATTTGGTAAAGATAGGATAACCAAAATGATTAACTTCTCGGAAAGACCTCCTAGAATTCCTACTAGAGCATCATGTTCACATGTGCTTAATCGAATATGAGAAAGTAATTGGCGGAATAAGAAAATCAGTAGAACCTCCTATTCATAATGCATAATGAAAATCATGTTTATAAAATGGATTCTGTTAAAATAGAAGAAGAAAAATCATCTAAAATAGTTGAGGATGATAGAATTAGATTTTCAAATTTTGAGATAAACATGTTGAGAGAACCTTTCAGAATAGATTATGGAGCTCTGAGAAAAGATTTTGGATCGAAAGAAATTACGATCAAAAGAAAATGGTTTGGTGATGAACATACTAAAGAACAAAGAAAAATAATAGAAGGTCATTGGTTTAAGAAAATTAGACAAACTAAGACCAATTTAAAATTCTTTGATGGAATGACTTTGGCCGTTTTAGAAGAAACATGGAACACTTTCAAAGTCAAAGAAAGGGAAGAGGTAAAAGAAGTAAGTACCATACATCCTCCTTCCAAGACAATTGTTTTAGGAGAACATGCAGTAGCCTCACTGTTCAAAATTACTCGGCAAAGAACCCGGTTCTAAGCCAGCGAAAACAAAGAATATTCAATCTCGGATTGAACAAAATGATTACACAAATCTTTACCTACAGTCGTTAGGAAAGCAAATGTGTAGAATTGAAGATAGTAAAAAGTCAGAACAAAAGATTACTACTTCAAGACCTCCTATTCATCTTTCTTCTAAAGTTCCAAGTTTTAGATTAGGAAGAATAAATGATGAGGTTTCTGAAAGAGTAAAAGAATTATCAGAACAAGTTAGTAAACTTACTATCAGGGATAGTAAGCAGAAAGGTCCTCAGACCAATGTTATTAAAGAAGAAGTGTCTAGAAAAGAAGACCAACTCTCTGATGAGACTCCTCAGTTAATAAAATCAAAATGGAAAGAGGAGGTCCTTCAAGGGTATGGAATGTTTCGCATCCATACACCAGTAAACCGTCTCCAGTTGATATCAGACAGGATAATTTCTGGTCGCCTGATCCTTTTGTTTCTTGTAGAGGAGATGAGTTAAGGGAATGTAATATTGATGGTCTCTCAGAATACCAAATATCCCAGATTATTCATCATATGATAATGTATGGGATAGTTGTCAGAAGTACATCCACTAACCCATCTGATATGCAGGTTGCAGAAATGATAATTTCTGATTTTTCGGGACAACTGAGAAATGGTGGAATAAGTGTATGTCAAGAACAAGCTAAGTTTGAAATAAGAAATTCTAAGAAAGAAATAACAATGGTACAAGGGAATGAAACCTTAGTATCATCAGAATCTGATGTTGTTAACACTCTGATATTGACTATTTACTTACATTTTATAGGATCAAGAGAGTCTAAGCAAAGGTTAAAAGGAGAACTCCTGCTTAATTTAAAATGTAAGACTTTTTCAGATTTTGAATGGTATAAAGATTTTTTTCTTTCAAGAGTCTATGAAAGAGAGGATTGCAATTCCATTATATGGAAAGAAAATTTCATTCAGGGTTTACCAAGACATTTTGGTCAACTGGTTATTGATCACTTAAAAGAAAAGAATCGGGGAACCTTGAATTTAGAATATTACACTTATGGCCAAATATTCTCAGAAATAAAAGAAGTCGGTCTTAAAATGTGTCATGAGTTAAAATGGAGAAAGAAAGTCAAGAAGGGAAGACTTGAAGGTAGAAAAGAAATGAGAAGTTTATGTGCTCAATATGGTTACGGTCTAGATGACAATCATGATAAGAAGCATAGAAAATATATACTTTATAAAAGGTATAAAGAAAGAAGGTTCGAAAGAAGAGAGGAAAGACCTAAGAGGTATAATAGATTTAGAGAAAGAAAATTCAGGAAGAATAAACCTGAATACCTTAGAAAGAATGACTCTAAACAACCAGTCTGTTGGAAGTTTGGAAAAATAGGACATTTCCAAAATAAATGTAGAGTTAAACAAAAGATAAACTCTCTAGAAATTGATGAAGGTCTAAAGAAGAGTCTCATGCAGATCATGTTAAATAGCGATTCTGAAGAAGAATTGGTTGAAAAGGATTCAGATAGCCGAGAAAGTCTTAATGAGTTCAACGAAATAGACTGGAGTAGTGATCAGAGTCAAAAATCTGATAATAGCTGTGATTCAAAATGCCAATGTGATTCTTGTGAGATTCAAAAGACTTTTGGAAAGCTAGAATTAAATATAATCCAGATTGCTATTACAGAAAAAGATGAAAGAGTCCTAGAAATAGCAAAGAATATAGAAGATCTAGATATAAGAAAAGAAGTTCTTCTAAGGTACCTAGAGAAAATAGGTAACCAAGAACAAGAAGCTAAAAATGGCAAAAGAAGAAGCCAAATTGGAAAGAATCGAATAAACCTCAGATCTATACTTTTAATGGGATGTTGAATAGAGTTGGACAGGCTCAAGTAAACTATAGAGAACTTACGGTTAAAGAATTAAAATATGAACTTCACCAAGTTAAAAATGAAGTAAAAGATATCAGAAAGAGAATTGAGATTTTAGAATTACATGGGATAGAGAATTATCCTCAAGAAGAATATCCCCAAGAAGAAGATACTGTCATTGAAAATTTAAATAATTTCGATGACCAGAAGAAAAAAGGAATAATGCTTGAAGAAGAATCTGTTGAGTTACCCCTTGAGAATAAGCCACTTCAGATTAATGAAATAGAGTATGTACCTAATCAAAGGTATACTAATTTAATTACTCTGAAGATTGAGAAACAATTTGAGATTACTACTATTGTCTTAATTGATTCAGGAGCTGATAGAAATGTGATCAAAGAAGGTTTGATTCCTCATAAATACTTAGAAAAAACTTTTGGTTACATCACGACTGCTAATAAACAGTAATGCCTATGAGATTTAAATTAACTCATGTAAATGTCTGCAATGAGGAGATTTGTATCTCACAAAGATTTTACGTGCTTGCTCAGATGAACCAAGATGTAATTCTTGGAACACCGTTTCATAGTGCTATCACACCTTATAAGGTTGATAGAAATGGTTTAACAACCAAAAAGTTTGGAAGAAGAATAGTTTTTAAGTTTTTTGAACCATCTAGGACAAGCTTACTAGAAGTACTTACTGCCAATTTGAATAATAGGCAAGAAACACTGATGAGTCTTCAAGAAGATATTAGACACAAGAGTGTCGAAGAAAAAATTAAGACTCAAGAAGTTCAGAAACAAATTCAGACTTTTAGAGAAGTTCTGAATATAAAAATTTGTGCTGATATTCCCAATGTTTTCTGGGAAAGAAAAAAGCATATTGTTAATCTTTCTTATGAAGCAGAATTTGAGGAAAGAAATATATCCACTAGATCGAGATCCATTCAAATGAATGAAGAATTAACGGTCCACTGTAAGAAAGAAATACAAGACCTTCTTGATAAGGGTTTGATAAGAACGAGTTCTTCACCATGGAGTTGCTCAGCTTTTATGTTAATAAAAATGTAGAAATAGAAAGAGGAATTCCAAAGTTGGTTATCAACTATAAACCTCTTAATAAAGTTTTGAAATGGATTAGGTATCCAATACCTAATAAGAAATACCTATTGTCAAGATTATACAGCTCACCGTATTCTCTAAGTTCGACATGAAATCATGATATTGGCAAATCCATATTGCGAACATGATAAGTATAAAACAAGATTTAATGTTCCTTTCGGACATTATGAATGAAATGTGATGTCATTCGGATTAAAGAATGCACTATTAGAATTTCAGAGAATCATGGAGGAGATCTTTAATCCTTATAGTTCTTTTACTATTGTTTACATTGATGATGTGTTAGTGTTTTCACCTATTGATCATCATTGAAAGCACTTACATAAATTTATGAAAATAGTGGAAGAAGCATGATTAGTGGTTTATGCAAAGAAAATGGAACTGTTTCAGACTAATGTTCGATTTCCCGGACATATGATACATAGGAGTACAATAAAACCTATTGATAGATCAATAAGTTTTACAGAAAAATTTCATGATGAGATCAAAGAAAAGAAGCAATTACAGAGGTTTTTAGGTAGCCTAAACTATGTCTCAGAATTCTATAAAGATATGGATAAGGATTGCAAACCTTTGTTTGATAGATTAAAGAAAAATCCTCCAGAATGGGGGAAAGAACAAACACAAGCAGTTAGACTTGTAAAAAGAAAAGTCAAAGAAATCCCTTGTGTCACTCTTCCTATTCCTGAAGCTTTTAAAATTGTTGAAACTGATGCTAGCGAAATAGGATATGGAGGAATCTTAAAACATAAAATGGATGAGAAAGAAAAACTGGTAAGATTCACATCAAGAGTCTGGAATCAAGCTCAACAAAACTATGCTACAATAAAGAAAGAGATTTTACCAATAGTTCTTTGTGTCACTAAGTTTGAAGAAGATCTTCTAAATCAGAGATTTCTGATCAAAACTGATTGTAAAGCAGCAAAAAGTGTTCTGCTTAAGGACGTTAAAAATCTCGTGTCTAAACAAATATTTGCTAGATGGCAGTCAATACTAGCTGTTTTTGACTTTGATATTGAACATATTGATGGATCAAAAAATTGTTTACCTGATTTTCTAACTCGAGAATTTTTGCAAGGACATGGGAAATCCAAGAATGAGGTAAGAAGAAACATAGAAGATCTTCTGAAACATTGTTTCATGGGAATAATCTCATGGACATAGAACATCAATCATCCCAAGAAGAGAGTCGATGGCTCCCTATCTCCAAATATGAGCTCAGGATCCGATTTCAGAGGAACTTTATGAGTTACCTTCTGGACAGAAATCGAGGATCGAGAGAGGAGAATCCTCCCAGAGAATTGAAAGAGGGGAACCCTCTCAGAAAAAAAAAAGCAAAGGAGAATATGGTTATAACACCTACTTCTCCTAATGAATTAAAAAGAGGAAGGGCTTTCCCTTACCCCTATCCTCATGCTTATTGCAAGGATAATAGATATTTTGAAGGAACATTGGTTCCTAGAATGAGTGCAAAATCTCAGGATATTACTTTATTTTCTCTAGGAATTCTTCCAGAGAAATGAGAAATGGAAAGAGAGCCTCTCTCTCTGGTAGAAGATAAAGATGTCAAGGCCTTAACACCTTCAGATTTGGCAAAAATTATTGGCTTAGAAATAGACATCCAGTATAGGAGTTTCATCCCATTAGAAAAAAATGAGTTCTTTGAATTAATTCTCCTAGAAACAGAATCTGCAGAGATAGAACATAAAAACATGAATACCAAGTCTCCTGAAGGAAGGTATTTCAAAGAAATAAGTATTTCTAAACTGGGGATTCTAAAAGTCTAGACTCCAGAAGAATGAGGAGCTCCTCATTCTAGAAAAAGGTTCTTGTTCGGAGGATATAGTAACCATGTTTATACTTATTGGGATTATATCCAAGCATGGGAAGAAGTCTTTAATATCCATAACTCAGAACCGAGACATTCTGGTGATAATCTTCAAAAAAGCGAAACGATTTCCAAACCGGTTTCACCACCGGTTTGAGAAGAGAGGTTTGATATCGCAATGCCTTCCAGATGTGTCGAGAATCTTATGAAAAATTGTTGATTTCAACAAACAGAAATCTAGAAATATGGTAATTCCTTTTTCTGGATTTTATTTCTTGGTCATTTATCGAATCTCATGGATTGTTAGATGACACTATGAAATAAATCAAGAAAAAAATGTTTCCATCTTAGAAAAGGTATGAGTTTCTCACTGGTGGGATAAATGCGTTATTAATACATATCTCATAGAGAACATCACCCTCAAGAGAATTGGTCTGCATCGAACTCTTGGAGGAAGAAAACATTGATGCGCTTCTTGGGAAGCTTTACTCTAGATCGAGTTAGCAGACATCCCATTAGAAGAGATGAAGGATAAGCTAATGAAATTAGCTTTCAAATCTGTCAAAGAGCAGCTGGCAAAAGGCGGGCCTAGCCAAGGGTAATCATTTGGTGGACCAGCTTAATGGAAGACAGAACCATGTGAAGGAGAAGAAAAATGCATTAGTGGGACAATTATCTTTTGTCCACTTCTGTAAAGAAGACACACTCAAAGAATAATGTGTAATGACCGTAGCATTAGTGCATTATAGTCGAGAGAAGTTGAGGGCTTCCCTCACAGAAATCTGCCTATATAAGGAGACTTCAGCAAAGGAGGAAGACATCCATTACTTAGCATTACATCTTTCTCTCTGCCTTCCCTGTTCATGTGTTGAACATTCTTCTACTACTATTAATATTTTCTTAGTTTCAAGTTTGATTTGTTCGTGTGTTCTTTGTTATGCGAAGCTTGTGTGCGTAGTGTGTTTATCCAACAACCACTATTTGTCAGAATCATCCGGTGCTCACCATATTACCGTAAGTTCATGTTTAATATTTCAATATCAGTTGTGTGATTCATATACATCTATCTCTCTGTCTTTCGTTTAATATCCATATAACATATGGACGTAAATGGTATCATAGCCAAGTTATACAAGAAATTAACTTTGATGACTAATTTGAACACCGATAGAAAGAATCAGTGTAAGGAGTAATACTTTTGAGTGAACCCCACCAAGATGTGTAAAAACACATAGGTGGTAAATAGAAGGACTCTTAACCGAGAAGATTTCATAACTAACAAAACAAGCTCATCAACTTAAAACAACTAGCAAATATAACTATTTCTTAGTCTTTTTTTTGGTGGTAATCTATACCCTTACCTTTCATTAAAATGGAAACCTTATCTTAATAAAAACGGAAAACTTATAATTTTAAGACGTTATACTCTTTTAATAGGGCAAAAACTGTGAAACGAATGCTAAAAATGTGAATCACAATTAATAAGAGATCAAACAATACTCCTTCCATCTTAGAAAATTAGCCATTTTTCAGCATTTAATCTTTGATTCTTTTTATTACAACATATTGACTTATAAACTATACTTTCTTCGTCCCAAAATGGGTTGTCACTTTTAACATTTTTGTATAGATTAAGATCGTCCTTCATTATTAACCCATTTTATATAAATTTTCATCATTATAACATTTCAAACCAATTATAACCCCTCTCAACCCACCCCTAAACTCGAGTAAGTATTGCAAGGGTAAAAGTGGACTAAATTAAAACAAAAGTGGAAAAATCCATTTCATTTGAGATAATAATATTTTAATGTTATAACAACACATTTATGACAGATGGAGTATAAATTTGTATGCAAATAAAAATTGAATGTGTCTAGTTTCTAAATAAATTTTTCAAGATTTATTTTAACAAGTTTTTAATGAAAATTTGAGTCAAATACAAGAATAAAAGTTAAACGTGCCTTATTTTTGGGACAAGGTTAGTAATAGAGTTCTAAGAAAGAGATGCAACTCGATTTACTTCTAAAAATTCTTTCTATACTATGGATTAAGTATCTCTTAGTCCCTCAAGTTAAGTTTATAGTATTTTAAAACCTAAAGTTCGAGTAGTTTACAAACGCATACTTTTAACATGCAAAATCATCCTCATAGGTCATAATGGTTGGATTATCTTAAAAATTGATATGGAATCGATGATGGCCAATAAGCGCAAATGACCAGCCAGTCCACAAGGCTGGCCCTATCCTATCCTAACAGGCCCACAAGGCCATGTAACAAGGGCGTATTTAAAGTGTTGTAAGTCAGAATCAAGGAGGGACATCAACTTAAACCCGAATGACCAAGTGTCTCTCTTGGCCGAATGGCCATGTGCCGAGCCTTTCTATTTTCAAGTACTTGAAGTTTGAAGTACTTGAAGTACCAATTTTTATTCTCACCTGAGATACCAAAACGACGTCGTTTTGGAGGTGACCGTTACTTCACGGTAGCCGCTTTCCACGCTCTTCTCCACGATCGGACCACGAGCCTGTGCACGGAACTTCCACTCCTCCTCCTTCTTTTGCACCAAATAAGCAAGAACGCCTTCCACCGTCGCCGCAACAAGCATCCTAAGTAGCATTTGAGATAAGTCGGCATGCGCTCAAGTTTTTCGTGTTCGAAAGTTATACGTGTGATCCGGTTGCAGTAGCTTCCAAGTTTTATGATTCTTTAGTTTGTGACGCAGATTTGAAGTTCTTCTTCAACCATGAGTGGGTCAACCAAGCAAGAGTAAAAGGAAGGGTGGGGAAGAAGAAGACGTCTTGGCGCGAAGGTATGTTGATTTCTAGACCCCCTTGTAGCCTCCAAAGTGGACGGTGACATACCAGAGGCCCTATAGTTCGACGGTTTAAAAAGAGAGTGTAGTTCGTCCCAAAACAACGATTGAGAATAGTAGTGACGTTATGGTGTACAATGAACAACGTCTACATTGTTATGTAATATAAACAATGATTTAATCATAATTTGCATTACACACGTAATTTTGTATTCTTTATACCATTTGGAACAAAGTGGTCGAGTAAGAAGAGGAGAGCTATCAAGATCGGTGCCAATGCCCGGAACAATTTTCAGTAAGTTTCATGCATGAAATAGGTTAATTTTGTGATTCCCTAAAGTATGTCCGAGTAGATAATATGGGTTATTTTTACAAAGTAGACTTTATGGTGAAGTTAAGGGCTGGTGATGTTGGCCTTGATGAGGACAAAGCATAAAGGATGTGTGGAATGAAATGTCACCCGAGGATAAGGTGAAGTGGGGTGATGGTGGGGATGGTGGGATGAAGATAGTTTTGAGATGCCAGTCCGGACATTCTACGGGCGTAGTTAGTGGGTTGAGTCGAAGAGGCATGAAATGATAGGGGATAGTCCCTTCAAAAGCTTGTTGGGGTTGAAGGGTGATCCCACTAACAAAAATCTGATAAAGAACTCGTTAAATTCATGGAATACGCAGAACACGAGTGTATCATTTGGTGGGCATACATATCCATTGACCGCTGAACATTTTTGTGACATTATGGGTATAGAAGATGGGGAGGGGACATTAGAAACAACGAGAATGTGAAGCCCAAGAAGGAGATATGTGATGCATTTTGTGTGAAGTTGGCCGAGCGTACCATTGTTTCCCATGAATCGATTGTGGATGTGTTGCTTGGGAGCGCCAACAGATGATGGTACGTATAGCATATGATCTCTTGGCTCAAGACTGTTCTCTGTCCTCCTCCCGGAAAAGGATTTACAACCACCCAATCAAGAAAGTAGTCGACAGAGCGAATGGGTCTAAGAAATCATGGGGTCGTTATGCTTTCAATGAGTTGGTCAGATCTGAGACTTTTGTGAATGGAGTACACGGTGAGGAATATATTCAAGGCTGTACAATATTCCTACAGTATGGTTCTTTGTGGTTAGCGTACTCATGTTTTCCGTAATCCCGCAATATGAAATTTACAAACCACCCTTCTATTA
Source organism: Stellera chamaejasme (assembly GCA_024586325.1). NCBI lineage: Eukaryota > Viridiplantae > Streptophyta > Magnoliopsida > Malvales > Thymelaeaceae > Stellera > Stellera chamaejasme. The sequence goes on from CM044981.1 coordinate 19,386,437, forward strand.
TTGTACATGTTTTATCTCGAGAAAGATTGCTATCACATGGGGCGAGGATCCCGAAGCAAATTCCAGCCGTAGTCTTCTTCTCTCCCGAGATGACCGTTTTGTACATGCGCTATATCAGTACGTTAAATTTGTTCAGTTCCAGCAATGCTTGATAGTGTGGTACTTATAGGTTTCCCTTACCATGTAGGGCCTTACATGTGATGAGAATATGGAGGCCGAAGAAGAGGGAGGTGAGGCTGCAGGCCATAGCGGTGAAGAAGAGTACGACCGAGGCTTTGCCGGAGAGGGTCATGAGGATGTGGATCTAAGAATGGAGGTGTTGCAGCTGCGCCGTGAAATTGGGTTTGTTAAGGCTCTGCGGGAGGAAGTTTTTGTGTTGCAGGGGAATGAGAGAAGTTTGAAGAAACAAGTGACCAAGCTGCAGGAAGAGAATTGTGGTTTGCGTAAGGAAGTTGATGGGCTGCCGAGGAGAGTTGAAGAAATTGTTACCATTTTCTTGAAAGGTGGGCCTGGTCATGTTGATGCGCAACCGGGAGGACCGCTGAATGTTGTTGAGAGGCAGCCGGATTTGAGGAGTGGTGAGAATACTCCTGTGAAGGGTAAATTTGATGGGAATGTAGAAACCGAGGTGACGTCACCTGTGCAGAAGGGAGTGGGGGTCGCGCAAAGCGTAGGTAAAAAACTTTCAGTGGATAGTCCTAGAAGACCTGTGGTTGAGAAGGTGAGTACAGTGACCAATAAGGCCCCAGCTGTTGAAGAGGAGCAGGATAGTGACGGTTGTGTAGTCCCTGGTAAGACAGAGGCACCGGTGGTGGGAAGTCAAAAGCATTCATACGTCGAGGTAAGATGCTTTTATTTCAGTGCGTTCTTTAGTTCATAGAATTCAATATGCATATTGTAGCAAAGGTGTTTTTTATAAGCGCTTGCATTAATTGGCACAGATCACGAGGGTACTACGAGGGGGTATGTGCCTAAGGGAAGACAGTCCAGAAGAATGCCGGTAAGCGGACCTTTCCAGAGGACGCCTTGGATTCATGTGAAGAAGTCGGGTGGTCCGCCGAACTTGATGTGGGCTGGACCATTTAATGTGAGAGCTTCAAAAGCTTTGGCCGAGGTTGACCACAAAATAATATCTTATGCTTTTGATCATAGAGGATGAGAAGTAAGTGTTAGTGTCTTGAAATTAGTCTTTTGTAAGGGCCTGCGAGCATGCCCATTGAGAGTGCGTTTGAGTAACCAAATTTTTGTTTAATGGGCCAGGGAGCACCTGGTTAGGCTACGGGGCTACTTCCTTGAGCGATGGGACATTTCAGCAGGCCTATCCTATGTGATGGGATCGTCAATACGTGGGTATTATTCCTTCAAGAGAGGCAGCGGCCTCTTAAGGAACTCCTTGAGAGTTGGTATTTCCCGGTGGATTTACAGGTTTGTTATGAAATGTGTGACTAACATAGGGTTGCCGGTGATGTTTAGTAATTGTTATTTAATTTAAATTTGGTAGAGATCCGCCGAGGTAAGTGCACAGTTCGCCCTCGACAGGGCCATACGGCTGAGGTGGATTCCCGATGACGTGAGGTTGAATGCAACGAACTTGAAGCAGTTAGGCAAGCAAGTAATATTGTTTTCGTGTGGTTATCATTCACTTGTTAAAATGTTCATTTGAAATTGCGTAAATGTGTGCGCTTATTTGTGCATGCTAACGTAATTGATTCCGGACACTTCTATCTGGTTGTTTTCTTCCTCGAGGTAAATACATTGACGTATGGGATAGCATAGGTGGAAGTAATGAGTCACCGTCATGGTATCGGGCTGTGCTAGACAAGTTGGTATGCCTCTCGAGACCTTCAAATTCAGCCTGACAGTTGATTGTTGTCGTGTTTAGAGGTTTATGTAAGCTATTCTGTTTACGCATTGCAGTGCCCTGCAATGGATGCCATAGTTAAGCCAGCTGGTTTTAGCTTCTGTGATTTTGCAAGAAGGGTTACACCGGTTAGTCAGCAGCCTAATGGTCATGATTGCGGGGTGTTTGTTTGTTATTGGATGGGGAAACCTCATAAATATGACAAACATACTAGATCTGAGGTGATTATTACATGTAATACTAGTTGTGTTTAGCTTATTAATAGTTATGTCACTGATACGCTGTTCCATTCAAATTTCAGTGGCGCTCACATGAAAAATGGTGTAAATTGGCTCTCTGACTACTTTTAAGTGAGACAAATGCATTATTCACCCATGTTAAGGACCATGCCATCCTATGGCACCGTCTAAAGTTGGAAGAGCTTGATAGGCGTACAAGAGGGAGGGCTAACAAACAGCAAGTGACATCAATGGACTTTTCTCGAAACCGCCCTGCTGTAGAGTGTGGTCCGGCTGCTGATGGTGTGCAAGACTTGACTCCAGAATTTAGTACCGAGGTCGAAGGTACGCCGAGGAAGAAAGGAAGAAAAAGAGTCTACAGACCAAAGGTGGTGAAAGATCGTGTGTAGTATGGTATTAACAGTAGGACTGACAGCTTAGTAGGTTGAGTTGGTGGGGAAAACATTTTCGTGTAACAGGGTTGAAAGTTCATGTGAATATTCTGGATGTTATGTTGGCACAATAGGGTTTAATGTACATGGAATTAGCGTTAGGCGTCACATATAGCGTTACGCCAAGGTCTAAAAGAGCTACGTTAAATTTAAATAAGTCGTTTGTTGTAGTCGGCGAGGGAATCGAGACCTCAAATATTTTACATCGTATACTTTAGAGGTCCTTAAGTGATACCGACGCGTTCGTTATGGTCCTAATGTGACACATTGAACTGTGGAGGCACTGAACGCGTTGCCACGAACCCTTAAGTAGGGACCGAAAAGGCTACGGTGACGATTCTAAGGAATTGTGATCCTTTTGGATCCCTAAAGTGTGTCGGGTAAAATAACCGAATAGGCCATCAATGAGTCATTTAACTCTCATCGAAGTCAACTATTACCTCATCGGCCCTGGGGACCTCAAGAGGTCTCCACAAATGAGCCATGTATCATATGAGGGGTCTAAGGCGCCCAATGAGACAGTTATGGACCCTAAACGTTGATAGTGTACATCTTTAGGCACCTAAGGATCGCCATCGACATTCGTCACACTTAACGGTTACTGTGCAACGTTAAGTGTGAAACCAGTTTGTCCTCCTCCTCACTCAAGTACGAGTTCCAAGACTTGCAAAGGCCATGGATGCGATCTTCTGAGAACACGCGCGTAGATCGGTGGCCGACGACGGTAGACAACGGCATCGGACTCTAGACTCCGGCCGCCGACTTTGAGGGACCCGGTTTGTTGCCCAATTCTTCTCAACAGTTTGGCTCGCACCGAGGTTGCGATTTTTGTTTCCCCTTTCTTGGGGGCTTCTATTGTTAGTCTTCCTCTAGATGGCTCCGAGGGTGGGTAGTCGGATGATGGAAATACAAGCTCGGATGAACCCCGAATACCACGTGATAAGGGGGAATCGTCCATCAAGCCCGTGAAGTTGGTTGGAGTATTCAGAACACAGAGCTATACTATGACTTCGAGCATCACGTGTCAAATCCTCAACACAAGGTACATTTCGTTTACTATAACACTTTTGCTCGCAGATGGTTGTGTGTGGAGATTGACATCTTCGTGGAACCATGAACAGGACCACGACAATTTTCCAGTGGCCACGGGGCTTCTTCAACTATGGTTACCTAGTACAAGAAACTGCCAAGGTACGTGAAGGATTCATTCAAGAGACACACTGTCCGGAAGAGATTAAAAATGCAATGAAGAGGACTTACCGTGACCGTCAACCGATGCGGGCTTTGAGTTACTTCTGGTGGCACACCAAACATTCGTTCCACTTCCCCTGATTGGTGAGATGACCATGACGCCTCTTGATTTTTCCACTATAAGCGGTTTGAGATGTTCGGGTAAGAGGCTCTTAGTTGACATAACCATACGGGACGATGCTAGGAGGTTAGAGAAGGCTGTTGGGGACCATTGGGAAAGGTGGTATAAAAAAAGGAAGTTAAGTACACAGATATCATGAAGGATTATGAAACTTATGATGTCGGTACTCGACGAAGGGACCACCTCATGCGGGTGTTTTGCTTCGTCCTCATCGGCACTACATTTATGGCTGACACTAGCAAAGTGGGTTTGTCGATACATTCTGGCTCTCATGTATGGAAGACATCCCCGCAATGAAGACGTATGATTGGGGAAGTGCAGGCTTGGGAACCCTTTATTTGTATATGGACGGATTAAGCGGGGGTTGAGCTGGTAGTGGCGGTTCTTGGGAGGCATGGCAAGCTTGGGCTTGAGTACTTTAGGGACATAGGCCCTTCATTCGAGTCTTTATGTGTTGGGGCGGGAGGACCTCATTCCCAAGGGGAAAACACTGGGCACAAGGATCACAAGGGAAGAACTTGAAAGACGCGACATTGTACAAGGAGCGATTGAGAATGCCTCAATCACTAGGGTGATTTGGAATCCATGGGGTAATGATCTGCCCCAGTATGTGCGGGAAAGTGAGGATAAAGCGAAGAAACATGTGGTTTTGGAGTCACCTTATGGGAGGGCGTGGTATCTAGGAGAGAGGGTTATGCGGCAGTGGGCTGGCGAGACAGTTGAATGGCTTAAACCAGCCGGTGCCCGACCACCACCCAATACAATGTTTGAAAGGGAGTGGACCGGAATTGTGTTGTATGTTGCCTTGCTAGGGACTTTTTCCGGGCAGTGGGTGGTTGGTTTAATGCGGGATGTCCCGTACGGGTACTGGTGGATGGCTGAGATGCGTAAACTGACTAGGATAAAGAGGGAATTTCTTGCACCTGACATTCCTCCTCCACCACCAAAACATAAAAGAAAACTTCAGTCGACCCAACATACACCTACTATTCCAGCCACTACGGGTGCCGATGCCGTGGCTGAGTTTGAGTTTCCGTCACGGAGGATTTACATTGCAAATCTTGAGACCGGAGCAAGCGAGCCATTTCTCATACCGATGCCACCCGCCGAAGAAGTTGAAGGCTTCCCCATACCACCCACGATGACATCCGTATGTTGAAAAACGCATGTCATATGTTGTTTCCTACCTATTTCTGTAGTAAACTAATAACATACACCCTACTTTGTTTGTAGGTTCCTCTTGAAATGGCCACCCGGATGCTACGAATGATTGGTGGCTTGAAGATGGCCCTATCTGATGCAAGGAGTGCTGCAGCAACGAAAATTAGGCTGCTCAAAGGTTGCTCAAAATTAGGCAGCAAGATGGATGACCGTGCCGCCTTCATCCATACCAAAAATGCGGGCTAGCTCATCTGTTCCAGAAGCAAGGAACGAGGGTGCCAATGATACCAGCCAGGAAGATGCTGACAATGACAATAACCAGGAAGAAGGCAGTGCAGAGGATAAAAACAATGACACCACTGGGAAGAAGGCAAAGGCAGAGGATAAAGACAATGACAATAACGATGCTGACAATGACAATGACACCGACCTGGAAGAAGGCAATGATAAAGAACTGCAGGCAGCAGATACGGGGGAAGCGTCCCAGATGATGGATTTCTTCATCCAAATCCGCCCACAACCAAGCGTGCATGTTTCAAATGAAGGTGCCGATCAGAACGCAGCTACGGGACCGGGGAAAGTAACGTCACGTGACGACAAGGAGAGGGTGCATGACTATGCTGACCAGGTTGTCGCTACCGTTCTTGAACAGCTCCGGGAGGATGTTGACGCCGATGTGCAAGCAAGTACAAGGGATGAGGTGGGTGGAGGTGATGTTACATCCTCACAGGAGCAAAAGGACGATGACGTTCAGGCACCTAAGGGAAGTCCGCCCCGTGTGATAACGAGAGCTTATAAAAGGATGAAGAAACCATAGGGTGCTTATTTATTCATTGTAGTATGGTCGAGTAGGTAAACATGTTTTCCTCTTCATTGCATGTTGAGAAATGCGCGTTGAGATTCCCAAACCGCGTCCGAATAATGTGCAAATAGCGTCTGCCCGTACATGGCGTGCAATCTGCTAGGCCCCTAAAATGGCACAGTGGAAGACTCGGTGGCCCAAAAAATGACACATTGGCCGCCTCATGGCCCCCTAAAATGACACAGTGGCCCAGTACACAAATAGCGTTCCGTAGAATAACGGATCGCGTTTGAACTAACTTACAACATCGGTCCGCATAACGAACAACGAACAACGCTTCACGTAAGTTGGGGCTTCGACGACTACAGAACATCGAAAATGTGCTTTTCTGTGCCCTGACGAATGCCTACTCATTTGCACACTTCTGGTGAAATTGAAATTGATGAAGGTTGTAGGCCAACTACTAAGAACATGTACAATATTTGCGCACTGTTTTGTAATGGACTGGAAAACAAGCATTCATATCAAACATCTTAAGAGTCAGAATTCGCATCATAATGATCAGTGCTTAAAGTCCATACATATCTAAATAAGTAGGACAGGTGAAACGGACTGGAATACGCCATAAAATCCATACTGAGACGGTCATTTGACCTTTACACATGTTGCAGCCATAGCAAACAACAACACCACGATGGATAAACTAAACAACATCGTACGCATCTTAAGGCGCCTTTGAGTAGAGCCTTCTCTCAAAGATAGGCAGCTCTCAGCTCACTTGATACCTGTTTCAGATGAGCAACCTCCTCCTCTCTGCCAGCAACTGAACGTGACAACTGGATTTTGCAGTGAAGAAGTATATCTCTGGAGTCCTTCAACTCATTAATCACAGAGATCGCACGAGTTGGGAATGGTGGGTCAACCCACTCCTCAAATCCGCAACCTGGATCATCGCCCTGGGTGCGCGAACAAAGAGGAGTCATGGATTAGGAAGATCTGGGTAAGAATGTAGAGATTTCAACCGAAACCAACAAAAGTAGGCCCATTCCCTTTCAAGGGATTAGATCCAAACTCACTGCGCACTATGGCAACGCAGTAGCGTCGACTGGGTTATCCGAACTCCACACCGTCGCGACGGCGCAACCCAACCCACATGAGCATGCTGGCCGTACGCTTGGTGATACGGTCGATGTCGTCGCCTGCCATAGCTTGAGCCCGATGACCGGCTCACCATGGCTAACCCTAAATCCCCTCACCACGACCCACCACGACCCAAATGACGTCTACAAATGGCTAATATACTAATACACCGGCGAGCTTGAGGGGTCAAAAATGCGTCACCGACTCAGCTAATAAACACGCGAATTGAGCCCATGCGCGGACAATTAATTTCAAATATCCATTTCATTTAGATGTCAGTGAAGCTTTTAAGGGGTCCAACAAATACACGACGTCCTCTACGGTCAACCAACACTCTGTTCTACATACCACACCCGAGCGATTCAATCAAGGATTTGCCCAGGGATTAAAATTGGTGCCCGGAACTGGACAAAGACCAGTGGTAAATGACGACGATGCTGGCCCAACCTGGGACTGCATTCCTCCATCGTACTGGTCCGGCCGGTAATTCCAACTCAAGATCAAATATCTAGTATGTCGGCTAAAAATAGGGGCCATGTCACTTCCAGCTTCCTGGGAAAACAACCATTGCGTACATGGGTGGACAGGTTCTGGAATGTCGGATTCGGGGCTGCCTCGGCTTCCGGGCGTCCGCAAAGTACATTTCCTTCGATTGTGGCCGACCTCTCCACACTTGCTACATTTCCTTCTTGCTGTGCCAGTTGATTTCTTCTTCGCGGTAGTGATAGCAACAGGATTGAGAACCAAGCATGACTTACTCCCACTTGGGTGTTGGTCCAAATTATCACTTTTCCCCCTAACTTCATCAACATGCGTCTCCAAGTTTCTGAGAGCATCTTTTACCCACTCATACTCTTCCCTTGGACATCTAGCACCATTGTATACAATCTTGTTGCACAGGTTACCTAGCTCCATTTGCCTTGCCCTGGTCAACACCTCGTCAGACCTCAGGTCAACTGATGGTTGGAAACATGGTTCATTGGCTGCTTTAGTCCACCTTTTTAGTATCAAAGATTCAGAATTCTTGACGCATGCTCCGTCTTCAAGACAGAAAACATGTGTTTACAAGGGATGCCTGCCATGTCATTCAACACAATCAGTAAAGATTATTCAACACTAAATACACCATTGTAACGTTATTCAATAGGACTATAAACATTATTTATAACCCAAAACGCGTTTGGTTACACCTATAACGTTAATGTACCTTTGTAATGCATAAGTGGACAAGTACATGTCACGCTACTATCTGGATGGACGTAAACTTCTCTTTTCCTCACATTCTCTTTCGATATCGCCCACTAAATATACCCGCACTTCATCGCTGTTTACATCGTGACTTGCCTCTCGAGCCAAATAAGGGCTTCACCCCCGATCTCTTCAGCCACCAATCTCAAGATTGCATCAGTATACACTTCAGCAGCATGTTTTTCCAGTTCCGGAAGATGGGTTGTCAATTGTGCTCCCTTATGCTTGCTATTATAATTGTTCTGAATTACCTTCTCCCTCATTCTTGCTAATGCAATATCCACATGCCTCACAAACTGGAACAATTTTAACTCGCTTCTAACAAACCTTTTCTCGGTAAGAGTGCATCCCTTCGCACCTTTGATTGTTTGACATACCGGCAAAGAAGTGACCCTTTAGATCTGCTAAAGCCCACATCTTTTTCCGCTCATACATCTGCTTCACCCAGGGGTTATCTTGCAACCCATACTCAGACACATTCGCATGCCACACTCTCTCGAAATCATCGGCATCATCAATCCAGAGCATTAGCTTCGCAAAAATGTCCCGGAACTCATGTCTAAATTTCCCATCTTTCACCTTCTCAGAGCAGTTACCCATTAGGTGCCACGAACACAAACGATGTATCGCATTAGGGAGGACTTTCCGTATGGCTGCACGCATGGCTGCATCTTGATCTATAATCACTGAAACGGGGGTCTTCCCATTCATACACTCCACAAAGTTCTCCAACAACCAAACAAAAGCTTCCTCACTTTGCTCATTTATAAGAGCGCATGCAAATACAATTGTGGAGAAATGGTTATTCACGCCAACGAAAGTTAGAAAAGGCAGTCCGTACTCATTTGTTCTCGAAAGTTGAGTCGAACCCGACAACATCACCAAACGATCGGAAATCCCGTTGCATTTGGTTGTCAGCCCGAAAAGATAGCGGAGTCTGCTCCTCGTCCACACGATAGGTGCAATACATGCCCGGATCTCCTCCACAACTCTAGTCAAGTACCCTATAGCAGCCTCTGCGTCACTATCCATTATTTGAACCCTTCGATCACTATCAACAAAATTGTAAAGATCTTTAATGCTGAACCCAACTCTGTTGAAACCACCTACGACCAAGACCATGTAGTCCATTATAACACCGGTCTTGATGCCTACACTCTTCATCTGCTTTGTTTGCTCCATCGCCATAAAGCTTACATGTTTGTGCGATGCAACAAGGTGCATTTCAGTTCTCTCGACCATAGGGTGATTATGACTGTCTTGAACTCCTCACTTCATACTTGGGCTCATGGTTTCCTTTGCCTTTCATGGGAGCGAACTTGGGCTCATTTAGCCCATATCGTTGTACACCCACCTCCTCCTCATGACAATGTCATCAAAAAGATATCCTTCGATCCACAAGTTCCCACTTCGCACCGGCTTACTCAATCAGTAAAACTATTGCACTCCACCGATCGTCAAAAACATCATCATTACACAACTCCTCGTCACTCTTTTCCATTCCGTGTTGTCCTCTGCCGCATCCATATTTTCAAAGAATTCAGCATCGTTACCTTTCCAATTTGAATATGCCGGAGGATACCAACTTGCATTACTAGAGCTGACCCAGCTTCTTTGCACCACAATCAAAATTGTTATCACCCCACGATGACGCCATGAAATCACGAAGAGAGCCTCTGTTTTCATCCATCTGTCAACCAAATACGTCAAATGTATTACGTGCGTCGACAACCACGTTGTAGTCCAAGTTTTTCTTCACGTATGCATAAATAAATCAATGAACCATAAATACGCACCTCCTACACAAAGATCAACAACCACCACCAAAGGGGCGAACGGCGGAATGAAACAGAGGAATGTTACCAGTTCTTCCACTGCGCCATACTTACATTTCATTACATGCAGACAACCACAACCTGTGGTAAATCCATCTCAAACCGCAAGGCCCGGTAGTAAATAGCATTAATGAGGTTAGTTGAACAACAGTGGAGTCTGAACCCTTTTCGTGCAGCGCTAGCGTTTTCTCGGGAAACTAATGTTGCACAAAAGGCACCCTAAAAGTGCCCACTGACGCCGCTCCATGCACCTGGAATTACCCTATGACTCACTAAAGCCCATTAAACAGCGTTGCATTGCTAATAAACGACGTTAGTGCAATCATTAATAGCGTCACTATCTACCCTAAAATGATGCAAACTTTATAATGAGATTAATTACTGTTTTTAATCAATAAAAACAACACCTGGGCTTATAGAATAGACAAAACTACTATTTCAGAAGAACTAAATATTTTAAATAAAACAACCACGGAATCTAGATTAAGGGTGATGACTTTAGGTATTGTCTCAAACACATACTTCAACAAGAGTTAACCTAAGAGGAATCATAAAAATCATTTCCCATACAAAACACTTAAATACACTATATTATGTTCAGTACTAACATCTAAAACATACATTATACTTAAATATCAAATACAAAATACAAGAAGTTCTAAAATTATACAATCGCGTTCAGTAAACGTTATTTCACAAAACTCCAACGCTAATTTTAACGACTCCAACGCTATTAGGTAGCTCTTATACTACACTTTCATCTAGAATGTTCCAGAATGACTAACTTTAGGTGCCTCGTCGAGGACGCTGAGGAATATTTGACTGGTTCTAGAATGACTAACATTAGGTGCCTCGTTAGGGCCGTTGACCAATATTTCTCTGATTAAATGAACATGGTTACAACACTAGGCAAACGGCTTTGGCCATTTAACAAACGGGGTTTCGTCAAGCTTGCAACAACATTAAAATTACGTCTTACGGTTCCACGACGAAAATAAAAAAAACCATCAACTATGATTTCTTTCTATACAGATTCTTTAATAGGCTATAACAATGGGAAACATTGCTCCTTTGCATGAATACACCCATTTTTAGCCTCAACATAGGAGAAATACACAACAAAACTGACAAAATAAAACATGATGTACTAAAATGTCCAACTTCACAACGTATAGTGGTGTGCTCCAAGTACTTGAAAATAGAAACTGCTCCATGTGCCCGACCTATCCACGAGGCTGCACGAAAATACCTCATTCGGGCCATTAATGAAGATAATACGTACAATCTCTCGGCACATCTAGACCCTACCACTTGTCGGGAATAACGATAAATTAATGTAACCAACTCGCTCCTTAGAATATTACGGATTTGTCATCCAATAACCTAGACTATAAATACCCAAATAATTGGCACTATATAGGTCTAACTCGCCAAGGCTTGACTCATTCCTATTCAGACTCACTCATATCGACTTGAGCGTCGGAGCCGCGATCAACTGAGAAACTCTGGTTAGTCCAAGCTAACCCTTTCTTTGCAGACACATTCATTCTCACCATAGTTTCCTATATCCCAATACTAGGAACAAGAACAAACTCAAGAATGACCAACTAGCCCACATGCCGGCCTACGAAATGGCACCGCATGTGCGAACAATCGTGATCCTCAACAAAATCTCATTCACTCCAAGGATTGGGACAAGAATCCTCATTCCCATTAAACACCCTTAAAACCTGTGATTTTACGAATATTTGTTGGTCCTTAATGTGTGTTGGAGTATCTTTTGCAGGAAAATCTTTGTTGGAGTAAAAATCGGTGAAACAGAGTCAATAAGTACAATGACAATTTTAATGTGCATTCAAGCTTACATGAATCCGCGGTGTGGAAGCCATGTAACACCAAGGCAAATTTGTAAACTTGCACTTTACAAACATTCCAAATATTTATACCTTTAACTATTAAAATTCCAAAATCCTTGTTTCAAAACCAATCTCGCAACTTTAGGATGAACATACAAGTATTTTAACATAGCAGCATCATATCCCTCAAGTCTCGATGTCAAACACCAATATGTTTCTAGCTTTACATTCACATTCTCACTACCACGCTACTATTTACATGCAAGCATAACATTTACATTTACATAACCAAAATTTCAATTTCTAATACATACACAACGATGGAGATTTTGAAACAATTTAAGATCCAACAGAAAATCTCCACATACACTAGTGCTGCTGTTAAACTTATACACAAAGTACAACAATAAGAATACTATTTGTGCTCATCAAAAGATAAAACCTTTCAAATTTATAAGGTCACACTTGGAAGCTTAAGTAGCTGTAATATCACAACAAAAAGAAACCCTAGAAACACTAGTCTGCGGGCTCTTTGTCGTGTACTTTTGAAATGGTTCTCCCGAAGTTGGCGTAGGAGATCCTCTCACTGACACTATGCTAGCAACGAACAATTCTCCGGATAAAAGGAAGAATGGCGCAACAGAAGAAGAGGAGAGAGAATGTGAGCTTGCAGTTCTGAATCTGTTCTAAAAGTGTCCGAGGCTCACCAAAGATCGACATGGGCGCATGGATGCTCTATTTATAGGCATTCATGTTGTTACCCTTCCGCGGAAGCTTATGTAATATGGAACTCCCGGTGGCGTAGCGGGAACAGAGTGGGGAAACAAGAAAGCAGAGTTTCCTTGGTGTAGTGGTCCAAACCCACCCGATTATAATTTTCCTTTACTCTACTCATGCCATTAACTAGAATTGCAAGTAACGAGGATCATCTCGAACTCAAACATACATATACACATACATACATATACATATGTGATGCAACGTAACTTTACATACATGTGTTTACATATACCGAGCCAAAACTTAATATCCGAATACCTACGTGTGTGGAGGGATCTAGCACACAAAGATCTTGAGCGTAACTCCACGTAGGTCACCACCGCTACTAAACAGAGAAGAAGATAACCGTTAGTAACCTTATAATGTACTCAAATCAGAATCGGATCTTGCATAATAGTAGAAAATCTCAAATGGAATACCTTTTTCCAGACTCAGAAGACAGGCTCGGAAATAACAGTATATGAAATCAAACACCAAAAAGCACCGAGAGACTCTAATCCTTGGGCTTCTTATCAGACGAGCCTGAAAAAGTGAACATATATAAGGGTGGGTCCTTGATGAGAACTCAGTAAGGGTCGAGGCATAGTATAGGGTTTCGAGGTCCGGGGTATGCCGATCAATATACCGCACGAAAACACATATGCAAATGGACAACAAATATATAGATAATAATAAAAACCATATCGGAAATGTCGGTAGTCGAGACAAAAATATGCAAATGAACAACAAATATATAGATAATAATAAAAACCATATCGGAAATGTCGGTAGTCGACAAAATCGGCGGACCTCTCGAGGCTTTTAGCCTTACGAAGAGGTTTTTCGGATATATCGAGACATGGTACCAATCCGGGTCCGGAATCCTCGCCGACAAAACAGATCCAGATAATGAATACGAAGGAAACTTGTCGGATAAGTTATCCTGAAGCGAGATAGTAGAATCCACCGCATACCTTAGCCTATGCCACAAGCTAAGTTCGGTATTACCGGGGTTAGAGGAGCCGAGGACCGAATCGCAATATGAAAAAGTGCAAGGAAGGGTGAAGAAAACCCTAGGCAAAGCACCCCGAGGTGAAGGCGAGGCCCCGAGGCAAAGGCGAAGTTCCTCCAGAGAAGGCGAAGCCCCGGGCAAAGGCAAAGTCCCTCCGGGCGAAGGTGAAGCTCCCGGGCGAAGGCGAAGCCCTCTGACGAAGGCAAAGCCCCAGGCGAAGGTGAGGCTCCCCAAGAAGCCGAGACCCCAGGCGAAGGCGCCTATGCGAATCCTTCAGGCGAAGCCTCTTCCCAGATCATGTGAAGGCTCTTTCCCAGATCATGCGAAGGCTCTTTCCCAGATCGGCGAAGCCTCTTCTTTAGATCGGAAAAGGCCCTCAAACACACCCCTCAGCTAAACTTAGCCCTAATTTACCCCGTCATGCATATTATAAGCATCCCAGAATGCAAAATCAAGGAAAAACTGAACCCTTACCTTTTGCACAACTGAACCTTCATTTCCGTGCAACCCATTCATTTTGCCCGCGAGAAGTCAACAAAGTTCATGAGACCGCGGCGGAGTGGAGCAGCCATGATACCGATTTCTGCAGAATTTCGGCTCGCTTTCTCTTCACAACTTTAAGCTTTCTTTCACAAATCATCAAGAACCATGAAGGTGCCTACTTGGTTGCTTCTTCAAGCATTTGCCGTGAGAAGAAGAAATGAGATGAGAAATGAATTCTCTCCCTTTCCTATCCTTTTATATTTTCCCTTTCTTTCTTCCACCTCATGCTAGCTTGCATGCTTCACCACTTCACTTTTCTCATTCTGCTGCCTCCTTTACCTTCCTTAAGGGGAAACATTTCAATTTTCTAAATTTGCAATTTGGCCCCCCAAACTTTACAAAATTACAATTTAGACCAACCGCGACTTGCATATTTTTCAAACGGAAACGCCTCTGAACTGAAATTCTAACACCAACTTCGGGACTTCATAACACACGAAAACATGTTCAATATGTTTAATTTAAGTCCCGATACTCATAGAAATCAAAAAACTAAGTCGCCACTCACAAAGCTTTTAGCTTAAAGTCGCCGGCGCGTGGATGCACTCCTATTTGCAACTTTGGTGTCAAAGCTTTTAGCTTCGACACTTAAGTGCCAGACTTTCAAAAGTGTCACTTTTGTCCCAATTTCTCCTTCGTGCACTATTCACTCCTAAACTCTCTCAGTTCTTTGCGTGTGACCCTATAGGTTCCCGTTAAGTTTGTAGTAATTATGAATTACCAGCGGTGAAGCGGTATCTAGCAACACATCGTTGTTACTCAATCAATGTAGAAGTCAATCATTATGATAGAACCACCTTCCAAGGCAACGATCACTTTAGTTGTACTCGTTTTAGTCCCTTCGATAGACTTCTTAGGTCGAACCCAAGGTGTGGGATTAATCACCCTTGTTACCATTCAACCGTGGCCATGAGAGTATCTCCTGTAACATCAGAGTGTCAAATTCTCTCTTGGTACATGACAGTCTAACTTCATGGTATTGCTAACCACCAAAAACTAGTCTATTCCACTCGGCTAAAAGTGGTGCTTACTAGAATTAGAGTAAGCTACTCACATTAGTAGATCTTCACTACCTCAAGCCAAAGGACTATGTGCACAACGACCTTTAAGATACACCTGTGATTATCATGCTATGATCCACCCGGTGATCTCGGTGGGTTAGTCCATTACATGACTATCTCCATCATGTAAACCATAAGCGGTCGATTGTACATAGAGTGAGTGGTTGCAATTGCAACCACTCAAATTTGGATAAATTATGGGAATAGTATATATATTTGCATATTATACATAGTTTGCACCCATTGATTTTTACTTTGCACCCACTCATAAAATTATCTACTTAAGTTATTAGTAATGAGTGACTAAAGTGACAAATTACCAAATAGATTCTCTTTGATGCATTAAAAATAATAAATGAGTGTCCAATTTAATAATTTCTTAATCCCCAATTTTTAAACCCTTCCGATTCATATGCAGTTCCAACTTCAATTCTTTATATGCACAACATAATCTAATTTTTGCTACCCAGCCATGCCGCCATGCGCCGCAACTCACAAACAATCAATCCATTCTAATGAAGCAGCCGCAAGAATTTTTTTTTCTTCAATTGAAGCAGTGAAGCAAAATTGAAGTAGTGAAGCAAACGCAACCTAACCTAATCGAATATTGAAGTAGTGAAGTAGCCGCAGCCCACGGGTAATTGTTTTTTTCAATTTACAGTTTTGTTACTTGTTAGGTAGTTCATTGTTAGACTAACACTAAGTTTGTCTAATTAAATTTCATGTTTTCTATTAGATTATTACTTTGCTCATCTCAAACTACCAACTCCATTCGTGACTGTGGGTATCATTCATTGCATCAGGTAATTTAAGCAAAATTTTAGATTATTTTTTCCTAAATTGAAGATAATACAAACGTAAGTTTAATTAGTTTAATTTGTTTTTGTAGATTCATGAATCATGTATAGTTTGTGATTTTGATTATGGAGAGGTATTTAACAAAGGTACCAAATGAAGACCGGTTTTCTCATCAGACGAGTGAGGACACTAACACAAACTGATCAATGCAAGCACGTATTGAGATTAATCTAGAAGAGCTTCCTAGTGATCTTGGCCAACGGGAAAAAAAATTTCCTCTTATCATCCTAATTTACAAGACCAAATTAGGAGATATTATTTACAAAAAGGTCCATGCCAAGCACAAAGACATGAGTTTCAACCGAAAAAATTTGGGAATGTCTTACGACGGTTTACTCCTCATTGGTTTGAAGAATATAAAAATTGGTTGGAGTATAGCGTATCAAAAGACGCATTTTTTGTTTATGTTGTTATTTATTTAAGCCTGACTTCAAGAAGCAATCTGGTGGAGATGTTGTTGTACTTGATGGATTTACTAGTTGGCATAGACCTCCTTCTCTCCCGAACAAGACAACAAAGGAAGCTAACTTGAAGAAAGCTGAGGGCAAGCCAACAAAGGAAGTCAAGACAACAAAAATTGGTTGGAGTACGCTTGTAATGGGTTGTTCAAACTCAATGTTATGGCTATTATCAATAAAGATAGTACTTCTTCCGTTTACGTGCTTGAGTCTTCCAATTTATGGCATGGTGGAATAGGTCATGTTAATTTTGACTCGATACGTCGATTAATTAACTGGACCATATTCGACATTCCAAATTGATCTAAAACATAAATGTGAAATTTGAGTTGAGGCAAAATTGACAAGGTCATCGTTTCAATCAACTGAAAGAAATCTTGGACCACTTGAATTGATTCATAGTGATGTTTGTGATTTGAAATTCATTCAAACACGAGGTGGTAATAAGCATTTTATTACCTTTATTGACGATGGCACAAAATATTGTTATGTGTATTTATGAAAAGTAAAGACGATGTCTTAGAGAAATTCATTCTCTACAAAAATGAGGTTGAGAATCAACTCAATAAAAAGATCAAAAGATTGAGAAGTGATAGAGGTGACGAGTATGAAGCACTAATTGGTCAATTTTGTGCACAATGCGGAATTGTACATGAAACCACCGCACCTTATTCACCTTAATCTAACGATGTTGCTGAATGTAAAAATCGCACATTAAAAGAAATGATGAATGTGATGTTACTAAGTTCGGGCTTACCTCAAAACATGTGGGGTGAAGCTATCTTATCGAGTAATTATCTTTTAAACAGTGTACCTCGAAAGAAGAAACATAAAATTTCATATGAGTTATGGAAAGGTAGGACATCATCCTACAAACACTTGCGAGTGTGGGGGTGTCTTGCAAAGGTAGCGGTACCAATACCGATGAGAGTGAAGATAGGTCCAAAAACGGTGGATTGTATCTTCATAGGATACGCACATAACAGTAGTGCCTATCGGTTCCTTGTGCATGATTCAAAAATTTTAGATATTCACAAGAACACAATAATGGAATCAAGGAATGCATCTTTCTTTGAAAATACATTTCCTTGTAGAAACAATGGCGCATCAATTTTGTCAAATACGGAAGACGAAATAATGGATCATGAAAATGATGAGAATCATGATTCGGTACACATGGAACCGAGACGCAGTAAAAGAGCAAGAGTAGATAAATTATTTGGAGATGATTTTCTTACTTATTGCAAAAGGAACCTCAAACATATACGAAGTGTGAGTTCTTCGAAGGACCATTATGGAAGGAAGCCATAAAAGTGAAATTGATTCTATTTTACAGAACCATACTTGAGAATTGGTAGATCTTCCTCCGGAAATAAACCTTTAGGATCCAAGTGAATTTTTAAAGGAAAATGAAACCTGATGGTTCCATTGATAAGTATAAAGCCAGACTTGTGATCAAGGGATACAAACAAAAGGAAGGCTTAGATTACTTTGATACATACTCTCCTGTGTCGAGAATCAATTCTATAAGAATGATTCTAGCGATCGCAGCATTGAGAAATTTGGAGGTACATCAAATGGATGTAAAAACAGCTTTCTTAAATGGAGATTTAGATGAAGAAATCTATATGGAGCAACCCGAGGGCTTTATAGCTCCAGGGAATGAAAAGAAAGTCTGTAAATTGGTAAAATCATTATATGGTTTGAAACAAGCACCAAAGAAGTGGCATGAAAATTTTGACTATGCAATGATTACCAATGAGTTTAAAATCAATGGATGTGACAAATGCGTTTATGTCATACATACGAAAAATGATTATATCATTTTATGTCTTTATGTGGACAACATACTCATTGTTGGTAGTAGTGACAAAATTGTCAAATATACAAAAACATGTTGAATTAAAAATTTGACATGAAAGATATGGGACTTGCTGATGTGATTTTAGGAGTTAAAATCATAAGAACGGTAGAATGTCTAATTTTGAGTCTAGCTCATTATGTAGACAAAATCCTTGAAAAGTTCAACAATGATGATTAAGGAATTGCGAACACCATTAAACATTAGTTTCCATCTATCCAAAAATAAAGGAGAAAATATTTCTCAAGTAGAATACTATAAAGTTATTGGAAGCCTAATGTATCTAATGATTTGCACTTGACCGTATATTGATTACACAATAAGCAAGCTCAACATCTACTCGAGTAATCCAAGTGCAGAACATTGGAATGTAATAGTAAGAGTACGAAGGTACTTAAGATATACTTGTAATTATGGGTTAAATTATACTAGATACCCAGCTTTGTTAGAAGGCTACAGAGATGCAAACTGGATATCTGATATAAATAACTCGAAATCTACAAGCGGTTATGTGTTTACACTAGCTGGAGCTGCTGTATCTTGGAAATCTTCCAAACAAACAATTATAGCTCGATCCACAATGGAATCCGAGTTCATAGCTTTGGATAAATGTGGAGAAGAGGCTGAATGGCTACGCCAGTTCTTGGAAGATATTCCAAAATGGGAAAAACACTGTGCCACCAATCGGTATCTATTGTGATAGTCAATCAGCAATTGGAAGGGCACAAAGTAATATGTATAATGGTAAGTCTAGACACATTCGACGAAGGCACAAAACAATTAGACAACTACTCTCTACTGGTGTTAACACAATTAACTATGTGAGGTCAAAAGAAAACATATCGGATCAGTTGACCAAAGGGTTAAATATAGAGAAAGGAGAAAAATTGACAAACGGAATGGGCCTAAAGCCTGTGGATATATAAGTTTTATGAAGGAAAAGCCAACCTAGTTGACTGGAGATCCCAAGATCTAGGTTCAAAGGGACAACCTAATTATAAGACTTAGTTGTCACTGTGTGGGGATAACCTCAAACTCATTCCTATTGTGAAACAGTGATACAGATAAGGTTAGCAATGTGTTACTTTAATGATTTTTAAGTAAATAATCAAGTTACTTCAGACTTAAGAAATCACCTATGTGAGAGAGAAGTGTGACATCTTCAAAGGAGAATTGGTTAGACTCAATTCTTTAGAATCTCTTGCAGAACCAGGATGTGTTCATGGCAAAAAATGAACAAAACCATGAGAACTGAACAAATGAGGAATGATTCTTATGTAAGATATGTGGGTTTTTTACACAAGAAAGCAGAACAGTTCAAGGACATCGTGTCTACTTGACAGCTAGTAAAGTAAATGTATTTTACAAGAGAAAAAGTTCATAGGGTAACACCTACTTTTCTTATACAGATTTAGTTAATGAACACCACAAGAGAGTCAAAATGAAAACAATTTTCATTCATGTGGGGATTGTTGGAAATATATTATAAAATGGGAAAAAATGAATGGAATTTTTTTTATTTCTACCATAAATTTGGAGGTTTTTTCACCGTTAGTATGGTGATTTGTGGACCATTAGTATGGTGGTTTCATAGCCATTAGTATTACGTTTAATGGTTAGCTTTATGGTGCATTTAGGTGCCCTAATGACTAGGGTTACCTTAAACACTATAAAAGGTCACCTCCACCAAGCTTATTTCTCATCCCTAACACACTTCTTAAATTCTCTTCCTTTCTTCTTGCAAAAGTCACTTGCATCATTGTTTTTGGTGTTCTTCAATTTCCTATGTTCTAGTTCGTGGCGAAGAAGCTTTGGATGCGAAGCTATTTTCGCATCTCCGTTGTATCGCGGGAGACAGACGCCCGTTCGATACTCAAGCACTCGGAGGGGGCGAATCTGTTTTAAGGAAATTGCGTGAAACGCAAGCCTCGGAAAACAAATCCCGAAGAACGGTTCTTGTTTCTAAATTTTTCTTGGTTTGATCCGTTCAAAATCTTCTTAATCCTAAATTATTGTTAAAATTAGGATTTTAATGTTATGCCGTTAATTTGTTTAATTTACGGCATAATTTCTATTTAATTTCATTATAATAATCTTGTGAATTTTTTTTTATAATTTCAGAATTATTTATTTATGAAATTGGTAGAATAATTATATTGTCTTCATCTTTTATATTTTGTGCAATTCTACCCTCATTCTCTTGTTTTACCAATTTTGGTACTTGCTCCTATTACATATTTAACGCCTGTGCCGAGAAAGAGGGGTGCATGTTCCTTGCTTTTATGATACCTTGTAATTCTTTTAGGGTAATTATCAAAAACCATCCTGCAGTTTTCCACATTCTTAACTTTCCTACTCGCAATTTCGAAATTCTCAAAAAACTCCCCTGAAGTTTTGCTAATTGTATAAAAAGCCCACCAAACCCTAACACTGTTTATTTTTCTGTTAGAGTTTTCGATTAATTACAAAAATTGAATCTAAGTTTTTTAAACCTAACAATTTTTACCCAAACTTAACAAGTTTACATTTTCACCCAACCCACCCGCCACATCCTCAACTGATGAGGACATCACCATGGATCAACCCAACCGACCAAACAAGAAACAAAAAGGTACCCAAGTTCAAGCTCACAAACCTCCCAATCCTCTCAAAGGCCTTGGTGGACCTATGACAAGGTCCCGGGTGAAACAAGTTCAAGCGAGTCTCAACACTTTCATGAGACCCATGGCGCAGGATGAACAAGAGGAAGTTCGAGAAAGGACCCTACAGCTCCGCCATCTCGGCATCATATTGGAAGAAGAGCACACGAAACCCTTTGGAGCCTTGAACATAAGTACACTCGAAGGAGGCAGTGGCGAAGCTCACGTGCAAACATTCAAGACACGGGCGAAGTCATCTATGCGAAGCCTCTCGGCAAGGCCCCCGCTTGAGAATCCCAGATGCAGGCGAACCCCCAGGGCGAAGCCATCCCTGCGAAGCTGCCAGAACAGGCGAAAGCCCTTGCTCGCGAAGCCCCGGTCTGGCTTCACGAGTAAAGGCGAAGCCCGGTTTGTGAAACCCTTGTGTAGAACCTCTTGGCGAGACTCCCCTCGCGCGAGGCCTCTAGGCGAAGCCCCAAGTAATGTAATTTACCATAACCGATTCTTCAACCAATCTGGGGTTTCGTGATTTGATTTTCCCTCCCAATTTTGTGACAGGAGTAGGTAACCTACAATGTCATTCACCACCTCCTCCCTTTCACCTCACCCACCTTAATTTTAGGATCATTGTCTCCTAGTCTTTTCACCCATCTCCCCTTACCTTTGATATAAATTGTAACTTAGAATGTAACAAGAACTTAACTTGAATTTCAGAATTTATCTCTCATTGTGAGAATATTGGTTCAACTTTGAACTCTTCCTTTTATCTCCATCATCCCCTTGATTTCCATTGAAGTGAATTCAAGCTTGACATCTAGTGTTGCTCTTTATTTGAGAAGTGAGGTGCTAGATCCCTCACTCCTAGGCAATTAACATTTTCATTGTTCTCCATTTGAGGATTGAGGTGGTTAGGAGCCGACCCGGTTACGTTCTGATTTGTAATCTTCAACAAGCTAGATCCGCCAAAGGTGAACGGTCCATCTCTTGGGAGTGGATTCGTATCATCAACCCAGCCAGTTGACCACCGCCAGACTACCTCCGACCATCGCCGACCGCCACAAAATAGCGTCGCATGGCTTCGGGCAACAGCCGGAACCCCTGGAAAACGTGCATAGTGGCCACGATCTCGCCAAATATTGTGCACAAGGCAGCTTTGGTTTGCTCACAATGGCTTGAGGCATGTTTGCAACAGCCTAGGTTCGCTCGTGGAGGCTCGAAGTTCGTTCACGACGGCCTTCCGTTCGCTCGAGGGTGGCCCGCCCTAAGCTCGCTCGTGGCGACCCAAAGCTCCCTCAAGGCAATATTGGGTTCGCTCGCGGCAAGCCCTAAGGTTCGCCCGCAACGGCCCTTAATGAGATCGGCGTGTTTGGTGGTCAGTAGCTGCAATTGGGCGGTTGGACAGCAAGTTTTGAGAACGGTTTGGGTTGAGATGATGAGGTTGGGTGAAATTGTAAACTGATTGGATAAGTAGTTTTGTTAGGGTTAGAATAGCTTAGGGGCAATTTCCGTAATTAAATCTTAAAAGCTATCATAATCATAAACGGATGTTATCTTTAAGTGGTTTTTGCATATTTCATCAAAACTTGGAGGGTTTTTTTCAAGAATTTCGAAAATGCGGGGAGGAAAGTGGAGAATATGGTAAATCTCATAGTGGTCTTTGATAATTACCCATCATGTTATGTGGTGTTTTTTGGATAAGAGCGGCCCTTCTCACTTTCATAGTTGGATCGCAATATTTGAATGAGGAATCTTAGGAAATTGCTTCTTAGTTTTCCGATCATTACACATAATGAACCAATTAGGAGTAAATTTGGTTAAGTAAAACTGGTAAATATTTTTAAAATTAATAAAATAAGTAGTTGTTTTTCAAAAACATTGTTGAAATATAAATATTAGTATTTTTATGGGACAAAGTAAATGTATCTTTCCATAAATAAACAAATAAATAAAGTAAACGGATTCGCCAAACCTGTTAATTAACGAGTAAAGTTTGCCGGTCACAAATAAGAATTGGCCATTTGAGAAAAAATCAAAAAAACAAGTAATACACTATCTATTTCAAATTATTTTGAATATTTGATCTAATACAGAGATTAAGGAGTATAGAATATCTAAGTGTGATAAAGTTAAATTGTCAAACAATAGTAACTTTTTGGGTGAATAAGAGAATTTAAGGATTAAAAAATAAGTGTTTAAAAATTACTTAAAAGAAATGGTTACATTTTTATGGGATAACTAAAGAATTTACTCCTTCTGTTTCAAGTGTATTGTCATAATATCAAAAATAATTGTCTCAAATGAAATACATTTTTTCATTTCTGTTTGTCCTGTTTAAGGCAAGTGACAGGGAACGGCTCTCTGTTTTCCTATGTTGTTCTCTGTTTCGGATACGACGTCGGAACCACCATCGTGAAACCCATCATTTTTTCATCGTCGCTGTCTTCCTCCTCTGCCAAATCCAACCGTCCAATTCAATTAGTCAATTAATGAAATGACAATTAATTCCTAGGTTTTCATTAGTGAATCTCCTACATAGACTGATTTTTTTTCAACAAATCTTCAATTAATGAAGAGACTGCCAGTTAATTAATGAACCTTAATTTCAAATCTCAAATCCTCATGCTTTCAGGATTTGAGAGACTCAACGGGAAAGAAATAGAGGTTAATTTGTTAGTGTCACAATTAATTCCTAGGGTTTCAAATTAATTCCTAGGGTTTCATAAGTGAATATATATGAACAGAAGCTCAGAGGTTACCTTTTCTGGATCTGATCACGAAAAACAAAACCTCCATCTAGCTTCAAACTTGAGTTGCTTCTCCTATTCGCCAGAAAAACGCCTTCCATTATTTTGCCCCGGCGTTCCAAGAGCATGCTACCGCTCTCCATGAGTAGTCGGAGTCCGAAGTCACCACTTCCGCCGGCGACCAACGGCAGCTTCATCACCATTCTCGGCATAGATGGTGGCGCATTAGAGGGATCATTCCCTAACAATACTTGCATTTCTCGAGTCCGACTCATTAAGCATTCTATATGGAGATAAAGAATGCTATTTTAATGATTATTACCTGCAATTCGTTCGAACGGAGAAAAGCAAGTAGAATGATTCCTCTAATGCCGCCGCCATCTATGCTAAGAATGGTGATCATTAAAATAGCCTTCTTTATCCTCATATAGAATGCTTAATTTCTTTTTTGTTCTGATTGTTTTATTTCTATATACATATCTGTAAAGAGTTGGAGAGCAGCCGATGCATTGATGCTTGCCTCTTTGACATTTGCATCTCCACCTCCGCTGATCCGACTTATCTTCCAGCACCCCACTTCCATACTGAAGATCCACACACCGGTATAGTCTGGAAAATTGTGATCTCATTGATGGTGGGGTCGTCGCCGACAATCCGGTAATCGGCTCTGTTGACAAGCATTAAATTAACCTTGTGTTTGTTTGTACCTTTAATTGACCTGTTTCATGCAGACATTGGTTGCTATAACCCGAGGTAACGAAAGGAAGCCCTAACGAGAAGCGGGATTCGAATTCCTTAAGGGCAACAAGGGACTACAGGGGGGAGGTATGTTGTGATTTCCCTAGGCACCGAAACTCCGAAATGCGAGGAGAAGTACAAGGCAGAGGAAGCAGCGAAATGGGTATCCTGGGGTGGCTTACAACCGACCACTCCATCCATGCCACTGATGGACGTGTTCATGAACGCCGGCACGGGCATGGTGGACTTCCACATCGCCACCGTCTTAAAGGCCCTCCACTCTCATGACAGCTACCTCCGGATTCGGGATGATATGCTTACCGGAGACTTGTCATCGGTGGATATAGCGACCGAAGACAATCTGAAAAATCTTGTGAAAGTTGGGGAGGAGCTGCTAAAGAAGCCAGTGTCTGGGATCAATCCGGAAATGGGCAAATTCGAGGCTTCGCCAATGCTGAGGCACTTACAAGGTTGGCCAAAGTGCTGTCACAGGAGAAGAAGCTTCGTTATGATAATATGAGATCTGCACATGAGGGCCGTGCTTCAAAAAGGAATTGCTCAATCACTTCTCGTACAAATATATTTCATGATCATTGTACCAACAATATGGAAAGTACCATAGGCTTAATTAATTAATAAAGCAGGAAATTTCTCTTAATTTACATCAAGATTAATTTATGCTAATAATAATTGATCAGCTAGCATATCCAATTGTTAGGATGCAACCTACAATCATCAAATATTGAAAGAAAAACATAATAGATCAAATATTGAAAAGTAAAGTACACAATCTTGAACAACTGAGATGGGTACATACTATTGAATACGTGTTATGTACATCATAGAGCCACAAGCAAGACGGTAGTAAGCATCAGTGGATATTGTTTGATTACACTAATCACACAAAATGGGCGCCATGATCACTACTTCTTAGCACCCAGCAACTGTTTCTGGACATGCACAAGTCTGTCATGACCTGCAAAACAAGCACACCACTTATCCAGTTAGCAACTTAATTGTTCATCTTATCCAATTAATCGAGTTTTGGGTTCAATATGTTGTCTACTCTATGTATCCTGTCAGATTTAATCCTAGTGTCAACAGCATCTTATATCTAGTTCAGATTACTTGATCATAAGATCATTTCCATTGACTGAAATGTTCAACTTCCGATTAAGATCGTCATTAATTCTACTTCTAGCTCGGTATGTGGCATTTTTCAATCCTAGAAAAAGTTAAAACAAAGGTTAATGATAAACATCAGACCTTGGTGTATTCGTTGCTAGTGATTTCCCTATTTAAAGCAATAGCAGCAGCTTCCATCACATCAGCTTTTTTAAGCTTTCCCTTGACACGGAGAAGATCAATCACAACACCCCTACATGCATGGAAATTAAGCTTCAAATTACACATGCAAACCAAATATATAAACTCCGAACTTGTAAACGCAAATGATAAACTATTATTTGTAGTTTCTAAAATAAATAAGTTAAATTTAAGCTAAAAACTCAATCGTTTACAAGCCTATTGGGAGGAAGGGAATACTTAGGGTTCGTTTAGTTGTGGAGAAGTTTTCAAATTTTCATTTCTAAAATTCCTTTGTAATTGTTTGATCACATACCTAGATTTTAAGAGAAAACATTGTTTTCCAAAGATTAGAAAACTCTAGTATTAAAATGGAAACCTTCCAAATAAGGTTGCCTGATTTAATACTAGAGTTTTCCAAAGTTTGGAAAACAACGTTTTCCATCCCTTAAAACCTAGGATCAAACATTTACAAAGAAGTTTTGGAAATAAAAACTTGGAAACTTCTCTACAACTAAACGGATCCTTAGCTTTTCTATATCCAAAAACTTACCTCAATGAATCGTATTCGGGATGCTGAGGGGATGATCTCAAAACATATGTATCACTCTGGACCTCCACTGCAACTTGATTTAGAATTTCCAAGAACTCATGTTCAGATTGACTAAGGCCTTCAGCTGCTATGCGGAACAGTTTGGAATCTGTTGTGGGATGGTTGGCCTTCTTAACAGCAATATCACGCAAGGATTGGCATACCCATTGCCGGCTGCAAAGATAATTATTACTATTTCCATTCAATTTATTCAATAAATTTGCAAGCATCTAGTCTTTAACTATTTGTGTAAGGAAGATCGAACTTCAAACTTATCCGAGTCAATTAATAAGCTGAAATAATGACAGAATTTTCAGGGTTAATTGTATGAAGTTTTTAGTGTCAAGTAACTATAGTAACTAGTTAATACAATAGATGCATATGCGATCAAAGTTTCACAGTGGAGAAGTGCTAAATATTACAAGATTCATTATCATGGAATGGGCTCTTCTTTGTTTAGATTAACTAGATAAAGACCATCAATATCCAGTGGGCTCTGTCCCATCATGTTTTTCACCTACTGTAAAAAAACGTCAGCAAATTTTAGCTTTCGGGGTGAGAAAGTTATTTATGAGTTTTCAAAACAAGCCAATGTGAATAATATATACTTGGAAGGAAAAGGGAGTAAATTTTGCCCCTTGTCAAGAAATACATAACAGGAACATTATTTACATTCTCCCTCATTCTTTACTTGAAGCAAAACTAAGAAGAAAGTGACAATAACTGTTTACCCCTCCTTCCTTTACATGGGCTAGTTTTTCAAAATTGGGAAGATTTGAAAGATTGAACATGTTATGCTAATGCTCATAATCCATCATCAGATGGGTAGCTTAGATAAATCTTTTTTCTCCCATAAAAGTTGATATGGTCAAGAAAAAGCTCCACCAAACAAGATTCTAATCATTCATTGTGCTATTCTTAAAAGAACCAACATCATTCTTCTGCAGTCCATCATCATTTCACTGAAGCTACCCTGCATCCCCTGCTGCCTACCCTCATCATAACTGAAACATGGTGGCAATTCCAAGTAAGCACTTTCATGAGCATCAGATCATGGAAGCCCTAAATTTTGCTAGAAAACGGGGACTAGATAGTAAAAGTTGATGTTCAAGGGCTAAATTGTCTTATTGAGCCAAGTTAGAGGGCTGAAACTGTATTTAGGACTTTGGGCTAGGTAGCTGACATGTCAAATCCGGTTGCTGACATGTCAGACCAGGGTACCACATATGCGCCAATTGGGCAAAATATTTCAAAATTTAACAGAATCTTCCATTCTTCAGTTAGTGGGAAGTAAAATGGTCCCAAATTGTAATGTTAGGGGTAAAAGGGACCCAAATTGTAAGTAGGGGATAAAATGGTTCCGAAATTGTTTTGTTTATATATTTGCACCGGAGGCCTAATTTGGGTGGTAACATGGTGCCATTTCTTAAGAATAAACCAACCTGTATGATGTATCCAACAACTTTGAGTCAAGAAAACGAGATAATCGTTCTTGGAAGAAAAAGGCAAAGGCTTGGTTAAAAGAAAACTCTAAAATATTTATTACATACAATACAATATGAATAATCTTATGCTAAAACATCTAATAACAGCTCTTTCTTTAGGCTTGGTTGATAGCTAATTCTATTAGGAACAGGATAGTAGTAATGCGCTCCTATTGTTCCTGGTTATTACTGATCCTAAAAGGTACTGGAATCCTAGACATATTAGTCTTTAGCTAGGAAACTAAACCCTTAAAACAAAAATACTGCAATTAATATGACTCTAATTAACCTGGTAAAACGCTAAAATAACTCTAGATATGGTAGATAAAATACGCCTAAAATAATTACAAAAATACAAATAAAATAGAAAGTACTTTTTCTGCTAGTAGACTAGTGAATCGGAAGTTTAGGTAAAAATCTAGACTAACTGATATCTAGGCCAAGTACTTTTTTTTATTCCAAAAGCTCACTGACCTGCGTCACTAAGTTAATTGCTGTCAGTTGTGTTTAATTGTGTGATTTACCTTTTAATGTGCTTGTCTGACTTCTTATTTTTAAATGTATATTTTGTTATCTTGTATTCTTGTTTTGTAGGTTTAGCACTGCCCTTACAGTTCCTAGATCATAAGGGTTCAAGCTTAATCACAGTTATATGTAATGCCAATTTGATTCAGTTTATGCACCTCAGAAATAGATTGAGCAACAATTCAGTGTTGGTATCTGTAGTGCTGGAAATCTTAAAAAGAAATACCTGCAAACTTTGTAAGTTTCAAAAAGTTTCTTGAGAGCCTTTGGTATAGCTTCACGAGCTTCAACAGTCATTTCCCTTACAGCCTGCTTCTCAGATGCCATTCTTCCGACTCCTGTTTCTGAACCTCCAACATTTTCAGCCTTGCTTGTAACATCAGGTTTTGTTCTACGAGATAAAAGCTTTCCACTTCTACAAATATTTCTAAAAACACTATCCTCCCCAGTTTTCCAGATCTGTTCTTGCTTTTTAACAATGTCAGGATAGTTCTTTATAAAATTCATATCAGGATCTTCTTTCAACTTCCAGTCTTTGAACAACGACCTTTCAACAGCTAAACTTTTCAGAAATTCTTTCACTGCTTCTTTGTGGCTACCAGCATCTTTCACCTGAGCTAAGCTGATAAATGGGCTCTTGCTGAATAAAAGAAGCACGTAATCTCTAGCCAGCGCCTTAGAAGGATCGGGAAATAACCATGAACTTTTTGCAACCCAGAGTCCTTGCACTAACAAAGCATGCCTCTGAAGCACTTCTAAAAGATCTTCAACTAAAGTATCAGGAGCAAAGTGCTTAAGAGCACTAAAACGCAAAAGTGGAGAACCCTACCAGGTAAAACAAATCGAAAAGAAAAAATAAGATGGATTATTGGTAGAGTAACAGAACATGCTAATTCAGAGAATTCCTCTGCAGGTCAGTGAAACGATATCAAATCTATAAGCTTCTATGTTCATTTTCTTCTAAAAGAGTAAATAGGGTAAGTTTGAGAGAAAGAAAGATATTAGTTATACATGAAAGAACAGGAAAGCAAGAACAGCTAAGACTAACAATTACCAGCCAGTTGTCAATCCAAGCCTACCAAAACTGGTTTAGGCATCAAGAGTATTTAGACGTTTAAATTAGTTGCATATTCTATGCATCAAGTATAAGAAGTTGCGAACTAAAGTATTCTACACGAAGGCCGCTAGTGTAATTAACACTTATGTTTGCCATAAAAAGACACATATTACAGTTAATACTGAATGGCATTGTAAGGACAAAACTGTTTATGTTTCTGTTTCTATTGCTTTTTTCATCTTTGCAAGTAAAAGGAAAACTGCTAAAAACACAATAATAAGATGTTTATGATTAAATCAAAATGCTGTATATCAATGGCATCAATGCCATAGCATCGATAGTGCTATAAATTCTATCTGGAGGAAGACTGGCAGTGGTAGTAATGTATAGATTAGAAGTACAAAAAAGCAACACACAACACATACAGCACATATCAAGTTGACAGACCTCAGAGAGTAATTTCTTCAGACGCTCATCCAGTGACAGAGAAAACAAAAGCCTGAAAACAACATCCAGTTAAGTACTTTAGTGCCAAAACAAGGAGATTGGTGCGCTAATTATTATAATAAAAAAAACTGTAAACAAGACAAAAAAAAACATTTGCTTGTTGACCTATGACCTTTCATACAAGCTTCATAGTTCATTATATACTATAATTAACTTAGATGGTGGTAGGCTAGTAGAATCGTACTCCGTAACTATCATTGTCTCAATGGAAGCACACATAACATCATCGACATCATCATTCTGCATCTTAATCCCAAATATGTTGAGGTTAATGGCATGAAGCATATAGTGCCAATTTATTTTTTAAAATTAATTAACACTATAAATTTACACAAAAAGCATAATGGCGAAGTTTTATGCCAAATGTCATTCCTGCTGCAACCTTATGAAGGAATAATAGAAGCACACATAACAAAAGTCAAAAAGCAACATCACTCAGGTTATGCTATGTGTGCGTTTATTAGTGGTATCCTGAAATATGCATATCATGTAGTTAAACTGTACTTTTTGAGAATAAGATTTTACCAAATGCAAATTATGTGGAATTGTTTTCCAAAATATAAGCATGTTATCGTGGTGCATTGGTGTTTTCACCAGATTGAATACTATCAATTTACTGACTTTTCTTAAACCTTGTTTAAGGTTTCAATCATCAAAAGAACAAAAAAGAAAAATACATTAAGTAAACAACCCTAAGTTTCTATATCACTTAAAAAAAAAGGTTCGAATTAAGCTTCATTAAGGCTTTGGTTAACACATTAACCAAAGATTCCATGGACTAAATCTAAATAATAGTCATAAAAATATTACTAATAAAACTTTAAATAATAATCTCCGGAGTATTTCACTATCTCTTTATCTTTTTCTGACTACTAAAGTAGAAATCGATGAATTTTTCATTCTAACTACTTTGGAAATAACACTCACAACTATGTGCATTGAAGTCGTTTCAATTAAACATAAAAGGAAAAAAAACACAAAATAATATCATTGGCAAGGTGAACAACTAGCCTTAATGAGGCTGGCCATACACACAGCAACCACAAGTGGCAAATCCTAAGACACAACTCGAACCAAAACAAAACCCAGTCTCTTGCAAAGTAAAGTATGACAGAAAGGGTAAAATAAAAAATACTCCCTCCATCCTAAATATAATGCAACGATTTGACTTGTCATGGAAATCAAGGTGAGAAAATTTTAGTATTGACTTTCTATTTTACCCTTTTTATATTGGAAGATGTAATCAAACACAGAAATCGAGAAAGAAAGTTAAACAAAATCAAATATAACGATAAATATACCAAAAATAAAAATTAAATAATTATATGATTGAATAAAAATTTTAATTTCAGAAGAAAGATACCCATATTGACTGATTTTTTAATTTAATTTCTAGAGCTTTAGAGGTAAGGATGATTTAGTAAATTAGTATGTAAAATATTACCCTAAAGGGAAGTGTTGCATTACTTTTGGGACGTCCTAAAGAGGAAAGTATTGCCATTACTTTTGGAACGGAGAAAGTAAGCACTTCACTTTACCTCCTTGACGGGGCTTTATCCTTGAGGTGGCTATCTGATCCAGGACATAAAGAGTCAATATAGTCAGCCCTACAACAAATTAGAAAAATACAAACAATATGTGAAAAACAACTCTAACAGCGAACAAAAAAATAAGCAGAAAAGGTAGTTCCTAGATTTAATGATAAGCTTGAGACATACGTAAAGAGAACAATCCAACAGAGTGCAAAACATACGGAGTCATGGTAAATTGCAATGGAAAGTTTTCTTCTCCAATCATTTTCTGCAAACATTGTGCAGAAGCATCGCTCCTACAGCCCTGATAATTGAGTCGCAGCCATTGCT
Source organism: Stellera chamaejasme (assembly GCA_024586325.1). Lineage (NCBI taxonomy): Eukaryota > Viridiplantae > Streptophyta > Magnoliopsida > Malvales > Thymelaeaceae > Stellera > Stellera chamaejasme. Next base: position 19,418,387 of record CM044981.1, read on the forward strand.
GCAAGAAACAAGGTTTTTAGTCAATATCAAACCACTTTCTCATAGGCTTTGGAAAACTTGCATTATTGGCCTTTATTACACCATGAAAATTGTATATGCCTTCTCCAACTGGTTTTACAAGCTCATAGTCATAACTCTAACCATAATATAAGGATTTGAAAATCATGACTCTAGTTGGCAGGCTCAACAGCACAACCAGTTATCTCCCAGACCCACCATGTAACACAATATGCATACTGCTAAAACCTGTTGTAGGCTCTAGAAATTATCAAACACACGCAAATGGTAACTTTTAGCGACAAACACATGAAAGCATGCACCAGATATATCTCATGCTCGCAAACACAAGCGCAACAAAAACCACTACACTTCACCTGATACAATAAAAAGGCAATAATGAACAATTTTAAGAAAGCGTTTTCGATCAATTATCAGGTCAAGAGGGATTTGTTAAAGACTCTTTGCTATGATACCTCTTCATCTTCTGCTCTTTGGTCATGTTGAAGTTGGTTTACCTTGCTCTGTTAAAAAAAACGTCCAACAAAGCACTTGAAAGTCAAGAATGATTGAAAGATTGAATTAAAATTTTGGAAAAATATAACCCAAGTCTGATATAGTCAAAGCAGTGTTCCATTAGTAAAAACTAAAATTCAGGCAGAATAACTTCAGCAATCACCAAAAGAAGGCAGCTAACTTAATAGAAATTACACACCTGCTTGCTGGATGATATAATCAATTTCTCCTTCAGTGACTCATCCATTTTTGTAGCAACTTCTGCAGCACTTTTAGCTATATTTTTTCTCTTTAAGCCACCAGAATTAATATGATCAAATGATGGTCGAAGCTGAACTATTGTGTGAACACGGTTCAAGTGCAACTGCAAGAATATCCAGACTACAATCATGCATTAAAGGTTTTGTAGCTAAAACCGAGAACCAGATGTTACAAAATATTTGACAATACTAATGTGTAAGATATACAAATTTAGAACAAAAAAACAAATCATGATGTTGAAAACAAGAACCTGTATAAATATACATTATGGGAGAATTATTAAGAATAGGTCCTTGAGAGGACTATCATAAGCAATCAAAAGCAGTTCCTTGCTATGCCCACATACTAAGAGACAAGAAAGAAATCATGGTCCAATACATACAACCACTAAACAATGTAAAGAGACGTCTGAGTCAAGTGCAGAATTGGCTTGATATCAGTAAATTAATGACCTCCCACGTTCGTGTTGTTGATAACTTAGGTCTTCTATAATTTTCTCCACTAATATAAGACCCTCATTGGAGATACACTATGCAGCTGCACAACTCTTATAAGAATAAATATGGAGAGAGAATCTTTCAAACAAACATTACCCAATATCACCATAGTGTATACATGACTAATTGCCTCCACCAGAAGAATCTCTGAAAATTATCAGAACTAAGCTTTGATGTTACCCGTGAAAAATACACACCTTATTACCCATCAAAATCCCAACGGTGTAGCCAATATCATGATCTCGCGCCCATTTTGTATGCAGGGTCTGTAGAAAATAAGGAGGCCAAGTTTGGGTCATTTGACAAGTAATTGCTCATAGTAACAAGGTTCTGTCATAAATTATAGATGCTGATGCTTTTTACTGAAAACAACCGGTCCCAGAATTTTCTTATTTTCATATTTCTTCTGCAATTTGTATAGAATTTACAGGTGACCATGCATCACAAATTAGAGACCATGCTACTTTATTAACCGGACTATGAGGCGATAAAAAGTGGCTAAGATTTTCTCTAATACTCGACCCAACAACCAAATCCCTCCTATTGCTCATCAACTCTCAAAATCAGAGAAAAATTAAACTACACTTGATAACCTAATTATCCAAACCAGAAACTGAATGTTGTGCGTTTCAAATGTACACACAGACCTGCTTTTCCATCATCCTGTCGCTACCACATTCACGATCAAAATTTTTCGAATCCATATCAATTGACAAATCCAACTCCATTTGGGAAGTTGCAGGCTTCAGCCTTACCTACAATGCGAGAGAGCACATCTATAATTGCCCAACAAAAGGGAAGAACTAAACAAAAGAAAACAAACTTCCAAGAGAGAAAATCAAACATTTTCACAACGCTGGTCCAGCCCGTACGGACGGTCAGAAGGCCGTAGAGGATACTGCATCACGTAAAGCTCTGTGTGAGAATCCACCGGGGGCTTCAAAAACACTTCAATCTCACGAACAACCACATCTTCTGCTTCTCCTCTTATGTCCTCTCCCACAGTTACACTCTCACGTTTCACATCAATCTCCATTTCTGTGGTGCCATCTCCAAAATTCGATTCGGACGAACCCAACAGTTTCTCATCACAGTCTTCCTCTTTCCTCTCCGATTTCGGAGACGTATCAGGTGTTGGTTTGGGGACTTCTCTCTGTTTGGGCGCGAGCTTTGAAGATCTCGGCGCGAATTTGGTGGTCCGTCGAGTGACCCGGCTTGATCCAGCCAGCTCACATAGGTCGTCCAAATCCATGGTGATACGAACCGCAGCTGCTTCAACTCCAGGAGCTCGAATCCACCACCAATTGACCACCAAAAAGAGGAAGACTCACGCTGCCAGAGAAGATTTCTCAAAGAATGTCTCCAAGAACTAGAGAGAGAAAAAGAAATTAGGCAGTTACCAATTTCGTCAGATAACTTCACTCTCGCCTCCTGGCCGTTCTTGAATCTTGAACAGTTTCCGCTCTCCAATTGGCGCCAACGAAGACACAGAAGCTTCTGAAATGCTCGAGTTGAGCTGCTTAAGGCCTCAGCTTCCTCTCCTCCTTTCTTCATTGGGAAAATTACAACCCTCCCCCCCCCCGTTTGTTGAAACTCTCAGTTCGCCCTTTTTAAAAATCTACAATTACCCCTTTGAGGTTTAGTGAAATCTTCGGTTACCCACATTGACCATTTGTGTTGTTTTAGTTGACCGTTGAAAAATTTAGGGTTAAATGTTCTTATTATCGCTAATATTTCTTACCATAATATTTCAACCTGAACATTTTGTTTCTCTCATTTCTCCCTCCCAAAACGGCCACCCTGGCTAGCCATCACTGTCGTTTAGTCATCGTCACAACACGAACGTGCTTAGGTCACAAAAACGCAGGCGACATGCTCCTGTGACATAGGTGAGCCCGGACTGACCATTAACTGTTTATGGAGTATATTTAGAATAATCACTGCTAAAATTTTAAGAGTCAACTACCATCTTAAAAGGTTAAGGAGGTAACTAAAGATTTTCATTAAATCTTAGGGGGGTAACTGATGATGTTTTAAAAATAGAGGGCAAACTGACGATTTCATCAAACTTCGGGGGGTTTGTTTGTAATTTACCGTTCTTCATTTCATGCCTCCAGGAGGAAGAATCGACGCCATGTGCATTTCATTAATTGGCTTATTCCTACTTCTGGACCTGGCCCAATTCAGCCCACTTTTCGCTACTGAACCACGCCGACCCATTCAATTTCTTTGTAGAGTAGTTGATTATCAATTTTGCAATATCACAAGTTTTTTGGAATTGTCGACATTATTCGGGCCTTTCTAATCCGAGGTACAAATTATCGGAGGTACCTGAAGGACTCCATTTTTTTCGTCACCAATTTCTTTGTAGAGTAGTGCAATCTAGCTATTTAGCATTTCGCACATCTAGTCCTTGTGGATTCGACCCTTACTTATCGAGTGCACACTCGATCCATACACTTGCGGGTGTGTAAGGTTTTATTTGTCTGACACACGTCATTAGCAGAATGGTGGCGTATCAGAGAACACGTGTCCTTAATTTGTTCGGTTATGTATGGTCCGCATGGGCGGATCCAGGTGGGGGCACATGGGGGCACGTGCCCCCAGTGAAATTTCAGAAATTATATTGGTAGTGATAGTGTTTTTTTTCATAAATAAAATATATAGACTATTTTGAACAAAAGTATATAGTGTTAGGACTATAGCTAACATTTGAAGCAAAAGAAACAACACGGAGCACACGCAGCAATAGAAGAAAAAAATTGGTAAATTACAGTTTCGGTCCAACAATTATGCACTATTGTTTATTCAAGTCATAAAACTGTTTTTTTATCATACAAGTCTTCAACTTTTAATAAAAAGTTAAGAGTTAAATCCTAAACATTTATAATGTGGTTAAATATTATCAAATAAAATAGATTTCATCTAAAAAATAAGAGTAATTAGTATTTTATGAAATTGGAATATCCTATTATGATGTTTTGAATGAATAAAAATAGTTAAAATATTTCATTATTTATTTCAAATTGCTCTGAAGAATTATTACGCTTTCAACTTTTAAATAAATTATGAATTTTTTTGAAATTAAATAATCTATTTAATTAATATTATCTAATGCAAAACTTTGATCTCCTTCCTCACACACTTCTTTTTATATCTTTTTCTTGTTATTACAAATATTCTTTCCGTATCAAAATTATGGGAACTATCTACTATAATGTGAAATTTTAATTAAAATTTTTAGATTTTTTTTCTCAAAACAATCTCAACAAATAAGAAGAATTTGTGCCCCCACACGCCAATAATCCTGGATCCGCCACTGATGGTCCGGGAATGTCCTCAATATGCTCGGGTGAGTTCTTATTATGTCCGGGAATATCCTTGACTTGTTCGGGTTATAAGTTATTTAAGTTTTTAATTGAACCCTTATTTTGGGTTACTGACTTGGCCTTTTGCTAGGCCTTTTAAGTAGATTGGGCATGACGGCCATCACTTATATTTTAGGGGTAATTTTACCGCCTCCCGATAAAACACTAACAGAAAACATTAGAAAATGTCCGTTTTAATCCAAAGTTTTTTTTTATTTTCAAAAAAAATTCCCCAACATTTTAAAACAACAATTTTAATCATTGGAGATCAATGGATTTTGGCACAATCTTTCAATCAATCCCAGAATTTGGTGTAAGTCTGTACCACAGGTAAACGTTTTAATTGATCTTTCAGACTTACTTTCTAGGTGTTTTATATCACAGGTAAACGCTAAGGTGAGTCCAATCTAGTTGGGGATTGTAATGGTGTCGAGTTGGTGCATTTGGAGGGGCTAAATAGACTAGTTAAATGCATTGGTCATTTTCTCGAAAATCCAAATCTTTTTCCACCTTTGAAGTCCCAATCGGCAAAAAAAAATCAATGGTCTTCTTGGTTGATAACTCCATTGGAAGTGGATTGACTAGACTAATGGAGTTGCTACAATGAAGTACGGTTGGTCTTCTTAGTTCTTCACCTCGATCACGACACATAACGAACCAATTAGGAGTAAAATTGGTGAAGTAAAATTGATAAATATTTTTTAAATCAACAAAATAAGTAGTTGTTTTCTAAAAAAATGTTGAAAAATAGACATCACTAATTTTCTGGGACGGAGTAAGTGTATCTTTCCATAAATAAATAAATATAAAAAATAAATAAAAAGCTAACGGATCTGTTAATGAGTAAAGTTTGCCGGGTACAAATAAGAATTGGCCATTTGAAAAAGTGAAGAAAAAAAAGTAGACGAAAACTTCATCTGTTTCAAATTGTTTTCATTTGATTGGATATAGAAATTAATGAGTATTGAATCTAAGTGTAATAAAGTTAAACTCTCAAATAATAGCAACTCTTTGGTGGATAATAAAAATTTAAGATTAAAAAGTAAAAGTGCTTAAAAGATTTTCTTAAAAATAAATGATTAATTCCTAGGGTTTCATTAGTGAATCTCCTACGGAGACTGATTATTTTTCAACAAATCTTCAATTAATGAAGAGACTACCAGTTAATTAATGAACCTTAATCTCAAATCTCAAATCCTCATGCTTTCAGGATTTGAGAGACTCAACGGGAAAGAAATAGAGGTTAATCGGTTAGAGTCACAATTAATTCCTAGGGTTTCATTACTACTCCGTATATATGAACAGAAGCTCACAGGTTACCTTTTCACAATCTGATCACGAAAAACAAAACCTCTCCTTGAGTTGCGTCTCCTGTTCACCAGAAAAATGCCTTCCATTATTTTGCCCCGGCGTTCCAAGAGCATGCTATCGCTCTCCATGAGCAGCCGGAGTCCGAGATCACCACTTCCGCCGGCGACCAACGGCAGCTTGATCACCATTCTCAGCATAGATGGCGGCGGCATTAGAGGGATCATTTCCGGAACAGTACTTGCTTTTCTAGAGTCTGAATTGCAGGTAATAATCATCATTAAAGTAGCTTCTTTATCTCCATATAGAATATAGAATGCTTAACTAATTCCTTTTTTGTTCTAATTTCTATAGAAGCTAGATGGTGAGGAAGCCAGATTGGCTGATTACTTTGATGTGATCGCGGAAACTAGCACGGGCGGCCTTGTGACGGCCATGCTAACGGCACCGGACAATGATGGCCGCCCTCTGTTCGCCACCAAAGACATAAACAACTTCTACCTTGATAACTGCCCAAAAATCTTCCCACAAAACCGGTGGGTACAAATTAAGTTGTGTTTTTTTTTCAGTAAAAAAAAAACATTTATTGGGTATTATCTTATGGACATGAATATTGGAGCATGTACAGTTCTCGGTTTGCATCAGCGGCCAACTTGGTGAGATCCATCTCAAGACCCAAGTACGATGGCAGATATCTTCACCAATTGGTGAAGGAAAAGCTTGGAGACACAAAGCTTCACCAGGCATTAACCAATATTGTCATTCCAGCTTTCGACATCAAACACCTTCAACCCGTAATCTTCTCCAATTATCAGCACTAAACATTTACTTGTATTAAATTTACTCCATATTTCTGCTTCTTAGTTCTTACACTTACATGCGGATCAAGTAACATACATATACATATCTGTGTAAACAGTTGGAGAGCAACCCATGCATGGATGCTTGCCTCTCCGACATTTGCATCTCCACCTCCGCTGCTCTGACTTATCTTCCGGCACACCACTTCCATACCGAAGATCCACTCACCGGTATAGTCAGGGAATTTGATCTCATTGATGGTGGGGTTGCCGCCAACAATCCGGTAATTATCTTTGTTTCGGACAAACAGTAAATTAACCTTGTGTTTGTTTGTGCCTTTAATCAACCTGTTTCATGCAGACATTGGTTGCTATAACTGAGGTAACGAAAGGAAGCTCTAGCGGGAAGCGGGATTCGGATTCCTTAAGGGCAAGGGACTACAGGAGGTATGTGGTGATTTCCCTAGGCACCGGAACTCCGAAATGTGAGGAGAAGTACAAAGCAGAGGAAGCAGCGAAATGGGGTGTTCTGGGGTGGCTTACAAGCGACCACTCCACCCCGCTGATGGACGTGTTCATGAACGCCAGCACAGGCATGGTGGACTTCCACATCGCCACCGTCTTAAAGGCCCTCCACTCTCATGACAGCTACCTCCGGATTCAGGATGATACACTTACCGGAGACTTATCATCCGTGGATATAGCCACCGAAGACAATCTGAAGAATCTTGTGAAAGTTGGGGAGGAGCTGCTAAAGAAGCCGGTGTCTAGGATCAATCTGGAGACGGGAAAATTCGAGGCTACGTCGTTGGAGAACAATGCTGAGGCACTTACAAGGTTGGCCAAAGTGCTGTCACAAGAGAAGAAGCTTCGTTATGATAATATGATATCTGCACATGAGGGTCGTGCTTCAAAAAGGAATTGCTCAATCAGTTCTCGTACAAATATATTTCATGATCATTGTACCCACAATATGGAAAGTACCGTAGGTTTAATTAATTAATAAAGCAGAAAATTTGTCATTCTTATTTTTCTCGAGAAAAAAAACATTAAAAATTTTTAATTTACATCAAGATTAAGTTATGCTCGTAATGATTGATCAGCTAGCATATACGATTATTAGGATGCAACTTACAATCACCAGGATATGAGCTATTAGCATTTGATTTCATATTGAAAGAAAAACATAATAGATCAAATATTGAAAAGTGAAGTACATACTATTGAATACGTATTATGTACATCACAGAGCCACAAGGAAGACCGTAAGCATCAGTGGATATTGTTTGATTACACTAATCACACAAAATGGGCACCATGATCACTACTTCTTAACACCCAGCAACTGTTTCTAGACATGCACAAGTCTGTCATGACCCGCAAAACAAGCACACCACTTATCCAGTTAGCAACTTAATTGTTCATCTTATCCGATTGAACGAAGGTTCAGTATGTTGTCTTCTCTATCTATCCTGTCAAATTTAATCCTAGAGTCAACAGCATCTTATATCTAGTTCAAATTACTTGTTCATAAGATCATTTCCATTGACTGAAATGTTCGACCTGTTGATTAAGATCGTCATTAATTCTACTTCTAGCTCAGTATGTAGCATTTTTCAATCCTAGAAAAAGTTAAAACAAAGGTTAATGATAAACATCAGACGCAATAGCAGCAGCTTCCATCACATCAGCTTTCTTAAGCTGTCCCTTGACACGGAGAAGATCAATCACAACACCCCTACATGCATGGAAATTAAGCTTCAAATTACACATGCAAACCACATATATAGACTCCGAACTTGTAAACGCAAATGATAAACTATTATTTGCAGTTTCTAAAACAAAAAAGTTAAATTTGATAAACTATTATTTGCAGTTTCTAAAACAAAAAAGTTAAATTTAAGCTAAAAACTCAATTCCATTTGTGTAAGGAAGATTGAACTTCAAAGTTCAAACTCATCCGAGTGAATTAATAAGCTGAAATAATGACAGAATTCTAAGGGTTAATTGTATGAAGTTTTTAGTGTCAAGTGACCGTAGTAACTAGTTAATGCATAAGCAGACAAAGTTATACAGTGAAGAGCTAACTATTACAAGATTCATTATCATGGAATGGGCTCTTCTTTGTTTAGATTAACTAGATAAAGACCATCAATATCCAGTGGCCTCTGTCCCATCATGTTTTTCACCTACTGTAAAAAAACATCAGTAAATTTTAGGGTTCAGGGTGAGAAAGTTATTTCATATAAGTTTTCAAAACAAGCCAATGTGAATAATATGTACCTGGAAGGAAAAATAAGGGAGTACGTTTTGCCCCTTGTCAAGAAAAAACAACAGGAACATTATTTATATACTCCCTCATTCTTTACTTGAAGCAAAACTAGGGAGAAAGCGACAGTAACTGTTTACCCCTCCTTCCTTTACATGGGCTAGTTTTTTAAATTGGGGAGATTTGAAAGATTGAACATGTTAAGCTAATGCTCATAATCCATCACCAGATGGTGTAGCTTAGATAAAACCTTTTTCTCCTATAAAGGTTGATATGGTCAAGAAAAAGCTCACCAAACAAGATTCTAAAATTTTTGCTGTTCTTAAGAGAACCAATATCATTCTATTGCAGTCCATCCTCATTTCAACTGAAGCTACCCTGCATCCCCTGCTGCCTATCCTCATCACAACTGAAACATTGTGGCAATTCCAAGTAAGCACTTTCATGAGCATCAGAGCATGGAAGCCCTAAATTTCGCTAGAAAACGGGGACTAGACAGTAAAAGTTGATGTTCAAGGGCTCAATTGTCTTATTGAGATAAGTTAGAGGTCTGAAACTGTATTTAGGACATCTGGGCTAGGTAGCTGACGTTTCAAATACGGTTGCTGACATGTCACACCAGGGTAACACATAGGCACCAATTGGGCATAATATTTCAAAATTAACAGAATCTTCCATTCTTCAGTAAGTGGGAGGTAAAATGGTCCCAAATTGTAATGTCGGGTACAAGGGTCCCAAATTGTAAGTAGGGGGTAAAATGGTTCCGAAATTGTTTTGTTTATATATTTGCACCGAAGGCCAAATTTTTGGGTGGTAACATGGTGCCATTTCTTAAGAATAAACCAACTTGTATGATGTATCTAGCAACTTTGAGTCAAGAAAACGAGATAATCGTTTTTGGAAGGAAAAGAAAACTCTAAAATATTAGTATTACATAAATATGAATAATCTTATGCTATAACATCTTATAACAGCACTTTCTTTAGGCTTGGTTGATAACTAATTCTATTAGGAACAGGATAGTAGTAATGCGCTCCTATTGTTCCTGGCTATTACTAATCCTAAAAGGCACTGAAATCATATTAGTCTTTATCTAGGAAACTAAACCCTTAAACAAAAATACTGCAATTAATATGACTCTAATTAACCCGGTTAAATGCTAAAATAACTCTAGATCTGGTAATAAAATACGCCTAAAAATAATTACGAAAAACACAAATAAAATAGAAAGTGTAGATTTTGTGGGTTGTATCAGATTCTGATTTGCATTGTTTCTGTTTTACTGAGCTAGGGCAGCATTTGCACTAGTAGACAAACTGATACCTAGGCCAAGTACTTTTTTTCTTCCAAAAGCTCACTGACCTGCGTCACTAAGTTAATTGCTGTCAGTTGTGTCTAATTGTGTGATTAACCTTTTAATGTGCTTGTCTGACTTCTTATTTACTTCAAATGTATATTTTGTTATCTAGTATTCTTGTTTTGCAGGTTATGCACTGCCCTTACAGTTCCTAGAACTTAATCATAAGGATTCAAAGCTTAATCACAGTTGTATGTAATGCCAATTGGATTCAGTTTATGCACCTCAGAAATAGATTGAGCAACAATTCAGTGTTGGTATCTCTAGTGCTGGAAATCTTAAAAAGGCATACCTGCAAACTTTGTGAGTTTCAAAATGTTTCTTGAGAGCCTTCGGTATAGCTTCACGAGCTTCACAACGCTGGTCCAGCCCGTACGGACTGTCAGAAGGCTGTAGAGGATACTGCATCACATAAAGCTCTGTGTGAGAATCCACCGGGGGCTTCAAAAACACTTCAATCTCACGAACAACCACATCTTCTGCTTCTCCTCTTATGCCCTCTCCCACAGTTACACTCTCATGTTTCACATCAATCTCCATTTCTGTGGTGCCATCTCCAAAATTCGATTCGGACCAACCCAACAGTTTCTCATCACAGTCTTCTTCTTTCCTCTCCGATTTGGGAGACGTATCAGGTGTTGGTTTGGGGACTTCTCTCTGTTTGGGCGCGAGCTTTGAAGATCTCGGCGCGAATTTGGTGGTCCGTCCAAATCCATGGTGATACGAACCGCAGCTGCTTCAACTCCAGGAGCTCGAATCCACCACCAATTGACCACCAAAAAGAGGAAGACTCACGCTGCCAGAGAAGATTTTGTTAAGGTCCGAATCAAGATTTCGTATTACAATGGCTCTAACCAGCAAAACAGAGTGTATTAGGGAAGATATACACAGCCATTACGGAAATGGAATTCGATCAACACCGAGACGAGGGGGTAGGAATGGCTACGCACCAGAGATGCCTTCTGCACCTGGAAGTAACGTAGAATTAGGGCTGGGCTCGAAAGCACAATTCCAACAGAGGAGAGAGTTGGAGAAGGGAGAGAGGGAAACTGACATTCAACAATACTCAGGTCTGCTCTCTACCGTTGGAGAAATGACCGTTTATAGGTCCTCCCTCTGCCAGCAAAACGACGACGTCCTTCTCTTATTGAAACCGAGCGCACAACGATAAAAGAAGGCACACGCCCAACACTTGACCGAAGAGCATACCACCATAACGTACCAGTAGCTGCCACTGCCATCAGCCAGTGCACCCAGCAGCTGCAGCTGTAACAAGGCCCCCTCCCTTAAAAATGTGCTTGTCCTCAAGCACATTATAGCTGGAAAGAAGGAAAACGAGTCTGGAAGGAGACCAGCTCCTCCCAAGTGGCGCCCTCAGGACCTGAATCCGTCCACTGGACCAAGACTTTAGTAACAGCCCGATTGCCCTGTTTAGCCAACTTCCTGTCCAAAATCGCAAGTGGCTGAGGTGGTTCAATAACGTCAGAGAGAGTCGGTAATGAGCCATGAGTGATGTGGGAGCCCAGTTTCTTCTTGAGCAGAGACACGTGGAAATCATTGTGGATCTTAGCTTCAGGTGGCAGGAGTAATTGGTAAGCCACCTGACCAACACGTTTTAAAACCTTGAAAGGGCCATAATATCTTGCAGCCAGCTTATGGTCCACTCCTCCTCTCATTGAAGTCTGCCGGTACTTGTGAAGTTTGAGATATACCCAATCCCCTTCCGCAAAGCTCCTCTCCGTTCTGTGCTTATCAGCATAAAACTTCATTCTTGAATGTGCTTTTGCCATGTGGTCCTTCAGATGTTGTATGATTCTCTCCCGGGTTCCCAAGGTCCTATCCACAGCCTCCATGGAAGACTGGCCAGCTAAGTAAGGAAGATGTGTAGGAGGTGGCTGGCAATAGACAGCTTCATAGGGCGTCAGTTGGATGGCAGTGTGGAAAGAAGTGTTATACCACCACTCAGCCAAGGGGAGCCACTGCGTCCACTGCCTGGGGAAGTCCCTTGTCATACATCTCAGGTAAGCTTCCACACTTCGATTTACCACCTCTGTCTGACCATCTGTTTGAGGATGGTAACTGGTGGAAAGTTTAAGTTCAACTTTCAACTGTTTCATCAGCTCTGCCAAAAGAACTCACAAACACAGCTCCACGATCACTAACAATATCATTGGCATGCCATGCAACCTATAAACTTGATCCAGGAAGACTTTTGCCACAGTGACTGCTGAATAGGGGTGAGGGAGGGCTATGAAATGCGCATACTTACTCAGGCGATCCACCACCACTAGGATGACCTCCTTCCCATCAGACTTTGGTAGGGACTCAATGAAATCCATGGATATACTATACCAAATCTGTTGGGGAATTGGCAAAGGTTGCAGCAGACCAGGAGATGCACTGGTGTCATATTTATAGCGCTGACAGATGTCACACTCACGCACAAACTGCTCAACATCCTTGGATAATCCCTTCCAAAAACAGAACTGATTAATTCGCTTCTTGGTTGCATCCTTGCCAGAATGTCCTCCACTTGAACCCTCGTGCACCATCTTGACAATTCTGGTTCTCAAATCCTTGTCATCTCCAACCACCCATCTACCCTTCCTTCTTAAGCCGTGGCTGGAGAGCTCGTACTTAGGATGACTGGCAGCATCCTGCAACTTGTCTTGTATAATTCGTTGAAGATGTGTGTCCTGTGTCACACTATCAGCAATCTCTTGGAGTAATGGAGAGGTCACAGTGACCATTGCTTGGGCTGACAGTTCAGGGATTCGAGACAGAGCGTCAGCAGCAACATTCTCCTTCCCCTTTCGATACTGAATTTCATAAGTGTACGGCAGCAGCTTAACGATAAACTTCTGTTGGAGTGGGGTAAGAATGCGTTGCTCCATGAGGTATTTGAGGCTTTGGTGGTCGGTTTTGATTATAAACTTCTGCCCCAACAAGTAGGGCCGCCACTTTTCCACAGCAAACACGAGAGCAACAAATTCCTTTTCATAAGTGGAGAGGGATTGGTGCTTAGGTGATAATGCTTTGCTGAGGAAAGCGATAGGGTGACCATTCTGCTGCAGAACTGCCCCTACCCCTCCTTTGAAGCATCTGTTTCAACAATGAAGGGCTCCTTGAAATTAGGCAAAGCCAACACCGGTGCTTGGGTAAGCGTTGCCTTCAGTTGTTCAAAAGCCTCTTCTGCATCAGGAGTCCAAGAAAAACCATCCTTCTTGAGTAAATTAGTTAGAGGCCGACTAATCAACCCATAACTTCTGATAAAACGCCTGTAGTAGCCAGTTAACCCGAGAAACCCCCTTAGCTGCTTCAATGTCTTGGGCCTAGGCCACTGTTGCATTGCCTCAACTTTCTTTGGATCTGTGGCCACTCCATCACCTGACACAATATGGCCCAAATATTCAACCTTGCGCACCCCAAACTCACACTTAGTTTTTTTCACTAACAAGGAGTTCTCTTGGAGGATTTCCAGAGCTAACTCCACTTGCTGCAAGTGTGTCTGCCAATCAGGGCTGTACACCAAGATATCATCAAAAAACACCAGGATGAATTTCCTCAAGTGTTGCTGGAAGATTTGGTTCATCAAGGCCTGGAAGGTTGAAGGTGCATTTGTTAGGCCGAAAGGCATCACAATGAACTCATAATGCCCTTGATGTGTTCTGAAGGCAGTCTTCTTAATGTCTTCCTCCACCATTTCGATCCGATGATATCCCGACGCAAATCCAACTTAGTGTAGAACTGGGAACCGAACAATTCATCCAACAACTCCTCTATAACGGGAATGGGAAACTTATCCTTGATAGTTACCTTGTCGAGTTCCCTATAATCAACACAGAGACGCCAAGTGCCATCTTTTTTCCTAACCAAGACAATAGGGGAGGAGTAAGGACTTTGGCTTGGTCGAATCACACCAGTTTCCAGCATTCCTTGCACCATCTGTTCAATGGCATCCTTCTGGAGTGCAGGATACCTGTAGTGTCTAATATTGACAGGTCCTGTGCCCGGCTGTAGTGGAATGTGATGATCCAGTGGTCTTTGGGGAGGTAGACCCACTGGTTCCCTAAACAAATGCACATATCGAGATAGAAGACTCTCCATCTCTGCTTCTTTTTCGACTGAGACAATTTCAGAGGCCCTGCAGGACAGTGCATGTGCACTGCTCTCCAACAATTGCACACTAAATGCCTCAGCTCCCTGTTGCAGCAGTTTATCCACCTTTTTAGCCTTCAAAGACCTGCTGTGTACTCGAGTTGTCCCCCTTAAGACCCTTCTCTTCTTGAGATACTTGAAGGACATGGTCAACTTCTTGGTGTCCCACGTGATTGGACCCAATCCATCCATCCAGAGGAGTCCCAACACCATTTCACAGTTCCCTAATCCCATTACAAACAAGTCATCTGTGAAGTCCATGTCATGGATAGACCATTTGAACCCACAGATGATACCAATGGAAGGCACAAGTTGCCCATCAGCCAAGGTAATACCCACGGTTGGCAAGGGCTCCACCTCAAATCCATGCCTCTTTGCCCACAATCCATCCACAAAATTGTGGGTACTACCCGTATCCATTAATATATGCACCTTGTTATTACCCACCAGTCCACCCACTATCATTGACTTGTGGCTGGGAATGCCTGTGATAGCCTGCAAAGAGACCACCGGGTTCTCGTCAGAGCCAGAGCTGGACTCCTCATCCTCTCCACTACACTCATCCGTGTCCATAACTAACTCAATCCGTCTAAATTGACCCTTCCTGCATTTGTGACCAGGAGCCCACCGCTCTTCACACCTAAAGCACTCTTTCCTAGCCCTTTTCTAATCCAACTCCTTGTCCGTCAGCCTCTTGAAGGTTGGTTCCAACTCAGAAGTGGTTAGGCTCTGTTTAACAAATCCTTTACTAACAGAGTTCGGATTGCCTCCTGGAGACTCCAAAATTCCCTTTCCTCGATAAGAACCACCTCCTGAAGACCTCCTTGGGTTCCTGGATATGTCCTCCTGTAACTTGGAGAAGTGTTGAGCCTCATGGAGGGACAACGGCCTCATAGCTCTCACACGAGCCCTCAAATCAGAGAAAAGACCCCCACAGAACATTCCAATCATCATAGATTCAGGCAGAGGTCCTACTTTGGATAGAAGATCATCAAAAGCATCAACATAATCGCTCACCGAACTCGTCTGTTTCAAGTTCTTAAGTTTCTCCGATGGCGATTCGTAATTCTCTGCAAACCTCTCCTGCAGATGCACACAATATTCATTCCACGTCGCTCTATCGCGCCGATGATAGTCGCGCATGAATCGTTGGTGCCAATGTAGAGCCGCCCCTTTTAAATGCACCGCCGCCGTCCGAATCCTCAAATTCTCCGACACTCCATCAAGATCAAACAACTGATTACATCTAAACACCCAACCGTCCACATCTTTCCCTGAAAAATGCGGAAAATCAATTTTGCTCACCTTCGTATTGTTCATGACTGCAAGAGCTTGGTTCTCTCGATTCTGGATCAACGGCGGTATGTTTTCTTGTCCGGAACCTTCAATTCGAGCTCAATCATCTCCGTCGTGGCCAACTTGAACTCGTTGCATTCCAGCAATCAGTGCGGTGAGCTGTCGGAACTGCTCCCCACTCTGTCGCTCACTCCGATCTAATCGCTCCAAGTGGTTGGCGTTACTCTGCTCTATCCGTTCCTCCAATGCGCGCATCTGCGATCCAAACTTCTCTTCGATAACCTTCCTCAGCTCAGCCAAACGAGTACCGTCCGCCATCGTCAAATCCGAAGAACGACTGCTCTGATACCAAATGTTAAGGTCCGAATCAAGATTTCGTATTACAATGGCTCTAACCAGCAAAACAGAGTGTATTAGGGAAGATATACACAACCATTACGGAAATGGAATTCGATCAACACCGAGACGAGGGGGTAGGAATGGCTACGCGCCAGAGATGCCTTCTGCACCTGGAAGTAACGTAGAATTAGGGCTGGGCTCGAAAGCACAATTCCAACAGAGGAGAGAGTTGGAGAAGGGAGAGAGGGAAACTCACATTCAACAATACTCAGGTCTGCTCTCTACCGTTGGAGAAATGACCGTTTATAGGTCCTCCCTCTGCCAGCAAAACGACGACATCCTTCTCTTATTGAAACGAACGCACAACGATAAAAGAAGGCACACGCCTAACACGTGACCGAAGAGCATACCACCATAACGTACCAGTAGCTGCCACTGCCATCAGCCAGTTCACCCAGCAGCTGCAGCTGTAACAGATTTCTCAAAGAATGTCTCCAAGAACTAGAGAGAGAAAAAGAAATTAGGCAGTTACCAATTTCGTCAGATAACTTCACTCTCGCCTCTTGGCCGTTCTTGAATCTTGAACAGTTTCCGCTCTCCAATTGGCGCCAACGAAGACACGGAAGCTTCGGAAATGCTCGGCTTCTGAAATGCTCGAGTTGAGCTGCTTAACTTAAGGCCTCAGCTTCCTCTTCTCCTTTCTTCATTGGGAAAATTACAAAAATCCCCCTGCGGTTTTTTGAAACTCTCAGTTCGCCCCCTCTATTTTCAAAAATCTGCAATTACCCCCTTAGATTTAGTGAAATCTTCAGTTACCCCCATTGACCATTTGTGTTGTTTTAGTTGACCGTTGAAAAATTTAGGGTTAAATGTTCTTATTATCGCTAATATTTCTTACCATAATATTTCAACCCGAACATTTTGTTTCTCTCATTTCTCCCTCCCAAAACGGCCACCCTGGCTAGCCATCACTGTCGTCTAGTCATCGTCACAACGCGAACGTGCTTAGGCCACAAAAACGCAGGCGACATGCTCCTATGACATAGGTGAGCCCGAACTGACCATTAACTGTTTATGAAGTATATTTAGAATAATTATTGCTAAATTTTTAAGAGTCAACTACCATCTTAAAAGGTCAAAGGGGTAACTAAAGATTTTCATTAAATCTTAGGGGGGTAACTGATGATGTTTTAAAATAGAGGGCAAACTGAAAATTTCATCAAACCTCGGGGGGTTTGTTTGTAATTTACCGTTCGTAATTTCATGCCTCTAGGAAGAATCGACGCCATGTGCGTTTCATTAATTGGCCCATTCCTACTTCTGGACCTGGCCCAATTCAGCCCACTTTTCGCTACTGAACCACGCCGACCCATTCAATTTCTTTGTAGAGTAGTTGATTATCAATTTTGCAATATCACAAGTTTTTTCGAATTGTCGACATCATTTGGGCCTTTGTAATCTGAGGTACAAATTTCATCGGAGGCACCTGAAGGACTCCATTTTTTTCGTCACCAATTTCAAAAGTTAAACGTAACGCCGTTTGTTGGTCGATTTATTCCCCATGGAGCAACCTCCTCCCCACCAGTTGCAAACAGACTTGCACTTTCAATTCCATAGAGTTCACACATAGCATCAAAATCACTTTCACCGTCATTTTTTTTCCAGTTTTTCTTGAATCATTTACTCCCCTCGTCCCAAAATTTTTGCAACACTTTCCTTTTTGGGACGTCCCAAAAGTTTTACAACATTTCCTTTAATAGGAAGTTTTTACCGATCAAATTACCTTTCTACCGATGTTTCTCCTCTTCACGTTTTCAATCTCCTCCCTCACCAATCAATTCGTTCCTCTCACACCTAATCTCTCCCCTGAAAATCTCCATTCCAGCAACACCAAATCGAGTTAAGCCTACAACGATTTGGATTGTGGATCGAGTTAAGCCGCCATAAAGCTCGCAGATTGGCGTCGTTCGTGCAGTTCCCGACAAACCCATTTCTCTGGCCCTTCGCTCCTCCAGCCCATATGCCGTGCCAATCAGCCATTTTGGAGTCGCCACGTTGGTCCCCTACCGCCGATGAGCCTAACATGACCTGCTCCACCGCAAACCGACGCCGATCCGGCGAGGGCCCATCGACGCTAATCGTCAAGCTCCCGAATCGTGACCTGCTACGACGATTAGTGAAATCAGATCCATGGAAACAACCGGCTACGACAAGCTGGGTTTCGTACATCTGCTTGCATGTGCCACTTCCATGGTTGACATTGCAAGATATTGCTCCTCAAGGATGAAGGCCACCAAAATATTGCAAATTGGGTGTCTTTTTCTCCTGTTTTTAATTTTATTTTTGAATCTGTAATTATTGATTTTTTTTCTTGCTTGGTTGGTTATCAATGATGCAATTTTGTGGCTACTTCATTGCTGGTTTGGAATGGCGGTGTTGGTAGTTGTGTTGTAGGTTGTGTGCAGAGAGGTGGGTGAAGGAGAGGGCAAGTAGGGAAAGTCAAGGGAAAAAATTGTAGGCATTAAAATGCATGCCCGAACAAAATGTCACATAACTAATGGGACGGAGGGAGTATGAGAATTGGTAGTGCTTGACTTTTCCTAGAGTTAGAGCGTTCCAAGTTCATCTATCCTGATTAGCCTTTTGAAGCTTTAAGGTTTTGAAGTTTGAGGACGAAAGGTTAACCTTAGAACATCTGCAAGTATGAGTGCAACCATGAGTGAGAGGAAGAGTGTCGAAGAAGGTGGTTTGACGAGAAAGTATGTCAATTGTTTTTACCCTTTTTAGTTTTCAAATCGGTCAGTGACTACTTTCGCAACCTCTGTAGTTCGCCACTGAAGAACAGGGTCCATGAGTTTATAAACAACGATGGAGATGATTAGAGGCGTTAAATTACCACAACCGCGTTTAGTTTAGTAGATTATTTTCATATTTGAATGAATTTATTGATACTTATGTTTGACGTTGTATGATTAAATTTAATATTGAATTCTCCATATTCTGACTATTATCTTTAATTACTATTCTGAACAGTGATTATAGTAACTAGAGGAGAGCCATTAAAATTGGTTTCAATGCTTCGAATAACTTTCAGTAAATTTGATACATGTAATACGTTGATTGATTTTGATGCTCTGAAGAATTGCTCACTAGATATTATTGATTATTGTTGTAGGCGAGATATTAAGGAGAAGTTAAATGCTAGTAATGTTAGCCTAGAAGAGGGTCAAAGTATAAATGACATGTGAAGATAATATTGAAATGCCAGGTTAAGCTTCTATAGTATAATAAGTGGGTTAAGGCATGAGAGGCGTGATATGATAGGGAATAGTCCTTTTAGGAGTCTGCTTGGGTTGAAGGGCGATGTAACAAACAAAAATCTCATAAAGGACTTGCTCAATACATGGAATAATGAAAATAGGAGTGTATCATTCCGTGGACACAGTTATCGATTGACAGCTGAAGAGTTTTCTAAGATTATGGGTATGGGGAAGAGGATATTAGAATTAGTAAGAACTTGAAGCTCAACGAGGAAATATGTGATGTATTTTGTACGACATTGTATGAACGTACCATCGTTCCCCATGAATCAGATGTGAAAGTGTTGTGCGGGAGTAGCAACAGAACGATGGTACGCATAGCCTACGATCTTTTTGCTTTGAAGGCAGTGGTTTGTCCACCTCTTAGCAAAGGTTTGACAACCACCCAATTGAAAATTGTAGTGGATTGTGCAAACGGGTCAAAGCAATCTTGGGCTTGGTATGCATTCAATGAGTTGGTTAAAAGCATTGAAAGTTTTGTTGATAGAGTGCACGGTGAGAAGCATATTCCAAAGGTGAGAGGATGTACAATATTTCTGCAGGTACGCTTGTTGTGGTTTGCTTACTACTGATATATGTTTTTCATAATAAGAAATGAACACTACACATTCCTTTTATTGTAGATGTTTTATTTGCGAAAGATTGCGACAGGGCTAAAATTCCCAGGGGAATGCCGCTCATAGTCTTCTTCATTCCCAAGATTACCATCTTTTACATGACTCACTATAAGGTACATTGAAATTGTTTAATTTTATCAATGATTGTGAGAGTGGTCATGATTAGTTTTCACGATTATGCTGGGTCTTGAATGTGAGAATGTTGTATTTGAGAATGAAGAGGAAGCATAAGAGGAAGGTGAAGCTGAAGGGTATAGTGGATAAGATGAGTCATGTGAAGATTGAAGGGTCAGTTAGTCTTAGAGTACGATCGAGGCTCTGCGAGAGAGGGGAATGAGAAGGTGGATCAAAATAATAGTGGGTTGGAAAAGGAAGTTGCTGATCTGAAATTGGAAGTGATGGAGCTGTGATGTGAGTTGAGGATGTTAAGGAGCTACGAGAGGAAGTAGCTGTTCTTCGGGAGAATGAGAAAAAGCTGAAACAATAGTTGAGCCATCTTCACGAATTCAATGCCAAATTACGTAAAGATGTTGATGGTTTACATAATAAAATAAAAGAAATTGTTAGCATGGCGTTCAAAGGAGGTCAACATGTTAATGCACATGCGGTAAAAGCCTCAGCTAATGTTATTCAGAGGGAGCAGGAATGCTAGAGAGTTGATAATACTCCAAAGAAGGATAATTTTGTTGGAGATGTAGAAACTGAGGTGAATTCACCTTTGGTGAAAGATGCACCGGTCTCTCACAATGAAGTTATGAAGCTTCTTCTGGATACTCCTTCCGCAACTCTCGTTGAGAATGTGAGTACTAGCAATAATAATCCCCCTCTGTTGAAGAGAAGTAGGACGTTGACATGGGTGCAACAAGTGAAAAGACAGAGATAGCGGTGGTGCCAAGACAACGACATTCAGTGCTTAAGATAAGATTATGTAATTTTAGGGCTTTCTTTAGTTCATAGAAATAACAATCATCTCCCACAAGTGACTTCTTGATACATTGGTATTAATTAGAACATGTTACAGAGGGTAGTACCAGGGGATATGTTTTTTAGTATAAGAGGTCTAAAAGAATGCATGCGAGTGGACCTTTCTAGAGAACACCATGGATTAATGTGGGTCGGAAGTGAAAATCTTGTGTGGGCTGGGCCATTTAATGTGAGGCAATCAAAAACACTGGGTAAGTTGGATCACAAAATTATATGTCAAAAATAATATGGAAGAGTCAGAATCGCCTGGTTATGCAAAATATACTATGGAGTTCTCTTGCTATAATTTCAAAAATTTAGGTGCAATCATTCTTGTGGCTCAAACAGGGGAAGTTCCTCAGTTTCTTTTGTTAGAATTCTTAGCGCACCAAGTCCTTTTGAGGTAATGTTTGAGCTCATCTCAGATGGAGAAGTGAGTTTCAGCTCAAGGTGAGCTGAAATGAGTTCTATGGAATTCAACTATGTGAATTGTGGCTATATGGAACATTTGTGATGTTTCATGAGTATTAAATACTTATTAGCATCCTTTTATACAAAATAAGAATATTTTGGTAAAAGGATATGACTTTGGCAGTTGAGGTGCGTGGTGTATACACCCTAGTGCATGTGTGCACATTCCTTGGAAATTACCAAGACAGAATCGACCATGAGAGCTTTAATTTGGCGAAGAGACACCTCAAGGGAAGACACCCTTTAGCCTAAAAGGATAGTTACTTTGTTTTTGGACAAAGGAGTGTACAATGAGGAAGTAACCACTCCTTAGGCCGAAAGTACACATACTTTCGGCCATAAGGGAGTTGTAACCCTTCATTGTAACTCCCTACATCATCTATAAATAGATGATTCGGCCACAACACATATATACACTTAAATCAGAAACTTCTCCTCTCTTCTCTCTTGTTCTTGGTCGAATTATTCAAGCATTTCGTAGAGCATTTTGGGTGAACATCTTTTGTGTCCATTCAACATAAATCGCCCCTACCATCACACTTTCAATCCGCTCTCATCAAAGAACTTGAAGGCTTGAAGATTCAAGAAGAATCCGCCACCAACTTAGAAGATTTGGAGCATAGTAATAATTACCGTTTTGTACCGGCCGGTACGCCGGTTTCGTTTCGGTACCGGCCGAAATGAAGAAAACGGTGGTACATGGGTTTAAATGAACATTTTTTAAAAGTTTGAGGATGAATCACGAATGAAAAATATCTACTAAATTACAGAAATTAAAATACAAAATCACAAGATTCATAAAAACTTCTCACCGATTGTTTTGGAATATGTTAATTACGTTAAAGAAAGAAATAATATATTAATCTATTTGAGATCCATGCTATTTAAATTTGTTTTCCATACTTAAATTAGTTTATGATGTTGACTAATGAGATCAGTTAGAATTATCATGTTTATATTTCTTCGAGACTCCCGGTTTGTAATTTAAAAAATTAATTTACCTCATTCATTTTTAATTCTTTTAATTAGTATATTTAGTTCTTGTATGTAGCTAGTAAATACTTGCTTATTACATTCTTTTCTCTTAGTCAAATAGGTGATCACCCAAGTACTGTAAAAATTTAGAATTGATATATATGGGCCAGCCCATACGGCTGTATTGTCAAATGCAAACGCCATATGGGCCACATCCGCCATATGGGCCACATGGCCGGCCTCGTAACAACAAAGCGCCCCTCGTATAATCCCGTTAGCAGCTAACATTTGCTACCTCCTTCAAGTCAGCCGTTACACTAAATTATGGCATCAAGCCAAAGGAGAGGGAGTAACTCCGCAATAACTCCACTGTTATTACACCATTAATACGCCGCCGTCCCAATTATGGACACATTTATGGAGATTCTCCAGCATTCAAGGCCCCATAACGGGACCTGGCACCACCCTATATATTGGGTGGTGCCCGCCTCAAATAAGGTGATTACTACACACCCCCACCTCTCCTTTCTTTCTGCACCTGAAAGTGTCCTTTGTCTTGTCCTTCCAGGTACCGGAGCTGTCCTACTGCGATCACCGGAGCAACCAAGTCAGCCGGAGGTTACCCTTTGGCTATCAATTTGGCGCCGTCTGTGGGAAACGAAAAACAGCAGTTTTTTCTTTCCTAATCAACTTTTTTCTCCCCTAACCGTTTTCATGGCGAAAACAAGGAGAACGAACAACAGTGTGCATGTCGAGGATGCTGCTTCCAGCTCCTCTGATGTGCCTCCACCACCCCCTGCTGGTGGTGCAACGGGGACACAACAGCCCCACAACTCCCAGTTGGTGGCAACCCCGCCACTCCCTGTTAATGACACACCAGGGGCGCAGCAGCCCCCGCAGCCGCAAGCGGCCACCTTAACATACCTCGCTGGGCCCTCCACGACCCCCCAGCAGGTCATCGTCGACCCCGCTCAGATGGCGCTCCTCCAAACAAGCATGCTTAATGAAATGAAAGCCTTCATGGTGCAAACCATCAAGGCAGAAATACAGGCGGCCCGCCTTCCGCCTCACAACGACCGGGACGAACAGTCCCAGAATCAAAACCCATCTGCCGGGAACCTTGATGTCGACGACCTCCTCCGACGAATCAACGTGGTCGAGGAGCAGGTTAAGACACCAAACCTGGTCCTCGACGACATCGAGGTCCTCCTGACGCAGCCCTTCACAGAGGACGTCATCGCCGTCCAGGCGCCGGCCAGCTTTCGAATGCCAGTCATCGAAAGCTACGATGCTACAACGGACCCCGTCGACCATCTACGACGCTACATCTCCCAAATGGAGATGGCTCGCGCCTCCGACCCCATACTCTGCAAAGCTTTCAGCTCCACCCTGAAAGGGGCTGCTTCAACGTGGTTTGGAACGCTACGAGGCCAGCATTTCAAATGCTTTAAGGATCTCGCCTCATCGTTCCTGCGCCACTTCATGGGAGCTCGACCTCCCCCCAAGACTGTCCAACACTTGCTAAGAGTGAAACAGCAAAGGGAGGAACCACTCCGTGACTACATCCGACGGTTTCAGGCGGAAGCCGTCCAAGTCCAGGGTCTCTCCTCGGACATGCAGCTCTGGCCGTAACTCAAGGCCTTCAACGCGAGTCAAGGCTCGCGTACAACATTAATGAAAACCCCGTCACAACGATGGGTGAGTTCATCGATCGGGCCACTCGATTCATGAACTCCGAGGAGATGAATAAGCCCTACAACAGGCCCCCCACAAGCGACCGCAACAAAAAGTTCGACAAGGGGTCTGCCTCATCGAGGTACCAGCCCTCGAATGTCAGTTCGAGGACCACCGATCATCACCCTGCGCTTCGTGACACCCGCACGAACATTCTGCTAATGCTGGAGAAGCAGAACAAGGTCCCCAAGTGGCCTCAACCCATCCAGCATAAGAGCACGAGGGGGTTTGACAAGTACTGCCTCTACCACAAGGATCGTGGACACGACACAGAGGCATGCTTTCAACTCAGGAACCTCATCTCTGAGATGATCGAGCAGGGCAAGCTCAAGGAATTCTTGTCCGACTCCACCTCCCCTTGCAAGGATTTCCCCAAAGGCCGCAAGAGGGACGACGACAGCGACGACCGCGAGAAACCGCGTCGTCGACACAACAGCCCTCGGAGGCAAAACTTGCCGCCACCACCACCAGCGGGCATCATTCACATGCTCACTAAGTCAGAAGGCGCCTCCTCCAGAAAGCGCTATGCAAGAGAAATCTTGCAGATCGACCATCTCGAGGAGAACGTCATCTACCGACCCAACGGGACAAAGGTTGTCGTTCCACACTCCGACCCACTGCTTATCACAGCAAGGATCGCGGGTTACGACACCAACAGGGTCTACATCGACACTGGTGCAAACACCAGTGTCATTTTCAAGGACATGCTCGATAAACTCGGGGTACACATGTCCGCTATACGAAGGAGCTCCGGCCCTACCTTTGGCATCGGCAGGGACATTGTGCCAACAATAGGGGTCGTCAACCTGCCCCTCATGTTAATTGGGGACACACAATTCGGCACGGTTGATTGCCACTCCATTATGACGGAGTTCCTGGTGCTCGAAGTCCCTTCCACATACAACGCCATCGTTGGTCGACCAAGCCAGGTCGAATTCCACATGAGGTGCGACATCCGCTCTCTCACGGTCACATTCGCAACACCTCGTGGGGACGCAAACATCTACATCGACCAGCGAACGGCAAGGACAAACTACGTGGCCTCTTTGAGCTCAACGGTTGATCCACAAACCTCGAAGGAGATCGAGGATCCCGTGGAGCCCGACGACAGACCGTGCCTCGATGACGTGACGGAAGAAATCGACGTCGTCCCGGGCAAGAAGTTTAAGGTTGGCAAAAACCTTAAACAAAAGGAGAAGATGGCCCTCATCCACCTCCTCGAGGCAAACCTCGACGTCTTCGCCTGGAGCTTGAAGGACCTGCCGGGCGTCGATCCTAGCGTCATCACACACAAACTTAATGTATTCCCGGATTCAAAACCGGTTAAGCAAAAGAAAAGGGGTATGGCCCCCTCGAAAAAGCAATTTGTAAAAGAGGAAGTTTCTAAACTCCTCGATGCCGGAATAATAAAAGAAATTCGGTACTCAGAGTGGCTCGCTAACATAGTTTTAGCCGACAAAGCTAATGGTGACCTTCGTATGTGCGTCGATTTCACGGGCGTCAATAGGCACTGTCCAAAGGACCCCTATCCGTTACCGGTCATCGACCAACTCGTGGATGCCACTTCCAAGTACAAATACCTATCGTTCATGGACGCTAAGAGTGGTTACCACCAAATCTACATGGATCCCGAGGACGCTTTCAAAATGGCATTCACAACGGGCGATGACGTATACTACTACATTCGAATGCCATTTGGGCTGAAAAACGCTGGAGCCACCTACCAGCGTCTAATGAACAAGGTCTTTGCCCACCAAATGGGCCGTAACCTGGAGGCATACGTCGACGATGTCATTGTGAAAAGCATGACATTCGAAGACCACCTTCAGGATCTGGACGAAACTTTCAAGTCGTTCCGACGATACAACATGAGGCTCAATCCAGCCAAGTGTTCTTTCTTCGTTGGAGCCGGGAAATTCCTGGGCTACATGATCTCCGAAAGGGGAATCGACGCCAACCTTAAGAAAATATCAGCCATCACGGATATGGCGCCGCCAAGAAACATTAAGGAAATCCAACAACTCACAGGAAGAATTGTTGCCTTGGGGCGATTCATTTCCAAACTGGGAGACAAATGCAAGCCGTTCTTTGAACAGCTTCGCATGAAAAAGGCATTCACCTGGACACCGGAATGCCAAGAAGCCTTCGAGCAAATCAAGAAGCACCTCTCTGATTTGCCAACACTGAAATGCCCGCAACCAGGGGACGAACTCGTCATCTACCTCTCCACTTCGAACAACACTGTCTCTTCAGTGCTCGTTAAGGAGGAGGGTCCGCAACAGTTACCCGTCTATTACACAAGTCACACGCTACGAGGGGCCGAGGTTAACTACCCTCCCCTTCAAAAAATGATCTACGCTTTGATCGTGGCTGCCAGGAAATTACGAGCATATTTCCAAGCCCACACGATCATCGTCAGAACGGATCTACCAATCAGGGACATCCTAAACAGACCAGAGCATAGTGGTCGTTTAGCCCGTTGGTGCATCGAGCTCGGGGAATACGACATCAAGTTCGAGCCTCGACGAGCCATAAAGGCACAAGCTTTGGCGGACTTCATGGCCGAGCTCTCCATCTATCCCCTCGAACATGGTCCTTCGAGGGAGCCACCAGCAGAGTTGGAGCCTCCCGAGTGGGACATGTTCGTGGATGGTTCATCCAGTGTTGATCGCCCAGGAGAGGGCGTTCATATCAAGGGCCCACACGGCATGGAGGCCAGCTTACGAGTGGCTTTCCAGTTCCCATCACAAACAACGTGGCAGAATACGAGGCCCTCGTATCGGGTCTCAAAACTGCCCTGAAAGCTGGCTTGCGACATCTGACTGTGCACAGTGACTCACAGCTCGTCGTAAGCCAGGTCACGGGGACTAATGAATGCAAGGACCCCGTTCTCTCGAGGTACTTACGGCTCGTCTAAAGCCTACAAGGGCAATTCGAACAGCTGAATATTAATAAGATCCCAAGGGATCAAAACACTATGGCTGACAAGTTGTCTAAGGGACGGACGGATGCAATCCTCGAAACCTTAGCGCAACCTTCGATAAATACAATTCATGCGATCGATGCCAATGTAGCAACTGACTGGAGGCACCCAATCCTTCAGTATCTCCAAACTGGCGCAATCGAGGGCCCACCAGCGTTACAAAAGAAAATAAGGACGCAGTCATCCCGCCATGTCATCATAGATGGTACATTATGGCGTAAAGGGTATTCTGCTCCTTTACAACGGTGTATCGGTCCCGATGACTCCAAACTCATCCTGAACGAAGTCCACTCAGGAGTTTGCGGAGCACACATTGGCTCCGATGCGCTGGCGCACAAATGCTTGCGCCTCGGTTATTATTGGCCAACGTTGAGGAAAGACGCGCATGATTTGGTGCGAACGTGCCATAAATGCCAGCGGCAACCTGCAAGCGAAGCGGTTACGGAGACGTATCCTATACCCTTCGCGTTGTGGGGCCTCGATCTAATCGGGCCAATGCCTAAGGCCAAGGGGCAGTTCAAATTCTGTATAGTGGCTGTCGACTACTTCACTAAGTGGGTCGAGGTCCGGCCACTCAAGAAAATAACGACTGCCAAGGTCATACACTTCCTCTGGCACGACCTCGTGGCGCGATACGGCGCACCAAAGGCCATAATCACAGACAATGGGACTCAATTCGCGAGCAAAAAGCTTAAGGATTGGGCCATTAAGATGAATATACAAATGCTCTACGCCCCTGTGGCACACCCACAGTCAAATGGCCAGGTAGAAGTCACAAATCGCACAATCAAAGAAGGCCTGAAAAAGCGCCTCGATGACAACAAAGGGAAATGGGTCGAGGCGCTACCCAGCGTCCTCTGGGACTACCGAACAACTACGCGAGGACCTACAGGGGAAACTCCTTTCTCCCTGGTCTACGGCGTCGACGCCTTGCTCCCAATCGAAGTCTCTATACCAACAATCCGAACACTATATTACGACGCCCCTCATAATGAGAGCGGGCTTCGGGCACGTCTGGACCTCGTCGAAGAACTCCGCGAGGGTGCCAGACTTAGGCTTATGGCCTTACGGCAAAGAGCAAACCTCGACCACAACGCTAAAATTCGGGCAAAACAGATCTACGTGGGTGGTATGGTCTTGCTAAGGGCAGAGTTGTCAGGTCGTAATCCTGGCCATGGCGCCCTTCGTTCCAGATGGGCAGGACCTTACGTCGTGCACAGTAAAGAAAGAGGCGGCGTCTACAAATTAAAGGACCACCAAGGCAAAAGGCTAAAAAACGACTATCACGTCGACGACTTGAGGCCTTATTACGTCTAGGTCATGTATTTTCCTTTAAATAAATTGGCAAAGATATTCAAACTCTTTGCGTTGTACAATCAGTATTGGTACATCGAATAAAAAGCGATGAATGTTACAAAGCAATCTTCAAAGTCTTCGCATTATGCAAGCAATATTGACACACAGTCAACTCTACGAACAATGTCCACTGCTTTATAAAGTAAGGACAAAAATCAATTACAAGGTATAACCCCGAAAAATTGAACATTTAGAGTTCTTCGGGACTTCAATATTCGAGCAACACACATCGAATAAAAGACAGTCAATTCTACGAAGAGTTGCACGCTTTGTCTTAAAGAAATTTGCCTTGAAGCAATACAAACAAAATACGAAGTCCACGCGTTGTGCAAACAGTATTCATACAACTAAAAAAGCAATAAAGGCCACAAAATTGTTCACTGCTTTATAAAGTACGTGCAAAAATTTAGTTATAAGTCAAAACCCCAAAATTACTTGGGGGTCTCATCGTTTGGGGGTACAACAGGGGCATCTTCTACATGCCCTGGCAGAATATCATAAGGATATTCCACCCCTAATTTCTTCCCCGTCCTACCCCACTCGAACAGTGCCGCCTGGGTTGGCTCCTCAACCTTGGTCGCATCGAGGGGATCTAGCTGTGCATTCCCAAGCATGGCTTCCACTTGGTGGCGGCAGCGAAGGAACCCTTCAGCGTAGCGGACCCCCTCCATGGCCTGAGCATCGACCAATTTGTCGGTCAGCACCTCGAAGGCCTTGCCCATTCGAGCAGTCCTCTCAGCGATGGACTTCACAAAAACACGCGGCTGAACACTTTCACCTCCGTACAACTTAAGACCAATTTGGCCTTCAAGTTCTACGAAGGTTGTAAGGTCAGCCAATCTGGAGCCCATCACCTCATTGAGGGTTCTGGCACATTCTTCGACTTGGGCCGCCGCCCTCGAGGCCTGCTCCTCTGCCTTGGCAGCCCTCAGGGTTAGCTCCTCGATGAGCTTGTCCTTCACCTCAGCCTGGGCCTCCATCCATTGGCACTCCCCGAGCACTTGCTCCATCTCAGCTGTGAGGTCATTGTTCGCATGGTGCCTCGAACTTCTTCCCATCAGCCATGGCAGCCTTCAGCCTCTGACCAAGGACACCCATAGCCGAGTGAACGGCAACCTCCTCCTTCTTCGAGGAAGACACTTCGGTCTTCAAGGAAGATACCTCGGCCTCTTTCTCAGCCAGGGCTTTCTTCAGCCTCTCCACTGCCTCGGAGTCTTTGGCCTTGGCCTCGAGGCTCCTCACCTGGGCTTCGAGGTCCTCAATTTTGGCCACCAGGCCGTGAACCAGTACAGTCTCCTACAAGTTAAAAGCGCAAAACGTATAAACAAAAGTACGCTGACAAGAACAATAAATAATACAAAGAGAGTCGAGGATTGTGACTTACTCGAGTAAGGCCCTGGCAGATGTCCTTCGCAATATCCAGGGGCCCCGAGGATGTGTACTTCAAAAAGTGCCGGTCACGGGGAAGTGAGAGCCCCTCAGCAACTTTTAATCTCACCTCCCTGTCCCCGAGGAGCACTGACTCGTCACGAGTCACCCTCATCACGGGGTCCCAGGCCTCCCTCAGGGCCAGACCCCTCCGCTCGAAGGACTTGGCCCGTAGCTCCCGCCGATAGTCCTCGAGCAGCTGGGGCTCGTAAACTGGGTCTATCCCCTTAAGGTTCTTCGGGATCCTCGAGGGCCTCTTGACAGCCGCTCGAGGAGCCACAACAGCCCTTCGAGCATCTGCCAAGAGCCCCACAGGCTCCCTTGCGCCTCGTACGG
The DNA here is from genome assembly GCA_024586325.1 of Stellera chamaejasme. NCBI lineage: Eukaryota > Viridiplantae > Streptophyta > Magnoliopsida > Malvales > Thymelaeaceae > Stellera > Stellera chamaejasme. The sequence continues at coordinate 19,448,736 of CM044981.1, forward strand.
GGCTGGTGGACGGCTCCTCGAGGGCCGGTCCCTTCCCTTTGTCTTTCGCGGGGCTAGGACTGCTGTCCGAGGACACTTCCAAGCCCTCTGCCGCTGCAAAGTTAAAAAGGGGATCAGAATACAAAATAAAAGAGGGGTTAACCAAACACCCAGAGGAGACAAGAGTAATACCTGCGATTCGGGGGCGTTTCCTCCGAAGATTCTGCTCCTCAGAGTCCTCGGAGAGCTCCTCGATGACTACGGGACCAGCCACACTGACTGGTTGGGCCTTCGTCACCAAGGCCTCTTCACCTCGGGCCTCTCCACCCTTCGAGGTCCCAGTAATTGGCCCCTCGATAGCCCCTTGAACGGGCTCTGCACGGACCTCCTCGTCCATCTTCATCTTGAGGGCTTCCCTCAAGTCCTGCTTCTTGGCAAAGAGGGTGTTGGGGTGCGACATCTTAGCTGTAACAAAGCACGAGATCACGTTAAAACGGCATGCAAAATGTGCAAACACAGAAACACAAAAACGAAAAGGAGTACAAAACAAACAATGAGGGTTGCTGAAGGCGCCCTCGAAGCGCTCGATAAGGTCCCCGTCCAGGCCCTCAACCCAGTTCTTCAGGTTGTCTACGTGGCTTGGAAGACGATGGGCCCTGCTAACCTCTACTCTCCGCAGGACCACTTCGTCTAGACTGGAGAGAGTGAAGGGAAAAGCACCTTTACACTCCTCGAGCCTCTCCACATCACGGACCCACTCACACAGGGCGTCGAGGGCCTTCTTCCCCTCGCTACCCGCCCACAAAGAGGGCTTCACCGACACCCTTGCGTCCTTCTCCTTGATGAAGTACGCAGGGAACCCCCAGCTGTCCTCCTTCAAGATGAAGAAGAAATTGCTTTTCCAGCTCCCCCACGAGCTGGTGGTCTCAGCGAAGACTCCAATCTTCACCATTTTATTTCCCACCTTCACCTCCTCGGGGGTCAATTGGTAGAAGGGGTGTCCGACCGGCCTCTTCAGTGTATAAAACTGCAAGAATGTCTCCGGCAGCACCATTGTCTTCGCCAGATGACAGGCCACCACGAACGCATTCACGGTCGTAAACACGTTCGGGGCCAGTTGCCCAGGGCAAACACCCCATCCCTCGCATAATTGCAGCAACAAGGAGCAAAGGGGAGCCTCGATCCAGCTTTAAGTGGGCCTCGAAGACCACCATGGTCTGTTCCCTCAGGGCCTCGTTGCTCGATTCCATCCCCGCCCTTCTCAATACGTCCGCCGGGGAAAGCCCGCAAACTACCCGGGAGTATACATGATGGTTTCGACAAATGTCGACCATTTTCTTCTCCGAAAGAGACGACCGGGGCCACGAATCCCCAATATCTGGGCCAACGCCGGGCTTGCTTGGATTCTTGGGAGCCATCTACAGAAATAAACCACAAATTCAAAAACTTAAACCCTAAGACCCAAGAACCCAGGCAGTGGCGCGGTAAAAACACGATCGCGACACAGTGGCGACGGAAAAAGATGAAATAACACGGTGATACTGATTGATACGCTGGAGACGAAAACGAAGGATTCAACGGTTGGGTGCTTCAAATCTCGCCGGGAAATTCTTCCGTAAACGCCGAAAATGGAAACTAGAGTGAAGAGGAAAGCTGTTTCAATTTGCAAGCGAAATAGCAAGGAAAGCGAGAATTCGGGAAACGACTCCTCACATGGGTTGGCGTATAAGTAGAGGCCGATGGGAGGTGAAACGACTTCCCCCATAATTACAAACGGCGCAAAAAGCGCAAATTTTGAAAAAGTGCTTTACAACCGCCACAAATGGTATTGGGCCAACAATTGGGCCAACATTGGGACAACTCCTGGGCTCTTCCCCAATTAAACTCCAAAACGGCACAATACCACATGGGCCCAACATAAACCACGATACTTCCTTCCAAAGCGGAGCACAGGGGCCCAGCCCATCCTCCGCTGTGGGGGGAGGACATACTGATATATATGGGCCAGCCCATACGGCTGTATTGTCAAATGCAAACGCCATATGGGCCACATCCGCCAGGGCCGGCCTCGTAACAACAAAGCGCCCCTCGTATAATCCCGTTAGCAGCTAACATTTGCTACCTCCTTCAAGTCAGCCGTTACACTAAATTATGGCATCAAGCCAAAGGAGAGGGAGTAACTCCGCAATAACTCCACTGTTATTACACCATTAATACGCCGCCGTCCCAATTATGGACACATTTATGGAGATTCTCCAGCATTCAAGGCCCCATAACGGGACCTGGCACCACCCTATATATTGGGTGGTGCCCGCCTCAAATAAGGTGATTACTACACACCCCCACCTCTTTTCTCTTTCTGCACCTGAAAGTGTTCTTTGTCTTGTCTCTTCTAAAAAGTGCCATTTAAAATCAAGATATACGAGGTGTGGTGGTGAACATAGCTGCTCAGCATGAATACCAGTAGAGGGCACATAGTTTTTCGCCTACAAGGCGTCGGTCATCGGATGACCAATTCCATGAGATCAATTGGAGCCGGAGATTACTCCTTTGGCTATCGAATTTAATAAAGATGTAATATTAAGTGAAATAAATGTATATTTTTATGAAATAAATGATAAAGTATATAATTATTATGAGTGAAAAAATTAGGTTAATTTTTACATTTTATCATATGAAGTTTAAACCATTAGGGACTAAACGTAAAATAATAAGAAATAAAAGTAAAATAGAGATTTAGTCTTTTAAACAATTTGAAACATAAATAAATAAAATCACTAAATTATGATGAGGTGACACAATCTTATTAGGCGGATACTATTCATACAAAATTTTATGTATATGTATAGAGTTTTAAATACAAATACTAATTACACATTATTACTTTTCGTTAAAATCATCAACACTCAAAGAAGGGAAAAAACCACGTCATAAGATTTGAAACTTTGATGACAACATGCTACTTTTTAAATAGTTATAAACTGTAATGAAATTTTTTTTCGTATAAAAAAACGACATTACACTTAATGATGTTTTGAAAATTTAGGGCCGGGGGGCCAACGCTCTATTTTCAAAATAGTTAAATGTAAAAAATGCATGAAAAAATAGATGACGTGACACAACACAATTGATTTCATACTAATTTTCAAAATTACCAATTTTTTCATATTAGTAACATAATAAATATAATTAAAATATTTTTTTTAAAAAAAAATTAAAATAATAAATATAATTTAAATTTTTTTAAAAAATTTTTAATGAATGACGTGGCACAACCCTATTGGTTGTGCCATTGTTCAGCTACTGTTCACCGGCAGTACATTTTCAGTAAATGTATATAGAGAATAATGAACATAACCTCAATTGTAGTAAAAACATCTACAACAATGTTAGCTATCATATTCTCATATCAAATATAACTAGTAAAAATAGGAAAAATGCACAATTCTTTGATCCAACAATATTAGCTATCATGCTAGCCATGATAGCTTTTTCTATTTGGCTCTCCAAATTTAGGAGTCAAAAGAGAGAATTTGTTGTTAGCCATAAAATAAATGTGATTGATTTCAACATAATAGTAAATATGACTACCTATAATAGCTAACATTGATGTATTGACAATGTTAAACTCACAAATCAAAATAATATTTTTATCATTTTGATTATAATTTCTTAAAATTAGTTAGTACTATTGTAATTGGTGTTATAGAGAAAAGTCATCCAATTAAAAGAAGTAGAGGGGGCTGTGAAGGACTTCGGGGAACGAACCCACCCCTTATTTCCATTGTCCCAAAAAAGCTGAGAAGTCGTGAGCCAAATGTCTAAAGAGCCCCTTAAGTCGAAATACAAAGAAAACCCGTCAAAGGGGTATTAACATCGTAATAAATTGCACATCCAATGGCATATCTGAAAATCGATTTCCCGCCCATTCAAAATGTACAGTTCTTTCGGAATGGGGGACAAGAAAAAAATATAAACAAGTCCAGTCTATTTAATTGCTCTGCTCGTGCGAGGACGGAGGATCCAGAAAGGCCAGCACATTTTCGTTTCATCTGTTTTAACATGCGAACAAGAGGGTCACTTGGTTCATCTCCTGCTGAAATCGGTGAGTTGGGTCTTCAGGTTTACTTGATTTGGTTAAGAAAGTTGTCATCTTTCCCATGGCTGGAGTAGGATTTTTTAGGGTTAGTGTTTTCTTGCGACGGAATCGGAGTTCTGTGTCACGCTTGTTGTTTTTGATTAAGTTGGATTATCGGGTTGTTTCTTGCTCACTGTGTATGGCTGTGCTTGGTTTTTGGGATACTTAGGATTCGAGATGGGTGTGAAGAAGGAAGAACAGAATGATGTCTCCGCAGAGTCTCCGACTTCGGTTTTGAAAGACGAGGTAAGATTTAGCGAATGATTCAACGGTATTTCGACTTTTATCTTCGGGAATCACTTTTTTGTTCTGAATTCCACTTCATTCGTTCTGTAGCTGGATGGGTTTTGGACTCCAGGATGCCTTTTTATTATGTTTTTATTTTGGTGCTCGTATGTCATAATTATTCCTATTTTGTTTCATTTAGTTGAATATTTTCTTCATGGTATGTTTAAAGTGCCAATTTTGAAGTGGATTAGGGTTTTTAACTAAGCCACATTTTTGGTGGTCCAGTAGCATAGTATACAGATAAGAGCAGATTGAGGCTGTAATCTGTCATTTTGAACTGATGTAACTTGTGCTTGTTTAGGAGTGCAATGGAGATGGTCGTATTTGTTTGGATGGAGAAGAAGTTTTAGTGGCAGAGGATGGTGAATCATCGCTCATTTCAAAAGGCATGGTTGATGAGGAAGAAAAACTATTAGAAACACGGTTAAAGGAGGAGGAAACAGAAGAAAACGAAGCAGCAGCAGCAGCGCCTTTAAGTGATTCCCAGTTCACTCGATTGGATGAGCTTTTGACGCAGGCCCAGTTATACTCCGAGTTTCTGTTGGAAAAAATGGAGGACATTACTTTCGTATGTTATTGACATTCTTGTTGATAAAATTTCACTGGTGTCAGTTTCTGGTTTCCTTAAGAACCTTTGTTCTCTTTTTATAGAATGGAGTTGAGCAAGAAACTGAAAATGCTGGAAGAAAGAGAGGTCGTGGTTCAAAAAGAAAGCCGCAACAGTACAATAATGTAATGTTGCTCTAATATTTTTCCTTTACGATCATTGGAACTATGCCCAAGTTTCACATCTTATTGTCATTTATTTAACACTGATCCAGCTTTGTCTTTTTATATAATCGAGTTATTTCATGCATGCAAACTGAAGAAAGCTGATTTTTAATCTTATCCATTTATTTAACAACAATTGATGTCATTTGTATTTTGCATGAACCATCCAATAATGGTACTATCTATTTACATTTAACCGTTTTATTTTATAAATAACTTGCTTTTTAACTTTTCAAGTGGACTAGTATTTTACTCTGTTGGAATACTTGTTTTCTCATCCCTTGGATGATGTTATCTTCCGTATAAATGTATCTGGTTCTGCAAATGGTCTATATTCCAGCTTTCTTCACTTTGGTTAACTTATGCATGAATAAACTCTATCTCCTTAAAAGTTCTTAAAACCAATCTTACATCTTATCAGAAAAAGGCCAAAAGGGCAGTTGCTGTGATGCTTACAAGGTCTAGAGAGGGTGAGGAATCTGAAGTTGGGGGCAAGAGCGAGGAAGTAAAATTTGAAACACAGCAACAAGAATTGGTGCCACTGTTGACTGGTGGGAAGTTGAAGTCATACCAACTCAAAGGCATCAGATGGTTAATTTCCTTATGGCAAAATGGGCTTAATGGAATCCTAGCAGATCAAATGGGCCTTGGCAAGACTATACAAACCATTGGATTTCTTGCGCATCTTAAAGGAAATGGGATGCATGGACCATACTTAGTAATTGCTCCTCTTTCTACTCTCAATAATTGGAAAAATGAAATTGAAAGGTAAAAGCTGGGTTTTTGTTTGATGTCATTTAACTGAATATGCTTCTTTTTTTCCCTCTCCTAATTCTCGTTCAACTCAAAATAGGTTTGCTCCTTCAATGAATTCGGTCATCTACCATGGAGACAAGAAGCAAAGAGATGACATACGGAGGAAGAGCATGCCTAAAGCTGTTGGCCCAAAGTTCCCAGTGGTAGTAACTTCTTATGAGATTGCAATGAGTGACGCAAGAAAGTATCTCAGGCATTACGACTGGAAATATGTTGTTGTTGATGAGGTTGGTATTTGCTTCTTTGTGAGTTAACTAATCATTGGTTGTTTTGTCATGTTTCTAAAATCATGGCTGTTTGATTGGAAGGAGTCATTTCTTCAGGCTCTTATGCTTTGTGGGTTTTTCTTAATATTCTTTTCTCTCTTTTCTGCAGGGGCACAGGTTGAAGAACTCGAAATGCAAATTAGTGAAGGAATTAAAATATGTGCCAGCAGCAAACAAACTTCTACTTACTGGGACACCCTTACATAACAATCTTGCAGAACTTTGGTCATTGCTGCATTTCATATTGCCTGATATTTTTCAGTCACTTGAAGAGTTTGAGTCATGGTTGGTGCAGTTTCTTTGCAATTAATATTTTTTTTCTATGTTCTGATTACTTAAGTTAATTTGGTTATCAGTTTATATTTCTTGCATCTTTTGGGCCTGCTTGTGTCAGAATACATTGTGCATTGTCTGGGTGGAAAGAGGGAATTTATGTTCCAATAGTGGTGCATGTTAAGTGTTCACCTTTGCTCCCTTTATGGCTAGTTTACAAGGGAATTTATGCTGATGTATACAATGATGCCTGCATGGAATGCAATGAAAGTAGATTGTTTAAGATAATGGAGGTTGATTTAGTTTTTTTCTCCCCACCATGTCAGGCAGCTTAACTTATGTAATAAGTATTCAGGTTTGATTTTTCGGGGAAATTTAACAGCGAGACAACGGATGAAGAAATGGAAGAGAAGAAAAGAGCGCAAGTATGCATCTCTGGACAGTCAATATACTCATACCTATTCATTCACTTTTTGTGATTTTACAAGTCTCCAACATTTGAATTACCCGCAGGTTGTTGCAAAACTACATGCCATATTGCGTCCATTCCTTCTCCGCAGAATGAAATCTGACGTTGAACAAGATCTCCCTCAGAAAAAGGAGATTATAATCTATGCTACTTTAACTGAACATCAGAGGAATTTTCAGGATCATTTGATTAATAGAACTTTGGAAGGCCATCTGATTCAGAACGCTAATCTTGGTATGCCGAGACTTCATTTAATTCTATGTAGAATATGTAGTCACGTCTTTTGTTCACCTCAGTACCCCATATTTGGTAGAACTAACACTCTGCCAACTCATTTGATGTACTGTTTTTTCTTACAGTTGATGCTTAGTACATTGCATTGTGGATTGCTATTGCTCAACATGTTCATTAACATTGCAGGACGTCATAGCTTTAAAGGGAAGCTTAACAATTTGATGATTCAGCTCCGCAAGAACTGCAACCACCCTGACTTGTTTGAGGGAGCTTTTGATGGTTCATGTACGTGACTTGTAAAAAGAGTGGACTACCACCAGAAACTTACACTATAATAATGCTGATGTCTTGTTAATTTTGCAGACTTTTACCCACCTGTGGAGCAGATAGTTGAACAGTGTGGAAAATTCCGTTTACTTGATAAACTTTTATCGAGATTGTTTGAGAAGAAACATAAAGTATGGGCATATTATATACATATTATATTATTCGTTTGGTATTCTCTAATTCCTTAAAAACATGACACAACTTTTGTATACATTTTTATTATCAGGTCCTTATATTCTCCCAGTTCACTTCAATTCTCGATATAATGGACTACTATTTTAGTGAAAAAGGCTTTGAAGTCTGCAGGATAGATGGCAGTGTGAAACTAGAGGAAAGGAGAAGACAGGTCCATACAATACACTCTGTACTATACATAATTAAATCCCATTCTTGTGCAAATTTAACTTGTTAATTAAACAAATCGAGAAACAGATTCAGGAGTTCAATGATGTCAACAGCAATCTCCGTATCTTTCTTCTCAGTACAAGGGCTGGTGGTTTGGGTATCAATCTCACTTCAGCTGATACCTGTATATTGTATGATAGTGACTGGGTAAGTATGTATTTTCTTGTATGTGTACTCATCTTTTTTTCTTGATTCCTTCTGCAATTTACCCTAAAACTCTAAATTTGCATTTAAAAAAGATAAATTTATTTAATTTGAGAATAACTTTTATATTGCTTATATCACATAAATGATTTAATCCATTGGATTAAGCCACAAATGGCTGAAGTAGAATAATCCATTGGATTAAGTCATTTATATGATTAAAAAATTAGAATGTATTCTTGATTCCGACAAATATTTATCCAATTTTAGTGTAAATTGCAAGAAAATAAGAGCATCATATTTTGTTTTTCTTATTTAGACTTAAGCCACCAACTTAAACCAGTGGCTTAAGACCAACTTAATGAGTTGTCAGTTCAAGGTTCCAATTATGTTCGTTTTGCACGTAGAACCCGCAAATGGATTTGCAGGCGATGGATCGATGTCACAGGATTGGACAAACTAAGCCTGTTCATGTGTACAGACTTGTGACAGCCCAGTCTGTGGAGGTATTCCGTTTTCTTTTTCATTGTGGATCAACTAATATAGTTTGCTCATTGCCTACTTGATGACAAAACTGATCATGGGTTTTGACAGTGTCGCATGCTGAAAAGAGCGTATAGCAAATTGAAACTTGAGCATGTGGTGATCGTAAAAGGACAATTTCATCAAGAGAGAAAGGCTGATACGGACAAGTTGGAGGTCTGTTTTTTCCCCCACTTTAAACATTCTGCCTAGTTTATCTTATGAAGAGTATGTTGGACTTGCTTATGAGAAGTGCTTACATCTTGGTTGACTTTCTGGCATGGTAACTTCTAACTTGATTTTACATTTTTCTCATTTTTACTCTTTTCGACCAACATTGAGAAGCTAATACTTATTGGTTTCATAATTCGTATGAATAATAATCACACTATATGGGAAAAAATGCAAATTTAGCGTAAAATTTAATGACAAACATATGTGCAAGTATTTTATCACCTTCATTTACATCGTTAGATGGTTTGAACATATACAAAGAAGACTTTTAGATGCGTTAGTGTGTAGAACTTTGGTTTGATTTAGGGGAGGTTAAATGGGATAAGTGAAGACTCAAACTTACATTTTCAAATCTAGTTGAGAGGGATTTTAGGTTTTGGAATTTCTAGAAAGCTTGTTACGGATAGTGGAATGGAGGGGCATGATTCCTATAGCCGATCCCAAACCAATTGAGATGAAAGGCTTGATTGATTGATTGATTGAATACGCTGTTTTTTCTTTGTTGTGATTTTCAGGAAGAGGATTTGCTAGCATTGCTCCGGGATAATGAAACTGCAGAAGATAGGATGATACAGACAGATATCAGTGACGAAGATCTGGAGAGAGTCCTGGACCGCAGTGATCTGGTCACCGGCTCTCGGGGAGTAAGTGCTGCAGCGTATCCCTTGAAGGGCCCTGGTTGGGAGGTGGTGATGCCAACCGGGGCTGGAGGCATGCTTTCTAACATTAATAGCTGAAGAGGTCACATTCTGCACTTGTAGATGAGAAAATGTTAGCCGTTTTTGCTTTTACAGTCGCTTGCACATTTTAAATTGCCCAATCAATTCATGTTTGGGGGAAAAAATTGACCAAGTGTCAAATTTTCAATGGAAGATTGTGCAATTGACTGTAAGAGATGCTAGCATTTTCCCATGTAGAGAGTTAGGGGGTTTCATCTTTGGATCTGTGATTTTTTTTGTGAATCTCAGTTACCCTCTGCCATGGAGGTATCCTTGTCAGCGGGTAATGAGACTAATCCTCTAAGGTACTGTCGAGCGCAGAGCGGGCACCTCTCCTGTCACTGCAGTTTTTGTAGAGTTTGGAAACTTAAGAATACTCTTGGAATGCTTCATTGCAACTGTTGCCCTTGCCGTTGTTAGATTTAATGGTACTTCACCTTCTTCTCGGTGTTACATTGCATGCTTGAAAATGGTTTTTCAGGGGCTGCCATCAAAGTTTCAAGTCTGCTTGTAGGGCCTTTTTGTGATATTGTCTGCAAGAATGTTCGTTTAAAAAGTTTGCAATAGAATACAAGGTTCGGCAGTTGGTCATATTCCTATCCTACTCAAGGTTGTCAATCGGGCAGCTTGGGTTGGATCATTTGGGTGCAAGATGAGATCCAGTTGAGCACTTTCGGGTTGATATCGGGTCTAATGGATTTTGAGTTTGTGTTTGGGTCATTCAGGGTCGTGGTGATTTTGGTTGACCCGTTTTTAGTTATGGCCAGGTTTATTCGGGTTAGATATGGGTTGCTAAACTTTCATTTTCGGTTATTTCGGGTTGAAGTTACCATTGCTCATGATTATGTTACGTGTGCACGGTTGGTATTATGTTCTACTTTCTTCTTCCCGGTAAAACTAATATGTTATCTTTTTTAGGTTATTCCAGTAAAATCGATACGTCTGGTATTATGTTCTACTTTCTCCGTCCCGTTAAAATTGATATATTTTCTTTTTTAGGTTATTTCAATAAAATTGATACGTTTCCTGAATAGGAAACATTTTTCAAATCGACATTACCTTATTTGTCATGAACCATTTTTCAGAATCCATAACTTACAGGATTTTCAGTTTTCAAAAACAAGTTTAGTTTATAAAAATTAAAGGAAAATTTTAACTAAATAAATCAAAAACAAAGTTTTCAAAGTCCCTTGTACAGATTCAAAAGATTTATGGTTAGTGCGAGTGAAATAAAAAGAAAAAAGGAATTTAAACCACAAAAATATACAAAATCCTAGAAATATCGTCTTCAAACTTCTACTTGCAACTCCAGTACTCTGTTTCTTCACCTAACAGCCCTCTGCTCCTGCCATCGATCATAACCAGGTTCCTTCCAACAAAACAATTATAGAGTAAGTAACTAGTTCAAGAAGATAAACAATTAAATAACTTCTAAAAGAAGCAGGAAGGGATGCAAGATACTTACTTAAATAACTTGTAAAAGAAGTAGGAGGGGATGCAAGATACTTACAGAGGTGTGGAGTGCATTCCCGCAAGGAAAGTAAATGTCTCCTCTCTCTGACTCGGCTGAAGCCTAACCTTAAGCTTTAACTCCATTTCTCAGTAATCCAGTCACCACCGGTTGTTAAATACAGGTGTGACGAAGAGATGAGCAGTAGTTACTTTCAAGAAGGTAAGACCTTTATGTGTGAGACAATTGATCAAGTCTATGACATCCTAGTGTTTTAAAGGATGTTTCTCAATGATGAGAAGGCAAGGAACAACATCACAATGGATTATTACATTTAGGCCGAAAGACATGGAAGATTCCCTTTTCCACCATTCATGTACTGACTTCCATTTATTCTCGCCAATAAGTCTTTAGAGTTCACTTAACAATCCAGTAAGTATAGGTAACCTAAGTTACATACTTGTAGGTAGATTATGAATATAAAAAGAAAAGAGCAAGAGCAGCTCTGTTTTTCTCTGAAGCTACCGATTATGTCACTGTTGTATTTTCAAAGTTTCAAAATTTCCCTCTAGTTTTCCAAAATCTTCTTCTTTTTCTTTACACACTTCCTATTGTAACACGGCCGGTAGAACGAGTGATAACATTATTATTGTTTATTTTCCACAGAATTAAAAAAAGGTACTTTTATCTATGTATGCTTTATATTTTTACCATTTAGTTCAAGGTGCGAAATCTCGTACTGGTCATAGTACCATTTTTGTAACGGTACGAGACAGTACCGATGTATCAAGGTATTTCGGGTGTATCGGAATTAGTATATATACACACACACACACTATCCCGTCTCCAAAAAATTGGTGCGTTTCGTTTTTAACATTTAATCAATTATTTTATTTTTTTAACACTTTTGTATGTAAAATCAAATATTTTAAATAAAGATTATAGATTAATGTGTCTATTTTCGAACTATATATTTCTAAAAAAATTTAATGAATTTTTTCTAGTAATAATTTAAATATTTCACAATATCAAAAAAGAAATGTACATTTTTTTTTGGGACGGGGGAGTATTTGGTCCAGCAAGTCAGGTGTATGATGATATGTTAATGCATCCAATTACAAGCATGCATTGTGCTTTTCAAATTGTATAAAAGATACATGTACTACATGATCCTAATTGCCTAAATTTTATGTAGATTAATTTCAACCCATGCTTGCAAGTTCATAAGGCACTGGGACTTGGTTTCCAAATATCTAAGATGTCAGATAAGTCTACGATATATATGGGCCAGCCCATATGATGTATTAACAAACGCAAAGCGTCATATGGGCCACGCCCACTGAGCCGGCCTCGTATTAACGGAGAGCCCCTCGTATACGACCCGTAAGGCGCCGTATAATCCCGTTAGCGACAAATGCTTGCTACCTCCTTCAAATCAACCGTTACCCTAATTATGGCACCAAGCCAAAAGAAAGGGAGTAACTCCGCAATAACTCCACCATTATTACACCACTAATATACCGCCGTCCCAATTATGGACACATTTATGACGATTCTCCGGCATTCAAGGCCCCATAACGGGACTGGCACCACCCTATATATTGGGTGGTGCCGCCTCAAATAAGGTGATTACTACACACCCCCACCTCTCTTCTCTTTCGCACTGAGAGTTTCCTTGGTCTTACTCTTCTCAGGTACCGGAGCAGCTTTGTCGCAGTTACCGGAGCAACCGTACCAGCCGGAGATCGCCCTTTGGCTATCAATTTGGCGCCGTCTGTGGGAAACGAAAAACAGCCGTTTTTTCTTTCCTACCAACTTATTTTTCTCTCCTTACCATCTTCATGGCGAAAACAAGGAGAACGCACAACAGCGTACATGTTGAGGACGCTGCTTCCAGCTCCTCCGATGCACCTCCACCACCCCCTGTTGATGGCGCAGCAGGGGCACAGCAGCCCCACCACTCCTAGTTGGTGGCAACCCCGCCACTCCCCGTTGGTGGCGCAACGGGGCGCAACAGCCCCCCCAGCCGCAAGCGGCTCACCTAACATACCTCGCTGGACACTCCACGACCCCCCAGCAGGTCATCATCGACCCCGCTCAGATGGCGCTCCTCCAGGCAAGCATGCTCAATGACATGAAAGCCTTCATGGTGCAAACCATCAAGGCGGAAATGCAGGCTGCCCGCCTTCCGCCTCACAATGAACGGGACGAGCAGTCCCAGAATCAAAACCCATCTGCAGGGAAACTCTGCGTCGACGACCTCATCCGACGAATAAACGTGGTCGAGGAACAGGTCAAAACGCCAAACCTGGTCCTCGGCGACATCGAGATCCTCCCGACGCAACCCTTCACGAGAAGACATCATCGCCGTCAGCGCGCCCGGCTTTCGAATGCACATTATCGAAAGCTACGATGCAACAACAGACCCGTCGATCATCTACGACGTTACATCTCCCAAATGGAGATGGCTCGCGCCACCAACCTCATACTCTACAAGGCTTTTAGCTCCACCCTAAAAGGGGCTGCATCAACGTGGTTTGGAACGTTACGAGGCCAACATTTCAAATGCTTTAAGGACCTCGCCTCATCGTTCCTGCGACACTTCATGGGAGCTCGACCTCCCCCAAGACTGTCCAACACCTACTAAGGGTGAAACAACAAAGGGAGGAACCACTTCGTGACTACATTCGACGGTTTCAGGCGGAAGCCGTCCAAGCCCAGGGTCTCTCCTCGGACATGCAACTCCTGGCCGTAACTCAAGGCCTTCAGCGCGAGTCAAGGCTCGCCTATAACATTAACGAAAATCCCGTCACAGCGATGGGTGAGTTCATAGATCGGGCAACCCGATTCATGAACTCGAAGAGATCAACAAGCCTTACAACAGGCCCCCACAAACGACCGCACCAAGAAGTTCGACAAAGTGCGCCTCATCGAGGTACCAGCCCTCGAACATCGGTTCGAGGCCCTCCGATCATCACCCCGCACTTCGTGACACCCGCACGAATATTACGCTAATGCCGGAGAAGCGAACAAGGTCCCCAAATGGCCTCTTCCCATCCAAAGACAAAAGCACACAGGGGGTTTGAGAAGTACTGCCTCTACCACAAGGATCGTGGACACGACACTGAGGCGTGCTTTCAACTCAGAAACCTCATCTCTGAGATGATTGAGCAGGGCAAGCTCAAGGAATTCTTGTCCGACTCCACCTCCCCTTGCAAAGATTTCCCCAAGGGCCGCAAGAGGGACGACGATAGCGGCATGCGAAGGCAAAACTTGCCGCCACCACCACCCGCGGGCATCATCCACGTGCTCACAAAGTCAGAAGGCGCTTCCTCTAGAAAGCGTTATGCGAGAGAAATCTTGCAGATCGATCACCTCGAGGAGAACGTCATCTACTGCCCCAACGGGACAAAGGTTGTCGTCCCACACTCCGACCCACTGCTTATCACAACAAGGATCGCGGGTTACGACACCAGCAGGGTCTACATCGACACCGGTGCAAACACCGATGTCATTTTCAAGGACATGCTCGATAAACTCGGGATACACATCTCTGCCGAACCAAGGAGCTCCGGCCCTACATTTGGCATCGGCAGGGACATTGTCCCAACAATAGGGGTCGTCAACCTGCCCCTCATGTTAATCGGGGACACACAATTCGGCACGGTTGACTGCCACTCCATCATGACTGAGTTCCTAGTGCTCGAGGTCCCTTCAACATACAACGCCATCGTAGGCCGACCAAGCCAGGTCGATTTCCACATGAGATGCGACATCTGCTCTCTCACAGTCACATTTGCAACGCCTCGTGGGATGCACAAATCTACATCGACCAACGAACTGCAAGGACAAATTACGTGGCCTCTCTGAGCTCAACAGTTGATCCACAAACCTCGAAGGAGGTCGATGACCCAATGGACCTGGACGACAGGCCGCGCCTCGATGACGTCATAGAGGAAATCGAGGTTGTCCCAGTAAGAAATTTAAGATGGGTCTCATCCACCTCCTCGAGACAAACCTCGACGCTACTTTGGAGCTTGAAGGACTGCCAAAGGCCGACCCCAAAGATCATCACACACAAACTTAATGTATTCCCGGATTCCAAACCGGTTAAACAAAAGAAAAGGGGTATGGCCTCAAAAAGCAATTTGTAAAAGAGGAAGTTTCCAAACTCCTCGACGCCGGAATAATAAAGGAAATTCAGTACTCCGAGTGGCTTGCTAACATAGTTTTAGCCGACAAAACTAACGGCGACCTTCATATGTGCGTCGACTTCACGGGCGTCAATAGGCATTCTCCTAAGGACCCCTATCCATTACCAGTTATTGACCAACTCGTGGACGCCACTTGCAAGTACAAATATCTATCGTTCATGGACGCTAAGAGTGGTTACCACCAAATCTACATAGACCCAGAAGACGCCTTAAAAATGACATTCACAACGGGCGACGACGTATACTACTACGTTCGAATGCCATTTGGGTTCAAAAACGCTGGAGCTACCTATCAGCGTCTAATGAACAAAGTCTTTACCCATCAAATGGGCCAAAACCTTGAAGCATACGTCGGCGATGTCATTGTCAAGAGCATGACATTCGATGACCACCTTCAAGATCTGGGACGAAACTTTAAGTTGTTCCGACGATACAACATGAGGCTCAACTCAGCCAAATGCTCCTTCTTCGTTGGAGCCGGAAAATTCTGGGCTACATGATCTCCGAAAGAGGAATCGACGCCAACCTCAAGAAAATATCAGCCATCGAGGATATGGCACCACCAAGAAACATTAAAGAAATCCAACAGCTCACGGGAAGAATTGTTGCCCTAGACGATTCATTTCCAAGTCAGGCGACAAGTGCAAGCCGTTCTTGAACAGCCTTCGCATGAAAAAGGCATTCACTTGGACACGGAATGCCAAGAAGCCTTCGAGCAAATTAAAAGCACCTATCCGACTTGCCAACCCCTGAAATGTCCACAACCGGGACGAACTCGTCATCTACCTCTCCACCTCGAACAACACTGTCTCTTCGGTGCTCGTTAATGAGGAAGGCCCACAACATGTCCCGTCTACTACACGAGTCACACACTACGAGGGGCTGAAGCGAACTACCCCCCTCTACAAAAAATGATCTACGCTTTGATCGTCGCTGCCAGGAAGTTACGGGCATACTTTCAAGCCCACACAATCATCGTCAGAACGGATCTACCAATAAGGGACATCCTAAATAGACCAGAGCACAGTGGTCGTTTAGCCCGTTGGTGCATCGAGCTCGGGGAATACGACATTAAGTTCGAACCTCGACGAGCCATAAAGGCGCAGCCTTGGCAGATTTTATGGCCGAGCTCTCCATCTATCCCCTCGAACATGGCCCTTCGAGAAATCCACCAGCGGAGTTGGAACCTCCTGAATGGGACATGTTCGTGGATGGCTCGTCAAGTGCTGATCGCCTAAGAGGGGGCATCCATATAAAGGGCCCGCACGGCATGGAAGCCAACTTACGAGTGGCTTTCCAATTCCCTGTCACAAACAATGTGGCAGAATACGAGGCCCTCGTATCGGGACTGAAAGTTGCCCTGAAAGCTGGCTTACGACGTCTGACCGTGCCAGGTTACGGGAGCGAACGAATGTAAGGACCCCACTCTGTCGAGGTACCTACGGCTCGTCAAAAGCCTAAAGGGACAATTCGAACAATGAATATGATCAAAACGCTAAGGCTGACAAATTGTCTAAGGAAGGACTGATGCACTCCTCGAAACCTTAACACACCTTCGATAAGTACAATCTATGCGATCGACGCCAACACAACGGCCGACTGGAGGCACCCGATCCTTGATATCTAAAATATCGCAATCGAGGGCCCGCCAAGCGTTTCAAAAGAAAATAAGGACGCGATCATCGCGCCATATCATCATAGATTGTACATTATGGCGTAAAGGGTATTCTGCTCCTTTACAACGGTGTATCGGCTCAGATGACTCCAAGCTCATCCCGAACGAAGTTCACTCCGGAGTTTACGAGCACACATTGGCTCCGGCGCTTGCGCCTCGGTTATTATTGGCCAACGTTGAGGAAAGACGCGCATGATTTGATGCGTACGTGCCATAGGTGTCAGCTCAACTCCCGCATCCAGCGGCAGCCTGCAAACGAAGCGGTTACGGAGACATATCTCATACCCTTCAGCTGTGGGGTCTCGACCTCATAGGGCCAATGCCTCGAGCCCCGGGTCATTCAAATTCTGCATAGTGGCGGTCGACTACCTTACTAATTGGATCGAGGTCCGACCACTCAAGAAAATAACTACTTCCAAAGTCATACACTTCCTCTAGCACGACCTCGTATCACGATACGGCACACCAAAGGCCATAATCACGGATAATCGGACTCGGTTCTCAAGCAAAAGCTTAAGGATTGGGCCAACAAGATGAATATACAAATGCTCTACGCCCCTGTAGACCACCCACAATCGAATGGACAGGTAGAGGTCACAAATCGCACAATCAAAGAAGGCCTGAAAAAGCGCCTCGATGATGCGAAAGGGAAATGGGTCGAGGAGCTACCCAGTGTCCTCTGGGACTACAGAACAACTACACGAGGACCAACTGGGGAAACACCTTTCTCCACTGGTCTCACGGCGTCAAGCCTTACTACCAATCGAGGTGTCTATCCCAACAATCGAACGCTCTACTACGACGCTCCTCACAACGAGAGAGGATCGAGGGCACGTCTGGACCTCGTAGAAGAACTCCGCGAGGGTGCCGGACTTAGTCTCATGGCCTTACGACAAAGAGCAAACCTCGACCACAATGCTAAGGTTCGAGCAAAGCAAATCTACGTGGGTGGTATGGTCTTCCTAAAGGCGAGTTGTCGGAGTCGTAACCACGGCCATGGAACCCTTCGTTCCGGATGGGCAGGACCTTACATCGTACATAGTAAAGAAAGAGGCAACGTCTACAAACTAAAAGACCACCAAGGCAAAATGCTAAAAACGACTACCACGCCGACGACTTGAGGCCTTATTACGTCTAAGTTGCACGTTTTGTCTTAAAGAAGTTTGCCTTAAAGCAATACGAAGTTCTCGCGTTCTGCAAACAGTATTGATACTTCAAATAAAAGGCAGTAACTACTACAAAATTGTTCACTGCTTTATAAAGTAAGGGCATTACAAGTTAAAACCTCAAAAATTACTTGGGGGCATCATCATTCGGGGGTACAACAGGGGCATCCTCTACATGCCCTGGCAGAATATCGTAAGGATATTCCGCCCCTAACTTTTTCCCAGCCCTACCCCATTCGAACAATGCCGCCTCGGAGGGCTCCTGAACCTTCGTCACGTCGAGGGGATCCAGCTGCGCCGTTTCAAACATGGCCTCCTCTTGGCGGCGGCAGCGCATAAATCCTTCAAAGATAACGGACCCTCCATGGCCTTAGCGTTGATAACTTCCTCCGTTAGCAGCTCGAAGGCCTTGCCCATTCGAGCAGCCCTCTCAGCAATGGGCTTTACAAAAATAGGCGGCTGCACACTTTCACCTCCATACAACTTAAGACCAAGTTGGTCTTCAAGTTGTATGAAGGCGGTAAGGTCAGCCACGCCCGAGCCCACCACCTCATCAAGGGTCGTGGTGCACTCTTCAACTTTGGCTGCGGCCTTCGAGGCATGCTCCTCCGCCTTGGCAACCCTCAAGGATAGCTCCTCGAGGGCTTTGTCCTTCTCCTCCACCTGGCCCTCTAGCTCGCGGTTGGCATCCTGATTGAGCTGGACCGAAAGGCCTCGGTTTGCGTGGTGTTCAGAGAGGAACAAAGCCTCGAACTTCTGCCCATCAGCGTTGGTTGCCTTCAGCCTTTGTCCTAAGGCGCTCATAGCCGAGTGGAGGGCAGACTCCTCCTTCGAGAAAGACACCTCGGTCTTCAGGGAAGATACCTCGGCCTCCTTCTCAGCCAGAGCCTTCTTCAGGCGGCCCACCTCCTCGGACTCCTTGGCCTTTGCCCCGAGGCACCTTACTTAGGCAAGGAGATCCTCGATTTTATCCACCAGGCCGTGAGCCGGTACAACCTCCCCGCAAGTCAAAACGCAAAGCGTGTAAATAGAAATATACGGACAAGGACAATAATAATAAAAGGGTGTCGAGGACTCCGACTTACCCGAGTAATCCCCTGGCAAACATCCTTCGCAATGTCCAGGGGTCCCGAGGCCGTGTGCTTCAGAAAGTGCCGGTCTCGGGGAAGTAAGAGGCCCTCAGTAGCACGAAGTCTCACCTCCCGGTCCCCGAGGAGTATAGACTCGTCGCGAGTCAACCCCATTACGGGGTCCCAGGCCTCCCTCAAGGCCAGACCCTTGCGCTCGAAGGCTTTGGCTCGCGGCTCCGGCCAGTAGTCCTCGAGCAGTTAGGGCTCAAAAACGGGGTTCAACCCCTCGAGGGTCTTCGGAATCCTCGAAGGCCTCTTAGCGGCCGCCCGAGGAGCCGTAGCGGCCCTCCGGGCGTCTGCCAGGAGCCCCACAGGCTTCCCAGCGCCTCTAGCAGGGCTGGAGGGCTCTTCCACAAGAGCCAGCCCTTTGCCCTTGTCCATCGAGGGGCCAGGACAGCTGTCCGAATACACTTCCAAGCCCTCTGCCACTACAAAATAAAATGGGAGGATAAGAATGCGAATTTATAAGCAAACACCCAGAGGACAAAGAGCAATACCTTCGATTCGGGGACGTTTCCTGCGGAGGTTAAGCTCCTCGGAATCCTCGGAGCTCTCCTCGATGACTAGGGGAGCAACCGCACTGACAGGTTGAGCCTTCGTCACCAAGGCCTCCTGGCCTCGGGCCTCCCCACCCTTCGAGGGCTCAGCAGATGGCCCCTCGAGAACCCCTTGAACGGGCTCGGAAGGGAGTTGCTCCTCCATCTTCTTCTTGAGGGCCTCCCTCAGGTCTTGCTTCTTTGCAAAGAGGGCACTGGGGTGCGTCATCTTAGTCTGTAACAAAGCACGAGGTCAAATTACAACAACATTCAAAATGTGCAATCACAGAAACGCAGAAGCAAAAACAAACACAAAACAGACCATGAGGGTTCCTAAAAGCGCCCTCGAGGCGCTCAATGAGGTCCCCGTCGAGGCCCTCGACCCACCCCGTAGGCGTCCACATGGCTTGGAAGCCGGTGGGCCTTGCTAAATTCGACCCTTCGCAGCACCACTTCGTCCATGCTCAAAAGGGTGAAGGGAAATGAGCCATTGAACTCCTCGAGCCTCTCCACAGCGCGGACCCACTCACACAGGGCGTCGAGGGCCTTCTTCCCTTCGCTCCCCGCCCACAGAGAGGGCTTCACAGACACTCTTGCGTCCTTCTCCTTTATGAAGTACGCAGGGAACCCCCAGCTATCCTCTTTCGGGATGAAGAAGAAGTTGCTCTTCCAGCTCCCCCACGAGCTGGTGGTCTCGGCCAAGACTCCGATCTTCACCATTTTGTTGCCCACCTTTACCTCCTCGGGGTTAATTGGTAGAAGGGTGCCCGACCGGCCTCTTCAAAGTGTAAAACTGCAAGAAGGTTTCCGGCAGCACCACCGTCTTCGCCAGATGACAGGCCACCACGAACGCGTTTACGGTGGTAAACACGTTCGGGGCCAGTTGCCCAGGGCAAACCCCCCAACCCTCACACAACTGCAGCAACAGGAGCAAAGGGGAGCCTCACCCAGCCTTTAAGCCGAGCCTCGTAGACCACCATGGTCTGTTCCCTCGTGGCACCGCTGCTTAACTCCATCCCCGCCCTTCTCAAGTACATCGCCGCGAAAGCCCGCAAACTACCCCGGAGTACACGTGATGGTTTCAACAAACGTCGACCATCCTCTTCTCCGAAAGGGACGTTGGGGCCAAAAATCCTCGATATCCTGGACCCATGCCGGGATTGCTTGGATTCTTGGGAGCCATCTACAGAAATAAACCACGAATTCAAAAAATTAAACCCTAGACCCAAGAACCCAGGCGGCGGCGCGGCGAAAACACGCTCGCGACACAGTCGCGACGGAAAAAGAGGAAATAGAAGGGTGGTACTTACTGATTTGTATGCCGGTGATGAAAACGAAAGCCTCAACGGTCGGATTCTTCAACTCTTGTCGGGAAATTCTTCGGAAACCGTCGCAAATGGAAACTAGAGCGAAAAGGAAACTGAAGCGAAAGAAGCAAAGAAAGCGAGAAGTCGGGAAAAACTGACTCCTCACGTGGGCTGACGTATAAGTAGAGGCCGATGGGAGGTGAAAGGACTTTCCCATAATTACAAGCGTTGCAAAAGTGCAATTTGAAAAAGCACTTTACAACCGCCACAAGAGGTATTGGGCCAACATTGGGCCAACTCGGGCTCTTCCCAATTAAAAGTCCAAAACAACAACACCATATGGGCTGTGCCCGAGCGGGTGAAAAGAAGCCTGTTCTCGAAGTCTTGGTGCTTTTCCATTCGAAAAGGGGAAGAAATGACCAAAATCATTCTCGACGACACCCCAACGCAAGGCACGACTGCTTTGCCCAGAAGATATGCTATGAAGCATAGGAATGATCTGTTAGGATCAACCACAGTACTTCCCTCCCAGACGGAGCACAGGGGCCCAACCCATCCTCCGCTGTGGGGGGAGGACATACTGATATATATGGGCCAGCCCGTATGCCTGTATTGCCAAACGCAAACACCATATGGGCCACGCCCTCCAGAGCCGGCCTCGTATTAACGGAGAGCCCCTCGTACATAACCCATAAGGGCGCCCCGTATAAATCCGTTAGCAATAAACGCTTGCTACCTCATTCAAGTCAACCGTTACCCTAATTATGGCATCAAGCCAAAAGAAAGGAGTAACTCCGCAATAACTCCACCATTATTACACCACTAATACACCGTCGTCCCAATTATGGACACATTTATGACGATTCTCCAGCATTCAAGGCCCCATAACGGACTGGCACCACCCTATATATTGGGTGGTGCCTCGCTCAAATAAGGTGATTACTACACACCCCCACCTCTCTTCTCTTTCTCGCACCCGAGAGTTTCCTTGTCTTACTCTTCTCAGTCTGAGCTGCCTTGTCACGGTCACCGAGCATCCAAGCCGACCGAGATCGCCTTTGGCTATCGGTCTCGAACATTTTAAGTTCAAATTACTATTACTGTATAAAACGTTTGTCATTTGTCAAGGACTCTATGAACAGTAACTTTTGTTGTTGTCCTTTTTTGCTAGTTTTTTTTGGCGCCTTTGTTGTTTAGGGAAAACTTTGTTATCCAAAATTTTTATATTTTCTACACTTTTGACCCAAATGTTTTTGAATTTTTTGTTTTTGAATTTTTTTTTCTTTTGTTTTGTTTAGGGAAAAACTCTTTGTTATCCTAAATTTTTATATTTTCTCCACATTAAACCCAAATGTTTTCAAATTTTACTCCCTCTGTCCCTAAATTTATGAAATTTTTATTTTTTAGCATTCATTCTATTGATTTGATGTAGTGAACAGTAACTTTATGTGGTTTTCTGTCT
This sequence comes from Stellera chamaejasme, assembly GCA_024586325.1. Classification (NCBI taxonomy): domain Eukaryota; kingdom Viridiplantae; phylum Streptophyta; class Magnoliopsida; order Malvales; family Thymelaeaceae; genus Stellera; species Stellera chamaejasme. The sequence continues at coordinate 19,471,261 of CM044981.1, forward strand.
TTTTCTTTTTCTATTTACTTTTTCGGCAACAACTTATTTATTGTCCTACATATTTATAATTTTCCACATTGTGCCCAGCTGTTTTTAGTTTTATTATTTAAGCATTTTCTTTTCTTTTTTTGCTTTTGTTTTGGTCCAATTCTTTTCTTTGTTTTTGTATTCCATTTTTTATCCACATTACATACTATTATTTTCTTTTCTTTGTTTTTGTATTTTCAAAGAGAGTGCTACAGAAAATGAGTAGTATTGTTTATTTTTTCCCTACTTTTTAATTTCTCATTTTCGTCCTTGAACAACTGTTGTTTGTTCTACTACTTCTCTTCCCGTTTTGCTCTATGAACAATGAACGATATTTTTTCCCTTTTGTTCTATTAATATGTTTGTTCCTATAATTTAGTGTTTGTATATTTAAAGTCTAGAGTTTGTTCTCTATTACATTGGAGTTACACATGTTAGTAGTCCTTCTTTCCCTTTTCATATAATCCTCAAATATCAATTATCACATTGAAAATCCATAAGATTGCAATAAGATTTTCTCCAAATTTAAGAAAAAAAACATTTCCTCAAACTTAGAAATTTTTATTCATCATTTTCATTTTTTAATTATATCTTCCACGAAGCGCGGATGGAAGAAAATCTTTGTAAATAGTTAATGTTTTTTGCCTACGAGGCAGTTCAGTATTTAAACTTTTCCTCTTTTTTTTTGGGGAAAAGGGGTCATTTTGCTGTTAATGTTTGGGGGTTGGTAACTTCTTGCCACTAATGTTTTTTCTGGGGTCAATTTTCCAACCGTTAAATGGCTTGACGGATTCCGTTAATTTTTTTGGGCTAATGTTTTACTTTCACCTTAAAGTTTATAAACCTGATACATTAACCCTTCACTACGTCGAGGAAACGAGCTCTACTGCAGCCCGCCACGCAGTAGAGTCACAGTAAGCACTGCGGGACGAGCCGCAATAGATTCCGAGATAAAATTGGCCATAGTTTTGTCCCTAATTGCGGGTATGCCCGTAGTAGAAAGATTTTTTATTTTTTTAAAAAAGTGGATGACTCCGAATGAATATTCATCCGGATTCATCCACAATTCTAAAAAATCTTAAATTTTAGATGAATGGTGAGCAAGTTGCGGCAACATCGGCGGTGGAGCGGTGGAATAGTGGCGAAGAAGAAGAAGAAGAAAACATAGAAGATGAGGAAGAAGAGGAAGAACAAAGAAAGAAAGAAGAATGGAGAAGACAGAAGAAGGAATGGGAAAGAAATTAGGATGAAGAAGAATGGTGGAGAAAGAAAGGAGAAGAAGAAAGAAGGTTGAAGAAGAATTGTGCGGCGGAGAGGAAGAGAAATTGGAGTTTAAACCCTAAAAAAAGTTTATTGTGGTCAAGGCAGCAGTAAATCTCTACCGCTCCAGCAACTGCACCATTTACTGCGCAATTGGGCTTAACCGCAGTAAGGGTCGCAGTTAGGCCTGTATTCCCCACATAATGCTTAGACTTCTAACAATTTGACCTCCTGCCATTTACATCCCCACCATCCCGTTGCACCACTGTCCTCCGACGCTGCACCACCACCTCATCCATCGGTGTACCATCGTCCAATTAATCATTTTTTTATCTTTTAATAGATACTAAATAAAAACTTATGATTTATGTGAATCCTACGCCACTTGTGTAAAATTCTTTTTGAAACTACACAAAAAAGTAATGCATATAATTTTTGCAAGAAAATACTCTCCATTCTCAAATAATTCTACACTTTGTTTTTACTATTTTAGGTTCAATGTCTGACTCAAATATTTACAAATATTAATAGTGAAAAATTCAAAAAAAATATATTTAGAAGATTTAGATTTTAAAATATGATATGCATGTGAATCATTTAACTTTAATATATAAACAATCATTAGAAAAATCATATATTAAATGGAACACACATATAATCGCAGCATAAAAAATTATGTAAAAAATCAAATATGCTTTAGTTAAACAAAACAAGTTTGATACTTACAAAAAAAAAATCAAAACAAAACAATATTGATTAATTGGGTGGAGGTGCAACAACAGAAGGGGCAGTGGTGCAGCGGCGGAGGAACGATGGTGCAATGGCAAGCTGAGGCTGTAACTGGTGGGAGGGAGAGGTCAAAACATTGTGTAAAATATTGTACCGTTTTGCTAACGGTACGAGACAGTACCGGTATATCGAAGATATTTCGGATGTATCGGAAATATTGTACGGTCCATAAATATATAAAAATATTTATATTTTATATACAATAATTAATATAAATATAAAAAATAACAAAATATTAATGAAGTTTTAACAACAAATTGTCCGCAAATCATTTGATGGAGCTTTTAAGTAAACCCAAAAGCCCACCACTAAAGAAAATGATGCAGTAATAGCAAGATAACACCAACATGCACTACTATTTCTTACAATTTTAACCTTAAACTTTTAAATTTTTACAATTGTGTATTGTACCGCCATTTTCATCATTTCATCCGGTACACCGGTACGACCGAAACAACCGATACGACCTGTACAGGCCGGTACGGTCACCGATACGAAATTGGCCTAAACGGTGCCAGAAATTCTGGTCGGTACCGGTACGAAACCGGCGTACCGGCCGGTACGGTACAATATTTAATACTCTGGGTCAAAGTGTATGAAGTTTAAAGTTTAAGGGTTAATTTGTCTGGTTTACAAACTTTAAGGTGAAAAATAAAACATTAGTCCAAAATAATTAACGAAATCCGTCAAAACATTTAACAGTAGTGGCAAATTAACCAAATCTCCCAAATATTAAAGGCAATTTCGCCCCACTAATGACTTTAGTGACAAAAAATTGTCAACCCCCAAATATTAATGACAAAATGACCTATTTTCCATTTTGGGGGAAAATGTCCAAATTTGCCACCCAGTTTTGCATATTGGCACATTTTTACCATTAATCCAATAAAGGCTCGATTTTACCATCATTTTATGTTTGAGTAGTTCCTTTGTGCCACGAAAAACGTGTTAGAGGTTCTTATATGCCATTAAAATAGTTGACGGTGTCTATTTGCGGCAGCCAATGTGGAGGTCGATGGCGATGGTCCACTCAACCACCACCACCATCTCCGGCGTGTCCAGGTGAAGCCAATCGTCCTTCCGCCACCAAAGCCACCAAATCAGCAAAAACCCTCCACCACGATTTCAAGTTTAACCGCTTCGATCCAACGTTCCAGCCGTCGTACGCCGCTCCAGCCACCATCATTGTCACCGCCGCCCTCCGACGAACCATCTTGGACCAAGTCCACCACGAAAACTCGACCACCACCGCATCGGCCGCCGCAAATAGACGCCGTCAACTATTTTAATGGCATATAAGAACCTCAACACGTTTTTGGGTGGCACAAAAAAACCACTCAAACATAAAATGATGGTAAAATAAAGTCTTTTTTTGAAATAATGGTAAAAAGTGCCAATATGCAAAACTGAGTGACAAGTTCGAACATTTTTCCTTTTTTGCATCAAATTCTGTAATATATATATAAAGACTATAAATCTCCATGATATTGGTGGGTCGATATTGTTATGGTGGGTCCATGTGGGTTGCACTTTGCTTGCCACATGTATTTTAGGTTTAGGTAAAATTACATTTATCATCATTTTATTTTATGAAAAACAATTAAGTTTTTAATTTTTTAAACACAACACCAATAGTTTATTTTAACCCGTTAATTTTCTAAAAGTTGCAATTCTGTCTTTCTATTTCTCAAAAAACCTCAATTTTAACTCTTAGATAAAAAAATACACAAGTTTTTTACGTTAGAAATGTCTAACTTTCTAATTTGTATTTGACCTAAAATATTGTTAACAGATAAATGTAAGAATTTTTTTTTCTAAGAGATATATTTAGAAAATTAAAATGTCAAATTATGATATGACAAAAAAAAAAGAAAATTTAATTAATTAAATGTTGAAAATCAAGATAAGTATATTTAGAAACCTTAAACGTAAAAATTGAAGACAAAATAAATAATTAAATACTGGTAAACAAATAATTCATTTTTATGAATGTTAAGAGTGTTAATCCTTTTTTGATCTAAATTATTTCTACATATCATCACTCCATCTCTTATGGTTGCTATTATTTATAATTGTAACTATATGGATACTATTATAGAATCATGAACTTTTTCTTCTCAGTCGTAGCCAGAACTAGTGCATTAAAATTGGGAAAGCCCGGTGGTACTTACAAATGTATGGGGGAGATAGTGCCTACAAGAATGGCAACCTATCTCAAAACAAGAAACCTACCTGCAAAACCTTACCTCCCTGCTGCACAGCGAGAGCAGTACAAGAAATAACTAAGTCATATCAACAGCAATAAGCCTCTCTATATCTAAAGCAAACCAAGAAAGCATCAGAGCTTTGTACCAAAAACATCCTCCAACCTGACACCAGGTTGCACCACATTGTATTCAAAACACACACACACACACACACACACACACACACACACACATATATATATATATATATATATATATATATATATATATATATATATATATATATATATATATATATATATTTGTATTTATGGCACTTTATTCTTTCGTTTCTTAAAAGTTTATGTATTTTTGTTTGATGCATAGATTCAATTTTTTACTAGAAACAAGAAATATTAATCGATAACTTGCCTTTAAATTATTTGATTTTATTCATTACAATATTATAGAAATAACATTATAGATTAAATCACAATTTTTTAAGGATGGGGATAGTAGTTTTTTTTGAGACGCACATTTTTTTTATATTAGCATGTTCGGTGGAGTTGACATTATAAATAAAGAAACGCACCAATGGAATTTCATTATTTGTGACAATTTTTTACTTCAACATGTTATTGGCATATCAAATAAATATTTAAAAAGTTATCCAATAACGAAGACTGGTATTTAAGCTAGTTAGTTTAGAACTAAAATGAGTTATGGTTGTAAACATTTAGAATGTGATTGTTAACTCGAAAACATCTAAAACTGAAACGTTAAAAATGCGAAACCTATAGGACTAAATTTGCATTTTTCCCTGCCACATATTTGTAAGTCGTAACTCAACCGCAAACAACATCGGAGTAGAAACCGATTGTTCTCCGCTCGCAGTTTTGAATGCTAACCAGTTCGACATCGAACACTTCAAACTGTTTGGAGCTGAAAAATGTCGATGGCCCTACCTGCGGAGAGAAACAATATGATACTCCCTCCGTTCCAAGTGAGCTGTCATAACATCAAAATACTTGTCCCAAATGAAATAATATTTTTCTACTTTTGTTTTATTTTAGTCCACTTTTACCCTTGTAATGGACTCACTCAAAGAACCTAGGGGGTGGGTTGGGAGAGGTTAGAATGGATTTGGAAGGGGGTAATGATAGAAGTTTATGTAAAATGAGTTAATGAACAAAGACAATCTTAGTTTACACAAAAAAATAAAATAAAAGTAACAACCCACTTGGGACGGACGGAGAGACTATGAAGAAGTTTTGATTGGTGCTGCTGATAGTAACCGTTGACAGAGATGAAGTGATACTAACCGGAGGTCCGAGTTCAGGTGGAATGATTATCCTTCTCTTGCCGCCTGGTCTCATGTCTCGAATTCCCTCTTCAAATCCTGCCACAAAAGATCAACTTTAGTCATCAAAATTATCCAAATGCTCCCTCCATCCCAACAAAAGGTAATGCATTTGATTAGACACGCAGATTAAAGAATATTGATGACTTGATAGTAATAAAATAAAAAGTATATAAAACAAAGAGTTAATGTCCCATCCACAAATAGTGGAAATCTGTTTTTCCACCATCACCTGTTTTTGGTAGTAAATCTATGGGACCCTTACCATTAAATAATATAAAAGGGGTAAGGTGCCACGGATATCTTTCCAGAAATAGGTGGTGGAAAAATATTTTTCCACTTCAGGTGCATAGAAATTGTATAAAAAAACATATCAGATTTTCGGAGACAACCAAAAAAGAAGACAATCAAAAAAGAAAACGTATAAATTTTACTAGGATGAAGGGGACCCTCCATCCCATATGTTACAAAAAGGATTAAAGAGAGAAAATTTTGACTTTCCATTTTACACTTTATTTTGGAAGGTGTAATCAGATACAATATACATAAACTTGTAAATTTTCTTTGTTTTTTTTTTAGGTTGTCCTTAAAGCACGTTCTTTAAGAAATATTCTGGGGAGGTACGCATGCTTTTCAGTTGCTCACCTGGAACCAATGCATTGGTTCCCATACGGATTCTGGCAGGAGCACCCTGCAAGTAGGTGCTGTCAATGCGACGCCCAGACTCATTGTAGCCAATGTAATGAAAAATGACCTGCCAAGATTATCTGCTCAGAAATGGTGCTCATAACTCATAATGCAAGACATGAACATGGGAACAACAGTTCTAAGCCAGCATGAGGACTGAGGACCCATAATGAAAGATTCATTTGTTTGTAACAAGTTGTTCAGGAAATGATATTCCTCCTAAGACACTCGGGGGCCGTTTAATTTTTGAAAAATTTCCAAATTTTGTACTCCAAATTTCTTTTGTAAATGTTTGAATGCATGGCTAACTTTTAAGGAATTAAAAACCTTGCTTTTCAACCTTTGGAACACTAGTATTATTAAAATGAAAAACCTTTTTTGGAAGTTTTCCATTTTAATACTAGAGTTTTTTAAAGTTTGGAAAACATTGTTTTTCATCCCTTAAAAAGTAGTTATGCATTCAGACATTTACAAAAAAGAAAACTTGAAAATTTTCTAAAAGTAAACGGGCCCTTAACATTTTTGGACCAAATGCCAAGAGTGATGCCTCATTACAACGTTTTATTCACTTTCCTATTCTATTGGGCTGATATCACAGTATTCCAGATATTGGATGTTCTTGGATTGACTGGTTGATGGGGATAAGTATTTCAACCAGCGAAAAATCTAGAATTTCAAGATGATGAAAAAAACCTGCTGACCAGCCTTTGGGCAATCACCTTTACCAACTTCAATATCCCAGTAGATCAGTCCTGAGTCAGACTTCACATAATTGTCTGATGTTACCACCTTCACCTCAAAACCTGAAACATGATTTGACTTTTGAGAGCATTGAAAACAACAAAGGAGTTACATATATCAGAAATCTCCCTTGTCCCTTCCTACTGCCAGATAGAGCTGGAGGACATAAACAAATTTCAGAAGATGTTGGTAGGGTGAGTTTTGAAGATGTATTAAATCAAGTGGAGCTACATACTTTGCGTTACCCCAAAAATAAGTGTGACCAACAGAAGATCATCTAAGACATAGACAGCCACACAACAACAAAAATGTAAGCAAATATCTCTATTGCTGACCTTCATCATGAAACAACACCTTAATCCCAATTATGTTGGGGTTGGTGGCATGAAGTTTATAGTGTCAAAACATAGTTAACACTATAACTTCATGCAAAAGCATAGTGGTAAAACTTTACGTCGATGCATTTCCTGTCACAATTTTTATGGAGGAATAAAGCTCTGGTGCTGACCTTCTCGAATAAAATTTGGAAAGCTCTCAGGGGTATTATTCTCCTTCTGTATCCTCTTGTTCTGCTCCAGCAGACGCCTTTCATCATACGGGTTCTTACCCTTTGTTTTACTCAAAGCAGGTGAAGTTGAAGATAATCCTGATGATGCCAAAAAGAAAAGAAGCAACCTTCTTTGCAAGTTGCACTTAGCATCTGCTACATAACTATTCTGCTGCATGCTAAAGCACAGAGACATTGTCAAGTAAGAACCTAAAAATCCAAAGAAGCAGTTGCTAACTTTAATTCCTTCGCACCTTTCATCTTTCCCATAGTGACTTGCGCAGCAACAAACTTGTTTCCGAGCAGAGAAAGCTCCTATTCGGTCATATGCTGAAAGGTTGTTACCGTAATGCTTGACATGTACTATATGACTACGAAAAGAAAGCTGATAACAAAGAGTGCTAGAGCAAAAGATCCAGAAAACTTTCCTGCCTTAAATGCATAGAGATTTACTAATGAGAGATACTTAGGAACATGTTTGCATGTGTGTTAGTGCATCATGACAACATTTACAAAGATCAAAGAAGTAATACTAGAATTTGGACAAATGAAGCAACCATCAAAGTGTGAACATACTCCCTCAATCCCAGGAAAATGGATAAGTTAAATCCTTTCCGGTTTGTGCCAATAAAATAGAAACATTTCCTTTATAGGAAACATTATCACATCAGCTTTAGCTTATTACCCTCACTTTCCTTTCACAATTAAAATATTAACTTTTGTCTTATATGCTTATTTTACTATACTAATAGTCAACTACATTTTTTAATCTCCGTGCCCAGTCAAATGTATCCAATTGTTGGGGTGGATGGAGTATTACTCTGGGGACATAACTAGGCAATCCAGCAAGCATCGAATGGAACCCCTTTGGACAACCTTAGTGGCAGAGCTCTTTGCATACCTTCTTCCTCTAATAATTGAGACTAACTATTTTTAACTTTCTAACAACCACAGCTTTAACCTGATGACTGAAACTTATGATTGTTGCCAGAAATTAAAAGGTGCAAACCCCCACTCTGTTTTTGTCTCCTACCTCATTACAAAAAAATTATAGTAAGGTTTTTACTTATTTATGCATAACACAAATTTTCTGGATTGCACCAGCACACAGTGCAGTGTTCATAATTGGAAAAGTGGGAGAGACAAATAAAGGAAATGAGCACCTCTGCAAGATGCATATAGAACAAACGGTTCATGTACAGCATCATTTAGTTACAAACCGACCAATTCGACCTAAATAACAAGTCGATCTAGTCTAGGAAAGATTCCGTAGGCCAACCATTTCACAAGCACGTAACTGTCTCAACCGATTAGAGAATTGCATTCTTGATATATGATATATCAAACAGGAGCTTTGAGAGCGACTTACAGAGAGAAAAAGGACCAGAAATCAGAGGGTTTGAGAGAATGCTGCGCATGACGGATTTCTGCAACTCCTTCACTACGTTATCTTCAAACTTCTCGTTCCTGTAGAAATATGGAGAATCATACATGCAATTTCGTTTTCAATCTATTATAAATTCACCAGTATCGGTCTCCTTGTTTCTCAATTAACAAATAGCTCAACTTGAAGTCCATCGGAAACCATGGCAGAGATCGAGGGTGACAACCCAAAACAAACAATTAAAATTTAAAACTAACAAATTGCCTAGGATTTTGCTGCTCATCTGATTCGTGAGAAGGCCTGAGGTTGGAGTTGGTACCTGGAGCTCGAGCTAGGATGGCACTAGCGGTGGCGAGAGGCGGTGGGGCCAGCAACGGCGGATGGTGAGAAGACGAAGACAGAGCTCGGAGTCTGAAGAAAACGAAGACGAGAAAACAATAAAGAACCGTTGATTCGGATTCAGAGTTTAGGCTTCTGCTGGGAAGGACGGCCCGGACGGTGAGTTACGGTCCTTACGGATTGGTGAAAATTGTGCTTGGATAAGATAAGAGCAGAGTAGGGAGGCTGGGTAGGCCCGGTTCTATATAAGGTCGTGTTCGAGCGTGAAACAATAATACATCAAAAAACCAACACGTTTTCAAAATTCAAATGCCAAATTGTATTCTTTCTTTTTACTGATGAAGTAAACTTTACCCTAATAATCTATTCTTATATTATTAGAGGAACATAGAAGAGTTACATAGAGTTCTATAAAGTGTCACCTGAAATTTTATTTTATTTTATTTTTGATTTTATAGTAATTTTAGAGAGTTTGTTACATTTTCAGATTTTCTAAATTTTATCTTATCAATTAGTTATTTTAAGATTTCCTAAATATTATTTTATCAATTAGTTAGTTTCAGTTTTCCTAAATCTTATCTTATCAATTAGTTATACTACCTCCGTCTCCCGAAAGATTATACACTTTGACTTTGTTTTAAGGTTGATGTTTGACTCAAATTTTAACAAAGATAGCAAGTTTTAAAAATTCGGAAAAATATATTTAGAAAATTTATACTTCAAATTATGATACATATAAATTATTAACTTTAAAGTCTAAAAATTCATGAAAAAAATCATAGATTAAATCGTAAAACAAGAAAAACAAAGTATACAATTATTCAGGATTAGTTATATAATAGAATTCTAAACCAACAAAATATATAATCATAACAAATTCTGTCATATCAGATAAGTTACAAAAGAGTTTCAAGCCAACTAAACTCGTGCATTAGGGTTTGCGGAGTCTATAAATAACCTCACAAAGTTATTTTTCCACCTCTAGAACCGCAACCAGATTCCTTTCCATTCCGTCAAAATTCCATTCCGCCAAAATGAGACACATTTCCATCGCATCTGAGTCGGTCCCTGCTCATCAGCCGCTGCTCGCCGCTACTCTCACATCATCAACCCTCCCCTGGTTCTCCGCACGACTGATCGCTTCCATTTTGTGATGCTTAAAGATCGACGCGTTCTCATATCCGAACGTGGTCAAGCTCTCGCAACTGGTAGAACACCTCTTTAGCCCCTAATCAATCTCTCTCCTCTCTGTTTAGATCTTGATAGTTTCATTGGAACTTTATTAGGTTTCATGGTATTCGGTAAATCCACACATGCTTAGAATAGTTAGTTTATATTGGCTTTTTTGTTTCCGGCAGACATTCCCTGTTGCGTGTCATAACACGTTTTCATTAAAGCAATCAGAGAAAGATCTTGGTGACTATGCTCCTCTATTAGAGTGCTATTGCAATACTATTGATTTCCTTTGCCTTTAAAATATTATGTTCTTCATTAAAATATTAGTTTTACATCAAGTGCCATCTTTTTAGTAAAGTAATGCTCCAATAATTTGTTATTTGAAGAATTTAGAAATAGTTTTATTATGTTACTTGTAATAATTTTTATTTTCCAACAAGTGATTGAAAACCTGAACTTTTTATTAATAAAGTAATGTTTCCTTATGTAAATCAACTTCACCAACAAGTGATGAAATGAAAACCTGATTTTTTTTTTTGTAATAGGTGGATGGGAAGGCCATTTTGAAAACTTGTAATTTATGAAGCTACTGTTTGGATTGATATTAGTTATAAGATACGAGGCTCCTTTTTGGTTCGAGAAATTACCATGATACTGATGCCTTGGTTTCAAGAATTATCCGCGATACTTTGTTGTTGAAGAGAATGAAAAAAAATTTAGTGGCAAGGGGTTATCAATGGAAATCTTACTATTGTTTAAATCAATGACACCATGAATGTAAATGTTCATCATAAGTGAGGCAAACTTCAAAAATTCTGAATCACTACTCTTTAAATTTGAGCGAAAGGTTTAGCTTGTATTTTGTTCAACAATTTTGATAATAAATTTTTTTGTTTTTAAAAATTTGAAAAATTTGTGAGAAAAAGTTAACGGGAATATTTATTTTATCAATTTTGATAAAAAAAACATTGGAGTTTTTAAAAATTAAAAGGAACAATTGTGATGGAAAAAGTTGAGAGCATATCATACTGGCTCTCCCATGTTTATTTTTCATGATGGAGATTTTTTTCCGATTGGAGAATTTGTATCCCAAAAGTTCTAAGTTGATAGATAATTGTTAGTCTTAGCTAGAAAAATCGTTCAAATTGATTTGAAATAGGATTGTTATCATAAACATAAATTTGATTTATCATATCTTTCTTGTGGTGAATCTTTTTTGTTCCATCTTATAAGTCATTGTCTTAAATCCAATAAATTGAGACATTTTTTGTGTGCAACTTTTACCTATCTTCCTCTTTGGTATTCAATAGATGGCTATGGTAGAGGTTGCCTCAATCAGAATGATGTCTACAACATTATAATACTAAAAAAGAACTCTAAATTTATATATCAAATCGAAAAAATAAGACTGGATATTTATTTATCTGAAAAAGGAAAATGAAAGGTAATATATATATATATATATATATATGAGAAATTGAGCATCGGATAAAAAAAGGTTCCTAAGCAAGAATCAAATGTGGCTTTTTTGTGCCTTCTCAATCTTAGAAGTATAGATATTTACTCCCTATTCCAACAAACAAAACTAATATGTTTGACTTTCACACTTATATTTAACTCCAATTTTTATTAGGAAGATTTTGTTAAATGTTTTAACTATATATATATATATATTTAAAAACTATAAATATAAAATTCTCGTATGTATATACATTATTGAATTCTTTATGCTAGAATGTTGAATGAAATAAATCGTTCATACATTAAATACTCAAGAACAAATATATCAATTTTGCTGAGAATGAGAGTATTGTTTCTACTTTTATTTTTTTATGCCATATCACTAAACCAGTAAACATGTATACACGCCATGTCAGTCGGGACTAAACAAGTAAACACCGGATCGTGCAAGAACCCTCCCTAGGAAGGGTCCAAAGCTGCTCCATCGCACATTCGACCACCAAACAGACGAGTAATGAAGGGTCACCCTAGCCACGACACAATAGGCCTGAACCCATTGATGCGAAGGCCCGAGAATTTCCACCGAAAATGCCAGTGGAGAAGTGATATGAATCCAAGCTCCATGACTCAAAGGAGTAAGAGCCCAAGCCCATAAGATCAACCCTTAGCCCTTTACATAACATTGGTGGACCTATGACAATGGCTAGGGCAAAGAAGACTAGAGAAGCATTGGGCCATTGGGCCTCTTCATGGGAGCAATGGCAGAAAGAGTGGATCGAGAAGTGGAAGTTCAAGTTGCAAAAGATAAAATTGAAGCTTTAGGGCTATATTTGAACAAGGAACAAATGTTGGAGGACAAGGCTTGGAGTTTGAGCACTTTATATCAAGTCCAAGACCAATTACAAGAGCATTGGGCCTATTTTAGCCAAGGCCCACTCTCCTCCTTAAAAAGTGGCGCCCCTTTTACTTGGAAAACAAGTTAAGAAGCTTCTTGGAGATGCTTGGAGAGGAGGGAGGCACCACCTTCTTACTTGGAGAATAAGTTGAGCTTTGCTTGCAAGTTACACTACGTGGGGAAGACATTTCTTACTGCGGTCCGTACTGCGGTTTGGGCCGCAGTAAGCCCATTTACGCAGTAAATGGCGTAGTTGCTGGCGCAGTAAGATTTACTGCGGCCTTGGCCGCAGTAAATTTGCGCAGTAAGATTTACTGCGGCCAAGGCCGCAGTACGGCCGCAGTAATTTTTTTTTAGGGTTTAAACTCCCCTTTCTCTTCATCCGCCGCACAACTCCACCATTCTTCTTCATCTTCTTCGTTCTTCCTCTTCTTCTTCTTCTTCTTCATCTTCTTCTTCTTCTTCTTCTTCATCTTCTTCTTCTTCTTCTTCTTCTTCTTCTTCTTCTTCTTCTTCTTCTTCTTCTTCTTCTTCTTCTTCTTCTTCTTCTTCTTCTTCTTCTTCTTCCTCTTCTTCTTCTTCTTCTTCTTCTTCTTCTTCTTCTTCTTCTTCTTTTTCTGTTTCTTCTTCCTTTTCTTCTTCTTCTTCTTCTTCTTCTTCAAATTCTTCTTCTTTTATGTTTCTTCTTCTTCTTCTTCTTCTTCTTCTTCTTCTTCTTCTGTTTCTTCTTCTTCTTCTTCTTCTTCTTCTTCTTCTTCTTCTTCTTCTTCATTTTCTGGGTTTCATTGGACGAATCCGGATGAACATTCATCCGGATTCGTCCACTTTTTTTTAATTATTCAAACCGGTTACTGCGGCCATGGCCGTAGTGAGACCGCAGTACTTACCGCGGCCGACACCGCAGTGAGTTCGAAACTGCCGACATTTCAACCGCGGCATTCACTGTGGCCGTCGCCGCAGTTGGTACCACGGGCCAACTGCGCCTGAGGCCGCAGTGAGGCCTCTCCTCCCCACGTAGTGTTACTCCTATTTTACTTAAGGAATTTGTAATCTCTTAGATTTCTTTCATCTATGCTCTTTTTCTAACCCTAGGCCACCCCTACTCCTATAAAGGAACCTCTTGTTCCACTTCTCAACTTAAAACTCAATTGAAGCATTTGTGAGCTTTTCTTCTCCAAAGCTTTTGTTCTCCTTGTTTGCTATTTTCGCCCTCCGATCCCCTTGATTCCATCAAAGTGGTTTCAAACTTTATTTCTAGTATTGTTCTATCTTAGAGTAGAAAGGCGCTAGAACCATCTACACCCCGACATTATCTTCTCCATTGCCAAGCCGAAAATAGCTTGGAGGTGGTGAAGGCCAGCCTTACATTATTACTTTCTCAACAAGCTAGATCCTCCCAATTGTGAATCACTGAAGGTTCATATCAAGAAGGTAAACCGACCATTGAGAAATCGGCCCATCATAGGCAAATAGTCAAGACAGCAACCAGCGACGACGCTGAAAGCAAAGAGAGCGGGCAACGGCGGTGACAGAAAACAAAGATGGCTGGCTCGTGAATCGCCATTGATGAGGGTAAAGCGGCCCCCTCATAGATTCAAGCAGTGGAGAAGCGAGCAGCCATCCATTGGAGAAGAAATGAGGCGTCGTTCGAGAACCATGGCATTGTGACGATAAACGGCGAATCAACATGCGCGAATGGCCAGGAGTGGAGCACAATTGGACGGGCTCTCACAAAGAAATTTTACGAGCAAGGAAGGAGGGCTGACAAACCCCGACAGCAGAAGCAACGAGGCAACGACATCGCTAGCAACGGGAACCTAGCGAACATGACGTAATTTTACACTTTTATGACACAATCTACTCATTTGATAAAAAACTCAGAAGTAACATTTATAGATTATGGTTAATATACTTAGCTTGAGAATATAGTATTACAACTTAGTTGTTTTTTAACTTTAAGCTGCGTTTATTTGGATATCATTATAACACCCACTAGAAAGGTCGATAATTAGTGCCCTAACTTTATTCCATGACATTTTGTATTGAGCATTGAAACTGAAAGTTTAAAACTTAAGAGGTAAGCTTTATGATTGATCTATATTATATACCTTTATTTCTTTTAGAGGTATTTTAAAATACTTTATTCATCTTAAATGTATTGTCATAAAATAAAATAAAAAATTGTCCCAAATAAAATGACTCTTTTTCACATTTGTTTTATTTTAATCCTCATTTATCCTTACACATGCACTCATTCATAAAGTCTAGGGAGTTGGTTGAGAGGGATGAAATTGAGTTTAGAAGTCAGTAATGATGAAAATTTATGTAAAATGAGTTAGAGACCAAAGACAGTCTTAGTCTATATAAAAAACTATAAGTGACAACATATTTGGGATGAACGTAGTATCTTTTTTGAACCACACTAACTCTAAAGTGAATTGGTTTTACTTTTAGGTTAATTACTGTTTCGTTGCCACATAAACAATGACAAAGACAAAATTTAAAAAATAATAACAAATTGGTATGTAAATAAATAAAGAATTACAATTAATCGTATTATTTTGTTTATATATTGATATACATTTTGGATATTAGTGTATGCGAATTTATGTTATTAGTACTATCAACAACTTTGGTAATGTAAGTTCGAGCTTGCTATAAATTATGAAATATTACATTAGGGCATGAGAAAGTAGCAAAATATAAAATAATGTTTTTCACATGAATGCATGTGTTAGTTCGATTATATATAGTAGTATGCTCAATAATGGATAATAGCTAACTTAACTAATTGTGGCTTGAAAATTTTTAAATAAAATTATTTGCATGTTTAACAAACTAATCTTTGTTTGTTTGTACGATCCATAATAATCTTGTTCCATAGGAGGGGTACCGGCTAGTTCTATATTATTGCTAACTTGGTAATACCCCCTCTACATGACTAAAAGAATGAATTTAATGAATGGTAGATGTTTTTTTTGTTTTTTTATAAAAAAAATTAGATGACATCTTTGTTTATTTTATCCGGTTTATTACAAATTACATTGTTGGAAAGGAACTCGAATGAATAATCTGACTTGAATGTTAGCAAACAGTTACGAAAATATTCCATTAAAAGTAATATGAAAACATCAACTCATTAAGTCTATAAGATAAAAACCACATTTAATGCAGTACTTGTTTTTTTTTTATACAAAGGGGGTTGAGGATACTGAAAGCTCGAACTCGAAACCTCTATAAGTATCATCAGGAGCATGACCACTGATCAGTGCTCAGGACAACAATGCAATACTTGTTTAGTAACCGGAAGAATGTAAATGAAATAGTTACTTTAGTAATTAAAAAGATTACCATCATGGCATCATCATACATTGTTATTGATACATTATTCGTTTGTAGTATTTGTTATAGGTAATATTGGATGTTGACATAGCTCACATTTACATACATGTTGCAACGAATCAATAATATATATGTTCTAGGAGTAATAGTATCCCAAACCGTCTCATCTACTATCTACTATTAATATATAAACAGAAACATACTGAAGGAGGACCTGCCACGTGTAAGTTATTTTTTAATATTTATTAAAACCACATGATAAATTTAATCAAGAGATAATATCCGAACAGATTGAATCTGCAACAAACTATATCTAAACTTTCTAAAAATTTGAAATAACCCACAAAATCAGGTGTCAAATTCGATCCCAAGTCTATATTCTAGATATTTCATACTATAATATTTGATCTAAATGGAAATATAAATCTTTGAATAATTGTTTACAAAGAGAAAGCAGAAATCATGATGAATCTACTATTAATATATAAATAAGAACATACTGACGGCGGATCTGGCAGATGTAAATTTTTTTAATATTTATTAAAACCACATGATAAATTTAATCAAGAGATATCAAAACAAATTGAATCTGCAACAAACTATATCTAAACTCTCTAAAAGTTCGTAATAACCCACAAAATCAGGTGTCAAACTCAATCTCAAGCTTACATTCTAGATATTCCACACGATAATGTTTGATCTAAGTGGAAATATAAATCTTTGAACAATTTTTTACAAAGAGAAAGCAGAAATCATGATGAATGTACTATTAATATATAAACATGAACATACTGACGGAGGACCTACAACGTGTAATTTTTTTAATATTTATTAAAACCATATGATAAATTTAATCAAGAGATAATATTCGAATAGATTGAATCTGCAACAAACTGTATCTAAACTCTCTAAAAATTCGAAATAACCCGTAAAATCAGGTGTCAAACTCAATCCCAAGCATTCATTCTAGATATTCCACACTATAATGTTTGATCTAAGTGGAAATATAAATCTTTGAACAATTTTTTACAAAGAGAAAGTGGAAATCATGATGACAAAAATGTTAAGCATGTTTGCCACCATCGGAGGCCGTCGGAAAACATTTTTTCACGGTAGACACTCGATGGAAATGCATCTACGAGGCGATTTTGGTGGTTTCTCATGATGAACAGTAAGAATTCGGTATGAACACGGTTGAACTTTTACACACACACACACAGAGATGCAGCGGGTTAGGGTTAGAAACGTAAGAAGGTTGGACACTGGATTATCTATATGAGGGTAGATGGGTTAGAGTTTTGGTTGGGTTACGGGTTGGGCTAACAATTTGGGCTTAAGTGTTTAAGGCTGGTTGAGAGTTTGGACAATGTTGGGTGTGTAAACAAAATTGGGCTCGATAAGCCAACTCGCAATTTGAGGAATTTTTGGATTACTATTTGTATTCAAATATTTTTTTAATATGTAAAAGTAACTTTATTTATATTTGTGAGTATTATTAATTGTAATAATTATATTTTTTAAAATACGATAAATTACCTTAAATTTATAATGAAATCTTGTAATAATTAGCAACTAAAAAAGCAGTAGCACGCATAAATTGCTTATAATCATATTCAAGTCTATTACTATTATCTATAAATTTAAGACTTTCTATCCTTTTTTTGATATATTTAGGGATTGGGGTAGGGGGTTGTTGAGATTCGACACTACGTACTTAAAGGGAGTCCTATATCGCCTTAAGAAGCGCCAAAAGGAGTTACAAAAGCTCCACCAAGCACCTGGCGCTACAAGGCGCTTCAGGAAGTGACTGTGAAGCGCCTTTGTAGCGCATGAAATAAGCTGTTCCCGAAACCTCCACTTCATGTCCAATGAGCATAGCCACTAGACTAGATGCTCATGACTAAAACTTTCTATTATTGTTTCACTAATACATAATTTCTTTAATAATTTACAAGTTTCATAAGTAGCTAAAAAGAAGATGGCACACATAAATTGCTTTTAATAAGGTTTCGGCCATCCATGACTTTAAAAATTTTCATCTTAATTTTTAACAAATTAAACTTTTCTTAGATTTAATTATATATCAATCACATTCATGAACTTAATAGAAGTCATTCATGTTTTACTGATAGTGATTTTCTTCTATGATTTTCAGTCTTAATGACTAAGGGATTTAAAAGAGGCAAACAAGAGAAGTTGCTTTTACTCAAATTTTTAGTGATTTATGTTTTAAGGGTTTAGAATATTTAGGTAGATGTGAAAAAATAATTAAAAAAGTGGGATTAAAAGATTTAGCACATAAGAAAAGAGGTTTCAAGTTGAAAATGAAAACATTTGATAGACTTAAATTATAATTTTGAAAATATTTGGGATTGAGATGAAAAAAATACAAAACTTAGTGACATAAAAAGATTATCCCCAAACTAATAATAGAAAAAAAATGAGAAATACTTACTCCATCCCCCAGACTTAGGAGGTAGTAATTATTAACTAATAAAGTTGATGGAATATTGGGAATTTCTATGTCCCAGAATTCTTGATGAACAAACCCCAAACAATTAAAAGAGAATGTAAAAAATTAAAATTCTAAAAAGAATAATAACAAAATAGAAAAAAGAATTAGAAAGAGAAAGGAAGAAACGAAAAAAGAAAAGGAAGATTCAGTAATAAGCTCGAATGTTTTACCCTTTTAGTTATCGATTCTTAAATAAAATAGCATATGAGTTATCTTTTCAAGAATTTATACGAATACATCGATACTATCAAGACATAGACGTTAATTATTTTTACCCCGTCCCGTAGGAGGGGTACCAACTAGTTATAACAATATACTACTATTTGTGGAAAATATAATGTGATATCACTACATGGGGAAGCTCACTCTCACTGCGGCCTTAACTGCGGTTATGGCCGCAGTGAGCTACTTCCCGCAGTGAACGAACTGCGCGGTGGTGGCAGTTCGTTTTACTGCGGCCATAACCGTAGTTAGTCCGCAGTACGCCCTCGTGGGCTACGTGCCCTACCTACCACCCTCCCTACTGCGGCCATGTACTGCGGAGTAGGCCGCAGTAGGGTAGTCTATAAATACAACTCCCCATTCCCTTCTGATTCATTCCAACCGCGGTTCACAAATCTCTCATCTCTCATCTCTCCCAATTCAGGTGGGAGCTGCGGTATCGTCGACTTCAGGTGTATTACTGAGGTAATAAATATTTTATGTATTTATTTATGCTTACATAGTTTTTCATTCAATTTAATTTGTGTATTGGTGATTTTATTTTCTTTTTGAGTAATTTAATTAAATTAGCTGAGTCATAGTTCCTGTCTATGAAAACTTGTAAGAATATATTTTTTTTACACTTTATTTGAATATTTTGGAATAACGGTGTAAAATAATATATTGTACAGAGTTTTCATGGATTGTCCAAGTTGGACAGTTTATAAAAGTTTACTATCGGTGTATTAAAATTTTATGGTTGTGTATGTAAAATTGAGCGGATTACATAAATTTCGGTCGCATTTTAGCCTTGTTCCATGTTATACCTGTTCTGGGAGTAATGTTCCAGAGAAATGGTATAGTGTGGAACTAAGGCGAAATGCTGCCGAAATTTATGTAATTACAGTTTTACATACATAACGACAAAAGTTTCTTCACTAATAGTACTTTTATGAACATGATAGGACCCATGCACCCTGGATTAGGCGAAAATGATATGTGAATATTTATATATGAATGTATGTGCAGTATTAATTAAGTACTTTTGTGTTTGTTTATTGTAATATATAATTAAGTGTCATGTTTGTTATTGTTTTTATTGATGAATGAATGATCATAGGAAAGACCATAAATGGGCGAAGGACGTGATTGGATGTATCGACGCTTTGAGGATGAGACTCGCTATATAAGTGAAAGATTTTGGACTGGGCTTCATGAATTCTTGGATTATGCTTTTTTTGTTGCTAAATCAAATGGAGAAGAACTGGTGAAATGTTCGTGTAAAATTTGTAAAAATAAATACTATTATGATCGAATTACAGTTGACAATCATTTACTATTAGACGAATTTAAACCCAATTATCATGTGTGGGATTGTCATGGTGAACGACATGAGATCAATTCATGTGTTTATCGAGGTTATCCATTTGATGAACTAACGTCAACATCATCAAATCGCGCAAGTATGAGTACTGCAGTACATAATTCTTCTGAGGGTAGCGAAGAACGACCGGCTTATGAAGAAATGGTTCGTGATGCTTTTGGGTTGCACTGTAATAATTTTGAAAATGATCAGAGTAATAATGACGATGAAGTCGTTTCAGCGCCTGAAGTGCCAAACGAAAGGGCGCAACAGTACATAATTCTTCTGAGGGTAGCGAAGAACGACCGGCTTATGAAGAAATGGTTCGTGATGCTTTTGGGTTGCACTGTAATAATTTTGAAAATGATCAGAGTAATAATGACGATGAAGTCGTTTTAGCGCCTGAAGTGCCAAACGAAAGGGCGCAACAGTTTTTTCAACTGTTGTGTGATACGTCAAAACCTTTATATGAAGGTTACGGTGATAAGTACACCAAATTATCGGTTATATCCAAGTTGTTGAGTATGAAAAGTCAACACAACGTATCAGATGCTTTTTTCTCTGAGATCGGCCCAAAATCTTTTAAAAATTACTATTTCACCCAAAATTTTTCAAAACTTGCAATTTTCACCCCAAATATTTTCAAAACTTTCAATTTGACCATAAAGTTTTGTAAAAGTTTCACTTTAACCCCAAATATTTTCAAAACCCACAAAAATGCAACTAAACAAATAACACCACTAATAATCATAAAAATCTAGCAAAAATCAACAATAATCAGCAAAACCACCAAAAATCATCAATAATTAACAAAATCATCAAATATCACAAAAAAACCTTACCTCCTTAAGTTGGTGTAGTAGTGCGGCAGTCCGACGGTGCGGCGGAGAGGAAACTTAGTACACCAAAAAGCAAAAAAAAGTAATGAAAAGAATATGAAAATGCATTGTATAGGCCGAAAATCTACATAGAGGAAGGAAACTCAACCAAAAAAGGAAAAACTTACCTGAAATCGACCCACAAATTTCGGCAGATATGCGAAAATTTGATTCAAAACTTATGGAGATGAAGAAGAAGAGTCCGGATGGACTTAAAGGACCTTACCGCGGCCTTACCGCCCGGATTGCCGCGGTAAGGCCCAAGCCCACGCATTTACCGCGGCCCTCCCACGCGGTAAGGTCGCGGTAAGCATAGATACATCCAATTTAAACTTTTTCCTCTCCCCTCCATTTTTGAAACATGTGTGGATATTATGGGCCTAATTGGCCAACTTAAATGCAACCCAAATTCATCCCATTCCGCGTTAAAGGTTTATAATTTAATCCAAATGTTTTCAAAACTTGTAATTTAATCTTAAATTCTTTAAAAATTACAATTGGAACTTAGAATTAGCATATTGTTCAAATTAATGATACATTCAACTTTGAGATTGTTGTCAAATTACATCATACATTTCTATACTATATTTCCACCAGATCATCATCATCATTTTCTTCTAGAAGGTTTTCCAAATGATCTACGTGCTCGGGATTTGCATGATGATCTAATAATGATGATGGGGTCACATTTAGTCATGGGCGTATACTTTCACGAATTGTCGTCGACTCTTGCAACGGATTAGCCGTACCTATCTCTGGCTCTTGCAACGGATCATCCTTAAAGCGTCTCGGTATAGTTTTGAAAACGGTCCACCAGTTTTTCAGATTTTGTCTCTTTGAAGGGTATTTGAGGTAAACCACTTGTTCCGCTTGGCTGGGAATAATGAATGGGTCTTATGGATAAAGTCTGGATGTGTAGTCAACATCGATGATCCTCGAAAGTTTATCACATCAGATACCTTTATTCGTGTAAAACCACGTACCCTTGAGCACCGTAATACTCAGATTATTCCTGTACTGAAGGACAATGGTTTTGTCAATCCAACCGTAGAAATCCATATAGTCTTCTACATTTGTATCCCCGAGGACACAAACACCCCAATTAGCAGTCAACTTGCGATGCCCGTGTTGTTTTATATGACACTTGTACCAATTCACATAAACACTGGGGAACGATTTAGCTCGCAATCTCGGTCCACAGGTCAAGGCATACAATGCCGGAGGTAAATTTGCCTCATTTCCAGACGCCTACACATTAAAAAGTAATTTAAATTAACTAACATAGTTAAAGAATATATTTATATATAAAAACCAATAAATTGCACGACTAACCATATTCCTGAACCAACTTGGGAATTGCACAAGTCTGAAATTGTCAACACCAACGTCATCCAAGTCCAGGAAATTTCATCGAGCCAATGAGTTGAATCGATATATAAATGGATCAACGTCTCGACAGTTTTGTAGAATATAGGTTTGTACATGTTCTCTTTCTGCGACCGTCAACTCTCGAACTTGCTCTCTGCCCATTGGTTTTGATGGGTGATCAAATATTGATAGTCCGCTCGGATTGACAATAATAGGAAGAATTTTGTTACCGACACCCGGTAAGTGATTACACTAATTACACAATTAAGCATCAATATTGGGATTAGTGAATTTTTTGTACCTCGGGACTTATAATTAAGTATATGAAGTATAATTGGTGTGAGATATGAAGTCCTGAGGATGTGGTACAGTTGTCGTTACTGTTATTGCCACCCAGTGTGAATTCCAGTTAATTACGCGATTAAGCGTATTTACCGGGATTAGCGATTTTTTGTAGGGCTCGGGACTCATAATTAGTCATGTGAAGCATGTTTTGTGCGTGATATGAGGTCCCGAGAATGTGTCTCAGATTTCGTGCCGTTTGGGGTTACGATTTGGAAGTTGCAATTTTCGGGCTGGACTAAATTGCAACTTTTGAAAGTTTGGGGGTTAAAGTGAAAAAGAAAAAAAAGAAATAAACGGCAGGGTGTGGCGGTGAAAAAAAGGAATAAACGTGAGGTGTGTGAAAGTGTAGTAATATTATATTATATATATATATATATATGTGTGTATATATATAGATGTGTGTATATATATATATAGTATTTGAAAAGAAAGAAGAGTATCAGGAAGCAAAGCTTCATTTCTTTCTTTCTTCTCTGCACATCGCCGAGAGCTTAAAGGAGCAATTTGAGATCTTTCAATTTCTCACCAAAATCTTGAAGGTTAGTTGGTTAAATCGATCTTTAGAAGAAATAATTAACTCCTTATAAATCGATTTTTGTGATCGTGACTTCGGTCGGAAACCGTGAGCTTCTGAAAATTGCTCCATATTTATGGAACTTCTCCTATGGTTGATTTTATGGTTCCTACACCTTCCTTGCTTCTTCTTATGCGCACTTTGTGTCAGGACTGTGAGCTGAATCTTTGCAGAAATGCAGCCGAAATTGTTATGAAATTTTGAATAGAAACTCAATTTCAGGCGTGATTTGACGGAAGATAAGGATATATTATTGATCAGAGCAAAGAGTTATACATTTTGTATGGTTTTATGTCACCGCCACCCCGCCCGGTTGCGGAGGCGGAGCTGGCTGCGGCGTCGAGAACCGGAACCTACGACGGAAAGCGCGGCGTGAGCATCGAGCTCAAGTAACACACAGCCAAGTGGCAACTAGCAACCTAGATACTCATTCAAGGCAAGCATACTAGAAAAAAAAATCCAACTTCTACCAAACATGCAGTTCATGGTGTCAAACATCAAACATCGCCACAACACAGAAACACCAAAATCCATGATATAACCACAACTCCAATATAAGCAAGTCGGGGCTCCGCCTCGACTCGAAGACAATAAAGGCGAGTATGTCTCAGATTATACGTCTTATACATATACATGATCTAAACTCCATGCATGCAGATACATGTACAGATACATTAAACCAAAACCTTTAACTATACCTATTGTGCTGAATCGGAAACTTTCTAAATCAGGAGATTTTCCGCCCGTGTTACTCTGCTGCTTCTTTGAAACCCAAGAAATCCGAAAGCAGCTGCGGATCTCTATTCCGCCAATTGCTTTTCGAACAACTTTGAAAGGTGTAAACAAATGAAAGGGTGAGTCCTCGAAAGGACCCGATGAGGGCTTAAGGCAAAGTGCGGTTTGCCCACGGGCAACAATCTGAACTGCAAAACAGAATAACACACAGCATATACATATGCATACGAACATAAAGCATACGGTGAATCATAAACCATCGCATGCGGTCCAACCGCCCGAGCGACCGTTACGGCAGCCCTCAGCGAGAGGTCGAGAATATACTGGTCGAGCAGAGCAGATAGCACGGTACCGGTGGGGTCGCGATCCCCAAACTGTCGTAGGGTCACGAGCAAGTATCGGCACTCCGGTGCGGATACGAAACGAACCAAGGAGTACCCGTGGTC
The DNA here is from genome assembly GCA_024586325.1 of Stellera chamaejasme. NCBI lineage: Eukaryota > Viridiplantae > Streptophyta > Magnoliopsida > Malvales > Thymelaeaceae > Stellera > Stellera chamaejasme. The sequence goes on from CM044981.1 coordinate 19,495,871, forward strand.
TCTCCAACCATACGGGTCTCGCCACGAGAATCGAGAACATATAAATGAAACATACAAATACGGCGGAGATATCATACGATAACGTTCATGGAGCGAACAAACGTACATTTTACCAAATTAAGCCCTTACCTCGGAAGCGCGCCGCAGCCCAAAACTCGTGAAACGCCAAACTTGACTCCTATGGTTCCACGCTACTCCACTAACGTAAAATCAAGTGGATAACCATTGTTGAGTCGAACACATCGAATAACTCCGAAAGAAATTTCTGCACAAACCCGCACTTTCCCGGAAAATTCCACAGAAAGCTCGGTTTTACAAACCGAGCCTGAACATTGTTAATTATACACCACTAAACCCATTCCAACCCTAAACCCACATTCCGGACGCATTTCCCGGAAAACCCGCTTAAACCCAACTTTTCCCACCGTTGTCCGAAAATGATGTTTCAAACACCATCATGAACCTATTTCCATACACAATAGCAATTTAGGATTCAAACCAACCAACGCACAACCTTATCATGGAAAAAGTCTCATTTGAACATTTTGACCCTTAACCAATTTTTCACCACACCTCCAAATCAAACCATACAAGCTTCTAATTAATCACACTAATCACCAATTCCATTTCTTAACCAACATTACTAACCAATTGCATCAAAATCAACAAAACCCCTTTCCTATACAATTCGGCCAAAAGGAGGACTTCTCACCCAACTTCCATTTCAATCCAAACAAAGTTCCATTAGCACTCTTTAATCACCAATTGCAATTATTAAGCAAGATCATTAACCAATTTCACCTAAACAACCAAAACCTCTTCACTTAACAATTCGGCCAAAGAGGGGTTTTTAACCCAACTTGTTTTCCATCAAATTGAATCCACACATGAGCTTAGAATCATGCTAGGATTAACATACTTGAAGCATGATTCAAGAAGACAAACACACATTAATTTAGAAATTCCAATAAATTCGGCCAAATTGGGTATTTTTCAACCAAGAAGTTTCTCCAAAATCTAACACTTGATTAACACTCCCATACCACCCAAGAACATCATACTAAAAGATGGGAGGAAGAAAATCATCCTAGCATGTAGCTAAGAACAAACTCATAATTTACAAATCCTTCTCTTTTTCCATCCAATTCTTGTTTCTAACAAGAAAAGAGAGCTAGGGAGGATGCTTACCACAAAAAGGATCCATCTCCTCCTTGATTTGAGCCAAGATTTGAAGAACAAGAAGCTTTGGGAGGAGCTTCAACAATGGCGGCAGTAGCAGCAAGAAGGAAATGAAGAAGAAGAGAAATGAGTTGAAACTCATTTTATGAAAATAATAACCAATATATATCTCTACCCTTACTTTTAACCCATACATCTCTACTTAAATAAGAAAAGGCCAAGTGTCCCTTCCTCACTCCCAATTCTGCCGAAAATACAAATGCTGCCCATGCTGATTTTTTTTTAATTTTGCACCCAATTGCAAATTAACTCCCAATTTTTCCGAAAGTTCCAATTCTTTTTGCCCAAAAATAATTACCGAATTCCAAAATTAACGAAACTTGGACACAATCTTCAGAATATTATAACATTCACAAAACACTTTTCAGAAATTCATTTACCATTCCGGAGTGTCCTACCGAGCTCGCTGAACCCGAACCAAAACCCGACGTGCGGCGTGTCAACCCCAACCGAAATTCCGTCACTTCCGAAATTCTATAAAAATACCCATAAATTCCATCTTAAATTAAAACACAACTTACCCCAAAGCCGTCAGAAAATTTCCATCCCGAGCCCCGGGATTCCCGTCCCGAGCCCCGGGAGTCGCCCGAAACCGAACGTCCCGCCCCAAATATTAAACTCTACAACCACCTCCGGGACGTCTCCACGACTCCAAAACTACAAACGGCTTCTCAAACTGAGATCTCGAGAGCGCTACCGAGCCCGCTGTACGTCCCGAGGCGACCCCGACAACCCCCCGGCGCCAGAAAAATATTTTCGGCGGAAACGTCCGGGGGACCCACACGACCTCAAATACGGAAGGGTTCGCCAAAATGATACTCGGATAGGGCTCGGGAGCCGCCTGAACGCCGAAAAACGTGACCCGCAGGCCAAAACCGGAGCCCCGGGTCACCCGATCGCAACCCGCTCGGGGTGACCGTAACATTTTATTTCGTTGAAAAAGCCGTATGTGAAAGCCGTTTTTACTGCCCATGCCCCATTTTTGGCGCCATTGTTGTGGGTCAATTTTGTGGTCTGAATGTATATTCGGATCGTGGATCAATTATGAACGAGGAGTAGTTGGAAAGCGGTGAAACTTTGCCGAAATCCATACCGGGACAGCTGATCGGAAAATTCCATTCGGTCTTCTACTTAAGGTAAGGGTTCAGTGTGTCTCTGGGTACTGCATTTTGGAGTACATTATAAAATGCATATCGGAGTATATTGAGGCTAAGTTTGGTTTGAGGGGTTGGCCCGGTGATATCAAACTTGGTCAAATGATATAAGCATTGGTGTGCAGGTTGCGGGATCAGCATTGAGGATGTGTATCTACACCTAAATGGTGTAAGTCTGTGTGATACACCTTTAAGGTGTTTGTGATATGACGGTGGGGATCATGACCCCGAGCTGGCCATGCTTTTGTGTGTAATTATATGTGTGCCTCGGCTAAGGCCGGGAAGACCGTCATTGTGCCTAACTACATCATATTCCATTGTTTGACTTGCATTTCATTTGGTTGAATCTGCATTAATTAGTTGAGCATGTGTATGTAATTACATGAGTATGTGTATTCTTGTATATCTGCGTTTTTCTTTGGTTGCAGGTTTCTTGTGCTTCAAGAAAATCTTTGCTTATACCTCAGCCCTTACTAAGTTCTTTCGAGAACTTACCCCTTATTTCTTCATTTCAGGAGGATCTGACCCATGACCCATTGAGTAGAGTCGGGGGTTGCTTTTTTGTGTGATATTTCAGGTACCATTCTGTGTGTTTCGATCTGTTGTGATTCGTATTGAGAAAATAAGGGGTAACGTCTGATGTGTGTGTATATCGTTCCGGGATTTCCGATATTTGTGTGATCAACTATTTCGGGATGTGTTGAGTGGTATTCGATTCGGAGTTGATTATGTTATTGAAACCTTTGTGGTTTTCTACGGTTAAACTTTCTTATGTGTGTAGCGGCTGACATTTTGCACGTTGAGGATGTTGGTTGGACCCCAGTGTCACCACCTGCACGTTCTGTATGTATTCCAGTAACATTTTTGTGGCTCTGTATATTGTAGATGACATGTATGCATGTAGAATTAGTAAAATCCGGGTTTTCGTCAAAAGTTAGATTTGTGCTGGATTTTCTGCAGGGAAGCATTCTGGGCAGATTATGTGCATGTTTGTGATTCTGAGTGTGGAATGCATGTTTTTATCAGTTTTGGGACTTGTTACCCCAACTGAGTGTGGCTACGGTGTTAATAAGCATCCTAATCGCTTGTGTGCTTCCGCCGTGGGGTGACAGAAGGTGGTATCAGAGCATGGTTATCGTTCAGTCCTGGATTTCTGTTATTTTGAGTGATTAGTGTATATGTGTCCTGCATGTGATTATCTGATCTGGTAGAAACTCTTCAATTAGTTCATGAACGTGGACTAAAGATGAATAGTCTAATTGGAAAGCTTTCTAAGTTGGGTGTGTAAATAGATCCAATTCATCTAATGGTTCTAAATCCAAAATGTTGGAAAAGAATAGTTCTTGAGAGAACCAGAAGTTGAAACAAATAGGTGGTGTGAATAAAAGGTAAAGATCGTAAAGATCAAACCAAACAGTTGAATGATTAAGGACCATGCTTCCATTGTGGATTATAAGGGCAAAGGAAGAAGGTTTGGAATTTCTATCTTGCAAGATGGAAATAGAAAAGTTCTATTTCAGACATGTTCTTTGTTGAGGTTAATCTTTTGATTAACAGAACTTCTTAGATATTAGATACCAAACAATAATTGTAATAGTTTGCAATTGCTCACAAGAAGTATTACGCTAAATAAAAGAAGATTTAAAAGCTATAAAATGGAGCAAATGTTGCTGCAAAAGCTTTGAGAACTATTTATTTAGTTTTGGAATCATAATTTCTTTAGTTTAGAAGATCTTTTTGTGCTTAGTATTATTAAGAAAATCACTTTATCCTAGTTTGAGATAAAAGGTTGTGAACCTTCTATCAATTAATGGAATATGTTCCATATTGAGAGTGATGTTTCTTATAATGATGTACTTAACAATCACTGTACTTGAGAAAGTATGATATCAACAAAGTAACAAAAAGCACAGCTTAAGAGTATGATCATGTGTACATGTAGCATGTGAGATTAGGTCATATTTCTAAGAAGGGGATAAATAAGTTGATTAAAGATAGATGAAAATCTGTTTTGAGTATGACTCGTTGCCACTTATAAGTCTCATTTTATGGGAAAGATGACCAAATCTCCATTTGTGGGACAAGTGAACCATGCTACAAACTTATTGGATTTGATCAATATAAGGGTATAATAATCACTAAGTGTTAGTGGAAAAGGTGTTCCTCATATTTCATCACTTTGAGTGATAATCTCACATTATGGAGATTTGGTCATCTTTCCCATAAAATGAGACTTATAAGTGGCAACGAGTCATACTCAAAACAGATTTTCATCTATCTTTAACCAACTTATTTATCCCCTTCTTGGAAATATGACCTAATCTCACATGCTACATCTACATAATCATACTCTTAAGCTGTGCTTTTTGTACTTTGTTGATATCATACTTTCTAAAGTACAGAGATTGTTAAGTACATCATTATAAGAAACATCACTCTCAATATGGAACATATTCCATTAATTGATAGAAGGTTCACAACCTTTTATCTCAAACTAGAATAAAGTGATTTTCTTAATAATAATAATGTACTTAACAATCTCTGTACTCTTGAAAGTATGATTTCAACAAAGTAACAAAAAGGACAGCTTAAGAGTATGATCATGTGTGCATGTAGCATGTGAGATTAGGTCATATTTCCAAGAAGGGGATAAATAACTTGGTTAAAGATAGATGAAAATCTGTTTTGAGTATGACTCGTTGCCACTTATAAGTCTCATTTTATGGGAAAGATGACCAAATCTCCATTTGTGGGACAAGTGAACCATGCTACAAACTTATTGGATTTGATCCATATAAAGGTAAATAATCACTAAGTGTTAGTGGAAAAGATGTTCCTCATATTTCATCACTTTGAGTGATAATCTCACATTATGGATGTTTATTTTACAATAATCACTAATTATGGATGTTTATTTTACAATAACATAAATATGAATGAGATGTGTGTACAAGAATTATAGTGGGAGTTCGTTGTTATTTCTAATGTCTTTGTGTTGATGATGTACTTCTCATTGGGAATGAAGTAAGTATCGTGTAATCAACTAAAGAATGGTTATCCATTATTTTCTCCATATAAGATTTGGATGAAACATTTTATTAATAATCTATAGAGATAGTTCTAATGAAATGTTTAACTCATCCTTATACATGTACATAGATAAATTGTTGAAAGAGTTCAACATAGAAATATCCGAGAGAGGATATATTCATATGTGTGTAATGTATGCAATACTATGTACAAGGCTTGATATCATATGTTGTGAACGTCACAAATAGATATCAACACATTCCATGTAAGATACATTGGAAGAGTATGAAAAATATCCATGAGTACTTGAGAAGCACTAAGGATAATTTCATAGGTTTTGGAGGAAATAAGTTGAAATGAGAATGCTATAGAAATTCAGGTTATCACTCACATGTAGATTACTTGAAATTCTTGTTAGGGTACATCTTAACCCTAAGCAAAAAGAGTTGTGATGGAAGAGTTCCACAAAAGTGACCATAGTATAAATACACCCAATAGTTGAGTGTAACTAATGGATTTCATCCAAAAGTTGGGTCTAATTCCTAGCATTGTTAATCTAGTCATGATAAAGTATTATGACACTATTAACATTACACAAACAAAATGCATATATAAGGAAAAACACGTATTGAGAAGATGAAATTTGATGTAGCAAACTAAGGTAGATTTGTTACAAGCATGTAAGTGTTACGTGATATTCAATCAATATTACTATAAAGACATTGCTTTCTTTATCAAAATTGAGTTCAATTTTGGTAAAGCCCATAGATCAATAGGGCATATGGAGTATGGTCGTGCATAGGATGACGATAATGAAATATACTCCTAGTGAGTCCTGATCTTAAATGTTCCTAGTCATAGAGTTGTTATGAATGTGCAGTAGTAACTCGGATAGACTAGTACATATGATGCATGCTTGTGAGTAAAGAATGTCCCGTTTCATGGACATTGGTGTGGAGACACTAGTGCATATATGTAGGTGCTCATTACAGGAATGAGTTCACTGAACTGGCCCGTCTGAAAATTCCTACATGGAAATATATAAACACCGAATGGGAATTTTCATGTTACAATTGTGCTTAATAATCCTTTGACTTGAGACATCATGGTAGGTTTGTGTATGACATTATATTTTGATCTTGTCCTGATTCTAAGGAATCACAAAAAGGGATGAGTATTGGGTATAATATTTGTTATATGTGGAATCTTGTGAATGTCAACAAATGATCCATCACTTGTCATTAAGACAAGAGAATGTCCTATGTTTTCCTTTAAATTATGACTTGGAAATCCTTGGTCAAGGTGAGATGATTAGAAAAGAGTTTTCTAGTTCATTGAGTAAGTTATGATTTTGGAATGGATACATAGTTATTGAACAGTTAGGGATTTCGGTTGTCCATACCCTAAGTTCAATCGGGACATTGTGTGATGGAAGGATCGTATTGCATGGTAATTGTAATTGGAAAGGTTCGCTGGTAATTCACCTAATCTAGGTCTTCATGGCATGTTGCTAGACGTCAACCATGATTTGTAGGATTTCTTGGAATGTGACATTTTCAAGAATTATTAACTAAGTGTTAGTTAATGGATATTTGAAGAGTTTCATTATCAAAGGTTGAGTACCTAATAAGACCACAAGAGTTGTGGCCCTACTACTGGTATTTGGTGAACCTAAGGGGTCACACACATAAGGTCGATCATATCCACATTCGTGAGAGAGTTTAATTGGCTTTTGGGCAAGTGGGAGATTGTTAGTATTATATGCCCAAAATCAATTAGTCTAGGGACTAATGTGTAAATTCTAATAAGATTAGAATTACTTATGGGCTATAAATATTATAATATATGAAATAGTTCTATTAACCTAGAACACATTCTCTATCACAAACCCTAGCTCTCTCAATTGTCCGGTTCCCTTCCGCTAGCACGGAATTATCGGAGTGGTGCGTCGATCGTGTGGATCAACTTTAGAGGAGTCGCACTTGAGGCTCTACAATGTGAACCAGGTTTCATCATTCTGATTATATACTTTATGTTTCCGCTGCGTGCATGTGATGCTATGCAGATTGATCCGTATATTTTCTAACAGAGCGCTTAACACTTGCTTGCTGATCTGCAAAGTCTGTTATAATGTTGTCCAAAGACCACAATATAAAGGAACTAAGAGCCTTAATATGTCCAAAGACTTTGATGTATTGAGATATGAAAGTATAAAATAATATTTCGTGATGAAACATGAAATTTATCATTCACAACATCAGAAGGAAAGACAAAAAAGAAACATATCCAACAGCAGTAGGAACTCATGAAACCAGTAACGGAAAAAGCTTATAAAAACTAAAATAGGAAAAGCTCACCATTTAAAGTTTTGTCGCATCACGAGTCATGACTTGAAAGGAAAGCATAACTAACAACATCAGAAAGCAATGAACAAAAAAGCAAAAATAGAAAAAAGGAGAAAAGAAAGAAAGAAACATACCCAGAAAAAGTATACCTCCAGGAACATTGTAGACAACCATCTGCTATAAAAGAATAAAAAGAGAACATTTAAATCTATAGATTATGAACTTGGTCACAAATATAAATAAAAAGAAAAAAAGGACGAAAACTAAAATTCCCAACAAACAAAAGAGACATTCATGAACGAATATAGGTAGAACGTTAAGAGGTTGTCACAAAGAACAATGACAGTCTAACCACCATCGTTTTTCAGATTAGCGTCATCTAATGAAATGCATTCTAATGAAACACGGCATAATGAAATGCTGTCTGACCACCATTGTTTTTCAGATTAGCATCAGCTCCTAGTCTTAGAAGAACAATGACAGTCATCCTCAAGACTGAACATGTTGGGCGCAGCGGGTGGATACCGTCGGATGCAAAATAATTAGTAAAAATAACACCAACAAAATTACGTGGTTCACCCTGAGTTGGGCTACGTCCACCGGACAAACTCCGAGATTTTTCTTCCACTAATAAAATAGTAGGCTTAGAGAGAGATACACTTCCCTAGAAAAATATTCTAGAGGTAAAGAGATAAACCCAAAATAGTGGCACTAAAGTGTTTCCCAAACACCCCCAAAACTTATCTCACTATTTTGTCACTCCCAAAAATAAATCTCTCACACACACTTTTTCTTCAAAGCACTTGCTTTGGCTGTCCGTCTCGGTTCGTCTGTACATTTTAACTGAAGCATGCATATGTATTTATAGGGAGACAGAGCGGTTCCGAACCGCGTTTTTCTCCCTTCCTTTGTTGACGAATTGCACCGCCTTTGTTTGTGTAAAAGCGGCGAGTAAACAAAGACGGAAAGAAGAAAGAAGAAAAGAAAGAAACAAAACAATAGAGGTGGGCCCCACAAGGCGGGACCCACCCATCAAATCTCCCACTCCCGCCTCATGTGGGAGGTTCAGTCATTCCTGCTTCCAGTCGACAGTATTCAAACTTTCCCCTCGGTACAACTTCGTCAACATATCTGATCCATTTTCGTCTGTATGAATCTTCTCAAGCTGTAAAAACTTCATCTCTAATGCATCCCTTATCCAGTGATATCTCACATTAATATGCTTGGATCTTGAATGAAAAGAGGAATTCTTACCAAGATGAATAGCACTTTGACTATCGCAGAATAATTGATATTTCTCTTGTCGGAAGTCAAGTTCTTGTAAGAACTTCTTCATCCATAACAATTCCTTACATGCTTCTGTTGCTGCAATGAACTCGGCCACAGTTGTAGAAAGAGCAACACAAATCTGTAATTTGGATTGCCATGATACAGCTCCCCCTGCAAATGTAATCAGGTAACCTGATGTTGATTTTCTAGAGTCAATATCACCAGCCATATCTGCATCTGTGTATCCGACTAACACAGGTATTGTATCTCCAAAGCATAAACATATTTTAGAAGTACCACGGAGATACCTAAGAATCCATTTTACTGCAATCCAATGTTCCTTTCCAGGATTTGAAAGGAACCTGCTTACTACACCGACTGAGTGTGCGATATCTGGCCGCGTGCATACCATCGCATACATCAAGCTTCCAACGGCTGACGCATACGGAACTCTGTCCATTTCTTCCTTCTCCGAATCGGTTGAAGGGCATTGTTTGGAACTTAGTCTAAAGTGATTAGCAAGAGGATAACTAACCGCTTTAGCTTTATCCATGTTAAACCTCTGAAGTACTTTCTCAATGTACTTCTCTTGGGATAACCACAATTTCTTTGCGCCTCTATCTCTTGAGATCTTCATGCCAAGAATCTGTTTTGCTAGCCCTAAGTCTTTCATGGCAAAAGATTTACTCAGCTGCTTCTTCATGATGTTAATCCTGGAAATGTTCTGGCCAACAATCAACATGTCATCTACATAGAGTAATAAGACTATAAAGTCATCATCAGAGAATTTCTGCACAAACACACAATGGTCTGAAGTAGTCTTCTTGTAGCCCTGCTCCTCCATAACCGACTCAAACTTCTTGTACCATTGTCTTGGCACTTGCTTTAAGCCGTCTTCTTCAGCTTGCAAACATAATCCTCTTTTCCTTTTACCTCAAAACCCTCTGGTTGCTCCATGTAAATTTCTTCTTCCAAGTCACCCTGTAGGAAGGCAGTTTTCACATCCATTTGTTCAATCTCCAAATTGAGACTTGCAGCTAATCCCAAAACTGTATGGATAGATGTCATTTTCACAACAGGTGAAAATATCTCATCAAAGTCGATACCTCTCCTTTGGCTGAAACCCTTGACAACTAATCTGGCTTTGAACCGCGGCGACAGGTTTGATTCTTCAGGCTTGATCCTGAATACCCATCTATTCTTCAAAGCCCTTTTGCCTTATGGCAACTTCACCAGCTCAAATGTTTTGTTCTCATGCAAGGACCTCATTTCTTCTTGCATGGCTCCATACCATTTTTCTTTGTGTTCATCATCCATAGCTTCATCAAAGCTTTCTGGTTCTCCCTCGTCAGTCAATAAGACGTACTCATCTTTAGGATATCTGAAAGAGCATTGTCTGACTCTGTTAGATCTCCTTAGAACTGGAGAACCCTCCGGTGCTGGTGGTTGATAATGAACACCATGATCATCAGCATTACCTGGTTCATTCTCAATGGGAACTTCAAGTTCACCATCCTCTGCATCATCAGGTGCATCATCTCCAACCTGTCTTTGTACCATTGTTGGAGGAATAAACTTTATGTTTGTTGGGTTATCGATGGATCCTGAAGCATTCCTTTCAGCTTTCTCAATATCCTCGATAGTCTGATCTTCAACAAACACATCATCACGGCTTCTAACAAGCCTCTTCTTGACTGGATCATAAAATCTATAGCCAAATTGATCTTGACCATAGCCGACAAACACACATTGTCGTGTCTTGACATCAAGTTTAGCCCTTTCATCCTTTGGGATGTGGACATAGGCTTTGCAGCCAAATACCCGCAGATGGTTGTAAGAAACATCCTTTCCTGACCATACTTTCTCAGGAACATCATACTGTAGAGGAACACATGGTGATAGGTTCAACACGTGAGCCGCTACCAACAATGCTTCTCCCCAGAAATACTGAGGTAACTTTGCATGTGAGAGTAAACTTCTCACTCTCTCCATCAAAGTTCTATTCATCCTTTCAGCAAGACCATTCAACTGCGGTGTCTTTGGAGGCGTTGTCTGATGTCGAATACCATGCTCTTTGCAGAACGTATCAAATGGTCCAATGTACTCTCCACCATTGTCTGTTCGAATACACTTCAGCTTCTTGCCGGTTTGCCTCTCAACCAGAGTTAGAAATTGCTTGAAAATTTCTAATACCTGATCTTTTGATTTAAGAGTATATACCCAAGTCTTCCGAGAATGATCATCAATGAACGTCACAAAGTATCGAGAACTACCAAGTGACTTCGACATTGGCCCGCAAAGATCTGAATGACTCAGATCTAATACATTCTTCATTCTGGAAGGTTGAGAACTCTTGAAAGCAACTATGTTTTGCTTTCCTGCCAGACAATCAGCACATTTCTTCAGATGGACCTGATCCAGTCCAGGTAGTATCTTCTTCTTGGCTAGATTGGTCATATTTTTCTCACTCATATGACCCAACCGTTTATGCCATAACTCTACTGTACCATCATCAACTGCATTTATAACATCCTGGGAGAGCTTTGCATGCAGCGTGTACAACTTCGAGTTCTTTGCTCCTCTGGCCACCACCAGGGTTCCTTTAGTCAGCTTCCACTGACTGTTGAAGAAGGTGTTGCAGTAACCTTCATCGTCAAGTTTGCCTGTAGAAATCAAATTCAGGCGCAACTCCGGGACATGCCTGACATCCTTCAGGATTAATCGTGTACCATTCAGGGTTTCCAGAGAAACATCTCCTTTACCTGCAACTTGTGAGAAACCCTCGTTTCCCATTCGTACAACACCGAAGTTGCCTGGTGTGTAGGATGAGAAAAACTCTTTTCGAGATGTGACATGAATGGTAGCACCACTATCAATCACCCAACTTGTTTCATAAGTTGTAAGATTGACAGTATCATCGCCATGGACAACATTGAACTCTTCGACAACATTCGCTTCTTCAACATCACTGCTTTCATCCTTCTTCGGTCTTTTGCCTTTCTTCTCATCTTTCTTGCGCTTTCGGCAAAACCTCTGGATATGCCCCGTTTTCTTGCAGTAATGGCATTCGATGTTTGCATGCTTGTTTGACTTTCCTCTACTCTTATCTCTTGGCTTTGATCCTCTCGTATCACTTCTCCCCCGTGAATCTTCTACTAGGAGGTCCGGCTGTGATGAAGAAAATGCCTGTGATCTCCGTCGCATCTCTTCATTTAGTATGCCACTTTTGACGATGGTACACTACCCAAGTCTCAAATGCGTCCTCGCCTTCGCAAGGACTCACCCTCACGGTCTCAAGTATCGCCTACGTGAGGTCTCGCCCTCGCAGGTCTCAAGTCTCGCCTTCGCGAGGACTCACCCTCACGGTTTCAAGTATCGCTTGCGCGAGGTCTCGCCCTCACAGGTCTCAAGTCTCGCTTTCGCGAAGACTCATCCTCACGGTCTCAAATATCGCCCTCGCAGGTCTCGCCCTTACGGCCTCACTCGCCTTCGCGAGTCTCTTATGCCTTCACGGGTCTCGCCCTCACGATCTCACTCGCCTTCGCGGGTCTCGCCCTCGAGGTCTCAACTCGCCTTCACGAGGTCTCTCATACTTGTACTGGCCCCGCCAGACAAGGCCCTTGCACTCAGGTTCGTGCGGCCCTTATACCTTTATTGGCTTCGCCTTATCTGGGCCTTCGCCCCTTTGCTGGCCTTCGCCGCCAGTTGCTGTCCTCTGACATTAAGCAACCAATAAGGAGGTCAGCACGAGCCTGAGTGATCTTCACCAGGATCACACGCCATTCTCTGACAAGCGAATCTCCTAAGGCGGTTTGCTGAGATCTTCATCATCACAGCTGCCTTATCTCCTGAAAGTCTAACAGACTTGTCTCACAGCCTGTCCAAGGCTTCAACCTGGGAGGCTCCTCCTGGCATCACCCTATAAAAAGGGTGATGTCCACCTTAAACTGGGTAAGCTACTACACGCCCCCCCACTCCTCTCTTGCTACTTCTGAGTATTCTCTTTATCTTCCACAGATTACTCTGAACAACAAGCTTGAAGCTCTCAAGAACACCACCATCATCAACCACTCAACTGGGATTCCGCTCCTATTCTGGGAACGCGGATATCAGTTTGGCGCCGTCTGTGGGAACGGAAGTTCTCATCAAAAACCCATATCACAAACCACAAGTAAGCCATGCCGGCTGCCCGGAGCGCAAGTAGGCGCAACCACCAAGGGCGGAGGAATCCGCCCGTCGGGGTTGGCAACAACGATCCACCAACGAAAACCTCCCCGGACAACGTCCGCGCACAACCGAGAGAACTCTCGGTTCATTCGACGGAGGATAGCTCCTCCCACGTTAGCCGTAACGTGCTCCAGGAGCACACCACTCCACCACCAAATCCTCCATCGACAGGCCTTGATCCGGCCGTTCTACAATCGATCACGGAGACTGTTGCTCATAACTTACGTGAAACGCTCGCTAATACTCTCAGAGGAGTTTTGAATAGTGTGGGAACACTACAAACCAATCCACTCGAACGCCCGGTCACCCCGCCACAACAAGTAAGTCATTCTGACCCTCCTCCGTCTGTGCTTATAGCACTTACTAGGCGGATAGAAGAAATGGAGAAAAGGGAGGAGAGGTCTAGTGTTCATAATATCGCCAGGATGGGTTTGGGTCACCTCTGGACCCAGCCCTTCACTCAACGGGTCTTGAATACCCTCTTCCGGATCAGTTCCGCCAACCCAAGCTAAACACTTATGACGGTCTATCACACCCGGATGTTTATTTACAACGCTATGTCTCCGCGATGGCCATCGCGAGGGCAGATAACAACACCCTTTGTCGGGCTTTCAGCTCCACACTCGTAGGGGCCGCGGCGAACTGGTATGCTGCCGATCGCGAGAAGCGGTTTGATTCCTTTGAGGAACTCTCTCGCAGTTTCTCCAATCACTTCATAATATCCAAGCCTCCTCCCAAAATGGCAGGACACCTCCTTCAGGTACGACAGAAGAAAGAAGAATCCCTCAGGGGATATATTCAACGGTTTCAGGCGGAGTCCATCCAAGTCCCAAATCTGGGGGAGGAGGCCCGCCTGCTCACAGCCATTCAGGGTCTCCATTGGAACTCTCTTTTCTTTGTGGAGGTACACACCAACCCCCCCTCCAACATGGAGCAGTTCTTGAACACGGCATCCCGGTTCATGAACGCAGAAGAGGTCATTTGACCGCCCTCGCCAACTCCTCAATCGCCAGACTAGTGATGTTGCCTCTCGCCAACATGTCATATAAGTTGTTCTCAAGCAACTATGGCATCGCGGATTTGCACCACCCCTCCAGCGATGCCTTAGCACTCTTGAGGGACACGTCATCCTGGACACTCCCCCCGCCAAGAATACTACTGGCGGGGGCACTTGCCTGCAGGGCCCCTCACCAAGAATACTACTGGCCCCCGCCAGGGGACGTGCCACCAATATCAGACCAACTCTTGCATTCAAATGGCCGCCATCTACAGAATCTCTTGCACTGACGAATCCAGTGCCCTTCGCCCTCTGGGGCCTTGATCTCACTGGCCATTTGCGGATCATCAAGTTGATTACTCCTCTAGATGGGTCAAGGTGGAACCCTTGGTCCCCATCGCCTCCGCCAAAAATCATCACTCTCAAAAGACTTCACTTGCCGGTACGGCAGCCCTCTCGCCATCGTTACAGACGATGGCACTCAGTTCGCTAACCATGGCGTCCAATGGGGGGCTCAGGATAAACAGTATCCACATACCTTTTCCCCAGTGGCGCACCCCCAGTCCAGGGACCTCTGCTTGGTCACCAACCAAACCCTCAAGGAGGGCCTCAGGAGACACCCTTCTCCTTTATCTACGGCGCAGACGCGCCTCTGCCTATTAAGGCAGATCTCCCCGCGATCCGCATGATCAAACTCCACGGACCAAGTAAGTCCTAAGCTCCATATTATAGTTCCAATATAATACTGGTGTATCTGCTCTTCTCTTACAGCGTTACACGGCAAACACAATTGCCCTCCCAATCGCCCTCTGTACCTAAACGGTCAGACTGGCCACTCATCGCCAATGGTCTTTGCGGGTCTCGTCTCTACGAACCCCAACTGACCTTCAACTCGGTCTCGCCAATGGTCTTTGCGGGTCTCGTCTCTACGAACCCCAACTGACCTTCAACTCGGTCTCGCCAATGGTCTTTGCGGGTCTCGTCTCTACGAACCCCAACTGACCTTCAACTCGGTCGCGCCAATGGTCTTTGCGGGTCTCGTCTCTACGAACCCCAACTGACCTTCAACTCGGTCTCGCCAATGGTCTTTGCGGGTCTCGTCTCTACGAACCCCAACTGACCTTCAACTCGGTCTCGCCAATGGTCTTTGAGGGTCTCGTCTCTACGAACCCCAACTGACCTTCAACTCGGTCTCGCCAAAGGTCTTTGCGGGTCTCGTCTCTACGAACCCCAACTGACCTCTACACAGGTAGTTGCGGGTCTCATCCCCAACTGACCTTCAACTCGCCCCGCCCCAAGGGTAATCCCTTTGCGGTGCGGAAGGGTAATCCCCTTTTGGCTCCTTCAGGGAGGTCCCTGTATAAGTCGCCCTCGCGCGCCTCACCGGGCCTTCCGCACGGACTCCTCTACACAGGTAGTTGCGGGTCTCATCCCCAACTGACCTTCAACTCGCCCCGCCCCAAGGGTAATCCCTTTGCGGTGCGGAAGGGTAATCCCCTTTTGGCTCCTTCAGGGAGGTCCCTGTATAAGTCGCCCTCGCGCGCCTCACCGGGCCTTCCGCACGGACTCCTCTACACAGGTAGTTGCGGGTCTCATCCCCAACTGACCTTCAACTCGCCCCGCCCCAAGGGTAATCCCTTTGCGGTGCGGAAGGGTAATCCCCTTTTGGCTCCTTCAGGGAGGTCCCTGTATAAGTCGCCCTCGCGCGCCTCACCGGGCCTTCCGCACGGACTCCTCAACACAGTTGCGGGTCTCGTCTCTCCAACAGACCACTTGTCTCAACAAGTGCCCCTCTGCCTTCGCCATCATGTGGCTACAGGCTCAAGGTAAACTGAGCTTTACTTCACTCTTATCATACAACTGGTGAACACCTTGCAGGTGCCCTCTTCTCGGTACACTCACACTACCCAAGGGCTATCCCCTTGTGGTCTCGCCAGGAAGGTCTCTGCGTGAGCCGCCTTCGCGAGCCCCAGCAGACCTTCCACATGGAAAATCTCATCCATGGTCTTCAAAGGCATCGCGCTCCGCGCAAACCCTTACTCTGGCTACATACGGAGTACAGGACCCTGCCCATACTCCGCTATCAGGAGGAGGCATCTTGGTACACTACCCAAGCAAATGCGTCCTCGCCTTCGCGAGGACTCACCCTCACGGTCTCAAGTATCGCCTGCGCGAGGTCTCCTTGCAAGTCTCAAGTCTCGCCTTCGCGAGGACTCACCCTCACGGTCTCAAGTATCGCCTGCGAGAGGTCTCGCCCTCGCAGGTCTCAAGTCTCGCCTTCGCGAGGACTCATCCTCACGGTCTCAAGTATCGCTTGCGCGAGGTCTCGCAGTCTCAAGTCTCGCCTTGCGCCTCTCGCCTTCGCACGGTCTCAACTCGCCTTCGCGGGTCTCGCCCTCACGATCTCACTCGCCTTCGCGGGTCTCGCCCTCGCGGTCTCAACTCGCCTTCGCGAGGTATCTCATGCTCGTACTGGCCTCGCCGACAAGGCCCTTGCACTCGTCTTGGTTCGTGCGGCCCTTGCACCTTTATTGGCTTATACCTTATCTCGGGCCTTCGCCCCTTTGCTGGCCTTCGCCGCCGCTTGCTGTCATCTGACATTAAGTAACCAATAAGGAGGTCAGCACGAGCCTAAGTGATCTTCACCAGGATCACACGCCATTCTTTGACAAGCGAATCTCCTAAGGCGGTTTGCTGAGATCTTCATCATCACAGCCGCCTTATCTCCTGAAAGTCTGACAGACTTGTCTCACAGCCTGTCCAAGGCTTCAACTGGGGGAGGCTCCTCCTGGCATCACCCTATAAATAGGGTGATGTCCACCCTAAACTGGGTAAGCTACTACACGCCCCCCACTCCTCTCTTGCTACTTCTGAGTATTCTCTTTATCTTCCACAGATTACTCTGAACAGCAAGCTTGGAGCTCTCAAGAACATCATCACCATCAACCATTCAACTGAGATTCCGCACCTGCCTCAGGAGCGCGAATATCACATTTATACCAGACCTTGCTTTGATACCAGTTGTTGGGCGCAGCGGGCGGATACCATCGGATGCAAAATAATTAGTAAAAATAACACCGGCAAAATTACGTGGTTCACCCTGAGTTGGGCTACGTCCACGGGACAAACTCCGAGATTTTTCTTCCACTAATAAAATAGTAGGCTTACAGAGAGATACACTTCTCTAGAAAAATATTCTAGAGGTAAAGAGATAAACCCAAAATAGTGGCACTAAAGTGTTTCCCAAACACCCCCAAAAATTATCTCACTATTTCGTCACTCCCAAAAATAAATCTCTCTCACACACTTTTTCTTCAAAGCACTTTGTCACGACCCGCTTGTGACGGAGTGCGCGAGGCATGTGTTGGGGCGCGCGGTGTAGCATTTAAGGCACGCGGACGACACATGGCTAAGGATCCGGGATGCGGGACGGCACACTTGAGAGTGTGCAAGGCGGATTTAAGAGGAGCCAAGGTGGGGAAGACACATTGGGAAGACTCTAGAACCATGGAGGACATTCTAGCTCTGAAATATTCTAGAATGCTCCAGGGTGTTCTAGGCTTGTCTAGACTGGACCGGAAGATGTCAGATGAGTCTAGAAGGGACCAGAAGAGCCTAGGTGGACTAGAGAGTGCTAGAAGGCCCTAGGGCACGCTAGAAGGTTCCGGAAGGCGTAGAGAGTGCTAGGAGGTGCTGGAAGGTTCTTGAAGCTCGTAGAACCCTCCAGAGCATTCTGGGAGTCTCTAGCTTGGTCTAGAGAGTTTTAGGCTGAGCTAGAACTATATGGAGAAGTCTAGTAGATGCTAGACATGTGTAGATAGTTGTAGAGATCCAGGCTAGCCTAGAAGGTTCTAGAAGAGTAATGCTAGCCTTTGGATCAAGTAGATCTCCACCGTCCATTGAGGAAGTGGCTTGCCTATAAATAGAGACCTTAGGCATTCATTCGTAACCAACTCCAAGCAAGCCAAATCCAGAGTTGTGTAGCCAACACTTGAGCAATACAAAAGAGTTGTATAGCTTTCATTCTCTCCTTCTAACTTTCGTTGTTCTCTTCTCAAGCATTCTCAAGCAAGACTTAGTCACATTGGGGCGAGTTAGGCTGACTTGGCCATGAGGGTGCGTGACTAAGTGCCGCACAGGCATAGCGAGAAAATAAGTCCGTGACAGTTGGTATCAGAGCCAAGGTCGTGCGTGGGAGAACCATCGGTGGTGCAAGAATGGCAACCAAGGTGGTGCATGAAGAGGAGCGAGTCTTTGAGCCGGAGGAGAGCTCAAAGAGGGGCAGTTCCAGGGGTGCGTCCAAGAGAACGCTTGGAGACCTGGAAGATAGGCTCACGAGGGTTGAGGTGCTGCAAGAAGAGCTCGATGCAAGGGTCGATACAATTGAGGATGGCTTGTTTGGTGCCGTCAACAAAGTGGCCACGGAGGAGGAGGCTCGTCGCAAGGAGGCGAATGATGCTCTCACCGTTAGAATCCTTGCCCTTGAGAAGGAGAACCAAGCTCTAAGAGTAGAGCTTGTCGGGACGTTGGCACGATTGGATGATGAAGTGACGTTGTTGAGGAGGGCAGTGGCACGAGGTGAGTCCTTTGGCCCTTCCACTTCTTCTTCTACCCCTACTCTACTTAGGTTGGATGTCCCGAGACCCAAGCCGTATAAGGGTGCTCGCAATGCCAAAGAGGTGGATAATTTCTTCTGGAGCTTGGAGCAATACTTTGGCGCTTCAGGCATTGTGGAGGATGCGCTGAAGGTCAACCATGCTACGCTCTACTTGGAGGACACTGCGATGGTGTGGTGGAGGCGTAAGCATGCTGAGATCGAGAAGGGGACTTGCTCGATCCGCACATGGGCTGAGTTCAAGAAGGAACTCAAGCACCAGTTCTACCCGGGTAATGCCAAGGAGGAGGCCTGACATAGGTTGAGGAACCTAAGTCACCGGGGGAGCATTCTAGATTACATCAAGGAGTTTAATGAGTTGCTGCTAGAGATCCCTGATTATCCGGCCAAGGAGGCATACTATGACTTCTTGTATGGCCTCCAAAATTGGGCAAGGCTAGAGGTGAAGAGGAGAGGTGCGGAAGACCTTACGACAGCCATACAGGTGGTTGAGTCCCTCATAGAGTTCGCTAGGCAGGAGAGGCCTAGGTCTATGGAGGGTAAGGAACATGGTGGGAGAGGGAGAGACCAAGTACGTGAGGAAGTCTTGGAGACTCCGAGGAAGGTGGAGGCACCCAAGAGATCACCCAGCCCGAGGAGAAGGCCAACTGAAAGGGATAAGGGGAAGCAGCGATTGGAGTGCTACTTGTGCAAGGGTGAGCACTTCTATAGAGAGTGTCCGTTGAAGAACTCTCTATCTGCCATGCTCGCGAGCAAGGAGCATGTGGGAGAGGAGCCCAAGGAGTGTCACATGGGTTCACTCCAGCTTTTGAATTCCATCAGGACCGAGAAGGTGGAGGCTAAGCCCAAGGGACTTTTGTTTGCACGGGCCAAGGTGCATGGCAAGGAGGTGCAAGCATTAGTGGACACAGGTGCAACCAACAACTTCCTTAGGGTGGAGGAAGTGAAAAGGTTGGGCATATCATACACTGGGGAGGAAGGATGGCTAAAGGCCATGAACTCCCCATCAAGGCCGATCCTAGGCGTGGCACGCAATGTAGAGGTGCACATAGGAAAGTGGCGAGGCTTTGTTGATTTCTCGGTGGTGTCGATGGATGATTGTCCAATGGTACTCGGGATGGAGTTCTTGGACAAGGCGAAGGCCATGGTACTTCCCTTCGCCAACAACATGTGCTTGATGGGTGAGCCAAGCATTTGTTGCGTGCGGTTGGAGAAAGATAGCTCGACGGACAGAGCTAGGCTCTCAACCATGCGGCTGAGCCGTGCAGAGGGGAAGCAGCTCAACACCCCTAAAGTGGCTAGGGGAAAACATGATGGAGGAGTCCATCAGGAGAAGACCGCCCAACCCAAGCAACGAGGACGTTGCTCGAATGGGTGGGGGAGGATGTCATGACCCGCTTGTGACGAAGTGCGCGAGGCATGTGTTGGGGTGCGCGGTGTAGCATTTAAGGCACGCGGACGATACAGGGCTAAGGATCCGGGATGCAGGACGACACACTTGAGAGTGTGCAAGGCAGATTGAAGAGGAGCCAAGGTGGGGAAGACACATTGGGAAGACTCTAGAACCATGGAGGACATTCTAGCTCTGGAATATTCTAGAATGCTCCAGGGTGTTCTAGGCTTGTCTAGACTGGACCGGAAGATGTCGGATAAGTCTAGAAGGGACCAGAAGAGCCTAGGGTGGACTAGAGAGTGCTAAAAGGCCCTAGGGCACGCTAGAAGGTTCCGGAAGGCGTAGAGAGTGCTAGGAGGTGCTGGAAGGTTCTTGAAGCTCGTGGAACCCTCCAGAGCACTCTGGGAGTCTCTAGCTTGGTCTAGAGAGTTCTAGGCTGAGCTATAACTATATGGAGAAGTCTAGTAGGTGCTAGACATGTGTAGATAGTTGTAGAGATCCAGGCTAGCCTAGAAGGTTCTAGAAGAGTAATGTTAGCCTTTGGATCAAGTAGATCTCCACCGTCCATTGAGGAGGTGGCTTGCCTATAAATAGAGACCTTAGGCATTCATTTGTAACCAACTCCAAACAAGCCAAATCCAGAATTGTGTAGCCAACACTTGAGCAATACAAAAGAGTTGTATAGCTTTCATTCTCTCCTTCTAACTTTCGTTGTTCTCTTCTCAAGCATTCTCAAGCAAGAATTAGGCACATTGGGGCGAGTTAGGCTGACTTGGCCACGAAGGTGCGTGACTAAGTGCCGTACGGGCATAGCGAAAAAATAAGTCCGTGACAACTTGCTTTGGCTGTCCGTCTCGGTTCGTCTGTACATTTTAACTGAAGCATGCATATGTATTTATAGGGAGAGAGAGCGGTGCCGAACCGCGTTTCTCTCCCTCCCTTCGAATTGCACCACCTTTGTTTGTGTAAAAGCGGCGAGTAAACAAAGACGGTAAGAAGAAAGAAGAGAAGAAAGAAACAAAACAATAGTGGTGGGCCCCACAAGGCGGGACCCACCCATCAGAACAAAGTGCATTGAAAGATTAATGGCATATAAAGTAGAAAGTCCAATAATACTATCTAACCCATAAATCACAGCATAGTAGCATCAAATGATCAATCAGACAAACACTACTCGATACACACAAAATATACAGAGATCCAAAAACCTATGAGCTCTTAGGTATCAGGATTTAAGAGTGGCAATGTGTAAAACAGCACGGGCACACAAAGAAAGATTTAAAAAAATAAGTCTAGCATGTTCGTAGAAGCATCATTTAATCCACAAAGACATAGAAGAAGCACAAAATTTGAAAATAAAGCAGGAAGGCCTTCTACAACTTATTAACAATGAATTATAAACTTAACTATTAGCAACCTGATCAAGAGAAAATTCTCTCAAAAGTGTAAGATACATATAATAGAGTATATTTTCTCACCATCTCACCATAGCCAGGATGCCAATCAACCTTGCTGAGAATTTGGGAGACCAGAACCTCAGAACTTGTGCGCCTACAAAAAAAGGGAGATCAGAACAGCAGTACATGCTTGAAGGTGCAAGGACATACAATCAGAATATGCAATAGACACAGTAACCCTTCAATTACAGTTTCTTTTACCACTTAGATTGAAATATAACTAAATAGAGACTACAAGAAAAACATGTTACTCGATAATGGAAAAAAATGAAGCAAACATACTAAATAGAAGCACGAAGCAGCAGCTAGCACCCAACAGTAACACAAGCATGTAAAAAGTAAAAATAATAATCTTAATTATTACCAGTTCCAGCACTCATTTTCTTGGAGTAGTATTAAAAGAAGGATAAGATTGTAATTGTAGACTGATATTTGTACCTACACATATACTGATATTTGTATCTACACATATGCATGTGTTTACTGTTTCACCGGATCCCAGTCATCTTAGCATTTCAGTATTCATGGAAATACTATTACGTTTTGCAGGGGGATCCATTCCTGATAGAGAGCAGATGCTAATTCTGTGACGTAGTTCGTTTTCTTCTTCGACTTCGAGAGGCATGGTGGAGTGCCGGTGCCACTAGATATACAAGATGGCTACCGGAAGTACCGTTGGAAATTCCAAGAATGGGACTCACCCTTACCGGAGCCGCCGCTGACAGGTTTAATTCCGTGAATTCCAACCCTTCTCCCAACTAGAAGTCGGTACCGCTTTTTGCTTCGTCGGGCCTCTGGAGGAACAGCTACGGCTCCGTTGCCAGCTCCCTTTCAGCGGCTAAAGACGACGCTCGAGGTCAGTCTGGGTTCTGTCTGCTTTCTTTAGTTTCTAATTTGAGAAATTGTAACTCGCTAAACCCATTTGGTAATCATGCGCACAGCGCACGTTTACTGTGTATTTGTTATTTGCACTAAATAGGGTGTTTGCACTGCGGTATTAGATACTGATTTGTTGACGAACCCTGTTAATCATCACCCGGCTGATTTTTCACCCATTTGTTTAAATGACTCATCTATAAGGTAATTTGGAAGCACAAGCCCAACTAATTAGATAATTACATATCTATCCTCCATTTTTCAAGTGCTTTAGGTGGGTGAAAAATCACTCGGGTGATAAATAACATTGATGTTTGTTGACGCCTTCGCCTATGAATCCAGCACTTTACGAACGTTTTAACTTTACGTGGCAAATATAGCCTCTGGAAAGAAAGGAAATTGAGGCATTTATGGCTAAAAACGAAAGGAGATTAGCTAATGGTAGCATCTACTTTTAAAAGAATCTATGTTATGCCCTGATTAGCTCATCTTGATGGAATAAGCTGTAACATGTTATCAGATTGCTCTTGCTGCAAATTTTCTTTGTTCCTTTCTGTTTTCATTTTCTTGAGGTGCCTTTTCGCAAAATTAAGGCTCTCATGGCATGCCTTGGTAACCTACAAGGGATGTGCACATATGCATTAGGGTGCATACACCATGCACCTCAACCGTCAAAGCCATGTCCTTTTACCAAAATACCCTTATTTTGTATAAAAGGATGTTAATAGGTAATTAACACTTATGAAACATCACAAATGTTCCATATAGCCACAATTCACATAGTTGAGTTCCATTTAACTCATTTCAGCTCACCTCGAGCTGAAACTCACTTCTCCATCAAGACAAACTCATTTGAGCTTAAGTTGACTACTTCTAGTCAACATGACCAAGAGTTAGCTGTCTTGAACTGAGGGTTGCTACTTTTAGCTACCATGAGCTGAAGTTGACTACTTCTAGTCAACTTGAGCTAGTGTTAGCTACTTATAGCTTCTTTTGAGTTCACACTTAGCTTCATGAGCTCAAGCACTACCTCAAAAGGACTTGGTGTGCCAAGAATTCCAACATTTAAATATGGATAACGCAAAAAACCGTCCCACCTCCCCCATCATTTCAAAAAACGGTAGTCATTACTGCACCGCCACGTCACCAGAAACGCCGGTTACAATGCCTTTTCAAATTACGCCCAAGGAATCAAAACTGGGCCCCCATGGGCTAGGACCCACTACTTCATTGCTCCAACAACGGAGCACAGGAGCCCAACCCCTGCTCCGCTATGGAGGGAGGACATACTGGTACATATGGGCCCAACTGTATTTATAGATGTCGGGATCAATACGAGGACCCACCTCGTATGTACCCTACTCGTATATACGAGGGGGCTCCTCGTATAGTTATAGTCATATTGGCGGGAAATACCACCCTATGGACTTGACTGACAGGCATGGGCCTAGCAAGTGGGCTGTCACATGGGTAGGCATGGGCAACAATGTCTAATTCACACTCCAATCTCACACTCCAACTCCAACTCAAATGTCCACTTGAACAGTGGTACAGATCCGACAGTCCCAGTCATGGAGGACACCAACTCCAGTCATGGAGTCACCAACTCCAGTCAGGGGCAGTCCTGGCATCACCCTATAAATGGGGTGATGCCCGCTAAAATAAGGTATTGACTACATACCCACACCTCCCCTTCTTTGCTATGTCTGAAGATCTCCTTGTCTTGTATCTTGCAGGTTCCGGTGAAGCTTCCATTCTAGTGTCCTCTACCGCTCGATTCCCATGAGGTTATCAAAAGGAAATTGAGGCATTTATAGCTAAAAACGAAAGGAGATTAGCTAATGGTAGCATCTACTTTTAAAATAATCTATGTTATGCCCTGATTAGCTCATCTTGATGGAATAAGCTGTAACATGTTATCAGATTGCTCTTGCTGCAAATTTTCTTTGTTCCTTTCCGTTTTCATTTTCTTGGGTGGTGGGTGTTAATATGGTGCTTCCTTTATTTTTTCCATATTTAATTCTTGGTAGAGTTCGGGTTGCTGTCAAGCTGTGGCCTCGAAATGTAGAAGAATCGGTGGCTGATGCAGATTTTACTGATTGCGTTGAATTACTTCCTGAGGTACTTGGATGAGTTATATGTGCGTATGATGCTTACTGATGCATTTCTCCACGAGCAATTGTGATATATTTCCTTGATTCCTTCTTGTTTTACAACGACTCACTTATCAATTAGTTCTGCACGAGTACTGTGCATAGTACTTTTCCATTTTTAATATTAAAAGGCTGAAGAAAAATTTATCATTTGCATATACAGTTTTCCATTTTTAATATTAAAAGGCTGAAGAAAATTTTTTATAGATTAAATGCTCAAAACAAAATGGAGAATTCGTTTTAGGACGGAGGGAGTATATAATTAAATCAAGTGAACCAAGCTAGAAATAAGTTGTCCCTACTATTAGCAGCTTCATACAGTCTGAAGTGGTTCCTTCTTGCAAATGGAGTTCAGACTGTTTTATTGCTAAATGGCATCTTCAAATCAGTCTACTACTTTGCACCTTGTCCATGTTAATATTATCTTTACATTTCAGGCAGATTTCTTTACATTTGCTTTTACATTCTATGGAAGTAACCTGTTTTTCCTGAAAATTTTATGTCTTTATCTACAAATTTGGATGGAGGGGACCGGCCACGTTAGAGATGGTTTGTTTAGGTCTTTGGCCATCCAACATGGCAAACAATTGTCAATGAGAAGTGAAGAGGATTTTTAAGTATGGGGTATAATTTTTATGAGTAAATCTTCTTGGCTGGCCATGCTTTGTTCTTTGGATACTTTATTTTTGCTATTCAGGCACTACGTCCAGAAGGCAGGCCTCACTGCGGCCAAACGCGCAGTTGGCCCGTGGTACCAACTGCGGCGACGGCCGCAGTGAACGCCGCAGTTGGAATGTCGGCAGTTTTGATCTCACTGCGGCCGAGGCCGTGGTACGTACTGCGGCCTCACTGCGGTGATTGCCGCAGTAAGCCTGACAGCAGCTGCCAACCATTTTGGCGGCGCCGCCAATCTGTACTGCGGCCATCACTGCGTCTTTGGCCGCAGTACAAAGAATTTTTTGTGAAAAAAAATTAATTGTTATAAATATTTAGTAACTATTATTTAAATTAGTAAATTAACATATAATAATAATGTTAATTAATTAAGAAATTAATTATTAATTGAAATAAATATAAAATGGTACGAACTGGAATATAATTAACCCGTTACATCCTAAAAATATTTACAGAATTCTAATTCTAATTGTTCGAGGACGCTGATTTAGAAAATCGTCAAAATCCTGATCTTCCATATTGAGGAAGTTGCTAAAAAAGTTGATCGGGGGTTCTCCGATGTCATGGCGGCTCCGGGTGATATTCATCTTGGGCGGAGTGGAGGGTGAGGTCGGGATTCGGAGAAGGCGGCCTCGGAGGATGCTCGTGACGTGGAGGAGGCCGGGATGATCCGGCGACAAAAGACTCTGGCACGTCGGAGAGTCGGACATGTCCCCCCTGCGTAGCGCCGACCAGATCTTTGCTGATCGCGCCGGTCGAACGCGTCATCTCGTACGCCCGGGCTTCCACCTGCCAGGCTGCAACGTCTGTCTGCGCACGAGCAGCGTTGTCCTCGAGAGTGGCGACCCTGCATCTCAGGTCGCTGATCTCATCCATGTCCCTCCGATGCTGCTCCTCCAGGTCGATCTCGCGCTGAAATCAAAATTACGTTTTGAAAATGTTATACTTATAATGAATGTACTGTAAAGGTATGGAAGTGGTAAAAGTTCAATTCTATTACCTGCGACGGCCGAGGTTGCTCGAACAGCTCGGGCTGAGAAAGCTGGGGCGGGACACCGACCCATCGCCCTCGCGTGGGCGGGCCCAAGACATCCGTGTAGATGTCCTCATCAATATCGGGGAACGGCCCGTCCGCCCCATACTTCTCGATCAAGCGCTTCTTGTACTCCTCCTAGTTAAGATTAAGAAAATTTGTGTTAATGAATAATAAATTGAATACGTTAAACATATAAATGGTTAAAAAACGACCAAAACTTACCAAGGCCCTATTTTCCTTGCCCGGCCAGTCCTCCCCGAATCGGTCCACCCGCTTGCCGTCCCGCCTTCTCGCACTGCCAATTAAAATATGTTAGGTATTCAGAAGTTTTTTTATACATACGTAATTATGTATAAATATTTTAAAAAACTTACCATCTCCTCATAAATTGTCGCCTTTGACTTGTTGCCATGCGACTTGAAGACTGGTCGTTTGTCGCTCTTGGCATTTCTCTTGTTCAGCGAGGAGTTGACCTTGAACTCCGGGCTACAGTAATACTCGAGCAGCAGCTTCCACTTCGCAGGTTCTATCCTCGGCGGAGGAATGTCCAGCCACTCCATGTAGTTGGGAGCCTCGCGATCGAGGGGACATTTCTTCTGGGCCGCATCCCGGATATTGTCACCGGTGTTACGGTAGAACTCCGCGAACCGGGAATGGAGCTTCTCAGGAATTTGTTATCCGTCCACGAATCTGCTCTGTTCAGAAAACATCAAAACGTCACTAGTTATAGAATTAGTTTTAAAAAAGTATATAGAATTGTATAGTGCAATTAGTATTTGTATTACCGAGAATCTGTGGACGTAGTCGGCCTGCTCATCCGCGGGAGGTCGGAGTACGTAGGCGGGAAGCCTTTGAACTTGCTGGCGACGATCGCCCCGATCGCCTTGGGCACGCCCGACGTCGCACATTTCAAACTGCATAAGAGTTGAATGTTACGTGCAGAAATAAATACTAAAATTAGTAAATTTATGAAAACTTAAAATTAAAAACTTACTGGCCGATGTGCGCGACCAACCTACCATCAGGACCCCTCTCGGGCGGGGGAAGAGGAGGCGCGGGAGGTCTCGCGTCGGCGGCCCAGGCGGAGTCGAGCATCGGGCCGAGGAGAAGGGATCGGCCGCTCCACCGATTCGGTGTGCTCCGGTGTCTGGGACGACGGTCCAGGGCGGCTCGATGTGCGAGAGCCGCGACCACGCCTCCGCGAGAGAAATCAAGCGTCCGTGAACCCGATCCACGTGAGCCGAGCCACATGAACCCGAGCACATCGGCGCATCCTGGCTACGGGATGGTGTGTCCGCCATATCTCGAACCATTCAAAAATTCACTAATTTAACTAATTTAATTAATTTCACTACTTTGTCTAATTTAATTAATTTCAATTAATTTTTCTAATTTAATTAATTTCACTAATTGCACTAATTTAACTAATTCCAACTAATTTAGTTAAATTCACTAATTTCACTAATTCATTAATTTCAACTAATTTCACTAATTTCAAATAATTTGTCTAATTTAATTAATTTATCTAATTGCACTAATTTAACTAATTTCAACTAGATTAGTTAAATTCACTAATTTCAGTAATTCATTAAATTCAACTAGTTTAGTTAAATTCACTAATTTCACTAATTCATTAAATTCAACTAATTCACTAATTTAATTAATTTCACTAATTCACTAATTTCACTAATTTCAACTAATATTAATAATTCATTAATTTCACAAAATTCACAAATAATTCAATAATTTACTAATTCACTAATTTCAACTAAATTCACTAATTTAACTAATTCACTAATTTCACTAATTTCAACTAAATTCACTAATTTAACTATTTCACTAATTTCAACTAAATTCACTAATGGGCTAATTTAATTAATTTCACTAATTCACTAATTTCACTAATTCCACAAAATTCACAAATAATTCACTAATTTACTAATTTCACTAATTCCACAAAATTCACAAAATTCCAACTAATCTCAAATAATCTCAACCAATCCAACAATCTCAACAAATAATTAAACAAAATTCACAAAATCCTTAACTAATCTCAAATAATTCCACAAAATTCATAAATCCACAAAACTCACAAACTAACCTATTCCACAAAACTCCAACTAATCTCAACTAATTCCAACTGATTTAAACTAATTTCCACTCAAAAATTCAAAAACACAAATCAATGAAACAAACTCAAAAAACTCAAAAACTAACCGTGGAATTGAAAATAAAACTCACAGGGCAAGGGAGCCTGAGGCGCCGCGGCGGTGACGAAGCAGGCGGCGGCGACGGCCGGACGGCTTTGACGGCGGTGAGGGACGGTGGTTTTCGGAGGAGAGGGAGACGAACCGAGCGTGAAATGCGAAGAAGAAGACGTACCAGCTTTTTAATCTCAGTCACTGCGGCCTCACTGCGGCAACTGCCGCAGTTCCATAAATGGGCTGGGCCTTCACTTCGGCCTCACTGCGCACGAAGCCGCAGTGAGGCCCAGCCCATTTGGATCACTACGGTTGGGCGTGGTGAGGCCGCAGATGAAGCCCACAAACAGACTATTTCGAACTTTTAGTTTCCCCCCAAATTAATTAAGCATTTGGATATTGTGTGGCCCACGCAATTTCGGCATAATCTTACAATTTAGCCCAAACATCTTTGGAACTTACGGTTTCACCCCTATTTATTATGCATTTGGATATTGTTTAGAATTACGAATTTAGTACAAATATCGTCCGAGAGTACAAATTCAAATAGGAGATATGCTACTACAAATCCACAGGAACGTCATCGTCATCGTCATACGCCTGGTCATTTTCCACATCGTTATCCACTTCAAGTATATCGGTATGGGCACGGTGATCTAGTAATGACATGCTTTCATCAGGGGCCGGTCGTATGGTTTCACCAAGTGTTGTCGATTCTTGTAAAGGATGTTCCGTACCAATCTAAATGCAGGTCCGCATCGATTACAATGGCACTTGCAGTATCAACACTTTCGTCTTTAAATCGGCGGGGTTTCGTTTTGAAAACTGTCCATCAGTTTCTCAAGTCACGGACGCTTTGAAGGATATTCGACGTATACCACTTGTTGGGCACGGCTTGCAAGAATGAATGGATCATCAGGATATAGTCGGGATGTGTAGTCGACATCGATGATCCCTGAAATTTTATCGGTGCGGATGCCTTTAGTGGTCGAAAACCACGTACCCTTGAAGACTGTAAGATTATTGTTCCTGTACTGAAGAACAAGAATTTCGTCAATCCAGCCATAGAAATCTAAATAGTCCTGCGCATTTGTGTCCCCCAGAACGCAGACGCCCCAATTCGCGGTCCTTTTAGTTTCACCATGTTGTATTGTGTGAAACCTGTACCCATTAACATAGACACAGGAGCGATTTAGCCCTCATTCTAGGACCGCACGCCAGGTCATATAGTGCGTGTGGGAGGGCTGCCTGATTTGAGTCGGCCTGTACAGAATTACCAATCAACATATAAATTTCGTACCGATTAAGATCGCAACAAATATAAATGAGTAAATAAATAAACACAAACTAACCACATTCTTGAACCAACGTGCGAACTCTGCCAGCCGTAAGTTATCCACGGCATCATCGTTCATTTCTGGGAACCGGTTGCGGGACAGCTCGTTAAATCGATTCACGAATTGCTCCACCTCCCAAAAATTCTGAAGAATGTATGTTTGGACATGATTTACTTCTTCAGACAAATCTCGAGCCCGAGCCTTCCCAAACGTTCTTGTAGGATGACTGAAAATCGATAGTCCCGGATCGTTAACAACTGTCGAAAAACTAATTTCGTTCCGTATGTGAGGGTTCACCCGTGTTCCTTGATTATCTTCCATGTAATGCTCATAAAAAAAAGCTACCTCCTGTATCAGGAACTTTTCAATGATCGAGTCCTCCAGAAATTGTTTGTTCGCACATTTTGCTTTCAACTTCTTCATATTCCTTTCGAAAGGAAACATCCACCAATAGCCGACAGTCCGCAAGTTCGCAGTGCCAAGGTAGATGAATAGTCGATGTTCCATGGAGTCAAAGAATGATGGCGGGAAGATCTTTTCCAACTTGCACAATATTACGACGATCAATTCATCAAGCTTCTCCACATCGTCCAACTGAATATCCTTAGAACATAGTAGTCTAAAGAATTTGCAAAATTCTGCAATTACCATCCAAATGCCGTGGGGATGAAACCACGTAATGTAACAGGCGTGAGCTTCGCATGAACACATGACAATCATGGGTTTTCATCGTAAAAGTGTTGTTTGCCGTATTGACACATCTGCCAATGTTAGAGGCATACCCATCGGGAAGTTTAACGATATGCTTCAACCAATTGCAAATCATCGCAATCGATCATCGTTTAACGTGTATAACGCCTTCGGTTGAAATGGTTTCCCGTTCCGCCAATGCTCAAATGCAGTTCATCACGGATATTTAACTCCGCAAATCGCGTCTCGATTGTGCATTATCCTTTGTTTTCCTTTCACGTTGAAGCGTGTAGAAGATGTTATCAAAACAGTTTTCTCAATGTGCATTACATCCAGACATGATGGCGTACTCTCAAGTCTGCCCAATACGGCAACTCCCGAGAAAATTGATTTCTTAACCCAATTGTGCTCAACGCCAAACTTGTCAGCCCTCATTTTGTCCCACGGTGTTCCGAATGCCGGGAATACAATCCTATTAAGATCCCTTAAGATCTCATGACCTGACTTATACGCACACGGATGACTACGGTCAGTTTGTCCCCACGATTCGGTATTGTTACGCAGAGCATGCCGACGTGGTAGAAATCTCCTATGACAGCCCCACCAACTGGTTTTCCGTCCATGCTTCAACTGAAAGCTATTAACATCACCCATGCAGTATGGGCATGCAAGTCTTCCATGCGTACTCCAGCCCGATAGCATTCCGTACGCCGGAAAATCACTTATCGTCCAAAGCAAACATGCTCGCATAACAAAGTTCGATTACGGTGCGCGTCCCAAGTTTCCACTCCCGTATTCCATAAAACTTGTAACTCCTCAATCAGTGGACGTAGAAACACGTCAATGTTACGGCCAAGAGATCGGGGACCTGGAATTAGCAGAGGCATGAAAGTGTACGGCTCCTTCATGCACAAATCAGGCGGCAGATTGTAAACAACGATGAATACCGGCCACATCGAATACGATTGTCCTGTTTAGGACAACGGTTTAAAGCCATCAAGACTTAACCCCAATCGTGCGCTTCGGTACTCTGCGAAATCCGGATACATTTCGTCGACGTGTTTCCAAGCCTCACCTTGAGATGGATGTCCAACGATTGCGATACATTTCCTCTCGCTCTAATATGATACGTCATGAACTCTGCGGTTTTAGACGAGTGGTAAAGCCGTTGTAGCCGCTCGATGATTGGTAAATATCGCAAAACCTTTTTCGGTTTCGGTTTCTTACCCGGGCACACACTTGATACCTATCCGCTCCACACACCCTACAATTCAATAACTTGCTGAAGCTACCGTAGAACAACATACAATTATTCTCGCAAGCGTGAATTATTTTATACGGTAACCCCAGCTCCTTCAACATAGCTTTCGTACTAAACATGCTTGTTGGCAACGAATTTCCTCCGGGTAATAGTTCATTGATATATCTGATCATCTCAGAGAAAAAGGCATCTGATACGTTGTGTTGACTTTTCATACTCAACAACTTCGCTACAACCGATAATTTGGTGTACTTATCACCACAACCTTCATATAGAGGTTTTGATGCATGCTCCACTAGTTCAAAAAACTGTTGCGCCCTTTCGTTTGGCACTTGGGGAGAAACGTCCTCATCGTCATTACTCTGATCATTTTCAAAATTATTAGAGTGCTCATGAAACCCAAAAGCGTCACGAACCATTTCTTCGTAAGTCGGCCGTTCTTGGCTACCATCAGAAGAATTATGTATTCCAGTACTTGTACTTGCGCGATTTGATGATGTCGACGCTACTTCGTCAAAGCGATAACCTCGATAGACACATGGATTGATCTCAGGTCGTTCAACATGGCATTCCCACTCATGATAATTGGGTGTAAATCCGTATAACATTATATGATTGCCAATTGTAATTCGATCATAATAGTATCTATTTTTACAAATTGTACACGGGCATTTCACCAGTTCTTCTCCATTCGATTTAGCAACAACAAAAGCGTAATCCAAGAATTCCTGAAGTCCGGTGAAAAATCTTTCACTTATATAGCGAGTCCCTTCCTCAAAGCGCTGATACATCCAATCACGTTCTTCGCCCATTTACGGTCTTTCCTATATATGATCGTTCATTCATCAATAAAAACAATAAACATGCACAATTAATATTCACATACCATTTTCGCCTAATCCAGATCCAGGTGCATAGGTCCTATCCTGTTCATAAAAGTACTATTAGTGAATAAACTTTTATCGTTGCGTACGTAAATCAGTAATTACATAAATTTCGCAAAGACATTTCGCCTTAGTTCCACACTATACCATTTCTCCAGGAATATTACTCCCGAGCAATGTATAACGTGGAACAAGACGAAAATGCGACCGAAACTTATGTAATCCGCTCAGTTTTACATACAAAACCATAAAAGTTTAATACACCGATAGTAAACTTTTACAAACTGTCCAACTTGGACAATCCATAAAAACCATGTACAATATATTATTTCACACCGTTATTCCAACGTATTGAAATAAAGTGTAAAAAAATATATTCTTACAAGTTTTCATAGACAGGAACTACGACTCAGCTAATTTAATTAAATTACTTAAAAATAAACTAAAATTACATACATAACTTAAATTGAATTAAAAACTCTATAGGCATAAATAAATAAATAAATACAATATTTATTACCTCAGGAGAAAAGTAAAGGAATTGGTGGAGCTCTTCATGTTCAAGAGAATTGGAGCATATAAGATTCTTCTGTGAACTTAGCTTCAGATTATCTGGGTTGACCTTTAATAATTTCTACGATGTGTGGGAGGGGCCTTGCTTCTTTCTATTTCCCTCGTCTCTTTCACCTGTAATCTTCAGAAACTTTGTATTCAGTGCAAATAATTGTCATAGTTCAGAATAGATTTTTTTCTTTAATTTATGCTTTGACATGAATGTTCGGTTACTCTCAATCCTCTTCGGTCAATCTTCACCACCAATCAATGCTGCTGCAATGACTACCATGAGCTGTGTATCTTTATGCTAATCGTTCTCTCTCAATTTCAGTACCTTCTTCTGGACCTAACTAGAGCATGTTTTGCAGGCGATTGTGCCGATCTTCAACTGGAAACAACAACAGTTAGCACACCAGTACTTGCTGTTCTGGTTTTTGCTAACCATGTGGGTTGCTGGAATAACATTTGATTATGGCTTTGGGTTTCTGATTATCATATCTGCGGCAGCCATTGGTGTATCACTTCCTTTCTTCATTGGCTCTCTTTTTCTTCATAGAATTCGAGTATGTTGGCTATTCTGTTTCATATCCTCTTCCTTTTTTTTCTTTTTGGGCTTCACCACCTGTAATTCATTGATATTCTTTGTCTTTCTCTATGCTAGTGTGGACAGACAAATTTGCATTATCATCACTAAGTATGTGAAAAGTGTTAAAGTAGAAGACTCCTAATCCATGTCTTATAGCCTTACTTGTTGTACAAGCTACCTAGTCCTAGTTTAATTCGTTTAATTCTCTCTCTGTAACTCACGCATAGGAGTTGTATACAACTATAACTAGGATTAGGTTAGACTGAGATGTATATATATACCAAGTTCGATTATAATGAAGTTAAGCCTTTGTGCTCCATTATTCTGCTTGTTCCTCTCTAACAAACTTTACACGGTATCAGAGCCAAACTGATCCACAATGGAGTCAGAAAAAGAAAAATTCAACCCTGCCGATCCTTTCTCGCCATATTACCTGAATCCCTCAGAAACTCCAAATACCTCCTTTGTGTCATGTCCTTTGAAGGGTGATAATTACCCTCTTTGGCGAAGAGCCTTCCTCAATGCCATGTATGCCAAAAACAAAATTGGATTCATAAATGACTCCATCAAACCACCTGCAGAAGATGATGAAAAATTCCATACATGGAAGAGATGCAACATGATGATTATAGGTTGGCTGATTAGTGCTTTAGCCCCTGAATTGCAACACAATATTGCTTATGTTGATACTGCCAAAGAAATTTGGGATGAATTGGAGCACAGGTTCTCTCAAGGCAATGCTCCGAGAATTCATGAATTGAGAAGGGCAATTGTGATGA
Organism: Stellera chamaejasme; assembly: GCA_024586325.1. Lineage (NCBI taxonomy): Eukaryota > Viridiplantae > Streptophyta > Magnoliopsida > Malvales > Thymelaeaceae > Stellera > Stellera chamaejasme. The sequence continues at coordinate 19,530,630 of CM044981.1, forward strand.
CAAGGCAAGAAGGTATGTCTATCACTGAGTACTACACCAAATTGAAGGAGCTTTGGGATGAACTTGCAGCCTATACACCTGCACCAACCTGCAATTGCCAGTGTCACAAAAACAACATTACTGAGAGGGAAGGTGAAAAGCTTGATCAATTTCTCATGGGGTTAACAGATAGCTTTTCTGTCATCAGATCACAAATTCTGAACATGGATCCTCTTCCAAATCTAAGCAAGGCTTATGCCTTGGTTGCAAAGGAGGAAAAACACAAGCAAGTAGCCTCATCAATGAGTGGAAAGGCAGAACCAGATGCAGCTGCGTTTGCTGTCAAACCAGTAAAAAAATTTAGCAGAGGGAAGGATCCAAACAAAGCCAAAAACATATGTGAACATTGTGGAAAGCTCGGTCATTATGTTGAAGATTGTTTTGAGATTAAAGGTTATCCTGAATGGTGGCAAAAGGACAAATTTGCAGCCACAAACACCAACAACAAGTTCAACAAAAATCATGCAAATCAGAAAAATAGCAGACCTGGAGCAAGCAATGCAGCAGTTGGAGAAAAGAACCAATCCGGTCCTTTTAATCTCACAAAGAATCAATATGAACACCTAGTCTCAGTCCTCTCGGCTCACAAGGAAGAAAACTCACTCAATTTTTCTGGTAATGTTCTTTTACCCTTCATGTGTTGGATTTTAGACAGTGGGGCAACAGAACATATGACACCACACATTGACCTCCTGCACAATGCTCAAAGGTCAAAAACAACATCATGTGTACATCTTCCAAATGGTTCTCAGATGAAAGTGCAATCTGTTGGTGAAGTTGAATTGAGATCTAATTTAAAACTCGACAAAGTGTTCCATATACCAGATTTCACTTGCAGTTTATTGTCTATTAGTCAGATTACTAAGCAACAAAACTGAGCAGTGACTTTTTATCCCTCGCATTGTGTTATGCAGGACCTGGAAATGAAGAAGCTGATTGGCATGGGTGAAATGATTAATGGACTCTATTACTGGAAGAAGACACATGGTGGCTCACTTGCTGCAGCAGGATGCTCAGTATGTCCTGACATCTGGCATCTCAGACTTGGCCATGTACCTTTTTCCAAGTTATCAGATTTCTCTCAACTTTCTCAGTTAAAATCTAGGACAGACACCAAGCCTTGTGACTCATGCATTCGAGCCAGGCAAACTAGAAAGTCATTTCCAATAAGTTTTCATTGTACCAAAACACCTTTTGAATTGGTGCATGTTGATGTTTGGGGTCCATATAAAACTTCTTCTTTGAATGGATCACATTATTTTCTCACCTTGGTTGATGACTTTAGTCGTTGCACGTGGTTATATTTGCTCAAGCATAAATCTGAGGTTGCATCAAAATTCGCTATCTTTCACGCTATGGTGAAGACACAGTTTGACAAAAGTATCAAGCAAGTAAGAAGTGATAATGCACAAGAGTTTGTAGTAGGAAACTTCTCCATTTTTCTTAAACAGGGAGGAGTGATACTTCAAACTTCTTGTGTGGAAACACCACAACAAAATGGAATAGTCGAGAGGAAGCATCGCCATCTCTTGGAAGTGGCACGTGCCATCAGATTTCATGCAAACTTACCTGTTAAATTTTGGGGTGAGTGTGCTTTAACAACAGCCTATCTTATTAATCACACACCTACTCTAAAATTAAAATGTTCAAGTCCTTATCAACTTCTTTTTGGGAAGAATTCAGATCTTGAACACTTAAGGGTGTTCGGGTGCTTGTGTTATGCTCATCAAAGGACATGTGACAAGTTTGCAAGCAGGTCCTCTAGGTGTGTTTTCATTGGCTATCCAAATGGATAGAAAGGTTACAAGGTTTATGATCTAGACACACACAAGGTATTTGTTTCCAGAGATGTTGACTTCTATGAAACAATATTTCCTTTCAAAGAAAGTGAAAATTATGCACCTGCCAAGTCATTACAGCCGGAAAGAAGTACTGCAAAAAATCAGATTATTGAAGATGAGACTCAACAGAATGTTCAACTTGTTGACAACTCACCTGAATTAGTCCAACCTGTAGAAGTTTCACCACAATCCAGGCCTGAATCTCGACCTGTCAGAAATAGAAGGCCTCCAGCATATTTGAGTGACTATGTAGTTGAAAGACCAAAAGTAATAGTCATCATCATCCATAGCCAACCAGTCTTCTTTGTGTAAGTCTTATCCAATTTTAGATTATGTCTCGTTTAACAATTTTTCCGCCAAATACAATATGTTTGCTGCAGCCATAGATGCTAACAGAGAACCTCAAACTCTTGAGGAAGCTCTTAAAAATCCAAAATGGAGTGCAGCTATGAAAGATGAAATTGATGCATTAATAAAACTTGGACACTCACTTCTCTTCCAAAGACCAAGAAAGCTATCGGTTACAAATGGGTGTTTCGCATCAAATATAAGTCAGATGGGACCATTGAACGCTATAAAGCTAGATTAGTAGCCAAGGGTTATAGTCAACAAGAAGGAATAGACTACACTGAGACTTTTGCACCAGTTGTGAAACTAACAACTGTAAGGTGTATGTTAACCATTGTAGCAGCAAAGAACTGGATTCTGCATCAATTGGATGTAAGAAATGCATTTTTGCAAGGTGATCTACATGAAGAGATATACATGACATTGCCACCTGGATTCAATAGTAAACACTCAAACCAGGTTTGCAAGTTGCATAAATCTTTATATGGTCTCAAACAAGCCCCGCGGCAATGGTTTGAGAAATTCTCTACAACATTGAAATCTTTTGGCTTCAAACAATCAAAGGCTGATTATTCTTTGTTCACAATTAAGAATGAAGAACAATTTACGGCAATACTTGTCTATGTTGATGACATAATAGTTGCAGGCAACAATGAAGGTTACATTGCAAAACTCAAGGAGTATTTGCACAATAAGTTATATATTAAAGACATAGGAGCCTTAAGATATTTTCTAGGTCTTGAGGTGGCTAGATCAAACGGAGGAATACTTCTTTCCCAAAGAAAGTACTGTTTTGATATACTGTCTGATACAGGGATGCTTGGTGCCAAGCCTGCTGCCTTTCCCCTTCAGCAGCAACATCATCTAGGGTCGGTTGAGAGCCCTCCTCTTAAAGATTCTGCCTTGTACAGAAGGCTAATTGGTAGACTCATTTATTTAACAATCAGCAGACCTGATATCACCTATGCCACTAATCTTCTCAGTCAATTCATGCATGCACCCAAGGAAGCACATCTTATAGCCGTCATGCATGTTCTTAGGTATTTAAAAGGAGCACCTGGAAGAGGACTAATCTATCCTTCATCAAATAATTTGAAACTTACAGCATTCTGTGATGTTGATTGGGCCAGCTGTCCCCAAACAAGAAGATCTACAACAAGATATCTAACCAAGCTTGGTTCTGCTCTCATTTCTTGGAAGTCAAAGAAGCAAACTACTGTTTCTCGTTCCTCAGCTGAAGCTGAGTATCAAGCCATGGCCTCTACAACAAGTGAATTGGTGTGGCTCAAATATTTACTTAAAGATCTTATTGTTGATCATCACTTCCATATGATTTTGTGGTGTGATAATCAATCAGCTTTACATATTGCCAACAATCCTGTGTTTCATGAGAGAACAAAGCACATCGAAATAGATTGTCACTTCATTCGTGACAAAATTTTATCTGGAGAAGTCAGCACCAAATTTCTGTCCAGTAAGCTTCAACCTGCTGATTTACTCACCAAGGCGCTTGGACGTGATCAATTCCTCTTTCTCCTCAACAAGTTGGATGTTGCAAATCTCCACGCTCCAACTTGAAGGGGGGTGTTGAAGTAGAAGACTCATAATCCATGTCTAATAGCCTTACTTGTTGTACAAGCTACCTAGTCCTAGTTTAATTTGTTTAATTCTCTCTCTGTAACTCACGCATAGGAGTTGTATACAACTACAACTAGGATTAGGTTAGACTGAGATGTATATATATATACCAAGTTCGATTATAATGAAGTTAAGCCTTTGTGCTCCATTATTCTGCTTGTTCCTCTCTAACAAACTTTACAAAAACGAAGCTGCAGAGACTGCAGAAGGAAGAGCTCTTGCTGCAGCGAGCTTTGGTTTACTCTTGCCAAGACCATCCATCCCCTCCAAGGTGGATCGGTTTTTGGAAATGAAACAAGATGGCGCCTGGATGAAGTTACATTTAATTGAACAACTTCATATATCAGGTTTCAGTCTATTTAACCATATGCAGATTTGCAGTCAAGATGGATAACAACAATTTGAGATATGTACATCTAACCCCGCCAACAGAAGTGCTCTACACTCCATCTCTCTAAGTTGCCCATCTGTCTGTTTAAGGAAGTTGCAATTTTCGTTGCTTTTCTGCCATCTGTTTCAGCAACCTCCTCCTCTTCTTCTTCTTCTTCATTAATTTGTTGAAGTTTGTATATGATAGATATAGTGAGTTGACTGGATAATAGATTCATGGGGTTAATGTCCAGTGTCACTGATTATTAAAAAAATAAGTTGTGGTTGGCGCTGGTTGTTTAATGGTCGTGAATAATTAGGATTAGGAGTAATGCCTTCCGGCACAGGAGTAGTAATCTTGTACTCCCCTGAACAAGACTTAACTGAGGATCCCCAAACCAAGAAATTATGTAAAGGAAATTGATTAAAGCCAAACAAACCAACATTGGCAGAAAAATTCCAGTAATGTTTAAATAATTCATCCTTAGAGAGAGATCCCATAACCAATCCAAGTTTCATGATTTTACCAATCTATCCATCTCTCTAAACTTCATGCATTTCAATTTGAGAGAAACACCCAAACGGTAATTAAAAGACTAATGTTTAATTGTTTTCATCTAAAGCAAAAGTTCTCTGTTCTTTGTTCTGTTTTTTAAAAAAATAAAAAATAAAATTAAGGCAAAACTTTTCTGTACTGTACAATAGAAACTAATCAAAACTCTCTTCTACTGACCAATGCAATGATGTGGAGATCGGTCTTCAGAAATCTATTTACCTAACTAATTTATGAATGGCATATATAATCAAAAGAAAAATCTGTAGACATAGGATGAGAGCTTCAATACCTGTACAAAGTATCTCCTCAATAACCTCAATAATCCCAGGATCTTTTGCGTTACTCATTGTCGCCGGCCGGCCAAAGTAACAGAGGAGCAACTTCTTCGAAATCCTCTTTGCGGAAAGCCAAAGCCAAAGCCCTAGCCCTTCGCAAGAAACGCCTTACGCCTTTTTTTTTGTTTTAATGAATAGTGCAATTTAGCCCGGGCGGGAAATGGGGTGGAAAGTTTGTTTTGTCTCGCACAAAGCCCACACTTGTCAAGATAGGTGGATCTGTGATCTGTACATAACACATGAGTCAATTGGGTTTACATTCAATGAACTTCAACTAAAACAGTCATACAATTAATAATATAGCCTTCACCACTCAATTCATGGGCAAAACAAATTTGGCTCCAGTTAAATCCTTTGTGAAATGGGTTGAAGTATTTTCAATTAATTTCTCCTCCATTCATCAGGTGTTATGTTACATCATCTTCTTACTTATTTCACCCAGTTATAGGCAATAAAAATGTAACGTACAAAGATAATCAAATTATAGATTGGTATCCCAAGAACACACGAAGAAATTATAAATTGGTTTCTTGAATTATGATGACTTAGTTATGTAGGGGTAAAATGCATCCATAGTCGTGTAATTTTGTCATATCGGGATCTTGTTTTAACTTTTTGTACCAATAAAGTCTTATTTTTTAACTTTTTTCAATTCGTGGTCACTTTTCCACACGTTTCCCGTTAAGTTTAACGGACTCAGGAAAAAAAAATAATTTCAGTAACTCAATTTTTAGGTGTAAATGGATTGGGCCATGGATGGACGAGCCTTTTTCCTTTGCATCACATCACATTGTCCAACACTTTGTAGACAATTAAAATTGCAAATTTATGACCCATTATACATTGTACATATATACATTATATTATATTATACATTATATTATAAATATATAATTTATAGGGAATTTGAAAAAATATTTATTGTTGGGTTATTTTAGGGTATGATTGGGTGTATGTCATCCACTTACTCCACAATTTTATGTTTGTCTCTCAGTTTTTTTCTTCTGTTTATTTAGGGAATAACTCTTTTTTTCCATATTTTTATATTTTTTACTCATTGAATCCAAGTTAATTTAATTAGTAGTCCTCCAACTTTTTTAAAACATTAAAAAACACACTTTGAAACATTATGATAAAAATCACACTTTCAAACGTTTCCATGTGTACAACTTTGAAACAAATTATCCATATATACATTTGTAAGGGATTTTGGAAACAATTCATTGTTGAGTTTTTTTTAAGGTGTGGGAAGGTGTGTGTTATCAGCTTACTCCACACTTTTATATATGTTTATCTCTCATATTTTTCTTCAATTTATTTATGGAATAACTCTTTTTTTCCCCATTTTTTTAATTTTTTTACTCATTGAATCCAAGTTAATTTAATTAATAGCCCTCCAAGTTTTTAAAAACATTAAAAACCACACTTTGAAACATTATGATAAAAATCACACTTTGAAACGTTTTCATGTGGGCAACTTTGAAATAAATTATACATATATACATTTGTAGGGGATTTGGGAAGCTATTCATTGTTGAGTTTTTTTTAGGGTTTGAGTCTGTGTATGTTATTCACTTACTTCACTCTTTTATGTTTGTCTTTCATTTTTTTTCTTCTATTTTTTTAGGGAATAACTCTCTCTTTTTTTTCCAAATTTTTAATTTTTTACTCATTGAATCCAAGTTAATTTAATTAATAGTCCTCCAAGTTTTTTAAAACATTAAAAACCACACTTCGAAACATTATAATAAAAATCACACTTTGAAATTTTACATGCGGACAACTTTGAAACAAATCTACTATATTTATGATTAAAAAAACTCCCCTCGTTCTGAACGTATTGTCACTATGTTCATCAAAAAAAAATATCCCAAATGAAACGGTCTATTTATGCTTTTGTTTTATTTCCTTACAATTTTACCATAGCAAATTACACCCGTTAAAGAGTCTAAGAAGTGGACTGGAAGGGATAGAATGAGTTTAGAATGGGTAATGATCGAATTTTATATAAAATTAGTTAATGACTAAAGATAATTTTAATCTATTCAAAAAAACTAAATAAATAAAAACATCTCACTGTCATCCCTTTTTCCCCTAAATTAGGTAAAGAGCCTTTTTACTGTTTTTATATATAATTTGCATATAAGGCTTAGTTTGTTTATTAGACATAGTAAATTCCATACTCTTAAATTTTAATTTTTTTTCTCCGATTTTAATCTATAATTTCACTTTATTTTGTAATGACGAAAAATATTTTTATAACTTTTTTTTAATTAACACAACCTAATTTTAAATTAGTTAATGGAGTATTTTAGAACTCAACAAAATTTTAACACAACCTAATTTAGCTTTCCATTGTTATCTTAATCATGGAGGATTTTAGAACTCAACAAAATTTTCATTTTATTATTATTATTACCATTATTACTATTACTACTATAATTATTTGTTTTATCAAAATAATACTCTTTTCGTACCCCATTAATTGATCCATTTATTTTGGTTGTTTCACATTTAATCTATTACTCCCTCCGTCCGCAAAAGACTCCACCATTTGAATTTGCTGTTTCAAGGTTCAATGTTTGACTCAAATTTTAACAAAGATAAATAGTTTTAAAAAATTCAGAAAAAATATATTCAGAAAATTTAGATTTCAAATTATCATACACATATGAAATATTTAATTTTCGGTGTCTAAACATTCGTAAACAAAATCATAGATTAAATACTGTGAAACTGTCAAAACAAATGGTGGAGTCTTTTGCGGACGGAGGGAGTATTTTATTTAGGAATATCTAGATATGTAAAGTTAAATAATTTACATGCGTACCATAATTTGAAACAAAGCTTCTAAATAGATTTTTTTAATTTTTTTCACTATTTATCTTTATGAAAATTTGAGTCGAATATTAAATCTTGAAACAACCAAAATAAATTGATTAATTAATGGAATACGAGGGGAGTATATCATACCAATATAATATTTACATGACACTAAAATTTATTTTAATATCGAATTTAATTTAATATTTTATATGAAATATTAATTTTAAATTAAAAAAATTTACATGCTACAAAGTGTGGGTTGGCGAAAAAAGGTTGTATCATACAATGAAAAGGGAGTCCGTTTATTTACCACATATGTGGAAAAACACATACCTAAATGTACTATTAATTAACTAACTCAACTAACTAATCTATTAAACTAAAAGACTAAAAAACCCTTTGTAGAGATTTATTAAGAGGGTAAATTTGACATTTTCATGGTATGTGTTTTTCCACATATGTGATAAATAGACACCCACATGAAAAGGTGTAATAGTTCTTAGGCCTAGCTGTTATGGTTCAGAATCTTCAGATTAGTAGACTAGTAGCCCTTCTATCTCAATACTATTTTCAACATTCATTTATTTAATTAGTAGGTTCCGTTCTTTTGTTCAAAAAAACTAACATTTTAAATTTTCGCTAATTCCAAAAAAGCAATTCCTCTCATGGCCCATCATTACACTATGCTTCCTATAGAGCAGCTATACGGTGCGCCTGTAGGCGCATCTTGAGCGCCAAAAGAGAAGAAGTATACGAAGAAGAATGATGCATTCCCGATACACTATGATGCACAACCATAACATTAATATGATGCACTCTATTTGACGAGTTAATGATGCTTTTTGTTCTACAACCCCACAGTGATCCTTTTTGTTCTACTCAATGATGCATTTGCGATGCATAATGATGTTTTTCCGTAACAAACATGATGCACTAGTTCTGATAACTTAATGAAGCACACAATTCCTTCAACCTCCCAAAATGATGCATTCGGTAAAACACTATGATGCATTCCCGATATATTATAATGCTCTTCATTACAAAATATGATGCACTCGCTCTCATGACAAATGTTACTCTTTTTATTAACCTTTCAAAATGATGCATTCGGTAAAACACTATGATGCATTCCCGATACATTATAATGCTCTTCATTACAAAATATGATGCACTCGCTCTCATGACAAGATTAATGCTCTCAATTTCCAGCTCACACACCATTAAGGTACATAGGAGCATCATTTGGAGACGAATGCGCATTATTTAAAATACGCAGGAGCATCATAATTACTGGCGAATGTACTTAGACGAATTTGAATGAAAATGGCAATTTTGTAAATAACGTGAAAGTGGCGCACGGAGGCCCACGATAAGCGTGGGCGCACCGTATCCTGTACCCTTCCTATAACCTAAGTAGGATGGAGTTCTAATTTTGGCACCGCACATCACAGTGCACTCCCTGTCCCGGAAGTGTCAAGGCTCACCTACTAGGTGGTTTACCCATAGCACCACCGTCAACGCAGGGTGACGATGAACGTTTCGTTTGTTAACAACGTTTATTCATTGGTCATGCCGTTACTGCTGTAACTTTGAACGTGTTGGTTTTATTAAGTAACTTTAATGTTTTGCAGGGTAGTTGTTGACTGGCATGTACGGTGAAGTGGGAACATGAAGTAAATTTGTAATTGGTAGAGAAGTAGATTTATGACATGGTGGTGGTGGAAGCTACAGTAAAATGAGTTATGGTAGGAAATTTTATTTATATTTATGTGTAAAAGTAGTAGAAAATCTAGGAAAATATAATTACTATTTAAGCCTTTAGTGTTAGTTAGGTCGTTCAGTAAGTATTATGTATAGTTTTTGGTGATCAGAATTTTTTTTTACCTTAGTACCATTAACCTGTTGCTTTGTTTGATCATTTATCTTTTCGTAAATAATTTTGGTGTTTAATAAGGATTTCCTTTTTGGGCCATTTAAAGTTTACTGCCTCTCTTTCATCAGAACTTTCATGTTCAAACCGTGCTTATATCTTTTTTTGGGTAGGTGGAACTCTACATCTACTAGTCATCTTCAATCGGTTTTTGGTGAAGAGGTGTGTAAAAAGGTATGGAGAATGTGGTGATGGATGATAAAGCTGTTGTCGATGCGTTGTTTGACGATACATGATACTTTGATTCAGAGGAAGAAGAGAGCATAAATCGTAGTGTTGAAGGACGGTCGGTTAGTTCGACTGGCGAACGTTTTGTGGAGGGGGGTTCCACTGATGTAGATCAATCTACTTCTGCTGTTTCGGTCGATGAGGTATGGATTCCTACGGAAGGAATTGTTGTTGAAAGTGTTATAGAAGCTTTCATAAAATATTCAGAATGCAGTAGGCACACTGGTTTCGAGATACGATTTAGGAGCTCAGAGAAGTGTCGGAAAGGTGACGGCAATGCCGAAGCAGTTGGCGGTGGTAGTGGCCAAGTGATGAAGATGAAGAGGGGCTTAGCACGTAATTGGTTTTACGGTGATTATGAAAACTGTTCCCGCGTACGTCTGGAATGTGTGAAAGCCGGAAGGTGTCGACCAAATAGACGGAATCCCAGTCGTCCTGTTAGGACCCAGTTATGCGGCTGCAAGGCTGGTGTGGTATTGTTAAAAAATGGTGATGGCACGTAATCATCCATGTGAACCAAGTAACTGTAGGTTCATGAAAAATTACAGGTTAGTAAATGGTACTGACGAGATGCAAATGGTGAAGGCAGACAGGGCTGGGGTTATCCCTGGAAGAATATATACAACCTTCGTTGTAGGGCATGGTGGGTTCGAGAATGTACCGTTTTCATTGAAGGACTGTCAGTCTGTCCTTCGACGGTGGAGAATGAAGAGTTTGGAAAACGGCGATTTTAATGCAATGCAAAATTTGTTTAACGAGCTGAAAGGGTTATCAAAGGAGTTTTGCTATATGTATGACACAGATGCAGAGGGGAAGGTGAGTAATGTATTTTGGGCTGATGCTAGAAGTAGGGCCGCTTACGAAGAGTTTGGTGATGTTGTATCATTTGATACAACACATTTAAAGAACAGGTACAAGATGCCATTAGCACCGTTTATTGGGGTAAATCATCATGGACAGACTATTTTACTTGGATGTGCACTTGTTACTAGTGAGGATACTGAAAGCTTTAAGTGGGTATTCGAATCATGGTTGAAGTGCATGGGAAATAAGCCACCCATGTATGTAATGACAGATCAATGCCAAGCAATCGGTAAGGTTGGACTGAACGTTGTATTTACAATAATTACGTATACATGAGTTAAACCTGTACTGTATAGATGTTCTAAATTAGAGTAATTGTGGGTATGTTATGTACTTATGTTTAGTAACAACTACAATGTTATTATGTAGGTAATGCCGTTGAAGTCATATTCCCTAATTCGAGGCATCGATGGTGTCTGTGGCACGTTATGAGAAATGCTGACAGACATCTGAAACGGTTAGCAGAGTGGGAACATATTCACAGAGCATTGGAGGAAGTAGTTCATGATACACGTTGTCCAGGTGAGTTTGAAGACTTGTGGCTTCATTTTATTGAAGGATTTAATTTAGCGGATAACCAATGGCTTCGTAGTATGTATAATGTTCGTGAGAAATGGGTTCCGGCATATTTTTTGCATGAGTTCTGGGCAGGAATGCATAGCACGCAACGTAGTGAAGGAATGAATAATTTTTTCCGAAGTTACGTTAATATAAATACAGGGCTCCGTCAGTTTGCAGAACAATATTGCCTTATTGTGGGTAAAAGGGTTGATGATGAAGAAAGGGAAAATTGGAAGTGTTTGAATAAACCAGCCTTATGTGCTACTCTGTTTAGGTGTGAGCGTGTTTTTCAGAAACTGTATACAGTTAACAAATTTTTAGAAGTCCAGGAAGAGGCCAAAGGAGTTGCATATACTAATTTGGAGGTGCTGAGAACTGAAGGTAGCATTAGGCAGTATCAAGTCACTGATCATGGAGTTCAGAAGGCATGTGGAGGTGTTGGGACAAGAGAGTATAGTGTTGCTTATGATTTGGATAGTAATGAGACCGATTGTGACTGCAAGCTGTTTAGTTTTAGAGGAATTATTTGTCGACACATGATTGCTATTTGGCAGGTGAAGGAGTTGAAATTTGTACCTGATAGATATATAGTTGACAGATGGAGGAAAGATAAATTTCGGATGTACAGTGTTATTAAAATACCCAAGTACTCTTTGGCGTGGGATAAGACGAATGAGTTTAGGAAGATGGAGGAGCTAGATGTTGTTATGCGGGAAATTGCAAATTTGGCGATGACAAGTGATGACTTATTTACCTCCCTCATGGCTGGTCTGAAAATTGTCAAGGAGAAGTGTGAGGAGTTTGTTGTTGATACAGCTGGTGTTAGTGTTGATTCAATTGGTCGGGTTTATATGAAACACAGTAGTAGTCGTGAACAACCTGTTCTCAGTCTTACAATTGAATGTGCACTTGATCTGGTAGATCGACGTGGTCGAGGTAGGGTGCCGTTGCGTAGAAAGTCCTGTCTATCTAGCAAAGGTAAAAAACAAAAGGTTGATGTTGATGTTGATGAAAGGCGTAGTCTTCAACAGATCCAGGTGACCAACCTTGTCTAATATGATTTATTTACATAGTTGCAAATTTAATGATATGATTTCACACATATGATATTGATTTATATAAAACTGTGTAAATTTAAAAGTTGCAGGTCTCATACGGCAACGACAAGGGTTCTGCTAGTGACACATATGGCACTGTATTGTTGAGTTTAGCAGGAGGGCGTCGCGATCCTTTTATTTTTCATGCTTGACAACATGGAGGAGTTTATGTGCTTTGATCTGTATATGCTTCAATGTCAATGTGGTTTAATGCTTTAATATTCCTAGGGAATATGCTTTAATATTCCTATGGTTAAGCTTTTGTCTGTCGCTGGGATTTAGTACTTTGACAATGTTGTATTCTTTTGCGTAGTGAAGTAGTGTTTGTAGTGATAGGAATCATGACCAATTTATTTACATATTGTGGACTTTGCTGTATATTATGATAACATAATGAGATATGAAGGTGGAATTGAATAACATAATAGTGCATACAGAAGAGAGAAAGAGGTACTCAATAGGCCTGTGTAAATGTTGAAACCAAGTTGTTGCGATGGGAATACAAAGTTGTTGCTGAGAACCCCAAAGTAGGTTGGTAAAACAATGTTCTGGTGAATAACAAAGTAGTAAATCCGGATTCATTTGTAAAGATCCGGTTCCTAAGATTCGTAACGGTTCTGGACCTCATTCGCATCGTTATTCCTCACGGATGGGGCCTCTACAACCCTTGGATGATGAGGTATCTGAACAGCATCCAGCAACGTACGTATGGTGCTGCGAATCCGTGCCAATTCAATTTCCTGGTCTTCTTGAGTGAACTCAATTCTTTTAATATGTAGATGTTGCATGAGCACCTCAGGTAGGTATGGGATTTCCTGAAGCAAGCGTAACTGGAGTTCGGAGGATATCACTTTAACCTGCAACATCTTGTAAGATTGCAACGTTAACAACAATTCAGTACTCAGTAAATCTTTATTAAAAATGGTGATTAATAAACTAAACAGCCATACGGTACGTGCAATGTTCTCTAAACTTACATTGTCACTGTTGATACCTCCTGCGTCACGCAGTATCTTGAGTACGGAGTGTACTCTATCATCAGTCCAGTTACTGAGTATTGGTGTCGAGATGGTACAGTCAGCTGGAATGGCCATTGAGAGCGGACATATGCAGTGTAGGTATAGCAACTGCTCTGGTGTTAGTAAGTACTGCGAGGCAGGACTGAAAAATTATTTGATAAAAGGTTAAAGCTAATAAAAGCTAACCTGAAGGAACAACAGACATCCACCCAAAGAGTTTGAACACTTTGACTGAAATGATGCAATAGAATGCAATAGACCGTCTAAAACAAACGTGGCCCAATTGAATCCCTTCAGTTTGTGCAGCTGGCCGAGTAAGGGGATAAATTCTCGATAGTAAACCTGTACATTCGTTGTTGGGCGAAGCATAGTTGCAATACTGAAAAGCAAAAACTTCGCCTGGAATTCCTTATCAAACTTTGTTGCATTACTGAGGAATTCTAGTAATGCGTAAAATGATATCCTCCCCGACGGGTGTAGGTTGAATCGAGCACATACAGCTAAAGCTTCATCCTTCTCAAAGTGCTGGGTGTGCCCGCTGAGATGCCCAATGCATGGTAAACCCAGTATCTTCGTAACAGTTGGATAATTGAGTGGAATCTCTCTACCATGGACAACCAACATAGAACGCTTTACATCCACTTTTCTAGCTAAATCAGCGCATAATTCCCTTTGAAGTCGTGTTATGCGGAAGTTGAGTAGAGCTTCTAATCCCATATCTGTCACCACCTTCCGAAATTGAGGTCTAATTTTAAGAGTTTCTACTACTTTGTACACCAACTTGGGATTACATCGTGTTTGGAAAGGTATCTGAAAGATGAATAATGACTGTATAATAGGTGCTGAATATTTTTCTACGGTAATCTGGCATGCTGAATTATAAGTATAGTGAGTTATGGAAATTCTATAAGCATGGTGAAATGGGATACAAGAAATCTATAAGTACACTGAATTATGAGATTGATAGCTAACCTTGCAGATCTTGCGTACCTCCTCTGCATCTACCGCATTTTCGGCCTTCCGCTTCATGGAAAACGTTTACGAACGGCGGTCGGTACGGGCACTTCAGTCTTTGAACGATCGATGAGGAACGTTTCTTCGGAGTGTCGGCTACTGAGCATAGATGATTCCTTGAAGGACTCCAACCATTTCCCAGACTCCGGAAGCAGCAGACAGGTTTAGATTTGTTGTCTGAAAGTGAAGGTCTCGGGACACTTAATAAAGTGCTTCATGGGTTTGTCGGCAACGCGTTGGGCCGCCTTCAGAAGACGAAGTGTTTTGAGAGGCCCGTATTAAATTTTCATACGGGCTGACCGCTATTGGACTATATTTTGCAAAAAACTGATCGACTACGGAACTTGATGTGGTACTCTTCCTCGAGTAATTGTAAGGATTTCTTCACACTATTGTTCAAAATTGGCAGGGTGGGGTTACACATATCTTATTTCTTTTTTCTGATTTGGTTCCTTCGAAATTGAAAACTGGCCTAGGAGTCTGCTTTTACCACAATTCACTTTTTGACTAAAAGAGTGTCCAAGTTGTGTCATGTCAAATTAATTGTACTGTCCGCTTTATTTCATTTACTTCGGCCAACTGCCTCTTCTTCCTTCCCAAAATGAAAAAAGTCTCCTTTGATATAAATGTATATATACATATATATATATATATACATATATATATACATATATATACATATATATATATATATACGTGAATGTAAATTTGGTAAATGATGTTCAACGTTTCAGAATTTATCAACAGCTGTAATGAAATTTATAATTGCACTTTTAACTTCATAGACTTATATGAAAAAAAATGAAAAAAGACGGGAAAACGTATGAGGCTAAAGGATTCGAAATAAGAGGAAAACGTACGAGACAAAAAAATTAGAAGAAACAAATTACCAGTTCAAACAAGTAAAAACTTCTACAGAAGTTATTCCAGTCACGTTATAGTCTAGCTGACTGTATACACAACAATTTACATGTACTACTATCAGAAAATAGTAACACATGTACGTATTACTATGTATAATACTTGTATTATAAGTATATGTATGTGGAAAATTATATATTTTATAATATTGAAATAATAGTTGCGTTGAAATGATGAAATATTGTTTTGATGGAGGTAGCATAAAATTGTTTTGATGGAGGTAGTATAAAACTGTTTTCATGGATGTGAAACATGTAATTTAGAAAAATAGAAAACATGGTATCATAGAATTTCTAGCAATATAAGCAATAATATGATTGAATTTCCAATCATTAATTACTTTCGTTATTCATATTCTAGGAAAACTATATGTACAAAGTTAGTATATACTAGTCACTCTATTCAGGAGAAATGACAGGCATAGATTTCACAGAAATGACAGGCACAGATAATAGTTAAATATAAGTAATTCAAGGTAATCTGTGAATTTTGTCCATGATCAACTTAAGTACTCCACGTTTTGTCCATAGGTTTTGACAATCTTTGTCGGTAAGAAAGTCGTGTGTTTTAGTAGATTAAAACTGTAAAGTAACGCACCAACTATCACTTATAACATATCAGTGTCAAATTATACTCCTTTACAGAACATGAGTTTAACGTACAAATGAACTTACAATTTATGTTCGATTGAAATTATAACAAATTACAAGATGTTAAAGAGGATAAAAAAATACTATAACTGACTATTCTTACGGATTTGAAACGTTAGATAAGTTTAGCCGTCGTTGATACCGCTAGGGGTGAAAGTTGAACGAAAGCTCTAGCTCGATTCGGGCTCGGCTAGATGAAAGTTCGTCTACGCTCAGTCATATATTTTCAAGCCAAACTTGAACAAAATTTTAAGCTCGATACATTTTTCAAGCCGGACATGAACAACGCATTTCGACTCGGGTCGATTTTATCCTAACTTTTCCATTGATATTTGTGAACAGCTCGAGCTCGACTCGAGCTCGGCTCGATTTAAACGTCGTTCGAACTCGTTCTTATTATTTTCAAGTCAAGCTTGAACACAATTTGAATATTGATATAATTTTCAAACTTACCATGAACAACCTAGTACCCGGCTCGGCCCGTTTCCACCCCTAGATACCGCGGATAAGGTCGTAGTTAGGCTGCATGTTAAATGGCATGGTTAGAACACCTTACCACAAGTAACATCGTGAAGTGATAAGAACAGCTTACCATGACTAAGGCAGGAATGGCGCAATCAGATACGGAAGTGTATGTCGCCAGGTTGACAGCCGGCGCCCCCAATTAATTAGAGGATATGGGGTTTGTAGTACATATTTGCAGGATTAATATAATAATTTGGCTACTAACCCCCTCAACTCAACTCAACCTAATACAGTTTAAGTTTAAGCGTGTGTAAAAATTATTTACAAGCCTTGCAAGCTTATTTGCAAGCTTATTCAGCCCAATACTATTTTGGAAGCGTCTTCTAATGAACGCGTTGAGGTAAGAATAGCTTATTTACAAGCCTTGGAAGAATTATTTTCCTCTGGTTTACAAATCATGATATGAAAATGCAGGATTTCAACCGCAACATTTCCATACTGTTGGAGGAGATCAATATGGAAATGTAGGGTTGTCTTCAATTAGTGAACTGTGTCAATTAATGGCAGCTGCACGGAAATCAAGTTCCTACTTTCTTGTGGAGAGATTCATTCGTTTGGTTAAGACTTCATTCGTCAGGTAGTGGCAGATGCACATTAATTTTCTTGCAAGAACGTCGTGTTCAATTTTGAGTCTTCCATATGTATTCATTTCTAAGATTTCTGTAAAGATTTGAGGATTTATTATGTTCTACTTTTGGGTCCTTTACTTGCGATTGTCTGAATATATGTTCAGCTGCACACCGGCCCTCCCGAACTCAAATTACTGCTTTTGTCGCTGGGCGCAGGTAAGATGCATGTTAAGTTCAGCGTTACTGCAGAGGACGTTCCAGTGCATTATTTTTTTATTTACATAAATATATGAATGCTAGAATTAAAATCTGTAGAATTCCAAAATTAATGAGACGCAAATAGTTGATATCCACAATAATTTATCTAACAGTTGATTTAATGCTCCTGATAATTACAGTGGATATATAACGTTGTATTATGTTATTTGACTAGAACTATCAAGTTACCATGAGAATAATTGTACAGACCGAAGGCATGAGATCTAATTATAGTTCTACCGAAATCGTACTACCACCTCACTAGTATAAGTATCAGGTTTTTTTACAGACCGAAGGCGTAAGACCTAGTTATAGCTCTAATTTTAGGTTGATACAATTAAACATCACCAGAATACAGAATAAATTGTTAGATTTCGTCACGCATGAAAATCTTATCAGACTACATTTGTAACCCTTAGTAATTGGGTTAACTTTTATGATGGGCCTGCTAACATAATTGTTATCCACTACATGAGTTAGGGCATTTAAGTAAAACAAACATTCGACTTCGCTATAAAGCCAGCAAAGTTGTGGCTGTTGTGCATTCACATCAACCAGAGCACAGTCTACTGCCGGTACGCTAGGATATCTCAATATGTCTGGACCTTCTCCGAGTTCGGCACTACCAAAATCGCCAGGCAAGTTACAGTTTTAATACATGTTCTTTCATCGCTTCCTATTTTAGTGACCGTATTCCTAGAATGTACAAACCCTCAACGTGCAGTTGCAGTAGACGCTCGAACCATGCAGGCGTTGTTCGATTCCATGAAGGAAGCTCACCTCAAGCTGAAGTCTGAAGCAAGGACTCTCTTCACGAGATGCTGCATCAACGGTGATGTTAGTGTTACCAAAGCACTGCTGTTAGACTATCCCCCTCTGAATAATCTGAATGACATCTTCGACGAAGTCATAGACAATGCGCCACGCCCTCTTACAGTTGTTGATACTCCAAAACGTGCGACCGCAGACCGAACCCCTAAAACCAACAAACGAGTCCTTGCTGCTATGCCTTACAAGGCTACCAAGGCTCTGAAATTCTCCCCCCAGACGGTTAAGAAGGAAGGAACCTCAAATGTTGCCTCTCCGACCTCTGCCCTTGCAATGAAGGTGGAAGAGAATGACGACAGCGACGACAATGGTGACGATGTCGTCGAGATCACCTCCTCCATGTCAATGTGAGAAGACGGGTTTAGGGCGTGCCTTCATATATCCATGCACTAAATAATGGTGGAAGTTGGGTGCTGCTGCTGGGATCTGGATGAGGGCCGACGCTTTGCTACAATATATGTCATTTTGTTCTAGTTGTTCCCATATATAGAGGAACCTTTAATATGTATTGGTAATGAAGACTTCTGAACCCCTTATATGTACTGTCCGTTCGTATCTATATGGAGGACCTCTATTGTCGAAATTTGGTTCACATTTCCAGTTCGCATCTCATCACTGGTCTAATGACCAATGACTCCATGTGGTTTTGCTGTTAAAGCAGATGATTCCACCGTCCCATTTCGTTTTCTTGCTTACGACAGGAGTACAAAATTTCCGTTCTCGAATTTCTAGTTTCCATTCAATTTAATTTGGTAATATGTTCTTGCTGATGGATTATGATGGTTTGTTCGGTCTGTTCACTGTAGCTATTGATGGTGAAGAGTTCGTTCCGAGGTGAAATGGAAGGAGGTAGGAACAATTAAACAACCTGCACAGTTAGCTTCAACCACAACTTTCATGTCAGTTCAGTCTGTCCTAGCACACATCAACACGGTTTCCTCTACTCAAGTAGAACTTACTATGAGGCGTACTACGTATCTGACATACACTTTCATTATAGTAGGTCAAAGCGCTGTCTACTCTACTCCATGAACCTACACATCAGCAGCAGTCCGTTCCCTAATTATGACTTCAAAGATACAATAATTACATAGGCAGTTCAACATTTCTTTCCATACGTAAAACAACAATTGTTGGTAAAGTTTAAATAGTTTTTTAAATAAAGAATAGTTTGGGTCTCCTGAAAATTACTAATTTAAGTAAACCTAGAAAGTTATTGTTTCCAATCTACTAATCATAATAATTTTGTGGTAAGTTTAGATACAAAATATATGAGGTTAGTTAAAGATTTTTTTCTTTTTTACATTAGGTTGGAGATTATGTCTAAACTTTTATTTGCATGATATAGTTGTAATTTACTTGATGATATGGTTAGTAAAAAATATGTACTGTTGTTAGAAATACATATTACTAGTTTAATATAAAAATTGCATGTCCACGTTAAATATTATCAGCACAAATATAAGCCCGAAAAGTGTGTTATAGGTATTGTGGTGCTGAAACATTGACGTTCAGACGTGTGTTTCAGTCATGACAACACATCTTGGCATTAGGAACACTTAATTAGGGCTAAATAACTTCATTGTCCCAAACTAATAAATTAGCAGCAATTCTATTATTTGTCTCCATAGGTATATATGTACTATATGTTCCCAACTTTGAAATTTGTAAAGTATTGGAAACAGTTATGCAACTCTTACTCAAAACTCCAACGCTGTTTAGATTTCAAGTACTCCGTTTTCATCATCTAACATGGAGCAACACATGTATTTGTCTCTAAAAACTCAATTTGTAGTAATTCATTGTTAATTTCCACCTATTGCTACTTGTACTAATTTCACGATGCATATAGTACATTGTATTTCATTAAAGTAACAAATAAATATGAGAGACAATATTCATTACACCAACAAATAAATATGAACATGTTTGTACCAATAAAAAATCAACTTTCAATAGTGGAACTCCCAGTAGTGTGATCAACAACCTTCAATTCAACTTTGTACCTGTACCCAGAAAATTAAAATAATGACCATCTATGTTTGGGCAACATGTCCAATACTGGATGTCCTATCATCAAATTAGAATCAAACAGATTAATATCAACTCGCATGAAGTGTCACATAGAACCAAAACTGCATTCATATTCGTTTGAAACACATAAAATTTGCAAATGTTAAGTGAAGTGTATGACAACATACCAAACAGACGGATTTACTGTCATCGTCTTACACCGTTCACAATAAAATTGTGGTCCAATAGCAGTAACCTTGATGTGTTGTAAGAGTAGGTTAAGTTAGAAGTCCTCTGAGTGAGATAGTATATAAATAGAGAATGATAGAAAACATAGAACACCGATCAAACCTAACGAAATATATGAAAGAACGATATACAATCGGCATTAATGCATTATACCGAGTCCACAAAATTTAATTTTCCTCACCTTTCCCTAATTTACGGTGGAATGAACGAACTTCTAACAGAAAACGGGGATAAACTTTTCTTCCCGCATTTATACGCCGTGCTAATTATGGAAGTTTTGAATGGAATATCCTTGTACACTAAAGAGCACTATATTTTAGCAATGGAAAGTATGCTTTTTTTCTCTGTACGCCCTTAGTTCCAATAAAAAATAAGAAAATTTCTGAAATAAAGTTTTTCCGAAATAAAGTTTTGTAACTGACAGCTAATGGGAGTGTAAAATGTAATGTGCATGCATTAATTATGGGGGAAAAAAAAGAAACACCGGACAGAAACACCGGAAGCCTCTGTTGAGGTAATGACAGGTGGCACTCTAAGAACACAAGTTTTTTTTGTTTCCGCAGTGAAGGAATGGGTCCTGTATTAATATCTACTAGTAGATAATCAAGCACCTTGTTCCGTGTTGCTTTGTGCAGATTGGGATTGCCGTATGTTGAATTACTGATAATTATCATGTTTATTCACATAACAAAAAATAACTTACAATGATTATTCCCATGATGACATTTAAGGTGTTTTTATTGTTATTTCAGACAACATTTTAGATATTATTTTACTACTAAATTAATATTCCAAATATTATCCTTTGACCAAGGGGATGTGTAGTTCTGTTATGCCACAACATTTTGTCTCCATAACCTATATTGGTTGAATTATAATTTTTTAAAATTAGTTGTCCGAAGTATAATGTTAATCTGCTCGCGCCAGGCCACATTGGACTTGGCAACCTGCTAGGAGGCCCACCCCTCGGTCCGTAATATGAAAGCCCAATGTTGCTGCTCCTCCATTACACATCACTTCATATTCCCTCGGGACGGGAGTGTCAATCTCAGTCCTCTGGGTGTTGCCGAAACAGTCTCGTCGTGCCAACTCCATCTGCTGGGCGACTACAACAGACACGGAAGTCTCGGTTTTCGCTATCCCTTCATCCAGAAATTTCCACCGCGAACGGTACCGGCTTCAGTCCACCCAACCACGATTACGCTGCACAGTCCCACTCTCCGTCGTTGATAGGTCTCAGGTAACGTATCTCAGTGATCTGCCGTTTTCTGTTTATGTCGTACAAGTTCAATTTTATTTTCGCATCCTCCAATCGCAGCATACAATGCGGTAGGGCGAACAGTAGTTGTTCGGCATTAAGGCCGCTGAGATCTACTTTTAGGGTTCATGCATACTTACCAATTTATTGGGAATTCAGAAACATGAAAATTACATGGAAGATGTGTCTCGAGGAAAACATGTTCATGACGACACTCAGTCGTGCAGTGATCCATGAAGCAACGCTGGTAAGCATCCCGAAATTAGTAATCCCAACAGTTTTCGTTAAAGTAATCTGACCCCTTTCCCCATGTATTCCATACAATGATAAACGGACCTACATCACTAGGTGCTTCCACCAGAGCTGGGGTCACAGACGTTGGTGGGGCGGAAAGTATGTGCGAAAGTTGGGATTCATGTGCCCAATATTGGGACTTGGTCTGTTGTTCTGCGAAAGGTTGACGGCAAGTACATGCTACTTAGTGGATGGGAGAAATTAGTCGCCGTGCTTAGCCTTACAACCTCCCATACAGTTATCATTACCTTCGAATCCCAGTTCAAGTACAGTCTCATGGTTTTCAAAAACTCCGAGAAAGTTAACTATCACATTCTTCGTGCACCTGGGTGGTCAAGTATTCCAGAGGTCGGACAAAGTAGTCAGTCTCACCAACATGCCGACAGTAATGTAACCCTATCCACAGAAGGTACAGGTTAGTAACTCATGGTAATAAGTTTATTATTAGCTACACCTCATGCAACCATACAATTTAGTGTTGTTGGAGCTTCTGTGACCAACATTATACACGTAACCAGTAGTTGCTGATTCGGCCCCTTCTCAATCGAGAGACACAAATACTGGGAGGACGTTTGAAACAGTTTTTGAAGATTCATTCAGAACTGAGTTGGTAATTTACCGACGTCCCTGCCTACATTATGTATTTGAAAAATAAATGTCACCGTTTGATCTGGCTTGATTGTTTTTAAAATTATTTTGCGAGGCAGGAAATTCCTTTACACTTCGCTGAGAAAATTCTGAGGAAAGGTGTAGGGTATGTTGACCTGTTGCTGGAAGGAGACAACTGTTCGTGGAGGGTGAGGTACAGGTTCACTGGTTTAGGGAGAAAATCTCCTTTTTGTAAATTTGGGGGCGCTTTATGGGCCAATTTTGTCGACGCAAACCACATCATGAGTGGTCATGTTTTATTGTTTGAGCATCTCGAAGGGAGTACAGTGAGGGTGGAGATTGTTGATGGAGGAGGTAACAACTATCGAGATGAAGTACATATGTTTGTCTATTCTTTTCCGTAACTACCGTTTCATGAATTACATTAATCTGGTTGTTTGTTTTACAGAACAAGGTGACTACAGCTTCATAAAGAGTATTCATTCGACGCACGTTAACTGGCATAAATTTGTATGATGAGTTCTTTAATTTAGACACTACAAGTACTCAACTACAGATATGCATTGCGTAGTTAAAACCTCCCCTCTGAATAGTTGCACAACTATGCAGGCTGTGCCAATAGATTTCGTTAAGAAGAATGGATGCAGGCTCCAGCACGTGCAGATATGGAATCTGGCTGTACAGGGCACCTACGGTATGTAAATTGGTGTTTTCATACCTCTACTTCTTTCATCGGACCATGCCATTAATCATTCTAACGTGTGATGAAGAATGAAAGTAACAGTAACATATGGAATTATGGAACTACATATCGTAGGACATAGCAAACTAACAAATTCCAAAAGTTATCTCCTCTTACCATTATTTACCCCCCACAGGTCGTACATGGAATGTCAAGATCTCCATGAACACTGCGAAGCCATACCTCTACCAGGGAACATTCGCTGAAGAAAATGCTTTCAAAGTTGGCGACGTATGTGAATTTACAGTGCTCAGGTGGGAGACTTCAGTGTTGCCACTGAGGGTAACAATCATGCGGGTGTAGTTACGCACCATGAAATTAGGGTTTTGTTGTTTCCAACCATGAGGTTGAGTACTACGATGACCATATGCGGGTCGTGCATCTTTAGTGGTTTTTGGTATATCTTAGAAACTCTTTAAGTGTTCTCGAAGTATCGAACTACGTATAGAACACTATGTTTATGAACACATGAAGAAGAAGATGAATTTCTGTATCATGGGTCACTTCAGTGGGGGGAGGTTGGAAAAATTTTCTCGATATTTCAATTTCTTAAAAAATTCATGCCGAACAGACAGTTGGAAGATTAACCATTTCATAAATTTAATTTTGATATTTTAGTTTCTTAAAAAATTCGTGAAAAACAATTGGAGGACTAACCGCGTAAATTCTGAACACATTTTTTTCCCACTCGTGCAACCACTTTCGAACTTCAGAGGTCCCTAATCTCTTTCAACCAAAAAACAGTCTGGTTATCATATTTCAGTTTTCAGTACCTCATTTTAATTTTTCGGTGCACCGTATAAGGAAATGCAATGATGCATTCTTTCAGTTCATCCATCCTTGAGTCGATTGATGCGCCAGTGGTCGATAAGACTGGCTATGTCTGTAATTGGTTAGCGTAACTTAATACACAGCCGCACTCTTTTATGGCCGGTCCCTTCATATCAGAATACTTATTTTCGCTAACCTGTACACGTCGGGCAAACTAGCTGAACCATGGCTCCCATTGGTTCTCAGTAAATTAGAATTTACCAACAGATGGGTTAATGCCAATTTACAACATAATACGTCCTTCTCATCTGAACCCAATTTCTTTCAATAAATCGTTAATTAATGAAACCTAACCACAACATAGACTACACCCAAGCAACTGTTCGGTATAATAATTGGGTCTCCGTTACGTCTTCTCCCACACCGTCTACCCCTCCTCTACTGCTACAAAATGTTTTCTTCACTCTGAAATATGCCTCACTCCATGGCGACACCGTTACCAGACCAAATTGTAGAGTCTTTCCTCTCCCTTTATGTTGAGAATGGGAATAACATGTATCTGAAATTTGAAAACAATGAGATATCTTTGGCCGAGTTCTTGAGGGTCATTGTGCCACACATCGGATCGCTGTTCTGGCCATTCGACAAGGAGGAGGTTGGTAGAGTGTGGCCCAATCTAATCCTCGTCTCTGAGAGAATAGGGCATGTCGCCATGACACGGGCTCTTCCACCTCCGCATACTGCTTGGAGGTCAGATGAAGCTCCACTGAACCCGGAGCTAATTTATCACACCATACACGCAGACCCTAGAAGGCCAAACCGGGCACTTCAACGTTCCATGACCCCTCCTGTTGGCAATGCATTGCCAGAAGCACCAACCGTGGAGGTAAGGATTACGACGGTACACTCAAGCTGGTTTGTATCTAATGACGCCTACATGAAGATTTTTAGGGTATTGAAGGACGCTGTTGTTACACGGGTATTCGTAATGAGGTCGTCCTATTACTCTGATGACCTTACCCGATATGACCTAACATGGTTCCCGCATGCACATCTCGAAGCAAGACGTGTCATGAAGCGCAGCGCTGGAACATAGCATTGTATTGCTACTCGAGCAACAAGGATCTGGAGAAGCCCTGTCCGAAGCCACCATAATGCAACCGACCTCACAGCTGTGGTGCTGAACATGCGCCAAACACACCTCACTGTGCGGTACAAGAAGAAGTTCCTCCAACTGTTGCAAGATGAACAACCCAAGTTGGTCATTGTAATGGGCATTGCTAATTTGGAACCCAATGCGAAACAAACGATCCAGGCGCTCGGCTACATGCAGGACATGCATGCTGCAGCAGATAATGGTAAAGCGAATGGCTTCTACATTTTCTGGAATCCAGAAAGGTTATCAGTAGTGGTGCGCCTGCTTACAACAATGGAAAGCATGTCCTCATCAAGGTGATCTGAATAAGTATATTGGTATCTTTGTTATTTATTTATACATTTACTTTAGGTTTAACGAGTTCATTAGTGCAATTTAAATTATTTACCTACTACCCAACTCTACTAGGTTCGTGGTGGGAAGGTGGAATCAGGTGGACGGTTTAAGGTGAAGCGCATGGGGTGTATGTGATGCCTCTATTACACCGACGTCTCAACATTGTGCAGATCCATATAGATAAAATCGTACCACAAGGCCATGGTTCAAACTGACCTAACTTTACCAACGGTCATGGTGCCTGTTTTGCATATGAAGGTTTTTTTGTGTTTGCATGGGTCAATGCGTGTCCGCTCACGTAGTTCTTAATTAGATATCTGTATGACTCGCTAAATCTGTCTGACTTTATGTGTGTTTGTCTATATATATATTTATATATATATATATATATCAACTATCCTTTCAGTCCTACTTACTGCATCATTGCTACTCTATATACATACCTGATCATAAAGTTTAATTACAAAACTATATGAAAGCGCTAAATTACCCTTTTATTGGTAGAGCTTAAATCATTTTTTTCCTTTATAAAATTACTAAATTACCATTTTACTGACTAATGAGAAGAGAATAAGGAGAGCAATAATTTAGTAATTTCCTATAAAAAAAGATGAATTTCGGCCCTACGAAATTGCGTCTGATACAACTAACGGACAGTGCCGCATATGTGGGCCATTGAGCCGACTGGGGGGGTGTGCGTATTTGGTCCATTAACCTCAGTGGGATAGGGCTGCGTAATTGGGCCGTTCAGCCAGTAGCCCAGTTCAAACATCAAATTTGTAGGGTTCTTCTGGCACTGCAAAACAATCAACACCGTCTCCAGAAGACTAGTGAACGTACATCCAATCTTCACAAGCCTCACGCACTCGATAAGCAAGAACGATTCACGGTTCTCCTCCCCCTGCTGCATCGAGCTTCTCGGCGACCCCCATGGTTGCTCATCTCTCATCACAAGCACTTGCTCCACGTTAGGCCTGGGCGTCTGCATTGCTTCTCAACCAGTTTGGTCTTCGGAGACACAGAAATCAACCGAAATACCAACTTTCGTAAGCAAATCTACTTCATAAACTGTTGTTCTACAGTCCCACTCATGTTTGCAGCAATGTAACCCATCAAATCTGAGAACAATATTCACCTAAGAGAGGTAAATAGCGAGGACATTTAAAATGTTGACATCACTACCAAACTAATAATGTTGCATTTCCAAAGTAATAATGTTGCATTTCTACCGTATGTGCTTCAATGTCGTTTGCTTTTGATTTGTTTTCCTCAAGGAAACCAGATTAATGTACGTCAACTTATTTGGAATTTTAGTTTTTGACCTTTACTGTCAACCACAATATTCAGATAATTGTGTGCAGGTAAACAAAAGCAGCTCCCTCTAATCTAATCCAAGCTATGAACCCGAGAGGTCATTGTGAACAACATTGTTGCATTATACCGAAGCATCTGCCCGACCATGATCACATTACTTGCGGTTTTCGCATGGGTTTCTTTCCATCGCCGACGTTATTCGTGAAATTGTGCCGTCATCCATGAACATACCATGGCCCATCGATAGGTGTGAGCTGAGCAGAACATGGTCAAACCTCATTGTAGTCCCAAGAGGCAAAAGGCCAGAAAACTATTATGCTCTTCTACCACAACAACGCTTAGCTCAAGAGTGTATGCGGGTACCGTTGGATGATCGGTTCATACGACTGCACACCGAGGACTTCCCAATTCAGATTCCAAATTGTCCAGAGATCAGTATTTATGAGAGGGAACCAGCCCCCAAAATTACTCACGATGTCAATATCTCTACAATCTGGAATGACTGGTTCCGTGGATCGTGATGACTATGGTGTGCGTTTCACACTACCCGCGCCAAAGATGTACACCCTATTACTTAACCAATATGACATTGACCATCGAGATGTTCGTTATTCAATCACTTGGATACCACATCACCACAAGAATGCATATGCTTTGTCTGCAACTACAGGCTTCTCAGGTCCTCAAATCCGAAAAATGCCGGTCACTTGCGATGGATTGATTCACACCACTTCACAACGTGATGCGAGATGCATAATATGGAACTGCAGAGGCGCTGGCAGTACATCATTTATTGGACACTTGTCAAACCTTCTATTTCGGACACAGCCAGATGTTCTTATTCTCACACACACACAACTAGAATCTAACGAGGCATCCTGGCTTGCAACATGTGCAAGGTTTACTGGCGTTCTTCAATGTCAAGCTACTTCCCAATATGGTGGTATCTGGATTCTCTGGCATGAACAGTACGTAACTGTTACAGAAAAGCCAAGTTACAGCCGCTGCCTCCATATTACCGTAGAGGTGATTCTATAATATTATCCAATTTATATTTTGAGTTCTCGTAGTTTAGTTTTGCAATTTAAAAGTAACATGATGTTAGACAAACCAAGTGCATATTCTGTATCTGAACCTCCACAATCAGGTTTAGGACACTAGTTCTGCCAATCTACTACATTACGAGTCATGTTAAAGACTACAGAGGATTGTGCAGTAGAGGAAGGAAGATTCTTTTCGTCATGGGAAATTATAGTTATCATATCTTTCTGTGGTATTAGACTGAATTCTTGTATTGGTTAACATGTTTTTCTGATTGCTAGCTAACATTGCATTTTTCCATTCTTTACCCTTTAGCCGTCTACATGTTGAGCAACTGCTTTTGCAAGGTGGGAAAAGTTGAAGTGGGTTAACGACTGTCGAAGGAGATGACTGAAGAACTTTAGATGCACGGATATGGGTCCAAGAAGACATGATGTTAGAAAACCGCTTGTCATATTTGCAAACTCAATGTTCGTATCCTAATTTCACCATTTCATACCCTAGAATGCACCATTACAACCAACAAGTAACGCTTCTACGTGTAATATTATCTCTTGCTTTAATATCCGGTTTCTAGTAAAAAAGAATTACGACCAACATGATTTGTCGTATTGAGTATTCGAATCTTCTCTTAACCACTAAGACCTGCTTACTCGTTATATCCCTGAAGTTGGTATCATTACAACAGGAGCATGTGTAGAGTAATATTGTCTTAGAAGATCATGCCAATAAATGAGGGTGAAGTAACGGATACAAGTAGTAGTCCATTCATTTTTTGTTTTTTTTGTTTCCGAACTGAGGAGTGAGGTCTATACTGCTTTGCTCGTCCACTTCTTCTAGCTAGGGGAGAAGTCAGAGAACAATTAAGGTGCGTGTACCAAATGAGTTTAAAGCAGCAGTACTTGATGTGTGAACATTTATAATAAACCCTTTTTTTACATCATTTCATAAATCGTTATTGGGAACACATGAATAGATGTAGAAGATCTAATGAGAGACTTATAATTATTGAAGAAATTGTCGACAATTTGTTTCAACAGTGTTCCAGGTAGTGGCTGCTGCAATTGTTTATGAGTGTAAGAATGGAAAACTCTATTTATATAGGACTAATTTTGTTAATGGACACCACCAAAGAAAATATCTGGACAGCAGTCATATTTCTGAATTTTTGTTATGAATTATCAATTAATTAATACAACTAACTATCATCATTTACCTTGCTCATAAACAATTTAAAACAAATGAGAAGTCCATATTACAAATACTGACCCTACACTTATCCACGTCTAAAACAAAAACATCGCAAATGTAAAACAGAACAAAGCCTATGACCTTAATTATCAATATCAGGAAAGTTGATACTAGAATTCAATTTTTGACCATGTGTGTGAAGTATTTTTAGGAAGGAAAATTCTGTTCAAATAAATCTTAAATTAATGTGTTTAGTCTCCAATTTTTTTCTTTCTACTTTTTTAGCAAATTGTACTTAATAAAAATTTGAATAA
Source organism: Stellera chamaejasme (assembly GCA_024586325.1). Lineage (NCBI taxonomy): Eukaryota > Viridiplantae > Streptophyta > Magnoliopsida > Malvales > Thymelaeaceae > Stellera > Stellera chamaejasme. The sequence continues at coordinate 19,560,334 of CM044981.1, forward strand.
ACTATATCTGATTCTCTTGGGATGAAGGAGGTTTTATTTTTTAATACAGCTCTTTCAGTGGGAAAATTGTTAGTGTATTTGCATTTGAATTACTAAGTATTACTGTATTTGCATTTGAAATTTCCAATGACTATCGGCTATGAAGATTAGTAAGTGAAACTTTTGAAGTTTGATGGGTGAATATATAATGAAAAATAAGTAATTGACTGTATAAATAATGGTGTTATTTTATACCATATTCATGCTAGAAAAAGTCGTATGAGTCAATTGTAATATATTTATTTCTTCAGAATTAATGTATAATGTGGACACCACAAACTGAAATTCTTGGACCCGCCACTGGTTCCGGGGTACAAAATAGGGAAGGAGATAGGTGGTGGCACACGAAAAGAATAATTAGATTGGATAATATTTGAAAAGCAATGAGTAAAACAGAATTGATACATATAGATAAATTTGAGGAGGGAAATAAAATAAAATATATGAAGATCGTATGAACGAACGATTGGTATGTATTATACATTTTTTCTTAATTTCAAAGAGAACCGAATTGCAATTTCAAAAAAATAATTAACTGAAACGAAGATATAGCTTTTTTCGTTTAAATATATAATGATGACTTGGGGTTCAGGCCAAATATACAGCTGTGGTCTTTAACCATATGACACAATTAACGGGTCCGCCTTCCTAACACAACCATTGAGAAGCCCAACATGTATAGCCCAAAATGTAATTGCAGGAGTTGAGGCGGATCACCGAAACGTTCCCATTACATGCTCATCCGCTGACCTTAGATAACTCTGAGATGCTCCATCTTCTTCCCCACGCCGGGACGAGAGCAGCAGAACGAAAACTTCTTCAGTGTGACCTGCAACCAATCTGTTGGGACACCTCAATTCGGTGCAGATGGAAGCGGGTTGATACCACCTTTGCGACGATAGCATGTTTCTGAAGAGGATGACCGAAGAAACCATCCACAGCAAACAGATTTTAAGTTTTGGACTCGGATTTATCAGTCCCGTTTTGTTTACTATTGGTTATGTTCTGATTTAGCACTTTCTTTGTGTTTACTGTTGTTATTGTTCTGCTTTTGTTTTTTAATCATGCTGATCTGTTTACTGTAACCATGCATGCCACAACCATCGCTTTCCTCTGTATGTTATAAATCTGTACGGTCAATCGAAGGTACTCCCTAATCGGTTCACAAGGAAGATGGTTGCGAAGGTTAAAAGACTTGGGAAACTCGTCCTTGATGTTCATGGTAAGGGGTGTTGGTCTGTTTGCGTTAACACGGTTAGAGGGCGTCAGTGCATCGTGGAAGGATGGGATGACATGGTTTCTGCCCTAAGCCTGACGACATCCCACACCCTCGTTTTTGAGCACCAAGCTGATCAGAAATTAAAAGTGTATGCCTTTCGTAATGAGGTCATGGATTTATTCGGAATGATGGAGAACTCTGCTGTAATTCCGCTCCTACCAACTAGAGGGAATGGGAGAGGGAGGGCAATTAACAATTCTGGAGTGGCACCAAGGTCTCCTCGCCCAGGTACTTTGACTCCATCTAATATATTGATGTTTGATTTAGCCCTATGCATGTCCATTTAGGTAAATGTGATCCATTGGATATTTCCGAACTCATGATAACAAAAGTTAACTCACACAGTAGCACTAAGGGCGGGTATTGGTGTACGTTGTTACTTCTGAAATTTTGTCATTATGTATAGTATGTTACAACCATTCCGGGATGGAGGGAGTACTTGACAATGCCGATGCAGCCTCCAATGGGTTTTATCTGCAAGTTTGATGCATGTGTTATGTCAGGTCTTTGTCACTTGATACCTAGGCTTATGTAGATTTTGAGTCCTCCCTCCACCAATGTACATTGTTCTTCTCATTAGCATCCCTTATCATTTAAGTGCATACTCAGACTAACATATTGTTTGGCAACAGACCGTACATCGGCGAAGTTCAGCAAGGCAACAAACTACTCACACCAAATATCACAAGATGGTATGATTTTTCTTTCAGCCTGAACTATTTCTAACATCTGTTCTTTACTGAACATTCTATAGTAGCCATGTCATAATATGCGGTGTTTAACTCCATAATTCAGGCAATTCCAAGGGACTTCACAACAACATATGCTGCTAAACTTCGTAACGTTGAACTGTGGAACTTGAGGGTGGAAGGAAATAATTGTAAGCATGACATCACTCTTGCAACTTCACATTTCATTTCCAATAAAGATTAGTTAAGTAGATGCAATTTTAAATATCTAAGTATTTGAAGAATACTAACCTATTGGTAAATCTACACAGCTCGTACTTGGTTTGTCCACACAGCAATGTACAAAGGCAGGGGTTTCTGCAGGGGATCTCCATGACCACTAACAAATCATACCTCTATGGTGGATGGCACAGATTCGCTCAAGAAAATTCTCTCCAACTTGGCGATGTATGTGAATTTACGGTACTCAGGTGGGAGTCCCCAGTGCTGCCGATTAAGGTAACAATCATGAGGGCTTAGAAACGAAACATCAATGTCGGATTGTTTTTGGCAACCATATGTGGTTACTGTAATAGACTAACAAGGACGTTGAAGACTATTCTCAGCTTCGCTATGATAAACGTGTCGGTCTTCTTTCTTCAATTTCGGTACTGTTCACTAATCCGTATCTTATTTTGGAAGAGTATCTATTCAGGTATAAGGGGGAGGAGAGAACAAACGGCTGGTACAAAGAACAACTCCTCAAAAAGCTATACAAACGGGTGGTTCAAACAACTCTATATGCCCAGCTATGGGTAAAGGAAGACATGATGCAGAGGATATGCTATACTGAAGAAGATGAAAGACCAGCTAGAAAAGAAGAACGGCTACATGCTCAAAACAGCCAAACCTCCAAACACGCACCTGCAACACAAGCCCTCCAGCAAGGCGTCTACCATAAAGTTACATTCACAAATGCAAATATATGCATACCACAAAGTTGTTCTTCATTCATAGGCAACCAAATACATATCCAAAAGATTGACCAACTACATTTACGACCAACTTACATCCTGCTAAGCTTACATTTCCCACCACCAAACCACTACCTTAGATAGGAAACATACTACATAACATTAGGGCTGCAGATGCCACAATAATGCAGCACAAGTGAATGCAATCCACAAATTCTGCTGCCTCCACCTTGACACAAACCCCCTCCCCATGTTCACTTGCTCCTCCAAGGTTCGGCAATCTCTCCTCCTCTCGATCAGTTCAGTGCCCACATCCTGACAGTGTCGTTCGAGGTCAGAGAACTCGCAAAGCAATGTATCTCTCTCTTTCAGAAGCTTGTGGTACCTCTGCTTGTACATCTCCTTCTCAAGGTAGTATTCAGTCAACAGTGCCTTCAAGTGGTCCGGAGTTGGGCCATCACACCACATGAAGAAGCCACAGTTTGTTGTTGGTTCCTGTAATACGAGTCAACACAATCACCTTCAATAGGTCAATAGAAGGTGCCATCCAACACACCACACACCTAAATCGAACAACAAAGGCATGCTCAACTGAAAGGCATGCCATACGCAAATCCACGACAATGCCCAGATCGAAAGCCATTGCTACACCATTAACTAAAAAACACTAACATATCTAAAACTCACCTCATAATTGAGACAGCCGTAAAACCTACGCCCAAAGTTAGCCTCCGTCCGAGCGACCTTCAGCGGGGCCGGCAAACCACAGTTGCAATTCGGGCCGTTCGCCTTGCCGTCAGGGGTGGAGGAGGTCGCCGTCTGCACGTTGACCGTCATCGATTGAGAGGGAGATTGAAGGAGGTTGATTCTCAATGGCGAGGACGATGTGTAAACGGGAAAGAAATTGTTGGTGAACTCAACTTTCATTTAACCCTTTTGGAGTAAATTTGCGATGACAATGCGTGTTGAGTACTTGTCTGACCGAAGAAAGAGTTAAATTACTTCACCTACTCTCTGACCCACTGCAACTCAAATTAATACTTCTACATTACTCGATGCCAAACGTTCAAACTAAACTCAACTCCGTCAACAAACCAAAATGTAAAAATTTAACATCCGTTAGAAATAAACCCAAATAAATGTTGTTGGGTAAACCACCTACAGGTAAGCAATGATTTGTCCCCCTGTCCCAGGCTTTCTTTGTTCTTCACTTTTTGGTGCTTCACCCATGGCCCATCATTACACTATGCTTCCTATAACCTTCTACTATCGATGTCTCCTCACAATTCTTTCTCACTTTTTTTTCCTCTTTTTTTTCTTCCTGAGAAGGTATCGTCGTATCAATACAGAGCTCATTTCTTTAATAAAAATAAATACTCACAAGTGTCCAAATAATTTTACATTTTATTTTTTACTATTTTATAATATTTAATCGATAATTATTTTCATAAATATTTAGATATTTAAAATTAATAATTTATATGAATATTGAAATTTGAAATATCAATTTTTTAAATATATTTTTTCTAAATTTTTGTAATTTTTTTTATCTTTATAAAAATTTGAGTCAAATATTAAATTTTGAAATAATAAAATCAAAGTGTAGAATTATTTGACGATGAATGAAGTAATTATCTATCAACATTGTTAACCGACACATTTTCTAATTCATTTCTTTCTAGTTTTTGTTTTCATTCACACATAAAGCGAAGAAACAAGGTATATTTGCAAGAGAACAAAAACGGTTGAATATATATATATATATATATATATATATATATATATATACATATATATATATGTGTATATACATATATATTCCCGTTATACATGCATGAGACATACACAGCTGTTAAATCCCATACCAAAAAAGCAGTTCTCTACTAACCCAAAATTTTGCAGATTTAATTTTGTTTTCAGTAGTACGACATTAATTACTAAGCTGTATATGAAGGGTGACAGTCTCAGGATCATAAGGTCCCCACCATGGAACATCCAACACAACACTGCATGAATTAATGGAAAGGCCGGGGAGAAACAAAACATACCATAAATCAAGAAGCAAGATTTTGAACATAGCCATGCATGTACGTACCTCACCTGAACTGAAAAATCCATTAATTAATTAGATATTAGATGATCTAGTGTTTTCAAACAAAGAGGGATACTGGCATGGCCGGGTAATATGTATATATGTCTGTTAGTGAGACTACTCTCTTTCATTAATCTTTGCAAAATGTAATTAAAGCAACTTCCCAATTTCACACAAAAAATTTGCTCCAAATTCGAACCCAAAATGACTGATTACTATATATATATATATATATATATATATATATATATATATATATATATATATATATATATATATATTGTAATAATTCCTACTCTGATGTATGATGACTCCATCGCATCCCCCAATTGGTATCAGAGCCATCTTTTCGGCCTGGTAGGGAGATAGACTGTCGGTTAATGATCTCAAGAAGTTTGTAATTCCTCATCTCTTTGTGAGATATCTGTAAGTTGTTTAATAAGTTTTTCAATACAAGAAGTATTTCAGTCCATCTTTCTGTGTTTTAATCATGCATCCTTATGAACATTATCGTCGTATTTTGTGTGAAATTCATTGGGACTTTATTAATGAAATTAATACATTCCGTGTTAAAATTCGAGAATCTGAAAGGATAATTGAATCCTATAATAAAGAACTAAATAATTTTGGAATTTCTAATTCTAATATTCGATATTATAAAGTTATGATTAATTGTGAAGAATACGATTAATAGATGGACAAATAAAATTGAAAACTGAAAGACCAAAGAAGACGACTTGCTTCATTCTTGAATATTGATTAATCTTTTCATCTGTTTAAATATGGTGTTTCCTTTGTGGTATCGTAATTCTATGGAAGAAGTTTTACAAGATTTAATAATAAAACATGATTGGTTGGAATCACGTATTAATGAACTTAGAAGGCTAAATGCAATGTTTTTTGATCTAGATAATAGCGAAGCTTTAAGCTTTGAATACAAAATGAATATTAATGAGAGAAGATACGAACTTGATGGGATAATCAAGAAGGGAAAGCTAGAGTTCGAAGCAGCTTTAAAGAAATTTGAGGATTTAAAGGTCCTTTTATCATTGCTTAAATTCAGACTTTGAAACTGTTTTTAAGGTTGAAAGAATTTGGTTAGATTATTCCTTTTGAAGAAAGAATCTAAGTCTGTTAGGTTCTAAAGTTTTCTAAAGAAATTTAAGATTTGAAGTTGTTTCAAGCGTTGGTAAGCCGGAAGATCCTAGGGCGACGAGTGGCAGGAGTGTAAGACCACGTTTTACCGCAGAAGGAGTTGGTGTTCCCGATTGAAACAATCAGAGTCTTAAACTTTGGAAGAAAAATTTAGAATTTAATGGATAAAGATTTAATCTTTAGAATGGATAGGCTAAACTCTTTTCATCTAAAGAAATAGGTTCGATATCTGAATTTACCACTGATAATTGTGAAGACTTTAATTCCACAGAGATCAATATTGCTGATATTGAACAAAAGCTACATAATTGGTCTATTCCTAAAGTTAATCCAAAGACAATCTACAAGATCGGAACGTTTGATTTTTCGTCTAGCTATTCCATAAAACAAACAGAACAAACTATTCCTTTGAATCAAGAAATTGAAACAATTCGATTAATAAGTAGTCAAGCAATTAATAATCATAAAAAAGATAAATATAAGTTTATGCATATTGGGATGGTCCAAATTGCTATTAAACCTATGTTTAGAATAGGAATTGATATTCCTCTTTTAATGATTCTAAGAGATGCCAGACATTTGAATTTTAATAATTCTCTGCTAGCAATGGCATAATCCAATCTTGCTAATGGTCCAAGTATTTTTAATTGTTATCCAAATTTTACAATTTCTCTTTTTGATCCTCATATACTTGATACTTTGAGTCTGACTATAAAAATTAAGAATATGAATTTTGCTAATAATGCTAAGTCTATTTGTTTAATCTACCGTGTCTATTACAAAGTCATGACCACCACCATAGAGCCAAAAGCTAGGTTCAGTTCGTTAAGAGACGAAACCATAGTCTTTGAGGCTAATTCCCAAAATTCTCAGATCCATGTTCCCAAGAAGTTAAAATGGAATGAAATTTCAAAATCTAATGAATGGGATCTGGAGAACCTTGTTCCCCATCAACCCATAGATTTAATGAATCAAAATGCTTTAATCACTGAGTCAACGGACGGATCGGTCAAGATTGATTTTTCTAATTATTTTCCTCAATCTAGGTTCAGTCAACCTGAAACCTCCAGATCTTCCATGTATAAATCCTCATCACCTTTTCAAAATCATATTCCAAGACCTCCTTTTCAAAATCGTATTCCAAGATCTCTTTCGCCTGAAAATGTTTCTGTTCCTACGGAATTAAGAAATGTTGACTTTAATAATGAAATTCCTCATCCAGTCTATGATTTCAAAGATGAAGCTTCTTCGAGTATTAATCCTACTCCCAGTGAAATGGAAGTATTTTCTACAAAAGGTTTTGTTAATGTTATAATTCAAGAATTTGAAATTGATAAAGAATTTTTAAAAAGAGATTTGAAATCTCTTGAAAATAGCAAATAGGTCACTTGGTATTTTAATACGTTTTCAAAAGAAGAAACTGATGTTTTTAAAGAAAAATGGTTTGCCGAAATGAAAAGTTTAGGAATGCATATTCCTCTTTTCGTTTGGTTTGAAAGATTTGCTAATATTGAAAATATTAATTATCTTTTTTCAACCATTACTCCTATTACTGAAGTTACAAAAAAATGGACCACTATTAATGATAAAGAAATAACATATGTTCATCCTCCTCCTGAAGGTATTTTAATTACTCCTCATCATACTAATGACGACAATTGTGTCGGTCAGCCATTTAAATCTGTTCCTCAAAAGGAGTTGGAAGACTCCACGAAAATACCTTTTATTAATATTAATTCTCAGCTTAATTATGCTAATCAGTCTCTAATCTCTATTGGCGAACAATTGAATAGGATAGAGCCGCTTGTTATTAATAAGGAACCCAGAATTGTTAATAAGGAATCCAGAGTTTTTAATAATCTGCCTTCAACCAGTTACGTCAAGGAAACTCCTCCTTCAAGACCTCCTCCTGCCTCAATGGCACCTTTATACCTATAAGCCCGGACTTTAGGTTAAAAGGAATTAATAAGTTTAATGATAACTCCATATCAAAGATCCAGTTGGAAATTGATAACATTAATAAGCAATTAGCAAAAGGCAAAAATATTAATGTCATCTCTGAATTAGATAAGTTAGAAAACCAATTCAAAACTATGAATATTAATAATTCTTCCCCAGATTTTAATCCTTCCCCAGGTATTAATAAAATCCAAAATCCAGATTTTTACAAATCCAAAACTTGGTATTCAAAACCATCTCCTCCTGATATGATGTTTGAAGAAAAGAAGAATACTCCTAATTCCTATGATGGGACCTCAATATGTGTTTGGAATCTGGATGGATTGATTACCAAATCTTTTCTTTAGTACGTGAAATGGAAATGGCAGCTAATGCCTACATGAATAATGATAATTCAAATTCAATGGCCATGCATCTTCTCGTGAATGGATTCACATGTCAACTTAGAGGTTGGTGGAATAATCTCCTTACTAATGATCAAAAAAATCATATTAATAGAAGTACCAAGAAAATAGTTGTAGATGGTATAGAACAAGATCTTTGGAGAATCTAATGCGGTAGAAGTCCTACTTTGGGCCATACTAAAATCTTTTCAAGGAAATCCAGAGTTACTTGGTCAAAGAGAATCCAAATTTTAATGAATTTAAGATGCCCAAAACTTCATGATTTTAGATGGTATAAAGACGTTTTCCTGACAAAAGTTTATACTAGAACCGATTGTGCTCATATTGTTTGGAAAGAAAAATTTATTGCTGGTTTGCCTAATTTATTCGCTGAGAAAGTTCGAATGCGAATCAAGACAAAATATAATGGCATAATTCCTTATAATGATTTAACTTTTGGTGAAATAATAAATTTTATTAATTTGGAAGGTTTGGAATTATGTACAAATATGAAACTCCAGAGTAAAATAAAAAATGATAAAAAACAAACTAGAGCAGAATTAGGAGATTTCTGTTCTCAATACGGCTATGAAAAGGTCCATGCTCCTTCCTCAAAAAAGGTGAAAGCTCAAAAGTCCAAAAGAAAGAGTTACAGTTTTAATAAACCTGAATTTTATAATCATAAGAGTTCAAGATATAAAAGACGGGATCAGAATAATTTTAATAAAAATACCAAAAGATCTTTTAATGAGAAAGGAAAGGACCTCCTACCTGTTGGAAATGCAGGCAAGTGGGTCATTTTGAAAGAGACTGCAAAATGAAAGAAAAAATTAATGCTTTAGAAATTTCTAATAAAATGAAAGAACAATTAATGAATTTAATGACCTATGACTCTCCTTTTGAGTATAGTCAATCTGATAATACTTCTGATAATGAAGAAGAAGGAATCCCTTTTATTAATGAAATTCAATCTACTAACAGTTCTGATGAAGAATCTGAAAATTCTGAGATTAATGAAAATTGTTTTGAAAAATGCCATTGTAAGTGCTTTCCTCTGACATAAATTCTTTGCATGATGCAATTATTCAAATAGAGGATTTAGAAAAAAGAAAGGAAGCCTTTTAGCATTAAAAGGAATCCTCGAGAAAGATAATGAAGCCAAGAAAACCCAGTCCAAACAGGTTATCGATATTTCTGATTTTTAAAAACTTATGGGAAGCAAAGAAAAGCCTGCTACCATTCAAGATTTACAATTAGAGATTAATGATATCAAAAGGGAGATTAAAGAATTAAAAATAGAAAATCAAAATATCCAGAGAACCCTTTGGAAGAAAGGGTTACATGAAGAAGAGAAGCTGCAAAGGGAAGATTTTAATGAAAATGCTAATGAAGAAGAATGTTCAACCAAAATTAATGATCAGGTAGATTCCTACCTGAATGTTGTTTCAAAAATTTACAATCATAAATGGCTTATTCATATAAGTTTGATTATTAATGATGAATATCACCTGAACACTCTGCTTTAGTAGATACAGGTGCTGACCAAAATTGTATTAATGAAGGACTAGTTCATAACCGTTATTTTGAAAAAACAAGAGAAATCTTGTATGATGCTAATAACCAAAATTTTCATATTAATTACAAGATCAGTAATGTAAAAATTTGTAATGAAGTTTTGCGTTTCTCAATGCCTTTTATTTTAATCAAAAATTTAAGTGCTAATGTTATCTTAGGGACTCCGTTCATTACGAGTTTGTTCCCTTTTGAGGTAACCTCTTCTGAAGTAATTTCAAAAGTCCTAGAAAAAGAAATAAGGTTTAACTTTGTTTATCCTGTAAAGGAGAAGAACATAAAAATCTTACAAGATTCTTTTATAAAGCCTTTTTAGGCAAATTTTATTTAATTCCAGATTAATATTTAATTAAAACTAACTTTCTTCCAAGCAATTTTATTTTTCAGGTACCAAATTGTTCAAGATTACTCCAAATAAGCAAAAGGGCCGCAGAAGAAAAGGGAAGTAGTTCTACTCCCTAATAATCCTAATAAAATATTATGTCTCTTAAAGAATAATATAAATTATGTCACTTAATAAAGTATACACCTACTTCTATTAATATAATATTAATACTATTAATGATATATGTCACTTAATGACTACACCTACTTCTATTAATACTATATTAATATTATTAATGCCATATGACTCTTAACTATTAATGATATATGTCACTTAATGACTACACCTACTTCTATTAATACTATATTAATATTATTAATGCTATATGACTCTTAATGAGTATAATGAATATAATATTAATACTATTAATGCCATATGTCTCTTAATGAGTACACCTACTTTTATTAATAAATATAATATTAATTCTACTTTTCCTTCCTAAATTCCACTTCCAGAGTGATATTTATTCAAAGATCCGAATTGATAAGGTTAATAAACCTAATGATATGATGTTCTCAAAAGAATTTTAATGATAGCTTGGACCAACATACGGTTCCTGCGAAATATTAATCATTCATGGTTGATCTTCTTCCATGAAAACCCTATTAATGATTTTAATGATCCCTTCCCCGATTCGAAAGAATCCTCCCTTTTTAATAAGGATGATTTATTAATGATTTCTGGACCTCTATAGGTCTTATTAATGATTTTAATGATCCCTTCCCTGATTCGAAAGAATCCTCCCTTATTAATGAGGTTCGTGGTCTTATTAATGATTTTAATGATCCCTTCCCCGATTCGAAAGAATCCTCCCTTATTAATGAGGTTCGTAAGTTCGTGATGATCAATCCTTTGAAGACCTTACATTAGATATGTAAGGATAATCCAAAGCCTAGCCCATCCGGGGCTCAACTTCCTAATCAGCCCATCTAGGGATCAAATCCTAATAATATTAATCATTCAAGATTTTCAAGATTGGTGGTCTCAAAGTTGTCGGCCACAAAATTTCAAGAAGTGAAGACTTATCAGCCTAATAAAGACGACAAGATTTTAAGACTTATCAGCCTAATAATTCAGAAGAAGAAGACAAGATTTCAAGAAATATTGATTCATCAGAGACTCCTCCAAAAGAAGACAAATGATTCAACAGATGAAAGATAATGATTCAACAAGATGAAAGACTCTTGCAGAAGAGAACAAGAAGATTAATGACTCATCAAGATTTTTCAGACACATCCAAATCAACGACTATTCAAGATAATGACGCATCAAGACTTTTGAAGATAAATCCAAAATGACTACTCAACACTGTTCATCAGTCACCTCAAGATTACTATTCAAGACTGTTCAAGACACTTTTCATCAGTCACATCAAGATATTTTATTCAGACTCTACTCAAGAAATGCCAGATGTTTTAATCAGACTCTACTCAAGATATTTAAATTCAAGTGCGCAACACGTCACGGATGACGACACAGCGGACTTCAGAAGGTTTTAATTCCGGGTTCAACTCTCTATAAATAGAGACGCCCGGCCAACGTTTCAAGACATCCCTTGGCACCTTGCCTAATTCTCAATATTGCTCTCTCTCCCTCTCCTTCTTCCTAATACTTGTAATAATTCCTACTCTGATGTATGATGACTCCATAGCATCCCCCAATTGGTATCAGAGCCATCTTTTCGGCTGGTAGGGAGATAGACCTGTCGGTTAATGATCTCAAGAAGTTTGTAATTCCTCATCTCTTTGTGAGATATCTGTAAGTTGTTTAATAAGTTTTTCAATACAAGAAGTATTTCAGTCCATCTTTCTGTGTTTTAATCATGCATCCTTATGAACATTATCGTCGTATTTTGTGTGAAATTCATTGGGACTTTATTAATGAAATTAATACATTCCGTGTTAAAATTCGAGAATCTGAAAGGAGAATTGAATCCTATAATCAAGAACTAAATACTGTTGGAATTTCTAATTCTAATATTCGATATTATAAAGTTATGATTAATTGTGAAGAATACCTGATTAATAGATGGACAAATAAAATTGAAAAACTGAAAGACCAAAGAAGACGACTTGCTTCATTCTTGAATATTGATTAATCTTTTCATCTGTTTAAATATGGTGTTTCCTTTGTGGTATCGTAATTCTATGGAAGAAGTTTTACAAGATTTAATAATAAAACATAATTGATTAGAATCACGTATTAATGAAATTAGAAGTTTAAATGCACTATTCTTTGATCTAGATGATAGCGAAGCTTTAAGCTTTGAATACAAAATGAATATTAATGAGAGAAGATACGAACTTGATGGGATAATCAAGAAGGGAAAGCTAGAGTTCGAAGCAGCTTTAAAGAAATTTGAGGATTTAAAGGTCCTTTTATCTGTTGCTTAAATTCAGACTTTGAAACTGTTTTTAAGGTTGAAAGAATTTGGTTAGATTATTCCTTTTGAAGAAAGAATCTAAGTCTGTTAGGTTCTAAAGTTTTCTAAAGAAATTTAAGATTTGAAGTTGTTTCAAGCGTTGGTAAGTCGGAAGATCCTAGGGCGACGAGTGGCAGGAGTGTAAGACCACGTTTTACCGCGGAAGGAGTTGGTGTTCCCGATTGAAACAATCAGAGTCTTAAACTTTGGAAGAAAAATTTAGAATTTAATTGGATAAAGATTTAATCTTTAGAATGGATAAAATGACTAAACTCTTTTCATCTAAAGAAATAGATTCAATATCTGGATTTAACCCTGATAATTGTGAAGACTTTAATTCCACAGAGATTAATATTGCTGATATTGAACAAAAGCTACATAATTGGTCTATTCCTAAAGTTAATCCAAAGACAATCTACAAGATCGGAACGTTTGATTTTTCGTCTAGCTATTCCATAAAACAAACAGAACAAACTATTCCTTTGAATCAAGAAATTGAAACAATTCGATTAATAAGTAGTCAAGCAATTAATAATCATAAAAAAGATAAATATAAGTTTATGCATATTGGGATGGTCCAAATTGCTATTAAACCTATGTTTAGAATAGGAATTGATATTCCTCTTTTAATGATTCTAAGAGATGCCAGACATTTGAATTTTAATAATTCTCTGCTAGCAATGGCAGAATCCAATCTTGCTAATGGTCCAGTATTTTTTAATTGTTATCCAAATTTTACAATTTCTCTTTTTGATCCTCATATACTTGATACTTTGAGTCTGACTATAAAAATTAAGAATATGAATTTTGCTAATAATGCTAAGTCTATTTGTTTAATCTACCGTGTCTATTACAAAGTCATGACCACCACCATAGAGCCAAAAGCTAGGTTCAGTTCGCTGAGAGACGAAACCATAGTCTTTGAGGCTAATTCCCAAAATTCTCAGATCCATGTTCCCAAGAAGTTAAAATGGAATGAAATTTCAAAATCTAATGAATGGGATCTGGAGAACCTTGTTCCCCATCAACCCATAGATTTAATGAATCAAAATGCTTTAATCACTGAGTCAACGGACGGATCGGTCAAGATTGATTTTTCTAATTATTTTCCTCAAACTAGGTTCAGTCAACCTGAAACCTCCAGATCTTCCATATATAAATCCTCATCACCTTTTCAAAATCATATTCCAAGATCTCCTTTTCAAAATCGTATTCCAAGATCTCTTTCACCTGAAAATGTTTCTGTTCCTACGGAATTAAGAAATGTTGACTTCAATAATGAAATTCCTCATCCAGTCTATGATTTCAAAGATGAAGCTTCTTCGAGTATTAATCCTACTCCCAGTGAAATGGAAGTATTTTCTACAAAAGGTTTTGTTAATGTTATAATTCAAGAATTTGAAATTGATAAAGAATTTTTAAAAAGAGATTTGAAATCTCCTGAAAATAGAAAAAAGGTCACTTGGTATTTTAATACGTTTTCAAAAGAAGAAATTGATGTTTTTAATGAAAAATGGTTTGCCGTAATGAAAAGTTTAGGAATGCATATTCCTCTTTTCGTTTGGTTTGAAAGATTTGCTAATATTGAAAATATTAATTATCCTTTTCAACCATTACTCCTATTACTGAAGTTACAAAAAAATGGACCACTATTAATGATAAAGAAATAACATCTGTTCATCCTCCTCCTGAAGGTATTTTAATTACTCCTCATCATACTAATGACGACAAATGTGTCGGTCAGCCATTTAAATCTGTTCCTCAAAAGGAGTTGGAAGACTCCACGAAAATACCTTTTATTAATATTAATTCTCAGCTTAATTATGCTAATCAGTCTCTAATCTCTATTGGAGAACAATTGAATAGGATAGAGCCGCTTGTTATTAATAAGGAACCCAGAATTGTTAATAAGGAATCCAGAGTTTTTAATAATCTGCCTTCAACCAGTTACGTCAAGGAAACTCCTCCTTCAAGACCTCCTCATGCCTCAGCCGGCACCTTTATACCTATAAGCCCAGACTTTAGGTTAAAAGGAATTAATAAGTTTAATGATAACTCCATATCAAAGATCCAGTTGGAAATTGATAACATTAATAAGCAATTAGCAAAAGGCAAAAATATTAATGTCATCTCTGAATTAGATAAGTTAGAAAACCAATTCAAAACTATGAATATTAATAATTCTTCCCCAGATTTTAATCCTTCCCCAGGTATTAATAAAATCCAAAATCCAGATTTTTACAAATCCAAAACTTGGTATTCAAAACCATCTCCTCCTGATATGATGTTTGAAGAAAAGAAGAATACTCCTAATTCCTATGATGGGACCTCAATATGTGTTTGGAATCTGGATGGATTGACAGATTACCAAATCTTTTCTTTAGTCTGTGAAATGGAAATGGCAGCTAATGCCTACATGAATAATGATAATTCAAATTCAATGGCCATGCATCTTCTCGTGAATGGATTCACAGGTCAACTAAGAGGTTGGTGGAATAATCTCCTTACTAATGATCAAAAAAATCATATTAATAGAAGTACCAAGAAAATAGTTGTAGATGGTATAGAACAAGATAATGGAGAATCTAATGCGGTAGAAGTCCTACTTTGGGCCATACTAAAATCTTTTCAAGGAAATCCAGAGTTACTTGGTCAAAGAGAATCCGAAATTTTAATGAATTTAAGATGCCCAAAACTTCATGATTTTAGATGGTATAAAGACGTTTTCCTGACAAAAGTTTATACTAGAACCGATTGTGCTAATATTGTTTGGAAAGAAAAATTTATTGCTGGTTTGCCTAATTTATTCGTTGAGAAAGTTCGAATGCGAATCAAGACAAAATATAATGGTATAATTCCTTATAATGATTTAACTTTTGGTGAAATAATAAATTTTATTAATTTGGAAGGTTTGGAATTATGTACAAATATGAAACTCCGAGTAAAATTAAAAATGATAAAAAACAAACTAGAGCGAGAATTAGGAGATTTACATTTCTCAATACGGCTATGAAAAGGTCCATGCTCCTTCCTCAAAAAAGGTGAAAGCTCAAAAGTCCAAAAGAAAGAGTTACAGTTTTAATAAACCTGAATTTTATAATCATAAGAGTTCAAGATATAAAAGACGGGATCAGAATAATTTTAATAAAAATACCAAAAGATCTTTTAATGAGAAAAGGAAAGGACCTCCTACCTGTTGGAAATGCAGGCAAGTGGGTCATTTTGAAAGAGGCGCAAAATGAAAGAGAAAATTAATGCTTTAGAAATTTCTAATAAAATGAAAGAACAATTAATGAATTTAATGACCTATGACTCTCCTTTTGAGTATAGTCAATCTGATAATACTTCTGATAATGAAGAAGAAGGAATCCCTTTTATTAATGAAATTCAATCTACTAACAGTTCTGATGAAGAATCTGAAAATTCTGAGATTAATGAAAATTGTTTTGAAAAATGCCATTGTAATGTGCTTTCCTCTGACATAAATTCTTTGCATGATGCAATTATTCAAATAGAGGATTTAGAAAAAGAAAGGAAGCCTTTTAGCATTAAAAGGAATCCTCGAGAAAGATAATGAAGCCAAGAAAACCCGGTCAAACAAGTTATCAATATTTCGATTTTTAAAAACTTATGGGAAGCGGCAAAAGCTTTGCTACCATTCAAGATTTACAATTAGAGATTAATGATATCAAAAGGGAGATTAAAGAATTAAAAATAGAAAATCAAAATATCCAGAGAACCCTTTGGAAGAAAGGGTTACATGAAGAAGAGAAGCTGCAAAGGGAAGATTTTAATGAAAATGCTAATGAAGAAGAATGTTCAACCAAAATTAATGATCAGGTAGATTCCTACCTGAATGTTGTTTCAAAAATTTACAATCATAAATGGCTTATTCATATAAGTTTGATTATTAATGATGAATATCACCTGAACACTACTGCTTTAGTAGATACAGGTGCTGACCAAAATTGTATTAATGAAGGACTAGTTCCTACCCGTTATTTTGAAAAAACAAGAGAAATCTTGTATGCTGCTAATAACCAAAATTTGCATATTAATTACAAGATCAGTAATGTAAAAATTTGTAATGAAGATTTGCGTTTCAAAATGCCTTTTATTTTAATCAAAAATTTAAGTGCTAATGTTATCTTAGGGACTCGTTCATTACGAGTTTGTTCCCTTTCGAGGTAACCTCTTCAAGTAATTTCAAAAGTCTGGAAAAGAAATAAGGTTTAATTTTGTTTATCTGTAAAGGAGAAGAACATAAAAATCTTACAAGATTCTTTTATAAAGCCTTTTTAGGCAAATTTTATTTAATTCCAGATTAATATTTAATTAAAACTAACTTTCTTCCAAGCAATTTTATTTTTCAGGTACCAAATTGTTCAAGATTACTCCAAATAAGCAAAAGGGCCGCAGAAGAAAAGGGAAGTAGTTCTACTCCCTAATAATCCTAATAAAATATTATGTCTCTTAAAGAATAATATAAATTATGTCACTTAATAAAGTATACACCTACTTCTATTAATATAATATTAATACTATTAATGATATATGTCACTTAATGACTACACCTACTTCTATTAATACTATATTAATATTATTAATGCCATATGACTCTTAACTATTAATGATATATGTCACTTAATGACTACACCTACTTCTATTAATACTATATTAATATTATTAATGCTATATGACTCTTAATGAGTATAATGAATATAATATTAATACTATTAATGCCATATGTCTCTTAATGAGTACACCTACTTTTATTAATAAATATAATATTAATTCTACTTTTCCTTCCTAAATTCCACTTCCAGAGTGATATTTATTCAAAGATCCGAATTGATAAGGTTAATAAACCTAATGATATGATGTTCTCAAAAGAATTTTAATGATAGCCTGGACCAACATACGGTTCTGCGAAATATTAATCATTCATGGTTGATCTTCTTCCATGAAAACCCTATTAATGATTTTAATGATCCCTTCCCGATTGAAAGAATCCTCCTTTTAATAAGGATGATTTATTAATGATTTCTGGACCTCTATAGGTCTTATTAATGATTTTAATGATCCTTCCCGATTCGAAAGAATCCTCCTTATTAATGAGGTTCGTGGTCTTATTAATGATTTTAATGATCCCTTCCCTGATTCGAAAGAATCCTCCCTTATTAATGAGGTTCGTAAGTTCGTGATGATCAATTCTTTGAAGACCTTACATTAGATATGTAAGGATAATCCAAAGCCTAGCCCATCCGGCTCAACTTCCTAATCAGCCCATCTAGGGATCAAATCCTAATAATATTAATCATTCAAGATTTTCAAGATTGGTGGTCTCAAAGTTGTCGGCCACAAAATTTCAAGAAGTGAAGACTTATCAGCCTAATAAAGACGACAAGATTTTAAGACTTATCAGCCTAATAATTCAGAAGAAGAAGAAGACAAGATTTCAAGAAATATTAATTCATCAGAGACTCCTCCAAAAGAAGACAAATGATTCAACAGAGGAAAGATAATGATTCAACAAGATGAAAGACTCTTGCAGAAGAGAACAAGAAGATTAATGACTCATCAAGATTTTTCAGACACATCCAAATCAATGACTATTCAAGATAATGACGATCAAGACTTTTGAAGATAAATCCAAAATGATTGCTCAACACGTTCATCGTCACCTCAAGATTACTATTCAAGACTATTCAAGACATTTGTTCATCGTCACATCAAGATATTTTATTCGATTTACTCAAGAAATGCCAGATGTTTTAATCAGACTCTACTCAAGATATTTTAATTCAAGTGCGCAACACGTCACGGATGACGACACAGCGGACTTCAGAAGGTTTTAATTCCGGGTTCAACTCTCTATAAATAGAGACGCCCGACCAACGTTTCAAGACATCCCTTGGCTCCTTGCCTAATTCTCAATATTGCTCTCTCTCCCTCTCCTTCTTCCTAATACTTGTAATAATCATTCCTAATCATTCCTACTCTGATGTATGATGACTCCATCGCATCCCCCAATTGGTATCAGAGCCATCTTTTCGGCCTTAATTGGTATCTCCCTACCAGGCCGAAAAGATGGCTATGATACCAATTGGGGGATGCGATGGAGTCATCATACATCAGAGTAGGAATGATTAGGAATGATTATTACAAGTATTAGGAAGAAGGAGAGGGAGAGAGAGCAATATTGAGAATTAGGCAAGGAGCCAAGGGATGTCTTGAAACGTTGGCCGAGCGTCTCCATTTATAGAGAGTTGAACCCGGAATTAAAACCTTCTGAAGTCCGCTGTGTCGTCATCCGTGACGTGTTGCGCACTTGAATTAAAATATCTTGAGTAGAGTCTGATTAAAACATCTGGCATTTCTTGAGTAGAGTCTGAATAAAATATCTTGATGTGACTGATGAACAGTGTCTTGAATAGTCTTGAATAGTAATCTTGAGGTGACTGATGAACAGTGTTGAGCAGTCATTTTGGATTTATCTTCAAAAGTCTTGATGCGTCATTATCTTGAATAGTCATTGATTTGGATGTGTCTGAAAAATCTTGATGAGTCATTAATCTTCTTGTTCTCTTCTGCAAGAGTCTTTCATCTTGTTGAATCATTATCTTTCATCTGTTGAATCATTTGTCTTCTTTTGGAGGAGTCTCTGATGAATCAATATTTCTTGAAATCTTGTCTTCTTCTTCTTCTGAATTATTAGGCTGATAAGTCTTAAAATCTTGTCGTCTTTATTAGGCTGATAAGTCTTCACTTCTTGAAATTTTGTGGCCGACAACTTTGAGACCACCAATCTTGAAAATCTTGAATGATTAATATTATTAGGATTTGATCCCTAGATGGGTTGATTAGGAAGTTGAGCCTGGATGGGCTAGGCTTTGGATTATCCTTACATATCTAATATAAGGTCTTCAAAGGATTGATCATCACGAACTTACGAACCTCATTAATACGGGAGGATTCTTTCGAATCGGGAAAGGGATCATTAAAATCATTAATAAGACCACGAACCTCATTAATAAGGGAGGATTCTTTCGAATCAGGGAAGGGATCATTAAAATCATTAATAAGACCTATAGAGGTCCGGGGAAGGGATTATTAAAATCATTAATAGGGTTTTCATGGAAGAAGATCAACCATGAATGATTAATATTTCGCAGGAACCATATGTTGGTCCAGGCTATCATTAAAATTCTTTTGAGAACATCATATCATTAGGTTTATTAACCTTATCAATTCGGATCTTTGAATAAATATCACTCTGGAAGTGGAATTTAGGAAGGAAAAGTAGAATTAATATTATATTTATTAATAAAAGTAGGTGTACTCATTAAGAGACATATGGCATTAATAGTATTAATATTATATTCATTATACTCATTAAGAGTCATATAGCATTAATAATATTAATATAGTATTAATAGAAGTAGGTGTAGTCATTAAGTGACATATATCATTAATAGTTAAGAGTCATATGGCATTAATAATATTAATATAGTATTAATAGAAGTAGGTGTAGTCATTAAGTGACATATATCATTAATAGTATTAATATTATATTAATAGAAGTAGGTGTATACTTTATTAAGTGACATAATTTATATTATTCTTTAAGAGACATAATATTTCATTAGGATTATTAGGAGTAGAACTACTTCCCTTTTCTTCTATGCCCTTTTGCTTATTTGGAGTAATCTTGAACAATTTGGTACCTGAAAAATAAAATTGCTTGGAAGAAAGTTAGTTTTAATTAAATATTAATCTGAATTAAATAAAATTTGCCTAAAAGGCTTTATAAAAGAATCTTGTAAGATTTTTATGTTCTTCTCCTTTACAGATAAACAAAATTAAACCTTATTTCTTTTCTAGGACTTTGAAATTACTTCAAGAGGTTACCTCGAAAGGGAACAAACTCGTAATGAACGAGTCCCTAAGATAACATTAGCACTTAAATTTTTGATTAAAATAAAAGGCATTTTGAAACGCAAATCTTCATTACAAATTTTTACATTACTGATCTTGTAATTAATATGCAAATTTTGGTTATTAGCAAGATACAAGATTTCTCTTGTTTTTTCAAAATAATGGGTAGGAACTAGTCCTTCATTAATACAATTTTGGTCAAGACTCGTATCTACTAAAGCAGAGTGTTCAGTGATATTCATCATTAATAATCAAACTTATATGAATAAGCCATTTATGATTGTAAATTTTTGAAACAACATTCAGGTAGGAATCTACCTGATCATTAATTTTGGTTGAACATTCTTCTTCATTAGCATTTTCATTAAAATCTTCCCTTTACAGCTTCTCTTCTTCATGTAACCCTTTCTTCCAAAGGGTTCTCTGGATATTTTGATTTTCTATTTTTAATTCTTTAATCTCCCTTTTGATATCATTAATCTCTAATTGTAAATCTTGAATGGTAGCAGCTTTCGCTTCCCATAAGTTTTAAAAAATCAGAAATATTGATAACTTGTTTGGACTGGGTTTTCTTGGCTTCATTATCTTTCTCGAGGATTCCTTTTAATGCTAAAAAGGCTTCCTTTCTCTTTTCTAAATCCTCTATTTGAATAATTGCATCATGCAAAGAATTTATGTCAGAGGAAAGCAAATTACAGTGGCATTTTTCAAAACAATTTTCATTAATCTCGAATTTTCGATTCTTCATCGAATCGTTAGTAGATTGAATTTCATTAATAAAAGGGATTCCTTCTTCTTCATTATCGAAGTATTATCGATTGACTATACTCAAAAGGAGAGTCATAGGTCATTAAACTCATTAATTGTTCTTTCATTTTATTAGAAATTTCTAAAGCATTAATTTTTCTTTCATTTTGCAGTCTCTTTCAAAATTTTTCCACCAACCTCTTAGTTGACTGTGAATCCATTCACAAGCAGATGCATGGCCATTGGATTTGAATTATCATTATTCATGTAGGCATTAGCTGCCATTTCCATTTCACAGACTAAAGAAAAGATTTGGTAATCTGTCAATCCATCCAGATTCCAAACACATATTGAGGTCCCATCATAGGAATTAGGAGTATTCTTCTTTTCTTCAAACATCATATCAGGAGGAGATTGTTTTGAATACCAAGTTTTGGATTTGTAAAAATCTTGATTTTGGACTCTATTAATATCTGGGAAGAATTATTAATATTCATAGTTTTGAATTGGTTTAATAATAGTGTGTTGACAAAATTACCCTCATGAAAAAGAAAGGAGAAAAATTTGTGGACCCCAATTTTAAGTTGAGTGGGAGGAAAGAGAAAAACTTGTGGGTCCATGATGTGAGATAAGAGGATAAAATGGTAAAAATGATGATAGAAAGTTTCTATTTTAAGAAAGTTGACAACCTTTGTGGGACGGCCCAATATAGTAATGTTGACAACCTTTGTGGGACGGAGGGAGTATTTTCAATATTAACAAATCTTTCAAACCAAACGAAAAGAGGAATATGCATTCCTAAACTTTTCATTTCGGCAAACCATTTTTCTTTAAAAACATCAGTTTCTTCTTTTGAAAACGTATTAAAATACCAAGTGACCTTTTTGCTATTTTCAGGGGATTTCAAATCTCTTTTTAAAAATTCTTTATCAATTTCAAATTCTTGAATTATAACATTAACAAAACCTTTTGTAGAAAATACTTCCATTTCACTGGGAGTAGGATTAATACTTGAAGAAGCTTCATCTTTGAAATCATAGACTGGATGAGGAATTTCATTATTAAAGTCAACATTTCTTAATTCCGTAGGAACAGAAATATTTTCAGGTGAAAGAGATATTGGAATACGATTTTGAAAAGGAGATCTTGGAATATGATTTTGAAAAGGTGATGAGGATTTATATATGGAAGATCTAGAGGTTTCAGGTTGACTGAACCTAGATTGAGGAAAATAATTAGAAAAATCAATCTTGACCGATCCGTCCGTTGACTCAGTGATTAAAGCATTTTGATTCATTAAATCTATGGGTTGATGGGGAACAAGGTTCTCCAGATCCCATTCATTAGATTTTAAAATTTCATTCCATTTTAACTTCTTGGGAACATGGATCTGAGAATTTTGGGAATTAGCCTCAAAGACTATGGTTTCGTCTCAAATGAATCGAACCTAGCTTTTGGCTCTATGGTGGTGGTCATGACTTTGTAATAGACACGGTAGATTAAACAAATAGACTTAGCATTATTAGCAAAATTCATATTCTTAATTTTTATAGTCAGACTCAAAGTATCAAGTATATGAGGATCAAAAAGAGAAATTGTAAAATTTGGATAACAATTAAAAAATACCGGACCATTAGCAAGATTGGATTCTGCCATTGCTAGCAGAGAATTATTAAAATTCAAATGTCTGGCATCTCTTAGAATCATTAAAAGAGGAATATCAATTCCTATTCTAAACATAGGTTTAATAGCAATTTGGACCATCCCAATATGCATAAACTTATATTTATCTTTTTTATGATTATTAATTGCTTGACTACTTATTAATCGAATTGTTTCAATTTCTTGATTCAAAGGAATAGTTTGTTCTGTTTGTTTTATGGAATAGCTAGACGAAAAATCAAACGCTCGATCTTGTAGATTGTCTTTGGATTAACTTTAGGAATAGACCAATTATGAAGCTTTTGTTCGATATCAGCAATATTGATCTCTGTGGAATTAAAGTCTTCACAATTATCGTGGTAAATTCAGATATCGAACCTATTTCTTTAGATGAAAAGAGTTTAGCCATTTTATCCATTCTAAAGATTAAATCTTTATCCAATTAAATTCTAAATTTTTCTTCCAAAGTTTAAGACTCTGATTGTTTCAATCGGGAACACCAACTCCTTCCGCGGTAAAACGTGGTCTTACACTCCTGCCACTCGTCGCCCTAGGATCTTCCGGCTTACCAACGCTTGAAACAACTTCAAATCTTAAATTTCTTTAGAAAACTTTAGAACCTAACAGACTTAGATTCTTTCTTCAAAAGGAATAATCTAACCAAATTCTTTCAACCTTAAAAACAGTTTCAAAGTCTGAATTTAAGCAACAGATAAAAGGACCTTTAAATCCTCAAATTTCTTTAAAGCTGCTTCGAACTCTAGCTTTCCCTTCTTGATTATCCCATCAAGTTCGTATCTTCTCTCATTAATATTCATTTTGTATTCAAAGCTTAAAGCTTCGCTGTCATCTAAATAAAAAAACATTGCATTTAAACTTCTAAGTTCATTAATACGTGATTCTAGCCAATCATGTTTTATTATTAAATCTTGTAAAACTTCTTCCATAGAATTACGATACCACAAAGGAAACACCATAATTAAATAGATGAAAAGATTAATCAATATTCAAGAATGAAGCAAGTCGTCTTCTTTGGTCTTTCAGTTTTTCAATTTTATTTGTCCATCTATTAATTAGGTATTCTTCACAATTAATCATAACTTTATAATATCGAATATTAGAATTAGAAATTCCAACAATATTTAGTTCTTGATTATAGGATTCAATTCTCCTTTCAGATTCTCGAATTTTAACACGGAATGTATTAATTTCATTAATAAAGTCCCAATGAATTTCACACAAAATACGACGATAATGTTCATAAGGATGCATGATTAAAACACAGAAAGATGGACTGAAATACTTCTTGTATTGAAAAACTTATTAAACAACTTACAGAAATCTCACAAAGAGATGAGGAATTACAAACTTCTTGAGATCATTAACCGACAGTCTATCTCCCTACCAGGCCGAAAAGATGGCTCTGATACCAATTGGGGGATGCGATGGAGTCATCATATCTCCCTACCAGGCAGAAAAGATGGCTCTGATACCAATTGGGGGATGCGATGGAGTCATCATACATCAGAGTAGGAATGATTAGGAAATTATTACAAGTATTAGGAAGAAGGAGAGGGAGAGAGAGCAATATTGAGAATTAGGCAAGGAGCCAAGGGATGTCTTGAAACGTTGGCCGAACGTCTCTATTTATAGAGAGTTGAACCCGGAATTAAAACCTTCTGAAGTCCGCTGTGTCGTCATCCGTGACGTGTTGCGCACTTGAATTAAAATATCTTGACTGGAGTCTGATTAAAACATCTTGATGTGACTGATGAACAGTTTCTTGAACAGTGATCTTGAGGTGACTGATGAACAGTGATGAATAGTCATTAATTTGGAGTCTTCTTGGAAAAGTCTTGCTGCATCATTAATTCTTCTTGTCTTCTTCTGGAAAAGTCTTGTTGAACTATTAGTTCTTGTTTCTTCTGGAGGAGTCATTATCTTGCTGAATTATTAACCTGGTGAGTCATCACCTTTGCATCTTGTGGCTGACGTCTTGGGTCTACCAATCTTGACAATCTTGAACATCTTGAAAATCTCGAACTCTTGAACATTTTGAAAATTTCGAACATATCTTGAAGTTCTGAAAATCTGAATCATTAATTCATGTCTGTCTTTGAATTATCAAAACTGTTGAGTCATGTCGTGGATCTTGATGTCTGGAGCAATCTTGAATCTTGAACATCTTGAGTCATTAATATCAGTAGGATCTGGACCCTGGATGGGCTGATTAGGAAGTTGAGCCCCGGATGGGCCGGGCTTTGGATTATCCTTACATATCTAATGTAAGGTCTTCATATGGATCCTGAGCGAACTGGACCGTCATTAAACTGGGTTCTCCGCTTTCTGTAGACATGGGTCTTGCGGAGTCATTAGAGACACTAGCTCCTGCTAGATTCTGGATTAACTTGAGCCATTCTTCTGGTTTATTGCATGCTGCCAGCTCAGCTTGAATTCTTGATTTCGCCGTGAGAAAAGAGGCATGATCTTGCTGTTCTCTGGCTGTTGGTTGGAAGTGGTCTTGTCGGACCTTCTCCTTAGAACAACCTTCTGGATTGAATTTTTCCCACAACTTGATTTTGTATTCTCGTGCTAGGCAGGGCTCATCCTGTTCTAGGAAGGTGTACTGCCAAGCCATTATCCATGGTATCTTGTATTTGATCACGAACCTCATTAATAGGGAAGATTCTTTCGAACTCATTAATAGGGAAGATTCTTTCGAATCGGGGGAGGGATCATTAGGCTCATTAAAATAATCATTAAAACATTGAAATCCCTCTTGACAAATGTCAGGAAGGAATTTCTTTTCTAGTCCCATAAAGAACTAGAAATCATTAATAAACCATATGGGGATATCATTAATATCATTAATAAGGTTTTCATGGAAGAAGAACATCCATGAATGATTAAAACTGCGCAAGAACCAAGTGTTGGTCCAGGCTTTCATGTAGTCGTGATAATTAAAACTCTTGAAAACATCATTAGGCTTTTGAAAACGTCTAGGAGTTGATAAAGGCATACCCCAACTGGATGGAGTCATGATTTTATCGATCCTAACTTTGGAATAATTAATATAATTGGAGCCAGAATTCTTGAAATGAGTTATTACCGCAGATTTCGTGGTTCACAAGATAAACTCATAAAAGTCTCGGGATTTATTAATAGTCTCGGTGTGGTAGTGGAAACCAGAAAGAAAATCTTTTCGGCAGTCGAAGGAGGCTTTGGATTTGTTTTCGTAGTGAAGAAATTCTTTTACGCCAGGAAAAGGAATTCATAGGCCTTTTGCTTAACATGATAGGTTTGTCTTTCTAAAAACTCTGGAGATTTGGAAAAAGTGGCCATTCTGATATTATTAGGAATATTTGGGGATATGTTGGGGGATACCAACTTGCTGGGGGTTACCAGCTTTGAATCTCCCAGGACAGTAAAACGATTTGGGGATACCAGCTCAAGGCTAGTTTTTGGAGCCGAGAGGGCTTGGAAGTAATTGGTAGGTGGAATAGTATCACTATTCCGAAAATAGTCATTAGGAGAAATCATTACCATTTTAGGAGTATTAGAAGTACTAGCAGTAATTCGTTCCTCCTTTGGGTTGGATTTGGTGATCGCAACCTTCTTGCTCATCTTGAATAATTTTGTCCCTGCAAAAATTCTCTTGAAAGAAAATCAGGAAGGCTATTGGATTCACCTTTAATAAATTCAATATCAAAATCAAAATTGCTAAGTAAAGCTTGCCACCTAGCAAAGATTTGTTTAGAAACTAAATTTTTAACATCCTTTTCAATTATATCCTTAGCAGATTTGCAATCAATTCTTAACAGGAATTTCTTCATGTAAAGATCATCTTGAAACTTATTAATACAAAGTACTACAGAAAGGATCTCTTTCTTGATAGTACTGTAATTAATCTGAGTTTGGTTCCAGAATCCCGAGGTAAATCTTACTAGGGATTCGCCATTTTGATCATTAACCTTTTGTTTTAAGATTCCACCATAACCAATGTTACTGGCGTCAGTCTCAACAATTAAATTAGCATCTGGATTTGGAATACTTAAACAGGGAAGAGTTTTAATCTTCTCTTTGATTAATTTGACTTCAAGATGCTCATTAGACCAAGGTTTTGGATTTTTCTTTAACCTCGATACAAGGTTTCTGATTATCTTTAAGTCTTTAAAGAAATCTGAAACATAATTAAGACAACCTAGAAATCTTTGCAACTGGGTTTTTAATGTCATGACCCAGAAATCTAATTTCTGTCTGGAATAACTTCATTTTGGGAAGGGAAACGACTAACCCATTTTGCTTTATCACATTGTAGAATTTTTCTAAATGTGAAAAGTGCTGATTAATAGAATTGGAAAATATCAGGACATCATCAATATAGACAATTGCAAAATTCTGGATTGGTTGAGTAATGTCATTCATTATATTTTGAAATTCAGAAGGAGCATTCTTCAAGCCGAAAGGCATCACATTCCATTCATAGTGTCCAAAAGGGACATTAAAACCAGTTTTGTATTTGTCTTTTTCATTAATCTGTATTTGCCAAAATCCTGACTTCATGTCAAATTTTGAAAATACTTTTGCGCTATGTAACCTTTTGAGCAAATCTCTTTTATTAGGAATTGGGTATCTAATCCATTCTAAAACCTTATTAAGCGATTTATAATTAATAACAAGTCTGGGAGCTCCTCTTTCTAATTCAGCTGCGTTCATAACATAGAACGCTGAACAAGACCAAGGGGACTTAGATTTCCTTATTAATTTTTTTCTCAAGTAACTCATTAATCTCTTTCTTGCAAACGTTTTCCAATTCTTCATTCATATGAATAGATCTGGATTTTGTAGGAATATCCTTTTCATTAAAATCCTTAATATAAGGTAAATTAACAATATGTTTTTTCCTGTTCCAGAAAGCGTTTGGAATGGAAGCACATACTTCTTTTTCCAATTTTTCTTTTAATCTTTCAATTCTTTCTTTTACAGGAGGTTGATTAAGCTCGTCTTTTATCCTTAGGCTTTTGACTTCATTAACCAAAAATTTATAATGTTTTTGTTTTGCCTGAAGCAGATTAATAGAAGTAGGCTTATTATTGGAATCTTGTAAAAATTTTATGCTCTTTTCTTCTACCGGATAAGCAAATTTAAATCTTATTTCTTTCCCTAGGATTTTGGATATTATTTCATATGGGGTAACTTTAAAAGGGTACAAACTCGTTATGAACGGAGTCCCTAAGATAACCCTAGTACCTAGATTCTTGACTAATATAAAAGGTATTTTAAAACACAAACCTTCATTACAAATTTTTACATTACTAATCTTATAATTAATATGCAGATTTTGATTATTAGCAGCAAGTAAAGTGTCTTTGGTTTTTTCAAAATACTGGGTAGGAATTAATCCTTCTTGAATATAATTTTGGTCAGCACCTGTGTCAACGAGTGCGACAGTATTAAGGTGATATTCATCATTAATAATTAGGCTTATGTAAACATACCATTTGTGGTAGCAAATTTTAGAAACAACGTTCAAGTAGGAATCTCTCTGATTATCATTTCTGTTAGAACATTCTCCTTCATTAGCATTTTCATTAATATCTTTCCTTTGCAGCTTCTCTGCTTCTTCTAACCCTTTCATCCATAAGGTTCTCTGGATATTTTGATTTTCTATTTTTAATTCTTTAATATCCTTTTTAATATCATTAATCTCTAATTGTAAATCTTGAATGGTAGCAGGCTTCTGCTGCTTCCCATGAGTCTTGAAGAAATCAGAAATATTAATGACCTGTTTTGGCTGGGACTTCTTAGAATTATTATCCTTTTCAAGGATTCCCTTTAAAGCTAAAAAGGCTTCCTTTCTCTTTTCTAAATCTTCTACTTGAATGATCACTTCTTGTAAAGAGTCGACATTAGTAGAAATCATATTGCAATGTGTCTTTTCAAAGCATTCATTAATATCAGAAGAAGAATTAATGGAATTAATATCAGTATCAGAAGAAGAATTAATATCAGAATTAATATCAGAACCTTCATCTTGAATTTCATTAATAACAACAGAACCTTCAGATTCTATTTCAGAAATAATAGGAATTTCTAAGATATTACTTCTTTTCTTCATTTTGCAATCTCTCTTGCAATGACCCTTTTGCCGACATTTCCAACATGTTAGAGATTCTTTCTTTTTAAAAGATTTTTTGGAACATTTATTAAAACGTATTTTTTTATTAATATTATCAATTTCCAACTGGATTTTTAATAAAGGATCTCTATTATCAGAATGCATTTTCATGGAGTCTTTCAACTCCTTTTGAGGAACACACTTAAAAGTTTGATCGACACATTTGTTGTCATTAGCATGAGGAGGAGTAATAGTTGAAAAAGGATAATTAATCTTATTAATATTAGCATGATGTTCAAACCAAGTAAAAAAGAAAATATGAATCCTAAATCTTTTCATCTCAGCAAACCACTTCTCTTTGAATTCTTCAGTTTCCTTTTTGGAAAACGTATTAAAATACCAATTAATCTTTTTACTATTTTCAGGAGACTTCAAATCCTTCTTTGAAAACTCTTTATTAATTTCGAATTCCTTAGTTATCATATTAACAAAACCTTTTGAGTCTGCTCTATTGATCTCAGTAGAATTATAGTATTAATAGAAGTAGGTGTAGTCATTAAGTGACATATATCATTAATAGTTAAGAGTCATATGGCATTAATAATATAATATTAATATATCATTAATAGTTAAGACTCTACTCAAGATATTTTAATTCAAGTGCGCAACACGTCACGGATGACGACACAGCGGACTTCAGAAGGTTTTAATTCCGGGTTCAACTCTCTATAAATAGAGACGCCCGGCCAACGTTTCAAGACATCCCTTGGCACCTTGCCTAATTCTCAATATTGCTCTCTCTCCCTCTCCTTCTTCCTAATACTTGTAATAATTCCTACTCTGATGTATGATGACTCCATAGCATCCCCCAATTGGTATCAGAGCCATCTTTTCGGCCTGGTAGGGAGATAGACTGTCGGTTAATGATCTCAAGAAGTTTGTAATTCCTCATCTCTTTGTGAGATATCTGTAAGTTGTTTAATAAGTTTTTCAATACAAGAAGTATTTCAGTCCATCTTGACGTGTTTTAATCATGCATCCTTATGAACATTATCGTCGTATTTTGTGTGAAATTCATTGGGACTTTATTAATGAAATTAATACATTCCGTGTTAAAATTCGAGAATCGAAAGGAGAATTGAATCCTATAATCAAGAACTAAATATTGTTGGAATTTCTAATTCTAATATTCAATATTATAAAGTTATGATTAATTGTGAAGAATACGATTAATAGATGGACAAATAAAATTGAAAACTGAAAGACCAAAGAAGACGACTTGCTTCATTCTTGAATATTGATTAATCTTTTCATCTGTTTAAATATGGTGTTTCCTTTATGGTATCGTAATTCTATGGAAGAAGTTTTACAAGATTTAATAATAAAACATGATTGGTTGGAATCACGTATTAATGAACTTAGAAGGCTAAATGCCATGTTTTTTGATCTAGATAATAGCGAAGCTTTAAGCTTTGAATACAAAATGAATATTAATGAGAGAAGATACGAACTTGATGGGATAATCAAGAAGGAAAGCTAGAGTTCAAGCGACTTTAAAGAAATTTGAGGATTTAAAGGTCCTTTTATCTGTTGCTTAAATTCAGACTTTGAAACTGTTTTTAAGGTTGGAAGAATTTGGTTAGATTATTCCTTTTGAAGAAAGAATCTAAGTCTGTTAGGTTCTAAAGTTTTCTAAAGAAATTTAAGATTTGAAGTTGTTTCAAGCGTTGGTAAGCCGGAAGATCCTAGGGCGACGAGTGGCGGAGTGTAAGACCACGTTTTACCGCGGAAGGAGTTGGTGTTCCCGATTGAAACAATCAGAGTCTTAAACTTTGGAAGAAAAATTTAGAATTTAATTGGATAAAGATTTAATCTTTAGAATGGATAAAATGGCTAAACTCTTTTCATCTAAAGAAATAGGTTCGATATCTGAATTTACCACTGCTAATTGTGAAGACTTTAATTCCACAGAGATCAATATTGCTGATATTGAACAAAAGCTACATAATTGGTCTATTCCTAAAGTTAATCGAAAGACAATCTACAAGATCGGAACGTTTGATTTTTCGTCTAGCTATTCCATAAAACAAACAGAACAAACTATTCCTTTGAATCAAGAAATTGAAACAATTCGATTAATAAGTAGTCAAGCAATTAATAATCATAAAAAAGATAAATATAAGTTTATGCATATTGGGATGGTCCAAATTGCTATTAAACCCATGTTTAGAATAGGAATTGATATTCCTCTTTTACTGATTCTAAGAGATGCCAGACATTTGAATTTTAATAATTCTCTGCTAGCAATGGCAGAATCCAATCTTGCTAATGGTCCAAGATTTTTAATTGTTATCCAAATTTTACAATTTCTCTTTTTGATCCTCATATACTTGATACTTTGAGTCGACTATAAAAATTAAGAATATGAATTTTGCTAATAATGCTAAGTCTATTTGTTTAATCTACCGTGTCTATTACAAAGTCATGACCACCACCATAGAGCCAAAAGCTAGGTTCAGTCACGAGAGACGAAACCATAGTCTTTGAGGCTAATTCCCAAAATTCTCGGATCCATGTTCCCAAGAAGTTAAAATGGAATGAAATTTCAAAATCTAATGAATGGGATCTGGAGAACCTTGTTCCCCATCAACCCATAGATTTAATGAATCAAAATGCTTTAATCATCGAGTCAACGGACGGATCGGTCAAGATTGATTTTTCTAATTATTTTCCTCAATCTAGGTTCATCAACTGAAACCTCTAGATCTTCCAAATATAAATCCTCATCACCAGTTCAAAATAATATTCAAAGATCTCCTTTTCAAAATCATATTCCAAGATCTCTTTTGCCTGAAAATATTTCTGTTCCTACGGAATTAAGAAATGTTGACTTTAATAATGAAATTCCTCATCCAGTCTATGATTTCAAAGATGAAGCTTCTTCAAGTATTAATCCTACTCCCAGTGAAATGGAAGTACTTTGTACAAAAGGTTTTGTTACTGTTGTAATTCAAGAATTTGAAATTGATAAAGAATTTTTAAAAAGAGATTTGAAATCTCCTGAAAATAGCAAAAAGGTCACTTGGTATTTTAATACGTTTTCAAAAGAAGAAACTGATGTTTTTAAAGAAAAATGGTTTGCCGAAATGAAAAGTTTAGGAATGCATATTCCTCTTTTCGTTTGGTTTGAAAGATTTGCTAATATTGAAAATATTAATTATCCTTTTTCAACCATTACTCCTATTACTGAAGTTACAAAAAAATGGACCACTATTAATGATAAAGAAATAACATCTGTTCATCC
Source organism: Stellera chamaejasme (assembly GCA_024586325.1). Lineage (NCBI taxonomy): Eukaryota > Viridiplantae > Streptophyta > Magnoliopsida > Malvales > Thymelaeaceae > Stellera > Stellera chamaejasme. The sequence goes on from CM044981.1 coordinate 19,593,031, forward strand.
TCCTCCTGAAGGTATTTTAATTACTCTTCATCATACTAATGACGACAATTGTGTCGGTCAGCCATTTAAATCTGTTCCTCAAAAGGAGTTGGAAGACTCCACGAAAATACCTTTTATTAATATTAATTCTCAGCTTAATTATGCTAATCAGTCTCTAATCTCTATTGGAGAACAATTGAATAGGATAGAGCCGCTTGTTATTAATAAGGAACCCAGAATTGTTAATAAGGAATCCAGAGTTTTTAATAATCTGCCTTCAACCAGTTACGTCAAGGAAACTCCTCCTTCAAGACCTCCTCCTGCCTCAGCCGACACCTTTATACCTATAAGCCCAGGCTTTAGGTTAAAAGGAATTAATAAGTTTAATGATAACTCCATATCAAAGATCCAGTTGGAAATTGATAACATTAATAAGCAATTAGCAAAAGGCAAAAATATTAATGTCATCTCTGAATTAGATAAGTTAGAAAACCAATTCAAAACTATGAATATTAATAATTCTTCCCCAGATTTTAATCCTTCCCCAGGTATTAATAAAATCCAAAATCCAGATTTTTACAAATCCAAAACTTGGTATTCAAAACCATCTCCTCCTGATATGATGTTTGAAGAAAAGAAGAATACTCCTAATTCCTATGATGGGACCTCAATATGTGTTTGGAATCTGGATGGATTGACAGATTACCAAATCTTTTCTTTAGTCTGTGAAATGGAAATGGCAGCTAATGCCTACATGAATAATGATAATTCAAATTCAATGGCCATGCATCTTCTCGTGAATGGATTCACAGGTCAACTAAGAGGTTGGTGGAATAATCTCCTTACTAATGATCAAAAAAATCATATTAATAGAAGTACCAAGAAAATAGTTGTAGATGGTATAGAACAAGATACTGGAGAATCTAATGCGGTAGAAGTCCTACTTTGGGCCATACTAAAATCTTTTCAAGGAAATCCAGAGTTACTTGGTCAAAGAGAATCAAATTTTAATGAATTTAAGATGCCCAAAACTTCATGATTTTAGATGGTATAAAGACGTTTTCTGACAAAAGTTTATACTAGAACCGATTGTGCTAATATTGTTTGGAAAGAAAAATTTATTGCTGGTTTGCCTAATTTATTTCGAGAAAGTTCGAATGCGAATCAAGACAAAATATAATGGTATAATTCCTTATAATGATTTAACTTTTGGTGAAATAATAAATTTTATTAATTTGGAAGGTTTGGAATTATGTACAAATATGAAACTACATAGTAAAATAAAAAATGATAAAAAACAAACTAGAGCAGAATTAGGAGATTTCTGTTCTCAATACGGCTATGAAAAGGTCCATGCTCCTTCCTCAAAAAAGGTGAAAGCGAAAAAGTCCAAAAGAAAGAGTTACAGTTTTAATAAACCTGAATTTTATAATCATAAGAGTTCAAGATATAAAAGACGGGATCAGAATAATTTTAATAAAAATACCAAAAGATCTTTTAATGAGAAAAGGAAAGGACCTCCTACCTGTTGGAAATGCAGGCAAGTGGGTCATTTTGAAAGAGACTGCAAAATGAAAGAAAAAATTAATGCTTTAGAAATTTCTAATAAAATGAAAGAACAATTAATGAGTTTAATGACCTATGACTCTCCTTTTGAGTATAGTCAATCTGATAATACTTGATAATGAAGAAGAAGGAATCCCTTTTATTAATGAAATTCAATCTACTAACGATTCGATGAAGAATCGAAAATTCGAGATTAATGAAAATTGTTTTGAAAAATGCCACGTAATGTGCTTTCCTCGACATAAATTCTTTGCATGATGCAATTATTCAAATAGAGGATTTAGAAAGAGAAAGGAAGCCTTTTAGCATTAAAAGGAATCCTCGAGAAAGATAATGAAGCCAAGAAAACCCGGTCAAACAGGTTATCAATATTTCGATTTTTAAAAACTTATGGGAAGCGAAAAAGCTGCTACCATTCAAGATTTACAATTAGAGATTAATGATATCAAAAGGAGATTAAAGAATTAAAAATAGAAAATCAAAATATCCAGAGAACCCTTTGGAAGAAAGGGTTACATGAAGAAGAGAAGCTGCAAAGGAAGATTTTAATGAAAATGCTAATGAAGAAGAATGTTCAACCAAAATTAATGATCGTAGATTCCTACCGAATGTTGTTTCAAAATTTACAATCATAAATGGCTTATTCATATAAGTTTGATTATTAATGATGAATATCACTGAACACTCTTGCTTTAGTAGATACAGTGCAGACCAAAATTGTATTAATGAAGGACTAGTTCCTACCCATTATTTTGAAAAAACAAGAGAAATCTTGTATCTTTGCTAATAACCAAAATTTGCATATTAATTACAAGATCAGTAATGTAAAAATTTGTAATGAAGATTTGCGTTTCAAAATGCCTTTTATTTTAATCAAAAATTTAAGTGCTAATGTTATCTTAGGGACTCGTTCATTACGAGTTTGTTCCCTTTCGAGGTAACCTCTTTAAGTAATTTCAAAGTCTGGAAAAGAAATAAGGTTTAATTTTGTTTATCCTGTAAAGGAGAAGAACATAAAAATCTTACAAGATTCTTTTATAAAGCCTTTTTAGGCAAATTTTATTTAATTCCAGATTAATATTTAATTAAACTAACTTTCTTCCAAGCAATTTTATTTTTCAGGTACCAAATTGTTCAAGATTACTCCAAATAAGCAAAAGGCAGAAGAAAAGGGAAGTAGTTCTACTCCTAATAATCCTAATAAAATATTATGCTCTTAAAGAATAATATAAATTATGTCACTTAATAAAGTATACACCTACTTCTATTAATATAATATTAATACTATTAATGATATATGTCACTTAATGACTACACCTACTTCTATTAATACTATATTAATATTATTAATGCTATATGACTCTTAACTATTAATGATATATGTCACTTAATGACTACACCTACTTCTATTAATACTATATTAATATTATTAATGCTATATGACACTTAATGAGTATAATGAATATAATATTAATAATATTAATACCATATGTCTCTTAATGAGTACACCTACTTTTATTAATAAATATAATATTAATTCTACTTTTCCTTCCTAAATTCCACTTCCAGAGTGATATTTATTCAAAGATCCGAATTGATAAGGTTAATAAACCTAATGATATGATGTTCTCAAAAGAGTTTTAATGATAGCCTGGAAGTGGAATTTGAAAAATGGAAGTGGAATTTGAGAACATCATATCATTAGGTTTATTAACCTTATCAATTCGTCACTTTTATTAATAAACTCTTTTGAGAACATCATATCATTAGGTTTATTAACCTTATCAATTCGGATCTTTGAATAAATATCACTCTGGAAGTGGAATTTAGGAAGGAAAAGTAGAATTAATATTATATTTATTAATAAAAGTAGGTGTACTCATTAAGAGACATATGGCATTAATAGTATTAATATTATATTCATTATACTCATTAAGAGTCATATAGCATTAATAATATTAATATAGTATTAATAGAAGTAGGTGTAGTCATTAAGTGACATATATCATTAATAGTTAAGAGTCATATAGCATTAATAATATTAATATAGTATTAATAGAAGTAGGTGTAGTCATTAAGTGACATATATCATTAATAGTATTAATATTATATTAATAGAAGTAGGTGTATACTTTATTAAGTGACATAATTTATATTATTCTTTAAGAGCATAATATTTTATTAGGATTATTAGGGAGTAGAACTACTTCCCTTTTCTTCTGCGGCCCTTTTGCTTATTTGGAGTAATCTTGAACAATTTGGTACCTGAAAAATAAAATTGCTTGGAAGAAAGTTAGTTTTAATTAAATATTAATCTGGAATTAAATAAAATTTGCCTAAAAAGGCTTTATAAAAGAATCTTCTAAGATTTTTATGTTCTTTTCCTTTACAGGATAAACAAAATTAAACCTTATTTCTTTTCCAGACTTTGAAATTACTTTAAGAGGTTACCTCGAAAGGGAACAAACTCGTAATGAACGGAGTCCCTAAGATAACATTAGCACTTAAATTTTTGATTAAAATAAAAGGCATTTTGAAACGCAAATCTTCATTACAAATTTTTACATTACTGATCTTGTAATTAATATGCAAATTTTGGTTATTAGCAGCATACAAGATTTCTCTTGTTTTTTTCAAAATAATGGGTAGGAACTAGTCCTTCATTAATACAATTTTGGTCTGCACCTGTATCTACTAAAGCAGTAGTGTTCAGTGATATTCATCATTAATAATCAAACTTATATGAATAAGCCATTTATGATTGTAAATTTTTTAAACAACATTCTGTAGGAATCTACCCGATCATTAATTTTGGTTGAACATTCTTCTTCATTAGCATTTTCATTAAAATCTTCCTTTGCAGCCTTCTCTTCTTCATGTAACCCTTTCTTCCAAAGGGTTCTCTGGATATTTTGATTTTCTATTTTTAATTCTTTAATCTCCCTTTTGATATCATTAATCTCTAATTGTAAATCTTGAATGGTAGCAGGCTTTTGCTGCTTCCCATAAGTTTTTAAAAAATCAGAAATATTGATAACCTGTTTGTACTGGGTTTTCTTGGCTTCATTATCTCTCTCGGGGATTCCTTTTAATGCTAAAAAGGCTTCCTTTCTCTTTTCTAAATCCTCTATTTGAATAATTGCATCATGCAAAGAATTTATGTCAGAGGAAAGCACATTACAGTGGCATTTTTCAAAACAATTTTCATTAATCTCAGAATTTTCAGATTCTTCATCAGAACTGTTAGTAGATTGAATTTCATTAATAAAAGGGAATAATTAATATAATTGGAGCCAGAATTCTTGAAATGAGTTATTACCGCAGATTTCGTGTCTGTCAGTATAAACTCATAAAAGTCTCGGGATTTATTAATAGTCTCAGTGTGGTAGTGGAAACCAGGAAAGAAAATCTTTTCGACGACAGAGTCGAAGGAGGCTTTGGATTTGTTTTCAGTACTGAAGAAATTCTTTTCTGCCAGGAAAAGGAATTCATAGGCCTTTTGCTTAACATGATAGGTTTGTCTTTCTAAAAACTCTGGAGATTTGGAAAAAGTGGCCATTCTGATATTATTAGGAATATTTGGGGATATGTTGGGGGATACCAACTTGCTGGGGGTTACCAGCTTTGAATCTCTCAGGACAGTAAAACGATTTACCTTTGGGTTGGATTTGGTGATCGCAACCTTCTTGCTCATCTTGAATAATTTTGTCCCTGCAAAAATTCTCTTGAAAGAAAATCAGGAAGGCTATTGGATTCACCTTTAATAAATTCAATATCAAAATCAAAATTGCTAAGTAAAGCTTGCCACCTAGCAAAGATTTGTTTAGAAACTAAATTTTTAACATCCTTTTCAATTATATCCTTAGCAGATTTGCAATCAATTCTTAACAGGAATTTCTTCATGTAAAGATCATCTTGAAACTTATTAATACAAAGTACTACAGAAAGGATCTCTTTCTTGATAGTACTGTAATTAATCAGAGTTTGGTTCCAGAATCCCGAGGTGAATCTTACTAGGGATTCGCCATTTTGATCATTAACCTTTTGTTTTAATATTCCACCATAACCAATGTTATCGGCGCGTCTCAACAATTAAATTAGCATCTGGATTTGGAATACTTAAACAGGGAAGAGTTTTAATCTTCTCTTTGATTAATTTGACACTTCAAGATGCTCATTAGACCAAGGTTTTGGATTTTTCTTTAACCTCTGATACAAAGGTTTACAGATTATCTTTAAGTCTTTAAAGAAATCTGAAACATAATTAAGACAACCTAGAAATCTTTGCAACTGGGTTTTTAATGTCATGACCCAGAAATCTAATTTCCGTCTGGAATAACTTCATTTTGGGAAGGGAAACGACTAACCCATTTTGCTTTATCACATTGTAGAATTTTTCTAAATGTGAAAAGTGCTGATTAATAGAATTGGAAAATATCAGGACATCATCAATATAGACAATTGCAAAATTCTGGATTGGTTGAGTAATGTCATTCATTATATTTTGAAATTCGGAAGGAGCATTCTTTAAACCAAATGGCATCACATTCCATTCATAGTGTCCAAAAGGGACATTGAAACCAGTTTTGTATTTGTCCTTTTCATTAATTTGTATTTGCCAAAATCCTGACTTCATGTCAAATTTTGAAAATACTTTTGCGCTATGTAACCTTTTGAGCAAATCTCTTTTATTAGGAATTGGGTATCTAATTCATTCTAAAACCTTATTAAGCGGTTTATAATTAATAACAAGTCTGGGAGCTCCTCTTTCTAATTCAGCTGCGTTCATAACATAGAACGCTGAACAAGACCAAGGGGACTTAGATTTCCTTATTAATTTTTTCTCAAGTAACTCATTAATCTCTTTCTTGCAAACATTTTCTAATTCTTCATTCATATGAATAGATCTGGATTTTGTAGGAATATCCTTTTCATTAAAATCCTTAATATAAGGTAAATTAACAATATGTTTTTTCCTGTTCCAGAAAGCGTTTGGAATGGAAGCACATACTTCTTTTTCCAATTTTTCTTTTAATCTTTCAATTCTTTCTTTTACAGGAGGTTGATTAAGCTCGTCTTTTATCCTTAGGCTTTTGACTTCATCAACCAAAAATTTATAATGTTTTTGTTTTGAATGAAGCAGATTAATAGAAGTAGGCTTATTATTGGAATCTTGTAAAAATTTTATGCTCTTTTCTTCTACCGGATAAGCAAATTTAAATCTTATTTCTTTCCCCCTGAATTTTGGATATTATTTCATATGGGGTAACTTTAAAAGGGTACAAACTCGTTATGAACGGAGTCCCTAAGATAACCCTAGTACCTAGATTCTTGACTAATATAAAAGGTATTTTAAAACACAAACCTTCATTACAAATTTTTACATTACTAATCTTATAATTAATATGCAGATTTTGATTATTAACAGCAAGTAAAGTCTCTTTGGTTTTTTCAAAATACTGGGTAGGAATTAATCCTTCTTGAATACAATTTTGGTCAGCACCTGTGTCAACGAGTGCGACAGTATTAAGGTGATATTCATCATTAATAATTAGGCTTATGTAAACATACCATTTGTGGTAGCAAATTTTAGAAACAACGTTCAAGTTCAACCGGGAACACCAACTCCTTCTGCGCAAAAAACGTGGACTTACACTCCAATCTGCCACTCGTCGCTCTAGGATCTTCCGGCTTACCAACGCTTGAAACAATTCCAAGTCTTAAAATTCTTTCGGAAAACTTTAGAACCTAACAGACTTAGATTCTTTCTTTAAAAATAATAGACCTAGCAACAGTCTTTTACTGGTAAAGACTCAGGTTTCAAATCCTGAATCAAGCAAGTGCTAAAATAGTCTTTAATTCTTGAAATCTCTTAAGAGACTCGCTATATTCCTTTTCTCTTTTAATAATTATACTAATAAGTTCAGCTTTTCTAATGCTTATATTAATCCTGTATTCAAAGCTAGAAGGAGGGGATAAAGCATTTAAGGTTCTAAGTTCATAGACATACGAATTTGTTAAATCTTCATGCATTATTAAATCCATCATAGCGTTGTCTAACGCTTTCTTGTACCAGGAAGGAAGAACCATGATTAGTTGACTGACAATAACACTTTTATCTTATTAAAACGTTCCAATTTTTCATTAAGAAGATCCTTAAGTTCTTGAATTTGGAATTTTAGATCAGTTCTTCTGTTATATAAATTAAATCTCTCATCCAAGGATATATTAATAGAACTTTCAAAATCATGGAGACGGTGCTCTATTAAAGCTAGTTCATGTTCAAGAATACCAATGGTTTGATGTCAATTAACCAAATTATTAAAAGCTTGATCGAGTGCTTTGTACCATTGCGTAACCATCTAAGCGTGAGATAAAAGGACCTTTAGATCCTCAAATTTGTTACGCTTTTATTAAAAATTTCTTCTTCCTTAGTAATTATTTCAACAAGTTCACTTCTCCTAGCGAAAATATTAAACTGTGCTCAAGACACGAACTCGAAGCATCATTATTTTGAAAAAGCAATTCATTTAATAACCTCAATTCATTAGCATAAGAACTTATTAAATCATCATGAGCCACTAAATTATCTAATGCGTTATCTAACGCTTTTTTTATACCAGGAAGGAAACACCATATCTAAGCGGTTGAAAGTAAAACTTTTATCTTATTATATCGTTCCATATTTCTATTAAAATGCTTTCTTGGAGTAAAGAGGCTAGCTCTCGTCTCCTTTGGTATAAATTATGATTTTTGTCAAGATTAAAGTTTTCAAGTCTAGAAATCGTATTATTAAGATAAACCCATTCATTTTCATAATTATTAACAATATTGCTATCATATATTAAATTAATAACAGCTTTTCTCAGAGCTTCTTTATACCAATGTGGAGCCATAGCAAAAACTCAGAATAAACACAGAAAGATGGACTGAAATAGACTGAATTACTTCTTGTACTGAAAAACTTATTAAACAACTTACAGAAACCTCACAAAGAGATGAAGAAATACAAACTTCTTGAGATCATTAACCGACAGTCTATCTCCCTACCAGGCCAAAAAGATGGCTCTGATACCAATTGGGGGATGCGATGGAGTCATCATACATCAGAGTAGGAATGATTAGGAATTATTACAAGTATTAGGAAGAAGGAGAGGGAGAGAGAGCAATATTGAGAATTAGGCAAGGAGCCAAGGGATGTCTTGAAACGTTGGCCGGGCGTCTCTATTTATAGAGAGTTGAACCCGAAATTAAAACCTTCTGAAGTCCGTTGTGTCGTCATCCGTGACGTGTTGCGTACTTGAATTAAAATATCTTGAGTAGAGTCTGATTAAAACATCTGGCATTTCTTGAGTAGAGTCTGAATAAAATATCTTGATGTGACTAATGAACAGTGTCTTGAACAGTCTTGAATAGTAATCTTGAGGTGACTGATGAACAGTGTTGAGCAGTCATTTTGGATTTATCTTCAAAAGTCTTGATGCGTCATTATCTTGAATAGTCATTGATTTGGATGTGTCTGAAAAATCTTGATGAGTCATTAATCTTCTTGTTCTCTTCTGCAAGAGTCTTTCATCTTGTTGAATCATTATCTTTCATCTGTTGAATCATTTGTCTTCTTTTGGAGGAGTCTCTGATGAATCAATATTTCTTGAAATCTTGTCTTCTTCTTCTGAATTATTAGGCTGATAAGTCTTAAAATCTTGTCGTCTTTATTAGGCTGATAAGTCTTCACTTCTTGAAATTTTGTGGCCGACAACTTTGAGACCACCAATCTTGAAAATCTTGAATGATTAATATTATTAGGATTTGATCCCTAGATGGGCTGATTAGGAAGTTGAGCCCCGGATGGGCTAGGCTTTGGATTATCCTTACATATCTAATGTAAGGTCTTCAAAGAATTGATCATCACGAACTTACGAACCTCATTAATAAGGGAGGATTCTTTCGAATCAGGGAAGGGATCATTAAAATCATTAATAAGACCACGAACCTCATTAATAAGGGAGGATTCTTTCGAATCGGGGAAGGGATCATTAAAATCATTAATAAGACCTATAGAGGTCCATAAATCATTAATAAATCATCCTTATTAAAAAGGGGGGATTCTTTCGAATCGGGGAATGGATAATTAAAATCATTAATAGGGTTTTCATGGAAGAAGATCAACCATGAATGATTAATATTTCGCAGGAACCGTATGTTGGTCTAGGCTATCATTAAAATTCTTTTGAGAACATCATATCATTAGGTTTATTAACCTTATCAATTCGGATCTTTGAATAAATATCACTCTGGAAGTGGAATTTAGGAAGGAAAAGTAGAATTAATATTATATTTATTAATAAAAGTAGGTGTACTCATTAAGAGACATATGACATTAATAGTATTAATATTATATTCATTATACTCATTAAGAGTCATATAGCATTAATAATATTAATATAGTATTAATAGAAGTAGGTGTAGTCATTAAGTGACATATATCATTAATAGTTAAGAGTCATATGGCATTAATAATATTAATATAGTATTAATAGAAGTAGGTGTAGTCATTAAGTGACATATATCATTAATAGTATTAATATTATATTAATAGAAGTAGGTGTATACTTTATTAAGTGACATAATTTATATTATTCTATAAGAGACATAATATTTTATTAGGATTATTAGGGAGTAGAACTACTTCCCTTCTCTTCTGCGGCCCTTTTGCTTATTTGGAGTAATCTTGAACAATTTGGTACCTGAAAAATAAAATTGCTTGGAAGAAAGTTAGTTTTAATTAAATATTAATCTGGAATTAAATAAAATTTGCCTAAAAAGGCTTTATAAAAGAATCTTGTAAGATTTTTATGTTCTTCTCCTTTACAGGATAAACAAAATTAAACCTTATTTCTTTTTCCAGGACTTTTGAAATTACTTCAGAAGAGGTTACCTTGAAAGGGAACAAACTCGTAATGAACGGAGTCCCTAAGATAACATTAGCACTTAAATTTTTGATTAAAATAAAAGGCATTTTGAAACGCAAATCTTCATTACAAATTTTTACATTACTGATCTTGTAATTAATATGCAAATTTTGGTTATTAGCAGCATACAAGATTTCTCTTGTTTTTTCAAAATAATGGGTAGGAACTAGTCCTTCATTAATACAATTTTGGTCTGCATCTGTATCTACTAAAACAAGAGTGTTCAGTGATATTCATCATTAATAATCAAACTTATATGAATAAGCCATTTATGATTGTAAATTTTGAAACAACATTCGGTAGGAATCTACCCGATCATTAATTTTGGTTGAACATTCTTCTTCATTAGCATTTTCATTAAAATCTTCCCTTTGCAGCCTTCTCTTCTTCATGTAACCCTTTCTTCCAAAGGGTTCTCTGGATATTTTGATTTTCTATTTTTAATTCTTTAATCTCCCTTTTGATATCATTAATCTCTAATTGTAAATCTTGAATGGTAGCAGGCTTTTGCTGCTTCCCATAAGTTTTTAAAAAATCAGAAATATTGATAACCTGTTTGGACTGGGTTTTCTTGGCTTCATTATCTTTCTCGAGGATTCCTTTTAATGCTAAAAAGGCTTCCTTTCTCTTTTCTAAATCCTCTATTTGAATAATTGCATCATGCAAAGAATTTATGTCAGAGGAAAGCACATTACAGTGGCATTTTTCAAAACAATTTTCATTAATCTCAGAATTTTCAGATTCTTCATCAGAACTGTTAGTAGATTGAATTTCATTAATAAAAGGGATTCCTTCTTCTTCATTATCAGAAGTATTATCAGATTGACTATACTCAAAAGGAGAGTCATAGGTCATTAAACTCATTAATTGTTCTTTCATTTTATTAGAAATTTCTAAAGCATTAATTTTTTTCTTTCATTTTGCAGTCTCTTTCAAAATGACCCACTTGCCTGCATTTCCAACAGGTAGGAGGTCCTTTCCTTTTCTCATTAAAAGATCTTTTGGTATTTTTGTTAAAATTATTCTGATCCCGTCTTTTATATCTTGAACTCTTATGATTATAAAATTCAGGTTTATTAAAACTGTAACTCTTTCTTTAGGACTTTTGAGCTTTCACCTTTTTTGAGGAAGGAGCATGGACCATTTCATAGCCGTATTGAGAACAGAAATCTCCTAATTCTGCTCTAGTTTGTTTTTTATCATTTTTTATTTTACTCTGGAGTTTCATATTTGTACATAATTCCAAACCTTCCAAATTAATAAAATTTATTATTTCACCAAAAGTTAAATCATTATAAGGAATTATACCATTATATTTTGTCTTGATTCGCATTCGAACTTTCTCAATAATAAATTAGGCAAACCAGCAATAAATTTTTCTTTCCAAACAATATTAGCACAATCGGTTCTAGTATAAACTTTTGTCAGGAAAACGTCTTTATACCATCTAAAATCATGAAGTTTTGGGCATCTTAAATTCATTAAAATTTCGGATTTTCTTTGACCAAGTAACTCTGGATTTCCTTGAAAAGATTTTAGTATAGGACTTCTACCGCATTAGATTCTCCAGTATCTTGTTCTATACCATCTACAACTATTTTCTTGGTACTTCTATTAATATGATTTTTTTGATCATTAGTAAGGAGATTATTCCACCAACCTCTAAGTTGACATGTGAATCCATTCACGAGAAGATGCATGGCCATTGAATTTGAATTATCATTATTCATGTAGGCATTAGCTGCCATTTCCATTTCATGATTAAAGAAAAGATTTGGTAATCTGTCAATCCATCCAGATTCCAAACACATATTGAGGTCCCATCATAGGAATTAGGAGTATTCTTCTTTTCTTCAAACATCATATCAGGAGGAGATGGTTTTGAATACCAAGTTTTGGATTTGTAAAAATCTGGATTTTGGATTTTATTAATACCTGGGGAAGGAATAAAATTTGGGGAAGAATTATTAATATTCATAGTTTTGAATTGGTTTTCTAACTTATCTAATTCAGAGATGACATTAATATTTTTGCCTTTTGCTAATTGCTTATTAATGTTATCAATTTCCAACTGGATCTTTGATATGGAGTTATCATTAAACTTATTAATTCCTTTTAACCTAAAGTCTGGGCTTATAGGTATAAAGGTGCCGGCTGAGGCAGGAGGAGGTCTTGAAGGAGGAGTTTCCTTGACGTAACTGGTTGAAGGCAGATTATTAAAAACTTTGGATTCTTTATTAACAATTCTGGGTTCCTTATTAATAACAAGCGGCTCTATCCTATTCAATTGTTCTCCAATAGAGATTAGAGACTGATTAGCATAATTAAGCTGAGAATTAATATTAATAAAAGGTATTTTCGTGGAGTCTTCCAACTCCTTTTGAGGAACAGATTTAAATGGCTGACCGACACATTTGTCGTCATTAGTATGATGAGGAGTAATTAAAATACCTTCAGGAGGAGGATGAACAGATGTTATTTCTTTATCATTAATAGTGGTCCATTTTTTTCGTAACTTCAGTAATATGAGTAATGGTTGAAAAAAGATAATTAATATTTTCAATACTAACAAATCTTTCAAACCAAACGAAAAGAGGAATATGCATTCCTAAACTTTTCATTTCGGCAAACCATTTTTCTTTAAAAACATCAGTTTCTTCTTTTGAAAACGTATTAAAATACCATGTGACCTTTTTGCTATTTTCGTGAGATTTCAAATCTCTTTTTAAAATTCTTTCTCAATTTCAAATTCTTGAATTATAACATTAACAAAACCTTTTGTAGAAAATACTTCCATTTCACTGGGAGTAGGATTAATACTTGAAGAAGCTTCATCTTTGAAATCATAGACTGGATGAGGAATTTCATTATTAAAGTCAACATTTCTTAATTCCGTAGGAACAGTAAATATTTTCAGTGAAAGAGATATTGGAATACGATTTTGAAAAGGAGATCTTGGAATATGATTTTGAAAAGGTGATGAGGATTTATATATGGAAGATCTGGATGTTTGAGTTGGTGAACCTAGATTGAGGAAAATAATTAGAAAAATCAATCTTGACCGATCCGTCCGTTGACTCAGTGATTAAAGCATTTTGATTCATTAAATCTATGGGTTGATGGGGAACAAGGTTCTCCAGATCCCATTCATTAGATTTTAAAATTTCATTCCATTTTAACTTCTTGGGAACATGGATCGAGAATTTTGGGAATTAGCCTCAAAGACTATGGTTTTGTCTCTCGTGAATCGAACCTAGCTTTTGGCTCTATGGTGGTGGTCATGACTTTGTAATAGACACGGTAGATTAAACAAATAGACTTAGCATTATTAGCAAAATTCATATTCTTAATTTTATAGTCAGACTCAAAGTATCAAGTATATGAGGATCAAAAAGAGAAATTGTAAAATTTGGATAACAATAAAAAAATACCGGACCATTAGCAAGATTGGATTCTGCCATTGCTAGCAGAGAATTATTAAAATTCAAATGTCTGGCATCTCTTAGAATCATTAAAAGAGGAATATCAATTCCTATTCTAAACATAGGTTTAATAGCAATTTGGACCATCCCAATATGCATAAACTTATATTTATCTTTTTTATGATTATTAATTGCTTGACTACTTATTAATCGAATTGTTTCAATTTCTTGATTCAAAGGAATAGTTTGTTCTGTTTGTTTTATGGAATAGCTAGACGAAAAATCAAACGTTCCGATCTTGTAGATTGTCTTTGGATTAACTTTAGGAATAGACCAATTATGTAGCTTTTGTTCAATATCAGCAATATTGATCTCTGTGGAATTAAAGTCTTCACAATTATCAGTGGTAAATTCAGATATCGAACCTATTTCTTTAGATGAAAAGAGTTTAGCCATTTTATCCATTCTAAAGATTAAATCTTTATCCAATTAAATTCTAAATTTTTCTTCCAAAGTTTAAGACTCTGATTGTTTCAATCGGGAACACCAACTCCTTCCGCGGTAAAACGTGGTCTTACACTCCTGCCACTCGTCGCCCTAGGATCTTCCGGCTTACCAACGCTTGAAACAACTTCAAATCTTAAATTTCTTTAGAAAACTTTAGAACCTAACAGACTTAGATTCTTTCTTCAAAAGGAATAATCTAACCAAATTCTTTCAACCTTAAAAACAGTTTCAAAGTCTGAATTTAAGCAACAGATAAAAGGACCTTTAAATCCTCAAATTTCTTTAAAGCTGCTTCGAACTCTAGCTTTCCCTTCTTGATTATCCCATCAAGTTCGTATCTTCTCTCATTAATATTCATTTTGTATTCAAAGCTTAAAGCTTCGCTATCATCTAGATCAAAAAACATGGCATTTAGCCTTCTAAGTTCATTAATACGTGATTCCAACCAATCATGTTTTATTATTAAATCTTGTAAAACTTCTTCCATAGAATTACGATACCACAAAGGAAACACCATATTTAAACAGATGAAAAGATTAATCAATATTCAAGAATGAAGCAAGTCGTCTTCTTTGGTCTTTCAGTTTTTCAATTTTATTTGTCCATCTATTAATCAGGTATTCTTCACAATTAATCATAACTTTATAATATCGAATATTAGAATTAGAAATTCCAACAATATCATTAATAAGGTTTTCATGGAAGAAGAACATCCATGAATGATTAAAACTGCGCAAGAACCAAGTGTTGGTCCAGGCTTTCATGTAGTCGTGATAATTAAAACTCTTGAAAACATCATTAGGCTTTTGAAAACGTCTAGGAGTTGATAAAGGCATACCCCAACTGGATGGAGTCATGATTTTATCGATCCTAACTTTGGAATAATTAATATAATTGGAGCCAGAATTCTTGAAATGAGTTATTACCGCAGATTTCGTGTCTGTCAGTATAAACTCATAAAAGTCTCGGGATTTATTAATAGTCTCAGTGTGGTAGTGGAAACCAGGAAAGAAAATCTTTTCGACGACAGAGTCGAAGGATATCAATTCCTGTTAAGAATTGATTGCAAATCTGCTAAGGATATAATTGAAAAGGATGTTAAAAATTTAGTTTCTAAACAAATCTTTGCTAGGTGGCAAGCTTTACTTAGCAATTTTGATTTTGATATTGAATTTATTAAAGGTGAATCCAATAGCCTTCCTGATTTTCTTTCAAGAGAATTTTTGCAGGGACAAAATTATTCAAGATGAGCAAGAAGGTTGCGATCACCAAATCCAACCCAAAGGAGGAACGAATTATCTGTAAGTTGTTTAATAAGTTTTTTAATACAAGAAGTATTTCAGTCCATCTTTCTGTGTTTTAATCATGCATCCTTATGAACATTATCGTCGTATTTTGTGTGAAATTCATTGGGACTTTATTAATGAAATTAATACATTCCGTGTCTCGACATGCATGGAGGCCATTGTAGATTGTAATTATTAAGGTACACGAGCTTTTATATATATATATAGTGGGTGTGTATATACACTGCCCCGGCCCATCAGTACTCCAACATGTAAACACATCACAGAAAATGAAGGTTAACTACATAAAAGTGAGTGGAAAAATGGGGTAGTACTAGAAAGCATGAAATATAACTAACATCGATCAAAGGCCAAATCGCACAAGCAAGTGAAGTAAATTTACCTTAACATCAACTTGGGGCTGTGAGTTTGTGGTGTTTTTCTCTTCTGACTAATATACTAATTGGGCACTTGATTTCTAAATTCTAACTACTGCGGGGACCCAAAATACATGCCACTATAATTCCCACTATCACTGAAATTACTGATATAGCAGCTCCCCTAACCATACTTGCACCAGAATCAACCTTCTTCAGTTCCTCCTTCAGTTCATCCTTCAGTTGCCTCACCATATTTGCACCAGAATCAACCTTCTTCAGCTCCTCCTTCAGTTCATCCTTCAGTTGCCTCTTAAGCTCCTCCTTTTCCTCCTTTTTAAGCCTCTCCTTCTCACCTGGATCCATGATCTTCGGCATCTTTGGTAATTGATACTTTAGAATCACCCTTTCTTTTAAGTCGGGCCAATCATATATGTGTTCTTTCATGGCAAGCAACAGAAAACCTAAGTCCAACGCAACAAATGCTCTATATCCAATATCCATTGCTAGTGTAGATATAGCAATGGCTATAACGCACGGCACCTTGAAAATCTCCCCTAATCTACTCCAAAGTGTTGATAAAAGTGTAGACGCGGTGGCGGCACACCTACCGGCACCCTTAGCACCGCCACCGCCGGTTGACGTGCCGGCAGCCTTAGAAGCCGTAGTTGACGTGGCGGCACAGGCGGCGGCGGCTTTAGAAGAGCCCTCGAAGCCGGCAGCCGTGGTTGACGTGGCGTCACGGCGGATGGAGGAGGCGGCGGCCTTAGAAGCCCCCACCAACGCCGCAGCAGCGTCTCTTGTCAAGCCGGCGTCAGTTCCTTTCTTCCCGTCGGTGTGAGCGGCGGCCTTAGAGGCCCCCGCCAAGGCCGCAGCAGCGTCTCTTGTCAAGCCGGCATCAGCTCCTTGGTGGGTGTCGAATTCGCCAAAAATAAATTCCTACTCCTGCAAAACAATTACTTGTAGACAGTGGTGAGCAAGGTCGTACTCCACAGGGACTAGCCGAATTATCAAATCTGAATTTTAAACAAGAAAAATAAAATTGGGGGATTTGTTTTTTGAATTAATCTAAGATCCTGCAAGAAAAGAAATAGCAACAAGTCTAGTATAAAATATCAATGAGCAAAATTCCAGCCAAGATATATCTTAGTATTGATTCATGTAAATCGATCCTTGAATATCAAAAGATGTAAATTCTCTCTTCAAATAAATTGGTTATGAATATTGACAAGCTCTAATATTCTACCCTCCCTTAGGTTGTATTTAAAAGGAACAAGCTCTCCAATTAAACTTTATTTAACAATTAACCCTAAACAAGCTCTTAGGATTTAAATTAAAAATAGCATTAAGAACTAGGAAAGTGACCAATTCCACCAAATAATACACAAGCTCGATTATTTAGAGTGGATCAAATATTCCCATCAACAATCACCACGACGATACATTGCATCAAGTTTGTCAATTTGCCTCTTCATTGAATTAAATAAACAAAACGAATTTACTAATCCAAAAAGCAATATCCATTTAATCAAAACATGACGTCAATGCTTTAATCAAACAGAATCTCAAGAATTGCAGAGAGAATACTCAAATATTTGGAAGAGAAAATATTAAGAACAAAATTCTCACAATTTAATCATGAATCAAACCTTGATAATCCTGACTATAAGAGATTAAATTAGCCACACATGGCTTGAATCAACAAAACAAAAATACAAAGAAAACGTTTACCACTTGCAAAAGAAAGAAATGGAGAACTAGCCAAGTCTTATGCTCCTGTTGAAAACTGAAACGCTCTGCCCCCTCCCCAGCCGAAAACTATCCTATTTATAACCAAGCAATCCTAAACCTAAGAAAGTGATGAATCCTAATTAAATTAGAATTATTGTTTTCACGTGTCTTCAATTTGGTCCTCCTTTTGTGCTTCACTTGTCAGCCAAGTCTCTAATCATTATGGAGACATATTGCTCCTTAGTCTAAAAGTTGATGTAGATTATCATTCTAGCCCAAAATTCTTCTTTGTCCAATTTATAAACCTGAAAATAAATAAAGAGTAAAATCCAATCATTTTAATATCAATCCAACAATAAATAGGGAAAATTAATATGAAAATATATAGACAAAATTAGCTCTATCACTCCTTTCTTCCTGTCTGTGTGAGCGGCGGCCTTAGAAACCCCCGCCAAGGCCGCAGTAGTGTCTCTTGTCAAGCCGACATTAGCTCCTTTCTTCCCGTCGATGTGAGCGGCGGCCTTAGAAACCCCCGCCAAAGCCGTAGGAGCGTCTCTTGTCAAGCCGGCGTCAGCTCCTTTCTTCCCGTCGGTGTGAGCGGCGGCTTTCCAAAAAATAGAGAACATGGTGGCCGGGCGTGAAGCGGGAGCCGGTGGAAGGGATAAAGCCGGAGCCGGTGACGTAATGCGGGCGCCGGTGGAAGTGGCCACCGGCGCCGGTGGAAGGAGTGAGGGTGGTGGCCCTTGGTGGAGGTGGAGAGGAAAATGCTCTGCCGAGGAGGAATTGGCTTCTCTGTCGAATGAGCAGCTTGAATGCCATTTTTTCTTTCTTGATGTGGCTACCGTGATCACTGTTTGGGTGTTTGGGGTTTATTTATATTAGTACGTACTCACCAAGTCCCTAGTTTATTACCACCTCACTCCCAAAGAAAAAGAATGGTACATTTGTTTTTGATATTAAAATTAAAAAATTAAGAAATTAATCCCTTTGATAATTTTGGATTGTTTTTGTACGTATAGACTGTTATCAGTGTTATGGTCGGATATAGATAATGAAATAGTGATTGTAAAAAAAGTACGTAATTATGTATTTGGCATTTCAAAAAAATAGTATATTATGTATTTGAATTACACATGTGATATTCTGAGATAAATTTTTCTTTTCTTAAGAAACCAATACAATCAGTATTTTGTCACTAAAAAGGTATGATGTGCAGAAGCTAACGGAGAGTGAAGCCCAACATACTCTTATATATCTATACATTTACGAACATGAGAGGAGTATTAAGGTTTATGATGACTAGTGATTTGAGTGATTTGTTAGGTGTGGGAGGGTGTAGATATTTAGGTTTAGGGTGAGTTTTGAACCATTAGATCATCTATTTTTAATCATTGATTTGTTTTACCTTTTTTTTTAGTTCTAATTGTATTATGTGTGTTATTGTATTATATTATATTATATTATATTATATTATATTATATTATATTATATTATATTATATTATATTATATTATATTATATTATATTATATTATATTATATTATATTATATTATATTATATTATATTATATTATATTATATTATATTATAACAATAAGATTAAGTCTTATACTTTTTTTCTTTTTGTTTATTGGTTTAATTATTTGTTACATATACCATGTACATTATATATGATGTATACATTATATCTACAAGTTTAAGAATTTTATTTTTGTCTATTTTAAAATTATATATACATTATATATATAATACTCCATTATATATGCATTTGCTAATACTCCATTATATAGATATACTTCATATCTTATATCATAATTATGTTATGTACACACACGCACACATATTAGAAACTTAATAGGATGTGGTAAATAGTAATTTTGAGTGAATTTTTCCAAAATTTTTTAAAATAAATACTTCATGAAATTTGTGAGAGAAAAACTAAAGGAAAAAATCGATTTTTTATTCTCTTAAAATTTACTATTTATAGTAATTTTATACACTCATCGTCCCCCAAAGATTATCACATAAATTTTACTTTTATTTAATAAGTTTTTATTTTAATATTTTAACATAAAATGAAAAAAAAATATACAAAAATAGTAACCAGCCAACATTTATAATTTCTAAATATATTATATTAAATATTTATTTAATAAATTATTTCTTACATAAATTTGAGTCAAACAAATTTTTGAAAGTCAAATGTGACAATATTTATGAATATGAAGTAATTGTCCCTACTTGTAGCGGGTTATGTAAACCTCGTTCTCCTACATGTCTCATTCGCCCCTCAAATCTTTCTGATTCTCATCCCCTGGAAACGAAAATGAAGGTCGAGATTTAGGTGGTAAAAGGTTTTGCTCATATTTTCATGGATATGAAAGTAGAATTAGTCTTTTAAGCTGTGGTCAATGGTCACGACGACAGGCTTTTTCATATTAATTTTTTTTAGTAATCTTATAGCTTAATCTATGTTACTGTTAATGGCACAATTTATATAATTGAGATTGACAAAATGAAGGAATGAGTTGCATACCGTTTTCAAGTCAATCTATGTTACTGTTAATGGCATAATTTATGTAGTACTATATAATTTATACCGCTTTTATCGTCTCCTTGCACAATGTTGCCCACCTGCACTTCTCATAAATCTGCGATGGAAAAAATGGCTTCTGAATGTCCTTCATCGTCCATTGCTACATACTTCATCATCCCCCCTCCCTCCCTCCCTCCCTCTGTCTGATTCATTCAATCTTCCCTGCCATTTCATCGATGTCTGAGCTGATAAAGCCCATCAAAGATTAAATGAGCTTAAGACGAAATCAGAGCAGCCATTAGATGGGAAACAAAAGTTGGATCCGCTAATGAACTGAACTACTTATCAGATAAACAACTTTAGTTCATCAGAAACTTCAGCCAACAACTCTCTGATTCTGGACCCCAAATTTTCACTCGATTCGAGATATCTTAATCCCAGCTTTTTGTTCAAGCATCCGAGTATTTTCTGAGTTCCCAATTTCGGTGGGAATTCTCCCACGATTCCTTCCGGCGACGCTGTTGCTTGAGCTGCCCCCAAGCTAGTTAGCCGTGTTTGCTATGTTTTGGTAACCCGTGTGCCTCCAGACGTTGTCGTCACTGCAAGCCAACCTACCTCCGCGAGGGCCTCGCCACACCAAACTATTTGAGAAACATCGGGCCTCCGAGGAAGATTTCCTCGCAAAAACCTAAATAAAGAACAAAGAACTCCAGCTCAAACTCTAGTGCACCTGCATTTAATAAATCGGGGAGTCTGCTGGCAGCTGTTGGGGATAATAGACCGTTTCCTCTTTTGGCAAAACTTATCTGCTGAAGCCTTCGCTTCACCGACGAAATTTTCACTCCACTAGCGAAAGCTTCACTTCATCTGCGAAATTCAACAGTTTGTATTTGTGGCTTCGTTTCTCACGCGAAACTTTAATTCTTGTTGCTAGGGTTCATCAATGCTACTATTTTTTTAATGGAAGGGTTTATGGAATGTACTTGCTCGTCTGGTTAATTGCTTCTTTTGTTTCTTTTCCTACAGGTGTTGAGCTTGCTTCACATATGCTATGTCTTTCCCCGTAGGACATTTTTGTGAGTGTTGTGAGTTCGAATCTTGTGGAAGTTTATTATAATTCACTTATCCGTCACTTACTCACTACTCCTTAAGCTCCCTTTTGACTCTTTGTTGTTGTTGAGAGCTTAACTAGCAGTTTGCACTTTTCAATCATACCACCAATTGTATTGATTCAATAAGGTGGGTTATGTGAGCATGTGTAGTTTTTTTTTCTTTTTCCATAGCCTCAATTCCTTAATCTTAACATTAATTTTTCTTTTTCCGTTTTTTGTTTCTATTTTCAAATTTATTTTTGAATTTAATATTTTATATTAAAAGCCTATTAGGTGAAATTATTTATTACGAGTACCAGTTTCCTTGCTGCTAGTTTGGTTCTTTATATTGAAAGGGAGCTTGTTGAAACTTTTAACTATATTCTATTCTGGAAGATTTTGTTGATGTTAAAGAGCGGCGTGTCCAGATCAAACTTCCTAAATAAATAAATGCAGGTAACGTGTATTTTTATATCATATTAATTTGTAATCATATAACAATCTGTTGACAAACTTTTTTCTTATTATCATTTAATCTGATTTTTCGTAAGTTACGGGCCCCCGAACCTAAATTTATGGCTCCGCCACTGCTCGCGAACTTTTGAACCGAGCTCAAACCTGTCACGAGCCGAGCTCGAGCCCAAAAAATTGAGCTCGATTAAGTTCGAGCCGAGCTGGAGCTGAGCCTGATTTTCACGAGCTCGAACTCTTTCTCACTCCTATTCGGAAGTACCGCCCTTCTTAAAAAAAATTGATCATGTTTTTCTTGGTGGCAAGTGACATTGTAATAAAAATAACAATCAATCTAAACTGAAAAATAGAGTGTATATATATACTATGGTGAAAAACTCTCTCAGATAGTTTGTTCACTAACAAATTTAAATGATGATCGTTCCTTGTCCATTGCTTTATAAATCTGGCCGGATGGGATGATGATCCGCTTTCTTTATACTAATTGCTGCGAGTGACTGTTGGGGACGGTAATTGGCGAGAAGTAATGGAAGAAGAGCCGCCACGAGTTGTGGCTGACGATCGGAGAGACAACGCAATGGAGGAAGGAGCCCAATCAGCGACGATTCAGGTGCTGCAGTCTGCTAATTCCGATGTTCTCGATCTCGCCGATCAAGCCCAAGCGAGATTCTGAAAGTTATGGAGGTTGTTGAGAGAGATTCCATAGCAATCTTTGAAAGTTTCTTTTCTCTCTTCTCGTCCCTCCACTCTGCTCTTTCTGAGGTATTCGATCTCTCTCTCTCTCTCTAGCAGGACAACTGTATCCTTGACAATACACTTAAATACTAGATTGCTTTGGTTAGGATCGTGGAATCCTCTCGCAATGTTACTCTACATGTTTCTCAGTGTTAGCTAGCATTTAATATTCTCATTGACAATTGCAAAGAAAATACCCGAGAAGGAATGTTGATGAGCTAGATGCTGCTGTGGACAAGATCCTACTTCTCGTTGATTGTTTCTGGGTCTCCCGATTCGAATTACCCGAATTATTCATAGCAACCTCAACAAAATTTCTTGTATTATAGGTAAGGCAACCAACTTTACTGATTCCACTAACATAGCTTTCCAAATCATCTTTTGTAACATTTCTAGAGTCAATAACTCTGTGTATATTTTTCTTCAAGAGACCAAATTTGACCTCAAAATATTCCAAAAAAATGGCCAAAGTCTTCAATCTATCATTGTAAACCTGAACAAGCTCCTTTCTTTAAACTCCCATCAGTTTAACTACCCCTCGGATGTTAAAGTGAGAAATTCACATGATCCATATAAATGGGTTAAACAATGTTTATAATAAAAAAAAGGTCCCTCCACTTAGAGTCAATTGGTTTTGAGTTTGATGTTTTTACATGGTATCAGCGCAATTCGATCAAAAACTTCGACCATTGCTAAAAAATAAAAATCCCAAAAATACCCACGTGATAGAACTATAAAACAACTAGCCTACATGTGAGGGGCGTATTAAAGTGGTAAATCTCACATGGCTCATATAAATGGGTTAATCAATACTTATAAAAAAGAAAAGAGGTCAACCGCTTCGCGAGGCTCTCGATTTTTTTAGCGTCAAAGGCATTCTTTTCTGGTCTTCCAACCTGGTTCATTGCATGCCTTACCTTGATTGAGTGCTTTTGCTGCCTTTCGGTTTCAGTGGTCTTTGGACGTTGGTCGACCGGCCATTCAGACGGGGGTCTTGGCGTTAGTGTATTGTTTCAGTTTGGCTTTTTGACGTGGGTCCTCTGTTTTGAAGAGTTTCTCCCGGGGTAGTCAGTTTTGGGCTTTCATTTGAGAGGCTCCTCCATGGTTGATATAGTGTTTACTTTTGTTACTTGTGATGAATGTCTGTTTTCATTCTGGCCATGTATGCCTCTTGCTGGACTTTCATTCGATCCAGGTGATTTTGGATTGCATGTGACACCTAGAATGGATGGGGGAATGATGTTGTTTGGTGTTAAGATGGTGAAGGTTAGGTATCTTCTGTTTAAGGCAGGACTGAGCGATGTCTCGTCCTGCTTGGTGCTATGATCTCTAACTGTCAGAACTGTCTGTGTGGTGGGTCTTCCCGGGCAGTTTTGTTGGTTTGGAATTTGATCCCTTGGTGTTGTTAAGGATCTGGACTTTCCAGGACAAGTCGAGCCCATTCGACTGGGCATGAATTGCTCTTAGCAACGTTTGTTCTTGAATGGTGCAGTTCCTATACTCAATCCAGCATAACAGTTGCTCTCAGGTGTAGAGGATTTCTGTTAATCGTTAGAAGAAACTTGTCGCTATTGGAGGGGAATTTCAGGCCCCTCTATAACATTATCTTCTTAACATCTCATGCCAGTAGCTTTAGGCGTATATATGTTTTCCATTTCTGCTCTACTAGTTGCTTTTCATTTTTAGCTACTTTTGGTTATTTCGTTGCGTTGTTTTCTTCAATTTTTCCAATCATCCTCTTGCGCAAGGCTTTCACTTCCTTCCTTTTTTGTTACCGCTACTCTTTCAGTTTGAGTTCGTATTATGGTTCGATGAATTAATAATATAGACCCTTTTCCATTAAAAAAAAGAGGTCTCTTACATAGAACAAACCCAAACAAAAATCCAATGGGGAAACCCAAAAGTGCAACAGAAAATACAATAATATTTGCGGCAGGCAGGGAAAGCAGCCTGGGTGTTTCAAACGGTGCGAAGGAGCGGCCACATGCAGCTGGGTTACGTTAGCTAGCAGGGGGTGACGAGCTGCGGCAGGGATGGTGGGGCTGGGCTGTCGAGAGAGAGAGAGAGAGAGAGAGAGAGAGAGAGAGAGAGAGAGAGAGAGAGAGAGAGAGAGAGAGAGAGAGAGAGAGAGAGAGAGAGAGAGAGAGAGAGAGAGAGCGAGAGAGAGAGAGAGAGAGAGAGAGAGAGAGAGAGAGAGAGAGAGAGAGAGAGAGAGAGAGAGATGGTAAAATTTCAAGGGATACAAAGAATTAGGGTATAATTCCAAGGATAAAAAATTAGGGTTGAATTCTTGTAAATAAACCTAAAATCCAACAAATTTATAAACGGTTGTTTACATTGATGGGGTATTTGTATATTTTTTCAAATCTTAAGGAGGAAAATAGAGGATTCCAAAAATACAGGATACAAATTGAAGATTATACCAAACTTTAGGGGGGTTTGGAAACTTGCCGCTTAAATATCTACCAAATGGGGCATCGGAACTTTGAAGGCATGGAGGATGTGGGTGGACGTGAGAATAGGGCTGATCAACTTTACGGTTAAACCGAAATAACCGATTTTTTTTCCAGATTTGGTCAATTTGGTTTGGATAATTCGGTGTTTGGTTCGGTTTTTGGTTTAACCGAAATTTTTATACGGTTTTTGGTTTGGTTATTGGTTAACGTTTAAATAATTCGGTTAACCGAATTAACCGAATTAATAATATGCCCAAACCCATATACTAGTACTAGCCCAGCCCACCTTTAACCCAGCCCACCTTTAACCCATATACCTTTAACCCAACCCACCTTTGAGTTAAGAAGAAGAGAAAATTTTCGGTTATTTTGGGTAATAACCGAAATAACCGAACCGAATTTGGTTTTCGGTTTTTACGGTTTCCGACTTTATTTGGTTAATTCGGTTACTAATAATAGAAAACCGAAAACCAAATACATCAACAAATTCGGTTTCGGTTATAGCCGAAATAACCGATTGAGCAGCCCTACGTGAGAGCGTCTCTCTTCCTGATGCAGACATCAAGTTAAGTCTATTGAGCCAGCCTGCTTTGTTTTGCAACGTGAAGCGAAATGGATTAGGCCCATGGATGGACGGACCTTTTTCCTTTGCATCACATCACATTGTCCAACACTTTGTAGACAATTAAAATTACAAATTTATGACCCATTATACGTTATACAGATATACATTATATTATAATATACATTTTTAGGGGATTTAGAAAACTATTTATTGTTGGGTTTTTTTAGGGTGTGATTGGGTGTATGTCATCCACTTATTCCACAATTTTATGTTTGTCTCTCATTTTTTTCTTTTACTCTTTCTGTCCCAAGTGTGTTGTCACTTTTAACTTTTTTTGTGTAGATTAAGATTGTCTTTGGTTATTAACTCATTTTACGTAAACTTCCATCATTACCCCTTTCCAAAAAGTCATTCTAACCCCTCCCACCCCACTCCCTAGACTATTTGAGTCAGTGCATTTGGAAGGGTAGAAGTGGACTAAAATAAAACACAAGTGAGAAAATGTGATTTCATTTGGGACAAAAATATTTTGATATTGTGACAACACATTTGGGACGGAGAGAGTATTTATTTAGGGAATAACTCTCTTATTTTGTTTTCCATATTTTTATATTTTTTACTCATTGAATCCAAGTTAATTTAATTAGTAGTCCTCCAACTTTTTTAAAACATTAAAAACCACACTTTGAAACATTATGATAAAAATCACACTTTGACACGTTTCCATGTGGACAACTTTGAAACAAATTATGCATATATACATTTGTAGGGGATTTTGGAAACTATTCATTTTAAGGGGGCTTCAAACCTTGCTAAAATGAGGTGAACGCGGAGGAGTGAAAAGTGAAAAAAATGAATGTGAATCACGTCTTGCTCGGGTCGCTTGGTGGGCCCCCTGCTGACCCCCTGCCCACCTTGTGCTGCGCTACGCCTCTACCCCACTGGCCTGCCTGCTTGGAGGTGGGCCCCCCTGCCTGCTTGGAGTGAGTTTTTGGAGTTGTTGGTTCAAGGTAAAGATAATTTTAATATATTCAAAAAAATTAAATACATAAAAACCTTGCACTTTCATCCCCTTTTCCCCTAAATTAGGTAAAGAGCCCTTTTACTTTTTTTATATATAATTTGCATATAAGCCCAACGTTTTAGCGTAATACACTCAATCCATTTTTCTATTTTCACACCAATAGTGTGACTAAACATGACCAAACAATCTTGACTTAGCAAGGTTTACAAAGTTTAATGATGAGCAAGTCAAGTGACTATTTTGTGCGTACAATTCACGAATATTCATCAAATGATTTTAATAATCGCAAACAAAACCTCACATTATCATTCACAAAATTCAATAAAGAGTGTTATTATTATTATTATTTTTCTTTCAAATAAACCTAAAATGTACATTACGTGTGTTACAACTCATATTTCAATCCATTTATACTCTTCAAATACCATAGTCACAAATGAATAAGAATTTTTAAATACTTTCAGCAATAAAAAATATTTTTAAATTTCTTTAAGGCTTAGTTTGTTTATTAAACATAATAAATTCCATATTCTTAAATTTAATTTTTTTTCTCCGATTTTAATCTATAATTTCACTTTATTTTGTAATGACGAAAACTATTTCTATAACTTTTTTTTAATTAACACAACCTAATTTTACAATGACCTTTAGCTTTCCATTGTTATCTTAATCATGGAGGATTTTAGAACTCAGAAAATTTTCATTTTATTACTATTACCATTATTACTATTACTACTATAATTCTTATTTGTTTTATCAAAATAATACTTTCTTTGTACCCCCATTAATTGATCCATTTATTTTGACTGTTTAACAACATTTAATCTATGATTTTATTTAGGAACATCTAGACATGTAAATTTAAATAATTTACATACGTATCACAATTTGAAATACAAAGTTTCTAAATAGATTTTTTTCAAAAAAAAAATTCACTATTTATCTTTATGAAAATT
This sequence comes from Stellera chamaejasme, assembly GCA_024586325.1. Taxonomy (NCBI): domain Eukaryota; kingdom Viridiplantae; phylum Streptophyta; class Magnoliopsida; order Malvales; family Thymelaeaceae; genus Stellera; species Stellera chamaejasme. Next base: position 19,620,705 of record CM044981.1, read on the forward strand.
CGAGTCAAACATTGAACCTTGAAATAACCAAAACAAATTCATCAGTTAATAAGGTACGGAGGGAGTATATCATAGCAATATAATACTTACATGACACTAAATTTTATTTTAATATCGAATTGAATTTATTTTTTTTATATAAAATATTATTTTAAATTTTAAATTTTTTACCTACTACAAAGTGCGGGTTGGCGAAAAAACGTAGTATCATACTACTCCCTCTGTCCCACAAAGGTTGTAGGATTTTTTTGGACACATATATTAAGGTAAGTGAGAGAGTAATAGTGTGTTGACAAAATTACCCTTATGAAAAAGAAAGAAAGAGAAAATTTTGTGGACCCATATTTTAAGTTGAGTGGGAGGAAAGAGAAAAACTTGTGGGTCCATGATGTGAGATAAGAGGATAAAATGATAAAAATTGTGATAGAAAATTTCTATTTTAAGAAAGTTGACAACTTTTGTGGGACGTCCCAATATAATAATGTTGACAACGGTGGGACGGAGGGAGTACAATGCAAAGGTGTAACAGTTCTTAGGCCTAGCTGTTATGGTTCAGAATCTTCAGATTAGTAGGAGTCCGTTTATTTACTACATATGTGGAAAAATACCTACCTAAATGTACTACTAATTAACTAACTTAACTAACTAATCTAATAAAATAAAAGACTAAAACACCCTTCATAGAGATTTATTAAGAGGGTAAATTTGACATTTTCATGGTATGTGTTTTTCCACATATGTGGTAAATAGACACCCACGATTAGTAGGCTAGTAGCCCTTCAGTCTCAATACTGTTTTCAGCATTAATTTATTTAATTAGTATTTAAAAACTTTATTACTACATGAGATCCGAATTATCCATTTATACAATTAAAAACTTTGCCAACTAGGATAGATAGTAATCTAAGTGTTTTGTAGGATTTGTTATGGTGTAGGGTACACATTTGAGATTATTATCCTCTAGAAATCTATCTTAATATTTTTCTTTTCTTTTTATTTATCTTAATTGGTTTTTATTATCATACATATATATTAGAATTTTTTCTATTTGTTAATTATATACTTTAAGTTTTATTTTTCTTTTTGTCTATTTTTTATTTTTATTTGTTAATATACATATCTATACATAATATATGATGTATTTTATTCTTTTTCCTTTTTTTCTCTAATCATATATGCACATTATATTATATACATTATAACATACACTCCGTGTGTGTGTGTACTTGACATAGTTATTTGAGTGTTTTTATTTTTTTTTTAAAAAATGTTTATTATTTATAGGAGTATAATTCTTTTATTGTTTGTTACTCCTTATTGTATATATAACTTTCATAATATATCATACCTGACAATTACACACACACGCACACATAGACATTTAGAAACATGAGTTGATAAGGATGAACAGTTATTTGATATTCTTACTTTATCCATATTACAATTAATTTCAATTCGTTTATTGATTGACAATGATAAAAATGGCAAATAATAACAATAATAATAAATGCAACGAGATTTGATATGATATGAATAATAAATACCTGCAGCAATGCAGAAAAGAGCATCATATTTAATCTCCCATAAACATTTTTATTCATACCAAAATATACATACGATGCATATCAAGTAGGAGTATGTAATAATCTCAATTTCAATATTTTTAAATTTATTTAATATATATTATCAATCTAAATAAATTACATTTTAACTAAATCATGAACGACAACGTAGTTCAGGTTGATTCAAAACATCGTTAAAATACAAGTGTAAAAGGGTAGTTAATGGAATTTTATAAAAATTCAATTAAATCTCCATGTAAGTTGTAGTACTCTTGTTAGAAAGCACAAGATAACGAATGCAAAATTAAGGCTAAAACTTTTTAGATTTTCTCAAGTTAGGCCTTTAGCTCTTAGTTTCCCATTTAAGGCAGGCTTAATACAATTTGGCCTAAATCTTTTATTTTTGCATGTTACTCCCTCATATAGAGCATTTGACTTTGGACAGAAATTAAGAAAAACAATTGACTAGTGGGTAATAAGGTAAAGTAGGTAGATAAGACAAAAATAACTTTTCAGAGTGGGAAGAGAAATGAAGGGTAGTAAGGTAAAATTGATGTAAAAAAGTTTCTTTTTTAGGAAACGTTGAAGTTTTACTGGGACGGCCCAAAAAAAAGTATATTGAATATTTGGTGGGAGGGAGGGGTAGTTACTAACGGAATGCCCCTGTGGATAAACAAATGACACATACGTTACATTTTAAAGAAAATCGCCTTCTCCTCCCACCGTAGCAAGCCGCTCTATGCCAACGGACCTCCACCGGCAGCAGGGGAATTAAGGGAAGGGACCCTACCTACCCTACTCTCTTTTACTACTGTCCGTCCAGTCTGCCTTATCGCTCGCGATCTGAAACTCATGTTTCAATCAATCGCGAAGCTCATGTCATTGTTGGTGTTTTGTGAGGATATGAAAGAGAATTGTAGGAACCTTTGTGTATACATTGTGTGAATTTATTCATGGAGTTTATTTGTGTTCATAAATTTTCACTTTATTTATACATGAAAACAACTAATGAAATTGATAGCCAAAGTATGATCTCCATTTGCCAAAGATCTTCCGACGTCTAGGACAGTGGCTCCGATACCTGAAGGACAAGACAAAAGACACTTTCAGGTGCAGACAAAAGGGGAAAGTGTGGGTGTGTAGTAATCACCTTATTTGAGGCGGGCACCACCCAATATATAGGGTGGTGCTAGGTCCCGTTGCGGGGCCTTAAACGCTGGAGAATCTCCATAAATGTGCCCATAATTGGGATGGCGGCGTATTAATGGTGTAATAACAGTGGAGTTACTGCAGAGTTACTCCCTACCTTTGGCTTAATGCCACAATTAGTGCAGCGGTTATGCTGAGGGAGGCAGAACGTTTCATGGCTAACGGCTCATACGGGCGCCCATCGGTCGAGGGGCTCTCCGTAAACACGAGGCCGGGCCAGGTGGTGGACGCGCCCATATGGCGTTTGCATTTGACAATACTGCATGGGCTGGCCCATATATATCAAGATGCCCTCCCCCACGGAGGATGGGTTGGGTCCCTGTGCTCGGTTTGGAAGGAAGTATGCCTATAGACATTGAGCCCACGTGGTATTGTGGTGTCTTGGAGCCCGATTAGGGAGGCCCAAGAGCTGCCCCAATGTTGGCCCAAAACTTTGGCCCAATATCAATTGTGGCGGTTGGCAAAAAGCACTTTTCAAAATTTACGCTTTTTGCGCTGTTTGTAATTATGGGGGAAGTCGTTTCACTTCCCATCGCGCTCCTCTTATACGCCAACCCAAGTGGGGAGTCAGTTTCAAATCTTGCTTTCCTTGCTTTTGCGCTTGACTTCCTTTGCAATCTAGTTTCCATTTTCGGCAATTACCGAAGAATTTCCCGGCGAGATTCAAGAACCCAGCCGTTGAATCTTTCGTTTTCGTCTCCATCGCACGAATCGATAAGTGATATCCCTTTTAATTTTCGTTTTCTCGCCGCGACAGATTAATCGCGAGTGAGGCGTCGCCGCCACCGCCCGGGTTCTTGGGTCAGGTTTAGTTTTTGAGATTTGCGGTTTATTTTTGTAGATGGCTCCCAAGAATCCAAGCAAGCCGGCGTCGGCCCCGACGCCGAGAAGGTGTGGCCCCAACAGTCTGTCGGGAAGAAAATGGCAGATATCCGCGTAACCATCATGTGTATACCGGGGTGGTTTGTGGGCTTTCTCCGGCGGATGTTTTGAGGAAAGCAGGATGGAGCCGAGCGACGAGGCCATGAGGGAACAAACCATGGTGGTCTACGAAGCCCAACTCAAAGCCGGATTGCGGCTCCCCTTTGTTCCTCGCAGCTTGCAATGTGTGAGGGATGGGGCGTTGCCCCGGGCAATTGGCCCGAATGTGTTTACCACCGTAAACGCATTTGTGGTGGCTCGCCACTTGGCGAAGACGGCGGTGTTACCGGAGACCTTCTTGCGCTTCTATACGCTGAAGAAGCCGGTCGGGCACCCCTTCTACCAACCGACCCCAGGAGGTGAAGGTGGGAATAAAATGGTGAAGATCGGGGTCTTGGCCGAGACAACCAGCTCGTGGGGAGTTGGAAGAGCAATTTCTTCTTCATCTTGAAGGAGGATAGTTGGGGTTTCTGCGTATTTCATCAAGGAGAAAGACGCAAGGGTGTCGGTGAGGCCCTCCTTGTGGCTGGGTAGCGAGGGGAAGAGGGCCTCGACGCCCATGTGAATGGGTCCGCGGTGTTGAGAGGCTCGAGGAGTGTAAGGGTAGGTTTCCCTTCACTGTCCCAGCCTGGGACGAAGTGGTCCTAAGGAGGGTAGGGGTTAGCAGGGCCCATCGTCTTCCGAGCCATGCGGATGCTTTAAAAAACTGGGTAGATGGGTTGGATGGGGACCTCATCGAGCGCTTCGAAGGCGCCTTCAGTAACCCCCACTGTCTGTTTTGCATGCCTTTTTGTTTTTGTGTTTTTGTGCTTGCATCTTTTAAGTGCTATTATAACCTGACTTTGTGTTTTCTGCGGTCAAGATGTTGCACCTCAAAGACCTTTTTGCCAAGAAGCAAGATTTGCTGGAGGCTCTTAAGGCAAAGATGGAGGAGGAGGTCCCTGCAGAGCCTGCTCAAAGGTCTATCGAGGGGTCAGTTGCAGGGACCTCGAAAGGCGGAGAGGCCCGAGGTGTGGAGGCCTTGGTGACGGTGGCTCAACCAGTCAACATGGCTGGTCCCATCATCGTCGAGGAGCTGTCCGAGGACTCCGAGGAGGAGATCCTTCGACGGAAGCGCCCCCGACTTGCAGGTACTATTCTTGTTTCCCTTGGCTCTTTGGTGAATTTTCCTGTACATTGTGTTCGATTCCCATTTAACCTTGTAACGGCAGAGGACTTGGCTGTGTCCTCGGACAGCAGTCCCGATCTGCCAAAGATAAAGGGAAAAGACCAGCCCTCGAGGAGTCTTCCAGAGCCCTGCCGGGCGCTGGGAACCCGTCGGCCTATTAGCGAGATGCTCGGAGGGCTGTTATGGCCCCTCGAGTATATACAAGAAGGCCTTCGAGGATCCCTAAGACCCTGAAGGGCATAGATCCAGTTTTCGAGCCTCAGTTGTTCGAGGACTATCGGCGGGAGCTGCGGGAGAAATCCTTCAAACGCCAGGGTCTGGCCCTTGTGGAGGCCTGGGACCCCGTCATGAGGGTGACTCGCGACGAGTCAATACTCCTCGGGGAAGGGGAGGTGAGACTAAAGGTTGCAGAGGGTCTCGCACTTCCCCGAGACAGGCATTTTTTGAAGCACACGTCCTGGGGGGCCCTAGACATGGCGAAGGACATCTGCCAGGGCCTCACTCGAGTAAGTCACAAATCTCGACTCCCCTTTGTTACTTATCTTTTTATCGGCATAATTTGTTTATATGCTTTGCGTCTGCGACTTGCGAAAAGCTGTCTGGCCCAGGGGCTGGTGGCCAAGATCGAGGACCTTGAATCCTCGTGAAGAGTCTTGAGGCCAAGGCAAAGGACTCGAGGAGGTGGAGAGCCTAAAAAGGCCTTGGCTGACAAGGATGCCAAGTTGGCTGAAAAAGAGGCCGAGTTGGGGTCTCGAGGAATGAGGAGGCTAACCTCCTTAGAGCCACAGGTGTCATGGGCAAGCAGCTGAAAGCTTCCATGGCCGATGGAAAGAAGCACGAGGCCCTTTTCCTCGCCGAGCACCATGCGAAGAAAGAGCTGGAAGCTGAAATGGAGCAAGTGCTCGGCGAGTATCAAAGAATGGAAGCCCAGGCTGAGGCGAAGGGCAAACTCGCGGAGGAGTTGTCCTTGAGGGTTGCCCAGGCTGAGGATCTGGCGTCTAAGGCTGCAGCCCGGATCGAAGATCGCACCTGCACTTAATGAGGTGACGGGTTCTGCGGTGGCTGATCATTTAGCCTTCCTACAACTAGAAAACCAAATTGGTTTTAAGTTGTACGATGGTGAAAGTGTTCAACCCCCGTTTTTGTAAAGCCCATTCTTTGAAAGGGCTGGTCGAGTGCGCAGGTCGCCGAGGTCTTGATCGAGAAGACCGCGAACGCACAAGCCATGGAGGGTGTCCGTTATCCGAGGGCTTCCTACGATGCCGCCACCAAGTGGAGGCCATCGTTGAGAAGTCCGATTTGGAACCCTTAACGCTATGAAGGTCGAAGACCCTCCTCAGCGATTTTGTTCGAGTGGGGTAGGGCAGGGAAGAAATTAGGAGTAGAATATCCTTATGATATTCTGCCCGGGCATGCAGAGGATGCCCCTGTTGTACCTCCAAACGATGATGTCCCGAAGTAGTTTGTGGACTTGTAGTTAAATTTTTGCTCATTTTTGATAAAATATACAACGTTTCAGCATTTGTTGCCTTTATAGTTGTTATACGAGTATTATTTGGATAATACGAAGTGTTTTGTACTTGTGCTGGGTAAATTTGTGCAAATGAATTTGCGTAACTCTTCGTAAAGTGATTTTATTCGATGTGCATTGGTCGAGCAGTGACCTTGCAATCAATTTTTAAGCTTCTTGTATAAAGTGGGGACACTCTTCGTAGAGCGGTTTTATGTGAACATAGCTTGCATAATGCAAAGACTTGGAACATTGCCTTTCCTCCGATGTATGAACAGATTTTGTACAACGCAAAGACTTTGAAAGCGTATAACTTAAACGTAATAAGGCCTCAAGTCGTTGACGTGGTAGTCATTTTTGAGCTTTTTGCCTTGATGGTCCTTTAACTTGTATACACCTTCTCTTTCTTTACTGTGTACCACATAAGGCCCTGTCCACCTGGAACGAAGTGCGCCATGGCCAGGATTACGACCTGACAACTCCGCCTTTTGCAAGACCACACCACCCACGTGGATCTGCTTTGCCCGAACTTTGGCGTTGTGATCGAGGTTTGCCCTTTGTCGTAAGGCCATAAGCCTAAGTCTAGCACCCTCGCGGAGCTCCTCGACGAGGTCCAAACGCGCTCGAAGACCGCTCTCATTGTGAGGGGCGTCGTAATATAGCGTTCGGATTGTGGGTATTGAGACTTCGATTGGTAGTAAGGCATCGACGCCGTAAACCAAGGAGAAAGGAGTTTCTCCCGTGGGTCCCCGTGTAGTTGTTCGATAGTCCCAGAGGACGCTGGGTAGGGCCTCGACCCACTTCCCTTTTTTGTCCTCGAGGCGCTTTTTAAGCCCTCTTTGATCGTGCGATTTGTTACTTCTACCTGGCCATTTGACTGCGGGTGTGCCACGGGAGCGTAGAGCATTTGTATGTTCATCTTAGTGGCCCAATCCTTAAGCTTTTGCTCACGAATTGAGTCCCATTGCGTGATTATGGCTCTTGGTGCCTGCATCGTGCCACGCAGGTCGTGCCAGAGGAAGTGTATGACCTTGGCGGTTGTTATGTTCTCGAGTTGATGGACCTCGACCCAATTAGTGAAGTAATCGACAGCCACTATACAGAATTTGAACTGCACCTTGGCCGAAGGGAATGGGCCGATAAAATAGAGGCCCCACGCCGAAGGGTATAGGGTATGTCTCCGTAACCACTTCGTTTGCCGTCGTTGGATGCGAGAGTTGAGTTGGCATTTATGGCACGCTCGTACCAAATCATGCGCGTCTTTCCTCAAAGTTGGCCAATAATAACCGAGGCGCAAGCATTTGTGTGCTAGCGCATCGGAGCCAATGTGTGCTCCGCAAACTCCCGAGTGGACTTCGCTCAGATAAATTTGGAATCGCTTGGGCCGATACATCGCTGCAAATGAGTAGAATATCCTTTACGCCATAATGTGCCATCTATGATGACATGGCTGATGCGTCCTTATTTTCTTTTGCAACGCTGGTGGGCCCTCGATTGCGCCGGTTTGGAGATCTTTGGAGGATTGGGTCCCTCCAATCAGCCGCGTTGGCGTCGATTGCATGAATTGTATTTATCGAAGGTTGTGCTAAGGTTTCGAGGAATGCATCCGCCCGGCCCTTAGACAACCTGTCACCACGTGTTTTGATCCCTTGGGATCTTATTAATATGTAGCTGCTCGAACTGCCCTTGTAAGTTTTTAACAAGGCGCAAGTACCTCGAGAGTACTGGATCCTTGCAGTCATTGGTCCTCGTAACTCCGGCTTACGACGAGCCGTGAGTCACTGTACAGCTTAGACGCCGCAAACCAGCTTTCGTGGCAGTCTTGAGACTCACGAGTGCCTCGTATTCGGCCACATTGTTTGTGACGGAAACCTGGAAAGCTACTCGTAAGCTAGCCTCCATGCCGTGTGGGCCCCTCGATATGAACGCCTCCTCCCGGGCGATCGGCACCGGATGAACCATTCACGAACATGTCCCACTGGGAGTCTCTAACTCCGGTGGTGGTTCCCTCGAAGGACCATGTTCGAGGGGGTAAATGGAAAGCTCGGCCATGAAATCCGCCAAAGCTTGTGCCTTTATTGCTCGTCTAGGCTCAAACTTGATGTCATACTCCCCGAGTTCGATGCACCAACGGGCTAAACGACCACTATGTTCCGGTCTGTTTAGAATGTCCCGGATTAGTAGGTCCGTTCGACAATGACCGTGTGGGCTTGGAAGTATGCTCGTAATTTCTGGCAGCCACGATCAAAGCGTAGATCGTTTTGGAGGAGGGTAATTAACCTCAGCCCCTCGTAGCGTGTGGCTTATGTAATAGACGGGCCTTTGTTGTGGGCCTTCCTCAACGAGCACCGCAGATACGGTCTTTGTTCGAAGTGGAGAGGTAGATGACGAGTTCATCCCCTGCGGACATTTCAATGTTGGCAAATCGGAGAGGTGTTTCTTGATTTGCTCGAATGCTTCTCGGCATTCCGGTGTCCAAGTGAACGCCTTTTTCATGCGAAGCTGTTCAAGAATGGCTTACACTTGTCCCCCAACTTGGAAATGAATCGCCCAAGGCAACAATTCTTCCCGTAAGTTCTGGATTTCCTTAATGTTCCTTGGTGGCGCCATTTCGTGATGGCTGATATTTTCTTAAGGTTGGCGTCGATCCCCTTTCGGAGATCATATAGCCCAGGAATTTCCCGCCCAACAAAGAAGGAACACTTGGCTGGATTGAGCCTCATGTTATATCGCCGGAACGATTCGAAGGTCTCGGCCAGATCTTGAAGGTGATCCTCGAATGTCATGCTTTTGACAATGACATCGTCGACGTACGCTTCAAGGTTACGGCCCATTTGGTGGGCAAAGACCTTGTTCATTAGAAGCTGATAAGTGGCTCTAGCGTTTTTGAGCCCAAAAGGCATTCGAACGTAGTAATAGACGTCATCACCAGTCGTGAACGCCGTTTTGAAGGCGTCCTCGGGATCCATGTAGATTTGGTGGTAACCACTCTTAGCGTCCATGAACGACAAGTATTTATATTTGGAAGTTGCATCCACGAGCTGGTCGATGACAGGTAACGGGTAGGGGTCCTTTGGACAATGCCTATTGACGCCCGTGAAATCAACGCACATACGAAGTTCACCATTTGTTTTGTCGGCTAAAACTATGTTAGCGAGCCACTCAGAGTACTGAATTTCTTTTATTATTCCAGCTTCGAGGAATTTAAAACCTCCTCTTTACAAACTTCTTCTTGGAAGGGGCCATACCTCTTTTCTTTTGCTTAACCGGCTTTGAATCCGGGAATACATTAAGTTTGTGGGTGATGACGCTAGGGTCGACACCCGGCAAATCCTTCAAGCTCCAGGCGAAGACGTCAAGGTTTGCCTCGAGGAGGTGGATGAGTGCCATCTTCTCCTTTTGCGCAAGGTTTTTGCCAACCTTAAACTTCTTGCCCGAACGACGCCGATCTCCTCTCGCCACGCCATCGAGGCGTGGCTGTCGCCGGGTTCCGCGGGCTCCTCGAGCTTCTTCGAGGCACGTGGGTCCACCGCAGAGCTCAAAGAAGCCACGTAGTTCGCCCTCGCCGTCCGCTGGTCAATGTAGATGCTTGCATCTCCACGAGGCGTCACAAATGTGACCGTGAGAGAACGGATGTCACACTCATGTGAAATTCGACTGGCCGGGTCGACCAACGATGGCGTTGTATGTGGAAGGGACTTCGAGGACCAAGAACTCCGTCATAACGGAATGGCAGCCAACCGTGCCAAATTGTGTGTCCCCAATCAGCATGAGGAGCGTGTTGGACGACCCTATTGTTGGCACAATGTCCTCGCCGATGCCAAAGGTAGGGCCGGAGCTCCTTCGAATAGCGGACATGTGTACCCCGAGTTTATCGAGCATGTCCTTGAAAATGACACTGGTGTTTGCACCAGTGTCGATGTACACCCGGTTGGTGTCAGAACCGGCGATCCTCGCCGTGATAAGCGGTGGATCGGAGTGCGGTACGACGACCTTTGACCCATTGGGTCGGTAGATGACGTTCTCCTCGAGGTGGTCGATCTGCAAGATTTCTCTTGCATACCGCTTTCGGAGGAGGCACCTTCCGATTTCGTGAGCATGTGAATAACGCCCGCGGGTGGTGGTGGTGGTGGTGGTGGTAAGTTTTGCCTCCTAGGGCTGTTGTGTCGACGGCGCGTTTTGTCGCGGTCGTCGCTGTCATCATCCCTCTTGCGGCCTTTGGGGAATTCCTTGCAGGGAGAAGAGGAGTCGGACAGGAATTCCTTGAGCTTACCCTGCTCAATCATCTCAGAAATGAGATTTCTGAGCTGAAAGCACGCCTCCGTGTCGTGGCCACGGTCCTTGTGGTAAAGGCAAGACTTGTCAAACCCCTCGTGTTCTTATGCCGGATCGGCCGAGGCCACTGGGACCTTATTCGCTTCTCCAACATGAGAAGAATGTTCGTGCGGGTGTCACGAAGGGCGGGGGTGGTGGTCGGGGCCCTCGGACCATTGTTCGAGGACCGGTACTCGATGAAGCTGCACTTTGTCAAATTTCTTGCGGTCGCTTATGCAGGGGCCCGTTGTAAGGCTTATTCATTTCCTCGGAGTTCATGAACCGGGTTGCCCGATCGATGAACTCACCCATCGCTGTGACGGGGTTTTCATTAATATTATACGCGAGCCGGACTCGCGTTGAAGGCCTCGAGTCACGGCCAGAGCCGCATGTCCGAGGAGAGACCGGACTTGGACGGCTTCGCCTGAAACCGCCGGATGTAATCACGGAGTGGTTCCTCCCTTTGTCATTTCACTCTTAACAAGTGTTGGGCAGTCTTGGGGAGGTCGAGCTCCCATGAAGTGTCGCAGAACGACGAGGCGAGGTCCTTAAAGCATTTGAAATGCTGGCCTCGTAACGCTCCAAACCATGTTGAAGCAGCCCTTTCAAGGTGGAGCTGAAAGCTTTGCAGTATGGGGTCGAGGCGCGCCCATCTCCATTTGGGAGATGTAACGCCGCAAATGGTCAACGGGTCCGCTGTCGCGTCGTAGCTTTCGATAATCGGCATTCGAAAGCCGGCAGGGGCCTTGACGGCAATAACGCCCTCTCGTGAAGGGTCGAGTGAGGAGAACCTCGATGTCGTCGAGGACCAGGTTTGGCGTCTTAACCTGTTCCTCGACCACGTTGATTCTTCGAAGAAGATCGTCGACATCCAGGTTCGCAGCAGACGGGTTTTGATTCTGGGATTGTTCATCCCGGTCGTTGGGAGGCGGAAGGCGGGCAGCCTGCATTTTCGCCTTGATGGTTTGTACCATGAAGGCCTTCATTTCGTTGAGCATGCTCGCCGAGCAAAGTGCCATCTGAGCGGGATCGACGATGACCGCCTGGGGGTCGCCGAGGTCCCAGCGAGGTATGTCAAAGTAGCTGCTTGCGGTTGTGGGAGCTGCTGCACCCCTGGGGTGTCAGCAGCAGGGAGTGGCGGGGTTGCCACCAACTGGGAGTTGTGGGGCTGTTGCGTCCCCGTTGCCCCACCAGTAGGGAGTGGTGGAGGTACATCGGAGGAGCTGGAAACAACATCCTCAACATGTACGCTGTTGTGAGTTCTTCTTGTTTTCGCCATGGAAACGGTTAAAAGTTGAAAAAGTTGAGTAGAAAAAGAAAATGGCTTGTTTTTCTTTCCCACAGACAGCGCCAAATTGATAGCCAAAGTATGATCTCCGGCTGCCAAAGATCTTCCGACGCCTAGGACAGGTGGCTCCGATACCGAAGGACAAGACAAAAGACACTTTCAGTGCATAAAGGGGAAAGTGTGGGTGTGTAGTAATCACCTTATTTGAGGCGGACACCACCCAATATATAGGGTGGTGCTAGGTCCCGTCATGGGCCTTAAACGCTCGGAGAATCTCCATAAATGTGCCCATAATTGGGATGGCGGCGTATTAATGGTGTAATAACATGGAGTTATCATGAGTTACTCCCTCCTTTGGCTTAATGCCACAATTAGTGCAGCGGTTATGTTGAGGGAGGGCAAAGAACGTTTCATGGCTAACGGCTCTATACGGGGCGCCCCATCGTCAGAGGGACTCTCCGTAAACACGAGGCCGGCTGTGGTGGACGCGCCCATATGGCGTTTGCATTTGACAATACAAATGCATTGGCCGCCCATATATATCAGAAATCAACTAACATAAATAATATATTAATTTAGTAATAAACACACTCATTAATATAGCCATTATCTTGCATTAATCTAACTCATTAACCATAGTTTGGATCGAAGCTGATCATCGATGAACAGAACAGGTAAGGTTTGTACTTTGTTAATACATGTGTACTAGTTGGTTGCCATGCCAAGTTTTGAGTAGCTCGCTCGCTAGCTCTTTGTTAATTCCTGTCCTAGTTAGGGTTGAACAACTAACTGTTTTGATACTCCTTCCCCTCCGTCTGTATATATAACCAAATCTTTCATTTTAGAATGCTATGCCCATGTAAAGTAAGTAGTTACCTAACCTCGATGCAATGCTACAGGTATGTATGTATGTATGTATGTATGTATGTATGATTTCTGACATAATAATATTTCTCCATTTACGCATACCATTTGAAAGAGCCTTTATGCATTCTACATAACACATTTCTGCAAATGCAAGTAAAAACCGCTATTTTCAATTTAATGAACACGAGTAATGATTAAACTTTTCTTGCCACTACGTTTAGGGCCCTCAAACTTTCAAGCTAAAATAGTTGTCATGAAGGATCTCAAATGTATGCTTCTAGTGGCTATAGAAGAAATGTTTGGACAAGACGAAGATAACCTCTTTTCTGTTGTCTGGAAAAAGAAGAAATTGCCAGTTATCCTTTCCTACTCTTTGCTCTGATGTAACTTTTGAACATATGCATCTGTTATTCCTGTGTTCATTTAGCTCTTATTTCAACATGCAAGAATGCCATCCTAATGATTGAGGAATGTGTGTCTTCACTCATGAAATATGGAGTGTATATATGTGCAGGTAAATACTTGAAATTCATCCCAATAGACCACAAAATTTGCTCGAGTTTCAGAATCTAAGCTATGCATAGTTGTTATTGTTCTTTTTCCAACTGCACTGTTGGCGCCTAGAGGATTTTGTAAATGTAAAGTTTCATGATTGTTATTTTTAATTTCTGTAGTAAACATTACATTCGTTTTCATTTCTACAATCTCACTTCTTGCTATTTAGTTAAGCTCAAGCTTGTTATTTGAAGTTTGAACTCTAACACTTTGCATGAGGGGAGAATTAGTAACATATATGGTGAAGTTAGAAATGTAAAATTACTCATTTTCGGCTTCTCATAGATCTTGAAGGCAGTAGTAGAAGGAAATTAACGTTTAATTTGTAGAAATATCGATGATCAGGGATGAGAAGGGTAGCTGCTAGGTCGCCTGGGAACTTCTCCTTGCCTCTTCCACCTATCTCTTTCAGGGATCAATTCAACCTCCAGATCTTAAGGGCCATGGCCGGGGCTCAGGCAGGTTAGAGGCTAGAGGTAGAACTCAGGTGGAGAAGAAAGGGCAGCTGAGATTGAGATGGAGATAAGGAGAGATACGGTGGACACAGAGTAGGAAAAGCTTGTCGGAAGAGGTGCATTGGTGTAGGGCTACTTGTAAGGCACAGAGATACGGTGGACACAGAGATACGGTTGCTTCACAAAATGCAAATTTTTATTTCAACACATTTGCCAGCAGGCTCACCTCATTGGGCTGTTTGTAAGGCTTCTCATATTCTATTTTCTTCTCAATCTTTTGCTTCGCAGGTAGGGAGTTTCTAACCGATGGAACCAGATTCATACTTCCTATTCGTGCACTTGCATTTAATAAATCAGGGAGTCTGCTGACAGCTGCTGGGATGATGAAGGCATTAAGGTAATCAATACAATTGATGGTTCAATAGCCAGAGTCCTCAAAGGGCATAAAAGATCTGTGACTGGTTTTGCTTTTGACCCAAGACAGATTCATATTGAGGGTTCAATTGAGGTTTTGCTGGCGGCTGCCTTGCTTGGTGATGAAGCATTTGTTACTGAGGCAGCACAAGACAGATTCATATTGAGGGTTATTGGTTCTTGCTGCAATAGTAAGTTTTTTTTTCCTCCGTATACGAGTTGAGGAAGCTGTTCAGCTCTGAACACTATCAAATATCTTTGTTCTGTCCTGGTAGGCGACGAGCTTCTGGGAGCTCAAGAACTTGTAAAGCTTTTATCTGTTGAAAATCAATAAAGTGTGCTATTCAACTAACCTAAGCTAGTGCTCTTAAACTCCCAAATCCGGCAGAACGGTGTATCAACATACTAGAGCAAGACCTCCCCGCAAAGCTGGTGTTTCAGTTTCAGTCGTCAAGGCCTTTACCATGGCTGGAGCAAGTGTTGCTGAATCTGCCATTCCATCATCTCCACAATTGTCTGCTCTTTTTACTAAAAGACGGCCAAGATCTCAACAGGAACGTCAACAGTAGAGACAAAGCACGGGAAGACCAAGATAAAGGTTATGAAGATGATGGCAAAACAAAGAATGGTCTCAATCAGAAAAGCATGGAGGAGTTGAAGAGATCGCAGGCCCGCAATCCCAGAGATCTGTTGTCAAGACCTCCAGATGGCACAATACAGGGTGAACATATGCAAAAAAAGGTGACAACAAATACTCCCTCCGTCCCCGAAAGATTGGTAGATTTGTTTGGACACGGAGATTAAGGTGAATGTAAAATGTTTGTATATGTTTACTTAATTGTCCCTTAGTTGAGAGTGCACACAAAACGAGGTAGAAAAAGTAAAGATAAAGTGAGGATAGTTTAGTAACTTTGAGAGTGAGAAGTTTCCTTTTAAGGAAAGTGATCAATTTTTCTGGGACAGCCCAAAAAGGAAATGTGTACAATTTTTCAGGGACGGAGGGAGTATATGTTTAGTTGTTTGTCATTCGCAGTTTATATCGTCAGAGTATCGTTCAAGAGATTCATTTTGATTCCAAACAAATATAGAGAAGGGAGACTTCAAGAACAAATCCAGACAAGTATCCAGTACATGAGGGGAAAGTTACAGATTTATCAGGAGTCTTAATCATAACAACATACTAGTTTGCATTGCATCATAACAAGTTGGGGTGCAACTGAAAGCTAACAGTGATAGACGACAACTAGCTATATAATTTATCATCAAAGCATGATAAATTAGCTAGGCGTTGGTACTTATCTACCCACGAATGTTCTTAAGAATATCACCTGGATTCACCCCACATAACTTGTTGAGATATGGACGAAACCAGCTGTTTTGAGTCTGCACCAGACAATAACAAACATTAAGGGATGAGAGATCTAGTTAGATGGAGGGAGGGAAGGGATTAAAAAAACAAATTGTCGGTGTAGAAGGATGAGTCTAACCTAACCTACCTTTTCATATGACTACATAATTCTTACATAAGTCAAGCTGCTCCTCCTTGGTGAGCCTCACCGTAGGTGCCCTGATCTTGTAAGTGCCAGACTTGGTGGTGCAAACTAAAATTAATAACAAAAGTGGTAGTTACATTTGAATTAAGATGTGTGTGTGTGAGTATCAAATCTGAAACATCAAAACTATAGCACGCACAACAATTGGATTAGAGAGGGTTTGTACCTATATCATCAGTTTTGGGAGGTATAGATGAAACGACAGCAGCCCCCATCCCTAACAGGGCGCACACAACCATTCCCGCTGCAAAACCAGGAAGTAACATAGGGGTGAGGTACACATACATACACACACACATACATACAAAGAATTAACGTTATGAGGGAGCCAGGGAGGGAGGGAACAAATAGATATATTACGTGGTGTCTTGCCATGTTCAAGTCGCATTAGATGCATCAGAACCAACGAAGAAGTCATGACGCCGCCGGTAGAGAGATCCGATGCCTAACGAGATTAGATTGCGATTTCCCCAACTCCCTAAACCCTAAACCAAAATCAGATTGATTTCCCCAAATTGGTTTTTGTACTGATCGATATCGACGAAAGGACAGGAGAACATTCAGCACAACCCTCCTGACCCAAGCATTTTCCTCTCCACCTCCACCAAGGGCCACCACCCTCACTCCTTCCACCGGCGCCGGCGGCCTCTTCCACCAGCGTCAGCATTACGTCACCGGCTCCGGCTTTATCCCTTCAACCGGCGCCCGCTTCACCCCAACCATGTTCTCCATTTTTTGGAGAGTCGCCGCTCACACCGACGAGAAGAAAGGGAACTGACGTCGGCTTGACTCTAAAGACGGTGCTATAGATTTGGAGTGCTCTTCTAAAGCCGCCGCCGCCGCCAGTGGCGCCACGTCAACCATGGCTGCTAAGGCCGCTGGCACGCCAACTTGGGGTGGCGGTGCTAAAGTGCCGAAGTTGCGCCGAAAGCTGCCGCCATCATCTACCATTTTTTCAGCATTTGGAGGAGATTACGTGAGGCTAATACACATGTCACCGTCAAAATCTCACGTAATCTCCTCCGAAATGCTGAAAAAATGGTAGATGCAAGGCAGCTCCTCAGCAGCACTTCGAAGACTTTAGCACCGCCACCCCAAGTTGACGTGCCGACGGCTTTAGCAGCCATGGTTGACGTGGCGGCACCGGCGGCGGCTTTAGAAGAGCCCTCCAAGCCCGCAACACCGTTTGTAGAGGTCAAGCCAGCGTCAACTCCCTTCTTCCCGTCGGTGTGAGCGGCGACTCTCCAAAAAATGGAGAACATGGTGAAGTGCTGGCGCCTGGGAGATAGCCGAGGCGGCATGTAATGCGGGCGCCGGTGGAAGAGGCTGTCGGTGCCGGTGGAAGGAGTGAGGGTGGTGGCCCTTGGTGGAGGTGGAGAGGAAAATGCTCGGGTGGGGAGGAATTGGCTTCTCTGTCCAATGAGCAGCTTGAATGCTATTTTTTTCTTGATATGACTTCCTTGATCACTATTTGGGGTTTATTATATTAGTACCTACACAGTCAATCCCTAGTTTATTACCCCCTCTCATATTTGGAGTAAGAGGGGGTAATAAACTAGGAACTGGGTGTGTAGGTACTAATATAATAAACCCCAAACAGTGATCACGGAAGTCATATCAAGAAAAAAATGGCATTCAACCTGCTCATTGGACAGAGAAACCAATTCCTCCTCGCCTGAGCATTTTCCTCTCCACCTCCACCAAAGGCCACCACCCTCACTCCTTCCACCGGCGCCGGCGGCCTCTTCCATCGGCGCCCGCATTACATCACCGGCTCCGGCTTTATCCCTTCCACCGGCGCCCGCTTCACCCCCACCATGTTTTCCATTTTTTGGAGAGTCGCCGCTCACACCGACGGGAAGAAGGGAGCTGACGCCAGCTTGACTAGGGGTGGCAATCGGACGGATAATCCGCGGTAGGCTAATATCCGCGAACCGCAAACCGCGGTTTTTTTCGTATCCGCGGTTTGCGGTTACACCTATCACGGATAGGAACTTAAATCCGTATCCGCGAACCGCAGGTATCCGCGGTTAGCGGTTAACCCGCGGTTAGCCCTTTGAATTGTACTTGGTCTCAGAAACGTGTCTTTGCTTCCACGTACATAACAATCCGATCCTCTTGAGTTTTCTCTGCATCATACAAGAATCCAATACACCAAAACGATGCTCATCTGCTACCAAAACATACAGTTGGCCGAACAAATCGCCAATTCACCTATACAAAATCAAATATAAGCCTAAAATATCTGCAGCACACAAAAATATGCCAAGGGCACTTCAGATAATCAGATGGTCCAAAAATGATAATCAAGCTACCCATCCAGTTCATTAAAGTAAAAGGATGTGTCCACTCTTCGCAAGGCCCCTAACTTTAAAAACTTATCAACGAAAAGTTGGGGATGCTGTGATCACGCCCTGGAATATGTCCAATCAGAAATTACAAAAGCTTACCTAGCTATTTGATAATATTTATCAAATCCTGAAACCATCAGCATTTGCTTGAAAAGCTGTGGACTTTGGGGCAAAGCATAAAATGTTCCTCGCTTCAAAATACTGTATTAGAGTGGATCAAACTGCGAGCAGAGGGCAAAGCATTCCAGAAGCATAAAACAGTAAAACAGGCAGAACAGATGATTGGAATCACATAACAATTTCAAGCTGTTTAGCTTCCAAAGCTTATCAAAATTATTTTACTCTCATAACTAGGTGCTAATTTCAAAAGGTCATAGCAGCAATTTTCCTGACTCATGCCCACACATGCTATGGACATGAGCACAGAAAATTCATGTGTAGGAATATGCACGCCATGGGATCTAAAGCTTCTTCTATAAGTAACGCTACCTGGATTCTCGATGGTACCAGGTAATCTCTAGCCCTTTCAGGAGTGGATCTTGACAGTATAGGAGTCTCAATCTACCTTAGAAGCATAAAAAGTCAGAATCAAAAGGGAGACAATAAGGATAACCAGTGACAAGAAGAAAAGTTTTCCATAAACAAAGAATGAGTATTATCGTAGCTACCTCAACAAATCCATGAACATCCTCAAGATATCTCCGGATGAGCTTCACCACTATATGCCGCAACATGATGTTGGAAGACATCTGTTTGCGGCGTAAATCAAGGCATCGATATCTAAACAAACATAGCATGTCAAGTTGTCAAACACTCTAACTAAATAACCCATCTGTTAAGAATGATCACAGATTCTTAATCATGGTACTGTCTTGAATGGCAACATTGACAAAATTATATGGCATCCCTAACGCGGAGGAGTATATAAGATAATGACAGATGACTGATGAGGAAAATAAACTGTCATCCATAGTTCCTCGCGCCAAATAATAGAACTACAACAGTTCATTCAACCTTGATATTCTTAAAATAAGAAGGGGTGAAAACATCTCTTATCTACTGCATAAATGGCATAAGATAGCTCTCAACCAACAATAAGCAACTTGATAGACAAGTGATTTTACTCCAGCTACCTTAAATGGATCTCTTCCTTAATGGAATCTTTGGTTTCATCAGGAGTGGTAACTAAGAAAGGAAGCTTTGCTGTCACCGAATTCAGAACTTGGACATGCTCCACAGCAACCTGACACAGACCACTTAAAATCAATCAGCCAATGCATGAAGGAACAAATCGAAGAACAGAACTTTAACAAAGTAAGCATATCAAGTCATCACATCCTAAACAAGCAAACGCACCTCTATTGAGCCGGTTCTCATTTTCTTATTCACTGAGTCATCCGGCCTTGCCCCAACAACACCTTCTACAGCAACTACATACTCGAGCCTCAAATGGTTTAACGGTTTAATGGGCATCTGGGAACTCATCAGGAAGCGTCGTAACCTTAAATAATTCATACAATTAGCAACATGAATTGATGAATATATCAATGCATTACCAAACCAATAAAGTTTTGAAACCTGAATAATGCCTGTGTGATCTCTGAGGTTGAGAAAAGTGAGCCCTCCATGGACCCGATGAAGCGCGACCCAGCCGCAAAGCCGGACTCTCTTACCCACATCGGCCTCTGACAATTCTCCACAAAAATCAGTTCTTGAGACCCAATGAAGCGAGTCCCTGAGAGGAGCTAAGGGTGAGGAAGTCTGGGTGTCGGCTCTGGAAGGCCCAGGGGCGTGCGGGGACTGGAAAGTGGAAGCACGGACGGAGGAAAAGCTCCGGGTGGGTGTAGGAAAAGTTTTGGGGAGTAGAAGGGCGGGGAAGATAGAGAGAGGTCTGGCTCTCAGGAACAATAGAGAAGATGACGTCTTCAAAAGCAGATTCGACATCTTCCTCCGGCCACGACGTCGAGAGGCGAGTCGGCGATTGGGAAGGACGAGTGTGATTGTGTTTGTGAATGTGTGAATGTTAAGTCTGCTGCTAACCCTAACTCCCTAAGACACTCACACCAGAGACATGCTTCTGGCCTTCACGGCAGGGGCAGGGCCGCAGCAGGGCACACCACAGTTGGGCCTCACTTAATGGGCCTCATTAATCTTATGGGCTTGGTTTGCGGTTTGTGGTATCCGTAAACCGCGGATAGTGGATAACCGCGGTGCGGATACAACATATCCGTAATCCGTAACTGTGAATTAACAGATGCAAAAAATAACCGTATCCGTGAACCCGCGGATAAAAACCGAAGTTAAAACCGTCACTGACGGGCGGTTATCCGCGGCTTGCGGATACTATCGGTCTGATTGCCACCCCTAAGCTTGACCTCTACAGACGGTGCTGCGGGTTTGCAGGGCTCTTCTAAAGCCGCCGCCATCGCCGGTGCCGCCACGTCAACCATGGTCATATGGGCCGTCAGACGCCAACCGGGATGGCGTTGCAAAGGGTGCCGACCGAGTTGCCGGGCGCGCCGCCACTACATCTACCATTTTTCAGCGAGTAAAATCCACAGGTCCCTATTTTTAAGTTTGTGACCTATTTTGGTCCCAAAATAACTTTTTGTTCCAAATTTGTCCCAAAAAATAAGTTTCGCGTACTCTTCTCGTCCTTTCCGTCCATTTTGGGCGTTTAAGTTGACGGGTTAGTTGAAAAGACCCTTTTGCCCTTAGTTTTGTTGAGTCAGCTGCTGATGTGGTTTAGCCGAGTTCTTCGATGCGTTTCGCCTATAAATTGGGGGATTGGGGATTAGGGTTGATGCGTTTCGAACTGAGATCGGTCGATTGAGCGAGCTCCGGCGACTTTCATTTGGTGTATCCTGTCGAACTACTGACGCGTCGATTTGTCAATGTCGACTGGTTCGACATCGAACTCCTCTGGCCCAGTGAAAGCTCCATTCTGCAGATGTGGTGTTCGTGCTCGCTGCAATGACCTTCACCGAGGACAATTGCGGCAGGAGGTTCTTTGGGTGTGCTCGATTTGAGGTGAACTAGGTGAAAAGTAAGAGAGAACATCCTTGTGATTTTTGTATACCCTCACCTTGCCATCTACATACCGCAACAATGGCTCACACGAACCTCCCACCATGATGCATGGTAAAGATGTGGGTATCACCCATCTGCAAGTAGAAGGAAAAGAAATAACCATAAAACAGGGGCAGCTATGTGGAAACGAAAAAAATAACTTCTGAAACCTACCTCCTGAAGGACGGAGCCGACGTTCAACTTCAAGAAACTCGTAACCCAACAAGAATTCTGCTTCGATTTGGGTTCAAAATCAAAGAATCACAACTTAGGGTTAATGTTTTTCGAAAACAATGTGAAACGAGGGAAACGCATTCAGAGCAGGGAAGAAGAGGGAAGAGGGAGGGGTTGTCCACGTTTTCGCCAACTGGACAAAAAAGTGGCATCACCATCCGACTCACCAACGCGAAGGGGTAAAACGGACATTTCACAGACAACTGTTCGATTAAACGGCAATTTCGGACGGAAAGGACGAGAAGAGTACGCGAAACTTATTTTTGGGACCAATTTGGAACAAAAAGTTATTTTGGGACCAAAATAGGTCACAAACTTAAAAATAGGGACCTTGCGCGGATTTTACTCTTTTTTCAGCATTTGGAGGAGATTACGTGAGGCTAATACACATGTCACCGTCAAAATCTCACGTAATCTCCTCCGAAATGCTGAAAAAATGGTAGATGCAGTGGTGGCAGTCGCCCTCGGCAGCTCAGTGTCGGCACCCTTAGCACCGCCACACCCGGTTGACGTGCTGGCGGCCTTAGCAGCCATGGTTGACATGGCGGCACTGGCGGCGGCGGCTTTAGAAGAGCCCTCCAAGCTCGTAACACCGTCTGTAGAGGTCAAACTAGCATCAGTTCCCTTCTTCCCGTCAGTGTAAGCGGCGACTCTCCAAAAAATGGAGAACATGGGTGGGGGTGAAGCGGGCGCCGGTGGAAGGGAAAAAGCCGGTGACGTAATGCGGGCGCCGGTGGAAGGAGTGAGGGTGGTGGCCCTTGGTGGAGGTGGTGGAGAGGAAAATGGACGAGGAGGAATTGGCTTCTCTGTCCAATGAGCAGTTTGAATGCCATTTTTTCTTGATATGACTTCCGTGATCACTGTTTGGGGTTTATTATATTAGTACCTGCACACCCAATCCCTAGTTTATTACTCCCTCTCTCTCACTCCAAATAAATGGTAATTTTTTTTTATATTAAAAGTAAGAAATTGTGAAAAGGGAAAAATTTGGTCAAAAAATTTTCATAGAGATTCATTTCTTTTAGTTCTAAATATAAATAGTATGTTATGGATATTTAAATAAAACAAGTGACTCAAAATTTTCAAAAAACAATGCACCATTTTTTTACTAATACCTCCGTAATATGTTGTTCTTTAAATAGTATCCCTTTTATTTTATCTTATCTTATTTTTTAATGAGTTCTGCACATTTTTGTAGAGCTGTATATGTACTATTTTTCCTTGGATTAATAATACTTAGGTTTTTATTGTAAGAAAAAAAACTCCACAAATAGCATAATTCATTATTTTACATCAAGATTTTTGGTAATGAATTACAGTACTTTATTTTGTTCCAGCCAGGTAGTCAAGTTTTGCGAGTCTCTTCCCATTATTCTTAATTTCTCTCTTATAAACTTCTCATTTAAAATTTAAATATATATATATATATATATATATATAAATAAGAAAAGCATAATTTGGAATACACCCCAATGAGCTGATGGTGACAACTTTTGGGAATGAGAAAAGGTGAGACAAATTTAAAGTTTCAGTTGCAGATGGGCGGTTGAGATGAGATGAGATGAGATGAGAGGGTGGAGTCGAGTGAGGGGTATACAAGTTACAGAGAGTGAAGCAGCAACAACTCTTTATGCCAGAGCCAGTGATCTTCCTGCCATATTTGTCCATTTCCACCCCTCCATTAGGCGTTGAACACGTGTCACTGCCCCTCCTATTTAACCATCACTCTCCTGCCCTTCCCTTCTTTCTCGCCGCTTTCTTCTACCATACACATCCTTTATCCTCATTTCCCATCCATCCGATTCTACAATCATTACTTAAAATTAATACTCTTTTCCTTGGTAAAAAGTTATCCACATTTATTTAATCTTTATATTTCAAATTCAATATTTACCTCAAATATTTATAAAATAATATTGAAAATAACTAAAAAAAACATATTTGAAAATTGTAGATTTTAAATTATAATACGAATAGGAATTATTTTTGCCATCGACGTTTGGTCAAAAGTTATGTTTTGCCATTATTTTAAAAAATGATATTTTTTTGACATTGATGTTCTATCTTTAGACCATTTTTACCATCAACGTTTACTCTTTAGATCATATTTATCACTGAGGTCATTAACGTATGGAATATTCTCAGAATATTCTGTAACGGCTAATATTTTCATAATCAATTTGATCTCATACATTTAAAAAATAACACTAAATTTGTAAAAGTTACAATCTAACCCCCTCCCATGCTGGAACCTCTATGCTCTCGACGGTGTCTTCTACCAGACGTCTTGCCATATTCATATCTCCCGCCATTGGGGACCTTTCCAATCTCATATAGCTCTCAATTGGGTGAAAATTATCAACAATCCTTAAAAGATGTCTGAAAACCATAATGAACCTAAAAATGTTTATAAAAAATCGTTAATTTTTTTCCCATTGTTCTCAGAAAATTATCAACACTCAAAGATCTCTCTATAAATTAGGAAGCGAGATATTGATGATTCTCTTTAAATTTTCTATGCAAAAATGATAAGGAATTTAATACAGATTATTTATTGTATTTTAGAGAAACAACGGGCTCCACAAAGGGTAAAGGGGTGAAGATGAAAGAATGGTTAAGAATGCGCGTGAATTTGTTGATTTTTATAAATTGTAAGGTCTAGTGTGTAGTTAATTTAACGGAGAGTGACAAAAGGGAGCTAGAAACAATGTATAACACTGATGGTAAAAAAAGACCCTTACTAAAAATAATGATAAAAATGGACTTTTCATTAAATGTTGGTCGCAAAAATGGACTTTTTCCCTTTGATAATTATGGATTGTTAGCCTCTCCCTCTCACCCAGATCCATGATCTTCGACATCTTTAATTGATGCTTTAGAGTCACCCTTTTCCATAAAGCCTGAAAAATCATACATGTGTTCTCTAATGGCACGCAACAGAAAACTTAAGTCCATCAAATTTCTGTAGAAGTCCAACGCAACAAATGCTCTATATGCAATATCCATTGCTAGTGTAGATATGGCAATGGCTAATACACATGTCATCGTGCACGTAATCTCCTACAGAGAACTGCAAGAATGATAGATGCAGTGGCGGCAGCCGCACTCGGCCGCTCAGTGCCGGCACCCTTAGCACCGCCACCCCTGGTTGACGTGCCGGCGGCCTTAGCAGCAGTGGTTGACGTGGCTGCACCGGCGGCGGCGGCTTTAGAATAGCCCTCCAAGCCCGCACCACCACTGTCTGTAGAGGTAGCTTGCTTCTTCCCGTCGGTGAGAGCAGCGGCTTTCCAAAAAATAGAGAATCTGGTGGGGGTGAAGCGGGCGCCGGTGGAAGGGATAAAGCCGGAGCCGGTGACGTAATGCGGGCGCTGATGGAAGAGGCCGCCGACGCTGGTGGAAGGAGTGGGGGTGGTGGCCCTTGGTGGAGGTGGGGAAGAAAATGATCGGGCGAGGAGGAATTGGCTTCTCTCGAATGAGCCGATTGAATGCCATTTTTTCTTGTTGATATGACTTTCTTGATCACTGCTTTTGATCACTATTTGGGGGGTTTATTATATTAGTACGTAGACACCCAGTCCCTAGACCCAGTTCCTAGTTTATTACTACCACTCACTCTCTCCTCCAAATCTGTTGATATTAAAATTAAGAAACTGTGGAAAAGAAAAAATTTGATCAAAAAAATTTCATAGAAATTCATTTCTTTTAGTTCTAAATAAAAATAGGATGTTATGGATATTTAAATAAAACAACTGACCCAAAATTTTCAAAAAAAATGCATCATTGTTTTACTAATACCTCCGTAATATGTTGTTCTTTATCCCTTTTATTTTATTTAATCTTATTTTTTAATGAGTTCTGATGCACATTTTTGTAGAGCTGTATATGTACTATTTTCCCTTGGATTAATAATACTTAGGTTTTTATTGTAAGAAAAAAAATACTCCACATATAGCATAATTCATTATTTTACATCAAGATTTTGGTAATAAATTACAATACTTTATTTTGTTCCAGTCAGGTAGTCAAGTATTGCGAGTCTCTTCCCATTATTCTTAATTTCTCTCTTATAAACTTCTCATTTAAAATTTAATATATATATATATATATATATAAAGAAAAGCATAATTTGGAATACACCCCAATGAGCTGACGGTTACAACTTTTGGGAATGAGAAAAGGTGAGACAAATTTAAAGTTTCAGTTGCAGATGGGCGGTTGAGATGAGATGAGATGAGAGGGTGGAGTCGAGTGAGGGGGTATACAAGTTATAGAGAGTGAAGCAGCAGCAACTCTATCTGCCAGAGCCAGTGATCTTCCTCCCTTATTTGTCCATTTCCACCCCTCCATTAGGCGTTTGAACACGTGTCAATGCCCCTCCCATTTAACCGTCACCCTCCTGCCCTTCCCTTCCCTTCTTTCTCACCGCTTTCTTCTACCATACACATCATTTATCCTCATTTCCCATCCATCCAATTCTACAATCATTACTTAAAATTAATACTTTTTTCCTTGGTAAAAAGTTATCACATTTATTTATCAAAAAAAAGTTATCACATTTATTTAATCTTTATATTTCAAATTCAATATTTACCTCAAATATTTATAAAATAATATTGAAAATAACTAAAAAAAACATATTTTAAAATTTTAGATTTTAAATTATAATACGAATAGGAATTATTTTTGCCATCAACGTTTGGTCAAAAGTTATGTTTTGCCATTATTTTAAAAAACGGTCTTTTTTGACATCGATGTTCTATCTTTAGACCATTTTTACCATCAACGTTTACTCTTTAGATTATATTTATCATTGAGGCCATTAACTTAGGGAATATTCTCGGAATATTTTGTAACAGCTAATATTTTCATAATCAATTTGACCCCAAACATTTTTAAAAAATAACCTTAAATTTGTAAAAGTTACAATCTAACCACCTTTCATGCTAGAACCTCTATGCTCTCGACGGTGTCTTCTGCCAGACGTCTTGCAGTATTCATATCTCCTGCCATTGGGAACCTTTCCAATCTCAGATAGCTCTCAATTGGGTGAAAATTATAAACAATCCTTAAAAGATGTATGAAAACCATAATGAACATAAAAATGTTTATAAAATATTGTTAATTTTTCCATTGTTCTCTAAAAATTATCAACACTCAAAGATCTCTCTATAAATTAGGAAGCGAGATATTGACAATTCTCTTTAAATTTTCTATGCAGAAATGATAAGGAATTTAATACATATTATTTATTGTATTTTAGAGAAACAATAGGCTCCACGGAGGATAAAAGGGGTGAAGATGAAAGAATGGTTAAGAATGTGGGTGAATTTGTTGATTTTTATAAATTTTAAGGTACAATGTGTAGTTAATTTAACGGAGAGTGACAATCGAGAAGTAGAAACAATGTATAACACCGAATAGTTAATTTAATGTATGATGTGAAACATGAATAGTTATTTGTTTAGTATCCCCTACAATCAATATTTCTACGTACTCTCTAAGCTTAACCTTTTTTATTTATTTTTTATTATTTTATGTTTGATAGAGGATAATTTATATATACCTTACCTCTTATGTTCATTATTTTATGAATTGATATCAAATTTTTTCAATCTTATGATTTTATTCCAAACATTATACAATATTTCCTTTTTAGTACTTTCTTTTCATTCTAAGTTGGGTACTGATATTTAGTTAATGCTTTATTTTTCTTATTTAATTAATATGTATTTTTATTCTTTTTCTAACAATAATCTATGATTTAAAAAAATTGAAAACCATAAAAAGTTTCACCTTAGATCCAAAAGAGAGATTTTGGAATTTTGGGTACCGGCTCCTTATAGAAAAAGGTATACCTCTGTGACAAGTTAAATACGTTTTCTCTTCTTAATCAAAAAAAAAAAAATACGTTTTCTCTTTGATTTTTTCTGGGGAGCTTGTTTGTATAGTTGATTTTGATTTATATGTGTTTTTCAATTTTAGTGTAAGAATAAGACTACTATTTAGCCTTTAAAAAATAATGTCTATTCAGAATATATAAAAACATACCCATCGCCAAGCATGAGCATTAAAATCATCTTCATATTATTGTTAAAGGCAATTTAATTCAACGATAACTTTTGGAGATGTTATATCAATTTGAAGAAAGTTATCACAACATTTTAGGGTAAAGTGTACCCATGGTCCTGTAACTTTAATTATTATATCACTAGAGTTCTGTTTTAACTTTTTGTACTAATAAAGTCATAATTTCAAGTTTGTTCTGCATCTATGGTCCTATTTGACATTTTTGACCTCATTTTTTAAAATATTGCTCTTATAAACAATTGAAAAATATAAAAAAACACCCTAACGTTTAACGAAACTTTAAATTTTACACTTAATATTTATAAACCCTAAAATTATACCATAATTTTTAAAAATACTTACAATTCTACCATAAAAATTTTCTCTCAACTTTATCTCACCACCCTCCTTTCCACCACCACCGGAAATCTCACCGGACCGCCGACAGCCTTCGCCGTAATGCCTTCTAAGCTACGAAACTCAAGTCTAGGCGGTAGATCCGCAGCCCACGAATCGCCGGCTAAGGGCGGCGAACCTCTGGCACAGGGTTGCGGATCGCGTGCCCAAGGCGGCAATCGACGGCTGAAGGGCGCGAATCGCGAGCCCTAGGCCGCGAATAGAGGTCCCGTGGTTTTCCGGCGGCAGCCCGTGTCTTTCCAGCGGTGGTGGGTCGGATGGTGGTTGATATAGGTAGGCTGGAAAGTTTAAGGTAGATTTTTTGTAGAATTTTAAAATTTGAGGGTGTAAATGGTATAATAAGAAAAATTCAGTTTATGTTCGTTATCACTACGTAGTTGAGGGCGTATTTGTAGCGCCTTAAGAAGCGCTTTAAGGCGTTACAAGCGGGCGAATTATCAGTTCGCGCTATAGAGCGCTACAGGGTGGGTCCGTTTTTCTACCTGAAGCGCCTATGTAGCGCTCTTTAGCACTTCTAGACAGTGACAGCTAACAACATTTTTTTGGGCTGTTGTAGCGCCGTTGGAGCTCATTAAAGCGTTACGAAGACGAATTAAATACGGCAACTGCATCTCCTTCGTCTTCCTCTCCGCACTTCTTCACCAACATAGCGTTTCTTCACCATTCACCAACAGAGCAGACAGAGTGTTCACTTCGTGAAGAACAGAGCTCCGGTCTCGTCTCCGCGCATCTTCAACAACAGAGTTTCGGGAGCTTCGGGAACGACGAAAAAATCGGTCCGAGCTCTCCAATCTCTCATTTCAGTTGTGGCTTTGTTTCTCTTTAACAAAAGTGGGCGTTTCAACCATTTTTTGTGGTTATTCCATATTAGTTGTGCCCAAACAATAGATCGGATCTTGTGGAGTTACTTAAGGTATGATTTAATAAAAATTTTTGAATATCTTTTGGTTGATTTTTGTTTGGTTAAGTGGAGTTTCTTATTTTCAATGTATGTTGTTAATTATTTTATATGTTGAAAGTAGTGAAAGTTCATGTTTTAGATTTTAACCATAGTTCCTGTCTATGAGTATTAATTAGAATATTATATGCACGATATTGTTTTCAGTATTGGAAATGATATTGTAAAATATAATATTCAATTTAATATTCATGGATTGTCCAGAGTGGACAGTTTGTAAAACTGCAATCGGTATATTAAAGTTTTATGGTTGTATATGTATAATCGTTACAACGGCATAAATTTCGTTGCATTTCTAGTCTTGTTCCTTATTATACCTGTTTTGGGATTTAAAACCCAAAAAATGGTAAAATGAGGAATTGAGACGAAATGCTGTCGAAATTTATGTATGTTGTATGAGGTATACTTACAATCATAAAATTTGTATACCGATTGTACTTTTACGAATAGGATAGGACCCATGCACCCTTTATGATTAGGAGGAAATAACTTTGAGAAGTTAGATTTACATATGGAGTATTGATGTTTGTTCTATACTTTTTATGTTTTGGTACAAACATTGTTGTGTAGGAGCAAAAATATGGCTGGAGAATGTGATTGGATGTATCAGCGGTTAGAGGAGGGAACTCGTGCTATTAATCGAAGATTCTTTGAGGGGCTAAATTATTTTCTGGACTTTGCTTTTTCGATTGCTGAATCGAATGGGATGTCTACTGTGAAATGTCCGTGTACAAAGTGTAGAAATAGATTCTATCATGAGAAAGTTACTATTGGAAATCATTTATGCGAGTATGGTTTTAAATCAAATTATTATTTGTGGGATTCTCATGGGGAGACAGTACAGATTGATCCCACTGTAGTCGGAGGTCATGATAGATTCGTCGTTGGATCGTCGTCTAGTAATCCATGTGGAAGTACGCAAACGGACTCAGTGAATCCTGAGTATGAAGATTGGAATGTTCGGAAAATGGTTTATGAAGGTTTGGGAGTTCATCTTAATAATGTTGAACAGACCATTAATGATGAGGACGGAAATGATTATGGTTACAATAATTTTGAGGAGAATCAACCAGACCTGGAAGTCGATGCAGTGGAAACTCCAAATGAAGAGGTGCAAAAGTTTTTTGCTTTGTTGCAGGCTGCATCAGAACCTCTTTATAATGGAGCTCGTACATAACACAAGAAACTATCGGTATTGACAAAGTTTGAGCCTGAAAAGCCAACATAATATATCTGATGCCGTCTTCTCGAAAATGATTAAGTATATCAATGAAATATTACCTGGCGAAAACTCGTTGCCCACGAGCACAACTGAAGCTAAGAAAATGATCAGGGACTTAGGGTTACCGTATATCAAAATTCACGCTTGCGATAACAATTGTATGTTGTTTGATGGTGGATTCAGCGATTTGATGAAGTGTGCAGTGTGTGGTTCGGACAGATATACTTTTAAGGGGGCTCTGGATCAGCGTGGCCAGAAGAAATTGAAACCGAAGAAGGTTTTACGTTATCTCCCAATTACCGAGCGCCATAAGCGTCTTTACCAATCTTCCAAAACTGCTGAATTCATGAGTTATCATACAAGGGCCAATGTAAATGCAAATGGTACAATCGGACACCCAAGCCAGTCAAAGGCATGGAAACATATTGATATGTTGTTTCCCGATTTTGCCGCAGAGATCGGGAATGTACGATTAGGGTTATGCACTGATGGATTTAACACACTTTCAGATATGAGTAACCCGTATTCAATGTGGCCGGTATTCATCATAGTATACAATTTACCACCTGATTTATGCATGAAGCAGCCGTACATCTACATGGCACTGCTAATCCCGGGTCCACGATCACCAGGGCGTAACATTGATGTCTTCTTACGACCATTGGTAGACGAGCTGAATGGTCTATGGAGTGTAGGTGTCCAAACTTGGGATGCGCACCGTAGAAAGAACTTTATAATGCGGGCATGTCTGCTTTGGACCATCAGTGACTTTCCAGCTTATGGTATGCTCTCGGGTTGGAGTACACATGGGAAACTTGCATGCCCATACTGTATGGCTGATGTGTCCAGTTTCCAATTAACTTATGGGCGTAAACCTTGTTGGTGGGGGTGTCACAAAAGATTTTTACACGGACGGCAATCGTATCGGAATGACAGTCGAGCCCGGGGTCATCAAGAGCGAACAAAGCATTTTGAATATAAGTCTGGCATTGAAATACTAAGTGAGAGTGATCAGATTGAATTCACACCATTTGGGTCAGATTGGGACAGGCATCGAACTGATAGCTTTGGTGTGATTCATAACTGGATTAAGAAATCAATCTTCTGGGAGCTATCGTACTGGAGACATTTGTTAAGAAGACATAACCTTGATGTAATGCATATTGAGAAAAATTGTTTCGACAATGTGTTCTACACGGTTATGAATAAAAAAGGTAAGACTAAGGACAATGCAAACTCGAGACGTGATCT
Source organism: Stellera chamaejasme (assembly GCA_024586325.1). Lineage (NCBI taxonomy): Eukaryota > Viridiplantae > Streptophyta > Magnoliopsida > Malvales > Thymelaeaceae > Stellera > Stellera chamaejasme. The sequence continues at coordinate 19,652,089 of CM044981.1, forward strand.
CCAGAAATTGAACATCCGACATGAGCTGCATTTATTCCCCGGACGTGATGGAAGACCATGGAAGACCGAGGAGAACCCGAACCACGACCACTGGCGTCAGCAGAAACCTCCTGAAGTGTCTCAGGAGGTTTGGGACAAGCTGATAGATTTCTGGAACTCCGAGCATTTTCAGAAGACCTCGAAACAGGCGCGAGAGAATGCTAAGAAGGTCAACGAAAAGCCAAAGAAGAAGAGGCACGGGAGGTTGTCGTTGCAGGGAGCATATGAGTGCTATGTAATTACTTCCTTACTCTATTGTTTTCCATATTTTTCATTAAATTCATATAATATATTAACATGTTTGAATTGACAGAGTGAACAACGTGGTCGACCTGTGAGCATTTTGGAGTTTCGACGGGAGTGGGGTGGTGAGGAGGCGGACTTCGAGGTACTCTCATTTCTCACTTAATATTAATATATCCGCTACATTATAGTATTTTTTTAAAAAAAATAAAAGTTATTTGTTTTTATTACGTAGGGAAAATATATCGAGGCTATGCGGGAGAAGTATGAGGACGAGGATGATATGCCACTTTTCGATCCCGACGTCTACATGGAGGTGACCGGGCAAAACCCCACCAGAGGACGTTGGAGATCAGCACCCCCGCAGCTGGTCCATCCCGACCAGTTCCGTCCTCCGCAGCCATCAGAGGTAACTACAAATAGATGTCGTCCACTTTGTAACTTTTAAAAAAATTCAAGGATTAAATTGTTACTTTTACATAACTTACAGCGGGAGATACAGTTGGAGGAGGAGTATCGGAAGGATAAGGAGTGTAGCGACGTGGTTTTTGACATGGAGTCGCCACCAATCTTTTTCCTAGGTCGATTGGAAACTTGAAAATGGTCTACGAGAGATCTGGAATCGTTTGTCAGTTACGTACAAAAATGGTTAATTTTCATACGCCCAAAATTGGTACCACGGGTTTTTTTAGATTTTTGCTTGATTTTTAAGACATAATGAAAAAAAAATAATAACACTAAAAATAAAAGAAAAATATTCTTAGTAATTTACATAGCTAATAAAACTCAAAATATCTTAAAAATAAAATTAAAATAATTTATATCGACATAATAACAAAAATATTAACTAAGATAAAAAGGTTTAGGCCTAGTGCCCAAAGTTGGGTTTTTGACTTGAAACAGTGACTTAAGTGAAACTATTGATAAATAAAGGGATTTAAGTAAACAAATAGAGAAAAGTAAAGGAGCGGGGACTGGGGTTGTAATTTGCCCAAAAGTTAAAACTGAAGTCAGACTCCTGCTTCTTCAATCTTCGCACGAACCAGCGGTGGAGTGGGTGGCGGCCGGCGGTGGAGCTTGACTTCCGGCGGCGGACCTGGGTCGGGGAGATGCGTCGGCGACCGGAGGGTGGTTTCCGGCAGTTTTCCGGCGGCGAGGATGGCCGGAGCGTCGAGTCGAGGCTGTTAAACGTGAAACTGTTGGGACGGTTTTTCGCCGATTTCTCCCTCGTCAGAGCATTTCCGGCAACGTGGGATGGTGTTCTGGTTTCCTCTCGTCGTGACGAAGAGAATGGTGGTGGTTGTTGGAAGCAAAAGTGGCTGGAGAGGGAAGTGGGAGGTGGAGGTCGGCGAGCTCCTTTCCTTCGGTTCTCCGGCCTCCGGCACTATCCGGCGGTACAGAGGGTCGCTACGGGTTTCTGGGGATGGCGTGATGATGATGGAAGTGGTGGTTGGTGACGAAGGTGGCTGTAGCGCGAGGTGGGAGGTGGTGGACGCTTTTTGTTGGTGAGCAAAAAACAGAGCCGGTCCCTTTTTTTTCGATTTTCCTCCTCAATTTTTTGCTCTATTTATAGCTCAAAGATGGATTGACAGGAGCTTAAGCAATGATGATGGAGTCTGAAGCTAGCTTTGATGGATGGAAGAGGGGATGGCAGAGATTGGCGTGGAGGAGATGCTGGTTCGGCGGAAGAGAAGGAGCAGCCCGTGCTCCGTAAGTTTCACTCTTTTTTTTTTCTTTTCTTCTTTTTTGTTTGTTTTCTTTAATTAATTAATTAATAAAATAAAATAAACACATTTTTAAAACTAGATTAAACCAAATATGATAAGAACACATAAAAATCATGAAAATAACAAAAGCACACGAAGTAATAAAAGACATGAAAAACGTACATGAAAATGACAAAAAGTACATAAAATGATGGAAATAACAAAAAGTACCAAAATAAGAAAAATAACCAAAGCATCTGAAAATTATAAAAAATGACAAAATAATGAAGATAACAAAAGTTTCATAAAATAACAAAAACATACGAAAAAAGTTCATAAAATAATGAAAATGACACTAACTCGTGAAAAAACGATAAAAACTACGTAAAATAACGAAAATGGCAAAAGTTACATAAAATAACGAAAATGTCGAAAAGTATATAAAATGTCGGCAAAAAATCACATGAAATAAAAATCCGGAAAAATACCGAAAAAACAAAAAAACCTAAATCACTACTCCGGACAAAATCGGGTGTCAACAGCTGCCCCCCTTTGCGTGTTTCATGAGAAATGGAACGCGCAAAGTAGGATGACCCCAAATTTTGTCCGGCGAATAACGAGAACTTTCTCATTATTCAAGAAAGGAAGAAACTCTTCTTACCTTTCCGAAGCGAAGGAACCTCTCTTGCTTCATTCAACAGGAACTTTCCTATTGAATTGAATAGCGGAAACCTTTCCACTATTCGAAGTTAAGGAACCTTCCCTACCCCAAAGATGCGAGATTGAGAACCTTCTCAATGCTCGGTAAAAGTAAGATGAATGACAGATTGATTGAATGACTGAAATCGAATAACAAAAACCTTCTCATTATTCTTGAAGCGAAGGAACCTTCCTTGCTTCTCTCAATAAGAACCTTCCTATTGAGTTGAATAGCGGAAACATTTCCACTATTCGAGGTTAAGGAACCTTCCCTACCCCAAAGATGCGAGATTGAGAACCTTCCCAATGCTCGGCAAAAGTAAGATGATTGACAGATTGATTGATTGATTGAAATCGAATAACAAGAACCTTCTCATTATTCGTGAAGCGAAGGAACCTTTCTTGCTTCTCTCAATAAGAACCTTCCTATTGAGTTGAATAGCGGAAACATTTCCACTATTCGAGGTTAAGGAACCTTCTGTACCCCAAAGATGTGAGATTGAGAACCTTCCCAATGCTCGGCAAAAGAAAGATGAAAGACTGATTGAATGAAAGTTGAGAATCGAATAACAAGAACCTTCTCATTATTTGCGAAGGGAAGAAATATTGAAGGGAAGAAATATTTCTTTCCCTTCTGAAGCGAAGGAACCTTCCTTGCTCCGGTAATTCGAGATTGAGAATATTCTCAATGCTCGGTAAAGACAAATGACTGATGGATAAAAAAAATTGAACAACAAGAACCTTCTTGTTGTTTGTGAAGGGAAGAAATATTTCTTTCCCTTCTGAAGCGAAGGAACTTTCCTTGCTCCGGTAATTCGAGATTGAGAATATTCTCAATGCTCGGTAAAGACAAATGACTGATGGATAAAAAAAATTAAACAACAAGAACCTTCTTGTTGTTTGCGAAGGGAAGAAATATTTCTTTCCCTTCTGAAGCGAAGGAGCCTTCCTTGCTCCGGTAATTCGAGATTGAGAATATTCTTGATGTGGACATCGCCCCAAAATATCCCCAAGCTCAAGATGACCCACAACCTCAGGCGCGCGCACCCCCAAATCCACTCCAAGGCCTTGGCGGACCCATGACCAGGTCCCGGCTGAAACAAGCTCAAGCGAGTCTCAACGCTTTCATGAGGCTCATGGCACAGGACGATCAAGAGGAGTCTCGAGCGAAGGCCTTATAGCTTCGCCATCTCGGCATCGCATTGGGCGAAGAATATGCGAAGCCCTTTGGAGCCTTGAGCATAAGCATCCTTGAGGAAGGGAGCATCGAGGGTTTGGTGCGCGAACACTTGACACAGGCGAAGGCCCCAGGCGAAGGCGCCCCTGCGAAGGCCCCAGGCGAAGGCGCCCCCGCAAAGAACCCAAGCGAAGACATGCCCGCGAAGGCCCCAAGTCCAGGCATTCCCGCGAAGGCGCCAAGTGAAAGCATTCCCGCGAAGGCGCCAAGTGAAAGCATTCCCGTGAAGGCGCCAAGCGAAGGCATTCCCGCGAAGGCCCATGGCGAAGGCATTCCGCGAGGCCTCCATACTTAGCCAGCTGACCGACCAAGTCCAACACAAGGCGTCCTTTATCTACAGATACTTGGGAAGACAAATATCCCCTTTACATGCAAAGGACATCTGAACACTTTTTAGACTAGCTTTACCTTTTCACCTTTTTGGAAGCTTTTCGCCTTGCATGCATGCAAAAGCACTTTATGCTTTCTGCACGCATGCACGGCTGAAACGCCGCTTTGCTTCTCACATTTCCTCCCACTATTTAAGCTAGCCACAAACATCATTGTAACCTAGAACATAATATTGAATTAATCAAATTCGGCCGAAACTCTCCCAGCGAGACTATTGGCTTTTGTGTTCTCTTTTCTTGCATTTCCATTTCCCTAGTGATCCATGCAAGAGGATCCAAACATAATATCTAGTATTGCTTGACCTTGTAGTCAAGAGGTGCTAGATCCCGTCTTCATTCCCAGGTATTATCACGCGCATTGCCTCACCTCGTAGTGAGGAGGTTCGCGTGGCCGAAATCTGTTCTTCGTTTGTTCGTTTATCCGCGTTCGCCTCCGCCAAGCTAGATCCGTAAGCGTTGATCACAACCCACACTACCCGTGATCACATCAATTCTCAATGCTCGGTAAAGACATATGACTGATGGATAAAAAATTGAACAACAAGAACCTTCTTGTTGTTTGTGAAGGGAAGAAATATTTCTTTCCCTTCTGAAGCGAAGGAACCTTCCTTGCTCCGGTAACTCGAGATTGAGAATATTCTCAATGCTCGGAAAAAGTGTATGATTGATTTTCCTTTGGAAGTGGTGATTGAATAACAAGAACCTTCTTGCTACCCGTAGAGGGAAGAAACCTTTCTTTCCCTTAAGAAGCGAATGAACATTTCCAGCTTCTTTGTTGAAAGACTTGATTGAAATATCGAGACGAAGTGAATGGTGAGAACCTTCTTACCATTCAGCGAAAGAAGACTTTTCTTTCACGATTAAGGTTGAGGAATTTTCATCACCTTTGGTGACAAGAAATTACCATGATGTGAGAAAAATGGGAGGTACATTCCTATCATTCAGTGACTGAATAACAAGAACTGTAGCGACGTGGTTTTTGACATGGAGTCGCCACCAATCTTTTTCCTAGGTCGATTGGAAACCTGAAAATGGTCTACGAGAAATCTGGAATCGTTTGTCAGTTACGTACAAAAATGGTTAATTTTCGTACGCCCAAAATTGGTACCACGGGTTTTTTTAGATTTTTGCTTGATTTTTAAGACATAATGAAAAAAAAGATAAATAATAACACTAAAAATAAAAGAAAAAGATTCTTAGTAATTTACATAGCTAATAAAACTCAAAATATCTTAAAAATAAAATTAAAATAATTTATATCGACATAATAACAAAAATATTAACTAAGATAAAAAGGTTTAGGCCTAGTGCCCAAAGTTGGGTTTTTGACTTGAAACAGTGACTTAAGTGAAACTATTGATAAATAAAGGGATTTAAGTAAACAAATAGAGAAAAGTAAAGGGGCAGGGACTGGGGTTGTAATTTTCCCAAAAGTTAAAACTGAAGTCAGTAGCTTCTTCTTCACGTTCGCACAAACCAGCGGTGGAGTGGGTGGCGGCCGGCGGTGGAGCTTGACTTCCGGCGGCGGACCTGGGTCGGGGAGATGCGTCGGCGACCGGAGGGTGGTTTCCGGCGGCGAGGATGGCCGGAGCGTCGAGTCGAGGCTGTTAAACGTGAAACTGTTGGGACGGTTTTTCGTCGATTTCTCCCTCGTCAGAGCATTTCCGGCAACGTGGGATGGTGTTCTGGCTTCCTCTCGTCGTGACGAAGAGAATGGTGGTGGTTGTAGGAAGCAAAAGTGGCTGGAGAGGGAAGTGGGAGGTGGAGGTCGGCGAGCTTCTTTCCTTCGATTCTCCGGCCTCCGGCACTATCCGGCGGTACAGAGGGTGGCTACGGGTTTTTGGGGATGGCGTGATGATGATGGGAGTGGTGGTTGGTGACGAAGGTGGCTGTAGCGCGAGGTGGGAGGTGGTGGACGTTTTTTGTTGGTGAGCAAAAAACAGAGCCTGTCCCTTTTTTTCGATTTTCCTCCTCAATTTTTTGCTATATTTATAGCTCAAAGATGGATTGACAGGTGCTTAAGCAATGATGATGGAGCCTGAAGCTAGCTTTGATTGATGGAAGAGGGGATGGCAGAGATTGGCGTGGAGGAGATGCTGGTTCGGCGGAAGAGAAGGAGCAGCCCGTGCTCCGTAAGTTTCCCTCTTTTTTTTTTCTTTTCTTCTTTTTTGTTTGTTTTCTTTAATTAATTAATTAATAAAATAAAATAAACACATTTTTAAAACTAGATTAAACCAAATAAAATGATAAGAACACATAAAAATCATGAAAATAATAAAAGCACATGAAGTAATAAAAGACATATGAAAAACGTACATGAAAATGATAAAAAGTACATAAAATGATGGAAATAACAAAAAGTACCAAAAATAAGAAAAATAACCAAAGCATCTGAAAATTATAAAAAATCACAAAATAATGAAGATAACAAAAGTTTCATAAAATAACAAAAATATACGAAAAAAGTTCATAAAATAATGAAAATGACACCGACACGTGAAAAAACGATAAAAACTACGTAAAATAACGAAAATGGCAAAAGTTACATAAAATAACGAAAATGACGAAAAGTACATAAAATGTCGGCAAAAAATCACATGAAATAAAAATACGGAAAAATACCGAAAAAACAAAAAAAACCTAAATCACTACTCCGGACAAAATCGGGTGTCAACAAGGAGCGCATCGACAGACAGGACGAGGAGATCCATGCTCTGAGGCAGCGCTCAGCCGAGCACGAGATGTTGATCACGCGACAGTCCGAGCTCATAAGTCAGACAAATGCGGCCCTGAGCGTCGTCTGGAGAGAACTTCGGAGCATGGGCCGCTTGTCGCATACTGATGTGCCATCACACTTGGTTGCCGGATCATCGAGGCCACAGTCGTCGTCCCTGAGAACCGCCAACTTCTTCACTGGTTTGCTCGATAATGTGTATACCCCTCGCATGGACGACCCTCCTCCACAGTTCGACTTCCCGCCGACTGGTCCTCTTACTCAGCCTATGTCGACGCCGGAGGTGATGGAGGCTTACATCAGAAGCTTCTTGCAAGTCCAGAATCCGCAAGAAGAATAACGTGGTCCTGGTGGCGCTCGTGATGATACTCCTCCCGCTCCTCCACCTTCATAGGATTTATAGATTTTACTTATTTAGGTATTTTTGATGTAAATATAATATTTTATAAATACTGAATTTCTTAATTCCTAATTAAAAAGTCCTTAAATTGTCTTTTCATTTCTAATTATAAATACTGAATTTATTAATCCGTTTAGTGAATACAAAATTTCAAAATAATAATAATAATAATAATAATAATAATAATAAAACAATCTCAATACAAAATTCTAAAATAAGAATAAAAATAAAAATAATAATAAAACAATCTCAAAACAAAATTCCAAAATAAGAATAATTATAATAATAAAACGGTTGTACCGCTTGGAGGCGCTACAACAGCGCTCCAAGTGCATGCGCGTGTCAGCAGCTTACGTGGATGCTTATAGCGCTGAAAGACGGAATAACGGCGCTACGGTGTAGCGCCTTGAAGCGCACGTCCTCAAAAAAGCGGCTCCCTACGAAACGCCTGTAGGAGCGCATTTTAGCGCTACTATAGTAGCGCAAATAGCTCAAAAACGGCGCTACAATGACCCTGTTAAATACGTAGTGTATCGTACCATTTCTATGAAGTTTTGCAACACCTCTTTCTTCAAGAGAAAGCAACCTTGGATTTAGCAAACTGTATCAAAACCTTTAAACAAGAGTTGAGTGGAAAAGTGTAGTAGAAAGGAAGAGAATTTTCTCTCAAATTTTTAAAGTGAATTTCATATATTATGTGTATCTAAAAGTGTAAAAATAATTCCTATTTATAGGTAGGGAAATGACCTAGGCTAGGAAGAAAATAAAAATTCCAAATAAAATTAAAGGAAGAATTAATTTTATACTAATTGTCCAATTTATTTCTAGCATTAGTAGACAATTGATTAGTTGAAACCTTATGAGTTGAAAGGTTTAAATTTTATGAAATTATCCATTCTCCTCCAACTTCTCTCATATTGTCACTTGTGTCCTCCATGTTTTCAAAATGCTTTATTCTTCTTGAGCTCAAATTATGATGAAAAAGATTTGAATCATTATTTCTTCATGTTCCTTGGGCTTAGCTCTAGTCCTTAAAATTCAAGGAAGTTGCAAATACATCATTAGGTAAATTCACATCACCTCCCATGATGGTTAGGGGTGTGTTCTTGCGAGGAAAAAAAATCAATCACTTCAATAATTCTCTTTAAAAAAAATTCTTACAAATATCAAATCAAAATTTAAATACATCTCGTTTTTATCCAAAAAATCTATCCTCAAAAGTCAAACACAAGGAGGATAACTTCTGGCTAGCTAGCTTATCATCCGGCAATGGCATGTAAATGTAAATGTTCACTAATTAATCATGTTAAAGAATGAGGGTGTGTATGTAAAGTTTAAAATGCAGGGAGGTAATTAAAATGTAAGTCATACTTAGGGGTAGTTATGATAAACTCAAACATTTTATTTTAAAAGTTGGGATTCAGCTAGCTTGTTTTTTTCCAATAATAATCTTAAAGTTCATCCATAAAAAACTTTTTCATTCTTTTCAAGTAGTTAAAATTTACATGTTGAACTACTACTACTCACTATTCACTAATCTTCGAATCTAGTATGGAGGACTGGGATAGAAAGGAGGGGTAAAGTTGTCCGTTCAGTGTTATACTATCTAGCTAGAGGGTAATGATGCATGTCCGTTGGAATGCAACGGAGCACTACGTACCTTCCAATGGTTGAAGGAAAGTGTGGAGCGTGATTTTCAGTTCACTCCGCGATACGATACTGCTCCCCTTTCTCTCTCTTCACCAAAAGGCTGACATCTCTTTTTTTTTTTGAGAAATGACTCAAATCCCATCTTACCTCACCGGTTTACATTTATAAATTTTTTGACAAATCAAATTAATTTTCTATACTATCACTTTCTCAACTCGTATAATAATGATAAATATTTAAATTTTAGTAGTTTTCCAAATTTAAATTTACTACCTAAGCAGTGAGCAGTTTAATTTCTATTCGAATAAGTTCGATGAGATGCCTTGTTTTCTACTTTATTATTTTGAGAAGACTTTTTATTAGTTTAGTTAACACAGTTTAGTAGTATACGGTAAATACAAAAAATTATTGGTTTTTTTAATACTATACATTTTTTTAACTTAAATAGTAGACATTTAAGACAACATCCATTATAGTAACTACTAGATTTCTTTCTGACACAAAACTACTATTAAATTTTAATAATAATCGCTACATATATGCAATATGATATAAACGAGTTTTTGGTTGCCCGCGCTTCGGAGTGAGTATAAATTTGCAGCATTTAATAAAAATTTAATAATATTGTAGTATCGAGCAAAAAACGTTATAGATATGGTATACTTTCATGCAAAAAATATGAAAGTCATGATTAATATAGGTGAAAAATATATTTAGGCCTAAACAGTTTAATAATGTTGTAACATCGAGCAAAACACCGTTATAGATAGTGGTATACTTTCATGCAAAAAATGTGAAAATCATGATTAATGTAGGTGAAAAATATATTTAGACCTAAAAAGTTATCATATTAGCTCTAATTCACCCCATTGAAAAAAAAGAAATACAAAATCACATAATTAAACTTTAGCAAAGAAAATACAAAATTTCAATGCAAATAAAAGAATTAGACATTTAATACATTAAAGTGAAAAACAAGAAAACACAAATAAGAAATACAAAAAAAAACAATGTTGGCTTATGTGGCACAACCTCGCTGGTGGTGTACTTTCATGCAAACAATTGTGAAAATCATGATTAATACGAGTGAAAAATCTATTTATGTCTAAGAAACTATCATATTAGGTCTAATTGACCCCGCTAAAAAAGGAAGAAATACAAAATCATATAATAAAATTATCTAATTTTCTAAAATAGAAACTTTCTTAATTCTTTCATATTTAAAATAATAAAAATCACTTATCAATTTCATTAAATAGATGTCGCAAATATTGCTTTTCATGAAAATGAACCCATCCTCAATATTATGTCGTTTGATAAAAACTTTCACTAGTCAAGTCATACTAAGGAGGTGTGCAATACATCCCCTCCTATGATGGTTAGGGTTAGTTGAGCAACCATATTTTTCAAAAAAAAATTGACTTTCTCAATTTTAGTATATTTTAACAATATTAAATCCATCATTTTAATATAAAATATTATATATTTTTAAAATTTCTCCACTAATATATATCTTATCCATCAATCTAATTAAATGCATAACCCAAATTTCTCAATTTTTTTTTTCTTTTTACACTGAATTGGCCCTTAGTGATGAAGATACAATGGTGGATAGAAATGGGATCCGGATTTGGAGAACGTTCGATGCAACACTGCTCACACAAATAGATTCAGTTCAACAACATTTTTCAAAATTTTGTTTTTCAATTCCAATAAATTTAACAATCTTAAATTCATCATTTCATTATAAACTATTTTTTTGTTCAAATTTCTTTACTCAAACATATATTATTCATCAATCAAAACACATATTTCCAAATTTTCTATTTTTTTTTCAATTTCACTTAACAAGCTAGAATGATAAATTTATTTTAGAAAATTCAGAGAAATCATGTGTTTTAATTGATAAATAAGATGTATGTGAATAAAAAAATATAAGGAAAATATTATTTTATAAAAAATGATAAATTTAAAATTATTAAAAGTATTAGACTCGAGAAATATGGAATTTTTTTGTTGAGAAGAAGAAGACAAATCAGGAAGTACTGCTCCTAGAAGCCTCTCTCTCCATATCAGAATATTTGTCCACACAAATCCGAAGACAAATGGAAAGGCAAAGTGGAAGTCAGAGCTTTGTCTATCCAGGTCTAGAGTAGCAGCCTCGGGTCACTTTTATGTCTCACTTTTCACTTCAGCTTCCTCAGTGGTGAAAAAGGTTTAAGCTCAAAAAAAAAGTGGAGGGATAAGGTAGTACCTACCAAATAATGCAAATGGACGTAGCTAATAAGTTTGTAGTAGTAGACTAGCATTCTGAAGGCCAAACCTGGGAGGGCTTCAAAGAAACTGACAACACTTCACTTTATTCATGCAACAAACTTCTGTTTATTCGACTCCTCCTATTTCTCTCTTTCCTTTCTAGTTAACGTACAAAAAAACAAATGCCATGATTTTAAGGAGAAAATGGTACTGATTTTACGTTGAGGTTTGCCTGGATTAAGATCGTTGTCTAAATCTATTTATATTAATCTCATACTTTAGGAGAGTCTGAAGGGAAATTGGAGAACCTTTTTTTCTTCTTCTTATACTTCACATCTCACTTATCAAAATTTTATCACAAATATCATATCTATGCTTGAAGGACATAATTTTTTCTTACAGTCATTTTTTTTCCATTTCGCATTTGCTAACGCACTCGATGAGTTTTATTTAGATAGTAACATCCCCTGTAAATTTTGTGAGATAAATAACGGAAAAATGTATTTGTAAGCCACTTAACAGGCGGTAGCGGGGAGAGATGGTACGAGAAATTATTTTAAAATTTGCTTTCTAAGTCTGAACTTTTCACTCACTTATATGTGCTCTTTGTGTGAATTTTTTGTGAGGAAACTGGATGTATTCGACAATTTATGTGATGTTTGTGAGAAAATTGTAGATAAAATATGATTTGATAATTTGTTGATAAAATGTTGAAATAAGAGTATCAAGTTGGCTTTTGAGTCTTATAAATACTCAATCCCTTAAAAATTGGTGCAATAAAACTCAAATTAATACAAGGGGAAAAGCTTGAAGGCTGCTTTCAGAAGCCTTTTTATATATAAAAAATGCAGTTATCTATACTTTGTGAGTAGAAAGGAATTAACTTATGTATATAAATTACTCTTTTAAATCTAAACATGAATGCTACAAATAAGTACAATTAGAAAACATTTACGATATTCGCAAACCGATCTGTTAAAAAATCTTAACATTGGATATTGGCATTTAAGGTACTCGCATCCGGAATTATGTTGAAAGTTTAGCTTTAAAATAAACGCTTATTTATCATTTACTCACTTGAACTATGGTGATTCGGACATTTTAGTCACTGGATTTTGACTCATTGTAACTCGGTCCCTTTACTATGTAATTCAAGCATTTTAGTCTCACGACTCAGTAACTCGTTCTACGTCACATAAACGCCTTTAATGTTTTAATGGTTCAATGCCTTGTGTGAACTTAAAACACTAAGGTTGGATCAGAGAAAAAAAGGCGAAATGAGGTTAGATTAATGTAAAATTGAGAAACAATGAGGCCGATGATGCGATTAGCCAAAAGCTATGGCAGCGCTCGAGCATTATCGCTGGTCACCAAAAGGCAACCTCTTGAGCAAACCCTGGCCCTGCAAGCCCCGCTCATTGTCAAGAAACTTGGACCGAGCGGTTGAACCGGTTGGAGACTGGCCAGTCCGAGTTTCGATGTTAAGGTGATAAGTCAAGAACCAGACAGAACTGGATAAAACCGAAAGAACTGGTGAACCAGAAATTCGGTGGTTCCATTTTTCCAAGCCAGATTTATTTTATAAAATTTTACACTAAGCCTCCTCAAGGTTTGATACTAACTGTGGTTTGGACTAAATTTGTAATAAAATTACATTTTGCTCAGTGATTTATTTAAATTACATGACAATACCTTATAAAATTATTATACATCTTAATATAAAAACATAAATATCAAATTATTTTACTCATTGATCTACTTATATAATTGAGGTTGGGCACACTTACGCCCAGGGCATATGCACTCACACCTCAATTTATAATTGAGGAAGGCTAACTATACTTACTTTAACGGTCACTTGTACACTTTATCGTTAAAAACTTATCATGTGACAATCTTTAATGGTCATTTGTACATTTTATTGAATTTCGCAAAGAAAAAAAAGGAAAAAGAAAAGTCATATAATAGCCCAACCCAGCAATTAATGTACCAAAGCCCATCTAAATACATTGATTACTACAGGCCCAATGTAGTAAGTTGAACACGTTTTCACAGCTTCGCGCCATCAGTGTCCCTTGCAGCTGCTTCGCATTCTCCGGCACATCTCGTCATAAGCTACCACCAGGCGAGCCACCGGCCCACCGCCCACAGTCCACTCTCGTGCGCTTCATCGATCTGTTACATTCCCAGTTTCTGTCTGTTTCGTCCGCCTTTCCGATTCTAGGTAAACAAGCAATTGCAATGATATTTTCGGAAACCCGAAATTGTGTGGCGCTTTCAGGCTCAAAAAAATTTGCGTTATTAGATAAGCTGGGTCGGGTTCGGTACTCAACAAGGGTCCTGCAATTATCGGATGAGCTTATTCAGGTTTCTGGGTTCTCGATCCGAATTATAGCCCTCTGTGAAACTGCTTTCGGTTCATGTGATGGAGTAACAGTGTTTAGTCATTTGTGGGTTGCCTCTGTTAGTTTCCCTTTTCAATTTCTTTGCAGTTGTTATGACTTGCTGCAATTTTAACTTGCATTTACCTTTCTTGTGTTGATGCTACAGCCTACAGTGGTAACCAACTTGAATTTAGGTGCTGATCTTATTATTGAACAAGATTTGGCTATTGGATAGGAACCATCTTTGCATTTGTGATTGTAGTTGATCACATGGAAGCCAAAAGAAATTGATTAGATCATTGATACATTAGAAGTCGGACTAGTTTGTAATATGTACTGGTTTTAGGACGGGTATTGTATAAAAGATCCCACTTCTGAATTCTGTGCAGGCAGACTTTGCCTGTAACGCTGACAGATTTGTTGAGGAAGTTATGTCGGTTACTTGCTCATCAAGTCAATCTAAGTGTCCTAGACTTATTGAGTCTGCAACTCCTTTGCTCTTTAGAATTCTAGCCAAGTTCGTATAAATACTCAAGAGAATCAATGAAGAGAGTATGATGAATCATTCTCATAAACCTAAAATTCTACATGGTATCAGAGCTGGTTCTAGAACCCTGATATTAAAAGATGGCTTCTGCTAGTGCCCCTGTTAAGATTGGAGATCCCTCATCTCCACACTTTCTCAATTCAGGAGATAATCCAGGATCAAACATAACTGGATGCCTTCTCACAGGAGATGATACGAGCTCGGGTGTGGGTTGAATCGAGCTTGATAAATCCGAATCTAGCTCGCTGGAAGTCGGGCTGTTGATGGCGATGGTGATGGATTCGGGAAAGGAGAACGACATTGATGGGACGAATGAAGACCTCTCCACCTCTGGCCAAACCGTCGGGCAACAAAGGCCTCGATGATTCCTTCCTTCACCTCCCGGTGAGTTCGCCAGTAACAGAGTCCATTGATTTGTGGGAGAAGGCGGTTTTCTAGCGTCCCTAATCGGAGATCCCGATCCTAGAAAACGAGCCTTGAGATCAATTGAACGAACTCAGGGGTGGGATGGAAGAAGTCGATGTTGAGAACGAAAGAAAAGGGGACTGAGGCTCACTATTTTCTTCTTCGAAAATGCGTTCTGAGGCAGTAAGCTGGCTGCTGTGATGTTTTAAGTCCTATCCATAAACTTACATATGGACAAGAGAACAAAGACGGTTGAATATATATATATATATATATATATATATATATATATATATATATATATATATATATATATATATATATATATATATTCCCGTTGCATGAGACACAGCTGTTAAATCCCATACCAAAAAAGCAGTTCTCTACTTACCTAAAATTTTGCAGATTTAATTTTGTTTTCAGTAGTACTGGACATTAATTACTAAGTTGTATATGAAGGGTGACATTCTCAGGATCATAAGGTCCCACCATGGAACATCCAACACAACACTGCATGAATTAATGGAAAGGCCGGGGAGAAACAAAACATACCATAAATCAAGAAGCAAGATTTTGAACATAGCCATGCATGTACGTACCTTAACATCAACTACATAAAAGTGAGTGAAAAAACGGGGTAGTACTAGTAAGCATGAAATATAACTAACATCGATCAAGGCCAAATCGCACAAGCAAATGAAGTAAATTTACCTGAACATCAACTTGGGGGCTGTAAGTTTGTGGTGTTTTTCTCTTCTGACTAATATACTAATTGGGCACTTGATTTCTAAATTCTAACTACGGTGAGGACCCAAAATACCTGCCACTATAATTCCCACTATCACTGAAATTAATGATATAGCAGCTCCCCTCACCATACTTGCACCAGAATCAACCTTCTTCAGTTCCTCCTTCAATTCATCCTTCATTTCCCTCTTAAGCTCCTCCTTTTCCTCCTTTTTAAGCCTCTCCTTCTCACCCGGATCCATGATCTCTGGCATCTTTGGTAATTGATGCTCGGTGACGGAACCAGGAATTCGAAGTTGGGGGGGCTGGTGGGTAGATTAAATTAGGGGTTGGAATTTGTAACCATAAAACGTCGGTCTTAACCCATTTTATAATGACCGCAGACCAACCTCCATATATAGTAATAGTTGAAGTAATGGAGGTTAGCGACGCTATTTTCCAATGAAGCCGCCATTAATCATTAACTCCTAACTCTATTGAGAACATAAAAATCGACCTACGAAAATTTTTGAGTCCGCTAACCTTTTACGTAGAAAAATAATAATAATACAAATTCATACAACCAAATTGGTATCATGGGTTCATTTTTATTTCTTTTACTTGATTTTTTATAGAAAGTAATATTTCCAAATAAAGAAACAAAAAACAGTGAGAAATTAATAAAAAAGAGAATTGTGTGTAATAATAAACTCAAACTCATGACAAATACAAAAATAAAAATGGATTAGTAATAAAAATTAAATTATATATAAACAATCTCACAAAAACTACCGCGCATAAATCCGAAATTTAAATGTACTAAAAGATGATTAAAACAAAAAATTAAAGATTAATTAGACATGGTCTCAAACCACAACATATCAAATTTAAATGACTTAGATAAAACTATAAATAGAAAGCAGGGATCAAATTTTTTTTACCTAACCAAGTTGAGTTGGCTTCTTTTATGGATGCAATTTGGGTATGTGAGAAAAAAGGGACCATTTAGGTTGAGGTTTAATAATAAGTGGGTAAAAATTTATTTTGGATTGAGTGGGGGGCTAGTGGGTAAATTATTACATTAATCCTCATAATTTCTACCATATACCCTATACCCCATCAACTTTAGGGGGGGCAGTAGCACCCCCTGTCCAAACGTGGTTCCGCCGGTGTTGATGCTTTAGAGTCACCCTTTCCATAAAGCCGGAAAAATCATACATGTGTTCTCTAATGGCACGCAACAGAAAACTTAAGTCCATCAAATTTCTGTAGAAGTCCAACGCAACAAATGCTCTATATGCAATATCCATTGCTAGTGTAGATATGGCAATGGCTAATACACATGTCACCGTGAATATCTCACGTAATCTCCTCCAAAGAGCTGCAAGAATGATAGATGCAGTGGCGGCAGCCGCACTCGGCAGCTCAGTGCCGGCACCCTTAGCACTGCCACCCCCGGTTGACGTGCCGGCGGCCTTAGCAGTCGTGGTTGACGTGGCTGCACCGGCGGCGGCGGCTTTAGAATAGCCCTCCAAGCCCGCACCACCACTGTCTGTAGAGGTAGCTTGTTTCTTCCCGTCGGTGTGAGAAGCGGCTCTCCAAAAAATAGAGAATGTGGTGGGGGTGAAGCGGGCGCCGGTGGAAGGGATAAAGCCGGAGCCGGTGACGTAATTCGGGCGCCGATGGAAGAGGCCGCCGGAGCCGGTGGAAGGAGTGGGGGTGGTGGCCCTTGGTGGAGGTGGTGAAGAAAATGCTCGGGCGAGGAGGAATTGACTTCTCTGTTGAATGAGCAGATTGAATTCCATTTTTTCTTGTTGATATGACTTCCTTGATCACTGTTTGGGGGTTTATTATATTAGTACGTACACACCCAATCCCTAGATCCAGTCCCTAGTTTATTACTACCTCTCACTCTCTCCTCCAAATCTTTTGATATTAAAATTAAGAAACTGTGGAAAAGAAAAAATTTGATCAAAAAAATTTCATAGAGATTCATTTCTTTTAGTTCTAAATAAAAATAGGATGTTATGGATATTTAAATAAAACAACTGACCCAAAATTTTTAAAAAAAATGCATCATTGTTTTACTAATACCTCCGTAATATGTTGTTCTTTATCCCTTTTATTTTATTTTATCTTATTTTTTAATGAGTTCTGCTGCACATTTTTGTAGAGCTGTATATGTATTATTTTCCCTTGGATTAATAATACTTAGGTTTTTATTGTAAGAAAAAAAATACTCCACATATAGCATAATTCATTATTTTACATCAAGATTTTGGTAATGAATTACAGTACTTTATTTTGTTCCAGCCAAGTAATCAAATATTGCGAGTCTCTTCCCATTATTTTTAATTTCTCTCTTATAAACTTCTCATTTAAAATTTAATATATATATATATATATATATATATATATATATATATATATAAAGAAAAGCATAATTTGGAATACACCCCAATGAGCTGATGGTGACAACTTTTGGGAAGGAGAAAAGGTGAGACAAATTTAAAGTTTCAGTTGCAGATGGGCAGTTGAGATGAGATGAAATGAGAGGGTGGAGTCGAGTGAGGGGATATACAAGTTACAGAGAGTGAAGCAGCAGCAACTCTATCTGCCATAGCCAGTGATCTTTTTGCCATATTTGTCCATTTCCACCCCTCCATTAGGCATTGAACACGTGTCAATGCCTCTCCCATTTAACTGTCACCCTCCTGCCCTGCCCTTCCCTTCTTTCTCACCGCTTTCTTCTACCATACACATCATTTATCACTACGTGGGAAGGCATTTATTATCATGCGCTTCTTTGCTGAAGAAATTTATTTACGCAGAAATGGCGCTTGTTGCGCACAAGAAGATTATTTTCATACTGCGACTGCCGCAGATAAAGCGGCAGAAATTTGCGCAGTAATAAAGAATTTGCGCGATAATATTTAATGCGCGCGTCGCAGATAAGCCGCATAAATTTGCGCAGAACGCGATAAATTTGCGCAAGAAGATTTATCGCCAAGGCCGCAGTAAGCGCCATGATAAATTTATTTTTAGGGTTTAAATTCCCTTTCTCTTCATCCGCACAACTCCGCTCTTCTTCGCTTCTTCCTCTTCTTCTTCTTCTTCATCTTGTTCTTCCTCTCTTCTTCTTCTTCTTCTTCTTCTTCTTCGAATTCTTCTTCTTCTTCGAATTCTTCTTCTTCTGTGTCTTCTTCCTTTTCTTCTTCTTCTTCTTCTTCTTCTTCTTCTTCTTCTTCTTCTTCCTTTTCTTCTTCTTCTTCTTCTTCTTCTTCTTCTTCTTCTTCTTCTTCTTCCTTCTTCTTCTTCTTCTTCTTCTTCATCCTTCTTCTTCTTCTTCTTCTTCTTCTTCTTCTTCTTCTTCTTCTTCTTCTTCTTCTTCTTCTTCTCGTTTTCTGGGTTCACTTGGACGAATCCGGATGAACATTCATCCGGATTCGTCCACTTTTTTTTAATTATTCAAACAGGTTACTGCGGCCATGGCCGCAGTGAGACCGCAGATGCATCGCGCCGACGCCGCAGTTGAGTTCAAATCGCGACATTTTAATCGGCGTTCATCGCGCCGCCGCCGCGATTGGTACCACGCCAATCGCAATGGGCCGCATGATGAGGCATGTCTTCTACGTAGTGTATCCTCATTTCCCATCCATCCAATTCTACAATAATTACTTAAAATTAATACTCTTTTCCTTGGTAAAACGTTATCACATTTATTTATCAAAAAAAAAGTTATCACATTTATTTAATCTTTATATTTCAAATTCAATATTTACCTCAAGTATTTATAAAATAATATTGAAAATAACTGAAAAAACATATTTGAAAATTTTAGATTTTAAATTATAATATGAATAGGAATTATTTTTGCCATTAACGTTTTGTCAAAAGTTATGTTTTGCCATTATTTTAAAAAATGGTGACATTGATGTTCTATCTTTAAACCCTTTTTACCATCAATGTTTACTCTTTGGATCATATTTATCATTGAGGCCATTAACTTAGGGAATATTCTCGGAATATTCTGTAACGACTAATATTTCCTTAATCAATTTGATCCCAAACATTTAAAAAAATAACCTTAAATTTGTAAAAGTTACAATCTAACCCCTTCCATGCTAGAACCTCTATGCTCTCGATGGTGTCTTCTGCCAGACGTCTTGCCGTATTCATATCTCCTGCCATTGGGGACCTTTCCAATCTCAGACAGCTCTCAGATGGGTGAAAATTATAAACAATCCTTAAAAGATGTATGAAAACCATAATGAGCCTAAAAATGTTTATAAAAAATCGTTAATTTTTTTCCATTGTTATCTGAAAATTATCAACACTCAAAGATCTCTCTATAAATTAGGAAACGAGATATTGACAATTCTCTTTAAATTTTCTATGCGGAAATGATAAGGAATTTAATACATATTATTTATTGTATTTTAGAGAAACAACAGGCTCCATGAAGGGTAAACGGGGTGAAGATGAAAGAATGGTTAAGAATGTGGGTGAATTTATTGATTTTTATAAATTTTAAGGTCTAGTGTTTAGTTAATTTAACGGAAAGTGACAAACAGAGACAAGAAACAATGTATAACACTGAATAGTTAATTTTATAATGTGAAACATGAATAGTTATTTGTTTAGTATCCTCTACAATCAATATTTCTACGTACTCTCTAAGCTTAAACTTTTTTTATTTATTATTTTATGTTTGTTAGGGGATAATTTATATATACCTTACCTCTTATGTTCATTATTTTATGAATTGATATCAAATGTTTCCAATATTATGATTTTATTCCAAACATTATACAATATTTCCTTTTTAGTACTTTCTTTTCATTCTAACTTTCCTAATTATCCTTTACTATAAAACTCAAATAGTTGGGTACTGAAATTTAGTTAATGCTTTATTTTTCTTATTTAATTAATATGTATTTTTATTCTTTTTCTAACAATAATCTATGATTTAAACAAATTGAAAACCATAAAAAGTTTCACCTTAGATCCAAAAGAGAGATTTTGGAATTTTGGGTACCGGCTCCTTAGAAAAAGGTATACCTCCGTCACAAGTTAAATACGTTTTCTCTTTGATTTTTTCTGGGGAGCTTGTTTGTATAGTTGATTTTGATTTATATGTGTTTTTCAATTTTAGTGTAAGAATAAGACTACTATTTAGCCTTTAAAAAACAATGTCTATTCAGAATATATAAAAACATACCCGTCGCCAAACATGAGCATTAAACTCATCTTCATATTATTGTTAAATGCAATTTAATTCAACGATAACTTTTGGAGATGTTCTATCAATTTGAAGAAAGTTATCACAACATTTTAGGTAAAGTGTACTGATGATCCTGTAACTTTAATTATTATACCACTAGAGTTCTGTTTTAACTTTTTGTACTAATAAAATCATGTTTTCAAGTTTTTTTACATCTATGGTCCTATTTGACATTTTGACCTCATTTTTTAAAATATTTCCCTTCTAAACAATTGTAAAATATAAAAAAACACCATAACGTTTAACGAAACTTTCAATTTTATCCTTAATTTTTATAAACCCTAAAATTCTACCCTAACTTTTACAAATACTTACAATTCTACCATAAAAATTTTCTCTCAACTTTATCTCACCACCCTCCTTTCCACCATCACCGGAAATCTCGCCGGACCGCCGACAGCCTTCGCCGTAATGCCTTCTAAGCTACGAAACTCAAGTCTAGGTGGTATATCCGCAGCCCACCAAGGCAGCGGATCGCGTGCCCAAGGCGGCAATCGGCGGCTGAAGGGCGCGAATCGCTAGCCCTAGGCCGCGAGTAGCGGTCCCGTGGTTTTCCGGCTCACCCCATGTCTTTCCAGCGATGGTGGGTCGGATGGTGGTTGAGATAGGTAGGCTGGAAAGTTTAAGGTAGATGTTTTTGTAGAATTTTAAAATTTGAGGGTGTAAATGGTAAAATAAGAAAAATTCAGTTTATGTTTGTTATCTATGAAGTTTTGCAACACCTCTTTCTTCAAGAGAAAACAACCTTGGATTTAGCAAACTCGATCAAAACCTTTAAACAAGAGTTGAGTAGAAAAGTGTAGTAGAAAGGAAGAGAATTTTCTCTCAAATTTTTAAAGTGAATTTCATATATCATGTGTATCTATAAGTGTAAAAATAATTTCTATTTATAGGTAGGGAAATGACCTAGGCTAGGAAGAAAATAAAAATTACAAATAAAATTAAAGGAAGAATTTGTTTTATACTAATTGTCCAATTTATTTCTAGCATTAGTGGACAATTGATTAGTTGAAACCTTATTATTTGAAAGGTTTAAATTTTATGAAATTATCCATTCTCCTCCAACTTCTTTCATATTGTCACTTGAGTCCTCCATGTTTTCAAAATGTTTTATTCTTCTTGAGCTAAAATTATGATGAAGAAGATTTGGATCATTGATACATTAGAAGATTGTACTAGTTTGTAATATGTACTGGTTTTAGGACGGGTATTGTATAAAAGATCCCACTTCTAAATTCTGTGCAGGCAGACTTTGCCTATAACGCTAACAGATTTGTTGAGGAAGTTATGTCGGTTACTTGCTCATCAAGTCAATCTAAGTGTCCTAGTCTTATTGAGTCTAAGTGTCCTAGTATTATTGAGTCTGCAACTCCTTTGCTCTTTAGAATTCTAGCCAAGTTCGTATAAATACTCAAGAGAATCAATGAAGAGAGTATGATGAATCATTCTCATGGCTTCTACTAGTGCCCCTGTTAAGATTGGAGATCCCTCATCTCCACACTTTCTCAATTCAGGAGATAATCCAGGATTAAACATAACCGGATACCTTCTCACAGGAGATGATACGAGCTCAGGTGTGGGTTGAATCAAGCTTGATAAATCCGTATCTAGCTCGTTGGAAGTCGGGCTGTTGATGGCGATGGTGATGGATTCGGGAAAGGAGAACGACATTGATGGGACGAATGAAGACCTCTCCACCTCTGGCCAAACTGTCTGGCAACAAAGGCTTGGATGATTCCTTCCTTCACCTCCCGGCGAGTCCGCCAGCAATAGAGTCCATTGATTTGTGAGAGAAGGCGGTTTTCTAGCGTCCCTAATCGGAGATCCCGATCCTAGAAAACGAGCCTTGAGATCAATTGAACGAACTCAGGGGTGGGATGGAAGAAGTCGATGTTGAGAACGAAAGAAAAGGGGACTGAGCCTCACTTTTTCTTCGAAAATACGTTCTGAGGCAGCAAGCTGGCTGTTGTGATGTTTTAAGTCCTATCCCTAAACATACATATGGGCCAAGCCCAAACTCCCTAATCGCCTAAAACTAATGGGCCGGTTTGTGAGCCGCATTCCCTAAAAATTAATTTCCTTAAGCTTAAAATATAAAAGTAACAAGTTTTAATTTGTGACATTGGTGGCACTTCAAGGTTGAAACTCCACAAAAATGTCTTCAAGGCATTCTTTGACACTTCCAGTCCCCATATATCAACCCCCCCTTTAAGAGGATTCGTCCTCTCTCGAATCTAGAAAGGGTAGCACCCACACACACCAAACATACAGACAACACACTTGGAAATGCATTAGTAGGTTAGTGACTTGAAAATTTAAATCTGGGGGAAGCAAACAGAGTCTAACAAATGTCTTAGATCTCAACATTTAACGTTTCACACCATGGTCAATGTGACCAAATCCGCAACTTAGAGACAAACAAGATAGGGCTGGTGCAACACTTGAACAACAAGTGCATTTCATGTTCAGCAAGGTGTGAGATGCAACATTCCTACTTACCATTCACATCATCACAACTCCAATATGCATGGCGAAGAAAAACAGGATCTTAAAACAATTTAAAACATATTTCCAAGAAAAACAAGTATGATTAGTAAGATGCTTAAATTCAAGGACAAAATACTGACATTGGCCAAAATATGCACATGCCACAACAAGCTTATGATTGGGCAAGTTTCCTGCAGTTTTCACATGCAAAACCGAAACACATGCAAGAATTTGTTCCAAGTCATCATAATTCTTAGTTCCAAACAAACAATACTCTGCACACACACGCATTTTAAACTTAGACCTCACAACAAGCACATGTCCATCAAACTTCTGATTCCAGCATACTGTTCTCAAAATACTCCCAAATAATTTAGACCACTCACTACTTTCAGTTCTAGACAAAGCTTGCAAAATTGAAAATTTCAAGCCCAATGAGCTCAAACGGTTCCGTTTCTCTTCATTATCATTCGTGTTTCTAGACTTGCTGATCATAGCAGCACACACCCTCAACTTGGCTAGCCCTAGTACATCATCATCATTATCACATCTCAAGCCAAATCTGTACAGAACAACAACTACCATTTTAAAAGGTGCAGCCAAATCATAAAACACATACAAATTTAATTCAACACACCCAACACTCACTGGTGCAATTTTCCCACCAATTGGGCATTTGACTGAGACACTTCCCCTCACAATCAGCTCATGGTTCCAATTTAGCACAATTAAAAAGCAGTTCATGGATTTCACATCACAAACAAGTTTTAACAGGTGGTCAAAGTATGATCCTGGGTCAAACTCAAATTTAGGCCATCCTAGATTGTTCATCCACCTCAAGTCATCCCTACTAAACATGCTAATTCCTAAGGGAAACCGTCTTCCCTTTTCAGACAACAAATTCACAATAATCTTCTCATCAGATTTCAATATAACAAGTCCCACAAAAGCATTGATCAACAAAATACTTGCACAAATTTCAAGTCCACAAACAGATTTTGGCCTATCATGTTTGCCAACCATTTCAGACTCACTAATCACCTTAAATCCTAGCATATGGGCTCGATTGGAACAATCAAACAGAAAACATGGCAGGAATTCAGGCTTATCATCAATTAATGCACATTCACAGCTCGGGCATTCTGGTTGTTCATGTGATCTGGATTATCTTTTCTGTCATTGGATGTTGTTACATGATGCATTTGCATTTGCATATACAGAGCCAATTGGAATACTGTTGCTTGCTAGTTCTGGGTGTTTAACCGTTATATATGTGCTATTTGGTTTTCTTTTGAATTATTCAGAAATATGGTGAATACACGCAGAAGAAGAGAACAGGATCAGGAGAGGCGGGATAAAGATCCTGAGCCTCAGCAGATTGTGCAGCAGGTAACGGGTCCAGCAGCACAGATTCCTCCGGCACAGGTTCCTCCGGATTTGATGCAAGTCCTTGAGCAGATCAGGGATACTTTGGCAATCTTGCCGCCGAGCACATCACGGGCGGGCCGTCAGCTCAGGGACGTTTGGCTTAGCAACAGCAGCCTGTGGATGTGAGTAGTGTGAGGCCTAATGAGCCTCACTCTGTGATAGATGCCAGTTCTTCTGGGCATGAGGATGTGATGGAAGAGCCCCAACAAGAGGATGTGAGCACAGATAAGGAGAGGCGACAACCTCGGGCTAAGAGAGTGCGTCCTGAGGTTGGCCATGTCACCCGACATGTTCGTGCAGGTCCTGATCACTCCTGGAACAGTGTGCAGGGCAGTCACCGCAGACGACACCGAGAGGAGGATTAGGCTGAGGATGAGTCATCACGCCGGTCTAGGAGGCGTAGAGAGGTAGATGAGCGGCCGAGTAAGATACTAGAGAGGTTTCAGCGCTTAGCCCCTCCGAGGTTCAATGGGAGAGGTGGTCCCGAGGCTGCAGAGATCTGGTATAACCGGATCAATGCGATGTTTGAGCGGTTGGAGTTTCCTCCTACCACGATGGTGTTTATGGCCACTTATAATCTAGAGGGTCGGGCCGTCATCTGGTGGGACAGTGTCAAGAACAGGCATCGGGTTGAGCGAGCTGCGAGAGGAGAGCCTGACACTGATATGACATGGGATGAGTTCAGCCGACTATTCCGAGACCAGTATGTGGGAGATACGGTTCGAGATTTGCGACTGGCTCAGTTCGACAACCTCGTGCAGGGTGACATGAGTGTATTGGAGTATGAGCACGAGTTTGATCGATTAATTCGGTATGTTCCGCAGTATCACGGAATGGAGGAGCAGAAGGCCAAGAGGTTTATACGTGTACTGCGATCCGATATCCACGTGGCATTGAGACCGCTGGGCATTACTACTTTTCATGAGGTAACGCAGAAGGCCCAGCTTATCGAGCAGGAGGAGACTGAGAGCAGGCAGACACCATACCGACCTCCAGGGGGTAGGAGAGGTACGGGTCCATGGAGGTTTTCCCGCAATACCAGGAAGGCTCCTATTGGCAGTACGAGTATGAGAGGGAAAGGAGTAGCTCCCACATCTGCTGTGTGCCTGACTTGTGGGACGTCTCATCCGGGTAGGCCGTGTTACAGAGAGACGAACAAATGCTTGAATTGTAGATCCGCCGACCACTGGATTCGGGACTGTCCGTAGGTTGTGCCGAGGAGAGACTTCGGCAACTGGCCGAGAGCCCAGTATAGCGCACCTGCAGGACGAGGAGCACCGCAGACTGGTGCTAGACAGCAGCCGCAACAACCACGACATCCACCCCTTCCGCCACCGCCACAGAGGGGTGGAAGGGTATTCAAGATCGAGAGAGGTGTGCCGGCACCGCAGGGAGCACTGAAAGGTACCTTACTTTTGAATGATATGCCTGTGAATGTTCTGTTTGTTACGGGTGCTTCTATATCTATTATTGCACAGAAGTATGTTATGTCACGGTATTTATCCGTTTGTTTTATGCCTCATATATCATTGATTAAAACTGTTGGGAGTCAGTGTTTGTTTTCAAATGAGATAGCCAGGGATTGTGTGATTACATTGGAAAAGCATCAGATTCCCACGAAATTGCTGGTGCTGGATATTTCACGATATGATGTGGTTTTAGGCATGGATTGGCTATCTCGGCATTGTGTACAGATAGATTGTGCGAAGAGAGAGATTGTGTTATCTTCTGGTAAGACACTTTCGTTGTCCACTTCTTATGGATGTGTATATGAGATTCATAGTCTGGAATTAGAGATTCTGGACGAGATACCTGTGATTGATGAGGATGAGTATTTCGATCTGAACTCAGCTGATATCAGGGATGTGTTGGATCAAATATCCGTTGTGCGAGATTTTCTGCAGGTATTTCCCGAGGATTTACCGGGTATGCCACCACAGCGGGAGATTATGTTTGAGATTCTGCTTCAGCCAGGATTTGTTCTCATATCTGTTCCCCCCTATCGCATGTCGATTTCAGAAATGAACTCAAGAAGCAGCTTGACGAGTTGCTGGCAAAGGGGTTTATTCGACCGAACATTTCTCCGTGGGGTGCTCCGGTATTGTTTGTGAAGAAGAAAGATGGGACCTTGCAATTGTGTATTGATTATCGGAAGCTGAATGCAATAACTATGAAGAACAAGTATCCTTTACCCAGGATCAATGATCTATTTGATCAGTTGAAGGGAGCGAAGATTTTCTTGAAGATAGACCTGTGATCGGGATACTTTCAGCTCCGGGTTATGGAAGAGGATATTCCGAAGACAGCTTTCGGATAGAGGTATGGACACTACGAGTTTTCGGTTATGCCATTCGGCTTGACTAATGCTCCAACAGCATTCTTGGATATGATGAACCGGGTGTTCCGACTATATCTGGATCAATTTGTGATTGTGTTTATTGATGACATCCTGGTATATTCCAAGGATGAGGACGAGCATCGAGATCATCTCCGAATGGTTCTACAGAGATTGTGGGATCAGTGGTTATATGCGAAATTCTCCAATTGTCAGTTTTGGATTCGGGAGGTGCCATTTCTTGGGCACATCATCAGCGTGAGTGGTATTTCAGTAGATCCCGAGAAGATTAAGGCAGTGCAGGACTGGAATCAACCGACCAATGTGCGAGAGATCAGGAGCTTCCTCGGATTAGCAGGAAATTATCGGAGATTTGTTGCAGGATTTTCTGCACTAGTTTCACCCCTTACTCAGTTGACTCGGAAGGGGCGAAGATTTGTTTTGTCCGAGGATTGTGAGCACGCTTTTAGGAGTTGAAGAATAGGTTGACTAACGCGCCTATTCTGATACTACCAGATCCGAGTGCGCCATATGTGATATACACAGATGCTTCCAGATCTGGACTTGGATGTGTGCTTATGCAGGGCCATAATGTGATTGCTTATGGATCGAGACAGCTTCGATCACATGAGTAGAACTATCCGACCCACGACTTAGAGTTAGCAGCGGTGATCTATGCGCTCAAGCAGTGGCGACATTACCTGCTGGGTAACAAGTTTCAGATATTCATTGATCATAAGAGTCTGAAATATTTGTTTACTCAGAAGGATTTGAATATGAGACAGCGTAGATGGTTGGAATACATGAAGGACTATAACTGTAGTATTGAGTACACCGCAGTCAAAGGTAATTCTATGGCAGATGCACTAAGTCGGAAATACACTGGCTTAGTAAAGGGCGGAGATAGTGATGACAGAATTGAGAAGAACGACTTGATGTGTTTATGGCGTACATGGGAGCGATGGGAGCATGCTCAGCTGTCTACTTTGACTATTCAATCGGGTTGGCTAGATAAAGTGCGGGATGTGCAGAAAAGTGATTCAACATGAAGAAGACATCTGGAGAAGCAAAGGGAGCAATACACCCATCTTTTGAGTACAAGCATGGTCTGTTGTATTTCAGAGATCGGCTGTATGTGCCGAACAACACGACACTTCGAGATGAGATTCTTGAGGAGGCTCATGCGAGTAGACTGAGTGTGCATCCCGGTAGTGAGAAGATATATCACGATTTGAGATCTCACTTCTGGTGGCCGGGCATGCGAAGAGACATTGCTACATATGTCTCTAAGTGTGCCACATGTCAGAGAGTGAAGGCTGAACATCAGAGACCTGCGGGGACATTGCAGACACTACCTATTTCGGTCTGAAAGTGGGGCAATATCACCATGGATTTTCTGACAGGATTGCCTATGACCCGATCACGTCATGACACTATCTGGGTCATTGTAGATCGGTTGACGAAGTGTGCTCATTTTCTTCCTATGAGGATTACAAATTCCCTGGAGAAGCTAGCTCAGCTATACATTCGTGAGATAGTACGGTTACATGGAGTTCCAGACTCCATTGTATCTGATCGAGATTCACGGTTCACGGCGCGATTTTGGAGCAGTGTTCATAAGGCTTTGGGCACACGACTTCATTTGAGTACGGCTTATCATCTTCAGACGGATGGGCAGTCGGAGCGAGTAATTCAAGTGCTTGAGGATATGCTACGTAGTTGTGCACTGGATTTTGGCGGCGAGTGGGATCGGCATTTACCTCTGGTAGAGTTCTCCTATAATAACAGCTTGATTGCAGTACTATCGGTATGGCACCTTACGAGGCTTTATATGGCCGGCGTTGTGTGACGCCCACTTTTGGGCGAGGCTTCCGATAGAGTTGATCTGGGTCCCGAATTAATTGAGGAAACAACAATTAAGATCAAAAGGATTTAGGAGCGCATGAAGACGCCAACGCAGGACTACTTCTTATGTGAATAAGCGGAGACGGGATCGGAGTTCGAGGTTGGAGATAAGGTATGGCTTAAGGTAGCACCGACCCGAGGAACTATTAGATTCGGAAGGAGAGGGAAGTTGGCTCCGCGTTATGTGGGTCCTTACGAGATTCTAGAGAGAGTGGGCAAGGTAGCTACGAGCTAGCTTTGCCACCGAGTATGGCAAAGATGCACAATGTATTTGATGTGAGTATGTTGAAGAAGTGTATCTTGGATCCGATTCAGACCATTGCGATTGAGGATGTGCAACTGGAGCCGGATTTGTCGTACCAAGAGGTAACTATGGCTATTCTAGGACAGGATGTGCGGAAGCTTCGGAGTAAGCTTATCTCGATGATCCGAGTTCAGTGGTCCTATCATTCTGAGCGTGAGGCAATCTGGGAGGTTGAGCAAGATGTGATAGAGCGCTACCCAGATGAATATCAGAGAGTTAAGACGGCCTTGGTGGACCAAGGGTCTTAAGGGGGGAGGAATGTTACCGACACCCGGTAAGTGATTACGTTAATTACGCAATTAAGCATCAATATTGGGATTAGTGAATTTTTTGTGCCTCGGGACTTATAATTAAGTATATGAAGTATAATTGGTGTGAGATATGAAGTCCTGAGGATGTGGTACATTTGTCGTTACTGTTATTGCCACCCAGTGCGAATTCCAGTTAATTACGCGATTAAGCGTTTTTACCGGAATTAGTGATTTTTTTTGTGGGGTTCGGGACTCATAATTAGTCATGTGAAGCATGTTTTGTGCGTGATATGAGGTCCCGAGAATGTGTCTCAGATTTCGTGCCGTTTGGGGTTACGGTTTGGAAGTTGCAATTTTCGGGCTGGACTAAATTGCAACTTTTGAAAGTTTGGGGACTAAACTGAAAAAGAAAAAAAAATAAACGGCAGGGTGAGGCGGTGAAAAAAAGGAAGAAACGTGAGGTGTGTGAAAGTGTAGTAATATTATATTATATATATATGTGTGTGTGTATATATATAGTATTATAAAAGAAAGAAGAGTATCACGAAGCAAAGCTTCATTTCTTTCTTTCTTCTCTGCACATCGCCGAGAGCTTAAAGGAGAAATTTGAGATCTTTCAATTTCTCACCAAAATATTGATGGTCAGTTGGTTAAATCGATCTTTAGGAGAAATAATTAACTCCTTATAAATCGATTTTTGTGTTTGTGGCCCCGGTTGGAAACCGTGAGCTTCTGAAAATTGCTCCATATTTATGGAACTTCTCCTATGGTTGATTTTATGGTTCCTACACCTTCCTTGCTTCTTCTTATGCGCACTTTGTGTCAGGACTGTGAGCTGAATCTTTGCAGAAGTGCAGCCGAAATTGTTATGAAATTTTGAATAGAAACTCAATTTCAGGCGTGATTTGATGGAAGGTAAGGATATATTATTGATAAGAGCAAAGAGTTATACATTTTGTATGGTTTAGATTTCGTTGAAAAAGCTGTATATGAAAGCCGTTTTTACCTGCCCGAGCCCCATTTTTGGCGCCATTGTTGTGGGTCAATTTTGTGAATTCTGAATGTATATTCTGGATCTGTGGATCAATTGTGAACAGGGAGTAGTTGGAAACGCAGCTGAAACTTTGCCGAAATCCATACCGGGACAGCTGATCGGAAAATTCCATTCGGTCTTCTACTTAAGGTAAGGGTTCAGTGTGTCTCTGGGTACTGCATTTTGGAGTACATTATAAAATGCGTATCGGAGTATATTGAGGCTAAGTTTGGTTTGAGCGGTTGGCCCGGTGATACCAAACTTGGTCAAATGGTATAAGCATTGGTGTGCAGGTTGCGGGATCAGCATTGAGGATGTGTATCTACACCTAAATGGTGTAAGTCTGTGTGATACACCTTTAAGGTGTTTGTGATATGACGGTGGGGATCATGACCCCGATTTGGACATGCTCTTGTGTGTAATTATATGTGTGCCTCGGCTAAGGCCAGGAAGACCGTCATTGTGTCTAACTACATCATTATCCATTGTTTGACTTGCATTGCATCTGGTTGAATCTGCATTGGTTGAGCATGTGTATATAATTACATGAGTATGTGAATTCTTGTATATCTGCGTTTTTCTTTGATTGCAGGTTTCTTGTGCTTCAAGAAAATCTTTGCTTATACCTCAACCCTTACTAAGTTCTTTCGAGAACTTACCCCTTATTTCTTCATTTCAGGAGGATCTGACCCGCAACCCGCTGAGTAGAGTCGGGGGTTGCTTTTTTGTGTGATATTTCAGATACCATTCTGTGTGTTTCGATCTGTTGTGATTCGTATTGAGAAAATAAGGGATAACGTATGATGTGTGTGTATATCGTTCTGGGATTTCCGATATTTGTGTGATCAACTATTTCGGGATGTGTTGAGTGGTATTTAGTTCTGGAGTTCAGATTATGTTATTGAGCATTGTGGTTTTCTAACGGTTAAACTTTCTTATGTGTGTGACATTTTGCACGTCGAGGACGTTGGTTGGACCCCGGAGTGTCACCACCTCGCACGTTCTGTATGTATTCCAGTAACATTTTTGTGGCTCTGTATATTGTAGATGACATGTATGCATGTAGAATTAGTAAAATCCGGGTTTTCGTCAAAAGTCAGATTTGTGCTGGATTTTCTGCTGGGAAGCATTCTGGGCAGATTATGTGCATGTTTGTGATTCTAAGTGTGGAATGCATGTTTTTATCAGTTTTGGGACTTGTTACCCCAACTGAGTGTGGCTACGGTGTTAATAAGCATCGTAATCGCTTGTGTGCTTCCGCCGTGGGGTGACAAATTTCATTACGTATGTTAGGGTTTACACGTGTTCCCTGTTTAGCTTCCATGTAATATTCGCAAAAAGTCACAACCTCTTGTATCAGAAACTTTTCAAAGATGGAGTCTTCTAAAAATCTTTTGTTCACAACTTTTGCTTTCAATCTTTTAATGTTCCTTTCGAAACTATACATCCACCAATATGACACAGACCCACACGTTCGAAGATGCCAAGGCAGATGCATGGTGAGATGCTCCATCAGGTCAAAGAATGATAGAGGGAATATTTTCTCAAGTTTTGTTACAGTCACCCCGAGCGGGTGGTGACTTCTGTGTATCCCGGGGTTCCGTTCCAAGCATGCGGGGCATGTTTTCTGTTGGTCAGATGGGTCCTGGATCTTTTCTAGGTAACATTCTCAAGAATGCTTACATATTCGAGGTCGCACGAGTTCCCCGCACCTTTCCGCGGAAAATAATTTTCGGGGTCGGGACCTTAGTTCTTTGGCGACACTCGGGTCTCGGGATGAACAATGTGGTGGCGCCATTGGTGTGTGGTATGTTATGACTCGGGATGATTATTGTGGTGATAACCAAAGCAAGCACACATGACAGGATTACTCGGTTAAGCTAGCAAGCACATACATCGGGTCGGGATTTGCTCGGGTTAAGTTGATGCGGGATGACACTTGGGCATATTTTTGGCTTGGATTTAGCGACTAAGGTGCTTAGGTGTGTGCATGGGTGTGCAACTAAGGTGCCTAGCAGTGTGGTTGTTGTATATTTAGAGATTCATAGCATGATGTGTTTTCCATAATCATGTCTCTCCACTTCCACAAAGAAGAAAAAAGAGGAGGAAGAAGAAGGAGATATAGATATGTACCTTGCACCCTTGAGAAACAGCGTAAGGATCTTTTTCCTTGCTATGCTCCAGGCCTTCCTCCTTGGTGGCGAATTCCTTTTCAATCTTTAAGTCTTCGAATTGCTTGATGAGGGTAGATTGCATGTGATGGAATGAGGTTGTTTTGTGTTAAGGAGACACAAAATAGTTCCACCCGAAATGCTCTTGGAATGCTTGAATAATTCGGCCAAGAACAAGAGACAAGAGAGAAGTTTCGGATTTCAAGAGTGTGTGTTGTGGCCAAATCATCTATTTATAGATGATGCAATGAGTTACTAGGAAGGGTTACAACTCCTCATGGCCGAAAGTATACATACTTTCGGCCCAAGGAGTGGTTACTTCCTCCTTGTACACTCTCTTGTCCAAATGCTAAGTAACTACTCTTTTAGGCGAAGGGATGCCTTCCCTTGAGGTGCCTCTTCGCCAATTTTAGGCTCTCATGGCCGAAAATCTTTTGGTAACTTCCAAGAGATCTGCACACATGCACTAGGGTGCATACACCATGCACCTCGATTGCCAAAGCCATGTCTATTTACCAAAATACCCTTATTTTGTATAAAAGGATCCTAGTAAGTAGTTACTACTCATGAAACATCACAAATGTTCCATATAGCCACAATTCAGATAGTTGAATTCCATAGAACTCATTTCAGCTCACTTTGAGCTGAAATCACTTCCCCATTTGAGATGAGCTCAAAAGGACTTGATGCGCTAAGAATTCCAACAGTTGTTACATGACTCACATGACAACTAAGGTGCCTAAATGTGTGCTTGTAAGGTGACTCATTGTGGAAGAAGTATATAAGGTGAAAAATTAGAGAGAGATTCATTTTTGGTCTCATAAAACTCTCTCAAATTCGCCACTCTCTCTCTCTTTCTCACACATGTACTTCATTTTCTCAAGAACATTCACACACACAAGTAGTTCTCCTTGATCCGATTTGTTCAAGGGTTTAAGGGAGGTTGTTCTTGGTGTTAATCTTGAGGTAAGCTTGTCTTCTTCATGATTTTGGTATGTTTGAAGCATGGTTTGTGGTTGAACACCTTAAGGGCTGAAATTATGATAAACCCTAGCTAGATGTTTTGTTCATCTTCTTGCTTCAAGCTTGGGATATGTTGTTATTGGTGTGATTTGGTGTAGGAATCAAGGTTTGAAATGTTGAAGAACATCTTGGGTTGAAAAACCCTAACTTGGCCGAAACTTTAGTGATGAAATTGATGGGATTGTTGGGTGAATGTTGAGTAATATGTTGATATTCATGCTTAGAATGTTTAAGTGGTTGATTATGCATGAATTGGAAGCTTTAAATTGATTGGAAAGGATATTGGTACAAAGTGCATGTTGAGGCCGAATTGAAGGGAAGGGTATGTTGATAGTTATGGTGTGTTTCAGGGATGTATTGGTGGTGAAATGATATCGGGAATTGAAGTAGGTAACAAACGATGTTTAGAACTTCGTTTTCTGAATTTGTGAACGTAACCGTGAAACTCGACATGCTAGCCTACCTACTTAAATTTGGAAAAATATGTTTTAAATGATTAGCTATGCATGTCTAAGTATAAACAACGATGTTCTAGCTCGGTTTGAAAATCCGAGCATTCTGTGATGTTTTGTGGGAAAGTGCGGGATTAGTTTCCGGGGGTCTAGATTGGTGATTTCTGATTTGTAAATGGTTGTTTAGCTTGAATCAGCAGTTCTGGAGTAGTGCGGGACTTCGGAAGTCACACTACTGCGCTTCAGACCGAGCGTCGGGATTTTTCCAGGATTCTTCTGCGGATCGGTAATAGTATGGTAAGGGTTCAACTTCTCTCGTCATACATTCTGGGAGGGATATCATGTATATCGGGGTTAGTTGAAGTGTGTTCCGGGTTGAGGACAGGTGTACGGTGATCCTTGGGCCAGTTATACGGTAAGGTACAGGTGTGCAGGTTCAAGGCCCGGGATGGTCTCGGAGACCTCGGGTTCTTCGGTATTCTATATCAGCATTCAATTCTGATATTCTGTATATACCGCGGTATACTCTGTCTATTGTATACCCTATGGTATACTCTGTCTGTGACCCTACGACAGTTGGGGATCGCGACCCCGGCTGGTACCATGCCTCTGTTAGCTTCGGCTTCTGACCTCTTGGAGAGGGCTGTCGTTTTGTTTGTATGCGATCATGGGTCTCTGGTGGTTCTAACTGCGTCCTTTAGGACTCTGTTTATTATTTATGTTTATATCTGTTTGCATATATTCTTGTGTTTTTGTGTTTTCTTTGTTTTGTAGGTACCCGTGCACTTAGTTTACTTTATGCAACTGTACCTTACCTCAGCCCTTAATGGATCCTCCCGAGGACTCATCCCTTCTGTTTACCACCATTCAGGTCTACCTGACAAGCAGCCAACGGACTAGAGTTCCGTGGTGCTTTCTATACTGTGATCAAGTATCTGTAGTTCCGACATGGAACTTCTATTAAGTTATAAGGGTAGTCTCGGTAGAGGTTATAGTCTACATTCTAATTTTTGGAATTATGCTAAGTATAGCATATGGGTTTTCTCACAATTAACTTATCTTTTCTTCTGTTTGTGTGTTAGCAGCAGCAGCAACAGTACTTGCGGGAATCTTCTGATCTCGGAGCTTCTCCTAGATCCCGCACGTAGGTATTCTAGGGTTTTCCTTCGTCGGCTCTGTAGATGTATATGCATGCATGTCATTTGTTGGATCATGCTATGTATCTTAGATACATTCTGCTTCTGCATATATGTTCTGGATATTCTGTATGACCGGGGACTCGCCCATGTCAGTGGAGGGCGGGACCCGTGATGTGATCACATTTTGATATGCCAAACATATTCTCTATCGGTATGATTCTGTTGAAGTATATGTATGATGATGATTGAGCACTCGCCCATTTCATTGAGGGCGGGGCTGGTCTCGATGTTATCCATGAATTGCATGTTTGGTGATGGTAGAGTGCTCGCCTATTTCAGTGGGGCGGGGATCGCCATGGATAGTTAGGGTTTATACTGTATACTTGCCATGTATGAGATTTGCAGGTCGTGGGTCGAAAAATGACCGAAAAATACCGTCATCGAGATGGCCCCACAAAGCAATTGGAAGCAACTTTTGCATGAAGATATGACAATCATGGGTTTCCATATTGTAGAATGTGTTACTAGACGTATTAACACACCTCACAGCGTAACCGTCTGGAAGTTTGACGGTATGCTTCAACTAATAACAAATACTCACAATCTGATATGCATTTAAAGTATATGTCGCCTTTGGTTTAAACGGTTCTTTCTTACGAGGATCATCCACCAAATGCAATTTAGGGCGCAGTCCTATCGCTTATATATCACGTCTCGAATTTACGTTGTCCTTAGTTTTCCCTTTCTGATTGACAACTGTGTAGAAAACATTGTCGAAACAATTTTTCTCAATATGCATCACATCGAGACAATGTCTAACTTTCAAATCTGCCCAGTAAGGTAATTCCCAGAAAATCGATTTCTTAATCCAATTATGCTCATTTTCGAACATCTCTGCCCTCATGTGATCCCACGACATCTCGAATGGTGGGAACACGATATTCTGGACCTCGCTTAATATTTGGTGGCCTGATTTAAACTCACATCTCGGCATACGATCTGTGCTTTTCCATGATTGCTTTTTGTTACGGAGAGCATGTCGTTGCGGTAAAAATCTTCTATGACAACCAAACCAACTCATTTTCTTCCCGTGAGTCAGCTGAAAACTATGAACATCCTCTATACAGTACGAGCATGCAAGTCTTCCATGCGTGCCCTACCTTGATAACATTCCTTACGCCGGGAAATCACTAATTGTCCAAAGCAGACATGTCTGCATGTTAAAGTTCTAATTCTGATGTGGATCCCAAGTTTCCACACTTGTATTCCATAGATCCTTCAACTCGTCGATCAACGGACGTATAAACACATCAAGGTTACGGCCCGGTGACTTTGGGCCAGAGACTAGCAATGCATGATAGTGTAAGTTTCCTTCATGCATAAATAAGGAGGCAAGTTGTAAACCACGATGAATACATGCCACATAGAATATGATTGTCCTGAGTCTGACAACGGGTAAAAACCATCTGTACATAAACCCAATCGAACATTTCTATACTCACATGCAAAAATAGGATAACACTTATTGACATGTTTCCATGCCTCGGCTTGGGATGGATGTCCAATAATACCCATCAAATTTTCACTAGCTCTAAGATAATACGTCATAAATTTAGCTGTTTTTGAGGACTGGTAAAGTCGTTGGAGCCGCTTAGTGATTGGTAGATAATGTAAAATCTTTTTAGCTTTTGGTTTCCGATTCGCCTCATGTTCTTCGAACTGTTCCGCACCACATACTCTTCAATTGTTTAACTTTTCATATCTACCATCAAACAACATACAGTTGTTCTCGCATGCATGGATCTTTCTGTACGGTAACCCCAACTCTTTCATCATAGCTTTTGTACTACACATGCTCGTAGACAAGGTCGCGTCTTCTCCGGGCAGTATTTCATTTATAAATTCAATCAATTCCAAGAAAAAAACGTCAGATACATTATGTTAACTTTTCATGCTCAAAAACTTGGAAATGTTTTTGAAAATAACTGACAATTTCATGTGCTTATCAATACATCCCTCATATAAAGATTGCGACGCATCGCGTAATAAATCGAAAAACTTTTGAGCCCTTTGATTTGGCTTTTCAGGTGTGATGTCGTCCTCATCTATCTGATGAATATCACCACCCTCAAAATTATTATTATAATCACGAATCTCAAAT
Source organism: Stellera chamaejasme (assembly GCA_024586325.1). Taxonomy (NCBI): domain Eukaryota; kingdom Viridiplantae; phylum Streptophyta; class Magnoliopsida; order Malvales; family Thymelaeaceae; genus Stellera; species Stellera chamaejasme. Next base: position 19,689,477 of record CM044981.1, read on the forward strand.
GCCTCACGGACCATTTCACGGTAATCACCCGACCTTTCTTCATTACACTCAATTGAATTATCAAGTGCACTGCTCGTACTTGTAATATTCGATGATGACGATGATGCCTCATCAAATCGATAACCTCGATAAGCACATGGATTTATCTGACACCGTTCACCATGACAATCCCACACATGATAATTCGGTTGAAATCCATCTAACAGTAAATGATTGCCAATTGTTTCTCGATCATGATAATCTCTATTTTTACATTTTCTACAATGACATTTCACAAATTGTTCTTCATTTTCCCGAGCAACAAGAAGAGCATAATCAAGGAATTTTAGAAGCCTGCTCCAAAACCTCTGACTAATATTGCGAGTCCCCTCCTGAATACGTGGATACATCTAATCACGCCCTTCGGCCATTGTACAATTCCTATAATTGTATCATATTAAACAATATGACAAAGCATAACAATTAATATATATTTAGCACACAACTTAAATCTAAAATTCTCTGTACCGTTTTTCCCCTAATTCAGGGTGAATGAGTCCTAACCTATTCATAAAAGTACTATTAGTTAATCAAACTTTTATCTTGTGTATGTAGAAACTGATGATATAATTACATAAATTTCGGCAGCATTTCGTCTTAGTTCCTCATTATACCATTTCTCCGGCGTAACGCCTAGAGCAGGTATAACGAGGAACAAAACCAAATATTGGATCCGAAATTTATGTAATTCTCATCATTTCTCCATACACAATTATAGAAGATTAATTAACTGATGGTATACTTTTACAAACTGTCCAATCGGATAATCCATGAAAATTTTGTAGAATATATAATTTTACAACGTTATTCCAATACTTTGAAATAAAGTGTAAAGTAATATATATATTACTACAACTTTTCATAGACAGATACTATAACTCAACTAATTTAATTTAACCACATAAGCAAATTAAATAAGTAAATTAAAATAATTAAACAACTCATATTGCTCAATAAATAAACATAAATTAATTAAAAATAAAACATTTATTACCTCAAATAAATCTAGCAAAAGATTATGTCTAAGTTCCCCGAAATCTCTCGTGAGATTAGTAAGAAAGAAGAGAAAGTTGGAGAGAAAACAAATTGTTAAAGGTGTTAAAATGGATGAGTTGCTCGGGGAGGTATATATAGGAGATATTTACTGCGGCCTAATTCGCAACTGCTGTGGTAAGGGGTAGTTGAGGCCTCGTGGGATACGAGGTCTTACCGCGGCCTCTACCGCGCAAACGGCTGTGGTAAAATGGCAGCGCCGGCGGTGGCGGGCGTTTACCGCGAGCTGCTTTTTAGCGCGGCCATTTACGCGGTAGAGGCCGCGGTAAAAACTGTTTCTTCTACGTAGTGTTCGCAGAGTCCATCCCAAGCGATCCCAACCCCAAGCATTGGTTATGCTTGAATTGACAGCAGCGATCATACGATGATGAGAGGTTCATGTGAGTAATTTATTGAATCAATTCCGATTCAGGGGAAAATTTTACAATTTGGGATTTTGTCTAAAGGATTGAGTTATAGTTGTCTTATAATTTTGAATTAGTTATAGTTGTCTAATAATTTTGAATTAATCTCTGGTGTTTTACAGTAGAAGTTTGATACGAAATACTCCCTCCGTCCCAAGTGTGTTGTTACACCATCAAAATATTTTTGTCCCAAATGAAATGATATTTTCCCACTTGTGTTTTATTTTAGTCCACTTCTACCTTTGCAAATGCACACATTTAAGGAGTCTTCTGTTACGGTCAGCCCGAGCGGGTTGAGACCGGGTGACCGGAGGCTTCGATTTTGGTCTGCAGGGATCGGGCTTTTGGCGGTCAGATGGCTTCTGAGCCTTGTTCGAGTGACTTTTTGGCAAGCCCTTGCGTATTTGCGGTACTAAGTGTCCTCTGAAGAGGCCATGGGTCCTCTCCCATAGGGGACATGGTCCTCTCCCATAGGGGACATGGCCCTCTCCCATGGGTGACATGGCCCTCTCCCGAAGGGGGGCCGGGACTTGTCTCGGGGTGTACAGCAGGCTCGGTAGCGCTCCCGGACCTCGGATTGGGAAACCGTTTGCGGATTTGGAATCGTGGGAACGTCCCGGAGCATTTTACGCTATAAAATATTTTGGGGTGGGACGTGCGCTGAAGAGGCCAGGGGTCCTCTCCCGTAGAAGGCAGAGTGCCCTCTCCCGTAGAAGGCAGAGTGCCCTCTCCCGTAGAAGGCAGAGTGCCCTCTTCCGTAGAAGGCGAGTGCCCTCTCCCGTAGAAGGCGAGTGCCCTCTTCCCGTAGAAGGCAGAGTGCCCTCTTCCGTAGAAGGCGAGTGCCCTCTCCCGTAGAAGGCGAGTGCCCTCTCCCGTAGAAGGCGAGTGCCCTCTTCCGTAGAAGGCGAGTGCCCTCTCCCGTAGAAGGCGAGTGCCCTCTTCCGTAGAAGGCAGAGTGCCCTCTTCCGTAGAAGGCGAGTGCCCTCTCCCGTAGAAGGCGAGTGCCCTCTTCCGTAGAAGGCAGAGTGCCCTCTTCCGTAGAAGGCAGGTGCCCTCTTCCGTAGAAGGCAGGTGCCCTCTCCCGTAGAAGGCAGAGTGCCCTCTTCCGTAGAAGGCAGGTGCCCTCTTCCGTAGAAGGCAGGTGCCCTCTTCCGTAGAAGGCAGGTGCCCTCTTCCGTAGAAGGCAAGTGGCCTCTCCCGTAGAAGGCAGGGGCCCTCTCCCAAAGAAGGCATGGGCCTTCTCCCGAAGAAGGCATGACTTAGACAAATTTCAGATTTATGGTGGATAAGGATAACTCTTAAGTGTTGACCAAAGGGGAAAGGACACTTGTCATGCCCATATTAATGATGTAAAGGAAAGAGGACACTTGTCATGCCCATATTAGAGATGGAAAGGAAAGAGTTTTAAAGGATTGTGGAAAGCGACAGGAGCTATTTTCATTTCATTTCTCCTTCTGTTTCGTTCATTTCTCCGACTCGTTGCCGCCATAGCCTCCATTTTCTTCAAGCTTTGGGTTCTTCATTTTCTTGGCTGATTTTCACCAAGTGTGGACTCCAAAAAGTGGTAAGCTTCCTCCCTTGCTCTCTTTTCTTGTTGGAAGTAAGATTTGGATGGAAAAAGAGAGATTTGTGAAATATGGGTTTGTTCATGACTACCATCTAGGATGATTTTCTTCCTCCCATCTTTTAGTATGTTGTTCTTGGGTTGTATGGGAGTGATAATCAAGTGTTGGATTTTGGAAAACACACCTTGGGTAAAAATCCCCAAATTGCCGAATTTGTTGGAAAATTCTATGTTGATGTGTGTTTGTCTCCTTGATTCATGCTTCAAGTATGTTAATCCTAGCATGATTCTAAGCTTATGTATGGATTCAATTTGATGGAAAATATGTTGGGTTGGAAACCCCATTTGGCCGAATTTATGAGATGATGTTCATTGTTGGATTTTGTTGTTTTGGATGCAATTGGATAGCATTCTTGGTTTAGAAGTGAAATTGGTGATTAGTATGATTAATTGGAAGTTTGAATGGATTGATTTGGAAGTTGGATAAAATTTGGCAAAGAAGCCGAATTTTGGAATGATTCTTTTTCCATGTTGGAGTTTCATTTTGGTTGAATTGGATGTTAATATGGTGTTGGGGTTGAATTTAGGTGTGGTTTGAAGTTTGAAACGTTGAATTCGGTTAAGAAATGGAAAAGTTGCAATTAAACGGGATTATCGGAAAATGTTGGGTAATGAAGGGTTTTAAGGTTGGATTTGATCAGTTCTGCTTGTTGGATTATGTTTGTCAATGTATAATCTTGCATTGTCTAAGTTGGTTCTGAATTCTGACGTTTCGGTGGAAATCTGGAATTTTACGGAAATTCTGCCGGATTTTCGGTTTTGGGGTCGGGGGTGTAGTTTGGAAGTGTGGTCAGTAAGGATGCTAATTCAACTTGGTTTAGCAGATTCTGAGGTTCGGAAGTTAGGAAAAGAGAAGTTTCTGAGTTTCGGGTCGTGTTATGGAAGTTGTCCAGAATCGGTCTAATACTCTGGATTTGTGAGGTAAGGGTTTGGTTCTGCTATTTTTGGTAAGATAGGTGTATGTTTAGTTTCATTTTCTGTTCTGCAGGTATTTCAGTATTATATGCCTAGAGCATATTCTGTAGTCTGTAGGTGTATGTATTGTTGCACTTCTGTTTTGCAGGTATTTCGGAAATTTCTGCTTTAAGGTACGTTCTGTAATTTGTAGGAGTATGCCTTATGGCATACTCTGTCTGTGAACCCTACGACAGTTGAGGGTTCGCTACCCCAGCTGGTGCACCATGCTTCTGTAATAGCTTCGGCTTCTGACTCCCTTAAAGGGAGGCTGTCGTTCTGATTGGTTATAAGGGTTTATGGCGATTTAGTATCGCACATCCTTCGGTATTCTGATCTGTTTTTATTACATGCACGATATTCTGTATTCTGTTTCATATATTCTGTATATTGCTATCTTTCTGTTTTGCAGGGTTACATATGCTTATCTTACCCCAAATCCCTTACGGGGTCCTTTTAGGACTCACCCTTTTTGGGTTCTGTTTTTGGATTTCAGGTAGGTCTGGTAAGCAGCCAGCGGGGTAGGTTTCCGCGAGGCTTCTGCCTTGGTTGTGTTGAGCAGCAGCAGTACCTTGCGAGCTGGGATTTTGTTTACTTGGTCTGAATCCCGCGCGAGGTATTTTTGATGTTTAGGCCTAGGGTTGGCTCTGTAGCTGCATGTGCATATTTTCTGGTTTGCTGTGATGATTGTATATTCGTATATACTTATATATTCTGTTCTGTGCATGTTCTGAGCGCTTGGCGCTTGCTAGACACCTTAGGTTCTGTGAACTCTGTATGTATCTATGTTTGGTGCGTAAGCACTCGTCCATGGAGGGCGAGGCTTACTCTGTTGCTGATGCATGAATTGTATGTTTTGATTTTATTTTAGTTATACGTATGAAATTTTGTTAGGTTGCTTCCACAATCGTTTCGCTTTTCGGGTCCACTACGCGCGGCGGGTCTCGATGGACCTGCCTTTCTGTATCATTCCGGCTTCCGCTTCCGGCGTCCCGGCGCCCCCGCCTCCGCAACCGGGCTCGGGTGGCGTGCGGTGACAGTTTTCCTTTAAACCATTTTGTCAATTGTGATTTACGTTTGTTAATACCAAACGATTAACATTAAATAATATAAATATCGGAGCGAGGATGAAGTACCTGAGGCCATGTCCAAGAAGGTCGGTCTCCCGAAAGGAAAGAATCCTGCCATGTCGCGACGGGGCGGGGTTCTTCATGTATCTACTTCAGATAATGAGATTGATGGTGTGAGATTATATACGGATCAATTTGCATAGCATCACATGCACACGGCGGAAGTATAAAGTATATAATCAGAATGATGAAACCTGGTCCACATTGTAGAGCCTCAAGTGCGACTCCTCTAAGGTTGATCCACACGATCGACGCACCACTCCGATAATTTCGTGCTAGCGGAATTGGACCGGATGTTTTCTTAGAGAGCTAGGATTTTCTGTAGAGAATATCATCATGGAACTGTTCCATATATGATATATTTATAGGCTACGGGTAATTCTAATCCAATTAGAATTCCTAATGTTATAAGGAGTCCTAATCTTATTAGAACTTGTATTAGTCCCTAGACTTATTGGTTTTGGGCATATGTATTATCATATAATACTAACAATATCCCACTTGCCCAAAAGCCAATTAAACTTTCTCACGGATGTGGATATAATTGATTTTATGTGTGTGACCCCTTAGGTTCACCATAGAGCCACAACCCTTGTGGTCTTATTAGGTACTTAAACCTTTGATAATTAAACTCTTTAATTATACATTAACTAACACTTAGTTAATATTTCTTGAAATGGTCACATTCCAAGAAATCCTACAAATCATGGTTGACGTCTAGCAACATGCCATGAAGACCCAGATTAGGTGAATGTATAGCGAACCTTTCCAATTACAATTACCATGCAATACGATCCTTCCATCAAACAATGTCCCGACTGAGCTTATGGTATGGATAACCGAAATCCCTAACCACTCAATAACTATGTATCCACTCCAAAATCATAACTTACATGATGAACTAGAAAACTCTTTTCTAATCATCTCACATTGGCCAAGGATTTTCCAAGTTATAATTTAAAGGAAAACATAAGATATTCTCTTGTCCTAGTGACAAGTGATGGATCATATGTTGACATTCACAAGATTCCATATATGACAAATATTATATCCAATACTTATCCTTTTTGTGATTCCTTGGAATCAAGACTAGATCAAAATATAATATGTCATACACAAATCTACTATGATGTCTCAAGTCAAAGGATTATTAAGCACAATTGTAACATGAAAATTCTTTTCGGTAATTAAATACTTCCATATAAGAATTTTCAGATGGGTCAGTTCAGTGAACTCATTCCTGTAATGAGCACCTACATATATGCACTAGTGTCTCCACACCAATGTCCATGAAACGAGACATTCTTTTCTCGAAAGCATGCATCATATGTACTAGTCTATCTGAGTTACTACTGCCCATTCATAGCAACTCTATGACTAGGAACATTTAAGATTAGGACTCACAAGGAGCATGTTTCATGATCGTCATCCTATGCACGACCATACTCCATATGCCCTATTGATCTATGGGCTTTACCAAAATTGAACTCAATTTTGATAAAGAAAGTAATGCCTTTATACTAATATTGATTGAATACCATGTAACACTTACATGCTTGTAACAAATCGCCTTAGTTTGCTACATTAAATTTCATCTTCTCAAGATGTTTTTTCTTTTTATATGCATTTTGTTTGTATAATGTTAATAGTGTCATAATACTTCATCATGACTGGATTAACAATGCTAGGAATTACACCCAACTTTTGTATGGAATCCATTAGTTACACTCAACTATTAGGTGTATATATACTATGGTCATTTCTATAGAACTCTTTCATCACAACTCTTCTTGCTTAGGGTTTGAGATGTACCCTAACAAGAATTTCAGGTGATCTACATGTGAGTGATAACCTGAGTTTCTATAGCAGTCTCAATTCCACTAATTTCCTCCAAAACTTTTGAAATTATCCTTTGTGCTTCTCAAGTAATCATGAATATTTTTCATACTCTTCCAATGTATCTTACATGGAATGTGTTGATATCTATTTGTGACACTCACAACATATGATATCAAGTCTTGTACATAGTATTGTATGCATTATACACATCTGAATATATCCACTCTCGGATATTTCTATGTTGATCTTTTTCAACAAATTATATATGTACAAGTATAAGAATGAGTTAAACATTTCATTAGATCTATCTCTATAGATTATTAATAAAATGTTTCATCCAAATCTTATATGGAGAAAATAATAGATAACCATTCTCTAGTTGATTACATGGTACTTCATTCTCAATGAGAAGTACGTCATCAACATAAATACATTAGAAATAACAATGAACTCCCACTAAAATTCTTGTACATACATTTCATTCATATTATGAGAAAAATCAAACAATTTGTTTATTTCATAAAAATGAATGTTCTAACTTCGAGAGGCTCGCTTTAATTTTGAAATATACAGACCATCCGTTTTACTCCCACTTGAGGTGAAAACTTACAGTCTCCATAATGATTTCTTCTCAAGATATCAAATAAGGAACATAGTTTTCACATCACATGATCTCATAGTCATACTATGTGACATTAGCAAGTAATATCCAAATGGACTTAAGCATAATAATTGGTAAATATTTTCTTCAAAGTCAACTATTGACTTTAAGAATAAATTTAATAATCAATTATGCTTTATAAGTCTCAACTTTCTCACCATTTTCCAAGCTTTTGCTTGTAGACCGCTTCACAATAAACATGTCTTACACATTTATTAGGTCCACCAAAGTCTATACTTTGTTAAATTGAGTGAAGTTCATTTTGGGATTTCATGGCTCCTAGCCATTCCCTCGAATTGATGACTTTCATCACTTCTTCGTAGCATCTCGGATCTGTATCCATGTGAAGACTAATCATATTATCTTTAACATGAGATTTAACCTTTTAGGAGGCTTTAATCTCCTTTGAGATCCACAAATATCCTGTGGGTTCATTAACTTACTCTACTTTAATATCTTGTGGATCATGTATTTGTGATCCTTGATAACTTTCAAGATCTACCGCATGTCCAACTTTCCCATCTAGTAGAAACGTTTTCTCTAGAAAAGTGACATTCATTAAGGAGACAACTTTTCTTCTCAAGGTAGGTGATAAAAGTAGTATCCACATAACCTTCTAGATATTGACATACATGTCAAGTTTCTCTCCCACTAGTCTCACAACATAGGGTATGTCTTTATCCTCAAATGTTTGAGACTAGATTTCTTGCCTAAGCATATCTCATATGGTAACTTAGGCGTGCACTTGGAAAGAACCCAATTTGTCATGCATGCAACAATCTCTAGGGCATATCCTTAAAAGGAATGATGGAAGAATGGTGGAACTCACATTGAAATGGACCATATCTAATAAGGTCTTAAACTTCAAGGAGTTTTTAATGAGACAATCTCAATATCTTAGAGATGATCAATAATCATAGTATTCAAGTATTCATGTCCTTGATCAAATGACAAGACTTTAATACTGTTTTCTATTAGTTTCTCAATCTCACCATGAAACTTCTTAAACCTTTTAAGAGTTTCATAATTATAATATCGTAAGATAAACATACATAATGTGAGAGATCATCACTAAAAATGATGAAATATGAGAAATGTCTTTTCCACTAACTCTTAGTGACTATTATACCCTTATATGGATCAAATTCAATAAGTTTGTAGCATGGTTCACTTGTCCCACAAATGGAGATTTGGTCAACTTTCCCATAAAATGAGACTTATAAGTGACAACGAGTCATACTCAAGACAGATTTTCATCTTCCTTTAACCAACTTATTTATCCCATTCTTGGAAATATGACATAATCTCACATGCTACATGTACACATGATCATACTCTTAAGCTGTCCTTTTTGTTACTTTATAGAAATCATACTTTCAAGAGTACAGAGATTGTTAAGTACATCATTATAAGAAACATCACTCTCAATATGGAACATATTCCATTAATTGATAGGAGGTTCATAATCTTTTATCTCCAATTAGGATAAAGTGATTTTCTTAATAATATTAAACACAAAATAATCCTCTAAATTAAAGAAACTATGATTCCAGAATTAAATGAATAGCTCTTAAAGCTTTTGTAGCAACATTTGCTCTATTTTACAGCTTTTAAAACTTTTTTATTTAGCGTAATACTTCTTGTGAGCAATTGCAAACTATTGCAATTATGTTGTGATATCCAATACCCAACAATATCCAAGAAGTTCTGTTAATCAAAAGATTAACTTCAATAAAGAACATGTATGAAATAGAACTTTTCTATTTCCATCTTGCAAGATAGAACTTGCAACCCTTCTTCCCATGCCTTTATAGCCCACAATGGAAGCATGGTCTTTAATCATTCAACTGTTTGGTGTGATCTTTTCTTTTTATCTACACCACCTATTTGTTTCAACTTTTGGTTCTCTCAAGAACTACTCTTTTCCAACCTTTTGGATTTAGAACCATTAGATGAAGCAAAATTCTTGATCTATTTACACATCCAACTTAGAAAATTTTCCAATTAGACTATTCATCTTTAGTCCACTTTTATGAACTAAAGAGTTTTCATCATATGGGTCATGGAAAATATTTCAGATATCCAATATCTTAATGTTGGATTTCTTCACCACACAACATTTGCAAGTGAAGATAGATCAGACCAGCATGTTTCACATGCTTCTTCTTAATGATCATTAGACATTTATGTTATCACATAACAATTTGTCTTAGGATCATCAAGTCATTTCACTTTCACAAAGTGTCATTTCTAGGTATAAATACCTTAAAGTAATTGGTGGTACATGTACTTATTAGCACATAGGTGATCTTCTCAAGATCTAGAACCATTCTCACAATCACTAACCAAGTTGAATAATTAAGACCAACAAACTTGTTTATCCAAAAACATGTGCTATAGAAATCATAAATAATAACCATACCAGATCTTCACAAAACTATAATACAAACAATAAGCAATAGGCAAACATTCAATCAACATGTAAATTTATGAATAAGGTCTTAAATTCACAAATTATCCTCCCACTAATTTAGACAAAATTTGACACCCTTAACAAATAAAGTCTTTAGTAGTAGGAATGAGGCTCCATCATTATCTATCATAAGCCCAAATTTTATTGGCGATCCTACGATAGACATGAAAGATAAACAACTCTTGTTAATCATATCTCATGTGACCCTCATTTTATTTAGCCTCATATTTGCATAAACCTAAATTTTATTAGCGCCCTTATGCAAATAATGTTAAGTCAACCACCATCTGCACAAGTATGATAAAAAGATAATGCCCCTAAATTTTAGTAGTGATAGCACTAAATTTTCATCACCCTACGCACATCTCATGTACATCTTAACAATATAATTTGCCACATCTAGCATACTCCAAATTTTATTGGTGATCCATACTAAACATAGCGAAATCTCATATTATTAAGTATGATGGAGAGACTACGATTAATCAAACTCTTTGATTTATCACTTTTAACTTAATATTAAACTTGAAACTTTTTGTAAGTGTTCAAGTAAGGGTTTAATCATAGAATTCATCTCATGAATTAAACATCATAAGTCAAATTTATAAGAATAAACATGCATCTTATACATTTAATCATCACAAGCATAAACAAATAAATGTAACATGCTAATTATAAAAAAATCTCACTCAATAAAACAATTTTATTAGCGAGAATTGTGTAACTTTCACATTTTCAAACTCTTTGAAAATATAAGGGTTAGTCTAGACATTGAACAAAAACTTTTGTATCTTTTCTGGTCATACCAGAAATTTGAGGACCATTATAAACTTTTCTCAAAAGTTTATGAGCAATCTAGCCAAACTATAAAGTTTGGGACCAATCTGAACACTTTCAAGAAATTTCACTACGTGGAGAAATCCGCTATCGCGGTCTCCGCCGTAGTAAATGCCGCAAAGAAATGGCGTTTATCGTGAAATTTATCGCGGCAGTAAGAACCTTTCAGATTTTGAACTTTTCAAAACTACAGGTCCTTATTTGCACAAAGAAGGAAAGATTGGGGGCAAAGGGTGAAAAGGCTGCTGGGTCAAACCCAACCTTCCAGGTCGACGGGTCCAACCCGACCAGAATTTTGGTTCCAGTGCAAATAGGCCCTTCACTTTCCTCACTCGATCCCCTCTCCGCCGGTTGCCATGGGCACCGCCGCCACCAGGCGACGCGGCCAGGAGACTGGCGACGATGAAGCCGGCATCCCTCACCGGTTATGGTCACCCGGGTTGTCTCGGGACGTATAGCGGGTTCGGTAGCGCTCCCGAGACCTCAGATTGAGAAGCCGTTTGCGGATTTGGAGTCGAGGGAACGTCCCGGAGGTTTTTATGGAGAGTAATATTTGGGGTGAGACGTTCGCAGAAGAAGGCAAGGGGCCTTCTCCCAAAGAAGGCAAGGGCCTTCTCCCAAAAAAGGCAAAGGGCCTTCTCCCAAAGAAGGCAAGGGCCTTCTCCCAAAGAAGGCAAAGGGCCTTCTCCCAAAGAAGGCAAGGGCCCTCTCCCGTAGAAGGCAGGTGCCCTCTCCCGTAGAAGGCAGGTGCCCTCTCCCGTAGAAGGCAGGTGTCCTCTCCCGTAGAAGGCAATGGCCCTCTCCCGTAGAAGGCAGGTGCCCTCTCCCGTAGAGGGCATGACTTAGCCAAATTTCTGGGGTTCTCCCGAAGAGGGCATGACTTAGACAAATTTCAGATTTTTGGTGGATAAGGATGAGTCATAAGTGTTGACCAAAGGGGAAAGGACACTTGTCATGTCCATATTAAAGATGGAAAGGGGAAAGGACACTTGTCAAGCCCATATTAAAGATGGAAAGGAAAGAGGTTTAAAAGGATTGTGGAAAGAGTACAGGAGCTATTTTCATTTCACTTCTTCTTCTTCGTACATTTCTCCGTTTCGTCGCCGCCATAGCCTCCATCTTCTCCAAGCTTTGGGTTCTTCATTTCTTGGCTGAAATCAACAAGAAATTGGATCCTTTAAGTGGTAAGCTTCCTCTCTTCATCTCTTTCCTTGTTGGAAACAAGTTTTGAATGGAAAAGAGAGAGATTTGTGAATGATGGGTTTGTTCATGACTACCATATAGGATGATTCTCTTGCTTCCATCTTTTAGTATGTTGTTCTTGGGTTGTAGGGGAGTGAGAATCAAGTGTTAAATTTTGGAAAAACTCCTTGGATGAAAAAACCCCAATTTGCCAAAATTATGGGAAATTTCTAAAATTGTGTGTGTTTGTATTCTTGGATCATGCTTCAAGTATGTTGTTCCTTGCGTGATTCTAAGACTTTCTATGGATTCAATTTGATGGAAAACAAGTTGGGTGAAAAACCCCCAATTGGCCGAATTCTTCAAGAAAGGGGTTAAGTTGATTTTGGTTGATTTAGGTGCAATTGGTTAGCATTCTTGCTTAGGAAGTGTAATTGGTGGTTAAAGTGAATGCTTGGGACCTTGAATGGTTTGAATTGGAAGTCGGGTAAAAAGTTGGCAAAGGGCCGAAACTTAAAGTGAATCTTTATCAATGATGGTGTTGTGTTTTGGTTGAATTAGTTGGTGAGTTGGTATCATGGATGGAATTAGGTGAGAAATGGTATTTGAAACGTCGTTTTCGAGTGTTGGGTGCAAAAGTTACCTTTATGCGGGATTTCGGGCAAAATATCTGGAAAGTGGGGTTTAAAGGTTGGAATGTGTTTGTGGGTGTAAGAATAACAATGTTCTAGCTCGGTTCGTAAAAATCGAGCTTTCTGTGGATTTTTCGGGAAAGTGCGGGTTTGTGCGAGATTGGTTCTGGGGGTCTAATTTGTTGAGTTCTGATTAGTTCATGGTTGTTCAGCTTGCTGCAGCTTTGGTAGAGTGTTGCGGGACCGTAAATGGTCAAGTTTTACTTTGCGGGCCGAGAGCCGGGATTTCCCGGGATTTGTACTGCGGGGCAGCTTTTCTGAGGTAAGGGCTCAACTTCTCTCGTTATGCATTCTGGGAGTATTTGCATGTATATCGGGTTTAGTTGAGGCGGGTTCCGGGTGAGGGCAGGGGTTCGGTGACCCCGAGACCCGTCATATGGTAAGATGCACGTTTGTTCTGTTTCAAGGCCCGGATGGTCTTGGAGGCCCCGGGTTCCTATTCTGTTCTGTATATCTGTATCAGGTGATGATATTTCTGTTAATATTTACATATTTATATATTCTGTTCTGATTGCATATGTATTCTTATATGTTCTGTTCTGTGACAAGACCCGGATAGTCTTAGAGGCCACGGGTGCTCCTTGGTTCTGTTCTGCGTATCCGCACCGGGAGTGCCGATACTTCTGTTCTGTGTCTGCACTGGAGGGTGCCGACATTCTGCGTATATCCGCACTTGGGGTGCCGATATACTTCTGTGATCCTACGACAGTTTGGGGATCGCGACCCCAGCCGGTACCGTGCTTTCTGTTCTGTTCTGTATGTTCTGACCTCTTAGAGAGGGCTGTCGTTTTGGGTCGTTCTGGCGGTTGGACCGCGTACGATGGGTTCCGGCTCACTTCTGACTTTGCATACATGTGTATATATATATGTATATGTTTGCTTGTGTTGTTCTGTTTTGCAGGTTCTTCTTCCTACCGCTTGAGCAAGCGGTATCTTACCTTAGCCCTTACTGGGTCCTCTCGAGGACTCACCCTTTTATTTGTTTACCACCTTTCAGGCCGTCCTGGCAAGCAGCCGGCGGACTAGAGATCCGCGGTGCTTTTGGTTTTGGTTTCAGCAGCAGCAGCAGTACCACGTGCGGGAATCTTCTGGGCGAGAGGTTTTCTTGATTCCGCACCTAGGTATTCTAGGGTGTACTTTAATGGCTCTGTAAGTGTAGTTGCATGCATGTATTTGGATCATGATGTTGTATATGACGTGTATTCTGGAATATGTGATGATTCAGTATCTGTCTTTTGAGTCGAGGGCGGAGCCCCGACTTGCCTTTATTGGAATTGTTATTGAAATGGATCCAATGTTTATGTGTTTGTTCCGTTGATCAATGTCTGGTACACCATGAACTGCATGTTTGGTAAATGTTGAGCTACTTGTATGCTTGCCATGTATGGATTTTGGTAGGTTGCATGTTAGTGTCGATTATTCTGTCTAATGGGTAAAATGCTCTGCCACCGCGCTATCCGCCGTAGGTTCCGGTTCCGAACGTCGCGGTCGGCCCCGCCTCCGCAACCGGGCGGGGTGGCTGTGACAAGTTGGTATCAGAGCAGGTCGGGTCGGTGTGACCCAAGAGAAGCAGAGTTTGGTCAGTTTCAGTATGAATTCTGGGAGGCAAGTATACCAGTCCAGGAGTGGACTTTGGAGCTATCATGCTAGTTCATGCATAAGTATCTGCGGGAGATGACTTCGAGGTGCAAGCCACCGTTCTACATTCCATTCTGGGGCGGTTCGGTACGGAGTCTGGCCACCTCTTTGTTTGAACCACTTTGGAGTGGAAGTGAAACAGCGGGCGGTTCTTTGAGGCATCCTGGAAGCTTTGGGGTACGCCGGGCGGATTTTGGGTTTTCAGAGGTGCGGAGCTCAAGTGCGGGCTTGAGACATAATCCGGGTACCTTGCACGTTTTTGGCTGATACATGTTGTGATTCTGTGATATAAACATGATCTGATTCTGTGTTTAAGTGTTGGAATTTGGTTTTGAGATTCTGAAAAGAATTTCTGCATCATGCATTGCATTACACTACGGAGCCTTAGAATACTGCTGCTAGCTTTTGGATAGAGGGAGAGAGTTATTTGGGTTGGATCTGGGATTTCTCGTCGGTCCCACCAACGACGAGAAGATCTGAGGCACCAATCTGATGAGGTCAGACTTCTGGAGAGGTTTCAGCATCTGAACCCCACGAGGTTCAACAGCAGAGGACGACTGGAGGCAGCAGAGACTTGGTTTGTGGGAGTTGATAAACTACTTGGGAGGCTACACCCCCTTCTGAGGTTATGGTCTCACTGGCGACGGTTAATCTGCAGGATAGTGCAGATTACTGGTGGAGGAGCCTGCAAGGCTGATTGAGAACTTATTCAGCACGGGAAGATGGACAGGATCTGGACCTTACTAGGGAGCAGATTTTCCTATTACTTCCATCAGCAGATATCGGGATGCAGTCGGGGATCTCCGACAGGCGCAGTTTGATGATTTGGAGCAGGGGACCACGGCCGTCGGAGAGTATGAGTAAAAGTTTGATCGGCTGGTTTGTTACATACCACAGTACCACGGTATAGAGCAGCAGGAGATTGAGAGTCGGTACGTCCCCCACCGATCGCAAGATCGAGAGAGAAGTTCTGCATAGCAGAGTTCGTCAAGGTTTACGAGTAAGGCAGGCAGGTTTGGGCGGAGAGGCAGGGCCAGCTGGGTGACTGTGATAGTTCAGTTTTGTTCGAGTTGTGGCAGGCAGTACCCCGGCCGGCCATGCTGTAGGCAGTCGGGGCAGTGCTTGCGATGTGGGACAGATAACCACTAGATACGGGATTGCTTTCTGATGCTGAGATAGGGATCCAGCAGTGTTTTACGTCTGCAGTCTTGGTTCCAGCCCAACACACCCTGAGGGTGCGATTCTTGAGGAGGGCGTTCCCGAGACCACGGGGCGACCTCCGTTTGATTACCCTCCGCCTCGGCCGCCCGTGAGCCGGGACGCGGTTTCCAGATTGAGCAGGGAGGCATTTTGCAGCGTAGGGTATTATAAGGTATTCTGTTTCTGAGCGACATATCCCTGTTCGTGTTTTACTTGGTACTGGAGAGTCTGTTTCGGTTTCGGCAGTTACCTCTCATGGGTTCTAATGGGGTAGAGGTGGTAAGGAGCAACATGGAGCTGCAGGTTTTGGGATCAGGTTCCGACAGTGGATTCGGAGGAGTATTACGATCTGGCCACGGCAGATACTCGGTTGGAGCTGGATAGGATTCCAGCGGTTCGGGATTTTCCCGCAAGTATCTCCGGAGGATTTACCTGGGATGCCACTAGAGCGGGAAATCGTGCTTGAGATTCGGTTGCAATTGGAGGAGCCACGGAGAATTTTCATTCCTCCATATCGGATGCTGGGTTCGATAGTGGAGATGGTTGAGCTGAAGATAAGCTGGACGCTGGAGGAATTTCGATCCGTGAAGGAGGATAAAGGAAAGATTACTTTGTTTACTCGATTTGGGCACTACGAGAATACGGTTGCGCCATTTGGACTAATCAACGCACCGGCAGCGTTCATGGACATGATGAACAAGGTGTTTCGACTGCATATCTTGGACTCTTTTGGGGAGTGTTCATCAGTGATTTTCTGATTTACTCTCGGGATGAAGGCTTGCATCAGGAACAGCCAAGAGTTATTCTGCAGGCGCTTTGGGAACATTGGTTTTATACTAAGGTTTCGAAGTGCGACTTCTGGATTCGAGAGGCTTCTTTTCTGGGGCACATTATCA
The DNA here is from genome assembly GCA_024586325.1 of Stellera chamaejasme. Lineage (NCBI taxonomy): Eukaryota > Viridiplantae > Streptophyta > Magnoliopsida > Malvales > Thymelaeaceae > Stellera > Stellera chamaejasme. The sequence goes on from CM044981.1 coordinate 19,706,099, forward strand.
GTGAACATGGGTTTTCAGCGAATTCCGAGAGGATTAAGGTTGTACAGGATTGGTAGCAGCTGACCTCGGTACGCGGGATAAGGAGCTGAACATAAGGGAGCACGAGAGATCGGACCCAGGAGGATGACTTGGGGTACCTTTGGCACACGTGGGAGTTTTGGAAGTACACTCAGGTCAACACTTTGATCACTCCTTCAGGGAGGCTGGATGGAGGGCGTGAGGCACAAGAGAAGGATCCGGGTTTGAGGAAGTTGTCTGGAGAGGACAAAGGAGCACTACTACCGGCATTTCAGTGCAGGCAAGGAAATTGTGTGATTGTATGGAGTACCAGATTCCATTGTATCTGATCGTAATCTGCATTTTACTGCACGGTTCTGGAGTACTTTTCAGAGGGTTTTGGGCATGTACTTCCATCTGGGTACAATTCATCATTCCCAACCCGATGGGAAATCAGAGTGGATGATTCAGATTGTTGAGGAGACCACAACAAAGATCAGGATGATTCAGGCGCGGATGAAAACCGCGAATGACCGCACCACTTCAGTTCTAAGTAAACGTCTTTGGGATCTGGGGTTTGAGTTTGGTGACAGGGTTTAGCAAGGTAGCAGCTACTCAGGGAACTGTCTGAGTTGGTAGGAAGGAAAAGAGTTAATATAAGGGTTATCGGTTTCTGTAAGACTTTGTAACGGGTTGGCAGGACAGTGTTTAGATCGGTTTTACTTTCAAGAATGTTTGCGGTGTTTAAAGCTTTTGTGTTGGTTTATATTGAAGGTTGTTAAGTATAAACTCGATACTGTCTGGGGTTGTCTCGGTAGAAATACCGCAATCGACACGGGTGCAACGAGATGTACCCGGAGGGTGGGACGCCGCTGAGAGGCTCTGGATGGTAGTCTAAACTACCACTCCCGCCGCACCAGTCACGGTGGTTCGATCATGCTTAATAAACGGAATGTGTGTATTCTGGTTAGTAGCGACACCGGTATGGTTCAGGTTACTCTTGGGGGACCAAGAGTTTTAAGGGGGGGAGAATGTTACGGTCACCCCGAGCGGGTTGCGACCGGGTGACCCGGGGCTCCGGTTTTGGCCTGCGGGTCGTGTTTCTGGGCGGTTAAATGGCTCCCGAGACTTATCTGAGCAATATTTCTGGGAATCCTTCGGGTTTTGAGGTCGTGTGGGTCCCCCGGACGTTTCCGCCGAAAATATTTTTCCGAGCCCTATCCGGGGTTGTCGGTGTTGTCTCGGGGACGTCTCGCGCCGGGGGGCTCGGTAGCGCTCCCGAGACCTCAGATTGAGAAGCCGTTTGCGGATTTGGAGTCGTGGGAACGTCCCGGAGGTTTTTATGGAGAATAATTTTTGTGGTGAGACATTCGCCAAAGAAGGCGGGAGGCCCTCTCGCAAAAAAAAGGCAAAGGGCCTTCTCCCAAAAAAGAAGGCAAAGGGCCTTCTCCCAAAGAAGGCAAAGGGCCTTCTCCCAAAGAAGGCAAGGGCCCTCTCCCGTAGAAGGCAGGTGCCCTCTCCCGTAGAAGGCAGGTGCCCTCTCCCGTAGAAGGCAGGGGCCCTCTCCCGTAGAAGGCAGGTGCCCTCTCCCGTAGAGGGCATGACTTAGCCAAATTTCTGGGGTTCTCCCGAAGAGGGCATGACTTAGACAAATTTCAGATTTTTGGTGGATAAGGATGAGTCATAAGTGTTGACCAAAGGGGAAAGGACACTTGTCATGTCCATATTAAAGATGGAAAGGGGAAAGGACACTTGTCAAGCCCATATTAAAGATGGAAAGGAAAGAGGTTTAAAAGGATTGTGGAAAGAGTACAGGAGCTATTTTCATTTCACTTCTTCTTCTTCTTCGTACATTTCTCCGTTTCGTCGCCGCCATAGCCTCCATCTTCTCCAAGCTTTGGGTTCTTCATTTCTTGGCTGAAATCAACAAGAAATTGGATCCTTTAAGTGGTAAGCTTCCTCTCTTCATCTCTTTCCTTGTTGGAAACAAGTTTTGAATGGAAAAGAGAGAGATTTGTGAATGATGGGTTTGTTCATGACTACCATATAGGATGATTCTCTTGCTTCCATCTTTTAGTATGTTGTTCTTGGGTTGTAGGGGAGTGAGAATCAAGTGTTAAATTTTGGAAAAACTCCTTGGATGAAAAAACCCCAATTTCCCGAAATTATGGGAAATTTCTAAAATTGTGTGTGTTTGTGTTCTTGGATCATGCTTCAAGTATGTTGTTCCTTGCATGATTCTAAGACTTTCTATGGATTCAATTTGATGGAAAACAAGTTGGGTGAAAAACCCCCAATTGGCCGAATTCTTCAAGAAAGGGGTTAAGTTGATTTTGGTTGATTTAGGTGCAATTGGTTAGCATTCTTGCTTAGGAAGTGTAATTGGTGGTTAAAGTGAATGCTTGGGACCTTGAATGGTTTGAATTGGAAGTCGGGTAAAAAGTTGGCAAAGGGCCGAAACTTAAAGTGAATCTTTATCTATGATGGTGTTGTGTTTTGGTTGAATTAGTTTGTGATTTGGTATCATGGATGGAATTAGGTGAGAAATGGTATTTGAAACGTCGTTTTCGAGTGTTGGGTGCAAAAGTTACCTTTATGCGGGATTTCGGGGAAAATGCCTGGAAAGTGGGGTTTAAAGGTTGGAATGTGTTTGTGGGTGTATGAATAACAATGTTCTAGCTCGGTTCGTAAAACCGAGCTTTCTGTGGATTTTTGCGGGAAAGTGCGGGAATGTGCGGGATTGGTTCTGGGGGTCTAATTTGTTGAGTTCTGATTAGTTCTTGGTTGATCAGCTTGTTTCAGCTTTGGTAGAGTGTTGCGGGACCATAAAGGTCAAGTTTTACTCTTCGGGCTGAGAGCCGGGATTTCCCGGGATTTGTACTGCGGGGCAGCTTTTCTGAGGTAAGGGCTCAACTTCTCTCGTTATGCATTCTGGGAGTATTTGCATGTATATCGGGTTTAGTTGAGGCGGGTTCCGGGTGAGGGCAGGGGTTCGGTGACCCCGAGACCCGTCATATGGTAAGATGCACGTTTGTTCTGATTCAAGGCCCGGATGGTCTTGGAGGCCCCGGGTTCCTATTCTGTTCTGTATATCTGTATCAGGTGATGATATTTCTGTTTATATTTACATATTTATATATTCTGTTCTGTTTGCATATGTATTCTTATATGTTCTGTTCTGTGACGAGACCCGGATGGTCTTAGAGGCCACGGGTGCTCCTTGGTTCTGTTCTGCGTATCCGCACCGGGAGTGCCGACATTGCTATGTGTCTCGCACCGGAGGGTGCCGACATTCTGCGTATATCCGCACTTGGGGTGCCGATATACTTCGTGATCCTACGACAGTTTGGGGATCGCGACCCAGCCTGCACCGTGCTTCGCTACATTTCGTATGTTCTGACCTCTTAGAGAGGGCTGTCGTTTTGGGTCGTTCTGGCGGTTGGACCGCGTACGTTGGGTTCCGGCTCACTTCTGACTCTGCATACATGTATATATATATTTGTATATGTTTGCTTGTGTTGTTCTGTTTTGCAGGTTCTGCTCACTACTGCTTAAGCAAGCGGTATCTTACCTTAGCCCTTACTGGGTCCTCCCGAGGACTCACCCTTTATTTGTTTACCAACTTTCAGGCTATTCTGGCAAGTAACCAGCGGAGTAGAGATCCGCGGTGCTTTCTGTCATTTTGGGTTCTGTAGCGGCAGCAGTACCACGTGCGGGAATCCTTGAGCGAGAGGCTTCTGATTCCGCACTTAGGTATTATAGAATTTTGTTTAGTGGCTCTGTAGCTGTAGCCGCATGCATGTATTTAAGTTCATGAGTTTGTTTATGTCATATGGTCGGAAATATATTCTGTCTTTGTTGTCTTCGAGTCGAGGCGGAGCCCCGACTTGCCTATATTGGATATATTATGAAATGAATTCGGTGTATTTGTGGTTGTTGCGATGAGCAATGTCCGGTATACCATGAATCGCATGTTTGGTAATTGTTGAGCTACTTGTATGTTTGCCATGTATGGACTTTGGTAGGTTGCATTTTAGTATCGATTATTCTGTTTAATGGGTAAAATGTTCGCCACCGCGCTATCCGCCGTAGGTTCCGGTTCCCAACGTCGCGGCCGGTCCGGCCTCCGCAACCGAGCGGGGTGGCTGTGACACAGCGATTCGCAGCTTCCCGGTGTGACTCCGGCGTCAAACGCCGTTGATGATAGGGGCTTTTCCCTGTCCTTGAATGCTCGGCCTTCGGCCAGCAATGTATTGCTCCCAATATCGCTCAACTCTTGTCAATTTAGAGCAATTTGGGTTAGGGCCCAAACCCTACCCTTCCGAGAACAATTCTCAAAATTGGATGATTTCGAGAAGCAATTTCAACAAATTGATTGAGGGCTTTTGATGAGGAACCCATCCTCTACAGAACCCAATCATTGGGTTTTTCAATTGATGAACGGATCAAAAAATCCCAATTCGAAATTAATTCGGGATTAATTCTTAATTAACCAAAAAAAATCCAGATTATTGATTTAACTCTTAAATCATTCAAAACCATTGATTTTATGCAAAAATAATTATTATTACTGATCTCTATCAACAATAATAATTAATTAAAGCCTTAAATTAAAGAATATGCAACATTATGATCTAGGTTTCATGCAATTTCAATTTTTAAACATATTTAATCACTAAATCACATCAGTTCGACAGAGTGAACAACGTGGTCGACCTGTGAGCATTTTGGAGTTTCGACGGGAGTGGGGTGGTGAGGAGGCGGACTTCGAGGTAGTCTCTCCTTTCTCACTTAATACTAATATATCCGCTACATTATAGTATTTTTTTTTCAAAAAATTAAAGTTATTTGTTTTTATTACGTAGGGAAAATATATCGAGGCTATGCGGCAGAAGTATGAGGACGAGGATGATATGCCACTTTTCGATCCCGCCGTCTACATGGAGGTGACCGGGCAAAACCCCACTGCAGGACGCCGGTCCATCCAGACCAGTTCCATCCTCCGCACCATCGAGGTAACTACAAATAGATGTCCACTTTGTAACTTTTAAAAATTCAAGGATTCAATTGTTACTTTTACATAACTTACAAAGGAGATACGGTTGGAGGAGGAGCGTCGAAGGATAAGGAGCGCATCGACAGACACAGACGAGGAGATCCATGCTCGAGGCGCTCGGCCGAGCACGAGATGTTGATCACGCGACAGCCCGAGCTCATACGCTGACAAACGCGCCCCGAGCGCCGTGGGAGAGCTTGAGCATGGGCCGCTTGTCGCATACCGATGTGCCATCACACTTGGTTGCCGGATCATCGAGGCCACGCTGCCGTCCCGAGAACCGCCAACTTCTTCACCGGGTTTGCTCGATAATGTGTATACCCCTCGCATGGACGACCCTCCTCCACGATTCGACATCCCGCCGATCGGTCCTCTTGCTCACTCATGTCGACGCCGGAGGTGATGGAGGCTTACATCGAAGCTTCTTGCAAGTCCATAATCCGCAGCAAAGAATAAAGATGGTCCCGGTGGCGCTCGTGACGATACTCCTCCCGCTCCTCCACCTCCATAGGTTTTATAGATTTTACTTATTTAGGTACTTTTGATGTAGATACAATATTTCATAAATACGAATTTCTTAATTCCTAATTAAAAAGTTCTTCAACCTGTCTTTTCATTTCTAATTATAAATACCGATTAATCCGTTTAGTGAATACAAAATTCAAAAATAATAATAATAATAATAATAATATAAAACAATCTCACTATAAAATTCTAAAATAATAATAATAATAATAATAAAACAATCTCAAAACAAATTTTCAAAATAAGAATAATTTGTACCCCTTGGAGGCGCTACAACAGCGCTCCAAGTGCGTGCGAAAGTCAGCAGCTTACGTGGACTCTTATAGCGCTAAAACACGGAACAACGGCGCTACGGTGTAGCGTCGTGAAGCGCAAGTCCTTAAAAAAGTGGCTCAATACGTAGCGCATGTAGGAGCGCAATTTTGCGCTACTATAGTAGCGCAAAATACCTCAAAACGGCGCTACAATACCCGGTTTAAATACGTAGTGAACATGCTAGAATAATAAAATAACCATGCTCTGATACCACTGTGAGATTATATACGGATCAATTTGCATAGCATCACATGCACGCAGCGGAAGCATAAAGTATATAATCAGAATGATGAAACCTGGTCCACATTGTAGAGCCTCAAGTGCGACTCCTCTAAGGTTGATCCACACGATCGATGCACAACTCCGATAATTCCGTGCTAGTGAAATTGGACCGGATGTTTTCCTAGAGAGCTAGGGTTTTCTGTAGAGAATATCATCATAGAACTGTTCCATATATGATATATTTATAGGCTACGGGTAATTCTAATCCAATTAGAATTCCTAATGCTATAAGGAGTCTACTCTTATTAGAACTTGTATTAGTCCTAGACTTATTGGTTTTGGGCATATGTATTATTATATAATACTAACAGATGGGAAAGAAGATCATGAAAATGGGGGCCGGCCCATGAAACCTGAAACTGGAAGGAGGTCTTCTGATATCATCGTGCTCTCCCCCTCCCTGACTCAAACAGAAGAAGATAATCCCTAATTGACCTAGTCGCTCGCAACCCAACGCAAGATGCTGCCGTCTAAAGTCCTTCACGCCGCACCGGAAGTTGATGGACAGCCCTCACCAAAGAAGCTTTGTGCCCCTCCACCCTCATCAGATTCAAATCCCAATCCCCCCGGTTCCAAGGCACCGCCGACGTATCCGTATCGTTGCCTTAATTGTACCCATGAGTGCTATCACTACGACCCAGCAACTTGCGTCCTTCGTCCCATAGAGGAATTTCTTGATTCCGATGATGAGAGTGAATCTGGTGAATACGAGGGGGAAAAGGATGGCTTTGCATGGGTTTGCTTGCGATGCGCTAATCTTGGAAGTTATTGTTCATTTGATCATGGTGGAAAAAGCAAAGGATTATATCTTGCCAAGTCTTGCCTCGCATGTAATAGTTGGGGTCACTGGACTTCTGAGTGCCCACATCAAACGAATTCCAACACAGCAGCAGCTGATCATGCAGATGCAGGAGAAGAGACAAACAACACAAGTGCTGCTTGAGATGAAGAAGGAATTATGAGAAATGACTGTCTGTCCTCCTTGAAATATATTGCAGGATCTACTTTATGTCCTTAATATGTATGGAGACTTACTTTGTTTTCCTACTGCATGCACTCTACTATGATTTAGTAATACTGTGACTATGTTTTATTCAATAAACAACTCATTCCCCCATGCCATATTGTGTCTGAGCTCTTGATTGTTTGTGTGCTAACCATCATGAATTTTGTGAGCTCCTAACGGCCTCTGTCATAGTCCCTCAAAGGTTATCACTGTTTTGTATTTTACATCACTGTGCTGGTTTTGCCCCAACAAATCACTAAATTATAACCAGCTCTTTTTTGCTTCCTTCCCAATATATTGTTGAGTTACCAATTCATGCAGCTAATTGACCCAAGTTGTGATGTTGATTATAGTATTTATCTATTTGGCATTGTCTCATTCAGGGTAGAAAATTTGTTTTTGTTTCCAAGCTTAGAAAAAACCTACATGAGATGAACTTGCACTGGGTCTTGGGTCGCTGAGTACTGAATAAAATCGCAGAGCTGGAGTATCACTGCTGATTTTTCGATGTTCTGTGCTGATATGATCCTCCCAGTTCTCATCTGATGAGGACTTGGAATTATTTGTATTGACACACCATTTAGAGTTGTATTGCTTCGACAATGCTATACTTGAATTAATAAATCTATAATGGAGACGATCAGTCCAGTATCAATAATCTTTCCTTCAAGAATGAGGACAGGAAGAAGAAATCCAACTAGTAACTGTTGGCAACAAATGAAAGGATACAAGTCTACTACATTACATTGAAAACTGCTGGCCAACCTGATGAAGGCAAATAAAATTTACTAGAGAAAGAAAACATCCTGGGCAGTCAGGTACAGTTAGATCACAAAAGTTCTGGTGATGATGTTGGTAATGGTACAGATGCCTCTTCTGGTGATGAGCAAGTAGCTGCAACTGCTGAAGTTGATTTTAAGTATGGTTTCTGTTTTTTCAAACCACAGCATCATCCAGAAATTGTGTTGGCTGCTTAAGTTCTATAAGAGCAACTTGATCAGAACAAATCATTACATAATATTGCATGTTGCGAAGGATCAGCGAAGACCCGGAGCTCTCCTGGAAGACTCGCAAACAGTGCCATTACATCAATGCTGAATATTTATTGCATTAGCCTGGCCAAATGAGGAATGGAGGTAGAAACTGGGGAGATACTTTAGAGGATGGAGAAATGGCCGATCAACGGACAAGGGGTGGACGGGTATAATAAGCCTAGCAGATGCGCTTGGTGAAGATGAAGCTGATGTTGTGCTCGATTTTGGACATGACAACAATGAAGAAAATATTGGAAATGTGAAGGAGATGCTGTATCTACTTCAGATAATAATGAGATTGATGGGAAAGAAGATCATGAAAATGGGGGCCAGCCCATGAAACCTGAAACTGGAAGGGGGTCCTCTGATATAGAAAAGACTTGTTATTGGAGAGGAGCTGGAGATGAGAAATGAGGAATTGTATGAGAAATTCAAGGACAACAACAATTGAAGTCACCTCATTGCTGAGGTACTTGATCCTGATGGGAAAATTTCATCGTCTCAAATTTCAAACAAGCTTAAACAGCTTGGGCTCAAAGTTGCACGAAGGAATAGATTGGGCCACATGAATCTGTTTCTGTTGAGTCTAGTCAACTTGATGGAGAAAAACTTAGCTAAAAAACCCACAATTTACTCTCAACTTTATTGTTCCTCGACTAGTTTACATACGAACTTTAACTTTATTGTTCCTCGACTAGCTAAAAAACATCTATGTCATTCTCCATATGTTCATTCTATATTCAACAAAGCATTTTGCTTCTTAGTTTGACGATATTGTTTGCGTTGCAAGTAATAATCTATTCTTTTATTATCAAATGTTGCATATGGTGATTGTGTCACTGAATGCTTCTATAGTATAGTTTTTTTTGACACGCTATAGTATAGTTTTATTTGTTGTTTTTTGGTAATTATATAATATTGGTTGTTTCTATTTGTTATGGATTCATCGCATTTAGCTCTTATTATATGGTGTGTGAGGCTTCGATTTGACATGCATATTCTTGCAATTTTCTCCATATCTTAACTTAAACCGTAGATGTGACTGGCCATGTCATTAACTTCGAGCTCGCAATTAGGGAAGAGCAAGTTCTAGACCGGCCAACGATCATTTTTCATCTAGATCTTGGCATACCACAAGTTATTAAACGATTAGTAATAGGAAACTACAATTACTCTTTTCAGTCTTTTGTATTGTATTAATTCGATGTGATTAACACTACGTAGTTGATAGGAGCTCGGTAGCGGGTCTGGTAGGTGGCGGCCCGCTACCAAGCTCCCAAAAGTGCCTCTGGTTGGCTGTGTCACGGGGCGCCCGTACCCGGTTGCGGAGGCGGGGCCGCCCCGCGGCGGCGGAAGCGGAAGTTGTGGCAGAAGCTGCATGAGCTACGGAAACGGAAGCGGTCGGTCCAACCGAAACCTGTTATGTGTGGTGGTCCCGTGACCTGGCCCACAAAGTCTCGTTCTTGAAGGCCCGGTGCCTGAAAACGATTTGCTCTCGGAGTATGCAGACAGAGTTATACGCTTATATTTTTCGGTCGTTTTTCGACCCGCAACCTGCAAATCTCATACATGACAAGTATACAGTATAAACCCTAACTATCCATGGCGAGCCCCGCCCCACTGAAATGAGCGAGCACTCCACCATCACCAAACATGTAGTTCATGGATAACATCGAGATGAGCGAGTACTCAGTCATCATCGTACATATGCATAACAGAATCATACTGATACAGAATATGTCTGACACATCAAAATGTGATCACATCACGGGTCCCGTCCTCCACTGACATGGGCGAGTCCTCGGTCATACAAAATATTCAGGATATGTATACATAAGCAGAATGTATCTAAGATACATAGTATGATCCAACAAATGACATGCATGCATATACATCTACAGAGCCGACAAAGGAAAACCCTAGAATACCTAAGTTCGGGATCTAGGAGAAACCCCGAGATCAGAAGATTCCCGCAAGTACCGCTACTGCTGCTGCTAACACACAAACAGAAGAGAGAGACAAGTTAACTGTGAGAAAGCTCATATGCTATACTTAGCATAAACCCAGAAATCAGAAAGTAGACTATAACCTCTACCGAGACTACCCCTATAACTTAACAGAAGTTCCGTGTCGGAACTGCAGATACCTGATCAAAATATAGAAAGCATCACGGAACTACAGTCCACTGGCTGCTTGTTAGGTTGACCTGAAAGGTGGTACACAGAAGGGGTGAGTCCTCGAGAGGACCCAGTAAGGTCTAAGATAAGGTACAGTTGCATAAAGTAAGCTAAGTGCGCGGGTACCTGCAAAACAAAGAAAACACAAAAACGAAAGAATATATGCAAACAGATATAGACATAATTAATAAACAGTCCCGAAAAACGCGGTTAGAACCGCCAGAGACGCATGAAAGCACACAAACAGAACGACAATCCTCTCCAAGAGGTCAGAAGTCGAAGTTAATAGAGGCATGGTACCAGCCGGGGTCGCGATCCCCAACTGTCGTAGGGTCACAAACAGAGTACACCGTAGGGTATATGACAGATAGAGTATACCACAAGGTATATACAGAATATCAGAACTGAATGCCGATATAGAATACCGAAGAATCCGAGGTCTCTGAGACCATCTCGGGCCTTGAACATGCACACCTGTACCTTACCATATAAGTGGCCCTGGGATCACCGGACACCCTTCCTCAACCTGGAACCCGCTTCAACCAACCCCGATATAAATGATATCCCTCCCAGAATATATAACGAGAGAAGTTGAACCCTTACCATACTATTACTAACATGTGAGAGGAAGATGGTGAAACTCTTACTAACTCTACACCTTAAATACTCCTTACCACAACCTTACACCTAGGCACCTTAGTCACCTGACAAACACACACCTAGGCACCTTAGTCACATGACAAGCCCGCACCTAGGCACCTGAGTCACATGACAAGCCCGCACCTAGGCACCTGAGTCACATGGCAAGCCCGTACCTAGGCATCTGAGTCACCAAGTCCAAGCCGAAAATATGCCTAAGCGTTTAAGTGTCATTCCGCAGCAACTTAACCAGAGCAAATCCTGACGTGTGTGTTTGCTAGCCTAACCAAGTAATCCCGTCATGTGTGCTTGCTTGGTTAGCACCACAATAATCATCCCGAGACATAAAATACCACATACCATTGGCGCCATCAAATTGTTCATCCCGAGCCCCGACTGTCGCCCGAGAACGATCGTCCCGACCCGGAAAAATATTTTCCGCGGAAAGGTGCGGGGAATTCGTGCGACCTCGAATATGTAAAGGATTCTCAAGAATGTTACTTAGAAAAGATCCAGGGGCTATCTGACCAACAGAAAACATGCCCCGCATGTTTGGAACGGAGCCCTGCGATACCCAGAAGTCACCACCCGCTCGGGATAACTGTAACATCCTCCCCCTCTTAGGACTATTAGTCCTCCAAGAGGGGTCTCAGCCGCTGATACTGCTCGGGGTATCGATCCATGATATCCTTCTCGGTCTCCCAAGTCGCTTGTTAAAATGATGTGACCACTGAACCTTGACCATGGGAATTAACTTGCTGCGGAGTTTCCGAGTGTCGCGCGCCAATAAGGCAACCGGTACCTCCTGATAAGACAGATCGAGTTCCAACTGAACCTCCTCGACCGAAATCGTCTAAATTGGGTTCAGAATGCACTTCTTCAACATGCTAACATGGAAGACATTGCGCACTGCAGACATACTCAGAGGTAAAGCTAATCTGTATGCTACCCTGCCGACTCGCTCCAGAATCTCGTAGGGACCGATATACCTTAGGGCCAGCTTGCCCCGTCTACCGAATCTGACGGTTCCTCGGAGAGGTGCTACCTTGAGCCAAACTTTATCACCAACCTCGAATTCCAGATCTCTGCGACGACGTTTGTTCACATATGAGGTGGTGAGGTCGTTTGCGGTTTTCATCTGTGCCTGTATAGTCCTGATCTTCGTTGCGGTCTCCTCGATGAGTTCGGGACCTAGCTCAATCCTGTCGGATGCCTCGGTCCAACAATGTGGTGTCATGCACCGTCGCCCACACAGAGCCTCGTAATGCGCCATGTCGATAGTACTCTGATAGATGTTGTTGTACGAGAATTCCACTAACGGCAATTGCTGATCCCAATCTCCCCCAAAATCTAAAGCACAGCTCCGAAGCATGTCCTCGACAATATGAATAACTCGTTCCGATTGGCCATCGATCTGGGGATGATAAGCTGTACTCAGATGGAGTCGCGTGCCCAATGCTTTGTGGAAAGCACAGTCTGCAGAGTCCCTACCAGTTTCTGATGCTCCACCTTCACCTGTTGACAAGTGGCACACTTAGACACATGTGTGGCGATATGCCTCTGCATACCCGGCCAACAGAAGTCAGTGCGTAAGTCTTGATACATCTTCTCACTACCGGGGTGTATACTCAACCGGCTCTTATATGCCTCATCTAGAATCTCATCCCGGACTGCCTGATCACCAGCCATGTATAAGCGGTCCCAGAAGTACAGCAGTCCCTGCCTGTACTGGAATGTGGTAGCAGTGCTACCTTGTCCTTTCCGGACAACTTCTTCAACCCCAGAACCTTCCCTTGTGATTCGCGAACTCTGTCAAGCCACTCAGAATGGATGGTCAAAGTGTATACCTGAGCACGCTCCCAAAGCTGCCACTCCTTTGCCCTTGCCACTCGGTCCAGGCCTGTTCACCTTCTCAGCGGCCCTCAATGGTCCCTGATGTGCAGAACCTCTCCCTCTATCTCGGGATCGGTAAGGGGTGTATCGGCTCTCAACCTCCACCTGCTTGAGGATGTGATGTCCAATGGTCTCAGAGCCCACCTGTAGTCGGGGCGTAACCTGCGGATGAACCTCTTGGCCTTCTCCTGCTCCATACCATAGTACTGCAGTACGTAGCGAACCAGCCGGTCAAACTCCCGCTCATACTCCCCAACGGTCATGTTCCCCTGCTCTAGGTCGTTAAACTGCGACTTTTGGAGGTCCCTGGCTGCATCCCTGATATATTGTCGGTGGAATAAGTGTGTGAACTGCTCCCAGGTGATGTCTAGGTCCTGCTCACCTCTCTGCATGCACCTACAGAGCCATCAAAGCTCTCAATCGGCCCCTCGCACGTAGTAGGCTCCTCCACCAGTGATCTGCGCTGTCCTGCAGGTTGAACGTCACAAGCGATACCATAACTGTAGAAGGAAGGTGTAACCTTTCTAGGAGTTTGTCAACTCCCGCAAACCAGGTCTCTACTGCCTCTAGGAACAACATATCCAAAGCATGGTCCTCCTCTCCATGATGCAATTGAACCTCGGGGCGTTTTGGAAGAGAGGAGGAAGAAGAAGAAGAAAAATGAAGAAAATTCATAAATGGGACAAGTGTCCCTTATCCTTCCCCATTTCAGCCGCCTCACTCCCTTGTCTCTTCCCAATATTGCACCGAAATCTCTCCCGCCGGAGAATTTCCATCCCGAGCCCGGGATTCCCGCCCCGAGCCCCGAGAGTCGCCGGGACCAAACGTCCCCACCCAAAAATATACTCCGTAAAAAGATCCGGACGTTCCCACGATTCCAAATATGCAAACGGTTTCTCATTCGAGGTCCCGGAGCACTACCAAGCCAGTCTGACCTCATCAGACTGGTGCCTCAGACCTCCCCGTCGTTGGTGGGACCGACGGGAAACCTCGGTGTCATAGTAGTCGTCCTCTCACTGACGTCGGTGTGGTCGATGAACCTCCTCCCCCTGAAGGCGCTCCTGGCCAGAACGATCGGGTCGGGCCGCTGGACCGCCGGGCCGACCTCCGATTGTACCCTCCGTGCGCGAGGGTGTCTGCATTCTTCGTCCTCCTCCTCCTCCTCGGAGTCTATCTCTCGCTGTGCCAGAATACTGAGTCGAGCGGTGGTCTGAGTCTCATTGTTCACCCCCTGGTCAGAATGCCCCTGCTGTGGCACAATCGGGTCTCCCTGTACCTGCTACTAACCCTGAACCTGCTTCTGTCCCAGATACTGCGCTGGCAGTAAAGTACTCAGTAACAGTTGTACCTGTCCCAACACCTGTACCAAATCGGGAGGGGGTCCCTGCGGCTGCTGAAGGTTCGGTGGTGGTGACTATGGTTGTTCAGGTCCTAGATTCTGCTGAACCCTTCTTCTAACTCTTGGAAGCGTGGGATCCCGGTCCCTACCCTCCGACAACTGATCACGCTGTCTATGCTTATGCGTGTTAACCATTTCCTGAAAATAGTCCAAGTCATATAGCAAAGTATACAGAACAGTTAACTCTCTCCCTACAGAAGCTAGCAGCATTATTCTAAGGCTCTATAGTGCAATGCATGATGCATAGATTCTTTTCAGAATCCCAGAATCACATATGTCGTATATTAAATCATAGAATCAGATCATGATCATATAACAAAATCACATCGTAAGATCAAACAAGCAAAACATAAAGATACCTGATTTATGTCGGAAACCCGTACCCGAGCTGAATCTGACCCGCGCGTTACTACGTGCCCCGATGTCCAGAATTCCCAAATACGCCCGGAGTACCCTGAACATCCCAGAAGTGCTACCACAGCACTGAAGCTTGATCTTGACAGAATGCCTTGAAGGACCGACTGCTGCTCCAACGCACATTCCAAAGTTGTTCAAATAAGGAAGTGGCCAGACTCCGTACAGAACTGCCCTGGAACAGAACACGAAACAATAGCTTTGCCCCTCAAAGTCATCTCCTGCGGAAGTTCATCGCCGAACTAACTATTCCTGCCCCAGAAGTCCACACCTGGACCGTTATACTTGAGTCAGAAGTCCACCCCGAGACTGGTCATAGTCCGCCCTCTCGGGTGACCGATGCTGTCAAACCCGACCTGCTCTGATACCAACTTGTCACGGGGCGACAGCGCCCGGTTGCGGAGGCGGGACCGCCCTGCGGCGGCGGAAGCGTAAGCTGCGTGAACTTCGAAAATGGAAGTGGTCGGTCCAACCGAGACCCATTGAGTGTGGTGGTCCCGTGACCCGGCCCGCAAAGTCTCGTTCTCGAGGCCCGGTGCCTGAGAACGCTTTGCTCTAGGAGTATGCAGACAGAGTTATACGCTTATATTTTTCGGCCACTTTTCGACCCGTAACCTACAAATCTCATACATGGCAATTATACAATATAAACTCTAACTATCCATGGCAAGCCCCGTCCCACTGAAATGAGCGAGCACTCCACCATCACCAAACATGTAGTTCATGGATAACATCGAGACGAGCCCCGCCTCCACTGAAATGGGCGAGTACTTAGTCATCATCATACATCTGCATAACAGAATCATACCGATACAAAATTTGTTTGACACATCAAAATGCAATCACAACACGGGTCTCGCCCTGCACTGACATGGGCGAGTCCCCGGTCATACAGAATATCCATGTTATGTATACAGAAGCAGAATGTATCTAAGATACTTAACATGATCCAACAAATGACATGCATGCATATACATCTACAGAGCCGACAAAGGAAATCTCCAGAATACCTAAGTGCGGGATCTAGGAGAAACCCCAAGATCATAAGATTCCAGCAAGTACCACTGCTGCTGCTAACACAGAAACATAAGAGAGAGACAAGTTAACTGTGAGAAAACCCATATGCTATACTTAGCATAAACCCAGAAATCAGAAAGTAAACTATAACCACTACCGAGACTACCCCTATAACTTAACAGAAGTTCCGTGTCGGAACTGCAGATACCTGATCAAAATAAAGAAAGCATCGCGGAACTCTAGTCCGCTGACTGCTTGTCAGGTATACCTGAAAGGTGATAAACAGAATGGGTGAGTTCTCGGGAGGACTCAGTAAGGGGCGAGGTAAGGTACAGTTGCATAAAGTAAGCTAAGTGCGCGGGTACCTGCAAAACAAGGAAAACACAAAAACACAAGAATATATGCAAACAGATAGACATAATTAATAAACAGAGTCCCGAAGGACGTGGTTAGAACCGCTAGAGACCCATGAAAGCACACAAACAGAACGACAACCCTCTCCAAGAGGTCAGAAGCCGAAGCTAACAGAGGCATGGTACCAGCCGGGGTCGCGATCCCCAACTGTCGTAGGGTCACAAACAGAGTATACCGCAGGGTATACAACAGACAGAGTATACCGCAAGGTATACACAGAATATCAGAACTGAATGCCGATATAGAATACCGAAGAACCCGAGGTCTCCGAGACCATCCTGGGCCTTGAATATGCACACCTGTACCTTACCATATAACTGGCCCCGGGATCACCAGACACCCGTCCTCAACCCGGAACCCGCTTCAACCAACCCTGATATACATGATATCCTTCCTAGAATGTATAACGAGAGAAGTTGAACCCTTACCATACTATTACCGATCCGCAGAAGAATCCCGAGAAAATCCTAACGCTCGGCCCGAAGCGCTGTAGTGTGACCTCCGAAGTCTCGCACTACTCCGTAACTGCTGATTCAAACTGAACAACCACTTACAAATCAGACATCACCAATCTAGGCCCCCGAATACACCAATAACAACATATCCCAAGCTTGAAGCAAGAAGATAAACAAAACGGCTAGCTAAGGTTTGTCATAAATTCGGCCTTAAGGTGTTTCAACCACAGACCATGCTTCAAACATACCAAAATCATGAAAGAGACATGCTTACCTCAAGTTTAGCACCAAGAACAACCTTCCTTAAGTTCTTGAACAAATCGGCCTTGTGTAGGAATCAAGGAGAGCTACTTGTGTGTGTGGTTGTTCTTGAGAAGATGAAGAACATGTGAGAGGAAGATGGTGAAACTCTTACTAACATGAATAATACACACCTAGGCACCCGAGTCACATGACAAGCCCGCTCCTAGCCACCTGAGTCACATGACAAGCTCGCACCTAGCCACTTAAGTCACATGACAAGCCCGTACCTAGACACCAACTTAACCCGAGCAAATCCCGACGTGTGTGTTTGCTAGCCTAACCAAGTAATCCCGTCATGTGTGCTTGCTTGGTTATCACCACAATAATCATCCCGAGACATAAAACACCACATACCATTGGCGCCATCAAATTGTTCATCCCGAGCACCGAGTGTCGCCCGAGAATGAATGTCCCGACCCCGAAAAATATTTTACACTGAAAGGTGCGGTGAACTCGTGTGTCCTCGAATATGTAAAGGATTCTCTTAGAAAAGATCCGGGGGCTATCTCACCAACAGAAAACATGCCCTGCATGTTTGGAACGGAGCCCCGGGAAACCCAGAAGTCACCACCCGCTCGGGGTGACTATAACAGGCTGGGCCGGGTTGCCTGCTATCAAATGCACTACTGGGTAGCGGGCATGGTAGCGGGAAGCCCGCTACCATGAAATTAATTTAGTTGGTGGGCGTTTTGAAATTCAAAACGGACATCAAAACCGTAAAAAGAAGATGGTAGCGAGAATGGTGGCGGGCTACCCGCTACCGATGATATTAAATTTACTTTCAGCTTCCTCTCTCCTCCATTTCTTCCCCGACGATTCCTCTCCATCTCCTCCAAAAACCATCGCCGACCACCGCCGTTTCACCCATTTCTAGCGCCGTTTCACTAGCTTTTTAGGTGGAACTACAACAGCAGGTTCAGGCATCATCTCCTCTTCTTTCTTTCAGTTTTGTATTTTAGGAAAATAAGATTATTTATGAATTTTGTGGTACTTTAAGCATTTTTTTGGTATTTTAGTATATATTTTAGGTATTTTACGAAAATAATATTATTTATAAATTCTGTGCTATTTTAAGTATTTTTGTGGTATTTTAGTATATATTTTAGGTATTTTGTGGTTTTTAGTATATATTTTAGGTATTTTGTGGTTTTTAGTATATATTTTAGGTATTTAAATAAGCAAGCAACATGATGAAATAAATAGAGAGAGGTAAAGAAAGTGGACTCTAATCCTTGGTCTTCATGAAAGAGAAGCCCTAGCCTTCATGAAAGAGAAGCCCTAGCCTTCATTCCTACTAATCCCAAGTTGCAGCCTATTCTTCATCAAAAGTCATTTACAACCTATCTAAAAACGGGTTTTTATACCCCTAACAAAGTACTGAAAGGCCCCTGACATGTTAGGCACTTAAAACTAACTAAAGTGGGCCATTTTAGCCCAACAAGGATGAAAACCATAGAGAAAAGTACCAGGAAACTTCATTGTAACCGCCTACACATGGGAGGAGCATCGAGCAGCATGCCACTCATCACGCATCGAGTAGCGCGCCACTCATCGCGCCTACCGGCGCGCTGTTAACAATCATTTTTATCACTTTTTCCTTTAGTTGGCTAACCTAGTTTTAATTTGTAGCGACTAATTTGATTAAATTAACTTTGGCTGTGACTCAATAGAAATCAAGAAATAAGGGGACTAAATTGAACTTTATAGGAACTTAGGAGGGGAGGTCATCAGTTTACCATTTTCTTTTAACTTCTTCTCCAAGAATTCTTAACGGGAAGCTAGGATAGGATGTGTTCGTCACGAACCTTCTTCACCTAATTTGAAACTACCTAGGACTCTTCTATGATTTTAGCAAGTTGCAAGAAATTCAGAAAAAGAAACAAAAAAGGTTCTCCTTCGTCTCTCTACCGAGCACGCCTCCACCATCGTCAACCCTTGGAAATCCATCTTCATCCGTCGAGACATTTGGAAACCGAGCCACTGAGGCGGCCTTGGGTCACTACACCACCTCCTGGACCAGCCCGAACCTCCTTCAAGAAGCTGCTGCGAGCCACCGCGCGCACTCCTCCAACAATGCAAACATGGGCAAAATCCGGCGATCCACTCCCACCGAGCCTCCACCCTCTACCAGCCGCATCCTCGGTGGTAACCTGCTCCCACCGTTGCTCTGACACAGCTACATGTTGGGATTAATTAAATAATCAAATTAATCCAGAAACCCAAGATCATTCATGTCAAATCATCAAAATAAATTCTAAAGCAAAAGCCGGAAACATACCTGGATCTATAGCAGAAGAATTAAGCAAGAGAATTACGGCTCAATGATATTCCAAATCAGTACTTGTGAGTTCTCTTTTGCGCTCTCTAATGACGGGACTCAGAGGAGGTAAGAGACTGAATGAGAAAACCCTAGCACGTAGACTTGGGGACCATAGTTAGCTTTCTTGCTTAAGTTATGTAATTGGTGATTAAAGGGTGCAAATGGAACCTTGAATGGTTTGGTTTGGAAGTTTGGTAGAAAATGGGTGAAGAACCGAAACCTTGAATGAATCTTTTTCCATTCTGTGACCCTACGACAGTTTGGGGATCGCGACCCCAGCCGGTACCGTGCTTTCTGTTCTGTTCTGTATATTCTAACCTCTTAGAGAGGGCTGTCGTACTGTGGTCAGTTGTTGGGTTCCGGCTTACCTCTGACTTTGCATACATTTATATACATTTATATTTGTGTTGGTGCTTGTTCTGTTTTGCAGGTTCGGTTCAGCAGCACTTGTACAACTGTATCTTACCTCAGCCCTTACTGGGTCCTTCCGAGGACTCACCCTTTTATTTGTTTACCACCTTTCAGGCCGTCCTGACAAGCAACCGGCGGAGTAGAGATCCGCGGTGCTTCTGTCATTTTTGGGGTTTCGGTTGCAGCAGCAGTACCACGTGCGGGAATCCTTGAGCGAGAGGCTTCTGATTCCGCACTTAGGTATATATGTAGGATTTTGTTTAATGGCTCTGTAGCTGTAGCTGCATGCATGTAGATCAGATCATGAATTTGTATATGATTTATAATCTGGGATATATTCTGCCTTTGTTTGTCTTCTGAGTCGAGGGCGGAGCCCCGACTTGCCTATATTGGAATTATTACGAAGTGGGTTCAATGTTTCTGTGTTCGTTGCGTTGTTCAACGTTTGATACTTCATGAACTGCATGTTTGGTAAACGTTGGTTTTTATGTATGCTTGCCTTGTATAAGTTCGTAGGTTGCTAGTTGTTACTCGACTATTGGCTGTGACAAGTTATTTGAGCTCAATGCTGGAAGGCGTTGCCGTGGACTTTCCGCCGTAGTTCCGACTTTCCGTTCCACGTTTCGCGGCCGGCTCTGCCTCCGCAACCGGGCGGGGTGGCTTTATATTGTTGTGATATTATGGTCAACACACGCCGACAACGTGAGCGAGAACCGGAGGGTGGGGACCGGGATCCCACACCTCCGAGGGCTAGGAGACGGGGTCAGTGGAACCTCAGACTTGAACAACCACACTCACCCCCCTGAGTGTTCAGCAGTCAGAGGGACCCATTCCTGATGTGATACATGTATTGGGTCATCTACGGCAGTTGTTGGATACCTTGTTACCGCAGCGGGCACGGGGAAGTCCGGTCAGGCCACAGCAGAGGCATTCGGATCGGGAGGTGGGCAGTAGCCACCTCAGTGTTCAGAATCAGCAGGAGAGTGATTCTGAGGAAGGTTGTCGGTATGATACTGATACTACTCGTCGGTCCCACCAACGACGGGAAGAGCAGAGACACCAGTCTGACGAGGTCAGACTCTTGGAGAGGTTCCAGCGTTTGAACCCTCCGAGGTTCAACGGTCGAGGAGGGCCCGAGGCGGCAGAGGCATGGTTTGCTGGAGTTGATAAACTCCTTGGGAGACTACACCTCCCATCTGAGGTTAAGGTCTCTTTGGCGACGTTTAATCTACAGGACAGTGCAGATCACTGGTGGAGGAGCCTGCAGGGCCGTTTGAGAGCCGATGCGGAAAGGGACGGAGGACAGGATCCGGACCTTACCTGGGAGCAGTTTGCCTACTACTTCCACCAGCAGTATATTGGGGATGCCGTCAGGGATCTCCGACAGTCACAGTTTGACGATCTGGAGCAGGGCACCATGACTGTCGGAGAGTATGAGCGGGAGTTCGACCGGCTGGTTCGCTACGTACCACAGTATTATGGTATGGAGCAGGAGAAGGCCAAGAGGTTCATCCGCCGGTTACGCCCTGACTACAGGTGGGCTTTGAGGCCTCTGGATATCACTTCTTACCATGAGGCTGTGCAGAAGGCCCAACTCCTCGAGCAGGAGGAGGTGGAGAGTCGGTACCTACCACACCGACCTAGTGACAGAGGAAGGGCTCCTGCACAGCAGAGTTCAGCGAGGTCTACGGGGAGGTCAGGCAGGTCTGGACAGAGCAGCAGGGGCAGCAGGGTGGCGCCAGTAGCACCGACTTGTGCGAGTTGTGGCGGGCAGCACCCCGGCCGGCCATGCTGCAGGCAGGGCAGTGCCTGCGATGCGGGACCAGTGATCATTGGATACGTGATTGTCCTCTGACACTGGGGTAGGGATCCAGCGGTGCTACACGACCGCAGCCTCGGTTCCAGCCCAACGCACCCTGGGGGCGCGGTTCACAGCGGGGCGTTCCGAGACCACCGCAGCAGAGCCGTCCGTTTCAGCCTCCCCCTCCACCACAGCAGCCCGGAGCAGGAGGGGTGTTCCGGGTTGAGCAGGGAGAGACATCACAGCGTGGGAGAGCGGGGCGGGTGTTCCAGTTCGGGAGAGACATCGCAGCGTGGGGCACTCCAAGGTACTTTATTTCTGAACGATACTCCTGTACGTGTACTGTTTGATACTGGTGCATCTGTTTCGATTGTGGCACAGAAGTGTGTCGAGTCTCTCCACTTGGTTACCAGTGGGCTCCCGAGCGTCTTCATGGTGAAGACGGCTGGGAGTCAGTTTTTGTTTTCCAATGAGATGGTACGGGACTGCGTGCTATCCATTGGCAGACACAGGATTGAGTCAGATCTGCTGGTGTTGAACACACCAAAGTATGACGTTATTCTTGGGATGGATTGGCTGT
The DNA here is from genome assembly GCA_024586325.1 of Stellera chamaejasme. NCBI lineage: Eukaryota > Viridiplantae > Streptophyta > Magnoliopsida > Malvales > Thymelaeaceae > Stellera > Stellera chamaejasme. Next base: position 19,728,137 of record CM044981.1, read on the forward strand.
CCAAGAATTCCGTGCACATTGATTGTGCCAACCGTAGTGTTACAGTTTCTGGAGAGGTGTTACCTCTTATGAGTTCTGATGGGTTGGATGCGGTAAGGAGCAGCATGGAGCTGCAGGTTCTGGAACGTGTTCTGATTGTGGATTAGGAGGAGGATCAGAGTAGAGCAGCACAAGCGTAGTGGGCCCAAAGGATATCGGTCTTTATGAGATTCTGAAGCGAGTGGGCAGGTTGGCTTTACCCCCCCTGAGTATGTCGGTAACATACGATACCTTCCAGGATGGCCTGTTGAAGGTTAAGTATAGATTTGGGCAATCGACTCGGGGCGCAACAAGATGCACCCGGAGGGTGGGATGCCGCTGAGAGGCTCTGGATGGTAGTCTAAACTACCACTCCCGCCGCACCAGTCACGGTGGTTCGATTATGCTTAGTAAACGGAATATGGATATTCTGGTCGGTAGTGACACCCATATGGTTCAGGTTACTCTTGGAGGACCAAGAGTTCTAAGGGGGGGAGAATGTTACGGTCACCCCGAGCGGGTGGTGACCCGGGTGACCTGGGGCTCCGGTTTTGGCCTGCGGGTCACGTTTTTGGGCGGTTAAACGGCTCCCGGGACTTATCTGAGCATTATTTCTGGGAATCCTTCGGGATTTGAGGTCGTGTGGGTCCCCCGGACATTTCCGCCGAAAATTTGTCTCGGGACGTACAGCGGGCTCGGTAGCGCTCCCGGGACCTCGGTTTGGGGAACCGTTTGCATATTTGGAATCGTGAGAACGTCCCAGATCGTTTTATGGAATATAATATTTGGGGTGGGACGTTCGATCCCGGGCGACCCCCGGGGCTCGGGACGGGAATCCCGGGGCTCGGGATGGGAATTTTCCGACGGCTTCATTATAAGTTATATTATATTTTAAGACGGATTTTATGGTAATATTGTGGAATTTTGTACACGTGCACGTCGCGATTTACTCGGATTCAGCGGGCCCGGTTGGACACTCTGATTTTCCAAATGAACTTTGGAAACAGGATTTGGGTATTTTAGGATATTCTGGGGGTTGTGGTCAGTTTTGGTTCCATTTGGAGTTCGTTACTTGCGTTTGGGGTTATATTGCAAAGGTTTGGAGAGTTGGGGGGGCTAAGTTGTTATTAACCCAAAAGTCAACAATATTTTTGGGCAGATTTGGGGTAAGTCGGCTGCAGCAATAAGGGTGGACACTTGTCCAATTGTTATTAAAGATGGAAAAGAAGGGATAAATATAAAAGGAAAGCTTATTTCATAAAATGAATTAATATTTCATTTTCTTCTTCTTCTTCCTTCTCTTCTCCATCCGCCACCATTGTTGTCCTCTCCCAAGCTTGATGTTCTTCTTCTTGGCTGAAATCAACAAGGTTTTGGCTCCAACAATTGGTAAGCTTCCTCTCTTCTCCTCTTTTTAAGTTGGAAACATGATTTGGTGAAGAAAAGAGGAGAAAAACCGAATTCATGGGTTGTTCTTGTCTACATGTTTGAGTGATCCTCTTCCTCCCATCTTTTAGTATGTTGTTCTTGGGTGGGAGAGGAGTAAGAATCTATGGTTAGATTTTGGAAAAACATCATGGAAGGAAGAAACATATTTTGGCGAAAATTAGGGTTGATTCTAAAAATGGTGTATGTTTGTGTTCTTGAATCATGCTCTTAGTATGTTGTTCCTAGCATGATTCTAAGGCATTCTATGGTTTCAATTTGGTGGAAAATTGGTTGAGTAGGAAAGCCCCAATTTGAGTGAATAGTGGATTAGGGTTCATGGTTGAATTTGGTTGATTTAGGTGCAATTGGTTAGCTTTCTTGCTTAAGTTATGTAATTGGTGATTAAAGGGTGCAAATGGAACCTTGAATGGTTTGGTTTGGAAGTTTGGTGGAAAATGGGTGAAGAACCGAAACCTTGAATGAATCTTTTTCCATGTAAGGGTTGTGTTTTGGTTGTGTTGGTTGGTAATTTGGTTTTGTAGATGGAAGTAGGTTTATATTGGTGTTTGAAACGTCGGTTTCGGGCGTTGGTAGCAAAATTCACCTTTATGCTTAATTGCGGGTGAAAGTGTCTGGAATGTGGGTTTAAAGGTTGGAAGGTGTTTGTGGGTGTGTGAATAACAAGGTCCTAGCTCGGTTCGTAAAACCGAGCTTTCTGTGGAGTTTTGCGGGAAAGTGCGGGATTGTACGGGATTGATTTCCGGGGGTTTGTTTGGGTGTGTTCTGACTCAATTGTGGTTGTTCAGCTTAATTCTGCGTGGGTGGAGTAGCGTGGGACCGTAAAAGGGCAAGTTGCGACTTTTCGGGCCGGGAGCCGGGATTTCCCGGGAATTGTGCTACGGAGCGGTGTTGCTGAGGTAAGGGTTCAACTTCTCTCGTTATACATACTGGTATGGGACTTTATGTATACGGGTTTAGTTGAGGCGGGTTCCCGGGTTGAGGACGGTGGTTCGGTGATCCCGGGACCTGTCATATGGTAAGATGCATGTTTGTATTTGATCTGTTTCAAGGCCCGGGTGGTCTTGGGGGCCATGGGTTTATATGCTTTGTTACGTATGTCTACGCTAGGCGCCGATATTTATACTTATGCCATCTTGGTCGATATTCCGTTCGGTTTTGCATATGCATTATTATTATGTGGTTCTGTTCTGTAGTGTGTGCACTGAGGGTGCCGACATTCTGTTTGTATCCGCACTTGGGGTGCCGATATGCTTCTGTGACCCTACGACAGTTTGGGGATCGCGACCCCAGCCGGTACCGTGCTTTACATTACATTCAGTATATTCGACCTCTTAGAGAGGGCTGTCGATCGTGGTCGATTGTTGGGTTCCGGCTTACCTCTGACTTTGCATACATTTATATACATGTATATTTGTGTTGGTGCTTGTTCTGTTTTGCAGGTTCGGTTCAGCAGCACTTGTACAACTGTATCTTACCTCAGCCCTTACTGGGTCCTTCCGAGGACTCACCCTTTTATTTGTTTACCACCTTTCAGGCCGTCCTGACAAGCAACCGGCGGAGTAGAGATCCGCGGTGCTTCTGTCATTTTTGGGTTTCGGTTGCAGCAGCAGTACCACGTGCGGGAATCCTTGAGCGAGAGGCTTCTGATTCCGCACTTAGGTATATATGTAGGATTTTGTTTAATGGCTCTGTAGTTGTAGCTGCATGCATGTAGATCAAATCATGAATTTGTATATGATTTATAATCTGGGATATATTCTGCCTTTGTTTGTCTTCTGAGTCGAGGGCGGAGCCCCGACTTGCCTATATTGGAATTATTACGAAGTGGGTTCAATGTTTCTGTGTTCGTTGCGTTGTTCAACGTTTGATACTTCATGAACTGCATGTTTGGTAAACGTTGGTTTTTATGTATGCTTGCCTTGTATAAGTTCGTAGGTTGCTAGTTGTTACTCGACTATTCTGTTATTTGAGCTCAATGCTCCGTTGCCGCGCTTTCCGCCGTAGTTCCGTTTCCGACGTCGCGGCCGGCTCCGCCTCCGCAACCGGGTGGGGTGGCTGTGACATTTCTTGTTTGTCTGTTTCCCCTTTATACAATTAATGCAAATATCATGATCTGTATACTTTAGAGGATCAAGAATTCCATCTGACACAAGTCTCTCGGTTCTCTTTTTAGAGATATGTCCTAATCTCTTGTGCCATAATGAAGCGGAATTCTCATCGGTTAATTTTCGCTTTACACCTCGGGTACTCGTTTGCAAGGTTTCATTAAATGAAGCAATGGTATCCAACATATATAGATTATCACCAAACGATAAAGAACCAGTACCAACCAATTTTGAATCTTGAAAAAGACCAAATTTTCTATTTCCAAATGAACAAGAATATCCGAATTTGTCCAAAACAGAAATAAAAATCAAATTCCATCTAAATGACGGTACCACAAAAGTCTCTTCCAAGTCCAAATAAAATCTGGTATTTAGCAATAATCTAAATGTCCCAATTCCTTCAACCTGCACCGATTTTCCATCGCCCACATAGATGTATCTTTCACCATCACTTGGCTTTCGACAACTCAGACAACCCTGCATAGACACACTGATGTGAGTTGTTGCACCAGAATCTATCCACCAAGTGTGTCTAGGTACCGAAGTTAAATTAACCTCATAACAAACCAAATTAAGAAATGTACATTTCTTAACACGCCATGCGTGATATCTGGTACAATTCTTCTTTATATGCCCATCCACACCACAAAAGAAACAACCATTTTCTTTCTATTCCTCAACTGCTTGTTTCTTTTGTGGTGCCTGAATTGCAGCTTCCTTATCCTTCTTTCTCTTATTATCCTTCTTTTTGCCCTTAGAGGTTGTAGCCAAATGAAATGAGCACTTTCTGCCTTATCTTGCTTCAATCTATCTTCCTCTTGCACACAGTGGGATATGAGCTCATTAAGAGACCAAGTCTCTTAATGGCAATTATAGCTCACCATAAAGTGACTGAACTGCGGGGGCAGAGAAATCAAAACCAAATGGACTAGCAAGTTCTCAGACAACTCTAGCTTGAGTGCCTTTAATTTGGAAGCAAGATAAGATATTTCCGTAATGTACTCCCTTATGTTCTCATTACCTTTATACCTCATTGAGATAAGTTTTGCTAAGAGTGTACTAGTTTCTGCCTTTTCATTCTTAGGAAATCTTTTCTCAATTTCCTGAAGGAACTCTTTGGCAGTTCTAACCTTTTCGGACATAGTGCCCCTGAATGCTTCCGAAATGGCACGCTTCATGATCATTAGAGTCATACGATTTGAGCGTTTCCACTTTTTGATCTCCCTCTTATCGTCAGAGGTACTCTTATCTGTAAGGCCGGTGGGTTGCTCAACCCTTAACGCAAGGTCCAAATCCATGACTCCGAGAACTATCATAACGTTCTCTTGCCATGACTTGAAATTTGTGCCATTTAGCATAGGAATAGAATTGATGCTAGCAGAAATATTTGTAACAGAACTTGCAACTGAACAATGAATAAATAAATAAAACTAATTAAACTCACATTATATTCCACATCATACTTAATAACTTTATTAAATTCAAAATTGGCATATATATAACCCATCACAAGAGACCTAGCACAAACATTAATATTTAGTCTTTGGACAGAAATATTAACTTGTAAGTGGTCCTCTTGGTGTAGTAATCCAATATTGACAATTTAGATTATGTCAAATAATAAGCCTTTCTTTGGACCGACTTACTATTCACATAAAGAGCCTAATAATTGTCACATATTTATTACCACAGACATGTTTAAATTCCACCCAAACAATGACCTTCCTTTTGGGCCGGTGATTATTTGAATGAAACTCAAACACCCAAAACCATCTTGATATCTTAGATCAATTAATCTACACAAGAGAGGTTGCTTTGGCAACATGTTGTTTCAATTAATCAGCCAAAAATATTAGACAACCTTAAATATACCAATCAAGAAATTTAATTCACCCAAACATATACTTATTTGCTGAAATTTCTAGTATGAAAAGACTAGTAACTCATGTTTTAGCAATAAAAATAACCATGGAAGCAGCATAATAACAATACAAGATACAATAAAAAAAAAGTTACCTAAACCAAAAAGAAACTTTAACACTTAAAACAACTTCATTCCGTCACGTACAACACAATTACATAGCATGAAAAATCACTTCATGGGCTCATGCCTTTTAAATCCAAACATTTGCATGGGAAAAGAGAAGCATGAGCACATATATATTCCTCACTGTAATTGACCCATGTTCTTAATTAGCCGAAACTCACAATTCTCATCAACTAATGATTACAAGCTAAAGCAATTGAAGAAATATACCTTAACATCCAACTCTTTTGTACAAGCTAGCGACAAACACAATTGCTTTTGATTATTTCACAACCAATAGGTGCTAACATCAACTTTATTCAACTGAAACAACCAAAGTCGATGAATTCCAAACAAACGATGCAATAATGGGTTTGGTAGAAATCAAGAAAGGTTTTGACCAAACCCTAATCGTACCAAATAGCCGACGAACAGAATAAAGGAAACATGAATTCCGCAAACGAATTCAAAACTTAATGATTTAACATAAATTTGCTCTGATACCACTATTAATTAAATAATCAAATTAATCCATAAACCCAAGATCATTCATGTCAAATCATCAAAATAAATTCTAAAGCAAAAGCTGGAAACATACCTGGATCCATAGCAGAAGAATCAAACAAGAGAATTACGGCTCAATGATCTTCCAAACCAGTACGTGTGAGTTCTCTTTTGCGCTCTCTAATGATGGGACTCAGAGGAGGCAGGAGACTGAATGAGAAAACCCTAGCACGTATGACTTGGGGACCATAGCCTATTTATATAGTTGTGTATCTTTTATTTCAGCCCATCATTAAAATAAAAGTTACACTTTGGCATCTACACATTAAAATATTCCACACCTTTATAAGATGTACATGGCCCAAAATCCAACTGGTGGCGGATCTGTTTGGGCAGCCGCCACGTGCCTGCGGAGTTGACGCGTGTTGACATTACTGGATGCCATGGGAGTTTGTGCAATACGTGTTTCTCAGAATTCGAGGAAAGGGGGTTGAGTTATATTTTTTGTTCTTGTTAACGAAGTGACTGAAAAGATCGATCCCTTTGACTTATGCCATAAATGTCTTATATAGTTAGTATTAATGGTGGCAAAGTTGTAATATTTCAATATAGCGTTAATGGACACGTGTTTCGTGTCTCCGGGTATGTTTCCTTGGGATTATCCCGTGTGTCCAGGGATGTAACTGTTCCATTTAGGCTTTAGTTATTAACACTTGGGTTTTTAATGAGGCCCTTATACTGGGCCGTTGACTAGGCCTTTTGCTAGGCCTTTTAGGATGATTGGGTCTGGCGGCCATCAAATCCCCCCTATCATTTGGCCGACTGCAAGGAGTCCGAACATGTCAGCGTACTTTCCCGGACTGTCATGGTTCAAGTTGGTAATAGTCCGAGGAATTTGGTTCGGGGATTTTATGAATCCTATTGACTTCCTTGAATCATAACTCCTCGGACCACAGCGGTCCGGGCTTGTGAAATGATGGTATCCTTCCTTTGAAATCTTCGGACCACCATGGTCCGGGCTTTTGAAATGAGGATTTTCATCCTCCCTTTGAAATCCTCGGACCACCATGGTCCGGGCTTTTGAAATGAGGATTTTCATCCTCCCTTTGAAATCCTCGGACCACCATGGTCCGTGCTTTTGAAATGAGGATTTTCATCCTCCCTTTGAAATCCTCGGACCACCATGGTCCGTGCTTTTGAAATGAGGATTTTCATCCTCCCTTTGAAATCCTCGGACCACCATGGTCTGGGCTTTTGAAATGAGGATTTTCATCCTCCCTTTGAAATCGTCAGACCACCATGGTCCGGGCTTTTGAACTGAGGATTTTCATCCTCCCTTTGAAATCCTTGGACAACCATGGTTCAGACTTTTGAACTGAGGATTTTCATCCTCCCTTTGAAATCCTCGGACAACCATGGTCCGGGCTTTTGAAATGAGGATTTTCATCCTCCCTTTGAAATCCTCGGACCACCATGGTCGTCCAATCGTCCGGACGTGGCTGCAAGTGTCTCCGTCCAGTTTCTCGAGGTATTTTCAAATGGCCTCTTCTTTTCCAATTCCTTCCTCTGTTCGTCCTTCGGGAAATCTCTTAGAAACTAGTGACCCAGCACCCGAAGGATGGTGGTCTGAAGTCGACCATTTCCGGAGCAAAGCCACTCCCGAGCTTGTAAAGCGCTGGCAGTGTGACTTCATTCTTCCCCGAACTGTCGCCATCAGAGTACCAACGCCGGAGTGTCGTGTGTACGAACCGGGCATTGGAAGACTTGTAATCTTTAGGTGTCAGTTGGAGTGCGGGCTTAGGTTTTCCCCGCACCTTTTTGTTCAGGAACTGGCAGAATCCCATGGGCTAGCCATTAACCAACTAAGCCCGAACACCTTTTGCCATATAAACGCGTTTCTCGTGTTGTGCATGGTGTTCGGGGTAGAACAAAAAACTTTCACCTTTTTGCAGTTTTATAAAATCATCCCGAAGCCAAGGAATTGCTTTTATTACTTCGGGGTTAGGGGGAATCCCATAAAGAAGTTTAACCTCATCTGAGACCTGCCTTCGAGCAGAAAAGGGTGGCATGGGGAGTTTTTCTTCTTGAAGCCCGAAGCGTCGTGGGACCTTCAAACCGTCTAGAAGGTAGATGAACTTGTGGACGTGAAGGATCCTTCCCGATTGCTAGAGTTGGAAGGCGCTCGGGGGAATTATGAAACTTTTCGGAGCAAGTTGCAACAGTTGGTCGACTGGTTCGGGGATGACCATCCCGAATTATTCCCTGTCCCAATCAACTAGGTCCTCATCACCCAAGGAGTCTTATCTCATTTGGGAATAATTCATGGTGACCTGAGGGCACTTGGAATCAGGGAAACCTCCCCCTCCCCTCAAGACTTGGCTTTGGTCAGCCGGCTGCGGGGCGAAATCCCGCACGTGGTCTTTGTGTGATGGCCGCGCGGGCCCAATATACATAAAAGGCCTAACAAAAGGCCCATACACAAGCCCAAAATAAGGGCCCCATTAAAAACTTAATAGAATACCCGAACAAGGCTTTCCCGAACTGTACTTCCCGAAGTGCATATAGGACCTAAAACGAATAATCACCTTACATTGGGATATTACAATATTGCCACTAAAACATGGGACTATAAATACATTCACTATTCATACCAAAAGGGGTAACGTTTAACAACTACTCAACACGACTTGTCAAATCACTACATCAGAGAAACCCTCTATTCCTCGACAATCGCGCTCCAACACGCAAAGTCGACCTAATGGCTTCCGTCAATATCGTGACGCGCAAGTCAAACCGGGACGTGGCAATCACGCGCACCGATTTGCCACCAAATGGCGCCGTCTGTGGGAAAGGCGGTGGTCCCCTAGATCAGGTCGAACGTGGGGGCCATTCCCGTTCCCGATCACTCAGGCCGGAGGGAGAAGGTTCCACCAACGGCCGCACGGCCGATCCCAGCTACGAGGGTTCCCGGAGGAATCATCCAATGGAGCCACCTCCCTACGTCCTACCTCCGGCTACCGTCAGTGACATCCGGCACTTGGACCCCGATCTTGTCCAAGGCATGCGGGTGGTCCTTCGGGAAGAGCGAAGAAACCGAGCGAGCATCTTGGTCAATCTGTCGGCCTCGCGGCAGGCGAGATATCACGGCCTAATCGATCGGGCTATGGTAGCCAGCGGGAAGGTTCGCAACAAGTTCCATCTCCGGACCGTCAAAGCCGGCGGCGCTCGAGGTCCCGAGGGAGTACAAGAGGACCGATCCCAAGGCCGGAGAGAGGCCGGTTCGTGGTGATCCACGGGGACGATGTGATCAGGCAAGCTGCTGCATCGCTGGAGCGAGTCGAGAGAAACTCGGGCATTCCCGAGCCCAAATGCGAGGACATCCACGATGAAGGACCGTTCACCGGCAGGATTCGGGCGCCCGAGATGCCCCGAATATTCAACTTGCCGCATCCGTTGGAAGTCTACCAAGGTTCGGGAGATCCCGGACGCTTTTGTCCGCAAGTATAAGAGAGCAATGGAGCTGAAAGGAGCCAACGAGGCTGCTTTGTGTAAGTGCTTCGAAGTAGCTTTAGGAGGTCCCGCCTCCGCTTGGTACAACTCGCTGCTCCCGAACTCGGTGTCATCGTTCGGGGATCTGGCCACCAAATTCGCAACACACTTTATCGGATGCAAGAGGTCAGCCAAAGGGCCATTCAGATGTTTGACATCAAACAAAGACCGACAGAGAGTATTCGGGAGTTCGTCGAGAGGTTCAACCGGGAAGCCGTTCACGCCTCCGATCTAACGGACAACATCCGGATCATGGCATTCACGAAGGCTCTCATCCCGAATTCGCGCCTGGCTTACGAGTTGTCCCGGAAGAACTTCACCAGCGTAGAAGAAATGTACGCTGTCACCCGAGAGCATATGATTGCTCAAGAAATGTTGTCTCGGCGTGAAGGAAGCGGGACACCGGGGATAACCGAGAGCCGAGGAAGGAGAACCCGAGGAGCCAGCCGGTCAAGCGATCGAGGAGGCTGGGGAGGACGAAGAGAACTTTTGAGAGAAGTTCGGGCTTCACCCCCTTAATACGTCCCGGGCTAGTATCCTCGCGGCCCTCCAAAGACAAGGCAGGAGTATTAAGCGCCCGAGGCCATGCCGGAAGGGGGCGGCGTGATTCGTCCAAATGCTTGTCGATTTCACGAGACACCGGGCATGGCGGCAGTGTCACCAATCGAAGAGGTATATAGAGCACCTCATCAAGAAAGGCTCTCTGGGAGAGTATGCGAAGATGCCTCGGGCGAGGAAGTTTCCCGAGGCAAAGGGAAGACTGAGGAAGATTCATCAGGACCAAACAAGAAGGGCAAGGAGAAGATGGTTCCGCCGCAACCCACCGGGATCCTGAACACCATAACAACCACGCTAGGTTCGAATGCAAGGAAGAGGAAGGCGAGGGAGATAGCCTCGTTAAGCTACGGAGATCCGTCTTCAAGAATCAAACGAGCAGATGGAGTGCGAAGTGCGTCTGCCGCATTATGACCCACTCATCATCACCCTACGGATCGGGACCATTGACGTCAAAAGGGTTCTGTGCGATGACGGCTCAAATGCGGATGTGTTGTTCAGAAAGGCATATGACGGCCTCAAGCTTAAGTCAAGCCGACTGAACCCCGTCAAAACTGACAACCTACGGTGTGGGCCCGGACGAGATACCGATTTTAGGCTCCATCGAGCTTCTGCGATGTTCATCGGAGTCGGCCCGAAGGCCAACCGCGGTACACCACGTTGATGGTCAAATGGCTCGTCCTCGATGTCCCCTCTGCGTACAATGCTATCATCGGAGAGAAACCCGGTAGCTATTCACATGAGGACTGACGTGAAATTCCTGACCATCACGTTCGCTACGGATGAGGGAGACGCCTCGATCTACGTGAGCCAAAGAGAGGCCAAGGATGTCATGGCGATAGCTCAGAAGAGTCCCACTCCGGGTTGCTCGAAGGAAAACGAGGAGGAAGCGGGTACAGAAGACGTTGTCCTGGAAGGAGATAGGACAACGAGAATCGCGAAAGACTTGCCCGAGGGCAGTAAGCAAAATCTTGTAAACTTACTTCGAATGAATAAAGACATGTTCGCTTACTCTCCGAGTGACATGCCAGGGAATAACCCGAAGGTAATACAACACATCCTGCACATCAATCCTAGTTCCGGACCGATAAGGCGGAAGAAAAGAAATAATGCCCCATTCAAAAGAGCCTTCATCAAAGAGCAAATTTGAAGCTTCTCGATGCGGGGTCATAAGGAAGTATCGTATCCCGAATGGCTGAGCAATCCCGTGGTGGCGACCCGAGAGGATAGCGACAAGTTGCGCATGTGCATCGACTTCACTAACGTAAATGATGCTTGCCCGAAGGATTCGTATCCAACTCCTCCGATCGATAGGCTCGTGGATTCCACGGCCGGACACGCGAGACTCTCTTTCCTTGACGCTTACAGTGGGTACCATCAGATAAGGATGAACCCGGCCGATGAAGAAAAGACATCTTTCATAAGCGACGTCGGAACGCATTGTTATACGAGAATGCCCTTCGGGCTGAAGAACGCCGGAGCAACCTACCAAAGATTGATGGACAAGGTATTCTCCGAGCAGATTGGAAGAATTCTCGAGGTTTATGTTGGCGATATCATCATCAAAAGCAAGGAAGAAGAAAATCTAATCCGCGATATTGAAGAGGTGTTGGGCAGATCCGAAAGTATGGATTACGGCTGAATCCGGATAAGTGTGTTTTCGGGGTAACATCCGGGAAATTTCTCGGGTTTATGGTGTCCAGCGCGGCATCGGCGAATCCCGCAAAGATCGAAGCACTCTTGAGCGTGAGGACACCCTCATCGATAAAGGGCGTGCGAGAGACTCCTCGGGAAAATTACGGCCCTCGATCGTTTTATATCTCGATATGGAGACAAGTGTCGTCCGTTCTTCAAGCTTTTAATCAAAGAAGGCGCGGAGCCGGGCCGAATAGGCGTACGAAAAGGTGAGAAAAATCTAAGGAAGAAAACGCAAGGGAAAGAGCTAGGTTCGGTTGGAATCCCGAATGTCGAGAGCACAGGAGGAAATCGAGCCTACCTCCTCGAGATGCCTACGCTTGGCAACCGACCGAGGACAGACCCCTCATTGTGTACTGGCCGTAGGTGAAAAGGCCGTAAGTTCGGTACTTGTTCAAGAAGGCGACCAAGGGAAGCGGTGGCCGGTCTATTACGTAAGCAAATCCCTGCATGGAGCCGAACTGAACTACCCGATGATCCAGAAGGCGGTATACTCTCTGGTCCTGTCAGCCAGAAGGTTGAAACCATACTTCCTCGGGTTTTCCATCATTGTTCGAAGTAATGTCCCTATCAAGGACATCTTAAGGCAGGTAGACCACTCCGGAAGGCTATCAAAGTGGTGCGTCGAGCTAAGCGAGTACGAGATCAAGTATGAACCCGAAGAGCGATCAAAGCACAAGCATTAGCTGATTTTATCGCGGAATTACCCAAGGAGTCCGAGTGAGGATTCTTTGAGCGAGGATAGTCGGTCTGGACCCTACACGTGTATGGAGCTTCGGGATCGGACAAGCAAGGTGCCGGACTAGTACTCGAAGGCCCAGAAGGAATGAAGGCTACTAAGTCAATCAAGTTCAATTTCCCGGTAACGAACAACGCAGCCGAATATGAAGCCCTCATTGCCGGTCTGGAATTAGCCAAGAAGGCGGGAATCCGATCACTGAAAGCATGCAGCGACTCGAACCTTCTCGTTCAGCAGATGAACGGGGAGTACGAGGTCAAAGAACCAAGTCTTAAGAAATACGCCGAGGTAGCAAGAAGGTTGCCGCGGATTTCGAAAAATTGTGTATCGAGAAGATCCCGAGATCGCTCAATTCGGAGGCCGACCAACTTTCGAAGTCAGCTTCTTATGACGAAGTAAGAAGTGAGCCTAGCGTCGACTATTCCCGGATATGCTACGTTACTTGGGATGGAGGACACCTTCTTGGAAGTACCTCAATGAAGGGTGCTCCCGGACAATCCAACGAAGCCGCCAACATCAGAAGAAAGGCCAGCAAGTTCGTCATAATCGGGGATAATATGTACCGTAAGGGATTCTCTTCCCCGTTGCAAAAATGTGTCGGAGAAGGAGACACCGAGGACATTCTGCGAGAAACCCATGAAGGCACCTGCGGGTCGCACATTAAATCGGACGCACTAGCTGCGGTCATACTAAGACAAGGGTTCTTCTGGCCTAATCTCAAGGAAGACGCAAGGAGACTAGTGAACAAGTGCAAAAGGTTTCAAGAACACGCTCGAATACAGAGAGTTCCATCGGAGTACGTATCGTCCTCGGACTATCCCATACCGTTCGCCGTATGGGGAATTGATCTGATAGGGGCCTTGCCTACCGCCCCGGAGGACTGAAATCTTGTGTAGTCGCCGTGGACTACTTCACCAAGTGGATAGAAGCCGAACCACTGGCCACAATTACGGCTGAAAACATCCGAAAGTTTATGCGGAAGAACATTATCTGCGAGTTCGGGTGCCCGAAGGTCCTTGTTGCCGATAACGGAGCTCGGTTTTCGATGGAGGATTCGAGATTTCGCCGAGGAATTCGGGATCAAGATTCATTTTGCTCGGTCGCCCACCCGCGAGCAATGGCCAAGTAGAAGTATCCAATCGAGCGTTGAAAGATGGCTTAAAAGCAAGACTTGGGAAGGCAAAGGGAAATGGCCGGAGAACTCCCCCATGTTCTATGGAGTTACCGGACCACGCCCCGAAGGTCAACGGGAGAAACCCCGTTCGCTTTGACATACGGGACCGAGGCACTGATCCCGATTGAAGTAGCTAATTCCTCCCTCAGAACCGAAGTATTCGAGGAAGAATCGAATGAACAGGGTCTACGAACAAACTTAGACTTGCTCGAAGGAAAAAGAGATGAGGCAGAGCTGCGAAGGAAAGCTTTTCAACAAAGGACAGCGTCTGCTACAAATTCCAAAGTAAGGGTAAAAAATATCAAAGTAGGTGATCTGGTCCTTCGGCAAACCAAACTGGGATCCCGAAGACCAAAAGGGGGTGCGTTCGCCCCGAACTGGGAAGGCCCATTCATGGTCATCGCCGAAGAAAGGAATGGAGTTTTCAAACTGTCGGATCCCGAAGGAAGGGAATTGGCAAACTCTTTTCATTCTGAAGCTTTGAAGAAGTATTTTGTATGACCAGGAATAAATAAGCACTACTGAATTCAGAGAAGTGTTAAACCAAAACCTTGAATGTTTAAATTAATAAAGCACGAGGACGGTATTACAAAAATGGACAAAAAACCAAGTACATCATTGAGGATCAGCGAAGTCGTCCACGATTCTTGGTTCGGGCGGATGCAGGAAGTCGTCCCCGAACCAGCTGGGATCTTCTTCGGGTTCCTCATCCCCGTCGAGCCCGGATAGGTCAGCATGAGGGTTGCGCTCAAGGATTTGTTTTCTAGCCAAACAAAAACCGAAGGTGTATTTGTTAACGGCCAGATCCACAGAATCCTCCAGCGTCTTCTGGTACTTCAGGATTCGGGCCTGAGCTGCGGCAAGCTCATCCCGAATCCTCTGATTCTCCTCATCCTTGGCCCGCAGCTCCTTCTCGTGGTGCTCTTCCTGATTGGCGAAGTCCACATGGAACTTCTCTTTTTCAGCCACTGAGCGACCGATTTTCTTCCCGGAGAGCATCCTGCGAATGGCGGTGTTCTTTGACCGCGCTAAGGAAGGCAACCTCAGCCAACGCAAAATCATCGGCTTCGGCCGGGCTGAGGTTCTCCCGAATATGAGAGCCTTCGGGAAGCTCGAGCTTGGGGAGAATGCGGCAATGCGCGCAAGAATCGCTCGTAGTGGTGGACTCGCTGAATCGGCTTAGCCACCACGGCTATGGCTTTGGTCGCCCGTTGCTCAGCCTCGGACTGATCCGGTTGGATGCTCGGGTGATTCGGGAAATCCACCCGCCCATAGTGGCTACCTGCACATCATCAAGATCATTTTCCCGCGGCATTAACGAGCTCGGACTTGAGAAGTAAACAAACAAATACTAACTGCTGCCCGAGGGCGGCCACCTTTGAAGCGGCGGCGTCAAGTCGGGGTAGAAGTGCTCCGAGCACTCCATCGTTCGGGCGGTAGTGGTCCCGTCAGCTCGGGAGCCATGTCTTTGGCGTCTTCATCGTTGAGGATATTCTGATCCTCATGAATCAGCCACGCAGCTCCGGGAATGAGATCATTCCCGAACTGCAACAGCTTCTCGTCCCGTTGCCGCCGCCTCTCTTCCTGGGCCTCTCTCCAGTCCGGACCTAGTGTACAAAAATGAGACCGAACCACGTCATGTAGTGGGTCTTCACCAAACATTCGGGATAAATTCTCGAATAGGTTCCAAAAACACAGATTGCGTAACTTTACAATTTTATTACCTAACTGGAACTCGATAGGCTCGACCTCGGGGGCACTTTGCCCGGTCACCACAGAAGCCGTGAACTTCCCCTCGACCTTCTAATTTGTTCGGGAGTTCGCGGCATGTCATAAACATCATCCCGAGTGGGATGACCTTCCACATGAACCGGGACGGAACTTCCCGGCATGTCTCTCGGCGGCTGGCCCGCAGCCTCGGCATCTACCGGCGGCTCTCTTCCGTTTCTTTTCAGCTGCCGCGGGCCTCGAACTACCGGCTTTAGGGCCCGGTTTCTTTTCCTTACGGTCCCGGAAGATAGCGCCGAGGTCAAATTCAGGCTCCATTTCTGCGAGAAGGAAAAGATTAGTTAATATCAAACGAATGCACAAGTAAACAGAAGAACGATATACCTTTCTTGAAGTCCTCGAAGGACGTCTCGCCCCGAAGACGATGCACCAGGGCTAGGTCTCGGGTCGAAGGGGGACTCCCGGATGCCCAACTCCCCCAAGTCCCCCTGAATAATGCCCAAGTGGGAAAGGACCCCTTGGGTAATCAGCCTCCAGTACAAAGGGAAGGGAGGACCTCCTTCGGCCCATCCCCGCACCAAGGAGCAATGGCCCGGATTTTATTGTTGAACCGGTCATAATTCTCCTTGGCAGCATCCCCCTTCAGCAATCGCCGAGGATTCTGCACATCCGGCAGCCCTCCTACCTTTTGCGCGGTTTGCAGGCCCCACGACGCATCAGGCTCCATGAAGAAAAACTCCCGATGCCATCCCTTGCGACTGGTTGGCAAATTCCAAACAAAATTGAATTTTACAGTAGGAGGACCCCGGGGCTGAAGAAGTAAAAACAGTTCCTCGGGATCACATTCACTTTATAGTACTGAAGGAAAGTGGATATGGTGGGTTCTATCTCGAACAAGGCACAGAGAATGAGATAGGCGTTTATGTGGCAGTAGGTATTCGGGCTGAATTGGTTAACGGCTAGCCCGTGGGATTCCGCTAATTGACGAACAAATGGGTGCGGGGAAGCGGAGCCCGCCGCGATAGTTGATCCTTGAAGATCACTAACCAGCCTTTCCCAGGCTCATATGCCCTGCATTCCGGAGAAGGAACCCGAGTACGGACCGTCATCGGGACGAAATGGGCGGACTGCCACTCTTTTATTAACTCCGGAGTTGCCTTACTCCGGTAGTTCTCGATCTCGGACCACCAACCTTCGGGAACTTCGCCCTTGGTTTCTAAAAGGCAACTTTGAAGGACGAACAGTAGAAGGGGTGGGAAAAGTAGGGGCCATTCTCATGTACCTCGGGTAAATGGCCGGAGGAGACACGGACGGCTCGCCGGAAGAAGATTAAAAGTCGGGCTGGTAGCAGCGGCGTCAACAACTCGACGGTGGAGTCGGTAGAATTGATGAACGGCGGACGAACCTTTATAACCGTCCGGAACAGTGGTTTCTCCGAGGAAAGGGGGGAAGAAGTCTTCTGGGTTAGATTCTTCAACTGTCCTCCACTTCTTGAAGATACTAACAGCCTCCTGGAGCGTCGGGTTGTCCGTCGTGATTTTATTGTGAGAAGAGAGAAGAGCTTGAGAGATACAAATGAAAGTGACACTCAACTCATTTATAGAAAAGATCGGGTAGATGAAGCGACAAATGACATTTGATCTTCACCGTCGATTCAAAAAGTAACCGTTGGGAATATCAACAAATCCCGAATATGAAAACCCCAGAGACGATTCAAAAGCCCGAACATTGTTCAGGACAAATGGAGGACTCCACATCCTCAGTTTCCCGAACGTCAAAGTACGGGAAACGATTCAAAAGCCCGAACATTGTTCGAGACAAAAGGAGGACTCCACATCCTCAGTTTCCCGAACGTCAAAGTACGGGAAACGATTCAAAAGCCCGAACATTGTTCGAGACAAAAGGAGGACTCCACATCCTCAGTTTCCCGAACGTCAAAGTACGGGAAACGATTCAAAAGCCCGAACATTGTTCGAGACAAAAGGAGGACTCCACATCCTCAGTTTCCCGAACGTCAAAGTACGGGAAACGATTCAAAAGCCCGAACATTGTTCGAGACAAAAGGAGGACTCCACATCCTCAGTTTCCCGAACATCATACGGAAAGCGATTCAAAAGCCGAACATTGTTCGAGACAAAGGAGGACTCCACATCCTCGGTTTCCCGAACATCATAGAACATCCCGCATAGTACGGAAAGCGAAAAGCCCGAACATCGTTCGAGACAAAAGGAGGACTTCACATCCTCAGTTTCCCGAACATCATAGTACGGGAAACGATTCAAAAGCCCGAACATCGTTCGAGACAGAAGGAGGACTCCATATCCTCAATTTCCCGAACATCATAGTACGGGGAACGATTCAAGAGCCCGAACATGGTTCAAGACAACAGGATTCAAGACAAGGGTTCAGGAGCTCGAACATGGTTCGAGACGAATGGAGGACTCCACGTCCTCTTTTCCCGAACACAGTTGTACGGGAAACGACTCAAAAACCTGAACACTGTTCTAGCCAGAAGGGAGAACCTACATCCACAATTCCCGAACACAATAGTTCGGGAAACGTCTCAGTTACCCGAACAGGAGAGGAAACACCTGCCCGAACAGAGGCAGTATCCCGAACTAAGCAGTCCCCCGAACATGACTCACAGAACATTCGAAAATGAATTTTGAAGGAAAGAACTTTGGACTCCTTTTAGTCGGCCAAATGGACTTGGGGGGGACTTGATGGCCGCCAGGCCCAATATGCATAAAAGGCCTAACAAAAGGCCCATACACAAGCCCAAAATAAGGGCCCCATTAAAAACTTAATAGAATACCCGAACAAGGCTTTCCCGAACTGTACTTCCCGAAGTGCATATAGGACCTAAAACGAATAATCACCTTACATTGGGATATTACAATATTGCCACTAAAACATGGGACTATAAATACATTCACTATTCATACCAAAAGGGGTAACGTTTAACAACTACTCAACACGACTTGTCAAATCACTACATCAGAGAAACCCTCTATTCCTCGACAATCGCGCTCCAACACGCAAAGTCGACCTAATGGCTTCCGTCAATATCGTGACGCGCAAGTCAAACCGGAACGTGGCAATCACGCGCACCGATTTGCCACCAAGAGCTCCGGCGACGGGTATAAGCTCTCGAGAAGGAGAAGAGGGACCTTGAGGTCAATCTGGAAAATCTCAAGAATCACACGGATCAGGACCTCAAGGATCTTCGGGAAGAGGTCAAGGCAGCCAAGGAAGAGACTGCCACGGTCCGGGAAGAGAAGGAGGCGTGGGAGGAAGTCGTGAAGGACGCGGTCCAAATGTCTGTCGAGAAATTCGACCAAGGCTTCTGCCTTGCCCGGAGACAAATTGTGGAACGGAACCCGCATGCAGATCTGTCCGGGTTAAATAGTAATGATGAACGTCCGGTGGATCCATCATGGTGCGGGGAAGAATTTTTGAAAGCTCCGGAGCTAGTTCACCCAAATTAGTTCAGTTTCCCTTAGTATGTATTTGTTTTTCTTTTGTTCCCTTGGAGTGACTTTGGGAATTGTAAATGATTCCTTCGAGATTTATTAATGAAATCTCCGGGATTTTTAAAACATCTGATCTCGAAAATACACGTCCTTTTCCAAAATGTATTTATATCCAACTAACTCCGGGCTGCACATAATACTTTCGAAGTGCTTCCGAATGGAATGAGTTGTAAAATTCTCTTCCTTCGGAATCTGCTAATTTGTAAACACCCTTCCTTTCTTCGGCAATTACCCGAAACGGGCCCTCCCAGTTCGGGGAGAGCGAGCCTCCTTTTGATCTCTGGGAGCCCAGTTTAGTTTGCCGTAGGACCAGGTCTCCAACTTCGATATTTTTTCTCTTGACCTTTGAATTTGCTGAAGCAGCGGTCCTTTGCTGAAATGCCTTCCTCCAGATCTCTGCTTCTCTTTTTCCTTCGAGGAAATCCAGGTTCGTCCTCAGCCCTTCTTCGTTGGCATTTTCTTCAAAAATTGTAGCCCGGAGAGACGGGTTAGTTACTTCAATGGGGATGAGAGCTTCAGACCCAAAAGCTAAGGAAAATGGAGTTTCCCCTGTCGACCTGCGGGGAGTAGTCCGGCAGCTCCATATTCGGGAGTTTCCCGGGCCACTTTCCCTTAGCATTCCCAAGTCTTTTCTTCAAACCGTCTTTCAAAGTTCGGTTTGATACTTCGACTTGCCCGTTGCTTTGTGGGTGTGCGACCGGAGCAAAGTGAAGCTTGATGCCGAACTCTTCGGCAAAATCCTGGAATCCTCCATCTATAAACTGTGTCCCATTATCAGCGACCAGCACTTTCGGGCACCCGAACCTACAGATGATGTTCTTCCAGACGAACTCCCGGATGTTGTCCGTCGTTATTGAGGCCAATGGTTCGGCTTAGATCCATTTGGTGAAGTAATCTACGGCGACAACGCAATACTTCACTCCTCCGGGCGCTTTCAGCAATGCCCCAATCAAGTCAATTCCCCACACGGCAAAGGGGATTGGGTAGTTCGAGGATGCTACATATTTCAAAGGAACTCTCTGTACCCGGGAATGTTCCTGGCACTTTTTGCACTTGTTGACCAACTTCTTTGCATCTTCTTTTAGATTAGGCCAGAAATAGCCTTGCCAGAGTATAACCGCCGCTAGCGCATCTGACCTAATGTGGGACCCGTAGGTACATTCATGGACTTCCCTCAAGATTTCTTCGCCCCCTTCTTTACTCCTATTCGTCCGGGTTCCGCACCCTCTTTGATTAGGAGTTTAAAGAACGGGAGACACTTGTCTACATACCGAGATATGAAGCGGCTCAGGGCCGTGATTTTCCCGAGCAGCCTTTGCACGTCTTTGACGGACGAGGGTGTCTTAGAGTTGAGCAAGGCTTTGATTTTGGCCGGGTTTGCATCGATTCCACGTTCGGACACACTTGTCCGGGTACAATCGGAGCCCGTACTTTCGAATCTGGCAAAAAACTTCTCCGATATCCCGGATTAAATCGTCTTCCTCTTTGCTCTTTATGATGATGTCATCGACGTATACTTCGAGAATCCTTCCAATTTGTCCAGAGAAGACTTTATCCATTAGCCGTTGGTATGTAGCTCTGACAGTTTTTAGCCCAAAAGGCATTCTGATGTAGCAATGTGTACCGGAGTCGCTTATGAAGGAAGTCTTTTCCTCATCCGCCAGATTCATCCGGATCTGATGGTACCCACTGTAAGCATCGAGGAAGCTAAGTCGTGCATGTCCGCCTGTAGAATCCACGAGTCTATCGACCGGAGTTGTGGGATATGAATCCTTCGGGCAGGCATCGTTCACATTGGTGAAGTCAATGCACATGCATAATTTGTCGCTATCTTCCCGGGATGCTACTACGGGATTACTCAGCCATTCGGGATAAGATACTTCTCTTATAATTCCCGCATTGAGTAGCTTCGAGATTTTTTCTCTGATGAAAATTCTTTTGAAAGGTGCATTGTTCCTCTTCTTTTGTCTTACGGGCCTGGCGTTCGGGTCGACGTGCAGACTATGTTGGATTAATTTTGGGTCGATTCCGGGCATATCACTTGGAGAGTAGGCGAAAATATCTTTATTCATTTGAAGGAGATTTACAAGTTTTGCCTTACTATCCTCAGGCATATATTTGGCAATTATGGTGGTTCTTTCTCCTTCCTATCCTGAGGGTGGTGATGAGTGGGTCGTAGTGCGGGAAACGTACCTCCGTCCTGGTGGATGGATCCCCGTAGCTCATCGAAGCTATTTCCCTTGCCTTTCTCTTTCTTGCATTGGACCCGAGGGTAGTTGTTATTGTATGCAGGACTCCAGTCGCTTGAGGAGGTGACTTCCTGCCTTTGCTTTTCTCTGGACCGGGTATGTCCTATTGGACCTTCCTCTTTCCTCGGGAAGTTCCTTCTTCAGGAGGTATCTTCAAGTACTCTCTCAGGGAACCCTTCTTGATGAGGGACTCAATGTACCTCTTCAATTGGTAACATTGTTCTGTATCATGTCCGGTATCCCTGTGAAACTGGCAGTACTTGGAAGCATTTCTTTTTGCTTCTTCTGGCATGGCCCTCAGCCAACTGATGGTTCAGCTTCCCTGCCTTTGAAGCGCAGCAAGGATGCTGGTTCGGCTGGAGTTGAGTGGCGTGAAGTTCGGGCTCCTCTCAAAGGGCTTTTTCTGTCCCCCCCAGCTTCCTTGTGGCCTAATAGTTGTGGGATTCGAGTTTTCCCTCCTCTGTTCTCTGTTGTCCTGGACCTCATGCTTCCCCTCTCTTTGGGACAACATTTCATATGCGATCATGTGTTCCTCAGTAATGGCGTACATTTCCTCAACGTTTGTGAGGTTTTTTCGGGACAACTCAGAAGCCAATCTGGAGTTCGGGAGCAATGCCTTTGTAAACGCCATTATTCGGATGTTGTCCGTTAGGTCTGAAGCGTGCACTGTCTCCCTGTTGAACCGCTCAACAAATTCCCGAATGCTTTCATTCAGTTTTTGCTTGATGTCGAACATCTGAATATCTTTCTTGGTAGATCACTTGCACCCAATGAAGTGTGTGGAGAATTTAGTAGCCAAATCCCCGAAGGTGTTTATACACTCCTGGAGGAGGGAGTTGTACCAAGCAGAGGCTGGACCTCAGAGGGCGACTTAGAAGCATTTGCATATGGCTGCTTCGTTGGCACCAATCAGCTCCATTGCTCGCTTGTACTTTCATATGAAAGCATCCGGATCTCCCGTACCACTATAGATCTCCAGATGGTGGGGTAAGTTGAATGCCCGGGGCATTTGGCTATCTCGGATGCGTCTAGTAAACGGTCCGTCCTCTGCAACAGTATCATCCTTTGTTTCCGGCCTGATTGTATTTCTTTTGACCTGCTCCAGGGGATGTAGCATTTGCTTGATTATTTCATCCCGGGGGTCCCTAATTGTCAACCTTTCGGGCCTTGGGGACCGATCTCTTTGACTATTTTTGGGGGACTTGGATCTCTGCCGGCTTTGTCTGCCCAGGGTGTTAGTCTTTCGCGGTTGTTGTTCATTTTGAGTTCTTCGGGATCTCTCAAGCCCTTGTTTGTTGCTACGCTCTTCCCGGAGAACCTCCCGCACAGCCCGGACCAGATCCGGGTCTAATTGGTTGTTGCTTAGACGGGAGCTAGAAGTTGGTAGTAAGGAAGTCGCTCCATGTGACGTTTCTTCAGAAGAACTCCGATAGCTGGGATCGGCCGTCCGGCCGTCGGTGGAGCCCCCTCCTTCCGGTATAGATGGGTGGGATTGTGGATGGTCCTCAAGTCCCGCTGAATATTCGGGCCATTACGTTTCCCACAGACGACGCCATTTGGTGGCGAATCTGTTTGGGCAGCCGCCACGTGGCTGCGGAGTTGACGCGTATTGACATTATTGGATGCCATGAGAGTTTGTGCAATACGTGTTTCTTGGAATTTGAGGAAAGGGGGTTGAGTTATATTCTTTGTTTTTGTTAACGAAGTGACTGAAAAGATCGATCCCTTATGCCATAAATATCTTATATAGTCAGTATTAATGGTGGCAAAGTTGTAACATTTCAATATAGCGTTAATGGACACGTGTTTCGTGTCTCCGGGTATGTTTCGTCGGGATTATCCCGTGTCCTGTCCGGGTAAGTTTTTGTTAGGTCCAGGGATGTAACTGTTCCATTTAGGCTTTAGTTATTAACACTTGGGTTTTTAATGGGGCCCTTATACTGGGCCGTTGACTGGGCCTTTTGGTAGGCCTTTTAGGATGAATGGGCCTAGCGGCCATCACCAACTTTATTAGATCACCTTTAATTTAGGCCAAACCTTATGATAGAAAATATAATGTATAGTTATTTCACATATAAGCCCATAAAAAAATTCTAACACTACAAGCCTCTGCGCCGCCGCCCAACCTCAAAGTGTCGCCGTCAGCTCTGAATTGCAGCAGTTAGAGGCGGACTCGATTCGCAATCCGGCTCCGTTCCAGCACCTCTGCCACCTCGTTTGACCACCGGTGCACCGCCCCTGACCGCGCTACCGCCGTCCACCCACGATTTGCTACCGACCCACGAAGCTCCGTCAAACGTGCGACTATTGCTGCACCTGTTTCTTTTTTTTTTTTTTCTTTTTTTAATTTAATTTAAAAACCTGGTTTAACCATTTGCCCCTTTACCTTTTCTATTTTCTTCATTTAAGTCACTAACATCCTTGTTTTGTCTTTGTTTTATTAGGTTATTAAACTTTCTAAGTTCATTATTTTCCATTTAGGCCATTGATGTAGTTGCATTTTGTCATTTCTTCTATGACTTTTGACCCGGTTCAGTTAGTGTCTATTATGTCAGTTAGGATTTTATTACCTTTTTTATTTGCGCTCTTGACATATTTTATTTATCTTTTCTCTGTTAGTGTCTTTGTTACTATATCTTTAATATCATTGTTGTGGTTAATTATTATCATCATCATTCTTGATTCATGAACTGACTTCATCATCATTTTTTGTTGTCGCCTGCCAATATCATTGTTATCACCATCAATGTCATCAAGACTGATTTCGAAACCTTTGTTATTAGGCAATTTCACTGCTATCTCCAACAGCAAATCGAGGAAAGTGGACCGTCCTCAACATCTCCGGCAATTCAACCGCTACACCTTTGATTTGACAGGTATGCATTCTAACCTCATGTTCTTCCGGTCCAACGGGACGTGGGCTTTAATCCCGATTCAAACGGATACGTAGGCAGCTTGAAAGCATCCAAGTCCAAGTCCAATTAACTAAAATTAACCATTTTGTTTGAAATAAAAAATAATCATTTGCATTAATTTACGAGAAATTATTTTCAGAAAAATTGGGTATCTAACACTTTCCCAATTTATACCCAATCTCCGGACTTAAAATCTCTAGTTTTCGTGGAAATCTCATTTTCTAAAATTCGGAGTCAAAATTGGGTTTTCGTTGATTCTTTTCATTTTTTCTAAAAAATAAGATGGCGACTCCCTCAGTTTTCCCAAAATTGGCGGAAAAGCCCCTTGAGCGCCTCTTCCGCTCACAGCTACTCACCGCGCAAAGGCAAGGTTAGTGCACAATAAAATCCTAGGAGCTGAGCGCTTGCTAGCGCGCCATGTCTTTGCTCCAGCCTCCAGATGTTGACTTTTCTTTCTCTTGATTTGACTTGGACTCCCTCCATTTGACCTGAGAATTGTTGACTTGAAAATGCACCATCCAAAGTATGACCCGAGCCATCGAATGACACACCTTGAGCTCCAATTTACCTCCGCACCTTTCACCTACAAAAGATTGACATTTGCAAGTAAAGTGCATCTAATTTATGGAAAGTAAGCACAAAAGATGAATTGTTGTGACTTAAAAACCTTGGAAATGTGTATGTGTTTTCACACACAACAAACCCCAAACCCAAATTTTGCTAGTCCTTAGCAACAGAAGCATCTAGGAAAATAAGAATCAATGACACCTACTTTAAGCACCTACAATTTACATAAAGCATTTGGTGTAGGCAAACAAAATAGAATCAAAATGTTCATACATTCTATGAATCTACTATCCACCCAAAGCTTAAGTACTCTTAGAGAAAAACCTAATCATTATGAATTGTACAAGTGAACAACTTATGATGGGTTACTTGTGAGTTTGCATAGAGCAATCCAGGAGGCACATTAGTCCTAAATTCTTATTACTTCGTAAGGAGAACTCGAACTCCTATTTCAATATATATTGACTAGCCACAAGATTTAGCAAGTGAATGTAGGTTGTCTATTGCCCACACTTTTATTTTACCAAACTTCCTCTTTTTTGTCTTTTTCACTACTTCTCTTCATTCACTTCTTTTATTCAACCTCTATTTTTTTGTACTTTTCTCTTTTTTCACTTTCTCTTCTTTTTCATTTTTTTGTGTGGGAATGGTTTCCTCAGCTCTCAAAATGGGTGTTTGGAAGAGGGGCAAAAGGCCACAAAAACGGTGTTGCCTACTCTTATGTCTCAAGCATCATTCCTAACATTGCCAAATTGAGGTGTGATTTAACACATACTTGTACTCTAGGCTTGCACTTGAGAGAGGGGTGTAGAGTCTTGACTAGGGTCACTAGCTAACACAACACTTCATCCCAAGTGTTCACAAACCAATAGTACAAACATTAGGCCACCACCTTGCAAAACTCATTCACAAGCTAGCTAAATCAAGTTTCCCCAATACAATTGACCTAGGTGTCCTGTCCTCATATGTGAAGATTTTCATGTTTAAGAACCAACTTTCATCCATGACTAGACTATGCAAATCTCAAAGTAAACCATCATAAAAAGTTCATCAATACGTTTCAACAAGCAAAATTTGTCTCTAGTAGGACTCAAGGTAAGTACTCTAACAAGATTATTCCATCATCGAATGTACAAAACACTTATCATTCCCTGTCTACATTTGCCCACAAAAATTTTAATTTTTCAGATTTTTTTGGGTTTTATGAAAATTTTCAAAATTTTAGGTGTTTTGATAACAATTTTTATGTACAACCTAAAAAAGGGAAAAGCTAGATGCTCGTAAAATATTTCAAGCCACAATAAAATCATCAAGAGGTAAACCATACCAATCTCCACATGATATACGAATGCATCCTCCTCCAAACCCAAATCATAGCATGTCCTCATGTGAAAGAAAAAGAAAATAAAAAGGGAGAATCCAAAGGTCATACCTCGGGGGTCAAGTTAGACGCCCCTAAAAAGCCTCTAGAGGTTGGGGCAAGGCTAAAACTTGTCCTGGAGCATCCAAAATTGCATGGTGTCCTCCTCGAATCATCAAAAGAGACCTACAAAAGTCTCATACAAAACATGATAGTGGAGTAAGAATGACACAAAAAGACAAAAGACTCCACTAAAGACTGTCATGCGACTCATGTTGACATAAGATAACAATAAGTATATGCACAAGTTGCATCAAAGGCATGATTCACACAATGAGCATAGGAAATAGGAAAAAGTGAAAGAGAGGTATGGACTCACAATACATCACCTATAAATGATAGAGCTCATATGTCATATGCATATATAATCATGGCATGGAGTGGACAGTAATCATAGCATAAAATCAATGTCATGTGATCAACTCCAAAGCACTCAAATCAATGACATACATGGCTCATAGAACATTTCAAGTCTCAACAATGTAACCTTGCTCTCTAATCATCAAACTAAATATAACACACATACATGCTCATTTCATCTATCAAATCATCATCAGTCAAGAGGTGCACATCAAAATTCAAAGTGGTCCTCTCCAAGCATGAAGTCTCAAGTCTTACCATGAAATCTAAAAAATTGATCAATTACCTTGCCTTCTCAACTAAATTGCTAAAGACTTACAAAATAACCTTCACTCTGAAAAATGATGAGTGAGATAAAAGATGTTGGTGCTTCAATAATCATGGAGATGGGAGATAAGAGTGCCTTGAATGCACACAAGCTTGGCTAAGGAAAACACAGTTGGTAAGATGACATGGTTGAAAATGGCGTGCTAATCAGTGCTCCTAGCAGCACTCCAAAATCAATCCAGCTACAGGAGGAGCGCGCCGCTTTGCCCTACGCGCCGAGCCATCGCTCCAACTCCATTCCATCTTCTAAATTTCATCACCTTTGACCTACAAAAGACACTCCTCCACGCATCAAACTTATTGAAACTTAAACACTCAAATGTTAGGGGCCTCCACAAGCACCACGTTTACAGCCTTTGGCTAGGCATTGTCCATGATCTCAAGTGATTGCATGAGGTGAGGGAACCATCTTGCCAATGTTGTTGGCACTCTTGAAGGAGAGGGTGGATTTCTTCAACTTCTGAAGCTTCTATTTGATCTTCCAAACATAAGTCAACTTGATATCCCTCAAGTCCTTCTTCAAGTGGTTGATTGGCTTCCCCTTTGCTTTCTTTTCATTCTTCCTACCAGTAGATGACTTTAACAGCTTGCTTCCAGTCCCATCAGAATTGATTCTTCCCAACTTGAAGCTGTCCTTCAGGCCTTCTTGGTTAGTACCCCCTCCTAGAACCTCTTTAACAACAAAGGCTTGCTCACTAATGATATGATCACGGCCGGAGAAACTGCGATCACGGTTGCGCCGATCTAGCTTGGCAGAGGTGTACAGTAACGAAGAACACAAGTCGGACAAGAGAACCTCCTCACTACGAGGTGAGGCAATGCTCTTGATAATGCCTGGGGAAGGAAATGGGATCTAGCACCTCTTGATTACAAGATCAAGCAATACTAGATATTATAGTTGAATCCTCTTGCATGGATCACAAAGGAAAAATGGAAGTGCAAGATATGAGAACACAAAAACCAATCTCTTGAAGAGTTTTGATTTCAAATATATTCTAAACTTATGGTACCTAGCTCATGGATAGTAAATAAGGAAACACTAAGTTGGGGCAAGATGAACAATCCGCTCTTTCTTGCCCCTTCGTCACGAAGGCGCACAAGTGTCTTTGGTCCATAGTCATTCAAACTGTTTTTAATCAACAAAGAATTAAGACGTGTTGTTTTCTCATCATGAGTCAATAAACATGAATCATCAGTTAAGGCATCGCCATGCTGCACTTCAAATAGTGGATTCCAGAATTTTTCCTCAGAGGTAGATGGATCAAATGTAAATAAAGGATTATAAGCCATCTTAAAATCATGATCATGCATTTTCTCATTCTGTTTTCTATCCGAAGACAACAGTTCATTCAATTTTGCAACATGCTCTTGCCTCTGCTCAGCTAATTCAGATTTTATGCTAAGAGATGGGAGGTTAGAAGTACAGTTACCCATGTTCGCTCCCTCCCTCTTGCATTCTTCTTCTTGTGCGAGGGCGTGTGGCACTTTCTTCCGAAGTCCTTCAAGACAGTCTTCAGTTCCTCTTTCCGCGGGGACCTGCACACTCAAGGAGGAAATAGATGGTTGATCTAAAACGGTAGTTCGGGGATAGCTGCGACTGGTGGGAAGCATGTCGATCACTCTTTCACTCTTTTTGGTTGGAGAAGGGGCGCACTCTTGTTTTCTGTTTCGTTCACTCAAAGTGTTTCCCATGAACGTACACCCTCTCTCTTCGCTCGAGGTTCCTTGAACCTCACAATTCTCTCTCTTTTCTTTTTCCTCTCTTTGCTCTTCCCTCTTCTTCTTCTCGGCTTTGGAGGCTAAGTGCGCTTAGTCTCGATGAGCTTGGGTTGGGGTAAGGGGCAGCAAGATGTAGGGGCGATCGAGGTGTGTGAGGGAGTACTTGTTAGTTTTCCCATGGTGCAGGGACTCCTTATCATATTGCCAAGGCCTTCCCAAAAGAATGTGGGTGGCTTGCATCCTCACCACATCGCAAGTGATCAAGTCCTCATACTTGCCTATCTTGATCGGCACTTCCACTTGCTTCACTACCTTCACATATGATCTATTATCAACCCACTGGAGTTGATAAGGATTCGGGTGCGCATGAGTGCGAAGGCCCAATTCAGCCACCATGTCTTTGCTCGCTACATTCACGCAACTCCCACTATCAATGATAAGGCTGCATAGTGTCCCATTCACCAAAGCCCTCGATTGGAAGAGATTCTCTCGTTGAGTAGTTTCAGCCAAGCTTGGAGGTCCTTGCAATACCCTCTTGGTGACCAAGATCAAGCCCTCCGAATCTCTCTCCCCTTCTTCCTTCTCACATTCTTCATCTTGGGGCTCTTGCGAAACCTCTTCTTCATCCTCACTAGAAACGTTCCCATTCGGTCGAATGACCATCACTCTCTTGTCAGTGCGGAGGTCACCCCGTAAGGCGGGTTGCGGCTCCGGGTGAGTGGGTTGGGTCCCGGCTCTGGTTTTGGCTGCGGGTCACGTTTTGGGCGGTTAAACGGCTACAAAAACCCGGGACTTTTCGAGCAGTATTTCTGATTGGAATCCTTCGGGATTTGAGGTCGTGAGCGGGTCCCGGACATTTTTGCCGAAAATATTTTTCGGGGCCGGGGGGTTGTCTCGGGACGTACAGCGGGCTCGGTAGCGCTCCCGGGCCCTCAGATTGGGAAACCGTTCGCATGTTTGGGATCGTGAGAACGTCATGCATCTTTCTACGGAATATATTTTTCGAACAGGGCGTGCGGTCCGAGCGACTCCCGGGGCTCTGGGCGGAATCCCGGGGCTCGGGATGGATTTTTCCAGACAGCTTCGGTGTAAGGTATGTTATATTTTAAGACGGAATTTATGGTAATATTTGTGGATTTTTGGTTGTGGTATGATTTTTGGTTCGAGTTAATACACGTGCGCGTCGGGACTTACTCGGGTTCAGCAGGCCCGGTAGGACACTCTGATTTTCCAAAAGGATTTTGGAAACATGTTTTGGGTATGTTATGATATTCTGAGGATTGTGGTCAGTTTTGGTTTCATTTGGAGTTTGTTACTTGCGTTTGGGGTTTAATTGCAAAGAATTGGAGAAGTGGGGGCTAAGTTGTTATTAACCCTAAAGTTATTAATATTTTTGGGCAGATTTGGAGTAAGTCGGCTGCAGCAATTTGGGTGGACACTTGTCCTTTTCTTATTAAAGATGGTTAAAGGGAAGGCATATATATGGCTATTATTACATGGAAATCATTTCATTTCATTTCTTTTCTTCTTCTTCTTCTTCTTCTTCCTTCTTCTTCCTGCCGCCACCATCTTCAACATTCAAGCTCCATGTTCTTCATCTTTCCTTGCTGAAACTTCAAGGTTTTAAGCTCCAAAATTGCTTGATTCTGCGTGGGTGGAGTAGCGTGGGACCGTAAGAGCCAAGTTTTACTTTTCGGGCCGGGAGCCGGGATTTCCTGGGTTTTGTGCTGCGGGGCAGTGTTTTTGAGGTAAGGGCTCAACTTCTCTCGTTATACATTCTGAGAGTTATTTGATGTGTATCGGGTTTAGTTGAGGCGGGTTCCAGGTGAGGGCGGTGGTTCGGTGATCCCGAGACCCGTCACATGGTAAGATGTATGTTTGTTCTGTCTCAAGGCCCGGGTGGCCTTGGAGGCCCCGGATACCTATTCTGTTCTGTATGTCTGTACCAGATGATGATACTCCTGTTTACATTTACATGTATATGTGTTCTGTTCTGTGTGTCCGCACTGGAGGGTGCCGACATTCTGTGTATATCCGCACTTGGGGTGCCGATATACTTCTGTGACCCTACGATAGTTTGGGGATCGCAACCCCAGCCGGTACCGTGCTTTTTACATTACGTATGTTCTGACCTCTTGGAGAGGGCCGTCGTGCCGTGGGTCAGCGGTTGGACCGCATGTGTTGGGATTCTGATTCATTTTACGCTTTATGTTTATATATGTACTTGTATACTCTTGTGTTATTCTGTTTTGCAGGTTCAGTTTGTTGCCACTTGGGCAAACTACGTTTTACCTCAGCCCTTTCTGGGTCCTTCCGAGGACTTACCCTTTTATCTGTTTACCACCTTTCAGGCCGTCCTGACAAGCAACCGACGGAGTAGAGATCTGCGGTGCTTCTATCATTTTTGGGTTTCGGTTGCGGCGGTACCACGTGCGGAAATCCTCGAGTGAGAGGCTTCGATTCCGCGCCTAGGTATTTATAGGACATTGTTTATTGGCTCTGTAGCTGTAGCTGCATGCATGTAGATCAGTTCATGATTTTGTATATGATGTATATACTGAGATAAATCCTGCTTTTGTTTGTCTTCTGAGTCGGTGTTTTTGTGTTTGTGTTTTTGCCTATATTGGAATTGCTATATTATGGACTCGGTGTTTTTGTGTTTGTGGCGAAGCTCGATGTTTGATACACCATGAACTGCATGTTTTGGTAGATGTCGGGTTGTTATGTATGCTTGCCATGTGAAAGTTCGTAGGTTGCTAGTCGTTACTCGATTATTATGTTATTTGAGCTCGATGCTCCGCTGCCGCGTTTTCCACCGTAATTCCTGTTCCCGACGTCGCAGCCGGCTCCGCCTCCGCAACCGGGCGGGGTGGCTGTGACAAGTTGGTATCAGAGCAGGTCGGGTCAAAGTGACCCAAGAGGTAAAGTATGGTCAGTTCAATATGAGTGGTGGAAGGCAAGCATGCAAGTCCAAGGGTAGACTTTTGGAGTAAGTCATGCTAGTTCATGGGTAAGTTCTACAAGTAATGACTTCGAAGGGCGAGCTACTGGTTTACACTCCATTCTAGGGTGGTTCGATGCACGGAGCCTGATCAACTCCTTATATGAACCGTTTCGGAATGCGTATGAAGCAGCGGGCGGTTCTTTGGAGCATTTTGTAAGGTGTGGGGTGTTATATGAAGTGATTCTGTGTTACAAATATGATCTGATTCTGTGTTTGAGGTCTATTATTTGGTTTCGGGATTGGAAAAGATCCTTGCATCATGCATTGCATTACACTACAGAGCCTTAGAATACTGCTGCTAGCGTTAGAGAGAGAGAGAGTTAGCTGTTGGATTATATGGTTTTTAGGTTGGTTTGTTTTCAGGTATGGTTAGAACACGCCGTCAGCGTGAGCAAGAACCGGAGGGTCGGGACCGGGATCCCACACCTTCGAGAGTTCGAAGACGGGTTCAAGGGGACCTAGAGTCTGAGCAGTCACATTCACTCCCCCCGCATTCCCAGCAGTTAGAGGGACCCATGCCTGATGTGATACAGGTTTTGGGTCAGGTACAACAGTTGCTGAGTACTATTCTGCCAGCCCAGCGGGTACAGGGGCGGCAGCAGGCACGCGGAGGTCGGGCCAGACCACAGCAGAGGCAGCCGGATCGGGAGGTGGGTAGCAGCCACCTCAGTGTTCAGGATCAGCAGGATAGTGATTCTGAGGAGGGTGATCGGCATGATACCGGTTCTTCTCGTCGGTCCCACCAACGACGGGAGGAGCAGAGACACCAGTCCGACGAGATCAGACTCTTAGAGAGATTTCAGCGTTTGAACCCCCCGAGGTTCAACGGCCGAGGAGGACCTGAGGCAGCTGAGACATGGTTTGCGGGAGTTGATAAGCTCCTTGGGAGACTACACCTTCCATCAGAGGTTAAAGTCTCTCTGGCGACGTTTACTCTGCAGGACAGTGCAGATCACTAGTGGAGGAGCCTGCAAGGCCGGTTGAGAGCCGAGGCTGCGCGGGAAGGTGGACAGGAGCCGGACCATACATGGGAGCAGTTTGCTTGCTACTTTCACCGGCAGTATATCGGGGACGCAGTCCGAGATCTCCGACAGTCACAGTTCGATGATCTGGAGCAGGGGACTCGGACCGTAGCAGAGTATGAGCGGGAATTCGACCGGTTGGTCCGCTACGTACCGTAGTATTACGGTATGGAGCAGGAGATGGCCAAGCGGTTCATTCACCGCCTACGCCCGGAGTACAGGTGGGCTTTGAGGCCCCTGGATATCGTTTCGTATCATGAGGCTGTGCAGACGGCCCAACTCCTCGAGCAGGAGGAGGTTGAGAGTCGGTACCTACCACACCGACCCAGTGGCAGAGGGAGGGCTCCTGGACAATAGAGTTCAGCGAGGTCTATGAGAAGGTCGGGCAGGTCTGGACAGAGCAGCAGGGGCAGCAGGGCGGCGCCAGTAGCACCGACTTGTGCGAGTTGTGGCGGGCAACACCCCGGCCGGCCATGTTACAGGCAGGCAGGGCAGTGCCTGCGATGCGGGGCCAGTGATGATTGGATTTGTGATTGTCCTCTGACACTGGGGCAGGGTTCTAGTAGTGCTACACGTCCGCAGTCTCGGTTCCAGCCCAACGCACCCCGAGGGCGCGGTTCACAGAGGGGCGTTCCGAGACCACAGCAGCAGAGGCGTCCATTTCAGCCACCCCCTCCGCCACAGCAGCCTGGAGCGGGACGGGTGTTCCAAGTCGAGCAGGGAGAGACATCGCAGCGTGGGCCCCCACCACAGCAGCCCGCAGCGGGACGGGTGTTTCAGATTGAGCGTGGAGAGACTTCGCAGCGTGGGGCACTCCAAGGTACTTTACTTCTGAACGATACTCTTGTACGTGTACTGTTTAATATTGGGGCATCTGTTTCGTTTGTGGCACATAAGTGTGTCGAGTCTCTCCACTTGGTTACCAGTGGGCTTCCGAGCATCTTCATGGTAAAGACGGCTGGGAGTCAGTTTTTGCTTTCCAATTAGATGGTACGGGACTACGTGCTATCCATTGGCAATCACCGAATTGTGTCAGATCTGCTGGTGTTGAACACACCGAAGTATGACGTTATTCTTGGGATGGATTGGCTGTCCAAGAATTCTGTGCACATTGATTGTGCCAACCGTAGTATTACGGTTTCTGGAGAGGTGTTACCCCTCTCAGGTTCAAATGGGACGAAGGTGGTCAGGACCAGCATGGAGCTGCAGGTTCTGGATCAGGTCCCGGTAGTGGATTCGGAGGAGTACTACGGTCTAAACACGTCAGATACTCGGTTGGAGCTGGATAAAATTCCAGTTGTCCGGGATTTTCCGCAGGTATTTCAAGAGGATTTGCCCGGGATGCCACCAGAGCGGAGATCATGTTTGAGATCCATTTGCAACCCGGTTCTACTCCCATTTCCATTCCACCTTATCGGATGCCGATAGTGGAAATGGTGGACCTGAAGAAGCAGTTAGAGGAACTGTAGGAGAAGGGCTTCATCCGTCCGAGCACTTCACGATGGGGTGCTCCAATTCTGTTCGTTAAGAAGAAGGATGGGTCACTCAGATTGTGCATCGATTACAGACGGTTGAACGCCATCACCATTAAGAACAAGTACCCACTGCCGAGGATCGACGATCTCTTTGATCAGCTGAGAGGTGCGAAGATCTTTTCGAAGATCGATCTGCGATCAGGGTACTTTCAGCTGCGAGTGAAGGAGGAGGACATTCCGAAGACTGCTTTCCGTACACGATATGGGCACTATGAGTATACGGTGATGCCGTTCGGTTTGACCAATCACCGGCGGCGTTCATGGATATGATGAACCGGGTGTTCCGGCCGTATCTGGACTCTTTCGTGATAGTGTTCATCGATGATATTCTGATCTACTCTCGGTATGAGGACTCACACCGGGAGCATTTGAGGATTGTTCTGCAGACACTTTGGGAACACCAGCTTTACGCTAAGTTCTCAAAGTGTGACTTCTGGATACGAGAGGTGTCTTTTCTGGGGCATATCATCGGTGAGCACGGTTTGTCAGTGGACCCCGAGAAAGTTTAGGCGGTGCAGGAGTGGAAGCAGCCAACCTCGGTACGGGAAATCAGGAGTTTTCTGGGGCTAGCAGGCTACTACCGGCGGTTTGTGCCAGGGTTTTCTGTTTTGGCTTCTCCACTTACGCAGTTGACCAAGAAGGGGCAGCCATTTGTGTGGTCAGAGAAGTGTGAGCAGAACTTTCAGGAGTTGAAGCGACAGCTGACCAACGCACCGATCTTGATTCTACCCGACCCGAGTCTACCTTATGTGATATACACAGATGCATCTAGGTCCGGATTAGGATGTGTATTGATGCAGGGGCGAAATGTGATAGCTTATTGGTCGCGACAGCTTCGACCGCATGAGCAGAACTATCTGACACACGATCTAGAGTTGGTTGCAGTGATTTACGCACTGAAGCAGTGTAGGCACTACCTACTCGGCAGCAAATTCCAGATTTTCACAGATCATAAGAGTCTGAAGTATCTGTTCACTCAGAAGGAGTTGAACATGAGACGGCGCAGGTGGCTCGAGTACATTAAGGACTACGATTGCAATATCGAGTACACCGAGGGCAAAGGCAATACAGTTGCCGATGCTCTGAGTAGGAAGTACACTGGTGTGGTCAAAGGAGGCAGCACTGAGGGTCGGACTGAGGAGAATGACTTGACGTGTCTTTGGCACAAATGGGAGCGCTGGGAGCATGCTCAGGTGTATACTTTGACCATTCATTCGGAGTGGCTGGACAGGGTGCGTGAGGCACAAGGGAAGGATCCGGGATTGAAAAAGTTGTCCGGAGAGGACAAAGGAGCACTACTACCGGCATTTCAGTATAGGCAGGGATTACTATACTTTGGGGATCGGCTGTATGTGCCAGAGGATCAGACATTGCGGGATGAGATTTTGGCAGAGGCGCACTCGAGCCGGTTGAGTATACACCCTGGTAGTGAGAAGATGTACCAGGATCTGCGCACCCACTTTTGGTGGCCAGGTATGCGGAGACACATTGCCTCGCATGTGTCTAAGTGTGCCACTTGTCAGCGGGTGAAGGTAGAGCATCAGAAACCGGCGGGGACGTTGCAGATTTTGCCTATTCCGGTTAGGAAGTGGGGCAACATCACAATGGACTTTCTGACCACCACGATGCCATCTGGGTTATCGTGGACCGCTTGACGACGTGTGCTCACTTTCTGCCAATCCGGATGACAGACTCCCTGGAGAAGCTTGCCCATCTGTATATCAGAGAGATTGTGCGGTTACATGGAGTGCCATACTCCATTGTGTCAGATCGGGATCCGCGTTTTACTGCACGGTTCTGAGGTGCCTTTCATAAGGCTCTGGGCACGCAACTCCATCTGAGTACAGCTTATCATCCCCAAACCGATGGACAATCGGAGCGGGTGATTCAGATTCTGGAGGATATGTTGCGTAGCTGTACTTTGGATTTCGGGGGAGATTGGGATAAGCAGTTGCCGTTGGTAGAGTTTTCGTATAATAACAGCTATCAGAGTACCATCGGCATGGCACCGTTTGAGGCACTGTATGGGCGACGGTGCATGACACCGCACTGTTGGACAGAGGCATCTGACAGAATTGAGCTGGGCCCCGAGCTCATTGAGGAGACCACCGCAAAGATCAAGATGATTCAGGCGCGGTTGAAGACCGCGAACGATCGCACCACCTCGTACGCGAACAAGCGTCGCAGAGACTTGGAGTTTGAGGTTGGTGATAGAGTTTGGCTGAAGGTAGCGCCGATCCGAGGGACAGTCAGATTTGGCAGACGGGGTAAATTGGCCCCAAGGTATATCGGACCTTATGAGATTCTGGAGTGGGTTGGCAGGTTGGCCTACAGGCTAGCTTTACCTCCGAGCATGTCGGCAGTACACAACGTCTTCCATGTCAGCATGTTGAAGAAGTGCATCCTGGATCCGGTGCAGACGGTTCCAGTGGAGGAGGTTCAGCTGGAGCCTGATTTGTCATATCAGGAGGTACCGATAGCCTTGCTAGCGCGAGATACTCGGAAACTCTGCAGTAAGTTAATTCCCATGGTCAAGGTTCAGTGGTCACATCATACGGACCGGGAAGCAACTTGGGAGACCGAACAGGATATCAAAGAGTGTTACCCCGAGCAGTACCAGCGGTTGATACCCCTCATGGACCAAGAGTCCTAAGGGGGGGAGGATTTTACGGTCACCCCGAGCGGGTTGCGACCGGGTGACCCGGGGCTCTGGTTTTGGCCTGCGGGTCACGTTTTTGGGCGGTTAAACGGCTCCCGGGACTTTTCTGAGCAGTATTTCTGGGAATCCTTCGGGATTTGAGGTCGTGAGGGTCCCCCGGACATTTTCGCCGAAAATATTTTTCGGGGTTGGGCCGGGGTTGTCTCGCTAGAACCTTTATTGCTCATCAAAGACTTCTCCTTATCACTGTTCACATCAACTAATGCTTGGCCATCTTGCTTGTAATTCTCTCTAACCTTTTTCACCAAAAGGCCTCTCCACTTCCTTTCCACTCCTAAGAGTGATGGCTTTACATTGTTCATTGGGATTTGCCTCGGTATCACTAGGAAACTTCCCTTTTTGAAGGAACTTGACCAAAGTAGCCAATTGTGCCACTTGTGTCTCAATGTTCCTAATTGAAGCCCTAGTAGCAATTTCTCTAGCAATCTTCTTATCAACCTATCCAAACCTCCTATTGGTCTCTTTGTTGGCACACCTCATCTCATTGACCAAAGCTTCAATTGTGTAGCATGATACTTTGTTGGCATATAGTTACGAGGCTGCATGTTAGCATGGATCTGTTTGAGTATCCGAATGTTTCGGTTATGGTTATGTATATATGTTCTGTGTTGGACTGAATGTATAAGTATGTTTATCGTGCGGAAGCCTCTGTTCGGTAGTGAAAGAACAGACTTCCTTGATATTACGATATTCTATTTTATGGCGGAGCCCACTTATTTCTTTGTTGTGATCTGCTTTCTGTGCTTATGTAGTTACGTTTGATCTGTTTTGAGAGGGACCTACTGGGTTATTTAAAGGCCCGCGAAATAATCTCATATTAGCTGCGCGACTCTGGGGTCCCACCTTGCTCACCACCGCCCCACCGGCCGGCGACCGCTTCCCGCCGGGTCCGGTAGGTGTCCGACGGGGGAGGTGGTGACATAGAGGAAGAGGTAGAGGTCGAGGGAGACCTCAACGAAGAGTGGCACCAGTTCAGCCGCAATTGAGACCTGATTCGGAACAAATTGCCCAAGTGTTGGGGCAAATGACTGTACTGCTCAATAACATGTGGGCAGGAACAAGAGTGGAGGAGCAAGGAAGTACACATGTTATGAGTTCTTAGCCTACTACTACAGGATCGACTGATCCTAGCTATCAGGCTCATGAGGAGAACGTTGGTGCGGATATTGCGCAATTCGAAGAGTATGTTGATACAGAGGAGAGGAATTTGGATTTAAGTGTTGGAGCTGACCCACAGCCCCGACAAAGGAGAGTGCAGGCTAGGCCCGATTCTGTTGTTGAGGTGCCGAGAGCCAAGAGCCGAGAGGCTCAAATCTGAGAGTACGGCCGATTCTGACAAGCTTTCATTGATGGAGCGGTTCGAGCGCTTCAAGCCACCCCGTTTCACGGGTAATAGTGGAGTAGATTCGGCGGAGACATGGTATAAGGACATGGACAGGTTGCTTTGGAGACTTGGGTTCCCGGCAAATGAGATGGTGTCTTTGGCTACCTTCTATTTGCGTGATTGGGCGTATGACTGGTGGGAGACCACCATGGCCACTAGAAAGGCCGACTTCGTGCGCAGGAAGTTGAAGGACCCGGGTATGACGTGGGATGAATTTTCCCACTTGTTCCATGAGAAGTGGGTCGGTCTTGCTGCGACAGATAGGCGACAGCTGGAGTTCGATACTTTGACTCAGGGAGACAAGAGTATTACGGAGTATGGGCACGAGTTTGAACGCCTAGTGTGTTATGTGCCTCACTACAACACCAATGAAGTGGCCAAGGCAAAGAGATTTATGAGAGGTTGAAGCATGACATCAGGAAGTACTTGGCACCGTTGAATATTGGCAGGTACCATGAAGCTGTGCAGAAGGCACAAATGATTGAGAATGAGGGCATGGATACAACTTCGGTGACTCAGCCACCGAGACTGACGGGGATTATCATTGGTGGAGGTAGAGGATCCGGACGTTCTGGACCTCCACGACACCTCAGGACCGGCGGTAACTCTGGTGGGTCTGGAGCGAAAGATAAGGGCAAAGGGAAGGTAAAGGTAGTGGAGCCCTGGTACTGTCAGACATGCGACCGGAATCACACCGGTCCAGTGTGTTATAAAGAGTCAGGCATGTGTTTCAGATGTGGATCAAACGACCACATGATTAGGGATTGCCCTCAGATGGCAACTCAAGGAGCTTCAAGGCCACAAGGATTTCAGACTTATGCACCTCGTGGGCGTGGTGTTCCTCAGTTTGGACCACGACCCCGGGCACCGCAGATGCGATCACCGCATAAAGCAGCCCGCGCCGCGCAGCAGCGAGCAAGGCGGCGGGTGTTTCAGATTGAGTGTGGTGACGCAGCACAGAGAGGAGCATTAGCAGGTACGGTGTTCCTGAATGGTATTTCTGTTCGTGCTCTTTTTGATACAGGTGCATCGATTTCTATAGTGTCACAGAGGTGTGCAAAGTCTTTGCAACTTCCTGTGACCTATTTGTCTCAAGTATTCCTGGTACGAACCTCCGAGAGTCAGTTTCTGTTCAGTAATGAGCTCATCAAGGGTTGCATGTTAACTATTGGTGAGCAACAAATTTCTTCTAATTTGTTGGTGTTGGATACATAACATTATGATGTGATTCTGGGTATGGATTGGCTCTCGGAGCATTCCATACAGATAGATTGTGCGCAGCGACAGTTAGTGGTGTCGGATCAGGTACTACCACTTCTTCCACCCTCAGATGTAGAGGTTGTTCAGAACAGCATGGAGCTCCAGGTAATGGAGAAATTACCTGTGACTGATGAAGGCGAGTACTTCGGACTCAATGATGCAGGTACGCGGTTGGAACTTGATAAAATTCCGATTGTTAGATACTTTCCGCAGGTGTTTCCTGAAGAATTGCCAGGTATGCCACCCGAGCGGGAAGTAATTTTTGAGATAGTGCTACAGACTGGAGCTACACCTATCTCCATTCCTCCGTATCGCATGCCGATAGTTGAGATGAAGGAGTTGAAAAAGCAGTTGGATGAATTGTTGGAAAAAGGGTTTATCCGACCGAGCAGATCACTGTGGGGAGCCCCGGTGCTATTTGTTAAGAAGAAGGATGGAACCCTCAGACTCTGTATAAACTATAGGAGGTTAAATGTGGTGACAGTTAAGAACAAATATCCGTTGCCACGGATTGACAATTTGTTCGAGCAGCTCCGAGGAGCTAAGGTGTTCTCAAAAATTGATCTTCGATCGGGCTATTTCCAAATGCGGGTGAAGGAGGAGGACATTTTGAAAACTGCATTTCGCACGCGGTATGGTCCCTATGAGTACACTGTCATGCCCTTTGGGCTGACAAATGCCCCGGCAGCTTTCATGAATTTGATGAATGAGGTTTTCCGTCCCTACTTGGACAATTTCGTTGTTGTCTTCATTGATGATATACTCATCTATTCTCTGGATGAGGACACACATCAAGAGCACTTGAGAATTGCCTTGGAAACTTTGTCTAACAACCAACTGTATGCAAAGTTTTCGAAGTGTGATTTCTGGTTACGTGAGGTGGCATTCCTCGGGCATATCATCAATGAGAATGGAATCTCCGTGGACCCGGAGAAGGTCAAGTCGGTACAGGAGTGGAAGCAACACCAGTCAGTTAAGGATATCCGTAGTTTTCTCGGGTTAGCTGGTTACTATCGTAAGTTTCTGCCAGCCTTCTCGATTTTATCTTCTCCACTCACACAACTGACAAAGAAGGGTAGGGTGTTTGTATGGTCTGACAAATGCGAGAAAAGCTTCCAAGAGCTCAAGTGTAGATTGACACAGGCACCGATTCTGGTTCTACCGGACCCGTCTCAGCCTTATGTCATTTACATTGATGCCTCACGAACAGGTTTGGGGTGTGTACTTATGCAGAACCAGCAAGTAATTGCTTACGGATCGTGACAGTTGCGACCACATGAGAAAAACTATCCCACTCATGACTTGGAACTTGCTGCGATTATGTATGCACTGAAGCAGTGGCGACACTATTTGTTGGGTAACAAATTTCAAATTTTACTGATCACAAGAACTTAAAGTATCTGTTCATGCAGAAAGATCTGAATATGCGCCAAAGAAGGTGGCTCGAGTACATGAAAGACTATGATTGCAATATCGAGTACACCGCAGGCAAAGGGAATACGGTGGCTAATGCCTTGAGTAGGGCATACACCGGGATAGTTAGAGGTGGAGAACCTGGAAACCGAACAGAGCATACGGACCTGACTGCCCTGTGGCACCGTTGGTAGCTATAGGAGCAGGAGCAGATACTTGTGTTGAGGGTTCAGTCTTCTTGGATCGACGGGATCTGAGAATTTCAGATGAGAGATCAGAGTTTGAAACAGGTTTCTGGAGAAGCTAAAGGAGTATTGCGTCCATTCTTTGAGTATAGGCAAGGATTGCTATACTTCAAAGGACGTTTGTATGTGCTGAAGGACGTGGCTCTTCGAAATGAGATTTTGGATCAAGCTCATAACAACAGTTTAAGTTTTCATCCGGGCGGTGAAAAGATGTATCACGATTTGAGGTCACACTTTTGGTGGCCAGGTATGAGGAGGCATATTGCTGAGCGTGTGGCAAAGTGTACCACTTGCCAACAGGTAAAGATTGAACATCAGAAGCCCACGAGTACAGTTCAGACGTTACCTATCCCAGTCCGTAAGTGGGGAAACGTGACTATGGATTTTCTTACCGGATTACCCACTACGAGAGCACATCATGATGCCATTTGGGTAATTGTGGATCGTTTGACTAAGTGTGCACATTTCTTGCCCATTAAAGTCACCGACCCGTTGGACAAGTTAGCGCGACTTTATATCAAGGAGATAGTGCGTTTACACGGTGTACCAGATTCTATAGTTTCAGATCGGGATCCAAGGTTTACAGCCCGTTTCTGGAATGCTTTCTATCGAGCTTTTGGTACCCAGTTGCACCTTAGTACCGCGTACCACCCGCAAACTGATGGACAATCTGAAAGGGTAATACAGGTACTTAAGGATATGCTAAGGAGTTGTGCGATTTATTTCAGAGGTGATTGGGATCAACATCTACCGCTTATAGAATTCTCGTACAACAATAGTTACCAGAGTACAATTAAGATGGCACCGTACGAGGCTCTTTATGGACGGAGATGTATGACACCTCATTGTTGGTCCGAACGCCTCGATAAGATTGAACTTGGTCCGGAATTGGTTGAAGAAACCACAGAAAAGATCAAAGTCATTCAAGCAAGATTGAAAGCGGCAAATGATAGAACCACAGCCTATGTGAACAAAAGGCGTCGCGACTTGGAGTTTGAAGTCGGCGACAAAGTATGGTTAAAAGTGGCACCGATGAAAGGAACAATGAGATTTGGTCGGAAAGGGAAATTAGCTCCAAGGTATATTGGCCCATTTGATATTTTAGAAAGGATTGGAAAGGTGGCTTATCGTTTGGCACTACCGGAGAGCTTGTCACCGTGGATAACACCACTGACCAAGTCTTCCAGGCCTGTTTTTAAATCCTCCGCCCCCTTTCTTTCAGCCCAACCAACCTAAACCTTAATCCTAAATTTCAGTAACTACCTTTCCTCTTTGTTTAAGGGAAAAGTCTTTCTCTCTAGGGATTAATTCTAGGATGCATGGGCATGCCAACATCTAACTTAGGAGGAAAATGAGAGGCTTGAGATGCTGTTGAGGATGTGGTAAGGTTGTGAGAGTAAAAGGCAGTGTTTACATCAATACAAGAGCCTAAAACTGAGTGAAACACGAGTGGAGTGATAAACACTAAGGGAGCGTGGTGAGGTTTGATGTTATTGTATAATTGTTGAGGATTGGTTTGAAAATGTATCCATGGGCAGAAGAAACCAGTTTTGACACTTTCAACAAAGGAACCTACCCAGATCACTCTCGTGAACAAGATTCCTATTCAAACCCTACCCCTGACCAATGGTATAACCCTGCTGCCCAAGAGTCTCACTATGAACCAGAATTGGATCCAATTGGATCCAAGGCTGAAACCCTAAGAATCTTGCTCAGAATCATACCTAGACAGCCCATCCTACTGCCAAGATACCTATTCAAATCCCGCTTACAAAGACCACTATACAGCCCCAGCATCTGACCCATGGATGAACTGTGCTGACCAAGACTTCTTTACAGAATCAACCTATGAACAGTGGCTGGAACCCCTCCAATCAGACCCAGAATCCTACATAAACACCCCTCTACTACCCTCAAGAAACCCCAACTCATCTTACCTATCGCCAAACCCAAAGAAAGAAACCTTTGTTCATATCTTCTTACCTAGTCCGCAAGTCACATAAGAGATTTTGTCCTCCACCACCACATTACTACCAACCGCCACCTCTTTATGTCCCATCTCCTAGCCGAAGGCCTAGTCACCTCCACACCCTTCCTACTTGAACCATCAGATCAGGTCAGCCCCAAAAAGAACCTCCTACCACTCATCAACCTCACATAGCTACCCTACAACTTTCAGCTTGAAACAAGCCCCAACAACCACCCAAAAAGCCAGATCAAGTTCAGGCTCCTTTCATGTCGAATTGAGGCAGCTCCAGTTCGCGAAAACATAAGGAGGATACTGCAAAAGTTGGTAAGGTTGAGAAAAAAGTAAAAGTGAGGAAAGTTGAGGGACTGAGAGTTAAAGAAAGCAAGCAGGCCACAAAACCAAATGAAAAAGATGACAAGGCCTTGGAAAAATATTTAGAGAGGAGAGAACCGAGGGAAAAGTATGAGGGAAAAGTTGAGAGAGGACAAGAGGTATGCTTCATTTACTGGCCTTAACATAGTTGATTTGGTGAAAGTTATTGGAATATGCTTGCTAAATTTGGTTGAAAAATTAAGTGGGGCTAGGCTAGTCTTTGACCCCGGAGCTAATGCATGTGTCTTAAAGATTCTAGGCTATAGGAAGCATGATAAAAGCTTGTTGTTTGATAATAATGGCAGAAAAGTTAGCTTGTTGGACTTGGATGAAACTAATGAATTGAGGGAGAGTGACTATGATTTTGCTAGATGCATGTGTCTAGTTGAAGATTGTAGTGGTTTGAGTCTAGGAAACTCATGTGACCTAACTGTTCATGGTATGAAAGTACTTTTAGATGCATTGCTTGAGATTGAACTACTTGATCCTTTTAAGATGTATGCTAACACTTTGTTTGGAGAGAAAGGTGACCTGAATGAATTGCCAATAACTGAGAAGGTTGGACATTCAAGGCTATACTTGCGGCCAAAATAGCAAAAGGAAGAAGGAGAGCTCCAAGGTAAGTGCTGTTGACCCTACTGTGGCACTCCCTCATTCTAGAGGTGATTTGTGTCAATCTGAACATGAA
Organism: Stellera chamaejasme; assembly: GCA_024586325.1. Classification (NCBI taxonomy): domain Eukaryota; kingdom Viridiplantae; phylum Streptophyta; class Magnoliopsida; order Malvales; family Thymelaeaceae; genus Stellera; species Stellera chamaejasme. The sequence goes on from CM044981.1 coordinate 19,772,380, forward strand.
AATAATAATTCTGGTATGTTCTTGCACATTATTGCCTTGAATGATCATATCTTGAGATGTGAGAAGATTGGCATACATTTTATCATGAATGAAAAATGTTTGACTGTTATAGCTATGAAACTTGGTTGTGAATATGTGTTGTTTGATGATCCTAGCCGGGTTCATGTGATGGAAATTGAGTTGAAAATCAGCTCTGAAGTAATAGAAAAACATTGTGGGCGTAAAATTGTGTTTGAACTTGATTTTTGTGCATGTGTGTGTTAATGGGCAGTATTTTTGAAGCATGTGTCATGTATGAAATTGATGATGGGAGGGCATTAAAACTACTCTGTGATTGGGAGAGACAGCATTTTAGAAAACATTATATTTATTGGGAATTACATGAAGTTGAATGGTTTTCTTGAATGGTTTGAGTTTCACATTGAACCAGGACCATTTTTGGTAAATCCGTTGAGTAGTTTATTAAATGAGCATGATCTGAATGGTGTGCATCTTGTGACAGGAACTGAAATAGATGATGTTTTAGAACATGTTCATAAATGTAATTTGAATTTGCATGGGAGTTGTAACTTGATTGTAAATGAGGGATTGATAGTGTCTGACCAACCTGAAACCAATATGTGGTATATTGGGATGTTAAGTTTAGATCAGATGAGTAGGCAAGGTGCATCAATTTGTAAACCTAAGAACCTGGTTAATCCTGAAAACAAATTAAACTCACTTCACTTGACAGCAACAGTTTTGCATGACTTGTACAGATCTGGAAATGGAGTTTTGTTCTTATGGTTTGGGTATATTTATGCTAGAATACTATGGAATCAATTGCTTGATGAAATTCATGTGTCTACTATGAAGTCTAAGCCTGAGATGCTTGTGTGTGAGGAGCATAAGCTTGCTCTAATTAAGCTTTATGATCATTTGGAGTTACCTGCTGCCATTTTTTAGGACATTCTCCCCGGTTCATGCAGTATCTCGGCCCTTGTGTTAAGTGAGGGAAATCTGGTTAGGAGTGTAGAGAAAGAGCATTGTGAGAGTGTAAGCACCTACCAACATGTTTCCTTTGAATTTAAAATGCTTGCTGATTGTACCTCTTTTTCTTGGAAGCATGTATTGAACCTTTTCAAGCTCCTGTTCCACCTTAACATGCATATTGGCGTTCTAATGAATACATATGTGAACTGAAATGTTGCGACGTCTAAATTTGCTGAACAGGGATAATACATGACTGAAAACTGTTTTGAAATTACAAAATTTGAACAGAAAGTGTATGCTTTGCCATGGCTCTGTCTTAGTGCTCTTTGATGCTGAAACATGTTAGATTCTGGGTTTTGCTTCTTAATGACAGTAATGTTGTTTTGAATGCTTGCCCGGAAACCCCTTGCTCCATGTTAGTTTTGGTTGGCTTGCCTAGACATCCAGATTTAAGCTTTGATCACTAACCTGCTAATATTTTTCCAAGTGTGGTGGTTGTGTTCTTCATGGGTGTAGGTATTTCATTTCAAGGATTCGAGGACGAATCCTCTTAAGAGGGAGGAAGTAACTGTTAGAGCAGGCAGCTTTGCCACCATTTTTTCCAAGTCTGTGACTAAACTTTCAAGTGTCACAAATTAAAACTTGTAGACTTAATTAATTCCCTTTTATGTTTTAAGCTTAAGGATATTAATTTTTGTGTTGTAATTAAATCCTTTGGGCTATGGTTTGTAATTGATAGTTTAGGGGATTGGGCTCAAAACCCGGCCCATTAGTTTTAGGCCATTAGGGAGATGTTTGGGCTTGGCCCATATGTCTGTTTTAGGGTTAGGATTAAAATGTGGCAGCAGCTTCGCGAGCTGCTAAGAACGAAATTGAATGCAATTTTCAGAGAGGATTCTTCAACCTTAGCGTTCTCAGCTTCTTCCTCCTTGCCATTCCAGCCCCTGGGTTTGTGCTCCCACACCTAGGATCAAAACCTAGTGTTGCTTGTCCACCGTAGCAAGAGGTTCTAGGTCCGCCATCGCCGCCGGCCGCTACTGCTCTGTTGCCTTGATGTCCGATCAAGGAGGTGGAGCAGGGCCACTTCGTTCTCCGCCTTTCAACATCGTCGTCGCCTGAGCTGCTCCACAGCCGTCGACTACCATCGTCACTGACGCCAATACCGTCGTTCATCTTCAGCGAGCAACGGTCCAACAACAGTTCTCGATCGACGCCCACTGAGGTCGCATCATGTTGCCTCCACCTCTTCCTCCAATAAGAAATGGAGTAAGAAAGGGAAATGGTTTGGTAAGGGTAGCAATGGGAAAGGCAGGGGTAAGGCAAGGGTCAGTGGAAATTGACCTAACTTGAATAAGTTCAAGAAAAAGAGGGATGTTTTCAAGTTGAAGTGCTTCAATTGTGGAAACAAGGGCCATTTTTCTAAGGATTGTAGAAATCCTACCAAGGTATGTGTACCTACTACTTCTAATGTACATGTTGTGTCATGTACCATGCTTACTGAAAACAAGTCTTTGTGGATTGTAGATTCGGGAGCAACAGACCACATAGCCCGAGACAAGTCTTGGTTTGTGGCATTCAGAAAACTCCCAAGAGACGTGAAGAGTGTGTTAGTGGGAAATAATGATGTTTTAGAAGTAGTTGGAATTGGGACTTGTAAAGTCCCTATGTGTAATAGATATTACATTTGTCTTGTGGATACACTTTATGTACCTGGTATTTGTAGAAACATGGTTTCTATTTCGAGTTTATTGAAGTACAATTATAGCTTAACCTTTTCTAATAGTAGTGTTACTGTTATGAAAAATCATCAAGTCATGTGTGAATGTACGCTTAACAACGGGTTATATGAACTTAGACCAAGTAACCACACCGAATTTTCATCTAGTTGCCATGTGACTGAGGTCACAAGTAAAATGACTTGGCATGAAAGGCTTGGTCACATAGGTCAAGATAGGATGAATAAGTTGTAGATTTAGAGATTCATAGCATGATGTATTTTCCATAATCATGCCTCTTCATTTTCACAAAGACGAAAGAGGACAAGGAGGAAGAAGAAGGAAATGTAGATATGTACCTTGCACCTTCGAAAAATAGCGAAAAGATCTTTGTCCTTGCTCCTAAACGTATGCTCCAAGTCTTCCTCCTTGGTGGTGAATTCCTCTTCAATCCTCAAGCCTTCAAATTGTTTGATGAAGGCAGATTGCTTGTGATGGAATGAGGTTCTTTTGTGTTAAAGAGACACAAAATAGTTCCACCCGAAATGCTCTAGGAATGCTTGAAGAATTCGGCCAAGAAAAAGAGATAAGAGAGAAGTTTCGGATTTTCAAGAGTGTCATGTGTTGTGGCCAAATCATCTATTTATAGATGATGCAGGGAGTTACTAGGAAGGGTTACAACTCCTCATGGCCGAAAGTACACATACTTTCGGCCTAAGGAGTGGTTACTCCCTCCTTGTACACTCCCTTGTGCAAATGCTAAGTAACTACTCTTTTAGGCGAAGGAGTGCCTACCCTTGAGGTGCCTCTTCGCTAATTTTAGGCTCTCATGGCCGAAAATCTCTTGGTAACTTCTAAGAGATGTGCACACATGCACTAGGTGCATACACCATGCACCTCGATTGCCAAAGCCATGTCCTTTTACCAAAATACCCTTATTTGTATAAAGGATGCTAGTAAGTAGTTACTACTCATGAAACATCACAAATGTTCCATATAGCCACAATTCACATAGTTGAATTCCATAGAACTCATTTCAACTCACTTTGAGCTGAAATCACTTCTCCATTTGAGATGACCTCAAAAGGACTTGGTGCGCTAAGAATTCCAACAAATTCTCACTCGCATTAAGTTATCTTTTGATTGTGAACTCCCACTCAAATAAAATCTCTTTAACACATATGTAGAACAAAGTAAACATGTACATTCACACAAGTAGAGTTAAGGGTGTGACCCCAATGCATACACATAAAATCACTTTCATTGTGGTTGTTAGACTCACAATGAAAGCTTGTCCTCTTCAACGTAACAACATGCTTGAACCAATCAAGCAACGGTGTATTGTTTGAACTCATCAATCATGCTTGAACTTCTTCAAGCTCACTTGAACTCATCAAGTGGTGCCTTTACAGACCCCATACACAATGATACACTTCACTTAATCACAATCAGTCCTTTTCTTGAATTTCAACCATCTGAAACCCATGATTGTATTAAGAAGCTGAGATCTCATTCACATATGCTCATAATTTAATCTAAATCATACTACACATAGTATGTGGGCCCAAGATTAAAATTAGAGCATGTGTATCATCATAAAACGGTGTCTTTCCTATCAACTTAAACTACTTAGGTCATTGTACCAACTCAACTACTCAAATGGAGGATATTCCAGTCTTTTCTTCTAAGACCTTCAAAAACCAATCAAAGTAGTTTTATTGATACAATTTCCTAACAGCAAGTCAAAGTCACTAAGAGTCCGAATCGAAGAACCTCACACTAAGTAAGAACAAAGACAACTTACTTAAATTCTTCTTTGGTCGCATTTCATGGTTATAGAACAATGAAGTTCTAAATGAAAACTATTTGATGTTTTACTTACACCACTCCCACTCGGAATGATGTCCACTTAAGTTGGGAGATGTGTCATTTTTCTCCCTCTTCAAACACCAAAAGTGCACTCCCCTTATCAAATAAAAGGATGACATGTCACAATCCATGAAATGTTATCAAGTAAGCCAATGGTTACACCAATCATAGACTAGGATGTATAGTGGTCATACAAACTCGATGAAACTTAGTCATCTCATCTTGATTTACATAATCAAGGCGACAAGAGGCTACGGTGTCATGTGTTGGTTCATGACTCCCACTCAAGTATTACTTTACCAAGTAACATGCTTCATTTAAGAAACAACATACATTGAGTCCGTGGCTAGTCTCATCCTTAAGTCTACACAAGATTAAGGTAGAAAGTTGATAGCCGAGTTCCTTGACAGGACTGGGCTTCCAGATACTTGGATGGTGAGGAAATGACCAGAACGACGGTGTTGAGCTCCGGAGTAATCTGCAGAATGTAAAATGGAATACTCAGGAGCAGAAAGAGAAGTGGAGGTGTGTAGATAGGGTGTACCTTTCCCAAGCCGTCCTTTTATAGGAGGCGTTGAGGTAGCGGTTGTCCCATGATCGGAGTAGTGGAGTGCTCCCCCACGTTCCAGAGTAGTGGAAGACTGGAGATGTAATGGAGAACGTGGGTAGGTCGTGGGGACGACCGTTCCCCGCTTCCTTTCCCCGGTCTGTGACGTTGCTAAGTGATGGGTGGCGAAGACCAGGAGATGCAAAGACCAGGAGATGCGAAGACCTTGTCTGGCGAAGCCAGGAGATGCGAACCCGCGAGGTCCTGGCGAAGCCAGCAGGTGCGAAGCCCCCTGGTAACGCCTTCGCGCGATGTGGTGGTATCGCAATGTGTTTCCTTGGTTGCTGCTGTTGATGATGCGAGGGGCATTTGCTTGGGTAGTGTACCAAGGTGCCTCCTCCTAGAGGCGGAGTATGGGCAGGGTCCTGTACTCCGCGTTTTGGCTCGAAGTCGACCGTTGGGCAACAGTCACTTTGACGGTAGGCCAAACGTTTCCTACCGTTATTGATTTTTGACACGCGGCTCGCTGGGATTGGCTCTCTGTTTGAGGCGACGCTTCAGCGTCGTTAGGGTTGGCCCTATAAATAGCTGGCTTGATCGCAGCTTTCCATTCTTTGCATTCTCGCTCTTTGCTCGAACTTTCTGTCTGCCGCTTCGTACTCTGTTGCTTCCCTTGCTCTCTTCGCTTGAATCTTGATATTTTGTGGTGCGTGTGTGATCCTCTGTCGCTCCTGTTGCTTCGACATTTGCCTGCTTTTGTCCTCATAATTTCAGGTGCAAAGTCGCTCTTATGTTCCTTGCATGTAAGGTGTTCGACAAAATTGCTAGTAGACTGTTCGTCTTCTCAGTCTTTTTATTCTCTTTCTCCCGCAGTAATGGCTTCCAAAGGAGTTGCTCGCCCAATCGTCCCCGCCGTTGACAAGACCGTCGTGAAGGTTGACAAGCTTCATCAGGATCTTGTCAAGGCCTTCTTTCCTATCGAGGAAGTTGCGGTGTACACGGCGCGGAGCGGACCTTGCAAGGCGCTCAAGCTTCCTCAGACGCCGGAGAATCTGGAGAGTGCCGCATTGTGCCTCTACACTGCCCAGATGTCTTCTGGGCTGAGGTTTCCTTTGCCTCCCCTGGTCCAAGAGCTGTGTACTCTGTGGGGTCTCCCACCGTCACAGCTTGGGCCCAACACTTTCATCCACATCGCCGGCTTCATCGTGGCGTGTCGGTTGGCTGGGGCAGAGCCGTTCGCTGACGTCTTCCTACGGTTCTACCGCCTTGACCTGCGAACAGGGGGACAGTTCTTCCATGTTACCCCCCTTAGTGTTGGGGGGAACAACTCTATCTCTTTTGGTGTTCCTCTGAAGTCTCATCATGACTGGCATGGTAGTTTCTTTTTTGTCTGCAGGGACGAGTCATGGCGGTTTCCAGTGGCGAGGACTTCAGAGGCTGTGCAGAGCGTGGCTCCAAAGCCGGTTCTGTACACAGACGGGCTAAGGTGGCGTGAATACGTTCGCCTTCTAGGATGGCTAGATGATGTGCTGGCAAGGAGGTCTTGCGATGACCTGTTCCCATTCTCCCTTGCGCAGCTGGACGAGGTGACCCTGAGGTGGGCCGACATTAGCACGGGTTACCTGATAGACTCCAAGGTGCCCCCCTTATGAAGGTTGGGCGCCCGCGCATCGCGGTGAAGTGGTGGATGCACTGCGTGCTGCCCTTGCAGGGCCGAGAGGTATGCGCTGATTAGCCTTCTTTAAATTTCGTATGCGAACATGTACTGATCCTTGTGATGTCCAGATGCTCCTGCTCGCCCTGACGAGGAGAAAGGGAAAAGGGGATCCATGCGTGCTGCAGTGCAGATTCACCTTGCCTGCGCTTATAAGCAGAATGCCCCTCCTACTGCGGAGAAGGTGTTGGGTGCCATTGGGCCCCGCGAAGGAAAAGGCCAACCACCAGTGCCTTGGCGCCACAGGGCGCGGTGAAGAGAAAGAGGACAACTGACGATGCACCGCAGTCTTGTGAAGGAAAGGCTCTTCGTGAGTCAGACCAGGCGAAGGCGAGAGGACCTGTCCAGGTAGCGTCCTCTAGTATGAAGGAAAATGTTGAGCGGGGGACTTCTGAAAGTATCCCTGGGGGAGAGGGGGTCACGAGTTTCCAGTGGTGGAGACCACTGGCCCCTCTCCTGCGAGTGTGGCGACGTCATCTGTTGAAGACACCAGGATGGATGCGGCTGCTGGCGAGCCCTCCTAGGGCGAGTGGTGAAATTGCTCCTGAGAGTGTTGCTGTTGCAATCCCCTCCCAGGTTGAGACTCATCCTCAGTTGGAGGTTCCTCCCCAGGTGGATGCATCCCCTCAGGCTGAGTCCCCTCAGATTGAGGCTTCTCCTCAGGTGGGGGCACCCCCCAAAGAAGATAACGTCGGCCGGCGATCTCCTGCTGGCTATGAGAAGGAAGTCTAAGTCTGCAGCGAAAGCCAGCAGTTCTGTTGGGGGCAAGGCGCCAGCAATCCCCGCAGGGAGCACGACGCTCCTGCCGGCTCACCCTCAGTCAGAGGTGGGAAGTGATGCTGGGGGCATTTCCCCAACAAGCAGCCAGGCTTCCCTAGGGAAAGGGGCTCCAGAGGGGGTACCCTCCAGCACTCCAGCCGCCGCTGGTAACGATGCCTTGGCAGCGAAGGCGGTCCCAGAGAGGACGAGTTCCTGGGATGTGGTTCGCAGGTGAAAACCATCTGGAGATGTCGTTTGGGCGAAGCCACAGCTCCAACAATCCACTGGCGAGGCCATCCTTGCCCTGGACCAGGGCCCTTCGCCGGGTGAGTGCCTTCCCTTGTTTACACGTGTTCCAGGTTTTTTGTTGTGCTAACAAGTCGTTTGATGCAGGGACGGATTCTTCTAACCCGCAATGTAGCATTCGCCAGAGCGTGGTGGACTTAGGCGCATCGGCGACCGTGCTTGAGGAGGCTGGAGTTTGGTCGCATTTCCTTGAAGGGAAACGCGTTGCTGCCCAGAATGTTCCCAAGTGGTCTGATGATCCCACCGCGCTGAAGTCCCTGAGGGAGGACCTCAGGGTGAAGGTGTATAAGCTGGAGGGCATGCCTCTGGAAGGGGCTTGGAACCCTGTCTTCTTGTTGAACAACAAGTCCTCCTTGTTGTTGGTGGGAGAGCACGCGTTGCTGTCTTGCTTGGAAGGACTTCGCACCCCCATTGACAGGGAGCTGATGAACAGAAGTCTAGACTCCCCCGTTGAGTTCATGAAGGAGGTTGCCAAGCACAACCTTCAGGTGAGGCATCTCCCCTGGCCTTTGCTTTTTGTTTTCTGATTTCTGTACTGACTCATCTTGGTGCAGGCTGCCATCAATGAGTATGCTGGCCTCAGCCAATGGCACAAGTTCCTAAGCTATGCGAACGCGAGGGACAGTGCCCAGATTGCTGAAATTGCCCGCCTGAAAAAGGAGGCAGAAGCTGCCCAAGCTGCCAAGGCTGAGGCTGAGAAGGCCGACAAGAGAGTGGCGGAGTTGGAGTCTTGGTGTGCTGTTCTCACCAGGGAGAAGGAGGAGTCTCGCCTGGAGCATTATCAGAGGGACGCTCTTCTGGAGAGGCTCAAGGTTTGGTGTCCCCTTCGCGAGGCGGAGCTGGCGAAGAAGGAAGATGAGCTCGCAGAGAAGGAGGCTGAGGTCGCTGTTCTGAAGACGACACTCTCTTCTCTGGAGTTAGAGACAGGGATCCGTCTGAAGGACGCTTCGAACAAACTTGCGGACGCAGAGCTTGATAGGCTGGACATTGCAAACCAGCATGTCGACCTGCTTGCAGACCTCATGCGCGCGATGTGGGAGGTCTTCAAGCTTGAACGAGACCTTGGGCTGGAGCAGTACCCTGGAGAGGATCATGAACATGAATCGACTTACACAATGAAGATCCATGAGAGGTGGCCGCGCCTGAGGCAGAAGATCGATGAACTCAAGGCCCAGAGCGAAGTTGCAGCGCTAGGGTACGAAGAGGGTTGGTTGCGATGCCGCTTTCAACTTGAACAGCAGCACCCTGGGTTGAACTTGGATGCCCTGGATGCCTCTAAGACCGATGATCTTGAGGCGAGCACCCTGCTTGACTGGGGCGAGCAAGGGAAGAAGATGGGTGCTGGGTGGCACGCCATGCCAGATTAGGAAGGGGTTTTAGGTCATGTGTTTGACCCCCCTTTAGTTAGGCCGGACCTTAAGCCGTTGTAATCTTGTACTTGCAAAGATGTACAGTTTCAACAGTATAAATGAACAAATTAGCTTAGCTCGACTGTCCGCGTTCTTTCTTTATTCCCGCGATAACCTCGTATGGAACATTAGTGATTTGCTAGGCTAAGTTGTTATGCATCTGTTGGGATTCGCTTCGCGGGGTCCCAAAGATTAGAGGGATTGCTTGTGGCTCGCGGGGGCGAAGCCATCTAGGACCTCAATGTGAAGGCTAACTTCCAGCGTGGAGATCTATTGGGGTTCGCATCGCGTGGCCCCAAAGATCAGTTGAGGGACTGTGGTTCGCATGGGCGAAACCATCAGTCCTCTGCTGAGTTGATTCAAGCTTGGGGATCTGTTGGGATTCGCATCGCGGGGTCCCAAAGATCTCCCTCGCAAGGTTCGCATTGGCGATACCCTTGGGTAGTGTACGCATGTGTGCGTGTAGGGCGACCTGACAAGGTCTGATGCCGTTATCTTAATAGGTTAGGCTTTTATCCGTTCTGACCGGTCGGGTGCAGAAGTCGTTTGGGCGATTGTTGATGAGATTACTCTGCAGCGGTGTTAAGAAGTGGAGAAATATTTCATTCATTCAAGCCATGGGGTTACCATGATTTACACATAGTATGGACCGAGGTCGTCCGCATGGAAGTTGCGAGGGAGTGGTTCCCATCTTGGTCCTGCAACTCATAGACACTCGACCGGACTTGTTTGTGGATGATGCATGGACCATCCCAGTTGCGTCGTAGGACGCCTTGTTTGGGGTCGCGAGCAGTAAGGACGGATCTGAGTAGGGCGAGGCCTCCTGGCTTGAGTGCCTTAGGTTTGACTTTGGCGTCATGTTGTAAGTTGAGACACTATTTGAGAGCGAACAAACGAAGGCGTGCCCCTTCGCGCAGTTCCTCGAGCAGGTCTAGTTTGGCGCGAAGTCCTCAATTGTTGGCTTCATCATTGAAGTTGATCATCCTTATTGTTGGGAAGTCTGTCTCAATGGGGATGAGTGCATTAGCGCCATAGACCATGGAGAACGGTGTTTCGCCTGTTGGCGTTCGTGTTGTTGTCCTATAGTCCCATAGGACGCTTGGGAGCTCATCCACCCATTGCCCCTTTGCGCCTATCAGGCGCTTCTTGAGTCCCTCTTTGATTGTGCGGTTGGTGACCTCAACTTGGCCGTTGGACTGGGGGTGTGCCCCCGGGGCGTACAGCATGCGAATCTTGTTGTCTTTGGCCCATTACTGCACGCTGTGACTAGCGAACTGGCTCCCATTGTCTGTGATGATGGCGCGGGGGCTGCCATATCGACAGACAATGTTTTTCCATAGGAACTTGATGATCTTGGAAGATGTTATCTTCACCAAGGGTTCGACTTCAATCCACTTTGTGAAATAATCCACGGCCACAACACAGAACCGGTATTGTCCCGTCGCCTTTGGCATTGGCCCGATGAGGTCAAGACCCCAAAGGGTGAAGGGTACGGGGTTTTTGAGCGTTGGAGACTCTGTGGATGGAAGTCGTTGGATGCACGAGTTGATCAGGCATTGATGGCACATTTTGATAAGTGAGGATGCGTCTTTCTTCAGGGTTGGCCAGTAGTATCTCTGGCGGAGGGTTTTGTGTGCAAGCGCCTCCACCGCAATGTGGGCACCACAGTTGCCCTGGTGAATGGTCTCTAGTACATTGAGTCTTTCCTTAGTGGTGAGGCAATGTTGGAAGGGTGTGGAGAATCCATGATGCCACAGCAGCCCGTTTATGAGGACGAATCTTGTCCCTCGAGTGGGGGTGCGTGGATCCGTGGAAGTCCCCTTGAGTTGGGCGATAATGTGGGTTCGCCAGTCATCTGGATCTTCCGCTTCGAGTGAGCCAATGTCTACAGCTCCGTCGATGGACGGTCGAGCCAGGGTCTCCAATGTGGAAGGTGTCTTCCCCTTGGAGAGCATATCCGCAATGGTGTTCTCAGAATGAGGGATATGGATGAAGACTGCCTCTTCGAAGTTTGCTTGCAGGGCGTTGACAAGTTTAAGGTACTTGATCAGGGTGGCGTCTTTGCACTCTGAGCAGCCCTGTACTTGGTGTATCACCAGTTGGGAATCACTGTGAATGTGTATTCGGCGAATACCCACTTTGATGGCCAACTTGAGGCCCGCGATGAGGGCTTCATATTCTGCAACGTTATTAGTCACAGGGAATTGAAAGGATACATGGAGAGTGCTTTCCATACCTAGGGTCCACGCAAGTAGACGCCTCCTGTTGGAGATGCTGCTTTAGATGCGCCATCAACGTACATTTCCCACTCTAGTTGTGGAGGTTCAGGTGCCGGTATTTGTTCCTGAGGAGTGCCACACTCAGGAACTGAGAATTCCGCCAGGAAGTCTTCGAGGGCCTGACCCTTTATTGCTTTGTGGGGCTCATAGTTGATATTGTACCCGCTCAGTTCGATGCACCATTTTTGCGAGGCGGCCTGAGTGCTCCGGTCTTTGAAGGATCTCCTTGATTGGGAGGTCCGTTCGCACGGTGATTGTGTGTCCTTGGAAGTAGGGCTTGAGCTTCCTCGCTGCATAGATTAATGACAAGATAGCTTTTTGTAAATGATGATACCTTGTCTCTACTGATTGTAAGGTGTGGATGGTGTAGTAGACCGGCCACTGCTTGTCACCTTCCTCCTTGATGAGAACTGACGCCACACTGTTACTCGTTGTGGAGAGATATAGGATGAGGTCATCGCCAGGCCTGGGGCATTTGAGAGTGGGCAGCTCCTGCAGGTGCTGCTTTATGGTGTCGTATGCCGCCTTGCAGTCTTTTGTCCACTTGCAAGCTTTCTTCTTCCGGATTTGGTTGAAGAAAGGCTTGCAACGGTCGCTGAGTTTTCATATAAATCGCCCCAGGGCGACTAACCTTCCTATCAGTTGCTGGACGTCTTTTAGGCCTCTTGGGGTGCGAAGGCTGGCGATGGCCTCTATCTTCTTGGGATTGGCGCGAATCCCTCCTCTCGAGACTTGGTAGCCACTGTACGCATCAAGGAAAGAAAGTACTGGGTATCGCACGGTTGAGTCCACCAGTTGGTCTATGGGAGGTAAGGGGTATGGATCTCTAGGGCAGGCCCTGTTGACCCCCTTGTAGTCCACACACAAGCGCCATTCTCCATTCGCCTTGTCGGCAAGCACAATGTTAGCGACCCACTCAGAGTAATGAACTTCATTAATTATATTAGCTTCAAGCAACTTCCCAAGGGTGTTGCGAGGAGGGAAATCACGACATAGCCTCGCCCACTTCCCAAGGGCGTTGCGAGGCCAAACAACAAGTACTGCCGCTATCATCGCGACAAGGGCCACGACACCGAGGAATGAACCGTTGGATGTAGTCCCTCAGGGACTCATCCTTCCTCTGTCGCACCTTAAGCAGGTGCCCTGTAGTCTTTGGCGGAGGCTTGGAGATGACAAAGCGGTTAGAGAAAACACGGGAGAGTTCTTCAAAGGAGTCGAATTGCTTACAGCGGAGGGTGTTGTACCAATTGACAGCGGCTCTAGTGAGAGTAGAGCTGAAAGCCCTACAGAGGGTGTTGTCATCAACTCTAGCGATCGCCATCGTGGAGATGTAGTGCTAGAGGTGGATGTCAGGGTCTAAGAGACCGTCATAGGAGTCCAGCTTGGGCTGGCGAAATTGCTCCGGCAGCGGTGCTTCCAGGATTTTCTGGGTGAAAGGCTGGGTCCAGAGGTGGTCCAGTCCCAGATCGGTGGAGTAGGCGTGTTCGCCCTTGCCTCCCTTTCTCTATTTGCTCCTGCACTGGAGATGGCGGAGTGCAGAGTGAGCCGGATCAGGTGGGCTTCGCCGTGGCGGAGGAAGAGGAGGTTCTGATGATTCGGTGGCTGTTGGATTGTTTGAAACCTCACGCGGCTGTGGCGCCGCGCAGATTTTGGACGATAGCCTCGTGAATCGCCGTGAGGATTGTGGGATCGATACCGCCACCGCTGAGTTCTCGAACGATGACATTGTACGGCGCACCCACCACACCGGCCGACCGGTTGTGGTTTGTCGAGAGGCAACACGCCCGACCTCACGGCGATATCTGCTCCCCGGTGCACGATTTCTCTGAGGGAGGGGCGTTGCGATCACCGTGGGATGAGCTTTCCCGCTTGAGTGGACTGATGCCTCGTGGTTTACAGTGGCGGCAGGTGGATTTCTCCTCCATGGCCATTCTGCCGACTTGCGCTCCTCGTGGTAGGCATGACTTCAATTCTTCGATGTTTTCTTCGTGGGATTGTCAAGCTTCCCACATATGGCGCCAATCTGATAGCCTGGTTCCTTGACGGGACTGGGCTTCCAGATACTTAGATGGTGAGGAAATGACCAGAACGATGGTGTTGAGCTCCGGAGTAATCTGCAGAATGCGAAATGGAATACTCAAGAACAGAAAGAGGAGTGGAGGTGTGTAGATAGGGTGTATCTTTCCCAAGCCGTACTTTTATAGGAGGCGTTGAGGTAGCGGTTATCCCCTGATCGAAGTAGTGGAGTGCTCCCCTACGTTCCAAAGTAGTGGAAGACTGGAGATGTAATGGAGAACGTGGGTAGGTCGTGGGGACGACCGTTCCCCGCTTCCTTTCCCCGGTTTGTGACGTTGCTAAGTGATAGGTGGCGAAGACAAGGAGGTGCGAAGACCTTGTCTGGCAAAGCCAGGAGATGCGAACCCGCGAGGTCCTAGCGAAGCCAGCAGGTGCGAAGCCCCCTAATAACGCCTTCGCGCGATGCGGTGGTATCGCGATGTGTTTCCTTGGTTGCTATTGATGATGACGTGAGGGGCGAGACGCGAGGGGCATTTGCTTGGGTAGTGTACCAAAGACCCATTGCTTTGACATGTCTAGCAAATACAAGTGGTGGCAATGGCTTAGTAAGAGGATCTGCCACCATCAGGTCTGTAGATATGTACTCAATTTTAACTTCACCTTCTTCAATTGCATCCCTTACAAAATTATATTTCATGCTAATGTGCTTGGTCTTTCCATGGTACTTAGGATCTTTGGTGTAAGCCATGGCCGCCATATTATCGCTGTAAATAGTAATACGCCTTTCCACCATGATCCGAGATTCCAAGTTCTTAAGAAAGAAGCCAAGCCAAAGGGCTTCTTGTACAGCCGAGGCACATGAGATAAACTCAGCCTCCATGGTTGACAATATTGTACAAGTTTGTTTCTTACTACACCATGTAGTAGCCCCACCATTAAACATAAATACATAACCATATGTAGATTTGCTGGAGTCACGATCTCCACCCCAATCAGCATCAGAGTAACCATGCAAATCAAGCTTTTTGCCTTGATAGCATAGCCAATAATCTTTAGTACCTTTAAGGTACCGTAGAACCCTCTTGACACTCTTCCAATGCGGCATTCCAGGGTTTAAAGAATATCGAGCCAATAAGCCAACTGCTTGGCTAATGTCAGGTCTTGTACACAACATGGCATACATTAAGGAACCTATAGCACTCGTGTATGGTATGTTTGTCATTTCTTCCTTTTCCGCTGGAGTCATGGGACACATGTCCCCTCCAATCTTGCATCCATATGCAAGTGGGGTATTCATGGGTTTGGAGTTGGTTAAATTAAACCTTCCCAGGACCTTATCAATATAAGGTTCTTGTGAGAGGCCTAACAATCGTTCCTTTCTATTCCGGTGTATCTTGACACCTAAAATAAAGGAAGCTTCTCCCATGTCTTTCATGTCGAAAGTGGAAGATAACCATCCTTTGATGACTGTCATTAACTCAACTCCACTACTTCCAATTAGTATGTCATCTACATACAAGGTCATTATAGCATAATCGGATCCAGACGAGTACAAGTATACACATCGATCTTCATGCATCATTACAAAACCATAGCTTGTAATTGCATGATGGAACTTCAAGTACCATTGTATTGAAGCTTGCTTAAGACCATAAATAGACTTTTTAAGTCTACATACCTTGTCCTCAAGACCTTCTTGGACAAACCCTTCTAGTTGTATCATATAGATCTCTTCACTCAAATCACCATTGAGGAAGGTTGTTTTAACATCCATTTGATGTAACTCCAGATCCAAGTATGCCACAGTGGCAAGTAGTAATCTGATGGAATTGAATTTCACAAGGTATCTTTGAAATCAATACCTTCCTTTTGTGTGAAACCCTTAGCATTGTCAACCATGGAGGCTACTACATGGTGTAGTAAGAAACAAAATTGTACATCATTGTCAACCATGGAGGCTGAGTTTATCTCATGTGCCTCGGATGTACAAGAAGCCTTTTGGCTTGGATTCTTTCTTAAGAACTTGGAATCTCGGATCATGGTGGAAAGGCCTATTACTATTTACAGTGATAGTATGGCGGCCATGGCTTACACCAAAGATCCCAAGTACCATGGAAAGACCAAGCACATTAGCATGAAATATCATTTCGTAAGGGATGCAATTGAAGAGAGTGAAGTTAAAATAGAGTACATATCTACAGACCTAATGGTGGCAGATCTCTTTCTAAGCCATTGCCACCACTTGTATTTGCTAGACATGTCAAAGCAATGGGTCTTCGTAGATTGTAATTAAGTTGGATGTACTTCACCACTTTGGTGTCACACATGTATTCTATGATGAATGATTAATAAAGTTGTTTGTTTGTCATCATCTAATTTGTTCAATCTTTATGTTTTCACAACGAAAATTAGAACATGTCAAACATAGACATTAGAAAGGGTTTTCTCACACAAACCTTTCGCCCTTAATCTTGTGTAGATTTAAGGATGAGACTAGCTACGGACTCAATGTATGTTGTTTCTTAAATGAAGCATGTTACTTGGTAAAGTAATACTTGAGTGGGAGTCATGAACCAACACATGACACCGTAGCCTCTTGTCACCTTGATTATGTAAATCAAGATGAGATGACTAAGTTTCATCGAGTTTGTATGACCACTATACATCCTAGTCTATGATTGGTGTAACCATTGGCTTACTTGATAACATTTCATGGATTGTGACATGTCCTCCTTTTATTTGATAAGGGGAGTACACTTTTGGTGTTTGAAAAGGGAGAAAAATGACACATCTCCCAACTTAAGTGGACATCATTCCGAGTGGGAGTGGTGTAAGTAAAACATCAAATAGTTTTCATTTAGAACTTCATTGTTCTATAACCATGAAATGCGACCAAAGAAGAATTTAAGTAAGTTGTCTTTGTTCTTACTTAGTGTGAGGTTCTTCGATTCAGACTCTTAGTGACTTTGACTTGCTATTAGGAAATTGTATCAATAAAACTACTTTGATTGGTTGTTGAAGGTCTTAGAAGAAAAGACTGGAATATCCTCCATTTGAGTAGTTGAGTTGGTACAATGACCTAAGTAGTTTAAGTTGATAGGAAAGACACTGTTTTATGATGATACACATGCTCTAATTTTAATCTTGGGCCCACATACTATGTGTAGTATGATTTAGATTAAATTATGAGCACATGTGAATGAGATCTCAGCTTCTTAATACAATCATGGATTTCAGATGGTTGAAATTCAAGAAAAGGACTGATTGTGATTAAGTGAAGTGTATCATTGTGTCCGGGTTTGCAAAGGCACCACTTGATGAGTTCAAGTGAGCTTGAAGAAGTTCAAGCATGTTTGATAAGTTCAAACAATACACCGTTGCTTGATTGTTTCAAGTATGTTATTTTATTAAGAGGACAAGCTTTTATTATGAGTCTAACAACCACAATGAGAGTAATTTTATGTGTATGCCTTGGGGTCGCACCCTTAACTCTACTTGTGTGAATGTACTTGTTTACTTTGGCCTACATGTGTGTTAGAGAGATTTTATTTGAGTGGGAGTTCACAATCAAAAGATAACTTAGTGCGAGTGGGAGTTTGTTGGAATTCTTAGCGCACCAAGTACTTTTGAGGTGATGTTTGAGCTCATCTCAAATGGAGAAGTGAGTTTCAGCTCAAGGTGAGCTGAAATGAGTTCTATGGAATTCAACTATGTGAATTATGGCTATATGGAACATTTGTGATGTTTCATAAGTAATAACTACTTACTAGCATCTTTTTATACAAAATAAGGGTATTTTGGTAAAAGGACATGGTTTTGGCAATCGAGGTGCATGGTGTATGCTCCCTAGTGCATGTGTGCACATCTCTTGGAAGTTACCAAGAGATTTTCGGCCATGAGAGCCTAAAATTGGCGAAGAGGCACTTCAAGGGAAGGCACCCCTTCGCCTAAACGAGGAGTTACTTAGCATTTGGACAAAGGAGTGTACAAGGAGGGAGTAACCACTCCTTAGGCCGAAAGTATGTGTACTTTCGGCCATAAGGAGTTGTAATCCTTCCTAGTAACTCCCTACATCATCTATAAATAGATGATTTGGTCACAACACAACACACACCAAAAGAATCTGAAACTTCTCCTTTCCTTCTCTCTTGCCAAAATATTCAAGCATTCCTAGAGCATTTCGGGTGGAACTATTTTGTGTCTCTTTAGTGGAGAAAGGAAAGAATTTCAGTCGATTGATAATCGATCAATTTGGGAAAGATATTGAATTGTTTCTATCATCATGGAATGATCTAATGTCTTCTCCAAATGAGAAGATGACCAGAAAGCATTGGAGCTCCGTGAATGTACGAAACCTAATGTTGAAGTTGGGAAGCAATAACCATGGCCATTTTCTTCAACTTATCGAACCTAATCAATGGAGCAGCACCGGATTAATTTTTCCAGAGGGTAAGAAAATGAATGGTTCGCGGCGTACCATCTGTATTTTGAATTCAACGTTGGTGGAGGAATTTAGCCCAAGGAATAGGAGAGATGTCAAATCCTGGCGTCGGAAACCATCTACAATTGTGAGCCAGCCGACGTTAGTTGAAAAATCCATGGTGTCAGACGCGATGGTGTGTTCAAACACACCGGTGAGTTTGTCGCCAGCTGTGGCGGAACAACCTACTGTTGTTTCTAGAGTCAACGAGCTTGAGGTGTTGATTGGGAGGAAAGTTTTGAAGTTATAGAGGCGAAGAGCAGGCGTACCGATGGCTTCGGGGTGCTCTGTAGATTTGGCAGCGGTCTCACGGAGAACTGGGGTTGTGCCTATGGAGTTGAGAAGTTCCGATGGGTTGCCGACGATTAAGCGGTCTTCTAGTACGCCGACTTTGGTGGATCTAGCCATGCAGGTAGGTTCGGCGGTAGGAGGCGCGTCGGAGATTTGAAATGGAGTGTTTTTCCTTTTATTATTGCATTAGGGTCTCTAAGAATCAGAAGAAAATCGATAGGGAAGGAAATTGATATTAGGGAGTGTAAAATGGAGATAATTTTGATAGGGTGATTGTGGTGTCTTTATGGGTTAGGATGGATGGGCCCTCAAATTTTGTGGGTTGGGTGTAATTTTATGATGTTCTAAATAAAATTATTTTGTAGCCTTTCAAAAGAAGAGTAATGTGTGGATGCCTCTTGAATTTTGTAATGACACTTTGATGGAAATGGAAAAAATCTTTGCATTTATCTCTTTGTTTGTATTGTAAAGTTCATACATAATAAGGTCGTAGATCATCTAGGTGGTAACAGTTTTTGAGCAACTTCCTTCATGATCTTTAAGTTTCTAGACTCCTCGCCTTTCTTTGTTGTGGAAGACGTATGGTCCTACCTGGCTTGGTCGCATAGTAGCATATCCTGGGTTTCGTCCTGATAACTTTGCTTTGCGTAAGGCCAATCCTCCAACAATTTGCTCAACCCTAGCGTTATGGTCGAGATTTGACCAGCTTGTGTGAGGCCCCGCTAATCCGCCCCGCCTAAAATGGGTTTTTTAAGTGGGGAAATTAACAACCCCCCCTGAGGTTTGTCATAATCTCCACTTTCCCCCTTGCATTTTCAGAATTCTTGAAAACCCCCTTGAGGTTTGTGAAAACCTACAAAACCCCCCTAAGGCTAACTTCCGTTAACATATATGTTAGATGTTTGGTTTAATTACAAAATTTACACAACTTTTTAACCCTAACAATTTGACTACAACAGTTTTACCATCTAACAATTTTATGCTCTTCCCACCAACCCACCGTGCAAATTGTGTGATACTTCTCACGCTCATGTGCTATTTTGTGTGATAGTTCTCACGCTGGAGTAGCAATTCCAAATCTGGCCTATAAAATTCCAAATTCCTCCATTGTTTCCTCCTTCGCAAATCTGGCCTCCGCCACAAATCCAACCATCCGATTTCCTTCTTTCTCTCTATCAGCCGCAAATGCAATTCTCCAAGCGCCACCGAGAC
The DNA here is from genome assembly GCA_024586325.1 of Stellera chamaejasme. NCBI lineage: Eukaryota > Viridiplantae > Streptophyta > Magnoliopsida > Malvales > Thymelaeaceae > Stellera > Stellera chamaejasme. The sequence continues at coordinate 19,791,949 of CM044981.1, forward strand.
GACGCCGATGCGTCTCGCTGTAGGAGAACACGTCGGTAAACGATTAAAGTCTCAGGATATTATTTTTTGAATCGTTGTCACTTCTAGGCAGATTTGAAAAGCTATTGGAAAAGACGGACATATAGTTGAGAAGGTACGAGAAGAGACTAAAGCTGCTATTAAGATAGCAGACGTTGTTGTCGTGAGTGTTAATTGAGCTTTGATTTTTAACTTAGTACAATAACTATTATAGAAATTGTTCAATTCCTTGATTTTCCAGCGACATGAAGAGCGTGTTATTATCATAAGCTCTATTGAGACAGACAGAGTGTTATTGAGGTAAAATGCTCTTCAACAAATAGCTAATTTAATCCTCAAGGTAGCTTATTCCATTCATGTTCGTTTCCTTTTTTTTACTTACTTCATTGGTAAGTTCCCATGTTCTACAACATATTAGTTACAGTAAGTAGTGTGCAATTATGTAGGTTTAGGTTTGGAAGCTCTAGTCTTTCCCCTTTGATGTGCTATTTTGTGTGATAGTTCTCACGGTGGGTTGGTGGGGAAGAGAGTAAAATTGTTTAATATTAAAACTGTGTGTCAAATTGTTAGGATAAAAAAATTGATGGGTAAATTTTGTAATTAAACCCAACATCTAACAGATATGTTAACGGAAGTTAGCCTCCAAGGAGTTTTTGTAGGTTTTCATAACCTTAGGGGGTTTTTTGAGAATTTTGAAAATATAGTGGAGAAAGTGGAGATTATGATAAATCTCAAGGGGGGTTTTGGTTAGTTTCCCTTTTAAGTGACACCGGGGCGGTCAAAGCTGGGTATAGGCGGGGTGGGTATAGACGTGTACCCACGGTCCAGTGGGTCGGATTCAGAAAGTATACTCTCCTCGCTCTCCAAGCTCCTGATGCTCGCTGGCAGACCTTCGCACGAGTCGCAACGCTGCTTTCAATCTGACTTCCACGAAGCTGTTCCAATTTCCGACGAAGTTGTTCCAACCTCCGACGAAGTTGCTCCAACCTCTGATAAAGTTGTTTGCGAGGAGGAAACTACTGTGAAAGTGAGTGAATTTCAATCCGACCCTCGCTCCCAGACCCTCAGTCGTATTTTGTTTTGTTGGTTCTTCACATGTCCATTACAAGCTTCTTCTAGAGTGTTGGGTGTTATTTTGATCTTCCATGGTTAGTAATTTCTCAAACATTTTCCCAGTTTGTGGTATGTGGAAGGAGAAATCTGATTTCGTCTCTATCAAGATACAATCGAATTAGAAGAACACTTTTTTTTAATCTTACTCACGAGCGCCCGCGCCCGGTTGCGGAGGCGGGGCCGCCCGCGACGTCAAAAGCGGAAGCTGCGGCGGAAACCACGGAAACGGCACAATCGAAATCCCCTGCCTGCAATGGTCCCATGACCCGGCCCACAAAGTCTCGTTCTCGAAGGCCCAGCGCCTGAGAACACTTTGCTCACTTTCAAGTATTGGTCGTACTACGACCCGCAACCTACAAAACTCAAAGATGACAAGTATACAGTATAATCCTAACTATCCATGGTGAGCCCCGCCCTATTGAAATAGGCGAGCACCCGATCATCACCAAACATGTAGTTCATGGAAATATCATTCATCTCTCACAGAAACATCCAAATACAGAAATTATCCGATATATAACAACATGAACACATCTTGGGTCCCGCCCTCAACTGACATGGGCGAACCCTCCAGTCAAACAGAAATACAGAAGCAGAATGTATCTAAGATACATAGCATGATCTGATCTAAAGCATGCATGCAAATATATCTACAGAGTCATCAAGGAAAAACCCTAGAATACCTAGGTGCGGAATCTGGGAGAACTTCAAGATCAGAAGATTCCCGCACGTAAGTCTGCTGCTGCTGCTAAAACACAAACAAAAGAGAGAGGAGTCAGTTAACTGTAACCCATATGCTATACTTAGCATCAAATCAGAAGTCTGGAAACAAACTGCAACCTCTACCGAGACTACCCCTACAAACTTAACAGAAGTTCCGTGTTAAAACTGTCGATACCTGATTTCCACACAGAAAGCACCGCAGATCTCTAGTCCACTGGCTACTTATCAGGTCGACCTGAAAAGGTGGTAAACAGAATGGGTGAGTCCTCGGGAGGATAATCGCCGTAGGTCACGTAATATACCGCATGGTATATACTGTAATATCGCACCCAATGCAGATATAACATACCGAAATCGAATATACCGCAGGTATATACATAATATCAACACCCAATGCGTATATATAGTACGTATAAGGAACCCGAGGTCTCCAAGACCATCCCAGGCCTTGAAGCAGAACAAACTATATCTTACCATATGACTGTGTTTCGGGAATGTTTTGGTAGTGAATTGGTGTCGGGAATGGAAGTAGGTAACAAACGAGGTTCGAACGTCATTTTCTGAAATTGTGAACAATACCGACCTACTTGCTTGTTTGTGTAAATGTTGGGAAGGTATGATTTGAATGTTTGGTTGTGTTTATGTGAGTATAAGTAACAATGTTCTAGCTCGGTTTGAGAAATTGAGCTTTCTGTGGAATTTGCGAGAAAGTGTGGGAATGTGCGAGATTAGTTTCCGGGGATCGGGATTGGTGATTTCTGACTTGTGTGTGGTTGTTCAGCTTGAATCAACAGTGGTGGAGTAGTGCGGGACTTCGAAAGTCACACTACCGCGTTTCGGGCCGAATGTCAGGATTTTCCCGGGATTTTGCTGCAGATCGGTTTTAGTGAGGTAAGGGTTCAACTTCTCTCGTTATACATTCTGGGAGGGATATCATGTATATCGGGGTTGGTTGAGGCGGGTTCCGGGTTGAGGACAGTGGTCCGATGATCCCGAGACCTACCATATGGTAAGATATAGTTTGTTCTGCTTCAAGGCCTGGGATGGTCTTGGAGACCTCGGGTTCCTTATCTGTACTATATATCTGCACTGGGTGTTGATATTCTATATATACCCTGCGGTATATTCTGATTTCGGTATGTTATATCTGCATTGGGTGCTGATATTCTGTATATACCATGCGGTATATTCTGTGACCCTACGACAGTTATGGGGATCGCGACCCCGGCTGGTACCATGCCTAGCTTCGGCTTCTGACCTCTTGGAGAGGGCTGTCGTCCTATTGATTTTTATTTTAAGGGTCTCTGGCGGTCTGCACTGCATACTTCGGGATTCTGGCTAACCCTGTCCTGCGGAACTCTGTTTATATATATATATATATATATATATATATATATAAACCCCCCTCAACCAACCCCGATATACATGATATCCCTCCCAGAATGTATAACGAGAGAAGTTGTACCATTACCTCACTAAAACCGATCCGCAGCAAAATCACGGGAAAATCCCGACGTCCGGCCCGAAACGCGGTAGTGTGACTTTCAAGTCCCGCACTTCTCCACCACCGTTGATTCAAGCCGAACAACCACACACAAGTCAGAAATCACCAATCCCGATCCCCGGAAACTAATCTCGCACATTCCCACACTTTCTCGCAAATTCCACAGAAAGCTCAATTTCTCAAACCGAGCTAGAACATTGTTACTTATACTCACATAAACACAACCAAACATTCAAATCATACCTTCCCAACATTTACACAAACAAACAAACCCCCTTTTTAAACCAAACTCCATTTCAATCCAATTAGGGTTCCAATCACATGCTTAATTCAACAATTAAACATTTCAAACATGTTTACTAACATACTTCACCTTAATCACCCAAAATCAAACCAAAACCCTTAAGAACATTTCGGCAAATTGGGTACTTTTTACCCAACATGTTCTTTTTAAATCGTACCCTAATATCAACTCATAATCATGCTAGGAACAACATATCCAAAGCATGATTCAAGATGGCAACAAATCAACATGTTTAGATTTCAATCATGAAATTCGGCCAACTTAGGGTTTCCTAACCATGGTGTTTTTCCATAAATCAAACTAGATTTCTACACTACTTCATGCCAAGAACAACATACTTAAATCTTGAAGCAAGAAGATAAACATATCACATAGCTAGGGCTTACACCAAATCGATTTCAACATGTTCTCTTTACCCAAAAATCATGCTACAAACTTACTAAATCAAGAAGGAAGCAAGCTTACCTCAATCTTAACACCAAGAACACACCTTCCTTAAGCCTTTGCAAAATGAACCCTAGAGAGGTAGAGAGGTAGACAGGAAGAGAGCTTGGCGGATGGTATGAGAGAAAGAAGAAATTGAGCATAAATGGCATTTTCTTCCAAAAATGCACCTTTTTATACTTCCTCTTTCGTGACTCACTAGGACACTTGTCACCAAGCACCTTAGTCACCACCTTACTCACCATGGTGACACACACAAGCCAAAATCTGAAAATGCTTAAGTGTTAAGGTGTAATCTCACGCCAACTTCACCCGAGTAACTCCCGACGAGTGTGCATGCTTGCCCGGGCCAAAAATCCCGTCGTGTGTGCTTGTTCGGTTATCACCACATTATTCATGTCGAGTCATAACACACCTCACACCATTATTGTCACAAAAATTTCATCCCGAGTGCACAATTGTTAGCCTCGTTACTTTAATTATACATGATCTTGTGGTTTCTTTGATTCATTTGTGGTCATTTGTTCTGTTAGCCTGTTTATGCGTGTTTATACTAGACCAGAAAGTTTCATGCACAATTCATGACTTCATTTTAACATTGAGAATACTATTCCCATGGTGTGCATGTATAATGCTATTTTCCACCAAAATGTTAGAGCAAAAAATCATGTTAATGATCAGGAATTAGTTTTGATATACAAACATTAATTGCTGGAAACTTTGCAAAACTTTTAGGCATCATTCTACTCCTTGTCATGCCTCGAAATGGACTGCACCTTAATGTTGTAATTTAAAGGTGAGATACTCATTAGTTGATAGATTATCCCTTAATTTCTGCTCTAAGTGCAAATCAAATTTTTATGTAAAAAATGTATTTATGAAAGTTATATTTAACAATCAAATTATAGAAATCGCATTTATTCGGGGCAGGGCTATCCACTGATATCCATGGAAAATGCGGAACTGGTCATGGGTCGAACCATTGGACAGTGGGGCGGGTCATGGGTCGATCCGCTAACTGACGGATCAAGGCGGGTCTCCCTGCCCTAATGCTAGGGGTGTTCAAAAAATCCGGAAATCCGAAAATCCGAACCACACCGAGTGATCCGAAACCGAAAAAAACCGATATCCGAGGAACTGGAAAACCAAAAAACCGAAAAACCGAGAAACCAAAAAAACCGTATCACTGTGGTTCGGGTTCGGTTTCTGATCCGTGTAAACCGTGGTTAATAACCAACCCGAACCGTATGTAACTTAAAATAATAAGTCTATACAATTCCCACGGCCAATGCTACCCTTTAACCCTAAATTCCTAAAACTAAGTCTGCCTACTGAAGCCCTCAATCAACAACTCCATCGTCGATAACAGTCATAGCGGCAGACACTCCATCTCCATCTCGCCTCTTCCCCTCTCCACCTCACCGCAAGCCCTCCATCTCGCGGCTCGCGCCCAGGTCAACTCCGCCTCCAAGCTTCACCGTGGTCCGTGGTGCTCGCCAAGCTCCACCGCAAACTCCATCGCTTTCCGTCGTAGCTAATCGTCGCTTCCTCTCCATTTGTAAGTGACTTCTCTTTCTCCGTTTCTCCGTCTCTTTGTTACTGTCGTCAACTCTGTTTTGCTGTCTTCTTTGTTACTGCTGCATCAAAAGACTGCTTTCTTGGATTTGACGTGAAATGCACAAAGCTTGAACTGGTTTGGGAATTAAAATTTGTGGAAATTGATGTCTTTTATGATTCTGTGCATGGATTGTAGTTATTAGGGATTGGGTTGTTGTCTCCCTACTTGTTCTCTTCTCGGTTTCCTTTTCTTCAAACATATGAAAGTCTAAGCCATTTCTATTGCTGACCCATTTCTATTGTTTGGTGTTCATTCTTCTCATGTTTAAAAAATTCTCATAATGTCTCTCATTGCTCTTAATGGGGCATAAGGTATTAGCTGGATTTATTTCAACTTTTGTTGCATCAGATAGTATTCTTCATTGTATGTAACTATGTTTTTTTCATATACTAAGTACATGCCGAATGAAATTTTTTTCAATATCATTTTCCTAATATCAATGAAATTTAACATGGAAACCACTCACAATATTTATTAGCTTCGGGTTTTCAAATTGAGATAGTAGATCTCAATTTGAAAACCGAACTGGAGTAGAACTATTGTGAGAGTGGTTTTTTCCATGTTAAAATTTCATTCGGTATATTGTTAGGAAAATGATATTGATATGTGCAAGCTCAATTGATGATTGTTTTATTGAATTTACCCAACTGTATTTTTATGGATGGCCTTTGGTGTTCTATAGGTGAAAGTAAAATGAATAAGCTTTGTTTCTCACCTGCATGTTCTAGAGAATTAATCCATTAGATTGGTAATGTGTTTTTAAGTTCTGTATTTGTTGATCTTGAGCTTGAAACCTGAATAGCAATGTTGTTTGTGGGCATTATTCCAGTTACTTGTATGCTAGCATTTGCGTTCTTGTTTCTTTTATTGATGGTTGATAATAGTTCAATAATCCATCAACCAGTAAGTTTGTTAAAGAAGTTGACCTGAATTCAGTTCAGATTTCGGTATGGCTGGTGTCCAACATTATTGGTACATTAATAGAATTCAGAATTAGATTCAGCTGATTGATGTGGTGTTGCCACATAATCTGAGAGGTTCATGGCATTATTGTTTGATTCATATGCAATGACCTAAATCGCGATGATATTTGATTTGATATTGAGTTGTCCATATTTTTTATGTTGTATAGGTTTTCTAGGTTGATGCTATAGTGGAGTCCGAGTCTTTGTATTTGTCTCATGAATATGATGCTTCACAAAACCCAGCAGCTGAAACTAAATTATATTTAACAGTCATATTTTAGAAATTAAATTTATGCGGGACGGGGCGGGCAATCCACGGATACCCATTCAAAATGCGGGGCGAGTCATGGGTCTACCCATTAGATGGTGGGGTGGATCGTTGTTCGACCCGCTACTTGGCTGGGTCAAGGCGGGTCAGTGCTTGGCAGTAGGGCGGATAGAATCCACAAACTGCGGATAACCGCCCGTTACTGACGGTTTTAACTACGGTTTTTATCCGCGGATTTGCGGTTACAAGTTTTTTTTGCATCCATTACGTTTGCAGTTGCGGATTACGGATAGGTTGTATCCGCACCGCGGTTAACCACCATCCGCGGTTTGCGGATACCTACAATTAGCAAGTCAATAAGCCCATAAAATTAGTGAGGCCCATTAAGTGAGGCCCAAGTGTGGTGTGCTGCGTGATATCCGTGGTGTGCTGCGTGATATCTGTGGGTTAGCAGCAGTTAGCACTTAACACCATAACATTCATACATACACACGATTCGCAAGTCACCAAATTCTTCTAGGGTTTGCTTCCTCCATCTTCAATCTGTCATCTTTGATTATTCCAGAAGTTCGGCGTCAACCAAAAATGAAGTAGGCGACGAAACGATTAAGAACACAGCAGGGGCTGCACTCTGGTTGGGCGACGACGAAGACGATCGAGTAGGCGATGAAGGCAGCAACGACAGCAGTCAGCAGGCCCCTTCGTCTCAGATTCGGCAGCCATCCTCGCCGCTCTCTCTCTCTCCCTTGTTTCCGAGCTCACCACCACCACGCTAGCTAGGAGCTCCGGTCGCAAGTAAGTTCGATTGCTTGACCTTAAGCGGCTCAATCCTGTCGCAGGCTCCTTGTTCAAGCTTCTCCCCACTCTTTAATGGAATGGAGTACACAGATTAGGGATAGTTATTTGTTCTCCTGACGAGTGATAATTTATTTAGCCTTATCTTTTTGCAACTCGGTTTTTGTTAGCATCGGAAAGCAGACCCCTTTCTGTATACAGGTATAGCGTGAGGGCAAAGTGTATATTCAGTGAGCTAGAGCAACAGCCTTTTGTTGTAGAGCGTGATCTCCGAGGTATGAGTTCTTTATGATTGTGGTTCTCAATCATGACTCAGCTATATCAATTTATTAGTATTAGATTCATGCTGCAATTTATTGTTTAACTTCTTCAGATGATGGGGGTCAAATTCAGTATGTTCCTCCACAAGTTGTCCTTCACATGCCGCAATTTATTGTTTATTTGATTTTCCGATTCTTAAGTTCCTATCGATTTGTTTTGCTACGTTTTTTCTATTTTATTGACATGTTACCTCATCTATTTCATTTTAAAGCATGAAGATGGATAAGACATTTTTCAATCTAAGGAGTGCAAACTGTACTTGGTCTTGACTTTGTGAATCAAGTTTTATACCCAAAAGCAGCAAAAATCAACCTTTACTTTTCTTTACTTGTATTATCATAATGATCATGTAATGATCATGTGAATAGTAGGCGGGTCGCTGCCCATCCCTACTATTCACCACCCACCGAAAGTTTTAAGTCCCGACCATCCTTTTTGTCACCACATGTGCCACCAGCGATGGTTTATCGTCCCAACATCGATTTCTTTCCAACGGTGACTTGCCAGCGGACTTTTGTTCCAACTGCAATCTTCAGTTAATTAAAGTAGATTAATAGTTCCTGGAGTTCTTGACTGTGTTTGGATTCTTCAGTTTGCGTGTTTGCTTGAAATAAATTCAGGACTTCTTCTTAACTGATCACTCTTATCATTATGTCAGGGTTTAGGGTTTGTTTAGTTGCTTGTTCAGTTCAATGGGTGCTCAGAGAAAAAGTTCAGGTCAAGTGTCGGAGGACACCGAGGAACTGTCTCGTCAGCCCTTACAGGCTATTCTTTTGGCGGATAGCTTCACAACCAAGTTCCGTCCGATAACCCTTGAACGCCCTAAGGTATGCATTTCTATGCTCTATTCTATCTCTGGGTGTTTAGATCAATGTTGTTTATAACTTTGGGGTGGATACCTGAATCCAAGAAGACATATAATATGGGTTTAAAGTTGTTTTAAAGGAAAATGCATTCAATGTAATCAGGTATTGGATTTTTCACAATAAATTATTCCTACTTGATGTCTCCCTCTCCAGCACTTTTCAACTAAATTGTTTTGTTGAAGGTGTTGCTACCATTGGTCAATACCCCAATGATAGATTACACATTGGCATGGCTTGAATCTGCGGGGGTTGAAGAAGTTTTTGTTTTCTGCTGTGCTCATTCCAAACAAGTCATTGATTACTTGGACAACTCGGAATGGAAGAATCAACAAAGTTTCACCATAAATACAATTGAATCGCACAATTCAATCAGTGCTGGAGATGCTTTAAGATTGATTTATGAACGCAATGTGGTATGTTTCTTTTCTGATAATATGAGATTCCATGATTTGCTGGACAGATTTGTCAAGTTTCAGAGATAATCAACTGATGAGATGGTTTGCTTCTTCTAGAAATCAATTTGTTTCTTATATTATACTCGTGAAAGACTTGGCTAGGTTAGGTGGTGTATCTCTTTTCTTATCCAAAGTAAGGCTTGTTATGTTTATAATGATTTATATCCGCATTTTGGTTGTGAAGTTACTGTAAAGTGTAGTTTACATTTTAGTTTGAGAGATGGTAAGGTCATGCTAGATTATGTAAGTTTTTTTTATTGAAGTAGCAATGGCCTATGTCTATATAAAAGAGATGTAAGCCTTTTAGAATCAATATTCATTGAATATTTGAGAACTTACTCTTTGAAAGCTTTTTCTATCCCAAGAGTGATTATTTTGTTATGTGAACATTAACTTGTTAGGTATGTTTTAGCTTTCACGCTTTTATGGTTGCTGCTTTAAGGGTCTTCCTGGTACTTACAGGAGGTATATGCCTTTCAAGTGGATAAATCTTATTAAATACCAAATCAGTTACAAATTCAGAATAAGTCATTTTCACAAATAACAGGTCTTTTCAATCATGTTGCAGATTTTTTGAAGTAAAATATTTTTAAAGAAATTTAGTGCAGTTAGTCCATTAGGGTGCCTTCGAAACTATTGTCTTTCTTGATTTGTCTGGTTACTGATTATGGAGTAACCATTTAAGGGTCTTTGTGGTACTTATTTTAGGGATATTCCTCTGAGTTGGATAAAACTGATTAAGTACCAAATCAGTCATTCCTTCATCAGCCTTAGGAATCTGTGACGTTTTCTTTTCTGGGAAGCCACATGAAAATTGTTACATTTCCTTTCAGAAATTCTTTTCACATCAAATTTGCATTATTATACAAAATTTACATCTTTTTCAGAAAATACTCTTATCTTGTATTCCCACTTCTCGTTACGGGAAATGCTAGCAACATTTCCTTGGACAGTTGCTTGCACTCTCTCTCAATACAATGCTGTCACGTGTTCATTCTTGGATCCAAAAGCAAGTTGGTTTGGCAATTTAATCTTTGAGCACGTTCGATTCCAAATGAATGAACATGTGGTAAGATTTATTGGAAACAAATGTTGCTAACATTTCCCTTTACTTGATTACTATCAAGTCTTTAGCACCCTTTAATCTCTATGCCCAGCAGTGCCAGACCTACAATGGGGGCAGTGTCCCTCTGTCCTTGAAACTTTGTGCAGTTTCTATTTTGAGCTGTCCCCAAAAAATTGTTCGGTTTCCTAAAAGGGAAACTTACTACCACAAAATCACTTAAAAACTCTTAAATTCCCTTCCGATTTTCATTCACAGAAATTCGTCCCACAAACAATCTACACAATCTCCATTCCACCAGGGCATAATTCGAAAAAAAGCATATCATCCTCAATCTCCTTGCCAAATCAAATCGTACAAATAATTGAGGATGGAGGTAGTATATAGGAACATCCCAGATATACCAATTTGCATGAGACCTTGTGTGGTTATTTGCCCCTGGAAACCTAGTTACAATAAATTTTCAGACTAACTATAGATGGTCTCCTAAACTATGCTTTAAATAACACCCACCCCCTTGACAGTTTAAAAGTTATGCTTATCGAAAAATTAGATTTTCCTCTTCCTCCTAACTCCAATTTGTTATGTATCCAACTTCTTTCTGACCCAGTAATAGGTTTCAGAATCTTTGCTCTCTCTCTCTCTCTCTCACGCAATGTAAACTAGTTTGGCAATTTTGCTTCCTATCCCTCCATCTCAACAATAACTCGCAAGTACACGTGAACCAATTTATTTGAACAATATTAATTTCACTTTGCTGATTAATTCCTATTTAGTCTTTTCATTTTGTCTTCCTAAGTCTTCAAGCTTATTTTTACGCACAAAAATACACCTGAATAAGATAATTAATTTCCAAAATCTAAATTAGTAATTTAATACCTTACATAATCAGTGCATCAGTTGTTTGCTTGTGTTGTGTGGAAGGACTTTGAACATTAGTCATGTGTATAACAAGGTGTGCCCTATGCAGTTTTTCAACCACCACAAGAAAAGTAAGATTCATTCATAATTTTGACCTTTCCCTATATAAAATACTTTGTATTTCCTAGGTCCGCTCCGTCAAACATAACCAAACTCTTGAGGTGGAGGGAGTACAAACTCTGGTCAAGTTGTCTTCACACATGGTCCAACAAGTCATATGATGCAAAATTTGAGCAAAAAAGTTTTGAAGAAATTCAGTGGTTTAGACCTTTAAATAGTTCTTTAGCCTCTGAAACTATCGTCTCTAAATTCCCTAGTTACTCCTGAAATAGAGTATCATTGGAATGTACTTTTTTTCAACCTAAGCCTTTTTATCTCCCGTTTAAGAGTAACTGAAGTTCTACTGTACTGGCGCAAACTTTCGAATCACTCTTCTAGTTAGCTCTGGCAGTCAAATAACTTCTGTTTGGGTGTGAGTGCTATGCTGTGGTGTTGCCTGGTGTTTGCTTGAGAGTCCGGCTTATGAAAAGTTCAGGCACTATTCGGTTTTCAAAGGTCTTGTCTGTAATTTGAGTTTCATGCAATCTTGCAACTGACAGCACTTCAAGTATGCATATGACTGTCACCTGTTGGTATCTCTGCTCTTGCATACATGTTAATTTTGAGACTAAATTAGGCTCAACTTTGCTTTAAGAAATTCTAATATTGTTGAACTTTTATCTCATGCTGCCTGTCATTTTCCTTGGTGCAGATACATGGAGATTTTGTTCTTATCAGTGGGGATACTGTGAGCAATATGTCACTCAGCCAAGTCCTTCAAGAACACAAGGAGAGAAGGAAGAAAGATTCTAATGCCATAATGACCATGGTTATTAAACAGTCCAAGCCTTCTCCAATTACCCGACAAACTCGACTTGGTGCTGATGAGCTTTTTATGGCTATAGATCCTGACACAAAACAGCTGCTGTACTTTGAGGATCGGGTGGACTGTTCAAAGGGGACTATATCTCTTGATAAAACTTTTCTAGTAGATAACCCTTGTATTTCTGTGCACAATGATAAGCAGGTCTGTTTTTTCTCTCAAATTCTCCTCATTCCTTGTATAAATTTTGGTGTGGGACATATACTTGATTCAGATGCAATCAGTTTAAAAGCTCTGCTCAGAATTTAGGAAAAAAGTGTCATCTTAGTCAGACAGTCTCATAGTCACAGTTCTCTGAGTAGGTGGATTATTATGTAACTTGTCAGTCTCATAGTCACGACTAACTTGTCATTTTGAACTACTGTTACTTCATTTTCATTCTTCAGCTTAACCCCAACTAGATTGAGGTTGATGATACAAAGTTCATAATGTCACTGTTTAGAAGTTTATGCAACATAATGGTAAAGTTTTGCACTGGGTGCCTATTCACGATGCAACCCTTATATGAGGAATACTGAGATTATTTCAGATACTCCGTATGTTATTGTTGTAGGTTATGCCTACTATCATGGATAGATATCATGAGATGGTGATGAGGTTAGATAGTTGCTATACCCATGTTCGATTACAAGATATTTGTAACATCAACATACACATCATTGAACGTTACAGAAAGGGTTACTACAGACCATTTTAGTTTAAAATACTCTGTATATTGCAAACCTGAATTCCTTCACTTAAAGAAAATTACTTATTGCAGTGTAATCTGAATTTAATTTTTAAAGTTAAGGTGTTACTGCCATTTGATATGAGACAGGTTTATTATTTTTTACATTTCCGTATGCTGTGCATTTATGCATACAAGAACCTGTGTTTAAGTGGATATTCACATGTTACATGTGTCAAACATATGCAATGGTTTCAGTTGGATCTTTTCTGTAACAGCCATTTTCATTTGTTAAATATGCTCCATTTGGTGGAGGCTTATTATGTTATAGTTTCATTAACTTTGTTATTTTTCTTTTGGTTGGTAGGACTGCTACATTGACATATGTTCACCAGAAGTTTTGAGTCTTTTCACGGACAATTTTGACTATCAACACTTGAGACGTCATTTTGTGAAGGGGTTGCTTGTCGATGATGTATGGCTTACTCATATTCTTCCCCAAGTGTTTTGCATTATTAAAGATTGCTCTAAACATGTTTAACCTGTTTGCATTGCTATAAATGTTTAGTTTGAAAGGATGTATACATATTCATTTATTATATGGGAGGAGCATAATTGAACTGATCGTTTCTCAGATCCTCTTGTTGACTTAGCTCTTTTGTTATGTATGATATTATGTTTTTAGTTTTAAAAAATGTAATTCCATACTATCAAAATCTTCTTTGTTTACGATTCTGCTAAAATTAACACAAGCCAAAGCAGCATCAATTCTAAATTAGCAATGGACGGCTTAAGGAAGCATTTTCTTTGTTTTTAGTTCCTTTGGGTATATTTTTCTTCTATGCTAATTCTTCATTGCTCCCAGATTATGGGTTACAAGATTTACACCTATGAAATCCACTCAAGTTATGCAGCGCGTGTCGATAACTTTCGAAGCTATGACACCATTAGTAAGGACATAATACAAAGGTGGACATACCCATATGTCCCTGATGTTAAATTTTGTGGAACTCGTGCATCAAAACTTGAAAGGCTGGGGATATACCGATCAGCAGGTAACAATAAGACAGTTGAACCATATTACAGAATCTTTTGCTTGCTTTCTTTCTTTCTTTGAGCTTGAGGTCGTGCATAGGATATCTTTTAATCCTACATTCTAAGCAATGGTTTTACTTGTGCTTGTGCTGATCTTTGATGGAACTCTTTTTTTGCAGATACAGAAGCGTCCAGATCTGCACAAGTAGGCCCCTTTGCAGTTGTTGGATATGGGACCAAAATAGGGAGCAACACAAGAATTTCCAACTCTGTTATTGGAGAAGGATGCACAATTGGGTCAGATGTTTTAATAGAAGGCTCCTACATATGGAATAATGTAACCATTGAAGATGGCTGCACGTTAAGGCATGCAATTGTATGTGATGGAGTGGTAATTAAGTTAGGAGCAGTACTGGAGCCTGGTGTTATTTTGTCTTTCAAGGTAATCGTTACTCATAATTTTTAAATTTGTTGGAGTCCTGGTCTTCTGATTATGTTGTCATTTATTCAGTTTATATCATATAACTAGTCAGTTTTATGCATATATTTGTTCCTTATGGTGCTTTGATGGATCTTTAACTTACAGTAAAATAGAATTAATACAATTTTCTATTTGGTTTCTGTAATACTATCCTGTATTTTCCATTATACTTTTATGATGTCTGTGTGTGTGTGTATATTCTTATGAAAATAAATGTGCTGGACTCATGTTTTGCTTCAAGGATTTCAGAAGTTACTAGTAGTTGTAGTTGGACGTTTCATGTTCAATGATAATAATAGCAGTAGCAATAGGCAGTATCACCATTTTCGTCCTCAGCAGTTGCTTCCATCAGTCCCACTCTCGTTGTAATAGCATGTTTGAAGTTTGAACAGAAAAGTGTCTGGGGTTTGGATGACCTTTACTCCTTGTTCTTCGGAG